>OX371194.1:20072500-21312500 GCA_947310845.1 Yponomeuta plumbellus | reverse complement strand
GATAGCTTAAAAGCTGCTTCTTATCAGCATAGATACTTTTATGCTTTGAATGATTTTATTGCTTTTATTTTGTATTGGTAATTCAATGATTATTTGTTTAATTCACAATTTAATAAACGTGCCGCGAAGGACCGTTTTGTTTGCCTTCATTTTATGTAAGTAATATTGACATTTGCGATTAATTTCATAATTAGTACATATTTGAATGAATATAACATGACATGTTTATGACGTTTATAATTAGCATATTTTTTCATAATTTGTTTTTATTATTTTAATCCTTTTTATATCTGACGCCATTTGACTGACTTTATATGAAAAAAAAAAGTAAAATTTTATTACTGTTTTCTAATATTACTTATGGTTTTGCTTATAATGTGACATGGTGATACTTCCTATTGATATTTTATTTTTAAGCATCTACTGTATTGTGCTTGGTTAGAGTTTTGAATTTTTATAATCGTTGTGTTGTGTGTATTTTAAAGGCACCTTATTTTTGTTATGAATGTTACCAGGGCGGTTTGCCCGCATTGCCCCGGCTCCTCAAGGCAGTTCGTGGTACCTCGGGGTCTGAGTGTTCACATTAGTCGGGTGCATAGAGGTGCCGATGCCGTCTTGCAGCAGTCAACGTTAGATGGGCAGGGAGGTGTTGCAAGTAGTTCGCAGCCGTTGTTCGAGGATCTTCCGTTAATGAGAAGGGGGATTCGAGTTTTAAAGCATATACCGAAGGGAGCGAGGTATTTGGCTGCGGGAAGATTATCTCAGATTATAGAGAGATGCGTTCAGTCAAATGGTGCACATGACTGGTTTGATTTACAGACATTCGCGTACTCGTTCCTCAGGGTCCCTTCCTCTATGGTCAGGGGCAGATCTCTAACATCCAAGGTAAAGGAAAATATCACGTTAGGCGATTTGGGCGATTATCAGCCCGCGGATGTCGCACCGAGGTTCGGGCCTGCAGGTAAAAGTTCTCTTTATAACGTGGTAGAGTCTAAAGTCCACGACGGGGATTTGAGCGGGGCTGTTCGGATTTTATTATAGGACAGTTCATTGGCAGTTGAATGTGATGCTACGGTAGAGGCTCTTCGGCTTAAGCACCCTGCTCCTAGTCGAGATTTGGACTTTCCTGCAGAACCGAATCTAACCAATGAATTTTTGACCGTAGAGGTGGCGGACGTGTCGAGAGCAATTGCATCATTTACTAATGGTTCGGCAGGTGGCCTTGACGGGATTCGTCCGGAGCACCTCAAGGAGTTGACGTCGCCGGCTGCTGGGGACAATGGGGCATCTCTTTTGCGTTCGCTGTGCACTTTGGCGAACTTCATGCTAAAGGGTATGGTAAATAGAGAGGTGTGCCCTTTCCTGTATGGTGCGTCATTGTGTGCATTGAGAAAAAAATATGGTGGCATCCGGCCCATTGCTGTGGGTAGTGTGCTCCGCCGTCTCGTGGCCAAGCTTGGCTGCTGTGCTGTCAAGGACGAAGCGTCAGCCTATTTACAGCCACGGCAGTTGGGTTTTGGGGTACCTCTGGGGTGCGAGGCCGCCATTCATGCTACCCGGTCATTTGCCTACTCCAGAGTTGGGTCGGATGACGTCATTTTTAAAGTTGACTTGGAGAATGCCTTTAATATGGTTGAGCGAGACATCATTTTAAGCAAAGTTAAGGATCATGCTCCCTCCCTCTTTCCCTTTCTTCACCAGTGCTATGCAAGGCCGAGCAACTTATTTTATGGCAGTACCCCAATTTTGTCCCAGGTAGGAGCTCAGCAGGGTGACCCTCTGGGTCCATTGATTTTTAGCCTGGCGATACAAGATGTAGTGTCGTCATTGAGCTCACCATTAAACCTTTGGTATTTAGATGATAGCACTATAGGTGGTAGTGTAGATGATGTCTTGGGAGATGTGGAGATCCTGGTTCGCAGCTTACGTTCCATGGGTGGGTCTTCGTGTGAATCCACAGAAGTGCGAGCTTTTCGCTTGTGCTGGTCAATTGACTCCAGACATACAAGACCGGTTTACCGCTTTGGTGCCGGGAGTGAAAATGTTGGACAAATCTACGCTTATGCTTCTTGGTGCACCGGTTTTTCCGGAGGGAGTGCCTTTAGTAGTTTTAACAAAAATGAAAGCGTTGGCGGAAACTAAGCCACATCTCAGTCAGCTTTCGTCCCATGTTGCCCTGTCCATATTGCGCAGTTGTTTGTCAATGCCGAGGCTGACTTACACGTTACGGACGGCCCCAGTCTGGTTATATAGTCGGGAGACTCAGCTCTATGACGAGGTGCTGAAGGAACTTCTCGAAGGAGTCCTAAATATCAGCTTGTCCGGTGATCAATGGGCTCAGGCGGCGCTACCTATAAGGCACGGTGGGCTTGGCGTTCGTCGTTTGGGGGACACGCGGTTGCCGGATTTTTGGCTTCGTCGCATGGGGTGTTAGAACTTGTCATTCGCATTCTGCACGTTGATGGTGACGGGTTTAGCATTCCTCATGCGGCGGAGGCTTTACTGCTATGGCAGGCTGCGTGTCCTGGAAGCGCGGTGCCTGAAGAGCCAGTACGCCAGCGCGCCTGGGATGAAGAGTTGTGTCGGACAACTCTGGAGACGCTTCTTGTGCGTAGTTCCGGTGCTGAGCAAGCGCGCTTGCGGGCGGTTTCCCGCCCAGACTCCGGTTTGTGGTTACAGGCATTGCCATCGCCGCAGTTGGGGACGTTGTTGGATGACAATTCCTTACGCGTGGCGGTGGCACTACGCCTTGGGTGTATGATTTGCGAGCCACACTTCTGTGTCTGTGGGGTGGAAGTGGATCGCCTGGGTCGCCACGGGCTTCACTGCGTGCGAAG
Organism: Yponomeuta plumbellus; assembly: GCA_947310845.1. Taxonomy (NCBI): domain Eukaryota; kingdom Metazoa; phylum Arthropoda; class Insecta; order Lepidoptera; family Yponomeutidae; genus Yponomeuta; species Yponomeuta plumbellus. Next base: position 21,309,663 of record OX371194.1, on the reverse strand, counting down.
TGCGGGTAGGCTCTCACGGCACCATGCGATAAATGATGTCGTCCGGAGAGCGCTGATTTCGGCTGACGTCCCTGCAGTTCTTGAACCGCCGGGCCTATGCCGCAGTGATGGTAAGCGTCCAGACGGTCTCACCATGGTGCCGTGGGAGAGGGGTCGGAGCCTTTTGTGGGACGCTACGTGCGTATGTACTTTTGCGCCTTCCAATGTAGGTTTGACAGCTGCTTCTGCGGGTGCCGCTGCTGAGGCAGCTGCTAAATTGAAGGTCAGAAAGTACAGCCAGCTTTTACAAAATTATTTGTTTGTCGATTACTGGCTGTCGAGACAATGGGAGTTTGGGGGGAAGACGGAAGAGGTTTCGTTAGGGAAATCGGGCGACGCCTGAGGAGTCGTGGGTATGATCATCGTTCCGGGGCATACTTGATGCAGAGAATTTCTCTAGCGGTGCAGCGGGGGAACGCTGCTAGCGTCATGGGAACTTTTGGGTCGGGTGTGTCCCGGGGCGGTATTTTTGATTAACTTTTGACCTTTTTTTTTTTTTTTTTTGTTATTTTTGACGAAGCTGTGTGTGAATTTTGATTGTGTTTGTAATGTATTTTTTTTTATGTTTATGAATAAAATAAGTGACTTAATAAACTCATCCTATCATCTTTGTCTGAGGAAATTTAACCAGTTTTTTTGGTCCAAACTGAAAAATTGTCAAATTAGAGATAGGATTTTACCCAGAATTATAAAAAAATAGTAATAAAATTAGCCAAGCCAGAGACAAGTGGCGACTTCTTGTATCAGAGGCCAAGATCCACTTCGGGTCGCTGAGCCATCGCAGTAAGTACGTAAGTAATAAAATTAGCTAATCGACATGTGAAATTGGTTCATCAACAGTGTCTTCCAATAATAATATAGTGATTAAATTAGGTATATTAGAGCAAGAATTTTACTTATTTATGCTAATTACCGCCATTAGAAGGGATATTAGATATAACTGTCAGAAGTTTTCAATCTTAGGCCTCTGAATTGGCGTTACAACTGTCATCTATCGACGGCAACCGCCACCAACTGCTTAGCGTGCCTTGGGAAGCACGGTACCGCTAGGAAAAATGCCACTAGCATTAGTCATAGAACAGTCACCCATCCATAATCTGTATGCGCCCCTTATGTTGCTTAACCTTCGTGATCGTTTAAGATCACTTAGGCGGCGCCGGGGCTACGAGCGATTTTTGTTTCAATAAGGTGATGTTAACGAAGTATTCATTCATTCCTGTGATTGAACAAAACTGAACGCATCACTATTACATTGAACATGGCAACATTATTTTTCAAGCTACTGTCAGTTTACTCCGTTTAATAAAAAATACGACTGTAGTAATGGGCGTTTTTCCTTTCTTTTTTTTCTTAGTTCCTTGAGATACACTAGATGGCGCCATTCGTTTCTTCATACAAATTTGTGATTCGTTGCAATCAATGTCAAAGTCAGTCCACAGATCACTAAACAAGAGAAGGAACCAGGGTTGCTATTCGGACGAGGTTTCTCGTGATAAAAATAAAAATTCAAACCCACAATCCATAGCAAAGACTCCAAAGTATCCAAAAGCGCAGTTATCACCAAACGACAACAGCATTTTTTCTTCTAGGTAACCAACCATCACAAATTCCACAGAACCATAGTATTATTTTTTGCTTTGACGTTTATTATTACGGTACGGCAGCGCCACCTAGGGATCCTTTTAAAACTAAATTTGACATAAGGAAAAACGCTCATTGAATAAATAACACAAAAAATGGGGTACAGGATTTACAATTAATTCGTTAGTTACAATTTTGCCCACCTGAACAGATAACTTGGTGGCGCTGTATGTATTTGAAATGTAGCCTCCGTCATTTGGAGAATACTAATGAATCAACCGAAACCTCATTCATCATAATCGGATAAGCAGTTGAGGCACATAATGCACATCAATAATGTTTTTCCTACTTACATACATAATTTATCACGCCTCAATCCCAGAGAGTTAGGCACAGATCAGGGAGAGCCACTTGCCGCGATCCTGACACATCACTTTCGCTTCATCGACATTCATTAGTTGTTGCATGCACGCACGCCGGTTTCGGATACTTTTTATCCTGCGCTTTGCTAATAAATCCCCTATTCGGTCAAAGTTTGCCACCTAGGGCGTCCCTTACCGGCTCTTTCACTCACATTTGCTCGTTATATTTGTTTCGTCTAAGGTCTGGTCTGTTTTGATGCATGGCGTTTTGCAATCACGGCCGCTTTTAAATAAAAAAATAATTTGATGCTTATTTCATCAGATAAGGTGAAATAAGCAGGTCGTAAGGTGTAAAAATATCCACTGTGCTGAATTGTGATCATCATGAGATTCATTATTTTGTGATATCTCAATTCTTCGAATAATATATCATGTGGTATTTTAATATAATATTTGCGCACTAATCCGGACTTGGCCCCTGTTTTTGACTATGGCCTATACCTTCCTCAGGGAAGAGACCTGTGCCCCTCGGTGGGGCCATAATGGGTTGACGATGATGATTTGCGCATATCTACTATCCAACACCATCCTTTGTCATAGAAAATGTCCGTGTTATCAGCTGCCTACGCCTTTTCTAAGCCAGACTTTATAAGGAGTTCGCAGAACTTTTGCAGAACTTCTGACGTTAAGCCTTCTCCCAGTTTGTGACGCATGAATAATAAAGATTATTAATAAACCAGCGTAATCCCGACCAATCTGAATTTGCCGATGACATAATCATTTGTGAAAGGGCTGGAAGGAACGTCCAAGCGGGCAAACTTCGACCAAGTAAGGGTCGATATAAAAAGTACCCAAAACCGGCCTGCGTGCGTGCAACGACTAATGGACATCGAAAGTAATCTGTCAGGATCGTGGCAATATATTGCGTGGCAAGATATTCGTACCAACCTTGAATGATTGACTTGAATGATTACAAGATTACGCACGTTAAGCAGTTGGTGCCGGCTGCCGTCGGCGTCGTTAGATGGCAGTCGTTAAGCCAAGTCAGAGGCCTTCGAGTGGCTTGAAAACTTCTGAGAGTACCTAAGAACAGTCCGGATTATGAGCCAACACCAATCCGGACTTGGCCCCCGTGGCCCCGGTCCTCAGGGAAGAGACCCGTGCCTCTCGGTGGGGACATAATCGGTTGATGATGAAATGATTACAAGATTTGCAATAGTTGGCATTGTTCTCTTGCTGCATAAACATAATGTAACAGTCCGTTTCTTTGGAATTCAGCCTTTGTTTTAGTATTAACATTGAATTTAATGGTATTAATAAGTATAACCTATTAGCAGAAGAAAAAAAACGGGTCATCATGTTATTTAGGACAAACATTATATTGGTTTCTTTGTTACACTTTATTACAAATAAAAATATCTAACAAAAAAAAACTTAATTTATTTAAACTTAATTTTATGCGTGTTTAACAGTTTTTCTTTCGATAGCGAGTAAAACATTTTTTTAATCTGTGAATGAGTGAGAAAACCATAGAGTACCTAAATTGTAGATTTTATTTGCATGACCAGGAAGCAAAGAAACCTCGCTGCATACTAACCGCTATGTAGACAGCGAATATAAAAATAAACATTTACATACAGGCACATACATTGCTTCTGGCCCCACACTAGGATACCCTGTGTCGTGCGGGAACCAGAAACAGCGACGTCACAAACATGTAAACATCCAATACCTGGAGTTTTTTTTTCTCCCCAGCCGGGGTTCGAACCCGGGACCTCTCGCATGGTAAGCAGATGTGCTAACCGCTACGTCACAGAGGTCGTCGATATCTTTTAATATTTCACCAAACCATGTCAAAACATTGAAATCACATTGTAATAAAGGTCTACTTTGGTTTTATGTGGGAAAATTTTTTTCAGAATGCATTTTTGATACCTCCGGAATAGTTACGTTTTTTTACAGTTAAGAGATCGAATTGGTGTTTTATCATCCATATTCTCCCATTCCTCCAGCGACCAGCGATAATTTTCCGCGTTATAAGTCGTCAACGTCTCAAATTGCGTTCAAAGCGTTTACTTTAATAAAAACTAAGGGCGCTACTATAAGTATAAGACGAGCAGGTATCGCGATAGAAAAACGAAATTAGTAGTTCAACTTCAACTGTAAAGCTAAAGAAGAGGGCTTTGTTCAACAGTGAAGGCCTAAAAAAATAAAAAAGTGGTTCAAAAAACCATCCGATGTTTTTATGTGGCCTGTGACCCACTGCAGGACACAGACTTCTCCCATAAAGAGATTATGTTCTTAATTACCACGCGTAACGCAGATAACCCGGGCCCTCTCGCATGGTAACCGTTACGCCACAGAGGTCGTCAAACAATAACACATTAATATACAATACAGGATATTCTATCTATCTATCTCATAAGATAGGAGTACAAATCAGTCTGAAACAACACAACCATTTGATCTAGTCCCAAACTGGGATACCCTGTGCTATAGTAACCAAGCAAGGATATCACAAACAACGGATAGCACCCAACATAGTCCATTAGTACCAATGTACGATGACTCTCAGTGGGAATCCAACACAATGCCCTCCGGCATGATCATCAGGCGTGATTCAATAAAGGCCTGCTTACAATTTGATAAGTGATTAGTACAGGTACTTAGTGATCAAGAGTAAACACGTGTGGAGACGATTGATCAACTTAACTACGCAGGTCAGTAATCACTCGCGCTATGTCCACACGTGTTTACTCCTCACTAAGCGTTTGCACTAATCACTTATCAAAATAATAACAGGCCTACACGAGACAGTGAGGTAAAGTACCAGTATTATCAGTAGTAAACAGGCAGTCAATAACCTAATAATCTGTATCGTTTGACTTTGTAGGCAATAGACGCAGAAAAAAGTATTTTTATAGTTTCCGTACACAAAGGGGGCCAGTTTTTGAATTGAGAATTTCGCTAATTAACTACTGAACTGTAATGCTGTCTCGTCAAATTTCTCAGAAAAGAGCGTGACAGCACGTTACTTATGTATTAAATTTAATTAGTGAAAATTCTCAACTCAGAAACCGGCCCTTAGGCCCAGTTTCTGAATTGAGAATTTTAATAACTAACTACATGTAGGTTGCTTACAACCAACATATTTGTATAAAATAAGCTCAACATAATTTGCTTCAATGCAGTCTCATGACTTGGTCAAGTTCGCGTTTTTACGATTCAAACAATTTGCCCCCCTTTCCATCATGCTCGGCCATTGCTTCCCAATAGCTTGGCGGTGCATCGTCAGACCTTGAATGTTTTGCACCATCATCATCACCACCTAAAGCTTCTATAGCTTTTTCCGCTCTAGGGACGCATTTAGCGATCACTACCGGCAAATGAACTGACGCATTGATGTATGGCAATGGGAGTTTTACTATCACTTTCAATTTCCACTCCTTGGAAACAATTTTGGAGTACTGTATAGAATGAATGCCGTTGGGTATTTGTAACGAAGCGCTGAGATTCGATTTACTGCTGTCTGGAATGCTTGCAGTGTTGATTGTACATTTGGATAATCTGTAGTGGTCTCGTTTTTTCCTTCCAGTCGACGCCGTGTATGTTGTTAACGAGTACAGCTCTATCTGTACTGATGGAATGATCACTTTGCTGTCATTAGTCACGACAAATTGCAGGTTTGCTGACTCTCCACTTACCAGAAACGACTTCTCGATCTCGGCTTTTAGGCTTATGACATTTTTTCTTGAGGAAAACAGGCTGAATAGTGACTTGTCTAGGTTATAAGTTATTTGTGTCTGTGGCACCTCCGCATGGTAACTGCCTCCCACGACAGTCTCGACCTGGAAGGTCTTGTTGAACTGAAACAGCCCAGGTCTTTTGAATTTCACAACGATTCCGTAACTAATTTTGCTGTGCGCGTCTTTGTACGTCGGCGGCAAATTGTCTGGCAGTACGAATCCGAACTGAAACTCGTATGATCCTGGTTGAATCTTGACCGTTTCACCTTCGTTCTTGCTTAAGACATTGGTTTTTACTTTCAGATACTTTTCGGTTCCTCTGTAATGTTGATCAGGTCGATCCTTACTTCCGCTTCTTTCCGTCCAATGGCAGTGCCCTTTACCAACTAGTGATATTGTGATGCCGCTGTACACAGTTTCTTCGTCGATTGCGTATTTGAGAACTCCGGAAACGTTGTCTCCTGGCTTCCAGTAGCCTTCTAAAGTTCTATGTAACAATATTTGACACATGACGCCCATTTCGACACGGTTATTTTTAATGAAAACCCACGTGGATTCCTGATAGCAGTCAACAGTGGACTGACTGCGCTCTTGCTTTGTCTAATGCTTATCGCGTTCGGTAGAAAGAGATGGTGAGAAAACAAGTTCTGATTATGAATGAGTAAGCGATGCGTCACCGATTGTTGTCAATAGTCCAATAGTCGCGATCACACAGCTTTGCTTGTGACCAGTTACTTTTAGACATAAGGAAGCTTCTATTCTTCATCAGGATAATAATTATAACTTCCACACAATACAGTCATTTGACTTGGTGCCAAACTAGGATACCCTGTGCTATGGTAAAGGCGAGGACATTACAAAAATGTAAATACACTCAGACTGAGGCTATTTGTACAAATGTTCGGCGGCCCCTAGTAGGAGTCGAACCCACGACCTCTGTCGCGTTAGCGCCGCATCAATGAGGCAGTAAATAGGATGCACTACAAATCTTCTTTTTTTAAGCCATTTATTCCTAAAAGAAAAGTTACGTTATGTAAGTTTGTACATGGTTAGTATCTACTTTTATCTTTATGTTTTAATAAATAACACAATAAATTCTCTAGGACAAATTCAATTCCAGTTTAAAAAAAAAATTAATGTTATGTTAATGAAACATGCAATTTAATCATAATAAAATTTGATTTTGATTTAAATATATATTTGATATTGGATATTTTTTCATAGTATTTGTAAAATTCAACAATTTAATCTTGATTATTTTCATCATCAACCCATTATGTCCCCACCAAGGGGCACAGGTCTCTTCCCTGAGGAAGGTATAGACCATAATCCACCACGGGGGCCAAGTCCGGATTGGTGGAGGTTTGTAAGACTAGTGGCTGGTCTTACTGTCAGAAGTTTTCAAGCCGCCCTAAGGCCTCTGACTTGGCTTAACGACTGCCATCTGTCGACGGCAGCCGGCACCAACTGCTTAACGTGCCTTGCGAAGCACGAAACCGCTCGGAAAAATGCCACTAGCGTTAGTCATAGACGGTGACCCTTCCATGCATGGAGTGAACGCGCCGTATGATGCTTAACCTTAGTGATCGTTTAAGATCACTCAGGCAGCCCAGGCTACGAGTGATTCGAAGATCATTTAAAATAATCTGTGAATTTTTACAAATTATTTTAAATGATTTTATATTGGTTTTTAAATAAATAAATAAAAAATTGTGCAATTGTAATGACATTGTAAATTAATTTATATTTATATTTATATTTATATTTATATTTATATTTATATTTATATTTATATTTATATTTATATTTATATTTATATTTATATTTATATTTATATTTATATTTATATTTATATTTATATTTATATTTATATTTATATTTATATTTATATTTATATTTATATTTATATTTATATTTATATTTATATTTATATTTATATTTATATTTATATTTATATTTATATTTATATTTATATTTATATTTATATTTATATTTATATTTATATTTATATTTATATTTATATTTATATTTATATTTATATTTATATTTATATTTATATTTATATTTATATTTATATTTATATTTATATTTATATTTATATTTATATTTATATTTATATTTATATTTATATTTATATTTATATTTATATTTATATTTATATTTATATTTATATTTATATTTATATTTATATTTATATTTATATTTATATTTATATTTATATTTAATATATAATCGATTTGTGTTACAATTTTTTACTAAGGATTTTTTATAAAATTTATTTAATAAAAAATAACTAATATTTTTACCAAATTTAATTAAAGTATGTAGGTACAGCAGTTTGGGTGTAAAAATGGTAACTACAGAGTTACTTTATTTTGCACATTGAAAGATACATGTCAATCAGCTCCGTGATGTGGTTACGCTGAGGTCAATATAAATAGGTTCTAAAGTACCCGCGTGTAGAAAGATAAAAAGTAACCGTAATTTGCTGTTACTAAATATTACTGGACTATTTTCATCAACTAAGTTATATTAATTTATTTCGCAAATTAATAGAAATTAATAGGTGAGGATCATGACAAGTGTAATTATTTTTTGATAAACATACCCTGGTCTGTGTATAACCCTCCTTGATGCAAGCTTAAGTATTTGATGTGTATTTTCCGGTATTACGATAAAATAGCCGAAAAGGTTGCTAGTTATGAAAATGTGTGTGAAAAAATTGCAAAAATTAATGAGTGCTATTTATCCTTGAAAAGAACAAATTAAAAACCATTGTTGCGGTGAGCCGATAGGGCTACCAAAAATTCTACAGGTTCAAAATATCTGCTCAGCCGCGATAGAATAACAAACATCCTTACAAGCAATATTTTGCATTTAGTAGTATTAGTAAAATTTAGATTTCAATGTATCGACGGGAATAAACCTATTGGAGATAATGGATAAGATAAGATTGTATCATCGTCATACCGTGTACCATGACGCGTTTTGTCAAATGTTGAGCCCACAGAATTGACTAAAACTTCATATTTACAACGCCTAAAACTAAAAATACCGTTTCTTAATTTTGCTACCCTGAATACGAAAAACAATTAGAAATTTTATTACTGCTTAACTTTAAGAAAATAAATAAAAACCAAAAATTGTGTGATGACGTCACACATACGGTGGAATGAGGAGGTACCGTTGTCTAATATTAAAAATGTTATGACAGATGTCATTTTCAAATATATTCAAATGTCATGTCGGAGTAATTCAATGGTTTTTAAAAAATCGGCAAGGGTGTTAGTATTTTGGTATTATCAAATTCTCCTTGATGTCATTTGGCGTTACGCCCTTTTAGAATAAGACGAAATTCAAGCAGAAAATTAAATTAAAATCATCGAATTTTCGAGAATAAAAAAATGGGTCGGTTTATTTTGTATAAACTAGATTTATTTTGTAAAAATAGAACCTTTAAGACAGTAAAATACGTATGCTAAAAAATTTAAAGGCTGTCAATTGTCAAAGAATAGAATAATAGTACATTACTGCAGCATCCAGCAAAAGAGGCATCCATCAATGCATCCATCAGTCCATCAATGCCTAGTCGTGGCCAAGGCTTGTATATGATTTTTCTCAAATAATGCGCGGAAATTAAAACTAGATATGAACTAATTCTGTTAAATTCAATAAACTTTCAAAATCAGACGAACCACGAACGAAAAACTATATTTTTGCCGCGTTAAAGTGTTCTTTTTTTCAATATGTAATCCAGCTTTCTATCGCAAGCCAGTTCGAAATTTAAAATAAAACCTCTGATAAGTTACCTCCTTGTTTGTCATTGTTTGGAGTAAAAGATCGTTTCAATTTTTAAATAAAACCACAGATATGAGTTTAGTATGTAATTTATTTGGCCGCAAAACACGACAGTTATGAATTTTCATAGAACTTTTTCCGGCCGCTGCTCACGTGTAATTGGCCAGTACAGCAATTTCGATTTATCTCGAAGAAGGTTGTCGAAATAATGCTCAAATTTCCAAGCATGGTTGAGAAAAAAATATTTTAAGAAGAAGAACAGAGTCACAATTGTTCTGTATCAAACTGTATCGTTGGCGACGATATGTTACACAAAATAGGATAATAACTTTCGAGCTTGTGGTGTTCGCGGAGTAACCTAACTCAACCTAGGAAAAGCTGGCTGAAATCGCTCCGAAGCCCTACCTCATAGAAGTTTCTGCCTCAGTTTAGATGCGGAAATCCTTATCGCCACAAAGACAACACTAGAATGTCGTCCTTTTGATCCATTTCATTGTCTTTCTGGCCTCAATTTTTGCGACAAAAGATCTTGACACATAATATCCGTCAAGCGTCCACTTGGCACGCCAATTAAGATCGAAGCTTGTGTCGAGGTGAATGCAGATTATTTTTCAGGATAAGTGCACTATACTCGTAATACAGGGAATAAAGACATAGCACTTCGGAAAAATTAGGAGAAAGCTGGATTTTTGCATGAACATTCCTTTTGTGGTTCTAAACAATATACCACACTTTTATCGAAAAAATAATGGTGATCAAATTTGTAGCTCAAGAAATTGCCTACAAAAAATGTCTCACTACTTCTTTTCGTAAGACTAACGGGTTTCGAGAAAAATGTATTTAAAAACTCATAAAGTTTTTGTTATGATGATACATGCACTATTAATAAAGTTTGTGTTAGTAAAAATTTAATTATTTAAAAAAAATATTAAAAATTGTATGTTCTTTCAAATAACAAAAAAAAAAAATTTGTTTTTTCCAAAAATACACGTGAATAGGCCTGTGTCGTAAATTTTAAAATTGACTTATATCGTTACTTTAGTATTTATTTTAACCCAAAAATATATTAATTCATCATAATATCAATATTTATAACACGTATTTCAGGTTTAAAATAAATACTTTTTATTTACCTCCTAAACGCTCCAAACTGTCATGGCGTCCGCGTGACGTCACAACGTGATAAACAGTCGTACGTGCGGTAGAGCAGATTTGTAATTTCTTTAATAAATATGGAGCCACTGTTTTACATGAGCTGCATAATACCCCTGTGTACAAGCACAACTATAAAGACACGCTTTTGCACGCGCAGTAATCGCCACCGAGCAAGCTTACGCGGACGTGAGCTAAACGCGTTGGTTTGGCCTTGCCTTTACCGCTTTTTCTTGAACGCTAAAGTCTGTTAATCTATTGTTACATCTGTCAGTTGTCAAAAGTGGATACAAAAAAAAGTGACAGCTGTTAACGGTAGATTAAAGCCCATTACACAATGAAAAAAAAATAAGGTATAAGAATAAGGAATATGAAATAAGGAACACGGAATAAGGAATAGCGGAATCCAGCAATGGCAGCACCGTTGAGCAAGACACAATTCAAGAATAAGGAAGACAATTGATTTCTGTGCTATTCCTTATTCCTGGTTCCTTATTTCTTATTCCTTATTCTTATGCCTTATTTTTTTTCATTGTGTAACGCTAGGCTAGGCAAGCGTAGTCTACACGCATTTTACACACGTTTATTTAACCATCATCGTCAACCCATTGTGTCCCCACCTAGGGGTACGGGTCTCTTTCCTGAGGAAGGTATAGGCCATACTCCACCAAAAGTACTGGCCGCACACTTCACCACGGGGGCCAAGTCCAGATTGGTGGAGGCTTGTAAGACTATTGGCTGGTCTTACTTTCAGAAGTTTTCAAGCCGGTCAAAGGCCTCTGACTTGGCTTAACGACTGCCATCTATGGAGGGCAGCCGGCACCAACTGCTTAACGTGCCTTGCGAAGCACGGAACCGCTAGTTAATATCTGAATGTTATACATTTGATGGATGTTTACTCACACTTTTAATTGCATACATTATACATACATAAGCTCTCGCCTATATCCCAGAGAGGCAGGCAGAGTCACTGACAAATCACTTTGGCTTCATTGACATTCTTTAGTCTTTGCATATGTACTCACGTCGGTTCCGGTACTTTTTATCTTGCCCTTTGCTAATACAACCCCTATATTTTTGGTCGAAGTATGTCCGCCTGAGGCATTGCACCGGCCCTTTCACTCGATAGATTAGTTTTGTCGTCTTCCTTCCTTTACTTTTAATTACAACATAAATATTATACGTTACGTGACCGATGAGATGCCAAAAGTAAAAGCAGCCTTAACACAAGAAAAAAACTCATGATTCAGTGGAAAATAGAGTGCACTTTTCTCCACTTCAGTTCATACCGACGGCCTCTTGCGAGAACACAAGTATTCTTGAGGCTGCCCTATTTTTATTGGAAGGCATCCGGTGACGGGGAATATTGAACTCTAATAAAGACTGTGGAGTGTATATTTTGCATGGCAACGACGGTTTTAGGTTGGTGAAATTCACGCAAGAGGAATTTCAAGGACGGTTAGTAATTAAACGCTTAGTTTGAGTTTCGTGATTGACGATAACTTGGCGATTACAAGTGATGAAAGCGAGATTTTATATCACCGGCGCTATTAAATACCGAATCATCAACAAAGCAATCAACACCTATTTATATATACAAGTATACAAGTAACTACAAACCGGCACATTCCTATTATACAATGTAAGTATGTTTGAAGCAATAAGTTAATTCGTATTCATTTATTAGTTCACTAGCTGACTTGGCAAAACAAAGTTAATTAATTTAAGTTAAATTAATTAGTGATATCGGTCAACGAATAACACGCCCATTAATTCGTGAAGTATTTTTATTCCACTTTCATAATTTAATTACATTTCACTAATACATCAAACTCTAATCGCTCGTAGCCTGGCTGCCTGAGTGATCTTAAACGATCACGAAGGTTAAGCAACATAGGGCGCGGTCAGTGCCTGGCCGGGTGACCGTCTATGACTAACGCTAGTGGCATTTTTCCGAGCGGTTCCGTGCTTCACAAGGCAACCTGAGTAGTTGGTGTCGGCTGCCGTCAATAGATGGCGGTCGTTAAGCCAAGTCAAAGGCATTAGGGGGCGGCTTGAAAACTTCGGACAATAAGACCAGCCACTATTCTTACAGGCCTCCACCAATCCGGACTTGGTCCCCGTGGTGGAGTATGGCCTATACTTTCCTCAGAGAAGATACCCGTACCCCTTGGTGGGGACATAATGGGTTGATGATGTGATGATTAATATTACGGACTCTTTGACGGTAGTGGTGGCCGAGAACTTATTGATAAAATTTGTGCTTAGTAGAATTTGAGAAAAGATGGTCACAGTGTAGTTTTTTTTGGCTCAATTTTTCTCCGCTACGTTCAGCCCCAAGGCAGTGGCTAACATTACAAATACATTGACATTCAATGTAAATTCTTTACGTCGAAAAAAATTTCTACTTTCTGACACATACTAATGTTAAACGTCTGTTGAGAAACGCCCCTTATATTGCTTGATCGTTTAAGATCACTCAGGCAGCCGGGGCTCCGAGCGATTCGTAATATTAATAAACAGACCTACTAACTCGTCGCGTAACTTAGTTAAAAGAGAAGTTGGCTAATGTTTTTGTTTTCGATATAAGTATTACCCACGTAATCCTATCACGACTAACTTTTCGGTAAAACAAAGCTAACACGGTAACTTCGCCAACTCTCTAGACTTGTTTCGTGTACACCCGTTGTCGTGACATTATTACCTACTCAAATATGCCGAATCGTTAAGCCAAGTCAGAGGCCTTAGGGCGGCTTGAAAACTTCTGACAGTAAGACCAGCCACTAGTCTTACAAGCCTGGACCAATCCGGACTTGGCCCCCGTTATGGGTTGATGATGATGATGATGAAGTAGGTAATTTATCTTTTTTATTTTTCTTAAGACTTCTCTAGCACTACCCCTCACTCTTTAAACATCACCCATGGTTAGCTGGAAAAATACTTTATAGTATTAAGCTCGCCTTTGTACAGACATTGTTTCTTGTGCAATAAAGAATTTTCAATCAATTAACTTGTTTTTGTTCAAAAGGTAAAGTTGAAAACTAAATCTAATCTATGTAATCTTAATCTATGTGATTGATAAATATCAATCTATCTAATTACGCGAAATATCTAACATCAAAAATTATTTTAAAAAAATCTTTGAGTTAGCACTTGAAATTGATTGTTATACATCTGCTACACGGCATAGCAATTTCATAAAAGATCAAGGACAACATCCCTTTGTACCGAGTAAGGACGTAATGTACATTTTTCACGCAGAAGTGGATGGAGAGCTACGTATGACATGGGTATATGGCTCAATTACTTCAGAGCCTTGGTATTTTTGTCCGTCTATCTTTCAGAAAAAGGAAAACAGAAGTAATTTAGGGGCGTTGCTTTATTTTTTTCATTAAACATGCAGCCATGCAGCCTATACCTACGTCCCACTTTCACCGATAGAGAGTGGTAAAAAGTGTTGGTACGATAACTACAAAAATGATCGTAACTAAAAACATATTTATTGCTGTTTTGTACTACAACCCATTATGTCCCCTCTGAGGGGGACGGGTCACTTCCCTGAGAAAGGTATAGGCCATACTCCACCACGGGGGTCAAATCTGGATTGGTGGAGGCTTGTAATACTAGTGGCCGGTCTTACTATCAGAAGTTTTCAAGCCGACCTAAGGCCTCTGACTTGGCTTAACGACTGCCATCTATCGACGGCAGCCGGCACCAACTGCTTAACGTGCCTTGCGAAGCACGGAACCGCTCGGAAAAATGCCACTAGCGTCAGTCATAGAGGGTCGCCCATCCACGCACTGAACGCGCCCTATGTTGCTTAACCTTCATGATCGTTTAGATCACCCGGGCAGTCGGGGCTATGAGCGATTCTGGAATGATTCGCATATTTTAGACAATAAAAGTTGTTGTTTTCGTGACGATCCGTGATCTAATCTGAATACTTGCACTGGGTGCTTTCCGGGCGATCGTCCTGCCCCTATAGGCGACGTGAGACATTTTTATTCTTGTGTTTGAGCTTGAGAGGAGTTGCCCTATATTTTGTCTTCACATGTATTTTGTATTTGTGTAAAGCACACCAAGCGTGTGGAATGCCTGTATAACGATTTCTCTGGGTGGTCCGATAAAGTGCTCTATTTTTCTATTTATTCGTCCAAATAAAACACAGTTTTGGAGGGTCTTCTATAATCTTCCATAATTTACTCCAAACTCATTCAACCTCCTGTATCAATATAAAACGAGTATTTATACGATTCATATTTTTAAGTCCGGCCCAAAAAGCGGAGTGGAGCGTTGACGAGGCGAGGCGATGTAGCATAAGCGGAAGCGAGAGCTTCATTCACGTTATTATTACTGCCAAGAACTTGATCACTTCGGGTCGCCTATCTCCCTTTAATATGGTTGAGAGTGGCGATGGCTTGCGTTATGCTTGTGAACGGGTGCCGACCGTGCGTATGGCCGTAATAACATAGCATTGGAAATTTCTTACCTACTTTTGTAAGTAAATAATGTTTTGCAAGTGCTGATTGCACTCACGGATCTTGAGCTTATTAGGTAGATGGACATTCATACCAACCTGTGTAATGAGACTGAAGTGGAAATGGGCAGGACACCTGGCAAGGCGGGAAGACGGCAGGTAGACCTAGGCGATCACAGAGTGGTGGCCGAGAACAGGACGACGGCCAGTGGGCAGACCTGCGGCCCGATAATCAGACGATGTCATTGATAAAAGGCCTATACCCAGCAGTGGGCAGCGGTGGGCTGATGACGATGATGATGATGTGTATTAAAATTAACGTGATTTGAGAGATGGTCAGAGTTGAGTTTTTTTTCGCTACCTTTTTCTCCACTACATTTGGCATAATATGTACATTATAAGTACATTGAAATTCAACAATCAGAACGAAAATTCTTTACGTTGAGATAAATTTCTGACTTTCGCCCTCGCGTTGACTTACTTTCTAGAGAGTGTAGAGACTTGTAGAGGGACCATGAGAGCGGATCCGAGCCGCGGGTTGTTGGAAGTCCCAACAACCCGCGGCTCGGATCCGCTCTCATTCGTATGCGTAATACTCAGGATTAAGTAATCCTGAGTATTACGCATACGCTGCATGCATAATGTACTACGACCCTTCCTGAAACGTAATCAGACAGGATCGGATATTTGGGCCGTGTATCTGGCTCAGGTGGTTGGTACGGGAAATTAGGTAATGGAGATAATTTGATATGCACTCCTAACATAACAACCAGTAATTGGAATGGAGGTCAATGGGCGGTGGTAGCGAATCGGTATTTGAGAGGTCGTTGCCGTTGGTTTGAACTCTGGCGTGTGACTCTGTATTCTGGCTGCCTTGTTGATCTAGAGGTATAATGTCTGATTACCGTCCCGGAGGTCGTGGGTTAGATTGTCCTTCAGGGCTAGTGTATAGTATACTCGTATTTGTAGAAATAGCCAAGTTGCCTTGGATAGAGTGCGTTTCGTTTCATTTTGTACATTTCATCATCATCAACCCATTATTTCCCCACCAAGGGGCACGGGTCTCATCCCTGAGGAAGGTATAGGCCATACTCCACCACGGAGGCCTATTCCGGATTGGTGGAGGCTTGTAAGACTAGTGGTTGGTCTTACTGTCAGAAGTTTTCAAGTCACCCTAAGGCCTCTGACTTGGCTTAACGACGGCCATCTATCGACGGCAGCCGGCACCAACTGCTAAACGTGCCTTGCGAAGCACGGAACCGCTCGGAAAAACGCCACTAGCGTTATTCATAGACGGTGACCCATTCATGCATTGAACGCGCCCTATGTTGCTTGACCTTCGTGATCGTCGAAGGTCACTCAGGCGGCCGGCGCTACGAGCGGCTATTGCTTACTATTGCTTATAAGTAATAATGCCGCTTATAGTACTTTGATTTATAAAAAATCTGTAAATGTAATTTTGAGTACAATACTATATAGAATAGAATAGAAAGTATTTATTATCATTTTAAGACAAACGGTCGAGGCTCAGCATTATGCAACCAAGTCAACGCAGCCAGTGATCTTGGCAGCGCTGATTTTCAGCAACGACCCATAAAAAAACTAAAACTAAACTTAAATTTAGGAAAAAAGTAAACAAACTTAGATTACAATTTTATTGCACCAAGAATATAATATCTATCTATCTATCTACGAGCGATTCGATAAATCATTAGAGCCTACATATTCTTTGCTTTTACTAACAACTTTGTGATTATAAAATTAAAGTTCCACAAACTCACGGCTCCTGGCGTCCCCAATTTGGTAGAAGATTTTAATTTTTAGTGAGAAAATACACTAGAGAAAATACAAAGAGAGAGGAAATACACCTAATTGGCGCCAGCAAAGCGCCAAGTTAAATGTTTCGTGGAAAAATGCAGTGGACTGGGAAAAACATTTTACGCTGCCTGCTAAAGACTGTTGTTACACGTGCTAAAATAGCTCCCATTTCCGTGGCACAGGATTTTTCACTTTTTTTTTGTCCCTCGCAGCTACAACTCCGCTAGTAATTGAATTGAATCAAATACTGCAGTTTGTTAGCTTTTTAACTGAATTCAAAAAGGACGAGGTTCTCGATTCGTCTATTTAACAGACGACAAACATGTCTCGGGGTCAGGTGTTTTATTATTTACTAGATGTCCCCAAAGGTTGTTTTGCCAGATAGGGGTATGAAAAATAGATAACAAGCTGTGGTCAAACCTACCAAATATACATAAATACAATTTCATCAGAATCGGCCAAGACTTTTTGGAGGAGTATGCGCACTAAGACTGTGACACGATAATTTTATATTAGGGCTCCAATAGACGAGCGATAGCGAGTCAGCGACAGCTCGCGACGCCTGCCGCCGACGGTCTTGCAACTATGGGCCGGGACACATAAACACGATGCGATGTCGCGTCGTGGAAACGTACAGTCGACAGCACACCATCCTATACACCCATGCACTCTATCCTGTTGCATTACGGACGATTTTGCAACTAAAATGTGCAGGTTGACGTGCTGTCGACTGTACACTTCCACGACGCGACGTCGCATCGTGAAACGACGCCGCATCGTGGTACGACACGACGTCGTATCGTGTTTATGTGTCCCGGCCCTATCGCCGACGGTCGCGCGACCGCCGCCGATAGTTGCGCAACCGTCGCCGGGGGTCGCGCGACCGTGCAAGCTTCTAGTCACCGACTATCGGCGGCGGTCGCGCGACCGTCAGCGGCCGTCGCTCGTCTGTTGGAGTCCTATACTCACACTGCGTTTGCTGACAACATAGAAAAGTCAATTAAAGTCAAGGCTTTTTATTGAATATCTTTAAAAATATAGACTTATTTACAAATCTGATTAATAGCATGTACTGAAAGCATAATTCTCGAAATGGTTTCGAGATTTCCGTTGATGTTCAAAAATGTAGCATGACCAGCTGTGTGGAAGTTATTCATTTATTATTCCAGAAGCTTCTGATTGCAATGCCAATTTTCCGGCCACTCTAAAGCGTTTTTCAGCACGCGCCATTTATTCAGCAAGTTATTTCCTTGTTAACAACTTTCCTGCCGAGGACAGGGATAAAAAACTCGCGGTCGCGTTCGGCCCGCGACTAGGGAATTACGTTGACATATAGTACGGGCGTTGATTAATGTCTTAGGCCTATCTAATCTCTTTAAACGAGCAATTCTTTTATATATATATATAATCAGAATCTCGGAAACGGCTCCAACCATTTTCATGAAATTTTGTAAACAGAAGGTTTCGGGGGCGATTAATTGATCCAGCTAGGTTTCATTTTAAGAAAACGTCGTTTTAATCATGTTTTTGGGCAAAGAATTAACTGCTACCCATTTTCGCAAACATTTGTAAGGTTGTCATAGCTTAAATGGGAAATAGGACCATACCGTAAACAGAAGACTCTGGTTCGAGACTTGACTATTCTTATTTTTTCAAGTTCCATCTTATGTGTGAAAACCTATTATCAGGAGCCCTTTATCAACGCACCTAATTCGTATCCAAGTACTTTTTTTTTCTAAAAAAAATACGAAAATTAATCAGGACAATGCACAATGCTCGGCTTCGCCTCTGCTCACAGTTCCACGTTCGTCCATCATGCCTCTTTTGCTGGCCGCTGCAGTAATGTACTATTCCAAAAATCACGAAAAATATTACAAAAAAAAAAAACCGAGCAAAGCTTGGTCACCCAGGTACTATTAAATTATCATAGAACTTTGATCACGATCACAGGTCGACAAGAGTGTCGACACCAGCAACTGATATCGCGGCTAGGATCCTACCTATGAACTATGTAACATCGGACTTACATTTTCTCTAACAAGGTTCATAAACAGTTTTATTTAATTGAGGTATTCAGACAAGGTCATAATAAACATTGACATACCCTCGGACTGAAGTCATTAGTACAAATGAATGTACTGCGGGCGTCAGTGGTAATCGATTCCACGACCCCCAGTATGTTCAGACGTGATACCTCTAGACAAGAGAGGCAGACAATTTTGCTAGCATTTGCTGCTGACCGCGCTATAAAAGGTTCGCTTGATAGCGGATGGTATTTGTCGCCAGTTCGCGCTGGAACTTTTATCATTAACACTTTTGCGGCTAAGTGTGTTTTCTATCGCGTTGTGGAGTGAGTAGAAGCGGTGGTTATCCGCTGGGTTAGAACATTCAATTCAATTCAATTCATTTATTTCAGACGCCCTCTAGCCAGGTGGGATGACGATCTGCGAAAAACTGCAGGCAGATGCTGGATGCGGCAAGCTATGGGGGAGGGCTATGTCCAGCAGTGGACTGATATAGCCTGTTGATGATGATGATGATTTCAGACCAAGTACATAATTTATGTTAGTAATTGTTTTATAACTATGTCAATATGATATAGAAGGAACATTCAATTCAATTCATTTATTTCAGACCAAGTCCATAATTTATGTTAGTAATTGTCTTTTAACGATGTCAATATTATGATATACAAAATTAAAAAAACACAAAAACACATTATTCACAAATTACTCAGATCACAAATTACATAGAATCACAAATTACACAGAACACCTACAAATAACAAATATAATGAGGGTTTTTCAAAGCGTCATAAAAAAAAGAGTACCGCAAATTACCGATAGATGGTGCTGACGTCATGACATCGCTGTACTGTACATTGGAATGTACACTGTACATTGGAATCGAAATCGAGAAATCCTGGGAATCGCAGTGCAGGCGTGTACCAATGACTTTATTTTCTAAGCTACGTACATTTGTGAAGTTATAGTTTTGCAATACCACTGGCTAACTGCGAAGGAACACATCGTGAGGAGACCTCAGTGTATGAGCTATTCAGATACTTCAGCGCTTGAAATTATAAGTGTTTTTTTTACTTATTTTTTTTTTATTTTTTTTATAAGTTTTTTTAATTTTATAAGTGTGACACATAATTATCGGTTCTTGGCAATAAATTCACTTTTTCAGGTTTCGCTCTGATTCGCAGAGCTTAATCAAGGTGAGTCGAGATGAGGATCCGACGTCGTAAGCTCCGTCTTGACTCATGATGATTAAACTGTCCGCGTGTCAGGCGCCCTTCGGCCTTTTTGGAAACCAAAGGTTCGAAACCAGCTTCGAAAAAAGAACGATTTTTCTCTCTAAGAAACCTGGTTTCGAATAAAGAAAAATAATTCTGTTTTCTAGGCTGGTTTCCAAAACAGAATATAAAATCTTCTTTTGAAACTCATTCAATATGTATACAAACTACTTGATCAGAAACAATTGCCTGGCCAATAAATGATGATAATGATAATGATGTCCTCCTCGTTGTAGTCTGATGTTGGAGTGAAGCCATAGTGAATAACATTCATACGGTCGCCCGTATGAATTTTATTGAGATAGATAAATTCCTATTGTACAAACCATACCTGACCTTTGTCAAAGCTATAAAAAATTGGTTTTATGAATATCATTGATCCATGAATGAGTTTCAAGAGAAGATTTTATCTTCTGTATTGGAAACTAGCTTAGAACACAGAATTATTTTTCTTTATTCGAACCCAGGTTTCTAAAAAAGAAAAGCAATTCTGTTTTCGAAGCTACTTTCGAACCTTTGGTTTCCAAAGTGGCCGAAGGGGTCAGGCGACAGCATTGGCGTTTTGTTACTTTTGCAAGAATAGTAAATAATGTTTTGATGTTCTAAGTTTTGAGCTTCTTACGTAATTTGAGAAAAGATGGTCAGAGTGGAGATTTTATTCCGCTACCTTTTTCTCCTCTATATTCGGCCCCAAGGAAGCGGATAACATTACAAGTAGGTACACACATTGAAACTCAACAAAAAATTAAAATTCTTGACGTTGAAATAAATTTCTGATTTCCGATACTAAAATTAATGGATTTCTATTAAAATTCAATGTGTACTGGGAAGTCGATTAACCCACAGATTAATAAGTAGGAAGCCTCACGCAATGTCCATCGAATCGTTATTAAAAATTCTACCCAGCAATTTCAGTGTTACTTATATATTTCCTGACGTACATAATAATTTCGTTATTAATTTTTCATTAGGGTAGCGAGTTTAAGATAATTTTCAAAGTGTTCTATTAATTAGGGTGCGTTAAGGCAAATTAAAGATCCAAGTTTAATGGAAATCCGATATTTCTTGGGCTGAAATAGAGTTCGTTTAATGGTGGGTCATGTTATATGTTTCTTGGAAACAATAAGGTAATTGTAACTGAAACGCATGCAAGTGATAAATAAAGAAAACGCGAAGGTAACTTTTAGTAATCTTTGATACATTTTTTCTCCGTCTGGCATTCACTATTGAAAATTTTTGAAAATTAGACATAGAAAAGAGTAAAAATATAAAAAAGGTCGATTGGTCGGTTGGCAACAGTAACATACCTACAGCGCATTCATCATCATCAACCCATTATGTCCCCACCGACGGACGCGCACAAAGTCATGAGCGGGGTTTAGCGCAAGACTATTGTTCGCGTCTCATTGCTTGGAGAATTACGTTAACATAAAAGAAATATTCAAGATAAAACCGACGCGTACAAAGCTCTCATGCGTTTTCGCGTCTATAATATAGTTACGAGGAATTATTACGCCACAGCATTTCTCCTTTAGGTACATCGCTTTTATCCTTTCCACGAAAAATGTTTTGGATAATACAATTTGTTTGGCACCGCGGAGCTCGGCTTTGGGATAGAGGGATGTCAATTTGTTACGACAAGGCGCGGGAGAAAATGGCTTTAAAGCTTGCATGAGTACCTACTTATATGGCTTCACTTGAGATGCCGTATAAATCTATCTGTCCGTCAATCATCATCAATCCATTATGTCCCCAGCAAAGGGCAGGAATTGCTCATAGCCCCGGCCGCCTGAGTGATCTTAAACGATCACGAAGGTTAAGCAACATAGGGGGCGTTCAGTGCATGAATGGGTCACCGTCTATGACTTACGCTAGTGGCACTTTTCCGAGCGGTTCCGTGCTTTGCATGGCACGTTAAGCAGTTGGTGCCGGCTGCCGTCGATAGATGACAGTCGTTAAGCCAAGTTAGAGGTCTTAGGGCGGCTTGAAAACTTCTGACAGAGACCAGCCACTAGTCATACAAGCCTCCACCAATCCGGACTTGGCCCCCGTGGTGGAAATGGCCTATACCTTCCTCAGGGAAGAGAGCCGTGCCCCTCGGTGGGGACATAATGGGTTGATGATGAACCCCGGTTTGATTACTTATGTCTTAAAGTCTTCCATATTCTAGACAATTGATAATTTAGAGACGTATTTGTCTACTTTTAATTACGCAGTAAAAAGCGAGTAAATTATTTATTACTTACGTTTTGAAGTCGCCATCTGCAATAAATAAATTGTTTTTACATAAATTATACTTAAAAGTCTTTGTTGCTTTAGAATATTATTGAAAATCGGAATAAAAGCATTGAAAGCACAGTCATCCATCGTCCTTTTGTTGTAGAAGGTACGACGAGGTAAAATTTATATTTGGAGTGAATTTGAAATATGCGAACATTGCTTTGCTTTTTACACCGACAGTACAAGGTTATTTCTATAATGCGCAGTTACAGTTTTCGTTTGACAAATTCTGTTCTATGATTAAGTACATCACAGAACCATAGTTTAAGTTTTTACAATTTAAAATATTTTTTTAAACCACTTAAAATTTATCATTTTTTTTTAAGTTTATTTAATATTATTTTAAAACTGCGCATTACGCAAGCAAAAATTGTTTATGCATTTTACTTAATTGATTATCTACAATTACGGTATTAGTTATTTACCAACCAGCCTAATGACAAAAAAAAGTTTTTTTAAGACGTTACACACAGCTCGAAGAATGAAAGCAAGTTTCAGTAAACATATTTTTTTTTAGAGATTACCTTATATAAAATGAACAAAGTGTAAAAAAATAAAATAAATAATTTTTGTGTTTCACTGTGTAAAGGTATAATCGGGAACAAATGCAAATAACGAAATTAATAAATAATTAACTGGCTATCACATCTACCTGCTTCTTGGACGTAACTGAATAGAGACTGATCAAAATCAATTGACTGAAGAATGATGGATTGATGGATGAATGATGGATGTTAAAATCCCAAAGATTGGGATTTTAACAAGTTCCATTGAATTTCTCCAATCGTCTTGATTGCTTATTTGCGACTAAGTAACCAACGTCTGTTTTATTTGTTTATTATTGGAAGAGAGAAGACAGCGTGTCGTGGGGTAGTACTATGTCTAGTAGTGGATAAATCCGAGCTGTTTGCATAAACAATATTTTTTTACATGTCAATGTCAACATATCGATAGATGGCGGTCGTTGGGCCAGGTCAGAGGCCTTGGGGCGGCTTGAAAACTTATGATAGTAAGACCAGCCACTAGTCTTACAAGCCTCCATCAATCCGGACTTGGCCCCCGTGGTGGAGTATGGCCTATACCTTCCTCAGGGAAGAGACTCGTGCCCCTCGGTGGGGACAAAATGGGTTGATGAAAAAAAAAATGTCAACATGAATACAATAAAGGCATCTTAGAGTATGACAATATTGTCTGTAGCTTTGTCGTGACATTTTTAGACATAATATTCCTTCCTTCCAGTACACAGAGATTATAGTAACATATTATTACGTTTAAGAAATCAGAAATTTATTTCAACGTGAAGAATTTACATTCGAATCTCAATGTAGACATTATAATTTTAGGCATAAGTATGCTTTTATTAATTAGTATAGATAGATAGATAGATAGAGAACACTTTATTGTACATAAAAAAGGAAATTACACAGGTATTTCTTAATCTAAAAGTACAGACGGTGGCCTTATCACTAAAAGTGATCTCTCCTAGACAACCTTTGGTAATAGTGTAGCTGCAGCAATCATTAACGTATAGAGCGATTTTGAAACAATACCTAACTATAGTTAAAAAAACAACTAACTTTGTGAGTACTAGACATTGACATTATTCCGGATTCACTTACTTGAGTAATTGTCAAATTAATTAAAATAATTTTAAATAGCTTTGAAGGTATGTTTTTTTGACTCCGCGAATGTATAAGTTTACTTTAACAAAAAGATCTTCCGAAATAAAATCTAAAACTTAGCATAAAAATGTGACTTACCGTATCAAACTCCACGAAAAAGAAAAGTACCGATATCGAAACAAACCGGAACACTTTCCATTTTTCAAGAATAAAACGCTCGATCTACTCTTCATAAACCGAAGTACGCTTCACTGCTTATTTAAAAGGTCCGAAGCTGAAAAATTTGAAAAACTTTATCGGAGTCGCATCGAGAAGGATTTAGGGGTAGCACGAGGCGTACCTCCTTCGCAAGGGCGCTACTACAACTGACGTACTGGCGGGATGGCGGGAATGAAGGCTGCGTGATCAAGCTCTGTTTCATAAGAACTTTCAGTGGACTGTCGATGGAACGATTAGTTCTGAGTTGGAGGTCACCGATGTTCTTTATTGGAGCACGATTAGCCAGATTTTGAAAAGAGAACAAAGTAATTAAGTCGAGTATTCATTGCAAAAAGGTTTGCATGATTTGGGATGCTATAAAGAGGTCGTAACATTGTTAAAACCAGCCAGTGTTTCTTTTTGTTTTTTTTATCCGTATTAGCCAGCATGTAAACAATACCGTTCAACTTTTCGTTCGCAAAGTCGTTCTGTAAAGCTTTTCTGAACATCCGCAGCAGGGATTATTGTTTTTGTTAAAAAATATATGAGAGTGGTACTGATAATTTTTGTATTGTGTTCGTATTTGTTTTTTTTTTGTGAGAGACGTGAAATGCCTCTCTCAGAGAGAGAGAGAGAGAGAGAGAGTTAGTAAATGAGTACGTTAACACTAAGTACAAGTGCCAATCGCGAATGGAATAAATAGCCAATAATGCAGCTTATTAGATACGCCCTAGTGCAGGGTTCACGCCCTCTCTTATTTAGTTAGACCTAAGATTTCCGCACTTAGCCTCATAATTGGGCCATTGTACAAAGCTGCGAGTTAACATAACATAACATAACATAACATTTACATACATGCACATACATTGCTTCTGGCCCCACACTAGGATACCCTGTGTCGTGGGAACCAGAAACAGCGACGTCACAAACATGTAAACATCCAAGACCTGGGTTTCTTTTTTTTTTGTGCCCAGCCGGGATTCGAACCCGGGACCTCTCGCATGGTACGCAGATGCGCTAACCACTACGCCACAGAGGTCGTACTTCAGCCAGCTTATCTCTTTCCAGAAGACCAGCAGTTACTGCAGGCCTCCTTGAACCTGAACGGATCCCAGCTTCCCAACGATGGTGGTCCGTTGTTTTTCCACGCCTTCACAGTAGAAGGCTCGCCCTCTCTCATAGAACGGGCTTATCATCACCGTGCCCACCGCGGGTTGGCAATTTTAGGCGCTGAGTTAAGTGAACAAGCCATTCGGTCTCTCTACCATGTTTTCCTTCACGGTTAGCGAGTGATATTGCTACTATTTTGGGGATTTTCGATAATTATGCGAGTACGTCCGACCCTATTGTTTCATACATACATAAGCTCACGTCACGATCCACAAACCAAAGGACTGGTAGGAATGCTATTTAGCATTAAGTACGCCTTTGTATTAGACATGTTTTATGCAATAAAAAAAAATGATATCCCGGAGGGGTATTAATAATATCCCGGAGGGGTATTAATAATATCCCGGAGGGGTATTAACAATATCCCGGAGGGGTATTAATAATATCCCGACCAATCACGTCGCTTCATCGACATTCATGGGTTTCCTAGGGTTTCCTTACGATATTTTTCTTCAACCGTGAGAGAGTGATTTGCTACTACAATTTAACATATTTATGTGACGTTAACAACAACCGTCATTAATTCACGCCTGGATTCAAACTCAGAACCGTCTATCCGCTGCGCCACAGGTTCTGATTAATTAATCAGGAATGAAAGGGTTTTAGAGGTATGTTTTATTCCCTTTATCAGAACACTACGTCTATTTGGCATTTGGAGCTTAAAAATCGGCCAAGTGCGAGTTGAACTTGCACACCAAGGGTTCCGTACAAATTTGTGGGTACATATTGTAAGTGTTCAGGAATCGAGTATCAAAGCTTTTTCCGAGCTTTTCCCGAACATCAGAAATAATTTTGAACTAAAACTTTCTTAAGCACCAGAAATTATTAACTTCAAAGACAAAGACAAATTTATTTTCCAAGATTTTTTTTAGTTTTTTTGATTTTTTCATTTTCTTGTTGTATAAGACGATCCTATTCGATAGTGTTTGGTTCTAAGACAACATAACGTACCTTATAAATGATACCCTTGAGTTTCGAAATATACGTTCTTTTGGGGCACATTCCACTGCATTCGGCCTTAAGGCAGCGGGTAACATTAATATTATAAGTACATTGACATTACAATAAATAGCATGTAAATAAATTTCTGATTTCACAAACCGCCGTATTTTTTTGCGTTCGAAGCTTTTTTTTTCACGCCTTCAGGGCACTATGGATCAGATTAAAATATTTTATTCACAGTAAAAACAAAATGTTCACTTTATGAACGTCAAAGTTGTTAGTTTCACAATTATATTAGTAGATGATGTGGATAATTTTTTTTCTTTTCAAAACACTTTTGGCTTAATTAACAAACCTTCAAACTTAAAAAATTGCCCATTTTTAATTTTAAATTTAGTTTAATTTTTACATATTTATTGCGTAACTTTAATATTGATAACATTACTTGAATAATAAAATGAACTAACATTAAATAAAAAAAAAATATAAATATACATTTTAGTTTTCATTATGTTTGTTTCATCACCATCATCATCAATCCATTATGTCCCCACCGAGGGGCACGGGTCTCTTCCCTGAGGAAGGTACAGGCCATACTCCACCACGGGGGCCAAGTCCGGATTGGTGGAGGATTTGTGGATTATGTTTGTTTGAAATTTCTTAAATAAATAATAATAATAAAAAAATATTGTACTCAAAATTAAGAAATCGATTTTTTCTGATAGCCAGTATGACTTGCCTTTTCATCCGGAACCGGCTTGACGTTGAGTTTTAAGACACCCTGTATATGGTTTTAATTTCAAATCGATATCTCCATGCGTCCATGAGATAGTTTTGGCTATCAGACGGACAAACGAACGGCGGACAAAGTGATCCTAATAAGGTTCTGTTTATTTTCAGATGCGGAACCCTACAAATGAGAAAAAAAAATCAGTCCCTCGCATGTTTACGGCTGTTAAAAAAATAAGCCGGGAATCAAAGCTAAGTTGGGTATATAGGCTTGTTCCAACATTACTCGGAGGCCTTTTTGATCAATCACGAGCGCAAAAATTGTCATCTACTATGTCAGTACAGTCGACAGGAGGTTAACTTTAATATTTTTGTTGCAAAATCGCCCTTAACGTAACTGTTTAGAGTAGAGTGTACGTGAGTGAAGCGGCAATGAAATGAAATTGACAAGTTCACGCAACGGTCATTGTACTGCAATCCATTAGCAAAATGTAAGCCCAGATGCAGGTCTGACGATCTCGTTACAGTGGCGGGGAGTCGCTGGATGCAGCTGTACAAGGTCGACCGGGAAACTTGGAAAACTATGGTGGGGGCCTCTGTCCTGCAGTGGGCATCAAATGGCTGATGATGATGATGATGAGAGCTATAGCAAAATTAATGTGGCTTAACAATAACTGTCAAATACGACAGTTTGTTTCACCTGTACATCATACGTACAGTTTCCCGGGAAAAATTGTTAGGAACAACGTCGAAATATATTTCCGTCCAAATAATACAAATATTTGTTTTTTAACAACCGTCAACATATCCAACTCACAAAGCTGCAAACAGAATAATAATGATTTAAACTAGAAACAGAATTTGAGCTAGACTTAAAATAAATCGAACAAAACAGGACAAGAGCCGGTGAGGGTCGTTCATTGAGGGTTCCGTACTAGAACTTTTTTCCAAATTTTTCCCGAACTTCGGTGTTTTTTTTTAATTATTTAATTACATGTGTATAATTGACATAAGATAAGAATATTCTTTATTTTACCAGGACAAGCACACATACATAAAACATATGTAGATAGTATAGTTTTCAGATTTTCCCCTGTATTTGTAGTATAGGACAATATTATAAATTTTTGGTCTGGATCAACTTACTTGGCTTTTTATCGGACGATTTTAGTCCTAACGAAAGTTTTAGTTCAAAAAGACAAATAGTACTTGCCAAATTTTATAGTTTTTTTACTTTAAGATAGAAGAATTATTTTTCGTAGCTTCAAGGAATCGTAGACTTGAGTGTATGGTTTTAATTTAAATTCGGTACGTCAACGAGTTTTCGAGATAAAGGGTCTTTATAACATAACATAAAATTTACATACAGGCACATACATTGCTTCTGGCCCCACACTAGGATACCTTGTGTCGTGGGAACCAAAACAGTGACGTCACTAACATGTAAATATCCAAGACTTATAGACAGACGGACGGATGGGCTGACGGATGGATGGACAGACGGAGGGACGGCCAGACGAAAACATGTTATTTAAGTTATACTGGGTGTTGATTTATACAGTTTAATCCGAGTCAGGGATGGTTATTTACATGATACGGAAGGAAAAAAATATATAAAAAGAAATATTTTTTTTTAGTGAAAATCACCTAAATGTCATAAAGTTATATGGCTTAGCTCCTATCGTTTGTACTTGACGGGTCCGGCGGGGTTTTCGCGGGGCGGGGCGGGAGAGTGCGCCCGCGCGCTCACCGCCGGTGCCGCAAAATCGGCGATTTTATGTGATTTTCACTAAAAAAAAAATTTTTTTTTTTTGCTTTAGTATCATGTAAATAACCACCCCTGAGTCAGACGAAACTGTACAAATCAACATCCTGTATTATGTTTTTTTTAATGTACAATGAAGTGTCACAACAACAAAGTGATCCTATAAGGCTTTCGTTTTTTACTTTTGAAATACGTAACCCTAAAAACCGGAAAAGAGCTAGTACGGCAATTGCCTCAGGGTTTTGAACAAACAATCAAAAAATTTCCATTGCAATAGTTACGTACGTGCTAACTGTTTCGTCACTAAGTCTTTTTTGTGACCAAGTGCAGTAAAATCCTGTTTCTACATCTCTTGATTAGAAATTTAACTCAATTTGTTGGTGTGTAAAACAGGTAACAAACAATCAGACAGAGAGAGCTTAATAGAGTAGATTAAGAATGTCACCCAAAGCATACAAGTGAGATCAGCAAAATGTAGTTGAAATACATGATATCAACTAACCTAGAATTTATCTGAATAACCATTTAAACATTAAAATTCTACATTTACAAATAAAACACCTGTTTGAAATACAGTAACTTAGACCTATAGGAGGGGTTGGGGAGAGGGGAATAAATAGAAAATATGATATTAATAAATATGAATTAAGGCGGCTTGAAAACTTCTGACGGCAAGACCAGCCACTAGTCCTACAAGCCTCCACCAATCCGGACTAGGCCCCCGTAGTGCTGTATGACCTATACCTTTCTCAGGGAAGAGTCCCGCCCCTAGGTGGGGACATAATGGCTTGACGATGATGATGATAAGCCCACATAAATGATAATAAATAAATAAAAAAATACAATAACAAACCAAAATAAAACTAAAATTAAAAACAATTTATTTACAAAACTCTAGAAAACTTGACCTGGATCACCACCAAAAGCGTGGGGCGCCACGCCAGATAACCTTCACGTGTACCCCTCCGCTTCCGTTCCCTCTGATTCCTTGTGAACCAGATGGAAGGGCAAGTGGTGGGGTCGGTGCGCCCTGAGCGTTAGTCAGTGACTTCTCCTTGTGGGATCTTGCTGGCTAACGGCGAATGATCTGGCCCGAGGGGTCGCGTGGGTTCCAATTCCTCTGTGAATCGGGACCCAGGCGACCAACCGAAGGAGGTCCGGCTAGGGGGGGGCGCAGTCGCGCCTCAAACTAGTCGGATAAGAGTGGCCGCGGGCGGAGGGTCGGGGGACCCGACGCCCACGATCGCGGCGGGCCGGAAGGCACCCTCGTGTGTTCCGAGGGTGCCTTCTCGCGAAAGGAGAGGGCCCGTGCGCTCGCTCTCCACCTTCTCTGCTTTCAGAGAAGTGCTGGAGAGCGAGCGACGGGCGTCGCAGCGTCGCGCCGTCCTCCTCTTGCCTGTTGTATGGGCGACGGGTCGGGGGAGGGCGGCGCGAGGAAGCGGTTGGGGGCCATTATGGCCCCCCAGAGGAGGGGCGGCGCTTCCTTGCCTCGTCGTATGGGCGATGGGGCGAGTGGCGCCGCCGGGGAGCCAATCTGGCTCCCCACCAGTAGAGCCCCTTCGGGGGCGAGCTCTTGCCGGGTCACAGTGAATTAACCTCTGGCCTATCCTGTGGCCCGGTAGAGTAGCGGAGGAACACCGCGGGGTTTTAGGGGGTAGTCCAGCACTGAGCAGGCGGCTCGATAGTGCTGGGAGTCCACCACAAAGCTGCTCTGTTGTCCCCCGACAATAGAGCGGCGAAGTGCGCAAATGCATTTCCCCGCGTGAAAAAAAAAAAATAATTAAAAAACCACCAAAAGCGGTCTTTTTATGAAGAGGCTGGAATTCCAATTCTTAAACCTTCTTCTTCTTTAATAGGTATTTGAAAACCCCCACACAATACTCATCCATATAAGTCTTCCACTGTATCTGTTCTGGATCACAATAGAAGGTTTCTCTATCCTTAGGGCTCATCGTGTTGATGAGATGTCTGACATTCCCGTCCTTGAACAGCCAGGAATGGCTGGTGAAGAATGTCATGAGGTCCTCGATTTTCTCGGTTTGTCTTATGATTTTGATGTACCTGTGAATTTTTTGTTAATGTATGAGATAATATCGTAGATAGGATATTTTGCTAAGAGACGACTTTATGTTAATGTTAAAAGTAATTTATTAGTATTTACTGCTTTTAAGCAGTCTGAAAAGCCTCCACCAATCCGGACTAGGCCCCCGTGGTGGAGTATGGCCTATACCTTCCTCAGGGAGTAGACCCGTGCCCTTCGGTGGGGACATAATGGGTTGATGATGATGATGATGATGACTGCTTTCAAAGCTATTATAAAAATTACTTGCTTTGTGTGGGAATCGAACAGACTTAAACGAAAATCACCCCTATGTTTATGATGCCAATCGGAAGAATAGCCCAAAAATAATAATTTGTTTTTTATTTTTCTTAAGTAAAACAGTATTCTAAAAGAAAGGCCCAACGTTAAATTATTTCAATCAAATAAAAAAAAAAGCTTACATAAAACTGCCGCAGTCAATTAAGCAAGTAATTTTTACAATATCTTAGAGAGCAGTATTACTAACTTTAAAAAATACCATTGAGTCTTCTTTCAGCAAAATATCCTATCTAAGATATTTGAGGTAATTTCCCTTCATGTCTAACAGGGATCATGTCTTGGGACACCCTGTATATTAAGAGACAATGAATTGAAATTATAGGCTCTGATGCATTAAGTTTAAGATTATTTTAGAAAATAATAATATGTTCAGAGTGGAGTTTTTGGCCAAAAGCAATGTATAAATAAATAAATAATAAAATATTCTAAAAACCTGTATTACGGAAAGTCTCAATCTTTCGACTTTCATGATGAAGAGATTCTTCATTCTTAAAATAATTTTTTAATTAAAGCTTGGAAGAATTGAGACTTAAAAAAAAAAGATCTTTAAAAATTGCCCATTTTTAATTTACATTTTAGTTTTCATTATGTTTTTGAAATTTCTTGAATAAATAATAATAAAAGAAAATATTGTACGTGATGAAAAAATCACTTTTTCATTGCGTTTTTCTCCACTACAAATATGCCCCGAAGGCAGCGGCTAAGACACTACATTAAAATTCAGCAAACAGAATGTAAATTCTTTAAATTAAAATAAATTACTCTGATTTGATCTGATTTCATATCAACTGTTATTTGAAAAAAAAAACAAATAAATACTATTTTTATTTTCCAGCTCAGGATTGAAAGGATTAAAATCGTTGCTTTCTTAAAGGTCGGTGGAGTCGGGAGAAGATAGCAGCCCAAA
Organism: Yponomeuta plumbellus; assembly: GCA_947310845.1. NCBI lineage: Eukaryota > Metazoa > Arthropoda > Insecta > Lepidoptera > Yponomeutidae > Yponomeuta > Yponomeuta plumbellus. The sequence goes on along the minus strand of OX371194.1, from coordinate 21,277,399 downwards.
TAATAGATAGTAACATCCATTACTGGGGTTGCACTTACTTGGGTTTTCCAAAGCACGTCAAGTAAAAGTCCATTAAAAAGAACGGAAGTTTAACAAGAAAAAACTTGATCATGTGATTCAGGAACGACCATTTCACGAAGATAAGGCTTGGTAAGGGCACCTTACCTGCAAATAAAGTTATTTTTGTAGTTACTTTTGAGTACAGAGTTATTTTATTAGGTTATTTAAATTTTATTTAATTCCATGCTATCCCGTCCCGTACCATCCCGGCCCTCCCGTCCCATCGTGTCATATCGGTCGCGTCCCGTCCCGTTCCATGCGTCGTGCCACGTTGCGTCCCATCCCGTTCCGTCCCGCCCCGTCCCATCCCGTCCCGTTCCGTGCGTCGCGTCTTGTCACGTCCCATTCCGTCCCGTCCCATTCCGTCCCGTCCCGTCCCGTCCCCTCTCGTCCCGTCCCGTCCCGTCCTGTCCTGTCCTGTCCCGTCCCGTTCCGTTTCATTCCACTTATACGGGAAATTTGGGATATAGAAAATTAAAATGGCAGCTATCGTGGCGTAACTTACTCCAGCCTCGTGAAACGCATGACTTTAAGAACATCTTCACAGTAGTCTCGTAGGTGATCGGATTCTTGTCTCCACTACACACATTGTACACGCTCAGGTCCTTTGATCTGCGAATTAGCAACGATTAAACATTTAATTACTTATAATCACTAAAGGCCTTTTTATTTTTTTTTACAGTAAAACGGCCGGCCATTAAAACAATAAAAACTATTTAAAAAAAAAACTGCATTCGGTTTTTGGCCTTTAATGAGCGTTTTTCCTTTCTTTTTTTTTCTTAGTTCCTTGAGATAATCTAGATGGCGTTATTCGTTTCTACGTACAAAATTGTGATTCGTAGCAATCAATGTCAAAGTTAGTCCACAGATTACTAAACAAGAGAAGGAACCAGGGTTGCTATTCGGACGAGGTTTCTCGTAATCAAAATAAAAATTCAAACCCACAATCCACAGCAAAGACTCCAAAATATCCAAAATCGCACTTATCACCAAACGACAACAGCATTTTTGTTTTTCCGTAATCAACCATCACAAATTCCACAGAACCATAGTATTATTTTTTGCTTTGACGTTTATTATTACGGTACGGCAGCGCCACCTAGGGATTCTTTTAGAACTAAATTTGACATAAGGAAAAACGCTCATTACACCGCAGCGCTAGAATCAAAGAATTAACTGAAACGAATCTGGGCTGTAATTTCAATGTTGTAATGAATGTTGATGTCTACATGTCACCGTTTCTGGATTTCGATTTTCTTCTGGAGCACGTTTCGTGGAAATAGGTACTTACTTTTTACATCTGGTGGCGACCACGATGATAGTATTAGTCACGATGTCAACGGGTATGAAATCCGCGACGTTTGACCCACTGCCGACCATCGAGCGATGCAAGCCCTGGGAGGAGGCGTATAAAAGTCCACTCGGGCCGTACCAGTTTTCTAACCACCCGGGAATTGGCTCCTTCAAAACTGATAGCACTGTGAAGAAATAACCCTACTTTTATTAAGAGGACTTTTATTCAAGGATTAGGATAGGATTTCAAACAAGAAGAAGAAAAATATACAGGGTGTCCCAAAACTCAACGTCAAGCCGGAACCGGGTGAAAAAGCAAGTCATACTGGTTATAAGAAACATATAAAAAAAACGATTTTTTTATTTTAAGTAAAATAATTTTTTAAATTATTTATTCAAGAAATTTCACAAAAATAATGAAAACTAAAATTAAATTTAAAAATGGGCAATTTTTTAAGTTATTTTTAATTTAAGTATCTTCCAAGCCGGAGCAGCTGGTTTTGAAATTTTGTTAACAGTTTAAAAAAGCATTATTCGGAGTTACAAAACAAAAACAAAATTGGAAAAGTAAAGATTTGTGGCAACAGGATTTTTAAATTATTTTTAAAATGCCAATCGTTTTGTATACATGCAATATTTTTTTGTTTTATTTTTCTGATAATCAATATGACTTGCCCTTTCACCCGATTCTGGGTTAACGTTGGGTTTTGGGATACCCGATATATTGTTTTGTAAATATTAAAAAATATTAGTGACTTTGCTGAGAAGATACACAATAAGATAAGATAAGATAATGGTTTATTTTTCTGTCCACAAATTACATTCGTATACAAAATAACATTGGATAAATGATACAATACAACAGAATACACTATTTGTGGAAAGACTGGAGCCTAAACTAGATCAAAAGACCTGTATCTTGTATTGTATCTTGTATTGTATCTTGTATTGTATCAATGTACCTACTGTACTTTGTTAGCGAAGACCAAAATTAGTACTTCTCCTTGAGTCACCTACCAATGGAAGGTCTGACGATCGCAGTTGGTATGTCACCGTGCTCCCGTAATGCCAGACTCTCCGCTAAACTTTTAGTGAACGTATACGTATTGGGTTTGCCATCTGCGAAATGAAAAACGAGTCTTCAACACCGTACAGTGCGTACAGTCTGTTAGCTTTTAGAATATACCTCTGCTACTGTCGGATAGAATCGGATATATTCGTGTAATAGAAATATCGGAACTATCTTCTATCTTCTATATATATAAATAAAATTCAAAGTCCTGACTGACTGACTCACTTATCAACGCACAGCCCAAGCCGTTGGACCTAGGAAGCTGAAATTTTGCACAGAGGGTCTTTATATAATGTAGGCAAGGAATAAGATCGGATTTTTTTAAATTCAACCCCTAAGGGGGCGAAAAGGGTTGCCTAAATTTGTATGGGAGGTATAAAGAATGTTGTCTAATTTTCTTGAAACTTAAAATAAATACTCTTCAACACAATTGATTGAACACGTGTTTCGCCGTTTTTCTAAATTTAACCCTTAAGAGAGTGAACGAGGTTGCAAAATTTTGAACTAAAGTCCACGCAGACGGAGTCGCGGGCGAAAGCTAGTTGACACTAAATTTCGAAATCAGAACTAATATGACACTTAATTTCACTTATACAGAGCAGGAAGTAGTACACTCGTGTGCTTTCGGCGAAAACCGAAGCCTACTCTAGAGCCCGAGGTATATTCTAAAAGCTAACAGACTGTATTATCCTTTTTTTCATGTCTGCTGGCCTTTAAGTAAATCTGATAAAAAAAAATCCGAAACGGAATTTCCAAATGAGACCGAATCCTAGTCGGACTCTTCTGACAAAATTACAAGTCAGTAGTTGCTGATACTGCTGACAGAAAATATTATTTCGGACTCTTCCAACAGAGTTACAAGTAAGTGAGTCCAGAATTCTTAGTAATATTGTGTTATGACCTAAAGACGACCTGCAATTTATTACTGGATTAGTAACAAAATAACTGATTGACTGGGTCGTCATTGCACATTTTACGTATCTAAAGCTCATAATAGGAAGTGTTGTCAGATAGTGTTGGCGCAAGACAGGTTAGGTTAACGTAAGATTTTCTTGTTATTATTGAGAGAACAATAAAAGACGTACTCAACAACTTCTTGATGCCATCTGTATTGTCCCCATAGGTGTCTACAAAGTCGTATACCTCGCTTAGAGACGCTGGGGGAGGGTAGACACGCTCGTCTACGACCTTTTGGTCTGCATTAGTGTACGCCGTCGACACGTACACAAACGCCTAAAAGAATTATACATTGTTTATTTATGAATTAAAACTTTCGTAAGCACTAGGCATTATTAACTTTATTCCAAGTATACTAACTTTACTTTATATCGGAATATTCCGACCAGGTTTCGCTCTGATTTTCAGAGCTTAATCACGGTGTGCCAAAAGACGGTCGGACTCTTCCGGCAAAAAGTCAATTAAGTGTATCCGGAATAAAGTTAATATTGATTATTTAGTTTTATTTTGAGAGACCCTGGTTCGATTCCCAGTTTGGGCATGTTTTCGAAGGTAAGGTAAGGTAAAACATTTAAGAATTTAGCAATACCACTCACTAATTGTGAAGGAAAGCATCCTGGGGAAACCTAAGTGTCTGAGCTGTTCACATACCTCAGAACTTTTTTTTTTAAAGTACATTGACAAAGTTACATGATATATTCTCTTCTGCCAAACTGTATCACAGTTTAACGGCAGACACTCTCAGTAAATAATAATCTATTCAAATATATAGCCTAAACATGCTTATTTTAGTTCACAAAATATTAATATGTAGGTAGTCTAATATTAAGTTGTACAGTGCGGTGGCCCTACGGCTCGGCTGCCTATGCAAGGGTGCTGTCCAAAAAACCTACCGAGCAACTGGCGCGCATTTGCGTCTAACCAGCGGGGCCGTATTTAGGTACTTACACATTTCTGAAACCTTTACGTACAAAGAGAAGAAAAAATGTTTATAAAATAGGTTTACTTGTTAGGAAGAATTGCTTTGTTTACGTTCTAAATTTTGTTTCGTTCCTTGTAAATTCCTTAGATCGCTTGGTATGGCATTGAATATTTCCGGTATTACCCAATTTCTGGTACGCTTGCCGTAAAAATTGTTTATTTTATCTGGTAGCACAGACTTGCCAGCTTTGTTATGTCGTGTGTAGTATTTATGGTCTATTTTAACTTTATGAGTCTCTTTCCAATATTCATCTATATATACTTGGAATCGCCATTACGCGATTCCAACACTAGTGGCTGGTCTTAATGTCAAAAGTTTTCAAACCGCCCTAAGGCCTCTGACTTGGCTTAACAACTGTCACCTATCGACGGCAGCCGGCACAAACTGCTTAGGGTGCCTTGCAAAGCACGGAACCGGTCGGAAAAAATGCCACTAGCGTTAGTCATATACGGTCACCCATCCATGCACTGAACGCGCTGTATGTTGCTTAACATTCGTGATCGCTTAAGTTCACTCGGGCAGCCGGGCGATTCTAAGCGAGCCCAAAGTATACTTATTATTATATCATTAAGACTGTATGCAAGACTACAATGCCAAGGACATGCTAACTACAAGCATTTATAATTTGCAGATCCAATGAAGTTTTCACTATTTTATTTACTTGCCAAAATTCCATTGATTTATTGCAAACCGTATCGCAGAATGGTTGGACTCGTCCGATAGAATTACTCGTAAATCAAGATTTAAATACATACATACAAATGCAAACGCCTGTATCCCAGAGGGGTAGGCAGAGAATCACTGATAAATCACTTTCGCTTCATCGACATTCATTAGTCGTTGCATACACCCACGTCGGTTTCGGGTACTTTTTATGTTGCCTTTTGCTAATACATCCGAAAAACATGAAAAACACCGATGAAAGGAAATATTATACTAATAAATACCGGCTTCGGGTACTTTACAAGTCTTAAATTGAAATGAGTAATAGTTTTTTTCATTCTTACATCAACTTTTTTCAGCCGATGACAGAGGTAGATCACTTCTTTCGTGGCCTCCACGTTATCTATGAGCAAATTCCTCAGAGGGTCATTAAAATTCACTGTAGCAGCCACATGGAATATCACTGAAACCTGGAAAAAATATCAGACAGTGCGGGCTGTATTATAATGCCTATGCACAGACACCCGCCACGTTACTAATAAAGAGTTCTGCTTTCGGGCCACGGGCCAGGCCAGACAGTAGCTAAATTACCCACTGTCCATCACCTACACGATGATCAGTATTTTTTTATATATATTTTATTTTTAGAATAGAAAGAATAGAAACCATTTATTATTATATTAAGACAAAGGGTCGAGGCTCATCATTATGCAACCAAGTCAACGCAGTGATCTTGGCAGCGCTGATTTTCAGCAACGACCCAGATCTCGAGGCTTTTGTCACCCAGTGATGACAGGTTTGGTATGCAAAATGTAATCAGTTCTGACCTTGAAATAATAATTTTTTTAACCATGAGTGGTTAAAAAAAGTATTATTTTCATTTCTTTTTCAATTATTATTATTATTTATCATTTTATTTAGATATGAGTATCTAAATAAAATAATAAATAACATTAAAAACAAAACTGATTTTTCAAAGTCTGCATACACGCACGCCAGGTTCTTGTACCTCTATTTTACCTTTCGCAAATAAATTCTTTATTTGGTCGAGGTATGACTGTCGTCTTGGTCAAACGTTATATACTATTAAAATGTCGATTAAAATACATTTTATTATACTTAATATATTATTTTACAACTTTCTTGAATATATGTACAATAGACCTAAAAGAAAAGAAGTAAGACCCACAATCTTCAGGACCCTTCTGGCATTGTGCCTGCATTGGCGACAAAACATCGAAAACCCAAACTTATCGTGGTAAGAAACCCGTTTTTCACAAGAACATTATTAGAGACAAAGTTTGATAACTAATGATTGATTACCTTTGAAATAATTAATTCCTGGTCAGGCGCACTCAATCCGAGATTTGGACGCCTCATATCGCCGGCAACTGGTACCACTTTTTTTAGCGCCAAGGGGTGGTCTCTACGCAGCCTAGAGAAAATCTGAAATAATAATAACTTCCATACATGACACGTACTTAAACTGGTACCAAATTAGGATACACTACGCTTAAGATACACTATTCCAGGTCTTGGATGTTTATATATTTGTGACGTTGCTGTTTCTGGTTCCCGCGACACAGGGTATCCTATTGTGGGGCCAGAAGCAATGCTTTGCTTATGCCTCTATGTAAATGTTGTGTTATGTTATGTTAAGTGAAAATCGAACCCACCTATACAGGGCGTCCCAAAATTATGGGACATGAAGGGAAAGTACCTTAAATATCGTAGATAGGGTATTTTTCTGAAAGAAGACATTACGTTATTTTTAAAAGTTAGTAGTTCTGCATTCAAAGATTTTCTAAAAAATACTTGCCTTGTCTGGGAATCGAACTGACTTAAATGTAAAAAAAAACACCACTACTTTTATGATGCCAATAGAAAGAAGAAAGAAGGCCAAAAAATAATAACTCCTCAACTGACTGAAATAACTGACTGTCAATCATTCTTGGAGAGGCACTCGAAGGAGATCCAGGACGATAGTAATTCCTGTGGCGATTTTACTCAATGTTCGAAAAAATTTCTTCTAGAAAATAATTTTGTGATCACTAATCATACAAAGAAATGCATACTTTTGGTAAGCGTGGTGTGAGGCTTTGTTGGATAATAAAATGACCACTAGATATTCATTAGTTTTAAAACACTTACTTCATTCTGAAGTAGCTGTTCTGTCCTCTCGGATGGGGTTTGCTCTTTTTTTTTTCGAACCAAGACGTAGATATGGTCAATCGCTTCACAGCTGTAGAGAAGCTTTTCAATTAGTATCTGCAACGTTTCAAAGCATAATTTAGAAATTAGTGTTTAAACATATTAATAACCCTTTTCAAAACAAATCTAATCGAAACAATTTATTTCAACAGAATGTACATTCTGTTTGCTGAATGTCAATGTACTATGTTGCGCGCTAGTGGCATTTTTCCGAGCAGTTCCGTACTTCGCAAGGCACGCATGAATGCATGATTAATTACCCACCTCAGACCAAAGCAAAAGTTTGGTCTGAGGTAGGTTTTAATAATCATGCATTCAGTTGGTGCCGGCTGCCGTCGATAGATGGCAGTCGTTAAGCCAAGTCAGAGGCCTTAGGTCGGCTTGAAATACATCTGAAAGTAAGACCAGCCACTAGTCTTACAAGCCTCCACCAATCCGGACTTGGCCCCCGTGGTGTAGTATGGCCTATTCCTTCCTCAGGGAAGAGACTCGTGCCTCTCGGTGGGGACCTAATTGTGATGTAATATGTGATCACGAAATATGTGATGATTCTAAAAAGAAGTATGCAGATACTTACTTTACCCAAAAATCCCGTTCCACCCGTAATAAAAACTGACTTTTCCGCGTAAAAGTCAGCTACAGATTCCTCGTTCAAGTGATTCATTTTCTAGTAGCTCTAAGTTATTTTTAAGACTAAAACGCGCTAGCTGTTACTGCTAACACAGGTAAATGGCCAGATTTATACACGGTTAAGAACCACTTCCACACAACACGATCACGTCTTGTCCTGGTCCCAAACAAAAACACCCAGAGTGCGTATACTGAGTTTTTTCATTAACTTTCGATAGCGAGAGCGTTTGCGATTTGCATAGGAGTGACAAAGAGACAACTATGTGGCGCGCTCTGTCGAGAGTGAATGAAAAAACTCAGTATACGCACTCTGATCCTAGTACACTCGGACCGAGTGACCTATTTTAGCTACGTATTGTGTAAACCGGGTGTAACAGCCTACGTTAGTGCTGAGATCGCCGATTTACACGTTACCAGTAGCTTGCGAGTAGCTAAAATAGTCCACTGGCTTAGCAATAGAAAACTGGCTTTAATGTCCCCGGACTTGACTCTTAATTGGACGTAGCTTAGCAAAAAGCTTCCAACCCACACAAAGTGAGTTTTCAGATGTTTGAGTTTTTAGGTTTAAGCTGATTTACGCTCACCATACATTTGTGGTTGGACTAACATGTGCCATAACTTTGCACATACTCATCGGATCGCTATGAAAGTCTTTGATTCTTAAAATATAGAGCATAGTGATCATGTTGGTACAATTAACTCAAAAATGGGCATGTTGTGGGTTGGAACCTTTTTGCTAAATTACGTCCAATTGATATTAAAATATTTATTAAAGGCAGATGCTGGATGCTGGATGCGGCAAGCTGAAGACAGGGCGCTATGGCGCTCATTAGGGGAGGGCTATGTCCAGCAGTGGACTAATATAGCCTGATGATGATGAAGATGATATTAAAAGTACCAGAGTTGAGGGGAATAATTTCAACACACTTTAAAGGTAAAAAAACGTCTTCTCTTTTATCTCAGTGGGATAAGAATGAAATGAAAATTCAACCAAGTCTCATGCTGATATCAATTCAGTCTTTTATATAAAGACATGCAATTAAGTTTTTATGCATGTCGTTGAAACTACATCATCCTATAGTTGGAAGAAAAAAAGTTGGGTAAGTGCGATCAGGACACGCCTTATTTGGGTTCCGAAGAAAATAATACGTGTTACTTACTTTGGTCCAACACAAAAATAATAATATAATTAAACTATAACAAAACTAACTTTGCAGCCTAAAAGTTATTTTATTTCATTAGAGAAAATTACAGCAAAAACCACAAATATGATTTGATTACAAAAAATCATTCTTGTACTATTTAGCAGGCCCATAACCAGATAAGCTCTTAATTTGTATGTCAGGGTTGTCACCCTGACATACAAATTAAGAGCTTATCTGGTTATGGGCCGCTTATGGGTTATGGTTATCTTGCTGTCGCAAGTAGCAGTCCCTAGGTCGCGACCTAGTTTCAGCTTACCCTTCTGGGATACAAGCGTAAGTTTATGTTATGTTACTGTCAAGGGTGTACTTGGTAACAAATGCTTGACTACGTGTCTGATCGAAATCTAGCCTTTTTATTAAAAGGCTGAATGATGAGCCGCCATCTATTTGGAACTGCCATTTTTCAAGATGGCGTCAACGCAACAGCTGATTTGTTCATCTAGGTTAGCCTCAGAATAATATTCCGAGAGGTTAGCTTCGGTAGGGTGACCAAGATATGCGTTTGAAACGGAATTCAAAGTAGATGGAAAAATACTTTATTCTCTTTATCTTTACTTTTTTTATATAACGCATGTAAAAAAATCTTGTTGACCTGACGATTTTTTGTTGATATTTCATATTTTTTTTTTGTAAATTTTAATGCAGTTGAGATTATTTAGATAACATTTTACCCTGTTACCTATTTGTTACATTATACAGGTTAAGCACCTGTTATTTCAAAAGGTAGACAGGATCAGAGTCAAATCACTTGAAAAGTAATACATTAGAATTTTACGGGATTTATCGAATTACTAGGCCTTTGTGTCCATTACGGAATCGTCCGTAATGGACACAAAGGCCTAGGATGGAACTGAATTTATAAAAAAGTTGTGTAGTAATAAAGAAACATGAACATGAACGTTGAATTTCCGACGTTTCAGTGATGTTGCAATGGTCATGGTCACGAGTAAAATTAAGTAGCGTGTACTATATCTTGGTCACCCTATGAAAGCAGACGCCGTCTAGTACTAATCACTTTGATAGCCATCTTCATCCAGGCTATAGAACGTTTCATTCAATCACATGGCTGAATGACACCTATCTATAATTGGATGCCGCCGTCTAGTGACCGTCTTAGGCAGTTACTTCGACGGCTAGTTTTACCAGCTTACGAAGACATATTCATAAAATAACAAGTTTTGCTTTATTACTTCTGTAATTCTGAGATAAGATAAGATAAGAATATTCCTTATTGAACACCGGAAAAAACAAAAAAAAATACAAAATATGTACTAAGGTGCTTAGTATAATTGGCGACCTTATTGCTAAAAAGCTATTTCCTCCAGATAACCTTCCAATCACATATTGCTGACAGAAATGCTGAATGACCATAGTTATTGTGGTTACCCACAGGTTTTGACAGTAAGTTAAATTGATTGTAGGGTGACGGAGATTGTGGAACTCTGCATTGACTTTTTTGATAGAAATGTAATTATTTATTTTATTTGGCTCATTTATTTGGCAGACAGATGGACACTTTCCGTCTTAAAAAAAAGAAAACATACAGGCACACACATTGCTTCCGGGCCCACACTAGGATACCCTGTGTCGTGGGAACCAGAAACAGCTACTTCACAAACATGTAAACATCCAAGACCAGGGAAATATAGGTTCTGTTTTTCCTATCGTAGGTGCGGAACCCTAGATATATCCGAAACGCCGTCCTACATGACATTGTTTAACTAATCTACGTGCTCACAATGAGTGAGAAAGATTGGATTTTATCACAGTATCGCGTGTTACGACAAAATAAGTACAATGAATTGTAGGAGGTACTACAATAAATTGATTTCAAGGTATCTTGGCTAATCAACTCGTTTAATTGATGATGCGTTGAGACTATACCAGGTGTCCCAAAAATGACACGTCACAGTGACACCGGAGGTAGACATGCCCAAAAGGCATCGAACCAACCTAACATGACCTCAGTAAAAGTTGCACGGTTTTTGAGATATGGCCAATTTAAACTTGTTATAAATTTTCACTTTTTTTAAGAAATATATTGCAACTAAAATTAATTTGATAATTAATTAATTTGGTGTCTTCGCGGACACTTTGGTACCAATGATAAACCCGTGGTAAGCTTGCAAATCCTTTTCATTTAGTTTAAATAATGAAAATATGTACAGGGACGAATATTGGTGCCTTTCGTGGCGAGAGAGTATTTTTTTATTACAATAAACAAGGTAATCTATAAAAACAAGTAAAGCGCCTGCGTTACATAATGTAGCAACACGAACGTTGTGGCGCTTGCGATGAGCCTGGTGACAGGCTTAGACATCTTCCCGCCTCGTTGAAAGATAACTTTCAACCGGAGAACTCTTCTGCCGTCGGTAGAGGGCAGAGCCGAACCAGTGGCCGCCGCACACATCCTCGTATAGTATTGACGTCAGCCACACGTGAGATCCCATCCGGTCCCGGGAACAGGCGAGCTACACGACTCAGTCGCCAGCTCAGCGGAGGAGCGTTATCTTCTTGGAGGAGAACCAAGTCACCGTTATTCAGTCTTGTAGTGTTGGTCTTCCACTTGGTTCTCTGATGCAATTCAAGCACGTATTCACGCTGCCATCTTCTCCAAAAGTGCTGGCGGATTTTTTCTACGCGCTCATATCTTCGCAGATTATGTTCTTTGACGTTTTGTAGGTCAGGTCCAGGCAGGGCAGTCAATGGCCTTCCAATGATAAAGTGCCCTGGAGAGAGGGGGAGGAGGTCGGTGGGAGAGGAAGAGAGGGGACACAAGGGGCGGCTATTCAAAATCGCCTCTATTTGAGCAAATAGTGTTGTGATTTCCTCAAACGTTAAATTATTTTTTCCGACTACACGTTTTAAATGAAATTTAGCGGATTTTACTCCGGCCTCCCAGATTCCACCAAAATGAGGAGCGTAAGCTGGAGAAAAGTAAAATTTGATTTGTTCTTCGTTTGCAAAATGATTAATAAGCTCCTTTTGGTTTTTAATAAAATCTCTAATTTCTTTAGATGCCGCAACAAAATTGTGACCGTTATCGCAGTATATTTCTTTCGGTTTACCTCTACGCGCAATAAACCGGCGAAGCGTCATCAAAAATGCGTTACTCGATAGGTCACTGACGATTTCCAAATGAACACACTTGTAACGCAAGCATATAAACAAACATAAATAGCATTTAATCAATCTACTTCCACGGCCCTTGCGATTTAGTATGTAAAATGGGCCTGCGAAATCCACACCAACTGTAGAGAAAGGGAAGCCATTGGCATGGTAAATTTCCCATTTTTGGTGTGAGAGTTTTACCACAAACACGCCGACACACTACGCATTTATTGGCTGACCGTCTTGCTAAGTGTCTGCCGCCAACAGGCCAAATCACCTCCCTAACGGATGCCAGCAACAACTGAGGACCAGCGTGCATTTTTCGTAAGTGTTCCCTTTCAAAATAGAGCTTTGTTAGATGATGTTTAGCATGTAGAAGAATTGGATGTTTCACTTCATATGCACACTCAGCAGCGTCAATTCGACCGCCGACTCTTAAAAGCTTCTTATCATCCAGAAATGGAGATAAAGATAACATTTTAGATCTTGGACTAATTTCTTTATTCTTTAGCAAGAACTCATATTCGACTCCATTTGAGCTTTGAATCACAAAAATGTGAAACAATCATCCAACTCCTCGAGTGTCAAGTTACTTATTAGTTTATTTTTAGGATTTTTTATATTTTGTATGAATCCTTTCACATATGCAACTGTTCTTATTAATTTATTTAGTTTTGAATAATTTTCTATATTTATTACAGGTGCAGAGATGACTACAGGATTCGACTTCACTTCCGGTAAGTATAATTCATTATTACTTTTTGTATTATTTTTATTTAGAATAGGCCATTTTGTTTCTTTTTCAGCCAGAAATTCAGGACCACTCCACCATATTTGCATTGACACCAGAAGCCTTGCATCTACACCTCTGGATATCAGGCCATGATTCTGCTGATGTCAGTTCATGGATTTCAAGAATTCGATTAGCAACAAAGGACTTCAGTTTGGTGACGTCACTATTAATCCATCCAATCACTATGCTTGAGTCGCACCAATGAATGACTCGTGTAGGTTTGTAACGTAGTGACTCAAGTACGTTTTTTGAGAGTCTGGCTGCTAATAAGGCAGCACAAAGCTCTAAACGAGGCATCGTGGTGGGTTTCAACGGTGCAACCTTCGATTTAGAGCATAGCAATTTAACCAACACCTTATTTAAATTATCTATTGTTCTCATATAAATACATGCTCCATAAGCGACCTGTGAAGCGTCACTAAAAGAGTGTAACTCGATTTCTATAGGGGAATCACAAAGAACCCATCTAGGCACTTGAAAGTATTTTAAGAAGCTTAAGTTTTTTGCAAATCTATTCCATTCTTGAAAGATTTTTTGAGGAATAGGTTGATCCCAATCAAGCCTTTCCTTCCATAAATTTTGAAGCATAATTTTTGGTTGAATTATGAATGGACTCATAAGTCCAAGGGGATCAAATATTTTGAATGAATTTGATAGAATATATCGTTTTGTTATTTTTTCATTACTATTGAATTCCTTTAGAGGAAAATTAAGACTGTCACTCAACGGATCCCAACCAAGCCCCAGGGTGCTTGTCGATTCACTAATATTAAGATGATCGTGTGAGGCATTTTCATAAATGGATTTAGAATTACTTTTGAATTTTCTCAAATTGAAACACCCGGTCTTTAAAGTTTCCGTGACAGACTTTTGTATATAAAGAAGTTGAGTTTCGTCATCATTACCAGTTATAAGGTCGTCTACGTAAAAATCATGTTGGATTATTGTTTTTATAAGCGCATCTTCCTGCTCCTCCCCCAGCTGCCAGAGGCAACGCGTGCTTAAGTAACTTGCAGAGGCAGTGTTGTAGGTTAAAGTATTTAGCTTTAGCGTTTTTATGGGCTTGGACTCATCTTCTCTCCATAATATAAGTTGCAGGTTGCGATCATCATCGTGCACTTTCACTTGGCGATACATCTTCTCTATATCTCCACAAAGAATGAATTTGTACTGCCTACTTCTTATCAAGATGGAGAAAAGAGAGTCCTGTACGTTTGGGCCAGTTCGCAAGATGTCATTTAGTGAGAAACCGGAGGTTGAAGGAGCAGAACCATCAAACACCACCCTCAACTTGGTGGACTCACTGGTGTCTTTGTAGACTGCGTGATGGCATAGAAAATATGAATTTTCTGGTTTTGTGACTTTAGACTCTGACAGATGATTTAATTCAGAATATTCATTAATAAAGTTTGCATAGTCGGCCTTTAGACTCGGGTTTCTTTTGAATTTCTTTTCTAGATTTAAAAATCTCCTTTTAGCTTGATTGTAGGTATCACCTAAACAATCAGGAGCATCTTTCTTAGGTAGTCTAACACAAAACCTACCGTTATCTTGGCGAGAAGTATTTTTTAGGAAATGCTCTTCGCAGATTTTTTCGTTTTGACTGAGAATGGGCTTTTTAGGAAGCTCCTTGAGTTCCCAGAATTTTTCGACAGTTTCATTTTGTTGTGAGCTAATTAAAACATGATTGCTGTAAATTTTGTTTGATTTATTGTTGCTGTTTGGTACTGGTCCCGAAATTAACCACCCAAATTTAGAGCTTCTCAAAGTGGGGTACCTATTACCCAGAGAGCATTGTTCATTTTCTAGGATATCCCAGAAAACGTCAGCCCCTATTAGGACATCGATGGAAGCCGGATGATGAAACGTTGGATCAGCCAGAGGTAAGTGTTTTGGTAAGTTTAATTCTTTTATATTTATTGGCACTTTAGGTATTTCGCTAGTTATGTTATTTAGTACAAAGCATGATAGCATCAATGTATATGAGCCATTTACTGATTTTAGTTTTGCATTACAGCTTTCGCTTACACTGTTTGAGCAAGAGTTTCCAATTCCTATGACCTTTATAGCGTCAGTAGGTATTGATTTTAGATTTAGTTTGTCTTTTAGAGCTTTACTAATAAAGGAGGACTGGCTGCCACAATCGAGAAGGGCGCGTACTCTTTCGGTTTTATTAGTAACGGGATTCGAAACTTCCAATAGTACTGTAGATAACAGAACTTGATTTTGATTTTGATTTGAGTGGTTTACCACAAATTCAGGTTCACTTACCATCATGTTAGTTTTAATATCTGTCGACGGAGCATGGAGGAGACTATTATGTCGTTGTTGACACTCCCGGCAGGGACCCATGCGACATTCTGTCACTGGGTGAACTTGGCGCAAACAGTTTGGGCATAATTTGTACTTAGAAACTTCAGCCAGTCTCTCCTCCACGCTCTTTGACTTGAAAGCTGAACATTCATATATTTTATGATTTTCGTTACAGATTATACACAGGTAAGTGCCCGTATTTTGATTTGTAGCCGCGAAAGATTTTGTATAGGATCCACGGCCTTGTTGTATTTGACTTTTATTGTTGTAATTTTGATTATTCATTTTGTAATTATTGTTGCTATAATTGTTGCAGGGCATCGGTGGACGGGCCACTGAGGGAAAACCTTTGGACGAGCTACTGTCAACCTTACTACGAGCCAGCGCTTCTAAAACATCAGCTCGATCAATCAAAAATTTATTAAATTGTGGTAACGTTGGGACGTCTGTGTCGAGCGTGTTCCGGTACTCCTCCCATTTAGTTAAGGTCTGAGAGTCCAATTTGTTGGAAAGCATGTAAATTAGCAGAATATCCCATTTGTCTGTCGGCTGATCCAGGCTCGATAAGGCACGCAAATTTTTGGTTACGTGATCCACTAGAAATCTCATTGACCTATCTGATTCTTTGATGATCGGTTGAACATTGAATAAAGATTTGAGATGATGATTGATCAATGATCTTTTGTTGTTATAACGATCATAAATTATTTTCCAGGCTTCCGCATAATTTTGTGTTGACACTTCTAGGTTTGAAATGAGCCTAGCCGCATCACCCTCTAGATAAGAAGTTATATAGCGATATTTATGAATGGGAGAGATGCGGTCGTTTTTGTGAATTAAATTCTCAAAAGTGTCGCGGAATTCTAGCCACCGAAAATAGGCTCCGTCAAATTTTGATATTTGAATTTGGGGCAGCTTGAACCCAGGATCTTGTTGATCGTGATGACAAATTGACTGGTCCCTGGATTGTTCAGAATGAACTCCAAGAAGTTCCTTCGCCAAAGCAATGCAATTAATTAATTCATTTTCAATTTTGTCACGTTCATCAAGCTCCGAATCAATTTTTTCAGAATTTAAAACTTCAATTTCAGATTGTAAATCATCGAATTTAGTTGATAAGCTCTCAAACCTCGAAATTTTTAAGCTAAGTTCAGCCAATTTTAAACTAGAAAGCTCTCTTTGCACCTTTAGTTGGCTTAAATATTTTTTGAATTTAGTAATTTGCCTTTTTATTGAGCTACGCTTGATTAAAAACTCCTTTAGAGTAACCTCACCACTAGCGTCACTAGTAGTAGCAGCCTTATCAGGCATCTTGCAAAACAATCAATGAAGAACGAAATAACAAACGAGTTTTAGATTGTAAATAATTAAAGTAGGTAGGAAATTTAAGTTTGCTCACGCTCCTCGTCAAGGTGAAGAGTTCGCTCGATCGGAACCAGGCCGGCCGCGCCTGCACAGCCAATCTCGCTGACAGCTACGAATTTAGATGCGCGGCGTGCAGGTCGCAGCCACAATCCTGAAATGGTCGGCAAATCTATCGTGAGATACGGAAATGTATATATTTTAGTCGGACAATAACTAGACTATTTAGACTATTTTTTGCTATTAAACCCTATTCTGATTGCAATGGAAATTTACTTTGTGTGATTTAGGAAAACAATTAGTTGTTCGACTGAAGTAGGTAACTAGTAGGTATTTTGAAGTCTTTGTAATCGGCTATTCTAGATTTATTTAAGCTCAATTTTATTTTGATTAATTTCTTTATTAGGTTTGCAAACTAAGATTTACCATTAACACAATCACTTTTGTTTTTAGAGGCGATTTTGATCGGAATTTAGGTATGTAAGAATTAGGTAATTTTGTAAGGACAAAGGAGGGCACTTATCTTTTAGTTGGACTGGGCTGAACGATGTACTGCTTTTGCTGCTGCACTGCTCGATCTGCTCAGGATGTCCAGACAGTCTTGAATCCACCTTAGCCTTGATGCCGGAACCAGGTCACGATGAACTTTTGATGTACTCGAGCACGCTGGCTACGCAACTTTCGACGAATTGATTTTTGTGATTTTCTTCGGTTTTCTTCGTTCCCCTCATGGGCCACCATAAAATGTCTTCGCGGACACTTTGGTACCAATGATAAACCCGTGGTAAGCTTGCAAATCCTTTTCATTTAGTTTAAATAACGAAAATATGTACAGGAACGAATATTGGTGCCTTTCGTGGCGAGAGAGTATTTTTTTATTACAATAAACAAGGTAATCTATAAAAACAAGTAAAGCGCCTGCGTTACATAATGTAGCAACACGAACGTTGTGGCGCTTGCGATGAGCCTGGTGACAGGCTTAGACACAATACATTGTTACGAATTTTCAATTGACAACATTATTCAGTAAGTTCTGTGTAGGGTGTAACCACATCCCCAAATTTTAGGGGATTAACCTATTAGGTTAGGTCGTACAACAGGAACACTATATTTAAAAAACAACTTGTGACCATATTTTTACGCGCAGTCGCAAACGATATTCTGTGAAGCGTACGAGCCTACAAGAGAACGAGACACGAGTTTGTGGTTGGCAATATTTGGTAGAAAAATATATTCGTAAAAAATATTCATGAGCTCCTTTTCAATATAGCTTCAAGAAACTTTGTATCAGTGTGGGTCAAATATTTGGCAAAGGATTCGAAATACCTCTGCACTAGCTAGCATATTTTTCTACATAACTGTATTGCTGGCTGTAGACCCCGCATAGCCGAGGTCGCGGGCGTTGTTGCCTGCGCCAGAGTTGGCTTTTGCCTTTCCTTAACACCGCACGTTGTAAAATGTAACTGTGCGTAGTAACAAATAAACTTCATGGAGACCTAACCCCACTAATATGCTTTCCTGATCCACCACCGCCCTGCAGCGCTCAACATCTGCTGTACTACAGATTTGAGTCCTATAGAATCAAAAGTGGAAATCTGCACTTTTTTGGGAAATTGACTTGTAAATAGGGCAGCACTCAGAATTTTAAACCCTTTTTAACGTATTTCAGTATCAGTATCAAATATAGCTACCTTTCATAATAAATCGACTTCAAAGTGACAGGTTACTTTCAAATACGGCTACCTGCAATAGTTCAAAATTAAACATGGCAATCGTTTTTTGCACTTTGCTACTAAACAGTCAAAGTGCAGATTGCCGCTTTTGATTCTATAGGACTCATTGAGTTGCACACGCTCTCCTCTGCTCGTACACACTCTTGTGTTTGTCTTGGAAATCCGATGTTGGAATATTGTACCTATCTCTACTTTTAGTAAATACCTAAGGCTGCCAATTGTACATAGTAGGTACGATTTGAAGCTGAGATTTTCACTTCCACATTGATAGTTGTTTGGTTGGTTGGATCGTTGTAAAGTTGTTTTTACATGAACACCGTATTGGTTTTCATTGTTTGGAGATTTTTTATTAAGGTAAATGAAATAAAAAACATCATAGGTGAAGAAGAAATAACATCTTCATCAGGCGCCTGCACTAGTCATGTGCATACTTGATGGCAGACATTACATTGTTTTCTTTAGTAGGTATTTGCAAATCCCCATACTATAGTTGTCCATATACGTCTTCCATTGGATTTCCTCTGGGTCACAGTAGAAAGTCTTCCTTTCTCCGGGAGACATCGTGTTGATAAGCTCTCTAACGTTATTGTCTACGAATTGCCATTCACGTAGTACGAAAAACGCTAAGACTTCTTCAAGTTTCATTATTTTAATTATCATCTTCATGTACCTGTAAAAATATATAGTTGAAAAAGTTTAGAGAAAGCTTTTGGTGCAGAATATAATTTTCAAGATGTGTAACACGTCATAAAACATTGTTTTAAGTTCTAGTCTGTTTTTTAATTCAATGCACATAAAAAACCGTCACGTTGACATATCAATTTTAAAAGCCAAAGACTGTCAATGTGAGTGTTGCTACCACGTAAAAACCAAATAACCCCATTTTACATCCAAGTATGAGTCTTCTATTCACGGTAAAAAATAATCTACCGAGTAAACCCATATATTTTATAGCGGTAACATCGCGTATTTTTTTTTTGCATTGAATTAAAAAACGGTCTTCAGCAAAGCCTTAAGGTCGTAACCCACTTAGCTGACAGCTGACAGCGAGCTGTCTGGTATTATGAAGCCAATGTAAAATATATCTAAAGAGCAATATTTAAAGTCCATTTGAATTATATTATTTTTGCCGCGTGGAAGCAGAGTCGTGTAAGTGGGCTACGACCTTTAGACTTATTACTCTTATTCTAAGTACCTACTTGGGTTTTCTGGAGAGTCTCAGACACATGTCGATTATAAAGAATGGAACGACGGTGAAAAAAAACTTGAGAACGCGATTCAGGAAGGCCCATTTAACAAATATAATTACTGGAAAAGGCATCTTATCTGAAAACAAATGGTAATAAGGTAAGTTGTACTATAGGTAATATGTGCATAAGGTTGCGATAAAATGTAGTACATTGACATTCAGCAAACAGAATGTAATTTCTTAACATTGAATTTTCAGCATACACCTTAACAACTTCCCTATCTCTGTGCAACGCATTTCGGAAAATCTCGTACTTAATTAGGAGTTGGAACCTCATGAAATTGAAAAAAAAAAACTTACTGAACCCTCGAGAGACGCAACTGGCTAGATACAACTTAGTGACAGTTTTGTAGGTGATGGGATTCCTGGTTCCACTGCATGAGTTGTACACTTTTAAGCCGTTTGATCTGCAACATTAGGGATAACAGAACAGGGATGAGCATTTCTCTAAATTGTTTTGGGGGCTTCAGTGGTTGATTTTTTTGGCTTTACGTTTCTATTATTGTGTGGTATGGGAAACGAACTGCGGTTAGATTGTGTTATTGATTGGACAAGTAGATTCCCAATAGTTAACCCAATTCCCAAGGTCCGAATTCAGGTTACACCGAATTCATAAAACAGTCCACCGAAATAGGAAAACTGTGAAATCATGAATGTGGTAATTATTGTAAAAAGTTTTCAAAAATAATGGATAAATAAACTCACGCCCGTTATCCCCGAGGGGGTAGGCAGAGATAATGGAAACTTATCGAAAACGTTTATCAGGAGATAAAGATCTTGAAGCAAAATGGCGTAAGCAGAAACTTGCATAATTGGGGTTTTTAGCTTGCTTTTCCCCTTATAGCCAACTGTAATGATGTGCAATATGCAACTACAACTTAGTTTGTTTTCTGAAAAGAGTCACGGAAGCAAACTTCACATGCAATTCATTGGACCATAGGTCCTTCTGGATATTCCCAGAGATGCATAATTTTCATTCTGCTGTCGCCAGTGTTCCTGTTATCGTTGGTCTGACGAGGCGGCATGCGTCTCATGCTGTGTTTGACAGCAAACTTTTACGACAGTTAGACTTAATTGACTTATGTTTCAATGAAATTCCGTCCATTTTGTACAGCGGGCCAATTACATTTTAAAGTTATTATTCAAAGATCTCTTAAGTCATGTGATATTATGTTGCACAGGATTTCGGTTTCGTATTTTTTGCGTAAGTGAGTCAAATATGGCGGATTTTAAAATATATTGGATCATGCGACTACATGCCATCATGAATCTTGAAGAGCTTATTTTACTTAGTCATATTATGCTATGGGTTGCTGATGGCATGACCATACCTTTGGAATATTCTTTTAGTTTCACAGGTGGGTTTTTGTTTATTATGATAAGATAAGAAAATCGTAGTAGCTATACCAGAAAACAGAACATACTAACTTTTTGCATCTACTAGCGGCTACAATCATAAGGTTGGTAACGATGTCCACGGGAATCAAATCCGCTACTTTCAACCCATTGCCCACCATCGAGCAAAGCATGCTCTGGGACGCAGCGTAGAGTATTCCTGTGGGACCATACCAGTTGTCCAACCAACCAGGTATGGGTTCCTTCAATACTGATATTACTGCCAACAAACAATGTCTGTTAAACACTTATTTAAAGCAAAAAATACCGACTGCTGAAAAGTTTAATTTGCGATGGAATTCTTAAGATGAAAGCTCAGTGATTAAATTTTATTAATTTGTGATAGTTACCAAGTGAAGAAATAGGAATATTCAGCCCAGACTCTCAAAAATACCTATTTTATGGACATTTTTGTGTAATGGTCAATAAATTTGCAAAATTACATTGGCTCCATAAAAAATTCTGTGTGGATGTGGATGGTGTGGATGTGACGAAATTTGTAAGCACTAGACAATTAGGAATGTTATTCTGGTCATACTCTGCCACCGAAATTCAAAGAGACAAAATTAACAATGTGGGTGCAAAATAAAACGAGGCATACAATGCACGAATTTCCAGATTTATTGGTGACTTCAAATTTTTCCAAACCTCTGTAGCTTCAACATTTTCATTACGTGACCAAAAATATATTCATAGTTTTAATAATAATAATGTTACGTTATTTCCCACATACTCCTAACTATCTGTCTATTTCTACTTACTGATACCACTGAATTATTGTAAAATATAATAATATTTTGTTTACCAATAGAAGGTCTGATGATTGCAGTTGGTATGCCACCGTGCTCTTTTAGAACTACATCTTCAGCTAAAGCCTTCGTGTAGCTGTAGGTGTTAGGCCTTCCATCTGAAAATAATAAAAAAAATATTCAATCGAGGCTCACGTATTGCGCCAGGCCAAGTTCTCGGTCGGCCTCCACCGTGCATAAATTTACACGAAATGATTCGAGCCATTTTCAACCCCCCTCTATCTTTGAAGTCAGTAGTGTCAAAGGAATGAAAGGTATAATCGCAGAAGGGTATAGATTACTGACAAAAAACGTTGATATAAATTTCATGAGCCCAGTTAATATAGTTTCCAAGGTTAAAAGTAAAATAAAATTTTGGCTACTAATAAAGTCGTCTGTTCGATTCCAGCTAGGGTCTGCCGTACATTTGTACAAATATGTTCTATGTTTAGAATAACACTCAGACCGAGGTAAGCTCACGCCTGTACCCCAGAGGGGTAGGCAAAGACCAGGGACTGACAAATTGAAATTGAAGTTGGTTTATTGATAATAAGATTAATTCACAATTAGATTACATCATAATATAATAGTACAGTACATATCAATTTGACATCAGTTATTAGTAATTAAGTAAATAAACATTTAACAATAGTGAATTTAAATCAATTGAGAGTCAATCAGTTCAGAGTAGACTCTGAAGCCTGTGGTAGATAAAAATGTGTGATACAGGCGTCAGTGCTACGAATCACTTTCGCTTCATCGACAGTCATTAGTTGTTGCGTGCACGCATGTCGGTTTCGGATACTTTTTGTCTTTGCTAATGCATCCCCTATTTGGTCGAAGTATGTCCGCCTGGGTCATCCCTTACGGCACCTAACTACTAAGACAGAGGTCGTGAGTTCGGTCTCCAGTGGGTAAAACAGGTATGTAAAAAAGATGCCAACTTCTCGTCTAAAAATATATATATATAAAAGGAGAAGCTGACTGACTGACTGACTGACATATCAACGCAGGGCCTAAACTATATGGGTTAGAAACTTGAAATTTTGCACAGGGGTTCCTTCTAAGGGGAGCACTAAGGATTTTTAAAAATTCATCCTCTAAGAGGGTAAAATGGGGGTTCAAAGTTAGTATGAAACTTTGCCATTTTTGAAGTTATTCGAATGAAATTTGGTACACAGGTTCTTCATTTAAAATTATAAAACACGTTTAAAATAGTTTTATGAAAATCATCCCTTAAGGGAGTAAAAGGGGGGTGCAAAGTTAGTATGAAACGTTGCCGTTGATGAAGTTATTCGAATGAGATTCAGAATGAAGGTCCTTCATTGAATGTCTTGAAGCACATGTAAAATAGTTTTTCGAAAATCATCTCTTGAGGGGATAAAAGGGGGATGCAATGTTAGTATGAAACTTAGCCATTTTTGAAGTTATTCGAATGAAATTCAGCATGAAGGTCCTTCATTGAAAGTTATGAAAGATGTGCAAAATAGTTTTTCGAAAATCATCCCTTAAGGGGGTAAGAGGGGGTTGCGAAGTTAGTATGAAAGCTCTTTCGCATGCGCTAAAAGTATTCCTATCTTATTTGCAAACACTTTACTCAACTAAAGCCCATGCGGACGTAGTTGCGGGCAACAGCTAGTTTATCATATGTAGAGACTCTGGCAAGGTCCTTGCCTACACTGGATAAGCAGTATTTTGAAGATATGGAAAAAATGTGATTTCTAAATTCTAGTGATCGTAAGTGGTTGGCCAGTTTTCATTAAAACTATTGAACATTCTCTGAAAACTTGCCTAGTTTGGTCTGCAAATTTAAAAGGCACAAAATCCGTACCAACCCGACTCTTGACTCTTACGTTATTGTGTTGTATAACTCTCATACAACACAATCACTTGACATGATCCCAAACTAGGATAACCTGTGCCATCATCTATCTATGCTGTATGCCGACCTCTGACCTTTGACAACCTCTGTGGCGTAACGGTTAGTGCATCTGCCTACCATGCGAGAGGTCCCGGGTTCGATCCCCGGCTGGGGAGAAAAAAAAAACTCCAGGTCTTGGATGTTTACATGTTTGTGACGTCGCTGTTTCTGGTTCCTACGACACAGGTTATCCTAGTGTGGGGCCGGAAGCAATGTATGTAAATGTTATGTTATGTTATGTTATGTTATGTTATGTTATGTTATGTTATGTTATGTTATGTTATGTTATGTTATGTTATGTTATGTTATGTTATGTTATGTTATGTTATGTTATGTTATGTTATGTTATGTTATGTTATGTTATGTTATGTTATGTTATGTTATGTTATGTTATGTTATGTTTACACTGGGGCCTGCCGACGGTGCCCAGAGGCCAAGCGCGGAGCCTCCCAAACGCTGGGCCTTGAGACGCTTAGATCCGGACATACTTGTTGCTGCTGCCAACACGGCGGCCTGGTCGGAGGTGCCGGATGAAGTGGAGCCGGAGGCCGAGGCAGCCTGGTTTGGGGAGCGCATGACGGCCATATGTGATGCCGCGATGCCCCGAGCCAAACGCACAAAGCGAAAAGTCGTGTACTGGTGGTCGGAGGATCTTGTGCACTTGCGGGAGGCGTGCCTACGTGCTAGGCGCACCTTCACAAGAGTCCGGAGACGACGCCAGGCCACGGCCGAGGAGAAAGCAGCAGCGTACGGTCCCTACCGGGTTGCCGTCAAGGCTCTCCAAATCGCGGTTGCAAGCGCCAAGGTCAGGGCCTGGAACGAGCTTCTCGAAACGCTCAATGGGGACCCATGGGGGCGCTCGTACAAAATTGTACTGGGCAAGCTCAGACCGTGGGTCCCTCCTTTGACGGAGACGCTCGAACCAGAACTAGTGACGAGAGTGGTGGATACCCTCTTCCCTCGGATCGAGGATACCCCACAGGCTGCGGCCGCGACCACGACTGACTGGACCGATGACCTGGGCGTCACTCAAGGAGAGCTTGACCGCGCCGTGAGACGCCTGGCAGCGCGCAACACCGCCCCAGGCCCGGACGGTATACCAGGTCGCGCCTGGGTTTTAGCTTTGGGCGCCTTGGGAGACCGGTTCAAGGGGCTGCTTAGCAGCTGCCTGCGCACTGGAACTTTTCCTTCCGACTGGAAGCGGGCGAGACTCGTCCTCCTAAAGAAGGAGAACCGGGCCGCGGACTCTCCCTCTGCGTACCGGCCCATATGTCTTCTGGACGAAGCGGGTAAGCTCTTCGAGCGGGTGGTGGCTGAGCGCATCACGTTCCACCTGTCGCAGGTCGGCCCGGATCTGTCGAACTTCCAGTTCGGCTTCCGGCATGGCCGATCCACGGTGGACGCTATCCTTCAGGTGCGCTCAGTCGCCGAGCAGGCAGTGTCCCGGGGCAGGGTAGTATTGGCTGTAAGCCTGGACATAGTAAATGCCTTCAACTCCCTGCCCTGGAGTGCAATCAGGGCGGCACTGGCTCACCATCGGCTTCCCCCGTACCTGCAGTATATCGTAGGAGCTTACCTGCGGGACAGAAGCATTGAATACCTGGGTCGGGACGGGATTGTTCATCAAAGGGAGGTCTCCTGTGGTGTTCCTCACTGTCTGGTCTGTTCTGGGGCCCCTCTTGTGGAATATGGCATACGACGTGGTCCTCAGAATCCTCCTCCCCAACGACGTGCGTGTCGTCTGCTATGCGGATGACACGCTGGTGTTGGCGGAGGGGATCGACTTCGAGGAGACGACTCGGCTAGCCGAGCTTGGACTGGCATGCGTCGTCCGGAAAATCCGGGAGCTCGGGCTCGAGGTGGCCCCACACAAAACCGAGGCTTTGTGGTTCCACGGCCTTCCGCGGGGAGTGGAACCACCGAGCTCTTCGGTGAACGTGGGTGGCACAACGGTGCAGGTCGGACGGTACATGAAGTACCTGGGCGTCGTCCTCGATGGCCGATGGAGGTTCATCGAGCATTTCGACCGCCTGGTTCCCCGGCTTGAAAGGGTAGCGGGTGCTCTGCACCGAATCCTACCCAATCTCGGGGGACCAAGGGAGAGTGTTCGTCGCCTATACGCTGGGGTCGTGCGGTCCATAGCCCTATATGGTGCGCCAATCTGGGCGGAGGAACTGGCCAGCAATCGCGCATGCAAGGCAAAACTGCTGAGCGTGCAGCGCCGGCTGGCCATAAGGGTGGCGCGCGGATACCGCACGATCTCCCACGAGGCGGCAGGTCTTCTGGCGCGGTTTGCGCCCCTTGACCTACTGGCGAGTATGGACGCGAGGGTGTATCACCGACTCCGCGACATACGCCAAGGGGGCGAAAACCCGCCTCCCAGGGAGGTCGGAATGCTCAGGCTGGTCGAACACCGCCAGGTACAGCAGGACTGGCTCGAGCGGCTTCAGGAGCCAAGAAGCGCTCGTCAGAGGGTGGTCAGGGCAATTCTGCCGAATTTTGACAGTTGGCACAACCGAGAGCATGGCGCCGTGTCGTACAGGCTGACTCAGGTGCTCACTGGACATGGCTGCTTCAGTGAGTACCTGAATAGGATCGGACGCGAGGAGTCGACGCGGTGCTATCACTGCGATGGTGACTGCGACGACGCGCAGCACACCCTCGAGGTCTGCCCGGCGTGGCGGGCCGAGCGGAGCGAGCTGACTGTTCGCATCGGGCAAAACCTCTCTCTGCCCAGCGTGGTAGCTGCCATGGTGCAGGGAGAGGCAGAATGGAAGGCCGTGACCACCTTCTGCGAGGTCGTGATGACCCGGAAGGAGGAAGCCGAGCGGGAGCGGCAGAGAGCAGACCCCGCTCGGAGACGGAGCCGTAGAGGCGGCGGTGGCAGAGGGCGCCGCCGTCCGGGCCCCTAAGCCCGAAGGCGTCGGGCTGCCACAACCCTGTAGTTTCGGGTTCAGAATAGGACTACGGTATCCCCTGCCTGTCGTAAGAGGCGACTAAAAGGGGACCTTGGAGTCGCGGACGGGGAGAGCGGGGACTCGATCCATCCGTTCACGCGGCTCCGGGAAGACGGCGACGTAGGGTGGGCCTGCGTTGCCGTGAGTGCATTGGTACTCGTGGAGGGCTGCGGCTATGCCGGGCGGAGGTGCTCTACGCACCAAGTGCCAGGGGGCTCCGGAGGAGTTCATCAGAGTGCCCGGAGCTCCCCCTACCATGCACGAGGTAGGCCACCGAGGGGGTTTTAGTTGGTGAAAATCCGACATAACCCGACTCTGTCCCCGAAGAGTCGGGTATCTTTAAAAGATTTCCCCCCCGTAAAAAAAAAAAAAAAAAAGTTATGTTATGTTATGCTATGCTATGCTATGCTATGCTATGCTATGCTATGCTATGCTATGCTATGCTATGCTATGCTATGCTATGCTATGCTATGCTATGCTATGCTATGCTATGCTATGCTATGCTATGCTATGCTATGCTATGCTATGCTATGCTATGCTATGCTATGCTATGCTATGCTATGCTATGCTATGCTATGCTATGCTATGCTATGCTATGCTATGCTATGCTATGCTATGCTATGCTATGCTATGCTATGCTATGCTATGCTATGCTATGCTATGCTATGCTATGCTATGCTATGCTATGCTATGCTATGCTATGCTATGCTATGCTATGCTATGCTATGCTATGCTATGCTATGCTATGCTATGCTATGCTATGCTATGCTATGCTATGCTATGCTATGTTATGTTATGTTATGTTATGTTATGTATGTCCTCCCTATCCTAAATGCATTCAAAATAAATTTTTAAAAGTCTCATGGTGTCACTACACAAGGCTATTGGTATAATTTGTGTATTTGACAAATAATGACCATCCATTGCTCGGCATCCTTGCGAATCTTAAGCGCCGTTTTTTGTTAAACATGTTATGTATTCTGAACCGTCAGCAAATATATGAATACGAACAGAACAGCCAAGCCAAGAGTGCCAGATTCAGACTCTTAGGCAATGCTTCAATCGTCCGTAACGGATGCATAGGCCTACATTTATGATTAGCTTCGCCCGCGACTCCCTCCGGGTGGACTTTAGTTCAAAATTTTGCAACCCCGTTCACTCCCTTAAGAGGTAAATTTAGAAAAACGGCGAAACACGCGTTCAATCAATTGTGTTGAAGAGTATTTATTTTAAGTTTCAAGAAAATTAGACAACATTATTTATACCTCCCATACAAATTTTGGCAACCCTTTTCGCCTCCTTAAGGGTTGAATTTAAAAAAATCCGGTCTTATTCCTTGCCTAAATTATATAAGACCCTCTGTGCAAAATTTCAGCTTCCTCATTCCAACGGCTTAGGTTGGGCGTTGATGAGTGAATTAATCAGTCAGTCAGGACTTTGAATTTTATTTATAGAAGAAGATAGATACGAGTAGATGATAGTTCAGACGTACTCAGTAGCTTCTTAGTGGCATCTTCATCGTCCCCGTAGTTCTGCAAAAAGTCGTAGACTTCGCTTAGCGGCGCCGGGGGAGGGTAGACACGCTCCTCCACAACTTTTTGATTCGTATTTGTGTACGCTGTTGATATGTGAACGAGTGCCTGCGGAACAAATATTTTTTTTAGCACATCACAAGATAGCTAATTGATCTGTTGTGAGGTTTTAAGCAGGTGGGTGGCTGAAGGTTGAAAGTAGAAGCAGAAATCAGTGAAATTAATTTTGCTTTTGTCAGTAGCAATATAGACAAATTTAAACTTAGACGTCCCAACGTAGTGCACAAGCCTTTTTTTATAGAGAGAGTATGGGCTTAATCACTACGGTTTAAAGAAGCAAAACGCCAAGGTAAGTAAACACCTTAAACACTTTAGAACTACAACCACAGATTTACAAAACCAAACCAGATAACTCAATTTAATGTTTTATTTTAAAAAAATAGGCACACTATAGTTTGTGCGGTTTTTTTTTGGGAATTTTGTATATGACCTTTTCACCTGTCACTTCGATATCAATCCTGGTTATGGCGCGTTGTAATTGGATATACTAAGAATTTTCAATAAAAAAAATTCACCCTACGTTACGGAGTACCTTTCAAACGGGGAGTTGGGAAGGATCACCCCTGATATCTTCGACCTGACGCAAGGAGTGCGTTCGTCTGCGAGCTCCGAGGAGTGGAGGCGTGGACCCCTAAGGTTGCGGCGAGGACGTTGGACCTTGGTTCTTACGCCAGGTGTAGTGGTTGGCGTCAGTGATGGTCCAAACTTGGCCTTCGGTGGGACCCCCGTTTTCTCGTGGTCCTACTGATTTATTCTACTAGTAGGACCACGAGGGAGACCTGTCTCTCCTACTATCGTGCCTTATTAGTTGTTGTCAATTATTTAAACCAAGTGTATATTCAATGGTTCCGATTCGCAATAGTTTTTACACTAAAACTAAACATAAGAGAAAACGGGACGTCGAGGGAACGCGAACGTGTTGGAGGAGCCAATCGTTTGGTATCGCCCACGAGGGGTTTCAGTGATATTACCCAGGACTGGACTCTCAGTCTCCGTTAAGATCATTCGTCATTCTGGTGGTCCGTTGAACATTTTGAACAAAACCACTTATGGTTTCACATTGCAATTGTCTGTCTCAATGGATCTGCTATGACCCTTATTTCTATGGTTTAAATGCTAAGTTAGCACAGCAACTCATTCTAGTAAATTTCCATACAGTAAAGTGCAGCGACAGCATTTCCCCATGCCTGTCGCATTATCGAGCTTCCATAGTTAGTTAGAATCTGGTATTCGCGAAGATTCAACACCGCTCCCTCCGAAAATTTGGGAAGTCGAACAAGTCCGTGTATATCTCTTAATAAATGTGTTAGACACTTTGTGGTTTTTTTTTAAAAAGACAAACGCCCGCCGCGTCCTAACATATCGCTCAGTGGGTCACAAGACCAGGCCCTGGCTGAAAATCAGTGCTGTGGGTAATATACCTGCAGCAAATACTGAGCCTGAGGCCGTTTTACCGCCGCATGGACATAGCCCGTGTCTTTCTTGTTTTTATTTCTCGTCGTGCATCTTGCCTTGTCTGTTTGTTTTATTCCTTTTTTGTCTTGTTTGTCTGTGTGGCGTTAAATTTATTTTTTTCTTTCTTTCTATCTTTCTTTCTATCTTTCTTTCTTTCTTTCTTTCTTTCTTTCTTTCTTTCTTTCTTTCTTTCTTTCTTTCTTTCTTTCTTTCTTTCTTTCTTTCTTTCTTTCTTTCTTTCTCTCTTTCTCTCTTTCTCTCTTTCTCTCTTTCTCTCTTTCTCTCTTGCTCTCTCTTTCTCTATATCTTTCTCTCTCCCCTTCTCTCTCTCTCTCTTTCTTACTTTCTTTCTTTATTTTTTTTTTATTTATTTAATACTTTTTTTCTTTTTTTCTTTCTCTCTTTCTCTCTTTCTTTCTCTCCTTCTTTCCCTCTTTAGTAGTCTTATCTGAACAGACTTTACTGACTATTACGTAGATACCTACTTTTTATTACAATAGACCACCACCAGGTGTTTCCTTACCTCAACTTTCTTCATACGGTGGCAAAGTTTGACCACTTCCATCGTGGCTTCCACGTTGCCTGTCAGCGCTTTCTTTATATTCTCGTTGAATTTGACCGTCGCAGCTACGTGGAATACGACCGACACCTGAAATTTTAGATCACGGTTACAATAGTGACAGACAGAAAATTTAGATTTCGCGACGATCCGCGTGTTTAATCAGCGGGGGCAGCGGCGGGCGCGCGGGGAGGCGCACGCGGTGCAGACAGAAGCGAGTACAATAGGCAACAAATCGAGCTACCGTTCTCCGAATTTTGATGCTATTATTATAACCACTACCATGTTGCAATAGGGCAGATTAGCTTGACAGTTGGCTTCTAGTTCTAATAGGTGTACATCGAATAAAGGTGGGTCACCTAACAATCATTTATTAGAATATATAATATACCTTGGTATGAAATCATTTAGGTATCCAAGTTATAAAAAACCAAAAGCCAAGTAATGTTAGTGCCGTATAAGGTTTCATTTCGCTATCTTTATGCATTTACAAGATACAAAACATAGTGTACTTATCTATGTACTTGTAATATTGTAGGTAGGTACATTTTGAAAAATTGAAAATAGGGTAAACGAGAACGTTAGGAATTATCGGAAGTAAATTATAAAAAGTCAACATACGTAATATATAATACTAGGGTAAACGACCCAATAATCGAACGTTAAATGTTAAACGGTAGGAATCATTGTAAGTAAATTATAAAAAGTCAACATACGTATTATTACGTATATAATACTGGGGTAAACGACCCAATTATTGAACCCGTCTGCAATTTGGATAAAAACAACATTTGGGTACCTATTACATAAAACCAAATATGTTTGTAGGCAAAATAAAAAAAAATGATGAAAGTAGGCATTAGCAGTCAGAATTCACTCAGAATCCGACCTTAACCGAGTGAAGGTTAGTAGCCAGCTACAATTAAATAAAAGAAGTAAGTGATTTAATTTTTTTAATGTATTTTTATTTAGAAATAAACAGTTTTATGACTGATTCTAAATACTTCTTTTATTTGATTGTAGCTGACTAATAATATTAAATAGGCAAAATAAAACAAAAATATTAAATTAGGTAGATATTATGTACCTAATTTATTATTCCAAATATAATTTCATATTTTTTTTTATTTTGCCTATGAACTATTGTTATATTTATTCGCTTATTTTACGTTAATTATAATGGTACAGAAGCAATTACATACTAAAAAAACATCTCAACCAAAAAATTAAAATTTTAACATCCACCCGTGAAACCTTGCGAAATGAAAAAAATTTTTTTAATCTGTTTACGGGTCCTCGAGTAATCGCTGACCATACATTAAAAAAAAATTGATCCCGAAACGTAATAGTGGAAGCTTTCTAAATAAGTAAAAAGGTCGAAACAAAAAGTCGGACTGCGCATTGAAATTTGCTTGAGTTTTTTCGCAAAAAGTTATTAGACACAATTCTTCGTCCATCCATTTAATTTGCTTATCGAGGAGCTTCTGCCAGTTTCAATTTCAAATTCAGCTTCTGCTACACTCTGTGGTACATTGAATCAATCTTCTGTATTCACTAAGCTAAAAAATAACAAATAAAAATTAATTCGTATAACAATACCTGAGTTTTCTAGGTATCAGCATAAGTATCTGTAACGAAATACTTTTGCACATATCCAGAAAACTTACAGAATAGAAAACAGAATACTTAAATTGTTTTGCTATTATAAAATTTGGTGAGCCACAAAAAACAGCATTTAAATAATTTGGTCTGGATACTCTGGATACAAGATTTTGTTTGCAATAAAAAAAAATCAGACAGCTATCCTGGCTCCGCAAATAGTTTTGATAATGGTAAAAATTAAATGGTAAATAAGCAGCTACAATAATATGTATTTGCATGATATACATTCAGTCCGCAAAAAAACTACTTGATCAGCAAAATTTAATTATTGATCAGCAGAGAAAAAATAATTGTATTTGATTGATATGCATATTTAAAACATGTTGAGCAAAATAATAGGATTGCATTTTTGTTAAAAAAAACAGCAATGTACGTTCAAAGTGGGCGGAGCAAGAGCGTATAATTTTCCCTTTATCTTTATTTTAAGCTACATCTTTATGACAAATAAAAATATAGCTTAAGTACTTAGTTACCTACCTAATTGTTTTATATTTTTTGATTTATCTCAATTATATTTTATAAGAATGGTTTTTTTTTATTAATTTACGCTTCTATAAATAATACATATCCAAACAAACACATCACATCAAACACTCTGAGAATAAATAAATTAAATAACCTTTCAAAATTTTTTTTTATTACCCTCTAAGTGCGTACCAGAATTTTATTAAACAAAATAGCTCATTGCACCTTATACAGGGTGTTGATTTGTACCTACAGTTTCGTCTGCTCAGGGGTGGTTATTTACATGATACTAAAGAAAAAAATATATGAAAAAACATTTTTTTTTAATGAAAATCACCTAAAGTCGCCGGTTTTTTAATTTTTTTATTTATACGAAAACAAACAGTCTTACAAAAAACATGGACAATAGTCTTATAAAGAAATAGACCTACAGTTTAGCGGTGCCGGCAGCGAGCGCGCGGGCGCACTCTCCCGCTTCACACCCCAAGACCCCCGCCGGATCTGTGAAGTGCAAACGATAGAAGCTAATCCATATAACTTCATGATATTTAGGTGATATTCACAAAAAAATAATTTTTTTTTAACTTTTTTTTTGCTTCAGTATTATGTGAATAACCACCCCCGAGTCAGAGGAAACTGGACAAATCAATACCCTGTATAATTAATATGCTGTAAAAAAATAATAGCTGATTGATGTTGAAATGTTTGCTGGCAATGAGTTGCTGATCAAGCTATTTCTGCTCACAAAAATACCTATACTATGCTAACCATTTAAATAACACCCATTATTAAATAGCAAAAAATTGAGCATATGAAAATGACAATGCATAAAATAGATTTACTTACGTGCTTTCATCACAGTGTATTTAATTGCTTTGTAAATTTCTGACAGTTTTACATTATATTTCTAAGTGTTTGGATGCTTCAGCTACATTCTGCAATGAGCCGTTTTCAGAAGAACTAAAAAAAAATGTAACGGCTGTCAAAGGAATGCAATTTTGGACCTCAGTCCAATAGCCATGTGTGATACATCATCAAATAGGTCTCAGCGAGATGAATAAAAGTTACTATCACGCCAATAGCCAAATTTTTGGACTGAGGTCCAAAATTGCATTCCTTTGACAGCCATAAGATTTTTTTTTAGTTCTTCTGAAAACGGCTCATTCAGTTGAAGTTTTTCTGTAACCAAGTCATTGATAAATGGGTAAATTGTGCAATGAGCGTTTTTCTTCTCTTTTTTTTAGTTCTATGAGATAATCTAGATGGCATCATTCGTTTCTACATACAAATTTGTGATTGGTGGCAGTCAATGTCAATGTCAGTTCACAGATTACTAAAAAAGGGAAGGAATCAGGTTTGCCATTCGTACGAAGTTTCTCCTAATGAAAAATAAAAACCCACAATCCACAGCAAAGACTCCAAAATATCTAAATAGGACGTAGGCGCACTTATCACCTAACTAAAACATATTTTTTTTAGGTAATCAACCATCAAAAATTCCACAGAACCATAGTATTTTTTGGCTTTGAGGTTTATTACTAAGGTACGGCAGCGCCACCTAGTGCATCTTTTAAAACTAAATTTGACATAAGGAAAATGCTCCTTAGGGTACAAAGCAAAAATCTAGTTATATTTCGAGGAATTATGTAATTAGAGTATACTAAGATGATACAGACGTAGTTTGATCGCATAGGTTAAATCCCCCTGGTATGTCCGTTGTTGGTGCATTTACCCTGTTGTTGTAAAACCAAAAAAATATGAATAAGTACGCAGCAGCTAGATAACTACACCTAGCTATGTTTCAAAAATACGAGACCCGAAATAGGGCATTTTACCCTATTTTTCAACAAACCTAAAGATTTAATAATATCGTATAGGTAATAGACATAACTAATCGTAATATTTATTAGCCCCCCTAGTTCAAAATTTTGATGGTTGCCATGCATCGTCGTTTTGTGAAATAATTGGGTAGCTAAATAAAAAAAAAACACGCCCATTATGCCCGAGGGGGTAGGCAGAGGCACCAATCACTAAGAACTACGCCCACGTTTTGCCGAGTTTAAATAGAAGTATATAGTTGTCTAAAGCATCAATCAAGTAACTATACTTGAGCCATTACAAACGTTCGAACTAAGTCATAAACATTTGTATCAGACCATTCAGACTTCTCCCTCACACATATAGGAGGCATATCAGGCTATTCAGGCATATCCGCATATCTGAACTCTCGTTCGCACGTTTGTAATGGCTCAAGTATAGTACTTTGCAACTAAAATGTGAAGATTGACGTGCTGTCGACTGTACTTAATTATGTAAGTTTATAGGCAGGGTAGGTATGAACCATAGCAACTCATTTATAGCTTTAGGCGACCTTTTTCTGTAAGTACTCAATTTTAAATTAGTTGTGTACTCGTGTTTTGGACTCGTAATTTTTGCGCGTGCAGCGTGACAAGCGACACAACCCCCACGTGCGAATGCCGAAGCGAGACTGGGCCTCGCGGAGGTGGACGTTTAGTATGGAATCAGCGAGTTCGAAACTAAACATCGTAAGCGCCATCCACATATTTGTCAAAAGATAATAGAAATGCCTTGTTTTTTGGAAATCTAAAACAGTCAATTAATAGAAAAGGTAAATACTTATCTTTTTGTGATTTTACAGGAATTCGTATTGTAAAACACGTCCGTAATGTGCATTTACATAAAATTTTAGAAGTGACTTCTGGATTTTTTTCTATCGAGCAAAGTTTTTCCAATCGCGTTTTGGAAACAGTCCTTTTCTCACACATACGGTCTGTAATATACATTCCAAATTTCAATGCGAAAAATCGTAAAGTTTTTGAATAACAGCTAATAGAAAACATCGAATTTCGGCATATTCACTTACTAAGGGCCTTTAACATGGATATGTTAAACACTAGACAGGATTAAGAAATTTTAAATTTGAAAGTTTGTTCATCATCACCAACCCATTATGTCCCCACCGAGGGGCATAATGGGTTGACTATTCTTCTCTGAGGAAGGTAGGCCATACTCCACCATGGGGCCAATTCCGGATTAGTGAAGGTTTGTGAGACTAGTGGCTGGTCTTATGGTCCTAAGTTATCAAGCCGCCCTAAGGCTTCTGACTTGGCTTAACAACTGCCATCTATCGACGGCACCCGGCACCAACTGCGTAACGTGCCTTGAGAAGCACGTAACGGCTCGGAAAAATACCACTAAGTTAGTCATAGAACGGTCACCTATCCATGCACTGAACGCGCCCTATGTTGCTTAACCTTCGTGATCGTTTAAGATTACTCAGGTGGCCAGAACTAGGAGTGATTCGTTCAAAAGTTTGTTGATTAGGCGTTTTAGCCTAATTAACAAACTTTTGAACGAATCGCTCGTAGATCCGGCCACCTGTTTTGAATAAATGTGGAGTTATTTTCTTCTCCATGTAATCTATTAATTGTGAAACTAACAACTTTGACGTTCATAAATTATATACATTTTGTTTTTATTATGAATATTTTTTTGTAATTTAGTTCAGAATCGCAATTTCGTTAAAGCAAATGTCCAGTCCAGTCCTAAGTCCCCCAGAGGTTTCGTTAGAAAGATTTCCTCTTCATCAACTTAAAGCCACCAATCCTGAGTCCAGAATCCTGGGTCTCTTCAAATTAGACTGAATAGACTACGGGCCGTTTTCTGAATTGAGAAATTCAAGTAAAATGTACTTAATTAATTTCTACCACCCTCTTTGTGAAAAAAAATGACAAGACATCATTACATGGAAGTAGTTAATTAGCGAAATTTTCAATTCAGAAATTAGCCCTACGAGTATGACGCAGATACTGCGCTGGGTAGTGAATATTTTTTTCGAGTTACCTTTATGAAAAAGTCATAAAATAAGAAAATGACGCAGAATACCTCTTTGAAACTAAAACGTAGATAAAAATGTCACTCAGACATTGTACGGCAAGTGTGTTCAAAAAGGTACCGCTAAACGCAGCTTTAAAAAAATAAAAATTGTTTTAACTATTTCATGGATATCAAGAAGTGGCTTTAAGACATAGCTTTAAGACATTTCGTCATTACTAGTGTCAGTCCTAACCACTTTAAAGGTGTTGCATTGTAGTCTGAACCTTACTTTCGAAGTAAGAAGGTTCTCAACAGATTCACTCAAGCCGAGGTTAGGCATTGCCAAGTCGCCGGCAATTGGCACCACTTTCTTGAGCGCCGAGGGATCTTCCCTATGTAGCCTAAAGAAGAGCTGAAATAACAAAAAAAATGTTTATTGCAAAATAAATGTTTATATTTGTTTACTTCTATTTGTATCTTGAACCTTGTGTGCAATCATCTTTAATTAATTTAACTAATTAATCTTTATTGTTCGCGCAAGAGATTACCTAAAGGTGCGTATGGACTGGTGAAACGTAACAAGCAATGTATCATGCAATGAAAGAATTTGCCGAACACATTCGCGCGCGCCTGACGTCCAAACTATGAGAATCGGTTTCAAAGTGTGTTTGTTACCTTTCATGATACATTGCGCCAGTGTGTACGGCAACTAAAACAAATAATGAAAAAAAACTAAACTAAAACCTATATTCTAATTTAAATAAAATATTGGAGCCAGATTGCTGTCAGCCGGTAGAGTTCCGAGAAGGCTGTTGGCATCGCCTCGCTGTATAGCGAGGCTTAGCCTTTGGCCAAAGTAGGCACCAGCCCTCGGATCTCCAGAGGCGTCAACTAGACGCAACGAAAACACTTACTTCAGTTTGGAGTATCTGGGCCATCCTTTCCGTTGGAGATTTGTCATGTTTGCGAATTAAGACATAGATTTGATCTATTCCCTTACAGCTGTACAGAAACTTTTCTATGAGTACCTGTAAACGGATGTAAGGGCTTAAAAGATAATGATTGTCTTACTACTTTGTAACTTTTATTTGGTTACAATGATTTTAGTTCACTTAAGCGTATTGTTTTCACGTCAATTGTATTTCTCTGTGGCGTAGTGGTTGGCGCATCTGCCTACCATGCGAGAGGTCCCGGGTTCGAATCCCGGCTGGGGACAAAAAAAAAAACTCATGTCTTGGATGTTTATATGTTTGTGGCGTCGCTGTTTCTGGTTCCCACGACACAGGGTATCCTAGTGTGGGGCTGGCCCCACACTAGGATCGTGTATGTGCATGTATGTGCATGTATGTAAATGTTATGTTATGTTATTCGTTTTTGTGCAGTAGTTTTATTTCTCTGTGCGTAGCATCGGGAACCAAAGGGCGCAAAAATCCACCCACCGCCGTAGACTAGACGTTGATTTTGCTCATATGTAATCGAAGAAGAATAAAAACATTTTAATTCCAAATTCAAAATTGTTAAATAATGTCGAGGCAATAATGGAAAAATATAAAAAAAGTCCTAACCAATAAATCGCTCCGAGCCACATCAGACCCAAAAGTCCCCATAATACTGGTAGCGTTACCGCGATGCACAGCAAAGGAAATTCTTTGGCTCAGATATGACCCAGAGCAAACGTTCATGTCACGGTTCCTTAATCGGCACACCAGCTACCGAATAAAAACCCTGCCCTGCGTTCCCCATACACCAGAAGTTTCTATAGCCAACGGCATCAAAATGTAAGTATTCATGAGCTGGCTGTACTTAAATATAATTTTATTACTAACTACGAGTAGTACGTGTACAATATGCGTCTTGTGAATAGCACAAAATCGTGCAGATACAACATCAGCTATTCTATGCATTTATCTGTTTCGGAATATGTGGAACAACTTGCTTTTTTTTTTTCAAAACTTTCCTCGTATTTTTTATACTCTGTAGGTACATAATATAATGCTATTGAAAGCACGGAAACAATTAGGTAGCACTTACTTTTCCCAAAAACCCTGTACCACCCGTGATGAAAATTGACTTTTTTGCATAAAAATCCGCGACGTCTTCCTTTTTCAACTGCGCCATTGCTCTTGTAGAATTTTTTCTTTATGAATTTTTAAACTCACGATCAAAGCTTCTGACACTGCTTCAGAAAAAATCAGTTTTGTAGAGATAAGGATACTTTTCTAAGGTTTTTATTATTTTGTTTAATTCACAAATTTTATGGATTTTCAATACATTCTTCTGCTTTTTATCTTGAAGGGGTTAGAATTAGATAAGACTTTAATATAGAAACTGACAGGCAGGCCGGCAGATAGATAGATTGAGAATACTTTACACAGTTTAGGTATTACACAGGTATTTCCTTATTTCGAGTTTCATGTAATATGAATTTTTTGAGACGTACAAACAAAATATGTGACGATCGAGTTAAATGGTTTATGACTGTGTCAAGTATTTACGCGTCTTGGCATTAATATGTAACCCAACGACATAATAGAGATGTCTTTTCTTCTGACAATTTATCAGCCTGAGAGTAAATACTGATATAAGTTCCAGTATTTACTCAGATTCTGTCTGTACCAAAACTTCAGTAAACATTTGTAAATTTTTTGGAGTTTACTTATATTACTTATGGATATGCAATTAAATTATTTATTGAATAAAAAAATTTAACAATCGGCTTCGATGGAAATTTTCATCGCGATAGAGAACCCATAAAGAGGTATAAATTTAACAGAGGACTAATTAATGCTGAAGAAGCAACCCATAGCTAGCAAGATGAATTATACAGCGTTACAGGGAAAGTCGTACACAATATTAAAGGAGGTCATTATTTAGGTCATTTCTGATGGATTTTATTTTATTATATAGGGTCCGAAAATTCACCGTTATGGAGATATTGACTGTATATATTGTGATATTGAAATAAATATCAAAATTTTTTGGCTTTTTGATTGATTTTTTCTCAGAATAGAGCTCATAATTTTTTTTTTTAATGTATTTAGTTAAAAGGCATGTCAATTGAAAAAAAATTATCAGCAAAAGCTGCACCTACTACTAACAGCTTTAAAAAACTGCTCGGCAACGGTTAGAATTAAATATTTTTCCTCTAAATATTTTTCATATTGATGCTCTTAAAAAAATTACGTATGAAACTTATTCTGCAAATAATTTTAAAAACTTCTACGACTCTTTAACTATTCAAAAAGGTATAACATTTAATAGGTATGTGCATGAAATTTTAAAATAATGTTATTTGAGTAGGCTCTAGTGGTAGTACCGACATAACTGAACTTCGATACAATAAATTTTTTATTACTTTCTGGCACCTTTAAACTATGTAAAAAGGTCAGATAGGCTTTTTTGTGCTCTGGAGACATGCTGTCTCAGGTGTTCAGGTACCTACCTATTTCAGTATTTCTTTTTTAGAATATTCTATCTATCTATTATTTTTGTGTTAGTCTGCTCGTGTGATTCTTCCGTGGTAGATGTGTTAATACGTGGTCTGCAAATGATTTGCGTTTTAGAAACTTCTACGTCTCTTTATGAATTAAAAAACGTATATCACTTGCTATTACATCGAAAAAACGTTAGCCAAGTGTCACTTAAGATGGCAAACGGTAAATTTTTAGTTGAGGTAAATACGTGCTCTTTGATAATCTCCCGTAAAACGCGATTTAGTTTGGATTTTTGTATTAATTCATCTTCATTCTGTGACTTGGCTTGGATTTTGAACTGATTCATCTTCATACTGAGACTTGGCTTGGATTTTGGACTGATTCATTTTCATTCTGTGACTTGAATGGCGAGACACATACGAAAACTTTTTGAGGGAGGAGCTACCCTTGTTGATGGACGACATTTCTATTGCATTGAGACGAGACAATGTTCTTTCTACATGACGGCTGCCCAGCTCACCACGGAAGCATGGTTGGACGAGAACTTCCCAAACAAATGGATTAGAAAAGACGGTCCCATTGCATGGCCGGCTAGGAACCCTGATCTAACGCCAATGGATTTTTATGTATGAGATCATATTAAAAGCATAATTTAAAACAAAATGACGCTAATTGAAAATGTCGAAATTTTGAGACAGAGAATATTTGCGGAAACCGCTGTGAAAATAAGGAGAAACCTGCGAACTTCTGTAGTGAAGAGTAATTAAAAAAAAAAGAATGAGAATTTGTATTAGAAATAGAGGCAACCATGTTAAAAACGAAGATGAATAAATTCAAAATCCAAGCCAAGTCACACAATGAAGATGAATAAATACCAAAATCCAAACTAAGTCGCGTTTTACGAGAAATTATCAAAGAGCACGTATTTACCTCAACAAAAAATTTACTGTTTGCCATCTTAAGTGACACTTGGCTAACGTTTTTTCGATGTAATAGCAAGTGATATACGTTTTTTAATACCTAAAGAGACGTAGAAGTTTCTAAAATGCAAATCATTTGCAGACCACGTATTAACACATCTACCACGGAAGAATCACACTAGCAGACTAACACAAAAATAATAGATAGATAGAATATTCTAAAAAAGGAAAAACTGAAATAGGTAGGTACCAGAACACCTGAGACAGCATGTCTCCAGAGCACAAAAAAGCCTATCTGACTTTTTTACATACATAGCTTTAAGGTGCCAGGAAGTAAAAAGATTTTTTTTGTATCGAAGTTCAGTTATGTCGGTACTACCACTAGAACCTACTCAAATAACATTATTTTAAAATTTAATGCATATTCCTATTAAATGTTATACCTTTTTGAATAGTTAAAGAGACGTAGAAGTTTTTAAAACTATTTTCAGAATAAGTTCCATACGTAAATTTTTTTTTAAGAGCTTAATTGTGAAAAATATTTAGAGAAAAAATATTTAATTCTAACCGTTGCCGAGCAGTTTTTTAAAGCTGTTAGTAGTAGGTGCAGCTTTTGCTGATATTTTTTTCATCAATTGACATGCCTTTTAACTAAATACATAAAAAAAACACTTTATGAGCTCTATTCTGAGAAAAAAACGATCAAAAAGCCAAAAAAAATTGATATTTTTTAAAATCATTAACAGTCAATATCTCCATAACGGTTAATTTTCGGACCCTATATAATAGAATAAAAACTATCAGAAATGACCTAAATAATGACCTCCTTTACTATTGTGTACGACTTTCCCTGTAACCCTGTATATTAGTTGACGACCTCTGGCAGCAGTGGTTAGCGCATCTGCCTACCATGCGAGAGGTCCCGGGCTCGAATCCCGGCTGGGGACAAAAAAAAAGAAACCCAGGTCTTGGATGTTTACATGTTTGTGACGTCGTTGTTTCTGGTTCCCACGACACAGGGTATCCTAGTGTGGGGCCAGAAGCAATGTATGTGCCTGTATGTAAATGTTATGTTAAATGTAATATCGCATTTTAGGATCTGCTCAGAATCTATTTATAAGGTTCTTCAGCAAGCGTTTCCTATCACAGCTGTGCGCCTGTGGAACGATCTGCCGTTAGATTTTCTCCTTCCCTTCCAATACGGGAAGTATCCAGAGCTCAGAGGTATAATTATGTTTTCGGTCATCTCCTCTATCCATACGACATTTTTAATTTATTTATGTATATGTTTTCTATATTTTTATCATATTTATGTACCGTTTATGTATGTGTATTAGATATAGAAATATCCTGTTTAATATTATGTAATTGAACCGACTCTACCCGTAATTTATCTTCTGTGCCTTTTCCGTCAATGGTTATCTAGAAGGAATTGCTTTGAGTAATAAGACCGCCAATTGTACTGTACTATGTTATAGTCAAATCTCATGAGAAGTTCTTGTTTTACATATCAGACTGATATAGATTCTATACTATCTATATCTATACTTCTATACTATTATCATAAAGAGAAAAGATTTATATTTTTGTATTTTCGTGTGTATGTTTGTAATGAATAGGCTCAGTAACTACTTGGCCGATTTTGAAATTCTTTCGCCATTAGAAAGCTACATTCTTCGTAAGTAACATAGGCTATATTGGACTTCTAAAAAGTTTACGGTTCCGTACGAAATCCTGAATAATGTAGCCCAAGATGTAAAAAAAATTACTACCCCGGTAATTTTCCACGGAAACGTTTATGCCACTTGTGCGAAGCCGGGGCGAGTCGCTCGTAATAAATAATATTTTGTCTATGTATATATTTCCATGTCGATGAAATTTATATTTATTTCAATAAATACTCAGGTAAATACTATGTGGTATTTACTCAGCGCTCAACTCTCAACAAATCGATTGCAAGGTCTTTCGGTAACTGTTCAATTAGTAAGTGATTAATTTTAATCAACACAAACAATAAATAGGAAAATAGGTATTAAATTTGTAATAATTTGATAAACAAATAAATTGCAAATCGAAACTTACTTTTAAGTAGCTGCTGCAAAATTTACCGAACTCAAAACATTACGTCATTATTGTAATAGTGATTGGGAGCTAGTTCATTAAAACTATATAGATTATTTATTATTTATTTATTTATTTATTTATTCACTCAACACATTACGAAATTACAACAGCATTAGTTTGCTTATTAGATAGAATATTCTTTATTGTATGTGCACCAGGAATTACACATAAGATTTGACAATAACATAGTACAGTACAATTGGCGGCCTTATTACTAAAAGTAATTTCTTCCAGACAACCATTAACGAAAAAAAATAAAGAAGCTGAATGACGGGTAGTCGGTGCAATTAGACTACTATGAAACAACTAATAGGGCGATCTGCAAAAACCTTCATATTGCGCTTACATTGTGCTATCGAATAAATCAATTAGCCCACATTCGAATACAATCATTTATTTTCGTTTTTGGAAACGTTAGGAGGCGTTTGGGAAACTACGCCGAGTCTTCTCGTCATCCATACCGCAATGCTTGAAAACGAAAGTTTTCAACCAGTGTGTCCTACCTGTTATGACATACGGAGCCGAGACATGGACAGTATGGACACTCACGAAAGAGTTGGTCCACCAGTTTAAAGTCGCTGAACGAGCTATGGAGAGAGCTATGCTCGGAGTTTCTCTGAAAGATAGGACTCGTAACGAATACATCCGACAGAATACATCCGAATCACTCGTAGCCTGGGCTGCCTGAGTGATCTTAAACGATCACTAAGTTTAAGCAACGTACGGCGCGTTCACTCCATGGATGGGTCACCGTCTATGACTAACGCTAGTGGCATTTTTTCGAGCGGTTCCGTGCTTCGCAAGGCACGTTAAGCAGTTGGTGCCGGCAGCCGTCGATAGATGGCAGTCGTTAAGCCAAGTCAAAGGCCTTAGGGCGGCTTGAAAACTTCTGACAGTAAGACCAGCCACTAGTCTTACAAGCCTCCACCAATCCGGACTTGGCCCCCGTGGTGGAGTATGGCCTATACCTTCCTCAGGGAAGAGACCCGTGCCCCTCGGTGGGGACATAATGGGTTGATGATGAAGCCAAGTCAGAGGCCTTAGGGCGGCTTGAAAACTTCTGACAGTAAGACCAGCCACTAGTCTTACAAGCCTCCACCAATCCGGACTTGGCCCCCGTGGTGGAGTATGGCCTATACCTTCCTCAGGGAAGAGACCCGTGCCCCTCGGTGGGTCATGATGGGTTGATGATGACATCCGACAGAGAACCAAAGTTATCGATATAGCTCAGAAAATTAGCAAGCTGAAGTGGCAGTGGGATGATGCGCTGACCGAGGTAGCTACCAGCTCTGGGGTCGCCTGACGAGTCGATGAGGCGCGTCGATATTTCTTTAAATAGTTTACATGCCTCAGGGCCCCACGGGCCCATCGCCTCT
Source organism: Yponomeuta plumbellus (assembly GCA_947310845.1). NCBI lineage: Eukaryota > Metazoa > Arthropoda > Insecta > Lepidoptera > Yponomeutidae > Yponomeuta > Yponomeuta plumbellus. The sequence continues at coordinate 21,233,280 of OX371194.1, read as the reverse complement.
ACTCTGCTCTACTCCAAACGGCGCAAATAGGTAGCTGTCTCCAATGACAGCGTATTTGCATCGTTTGAGGTTGAATTTGTAAAAATATCAAACATCGAAATTAAAAAAAAAAATACGGCCGTTTAGGCTGCAAAAAACCTATATCTCGACACTCAAGGAAAACAAGACTTTTAAAGATACTTTCCGTTAACCTACAAATATTAAAATTACGAAGTAGGTACATAATATTATCTTACACTATACTTACAAAGAAAATTTAAGGAGGATCAAATATTCTAAATTTTATTTCTATATTTTTTTGCTATAATTAGAGCCAATTACAATGTTTCCCTTTGTCAGATTGTATGTTATTGTGATAGCTCATACACACATACATATGCTCATGCCTGTATCCCAGAGAGGTTGGCAGAGACCAGGGACTGTGATCTGCCAAGATCTTGACAAGTCACTTTCGCTTCATCGACATTTATTAGTCGTTGCCTGCACCCACGTCGGTTTCGAGTACTTTTTATCTTGCCCTTTGCTATTAAAACATCCTCTATTTGTTGGAAGTATGTCCGCCTGGGGCGTCCCTTACCGGCCCTTCCACTCACGTTCGCTCAATGTGTTTGCTTCGTCAGTCTTTCTTCCTTCATTCACCATAGATCTCTAAAAGAAAATAAAAAAAATCTGAAACCACACATTACAAATTGTCTTTGAAGTTCAGAAAAAGCTCTGAAAAATCTGCGAGACTATACTGAACTATTTGTTATATTGAAGAACATACAAATTTGTATGGATCCCTCGCGGGGTGGGTTTGACTCGCACTTGTTCGATTTTTTCTTAAACCATATCTAATATTCCAATAATTTTTTTTTTTTTGTAACACAAATATCAATGCTGGGTATTAAACAGTTTTTTTTGCCCGATTTAAGAAACACAACACTAATTGTAATCAAATCCAATTTAAAATAAGAATAGACCATATAGCTTTGTAATTTCATTGTTTAGAAATACATCAAGTCAAATTAATAATAATATTCCATATAGTCTTACAAGCCTCCACCAACCTGGACTTGGCCCCCGTCGTAAAATATGGCCTATACCTTCCTCAGGTAAGATACCCGTGCCCCTCGGTGAGGACATCGTGTAAACAGCGCTGGTTTTCGAATATCACCTGATATTCGAAAACCAGCGCTGTTTACACGATGTCCTCACCGAGCATCATAGTCACACTCACTCCGTAATCATCATCAACCCATTATGTCGCCACCGAGGGGCACAGGTCTCTTCCCTGAGGAAGGTATAGGCCATACTCCACCACGGGGGCCAAGTCCGGATTGATGGAGGCTTGTGAGACTAGTGGCTGGTCTTACTGTCAGAAGTATCAAGTCGCCCTAAGGCCACTCACTTGGCTTAACGCCTGCCATCTATTGACGGCAGCCGGCATCAACTGCTTAGCACGCCTTGATGAGCACCGAACCGCTTGGAAAAATGCCACTAGCGTTAATCATAGAACGGTCACCTTTCCATGCACTGAACGCACCCTATGTTGCCTAAATTTGTTGTTCATTTAAGATTTCTCAGGCGGCTGGGGCTATAAGCGATTCTACGAGTACTTTGTAATAATTATTATCAAAATTGTTTTGTAAGTATGTCTATGGAAATAAGTCATTCATTCATTCATATTACCTTCCATAAGCCGACGTTTATGAATTGACTTTTAAATTTGTTAATTTAAAATGTCCTCATAGTAAAATTAAAATGTAGGATTACTATTGTTACGAATAAATTACCAACTTAGCGAATAATTTAGCAACAATCATGGGTTGTTTAAACATTTGTCTAAATTTTACGCTGATTTGAGCACTTGCCCATAGTAGTAGTTTAGGGGTACAGTTTTTGTGGCAATATATTAAGGCAATAATCTGAACCGACTCAATAGGCTTTTTAATCATAGAATTATTTTTTAATCAACGCCACAGAAGCATCTTATTTTCAAAGATGCTGGGTGCTCAGTCATTTACTATGAAAATAACACAATAAAATAATTCTTATTATTTAATTTTAGTTTCTAATTAAATCAGTTATTTTTTATTCATGATACAACCAAAATGTTTCCTTATGAATATCAAAGTTGTTAGTTTCACAATTAATACATTATGTAGAGAAAAAGTTAACAAAGAAACTTTGTTTATTTGTAATTAATACTTTATTTTTTAATATAATCATTTATTTTCTCAGAACAGTTTTAGCTTAATTTACAAACGTAAAGTTTTAAACGTAACAATTACTACTCATGAATGTGTTTTACACCTTACTCAATTGTCCTCTGAATACCTTTAATATCTACTGTATAACGGATCATCATCACCAACCATCACCACATTATGTCCCCACCGAGGGGCACGGGTCTCTTCTCTGTAGAAGGTATGGGTCATACTCCATCACGGGGGCCAATGGATAACTAATAGTAATTTACAGTTTCTACTAGGATCTAGAATAATTAGAAAGCATATTGACATATTAAGACAAAGGGTCGAGGCTCAGCATTATGAAACCAAGTCAACGCAATGATCTTGGCAGATCAGATTCAGCAACTACACATATCTAGAGATTAATTAGCGTTCAATAGTATTTTTTACTTACATAAACGGGTGAGTTACAAGATCTTTTAACACCTCGACAGTGAAGAATGCTGGCTTGAAATAAAACGTGAACTAAAAACAATTAAATTTATTTTAACGACGACGTCAATAATTTTTGTTACTTAATAACAAAAAATAACTTCCTTTCCTTCTTAACTTATTTTCGGATACAGTTAGTCGACTTTTTGCTCGACTCCGAGCGTATTTTGTGGCAATGACACTACCAACGGTACTACTAGTAGTGTCGTTGCCAATCAACGACACTACCGCCCCCATTTTAGATCAAATTGTACAGCCAACACAGAAGTATGATATTGATATTTGTAGCCACGAAAGTTATTAATAACCCAAATTATTGGGTTTTATTTTGGTAGTAAAAAAGTTAAGGAGAAGTATGATTTACCTTTTTCCACTCAGTGGTTTGTTTAAATAAGTTTGCTTTTATTTAGTTATACATAAATAATGTCATTTCTTAAGATTGCTGTTGCTTTTATTTCACGATTTACATTATGTAAATAAACAATTTAATTTCTGAACTTTGTAGTGTTGGCTGTACATTTTGATCCAAAATGGGCGCGGTAGTGTCAATGCTCTGATTACTTAGTGCGAGTTTTTTTAACTACTCAATCGCGTTAACGTAAACTCATATTCTATAGGAGTGACAAAGCGCGCCAGCTAGTTGTCTCTTTGTCACTCCTATACAAATTGCAAACACTCTCGCTATCGAAAGTGAATGAAAAAACTCGCACTAAGCACTCTGTGTGCTTGTACTGAGTTTTTTCATTCACTCTCGATAGTGAGAGCGTTTGCGATTTGCATAGGAGTGACAAAGAGACAACTAGATTGCGCGCTTTGTCACTCCTATGCAAATCGCAAACGCTCTCGCTATCGAAAGTGAATGACAAAACTCAGTATACGCACTCAGAGCGTCGCCAGAGACGAGCAACCGACGACGCGAGCTCAGTCTCTGCTCACCATGATTAAGCTCTGCGAATCAGAGCGAACCCTGGGCCTCGATTTTGATCCTTAATGTATTTGTTTATTTTTCTGGTGTGTGCAATAAAGAGTTCTAATCTAATCAGGCGCGGACGACTGTGTCCACCCAGTCGTCTCCCGAACCTCTCAGAGTATAGTAGTCTTTATCGTACATTCTAAATGTTTATGCAATCTCCTGTGTAAACCAATTATCCGTGTACAGTTCAGAATAAAGACCTTTAATCTTTTAATCGCAACCTTTTGAACATTATTACTCGTATTATTATTTCCAAATCATCATCGGCCTATGCTTGTCCACTGCTGGCTATTCTCATTAGTTCTTGCCAGCCGCCTTGAGAAAATCATAGCTCCACCGATTCTGCGGACATCCTACACTACGTTTACCGATCCTCGGTCTCCACTTTTTTAACTCTTATTTACATATTTCCAAATCCACACCCCTAAGCTATAGACACCTTTACACCTTTCTTTTGAGTAGGTATTTGAAAACCCCCACGCAATAGTCGTGAAAATAAGGCTTCCACTTTATCTCCTCTGGATCGCAGTAGAATGTCCTCCGATCCTCAGGTGACATCTCGTCGATGAGCTCTCTAACATTCCCATCTTTGAAATGCCACTCGTGGCTCGTGAAAAACGTTATCAGGTCTTCGGCTGTTTTTGTGTAGTTTATCTTCCGCATGTACCTGTAAAAATAATGTGTATCAGTTTCTGAATCCGCTACTTTGTACAAGAAAAAACCAGCAGAAAAAGAAATCAAAAATTTATTTCAACTTATAGAATTTACATTCTGTTTGTTGAATGTCAATGTGCTTATAAACTTAATGTTAGCTGCCTTGAAGCCGAATGTATATATTGGAGAAAAAGGCAGCGAAAAAAAACTCCACTGTTGCAGTATTTTCTCAAATCACCTTAAATCTAATACAAAGAAGGTATGAATGTCTGGAATGAATCGCTCGTAGCCTGGCTGCCTGAGTGATCTTAAACGATCACAAAGGTTAAACAACACAGGGCGCGTTCAGTGTATGGATGGGTAACCGTCTATAACTAACGCTAGTGGCATTTTTTCGAGTGGTTCCGTGCTTCGCAAGGCACGTTAAGCAGCCGGCTGCCGGCGAGAGATGGCAGTCGTTAAGCCAAGTCAGAGGCCTTAGGGCGGCTTGAAAACTTCTGACAGTAAGACCAGCCACAAATCTTACAAGCCTCCACCAACCCGGACTTAGCCCCCGTGGTGGAGTACGGCCTACACCTTACTCAGGGAAGAGAGCCGTGCCCCTCGGTGGGGACATAATGGCTTGATGATGAATGTCCAATCGTCCATCTTTCTACAGGATGACTTTGAATTTGTTCAGCGTATTAATAATAATAATAACAACTTCGACGCAAAACAATTACTTGACCTGGTCCCAAACTAGGATACCCTGTGCTATGGTAACCAGGCAAGGACATTACAAACATGGAAAAACACCCAGACTGAGGCCATTTGTACAAACGTACGGCGGCGCTCTGTGGCAATCGAACCCACGCCTTCTGTCTTGGTAGGTAAGCACTTTCACTTTCACTTACTTACTTGGGTTTACCGAAGAATTTCAGGTACACGTCGATTAGAAAGAATGGCACGATGACAAGAAAGAACTTGAGTAGGTGGTTCAGAAAGGCCCATTTCACAAATATTAACATTGGGAAGGGCACTTTATCTGAAAACGTATGGATAATTGTGTATAAGATACTTAAGAACTCAAGTGCCAACATGTAAATATAAATATTTACATACAGGCACATACATTGCCCCTAGCCCGACACTAGGATACCCTGTGTAGTGAGAACCAGAACCGTATACCTCGGACGGACGTCGGACGGACAGCGGAGTCTCAGTAATGGGGTCCGTTTTACCCTTTGGATACGGAGCCCTAAAAAGCACGTCACGTGACCCCATCGTGTATCTGTCATCGTACTATAAGTGCCCTGCCTCACTAGGACGCCATGGCAACGTCGCCAGCGACCGTATCCAATCAGTTAATATTGAAATATATGGTGCCTAAAGGCTACCATTCACAGGCGCGCCTATCCGCCGGATTTATCGCTGGCGACAAGTCTGCAGACAAATCTGCGTGTGAATATGTTGGTTCTCGGTTCGGTGCGCGGCTCGCGGCTCGGCGCGCGGCGCGGTGCTCGCCATCTGGAGATAAAGTGGTAAGCAGCTCGGCGCTCGTGTAGTGTGTGGACGATGACGGATTTATCCACGAATGTGTACGGCTTGGGGCTCGGCTCGCGGTGCGTGTAGTGAATGGTGGGCTTTACTCACTTGGTGACGGTCTGGCAACGTCGCCATTCAATACAAACTGCTTGGATACGTAGCTGGTGACGTCGCCATGGCGTCCTAGTGAGGCAGGGCGATAAAAGTCGCCGTCATAATAAAAAGGGTCATAACTACAATGAACTTGATTTCAAGCAAATTGAAGTTTAGTGAAAAACTAAATTACAAGTATATATTGTCGGCAAGCTAACTTGTCGACGGTGATTCCTATTTGAAAAACACTAGAAAAAATATTTTCTTAAAGTGTTATTTATTTAAATACAGTTTACTCTATCTTACTAGTAAAAATTGAAGTTATAGCCTTCTTATGACGGCAGTATAATGCGCTAACAGAATCGAGGCCCGGGTTTTAGGGCCAATTTCTGAATTGAGAATTTTGTTAAGTAAATACTGAACTTTAGGCTCAATTCAAACTGGCACAGAGTCGAAGCGTCGCGTCGCGAAGCGAAGCGTCACGTTTTTCAGCTGTTCTAAATTCATCTCTATTTCTCTATCAATACGGTACAAATTTGTGTTGCGAAAAATTGAAAATAGTCAGCGACGCGCGTCTGCGCGCGAATTCGCGCGTCTTCGCCTGCAACGGTCGCTCGGATCCTCGCGTCTGCGCGCGTCTGCGCGCGAGCGCGAATTGTTTCGCGTCTTCACCTGCAAGGGTCGTCGCGTCGCTACGCTTCGCTTCGACTCTGCGCCTGTGTGAATTGAGCCTTACTGTAGTGCTGTCTTATCAAATTTCTCAGAAAAGAGCGTGACAGAACGTTACTCAGTGGAAATTCTCAACTCAGAATTCGGCCCTCAAATAATCTTCAACTTAATAAACCAGAGAATATACGACAAGATTTGAAAAATTACAATGAAATAAAGAAACTAAATACTTACTCCATCCTCGTGAGATGCAATAGTCTAGAAACAGTCTCGTAAATGCTTGGTAAGTGATGGGATTTGTGGTCCCACTGCACGAGTTATACACTTTCAAGCCATTTGATCTGCAACATAAATACAAAATTAGAGGACATAAAGATACAACTAATTCTTAAAATCATAGGGCTAGTCAGATATCAGAAATTTATTTCCACGTAAAGAATTTACATTCTGTTTGTTGAATGTCAATATACCTGACTGAATGTAATGGAGAAAAAGGCAGCGAAAAAACTCCACTCTGACCATCTTTTCCCTAATCACCCTAATTCGAATACACAAGTTGGTACGAATGTCGCTGTTTCTGGTTCCCACGACACAGGGTATCCTATTGTGGAGCCAGAAGCAACGTATGTGCCTGTATGTATTATTGTTATTGTTGTTATATCTGCGTACCTTAAGAAGCTCAAAAGCAGACTGTGGACATATTTCTACATGATGAGTTTGAATTCGTTCAGCGTAATTATTAATAGCTAATAACTTACACGCAACACAATCACTTGATCTGGTCCCAAACTAGGATACCCTGTGCTATGGCAACTAGGCTTTTGAAATAAGCCGCCAAAACGCTACCTTGGGCAATATGGCGTCGCACAGGAATTATGACGTATCTGCCCAAAAAACCAACGTGAGTACACCCGTACGTACATGCTCATCGAAAAAAGCTGTTCTTCATACATGTTTCCCTTGAAAAGCTTGCTCAATGAACATGTTTAGTGTTCCTTGAAACTCTTCGGGCAATAGATGATTGGTTGGTTTGTTAATTTGAAGACAACTTCACAGTCATTGTTAACTTGATAAATAAAAAAAAAGAGTTAGAACCTCAAGAGTTTCATAACTATTTACGAATTAATAGATCTCTGTACAATAACTTACTACGACTCTTTTACCCTTACCACTATATTATTTTAGCGTAGTTTTCCACAAGCACTCATCCTCTCATAAAGATATAAATTGTTCCACAAAATCTTGAGAAAAAGAACGAAAGTCCGACATTTTAGCTGTGCTCTTCACAAAAATTCGCGGCTACACGTACAAACATGTACAATCTTGTTCGAATCGAACATTTTGGTTGGCTTAAATCATTTGTTGTTATTGAATGTTATTTGTTATAGAATGTTAATGTGTGTACCACGCAAGTCTCTTGAGACTTGCGTGGTACACACATTAACATTCTCGCCTCTCATCAACAATGTTGATCATCTGTTGCTAAACAAAATGTTTACCATGAATACGAGGCTTAATACGCAGTACCTGGATGACCGAGCATTTTTTTAGGTATTTTTTTGATAAATCGTGTTTTTTGGAAATTACACTCAGACTAAGGGAAAAACCCCTGCAAACTTTCACGCGCCAACCCCCAGCCGCTCCGAGTTTCACTCTCCGTTGCAGTCGGCCTATGGCCTCGCTAGACACTTTTGATTGAGATTTGACGCATGGGAACATGTATGGTCTCGGCCTTCAGCCTCAGCCTCAACGGAGCCTCAGCGAGGTTTCTCTTGCTCGCTTCGCGGAGCTTGAGGCCTCGCAAATTTGTACCATCCGGCTTTTCATTGTTAATTTTACGCAGGAACACGGGACGTCTTGACTTTCAGCCTTGGCCTGAACTGAGTTCTATCGCTCGGCCTTCGGCCCCGCAAGTTTGTGCCATCTGGATTTTGCATTGTTTCTTTTACACCGGAACCTGACCTGGTACTGGATGGAGCTCAGCCTTTGGCCTCGCCTCGGTGGAGTTCCTCGTCCTCGTTTTGCCTTATCAAAGTTTTTCGTGCTCGCTTCGCAGGCTCGGCCTCGTTTGTCCCACTGGACTTTGCATTGTTTCTTCGTCTTAGCCTTCGACCAGGTACTGAATGGAGCTCGGCCTTCGGCCTTGCCTCGGTGGAGTTACCACGTCCTCATTTTGCCTTATCAAAGTTTCTTGTGCTCGTTTCGCGGGGCTCGGCCTTCGGCCTCGCAAGTTTGTCCCATCTGAATATTGCATTGTTTCTTTTACGCTGGAACTCACAACGTCTTAGCCTTCGACCTGGTACTGGATGGAGCTCGGCCTTTGGTCTCACCTCGGTGGAGTTCCACGTCCTCGTTCTGCCTTGTCAAAGTTTCTTGGGCTCGCTTCGCGAGGCTCGGCTTTTGGCCTCGCAAGTTTGTCTTATCTGGATTCGGCATTGTTTCTTTTACGCTGGACCTCGCAACGTCTTAGCCTTCGACCTGGTGGCCTTCGGCCTCGCTTTGGTGGAGTTCGACGTCCTCGTTTTGCCTTGGGAAATTCCTTGCGCTCGCTTCACGAGTCTCGGCCTTCGGCCTCGCAAGTTTGTCCCATCTGGATTTTGCATTGTTTCTTTTACGTTGGAACTCGCCATGTCTTAGCCTTCGACCTGGTACTGGATGGAGATCGGCCGTTGGTCTCGTCTCGGTGGTGTTCCTCGTCCTGGTTTTGAATTATCAAAGTTTCTTATGCTTCCGGGACCGCCCGATTTCTCACCTGAGCCAATACAACCTTGTGTTGTAACAGTATCAGTATCAGGGGGTTTTCAGGGCTCCTTCAATAATTTTATTTTATTCGTTATAAATGCAAAACGGTTTATTTCAAGCTACGTTAGATTCGAACAGGTAACGGACAAGCAAGTAGTGTATCTATAAAAAACGTAGATTTTCAGCGACATAAATGTGAAAATAGCGATAATAAATGGCGATACATGTCCTGTTGGGTTGATATAAATCTCCAACAGATGGCGCTAGGTGTCAAGTTGTAGCTCAGAGAAATTTGCCTTCGCATTCTAATGAGCAGTTTTTTATTGCCCAAAACACTGATAAAAGAACATTTTCTAAAAAGTAAACCTACATGGATCAATTAATTGGCCTTGAAACTTCCTGCATCCTAAATTTCATGAAAATCGTTAGAGCTGTTTCCGAGATAAATTCGCGCTTTGCACCAATGCCACAGCTTTAGGAAAATGTTTGTTTTGCTTCGAATAAATGCCACAATAATTTGGGTTGTGACACGATTAAAAAGTATGGTTTCAAGCATTGCCCATCAAACATCGCCGTAAAAAATAACAACCAAGTAAAAATTGTTCTAAATAACAAAGTTTAATCTCTGATGAGCATTGTCCTGATTTGTTTTCGTATTTCTTTTAGAAACAAAAGGTACTTGGATACGAATTAGGTGCGTTGATAAAAGGCTCCTGATAATAGGTTTTCACACAAAAAAAGGAACTTGAAAAAAAAAAAAAAAAAATTTATTTGCCAAGTCTCGAACCAGGGTCTTCTGATTACGATATCGTCTTAAGGCCTGGCCAAACTAAAGGCCTGGCCAAACCAACGCGTCCAGCTCGCGTCCGCGGTGGCGTGCGCGGTAGCGATCAGTTGTTGCGTACGAACTTGTAGCGACGTGTTCACATCGAGGCGTCCTCTGTTTGGCCGCGGCGTCCCGGTGCAGCGTCTGCACGCAGCGGTGGCGATCAGATCGCGCTTGTTACGTTAGGTTAGGTTAAGAGCAGACAAAAGTTAAACTTCTTCAATTTTACTATCTGTATCACAGAGCATTGTAGTTAATGACGTGACCCCAGCCTGGTGAACGCAAGAACAAACGCGACAGTGTGAACAACTTTTGCACGCGCAGTTATCGCTACCGCGCACGGCACCGCGGACGCGACCTGGACGCCTTGGTTTGGCCAGGCCTCATTGGAGATGAAAAGGAACCTATTTCGTCCCACACCTATTCCTTTTTTCTAGTATTCCTATAATCAGATCAGACTGAGACGTATCATACAACAATGGGTATTTGTGAACCTCATTTATAAATACTTCCGGTTCCACCATACTTTAAAAATTAAAAAACACAGTTTTTCCCAACAAAAATAGCTGCGTGCAGCGTCCTAACGTAACAAGCGCGATCTGATCGCCACCGCTGCGTGCAGACGCTGCACCGGGACGCCGCGGCCAAACAGAGGACGCCTCGATGTGAACACGTCGCTACAAGTTCGTACGCAACAACTGATCGCTACCGCGCACGCCACCGCGGACGCGAGCTGGGCGCGTTGGTTTGGCCAGGCCTTTACTTCCCACTTGAGCTACTGCAATCTGACATATTGTTGCAAAAAATACCTTCTTATAGTGTAGCAGTTATTTCTTTGCCTAAAAACACGGTGAAAACGACGTTTTGTAAAAATGAAACCTACCTAAATCGACTAATCACCCCCGAAACCCCTTGCATACTAAATTTCATGAAAATCGCTGGAGCCGTTTCCGAGATTCTGATTATATACAAATATAGATACGAGAATTGCTCGTTTAAAGATATTAGATAGATTAGATAGATAGATAAATAGATATAAGAGTGTGAAGGTTATGATGAAAGAAAAGTAAAAGCAATATATTGTGTAAATGGTGCCTTGCATTGCTTCGTGAGTAGCCAAAACATCTCTAAAATAGAAAGATTGGATACCCATAATTGAGCGCTGGTCCCGACACTGATGTATGGTTGCAAGATTTGGGCTGGGAAAAGAATCATGAAAGAAAGGTTAATGCAGAAGAAATAATGACTCCTTGAGAAATATGCGTATAGGTAAGTATTGATGTTAGCAATAAGGCCCGCCCTACTTTTTAAAATTGTAACTTTTATTTGTCTTTTGTATCTTGTGCCCAATAAATAAATTCTTATCTTAACTTACGTGTGGTGTTACTTTCAATGACATGATACGTAATAGTTTGATTAGAGAACGTTGTGGACTAAAAAGGATGTTGTGACTAGATTTAATAAAGTATTGTGGTGTTGGTTATGTAGGAACGTCAACCTCTCTACTTCAAAGTAATAATAAATAGTTTAGTATAGAGCCTTGCAGTTTTTTCAGAGCTTTTGCTGAACTTTAATGACAATTTGTAGTAGAGATCTGTGGTGTATGAAGGAAGAAAGATTGACGAAACAAAAATATGGAGTGAATGTGGGTAGAAGGGCCGGTAAGGGACGTCCCAGGCGAATTTATTCGAACAAAATAGGAGATATATTAGCAAAGAGAAAGATAAGAGGTATCCAAAACCTTCGTGCGTGCAACGACTAATAAATTGTAGTGTAAGACACATGTAACCTAGTTTAAGCTACTTATATATATCAGTCCTTCGACATTATAGTCAGTCTTGATTGATCACTACTCGTTTGATTCGTCTCCCAACGCTCCACCCTACATGGCGACCGTGCCTTGTTTGGTGCGTGCGAGCGCGCATCAAAATAAAGAAAGAAAGTAAAAAATGTGTGATTCAAAATTCAAAATGAAGTGACTAAATAGACTTCTAATTGTGCCGACAAAATTACACGCCAAAATGTGCAATACAAATGTGCCACAAAGCCCAAAACAGGACATTATGACCCAAATTGGGTACAACAATCGGTATATAATATAAACACAGACATCGAACTGCATATTGGTATGATTTCTTGGTGCATGTTGGCATTGTTGTTGCTGTTAGTAGCAATAGCTATTATACTAGCCATCAGATACTGCAACAAATGCTTCAACAAGCGTGTGGATCGTGGCAATTAATATCGATGAAGTCAAAGTGATCTGACAGGATCGTGGCAAGTGGCAGTCCCTGGTCTCTGCCTACCCCTCTAGGATGCAGGCGTTACTTTACGAGTGTATGTACGTAATTGGACATAATATTTTCTATATAGATGACCCCTGTGGCGCAGCGGTGAGCGCATCTAACTACCATGCAAGAGGTCCCGGCTCTAATTCCGGATGGGAACAAAAAAAAATAAACCCCCAGACCTTGGATGTTTACATGTTTGTGCCGTCGCTGTTTCTGGTTCCCACGACACAGGGTATCCTAGTGTGGGGCCAGAAGCAATGTATGTACCTGTTAAAGAATCCACTCAGAAATAGTAGAAATAAAAAGAGATTGCTTTGAATTTAATCGATATAATTCACACTTTTATCCAGTTCATACAATAATGTTCGTATCGTCCGATCCGTTGACAGCTGTCATCCCTGCGTTTCGTTATATCTCACTATTCTGTGTAGCTCATTCAAATCTACGAAGTATCTGTCATTACAAATAACTCTCGTGGATATAACGAAACGCGGATAGTAAACAACACACTGACGTTTCATTTTAAAACTAAATATCACCTGCCCATAAATACAGAGTAAACAATAGTGATTCTAACATCTCGGCCATCCTTTTTAGAATGAGTCCTCTCATTAAGCAGAATTCAAGTGAATTTTTAGTCATCATTCTTCGTTCTTATTAATTGTTGATCGTTACAAATTAGTTAAGTATTCAATTACAAATCATTATTCTCATTGCATGATCTGTTATAATCTGCAAACATCTGCGCCATTTTTCCCATCACGCTGTTTGCTTATAACTCACGCTTTTAATCTTAATCTTAATCTACGCACAGTCTATTATGATCTGCGGATATCTGTGCAACATCGGTTACTTACTAACCAACATTACTCGCAATCTGCACTATCCGCTCATAACCTGTGTCTTTTCATCGCAGTCACTATCACTAGTCACAATCATGTTCAAAGTTTTAAGTATACAGCATAGTCTGTCATGATCTGCGGCCATCTGTGCCATATTTATTCCAGTCAGCACTGACCGCTCATAACCTATGCTATACCTTAATCTCACTTATTAATACCTTATCTACTATTTTGCCTACTTTTATTTTATATAATACATTTAATTCATAATCAGTTCTTCATCTCTTACTAATTCTTATATACAAATTTATCTTATACTTTCACTCCAATCGTTAAGAATATAATTATATATTGTGTACATGTATGTTATATAAACTTCGAATCAAACTTCAACTTGATACTGGCGTAATTTATTAACAATGTTTACCATTCACCTTACTTATTTATCGTTATGGTCGTTTTCAATGTCACTACCTTCACTGTCATTCTCGCTACTAAATCCCTTAAAATTAAGCCATGGATGGATCTTATCTATCGAAACAACGTTTTCATATCTTTTATTTCCTTTCTTAGTAAGAGGGGTATCTTCGACGAGGAACCTATCGTTTGGTAGAATTTTAGTTATCCTATAAGGACCATGAAATTTGGGTATTAACTTTTTGGATTTACCTTGCCTGTCCTTGTCGAACATTGTTCTTTCTATTCTGATGAGATCTCCCTCACAATACTTTGTTGGTGGTTTTCTATGTTTATCAAACCGTTCTTTGGCAACGACTTGTTCCTTTTCGACCCTATCCTTTGTTTTATTTCTTAGATCAGTCAAATTTTCCCCATCAACTCTCTCCACAGTCTCAGTAATCACTTCATTTAATATATTCTCAGATGAACTTGCAACTTTGAATCCGAACAGCAATTCAGACGGACTTTTTCCTGTGGATTTATTGACAGTCGTGTTTATTCCAAGTTGTACATCGCCAACATACTCGTCCCATGTATTGTCATTTTTACCGTGACATTTTGTACCTAACGCATCGGAAATTGTCCTATTAAATCTCTCGACCTGCCCATTCGCTCGCGGAGTGGCTACTGCGTTTAGTATGTGCTTTACTCCTATGCCTGTTACAAAAGCCTTGAATTTTGTACTTGTGAAGCATGAGCCCCGGTCCGTTATCAGTCGAGTAGGTACTCCAAAACAAGTAAAATGTTCTTTGAGTACTCTTATTGTTGTAGCTGTTTTAGTATCTCTAACGGGCTTTATGCTTACAAACTTTGTAAAAGAGTCTACTATAACAGGCAGATAAGTATTGCCTCTCCGCGACCGAATGAACGGTCCCAAATGGTCAGCGTGTAGTGTATGGAAAGGAATGTCTGGTTTGGGGATAGGATTAAGCATCCCTTCCTTTGCTCCTCCAGGAGCTTTGTGGTAAGCACACTCGAGACATGCGCTGACGTACTTTTTGGTGAATCTGCGCATTTTTGAGAACCAAAAGGAAGACTTGAGTCTCTTTAAAGTCTTTTCGTATCCGAAATGTCCCACATCGTCGTGGTTCATTCTTAACAATTGCCATCGAACAGATCTCGGAACCACCCACTTTATTCCATCGTCAACTATTCTGTAGACATGATTACCCTTAATTTGGTAGTTCTTGTGAACGTCCACGACCAACTTGGTGTCTTTGTTTGAAAGAATTTCTTTTATTTTTTTAACTTCTTCGTCATTGTCCTGTACTGTGGCAATCCAATCATCAACCTCTACACTAAGGACATCAATTACGTGAGTTTCATTAACGTTCAACGATTCGGAGACAGGAGCCCGACTTAGGGCGTCAACGTGAGGCATTTGAGAACCGGACCTATATTCTATTTCGAAATTATACTCCTGTAGTTGAATCCACCACCGGCCAATCCTGGGTATCAGATCCCTTTTCGTGAGGGTGGTCCGCAGCGCATTACAATCCGTGACAAGTTTAAATTTCAGACCAAGTAGATATACTCGAAATCGGCTCAATGATGCTACAACAGCTAATGTCTCTAAATCGAATGAGTGAAATTTCTGTTCATCAATAGTTGTCTTACGGCTGTAATACGCTACGGGTCTCATCAGTCCATCGGTACCTCGTTGCATAAGAATGCCTGCGACACCAAATTTTGAGGCGTCTGTATGCAACTCGGTTTCTCGACTAGCATCGTATAGTGCCAAGATTGGTCTCTCAACTAGTTTATTTTTGAGAGTTTCAAAGGCTTCAACATGTTCGTTGGTCCATCTCCAAGTAGTGTGTTTTCTCAAAAGGTCCGTTAGTGGTCGAGCTATTAATGAAAAGTTTTTGATAAAACGTCTATAGAAACTCGTCAATCCTATAAATCTCCTGACTTCGTGAATATTTGCAGGTGTGGGAAATTCGGACACTGCTGCTATTTTTCGTGAACCTGGCCGAATGCCCGACCCACTAACTTCGAAACCAAGAAAATCTATTTTCTCGTGAAAGAAAAAACACTTATTCAATTTGAGAGTAAACCCTGCTTCACGCATTGCACCTAAAACTTCCTCCAACCTCATTAGACCCTCATCAAAGTCGTGAGCGGGTATCAAGATATCATCCATGTTGATAATGACATAGCTAATTCCAGCCAGAACCTTATTCATTGTCCGCTGAAATATGGAGGGTGCGTTGGCCAAGCCAAAGGGCATCCTCTTAAATTGATATTGGCCATCAGGTGTAACAAAGGCCGTCTTATCCTGGGACTATTCAGCGACAGGAATTTGATAATATCCTGACGCTAAATCAAGAGATATAAAAAGCGAATTCCCTGATAACCTATCTAATTGATCTTCGATCAATGGCAGCGGAAAATGTTCCTTTTTGGTTACATTATTTAAGGCACGGTAATCAATACAAAAGCGTTTATCTCCTGTCTTTTTCTTCACGAGGAGAATTGGACTTGCGTACGCGGAGGTTGATTCACAAATTATATTCGCATCAAGCATTTCCTTTACCATTGATCGAACAAGTTCACGTTCAGGATACGAAAGTCTGTAAGGCCTGTATACTACCGGTTTTGTATCGGTCACGTCAATCTGCATCTCTTCAATATCAGTAAATCCTAAATCAGCCAGAGAGTGGGAAAAACACTCATTGTATCTCTTTAGAAATTGCTGCAATCGTTCGTTTTCAGGCTCGGACATGTTTATGCCGTAATTAATAGATTTTTGTACGTCAGGGTCATCAAAGTTCAGTATATTCACGCGTTCAAACTGATTAGTACGCAATGCTCTTGTTATTAATAGTCCTTTCTGTAGTTTAAGTTCGCTCATTGTAACATTTTGCACCAGCAAAGAGCCTCGACCATCTACTACGCTGTATTCCCCAGGTAATAAGTAATATTCTTTACCTGAAGGACCACGCAATGACCCATTGACGTAAACTGGGCCTGAGTAGTTGGCATCATTACATTCAACCTTGATCACTATCAAGCTATTTGTAGGGACAACCGCGTCCTCATAAAGAACTAAATGCAATTTTATGGGAAGTTCTCGTTCAAATATTAATGAATCAGTGGTTTTTGTTATTACGATTCCCGGTCGTTCGGTAAAACTATGACCTATTAAAATTGCATGTTTTATGACGTTGTCATCTACAATGTAGACTTCCACAGCCTCAACAATGCCTTGAATGTCGATTTGCAGCACGGTCTTACCCAGCGGTAACACAACATTACTACCTATACCTCGCATTACAGGCAATTCTTCTGTTGTCCACTGAATACCTAATTTTATGGCATTCGTAAGCCGCAATAACGTGCATTGGCTACCTAGGTCTACGTATCCCTTAACAAGCTGGCCGTTCAGTTTCAGATCAATTAAATATTTGTCATCGTCGGTCTTAGATTGTCATAACTTCATTACCGTCTTTTCTTTAGGAGGATCAGACGACTTATTGTTCGGGTCCGTTGGCAATCTTGGACAATTAGTACTCACATGACCCAACTTATTGCATACATTACATTTAAGTATCTTTTTAGTACATTTAAAACTGTAATGTCCAGTTTCGTTACAATTGTAACAAACTATATTGGTTCCGGTATTTTCGCGCGAACGAAATGGTTTTGTATTATTTGCCTGAGTGCTATTATTAGCGTTGTTTATGTTCATGGCAGGTTTCTTGTCTTGAGGTGCTTTGGCTCTATTATCTAGCTCACGTGACTGTTGTTTTATTGATTGAAAATATTGTAATACCTGCTCTGGTTCGTTGCATTTAACTGCCTTTGCTCCTAACCTGAGTGATCTATCTTCAATACCAAACAGCAAGCAGTCTACTGCTCTTTTCCCATAAATTTCGCATCGAGTTAGAAGATTAATTTTTTCGTAATAATATAACTCTATTGAATCGTTATATTTAAGTTTTTTCGAAAGCATTTCGTTAAGCAGCTCTGCATAATCATCACTGGATGGAAAAGAATCAGTAAGTTTGACCTTCCATTCAGGCCACGAGAATGACATTGACGGCAAAGCCTGATACCAAGTCTTGGCCACACCACTGAGCTTGGGTAAAGCGTAGTGGATAATTTGGTCCTCGCCCCACTTGTATAATCGAGCGCATTCATCCACCTTGCTGAGCCAAGTGGAAACAGTTTGGCCTTTTACCATGGGATCAAACTCTGGTATGACGTTCCCTAACATAGGGAATTTATTTCCTTCCGGACGATGGTTCAATGATTTAATCAATTCAGTCAAAATCAATTCGGTATTGTTATAAGCGTGACTCACATGACCTCGTTCGGACGAAGAAACACTCCTGCTAACGTGACTCCTCTTCTTGCGTCGACCTCTTCCTGCACTCGACTCACTATCGCTTCTGCTGTGCTTCCTACGTCTCCTACGCCGCCGACTTTCTTCACTCGATCTGATCTCGCCCGTGTCATCTGGTGTGCGATTCCTCCTTTTTCTTCTGCGCGTCGTTGGTGATGTGTCCCAGCTTTGGCTTCGTGTCTCACGATCACGTAAACGTCGACTCTCTCGTGCTAGTGGAGGAGTATTCGGACTCCGGCTTCGTGTTTTACGACTCCGTACAGTAATATGATCTGCAATCTCACGGTGCCTTTTAGGTTTGCGTTCTTCATTGCGGGTTTTGTCTCGTCGTTTATCCCTGTTCTTTTTACTACGGCTTCGCGTTTGATCTTCACGGGATTGTTGCCGGTGACTTCGATGACGTGACCGGCTTTTCCGATTTGGTTTCTCAGCATCGTCCATTTTTAGGAGGCTTAACGCGGAAATAGGCTGTAGGCTATCTTAATCCCACTTCTGAGCTAAAGAATCCACTCAGAAATAGTAGAAATAAAAAGAGATTGCTTTGAATTTAATCGATATAATTCACACTTTTATCCAGTTCATACAATAATGTTCGTATCGTCCGATCCGTTGACAGCTGTCATCCCTGCGTTTCGTTATATCTCACTATTCTGTGTAGCTCATTCAAATCTACGAAGTATCTGTCATTACAAATAACTCTCGTGGATATAACGAAACGCGGATAGTAAACAACACACTGACGTTTCATTTTAAAACTAAATATCACCTGCCCATAAATACAGAGTAAACAATAGTGATTCTAACACTGTATGTAAATGTTATGTTAAGCTCTAAATACTTACGATTTGCACCTGCTGGCGACAACAATCATTAGGTTAGTCACGATATCCACGGGAATCAAATCCGCGACGTTCGACCCGCAGCCCACCATCGAGCAATGCACGCCCTCTGACGAGGCGTGGAGGAGCCTCGTGGGACCATTCCAGTTGTCCAACCAACCAGCTATGGGTTCTTTAAAAACTGATAGCACTGCAAATGAATAACGATTTAATAACTTGATTTCAGGGTCAGGAGTGAAGAGTACGCTAAAATATAAAGTTGTGCTAGCTTGTGAGTTGCTATAACAGTTTTTATACGACATTCATCATCATCATCATCATCAACCGAGGGGCACGGGTCTCTTCCCTGAGGAAGGTATAGGCCATACTCCACCACGGGGGCCAAGTCCGGATTGGTGGAGGATTGTAAGACTAGTGGCTGGTCTTACTGTCAGAAGTTTTCAAGCCGCCCTAAGGCCTCTGACTTGGCTTAACGACTGCTATCTGTCGACGGCAGCCGGCACCAACTGCTTAACGTGCCTTGCGAAGCACGGAATCGCTCGGAAAAAATGCCACTAGCGTTAGTCATAGACGGTGACCCATCCATTGACTGAACGCGCCGTATGTTGCTTAACCTTAGTGATCGTTCAAGATCACTCAGGCAGCCCAGGCTACGAGCGATTGAAAGAAATTAATTTGAAATGCTAATAATATAAAAATTGTTATCATCGCTCAGATCATCTCTGCCTCTGTGAAGGTCCCCATTAAGCATGTTATCTTGCTGCATGGCGAGACTTATCTTTTACCCCAGCTTAGTACCAGCCCTGGTCTGGCCGTCATCATTTAATTTTAATGTTAACGTTGAATGTTCCCGGCACTTAAATAACCAAATTACTTTGACTCCGCAACGACGTATTTTGTCTATTTGGTGGTTACTTAGAATTATTTGAACTCTCATAGCAAAATTATTAAATAATAAAAAATGGTGTACTGGTTTCAAAGAAAACATCCTGACTACGCGGATTTTTGCTTAATTCACATTATGTCATATTATTATAACATACTGTGCACGAAAAATAACTGCAGTGTGGAATCACCATTATAAACAATGCAATTAAATTCGTACGTGCCATGTTTTTCTTGTGTGAATGCAGTTTGTAAAAAACAGTATTTCCAAAACAGTATTTGTGCAGATATTGTAAGCACCATTGTTTGTAAGCAATGTGTCATTGTATGTAGTTTCAAGAACATATTTTCTAAGACGTAGATGTTTCAACAAAGTAATTCCTTTTGTTACCTCATCTTAAATTTCTTTATATAATTTTTTATATATAAAACATAACTTTATATATAAAACATAGTTTTACCAATAGAAGGTCTGACGATTGCAGTCGGTATATCACCGTGCTCCTTTAGGACTATGTCCTCAGCTAAAGCCTTCGTGTAGGTATAGGTGTTTGGCCTGCCCTCTGAAAATAAGAGAGTCAGAAATCAGAGAGAGAGTACATATCTATAATATAAAAATCAATCGCTGAATGTGTTGCTAAGCGCAAATCTCGAGAGTAGCTGAACCGATTTCGCGAATTTAAGAAGAACTTTATTTTAGAATATTCCTTGAAGTAGATACGAGGATGGTTCTTACGGAGAGAAATAAATTAAGAATTGCCTAAATAAGGGGATGGTTTCAATTGTGAGAAAATATGAAAAAAAGAAAACTTTGACAGTACGAAGTATGTCGGGACAGCTAGTATATAATGAAAAAATGATATTACGCTCGCCACATACTCAAGAGGTTCTGAATGACATCTTTGTCATCCCCGTAATTCCTGACAAAATCGTAGACTTCGCTTAGCGGCGCTGAGGGAGGGTAGACACGCTCCTCCACAACCTTTTGGTCTGTGTTTGAGTACGCTGTTGATACGTGGATGAATGCCTGCGGAAGATATTGTTTTTTTCGTTATTAGAAAAAAAATCGCTGGTAGCCCCGGCTGCCTAAGTGATCTTTAATATCACGAAGGTTAAGTAACATAGGGCGCGTTCGGGCGGCGGTATGTGATGTCGGCCAGACTGCTTGGTGATGCCGCCTCCCCTCGATAGGTGGCAGTCGTTAAGCCAATTCAGAAACCTTAGGGCAGCTTAAGAACTTCTGACAGTAAGACCAGCCAATAGTCTTACAAGCCTCCACCAATCCGAACCAGGCCCCCGTGGTGGAGTATGCCCATAACTTCCTCAGGGAAGAGACCCGTGCCCCTACGTGGTGACATTATGGGTTGATGATGAATTAGGCAATTGAAGACCGGTTGCATTATAGATTTATAGGTAGAGAGGACTATACTTAAGGTTCTGGGTCAAATACCGACTTTGTTTTCAGGTTTCCGTACCCAAAGGGTAAAACAGACCCTATAGACTCCGCTGTCCGGACATGCGAACACGGACAGACGATCTCATCCAAGTGGCGGGAAGAAGCTGGATGCAAGCCGCTTCCGACCGGTCTTTTTGGAAATCCATGGAGGAGGCCTATGTCCAGCAGTGGACTTCTTGTGGCTGAATGATGATGATGAGACTCCGCTGTCCATCTGTCCGTCCGTCCGTCCGTCACCAGGATGTACCTCTTGAACCGTCTTAACCGACATGCTTAATTTATTTTCTTACATCGACTTTCTTCAACCGATGACAAAGGTTGATCACTTCTTTCGTGGCTTCCACGTTGTCTGCCAGAGCATTCTTCATGCGCTCATTGAATTTGACTGTCGCAGCTACATGAAATATCACCGACACCTGAAAATTATAGGCTGTGATTGTACTGATTCAGCATCGCTACTGCATCGATGTAAATACGCGATTGCTTCAGGTTCGTTGATTGTTTCACACAAGTTTCATCCAGCTTGGGTCTCGGGTTTTTCCACATATCTTTTATATTTGCCAAGCTGAACACGAAATTCGTTCAGGGTAGGTTAGACTTGATCTCATCTTGTGGAGCGAGCGAAGCGAGCGTGACGATGACGCCGCATTGATTACTATAAATTGGTTTCTGCCAAAATACAGTTAGTTCCCAGTTACTCATATTGGCATTGCATTTTTTTTTGTATACAATAATTATAGTTATTTAGAGCATACATTTTTTTTATTGGCAATCATTTAAAAATTTAATAAAATAGAGTAAAATTAATACGGGTTTAAAGATTTGCAATATTACTAATCATGTAGAAAAATGTGAGATTGAGTCGTATTCGAAACACCAATGTTATTGCCTTTTTCAGATTGTGCCTAT
Organism: Yponomeuta plumbellus; assembly: GCA_947310845.1. Taxonomy (NCBI): domain Eukaryota; kingdom Metazoa; phylum Arthropoda; class Insecta; order Lepidoptera; family Yponomeutidae; genus Yponomeuta; species Yponomeuta plumbellus. The sequence continues at coordinate 21,211,104 of OX371194.1, read as the reverse complement.
CGCTATTGCATTTCTGGGAGAACAGTCTTATACCATCTGCTATGCTCTTGCAGTCTGCACCTTACCTTAGAGATAATAAGGTTCTCAACAGCGGCACTCAAGCCGAGGTTAGGCATTGTCAAGTCGCCGACCACAGGTACCACTTTCTTGAGCGCCGAAGGGTCATTCTTATGTAGCCTGGAGAAGAGCTGAAATTGCATTGCAACCATAATTTTACAACATTCCTGCCACGCGCAAACAATGTTACACACGACGTACCATAAATATAACGTCCGACGAACATCAGTCAAACCGGCTAGACATAGCTCGCTCGGGTAGCTCGCGAATGATTGATTAAATGAACTACATCACAAGCCAATATTGTATATATCTTTTTGTCCTAAAATTTTCGTAAGCACACTACCCGTTGCAACATCTGCCCTCGTAAGGAAGAACGCAGTAATAGCCATTACTGCGTTTTTACTTTGGATGCAAAATTGAGCTCCCTGGTGGTACATCTATAGGTGAAAAAATAATGGTGGACGTAGGTCTACTAGAAACCTGAAATTTCAGTAAGAAAATATGCAGTTTAGTCATGAAATGATATGTTTGTGATATGTTTTTCGCTATTTACTCAAAACTGCGTTTTTACGATTACTGCGTTCTTCCTTACGAGGGCAGATATATTGTCCGATCCACTTACTTGATTTTTAGAGACGACGGCGACGCGAGCTCCGTCTCTGCTCACTGTGATTAAGCTCTGCGAATCTGAGCGAAATCTGGTCGGACTCTTTCGATAATAATCAAGTAAGTCGATCTGAACAATATGTTACAATTGTATCTACCTATCTTCTTATCACGAGCAAAACCTACTGCTCGGTAGCTCGCGAACATCATTACAATTCACACTGCTCGCATACGGGCACTGTTCAGTTGAGTAGAAAGTGAGCGCCAACTGATTGGCCTATACCTAGTCTATATCCACCCTGAAAGGAGAGTCTAAATACTGGTGAAAGAATTTTTGAATTCGAATCAATACTTTCAGATTACCCTTTAAATCATCATCATCATCAGCCATTAATTTGATGCCCACTGGAGGGCATAGGCCTCCCTCATGGTTGCCTCATGCCTCCTCATGCTTCCTGCAAGCTTCCGGTGTTGTGCTGCCCCCATCCAGCGACTCCCCGCCACCACCCCGTAACCAGGGTCTCGAGTCTTTTAGCGCATTACAGTACGATGACAGATCCTCGGTGTTTTTTCATACCATTGACCCCTAGATTGTTTGATATGAAACTAAATCGCTACAATGCGTTAGCAGAATTTAGGCCCAGTACCTAGACTCTGTTAATTCATTGTAGTACAACGACAATTGTATGAACCTGGCGATTTAGTTTCATTGCCGCTTCAAGTCTACGTGCGCACGCCGATCAAACAATCTAGCCGTCAATGGTATTAAAAAACATGTCACGTGACCCGACCGTGTATCTGTCATCGTACTATAATGGAGTAATGGAATCGTAGCCCAGCTCAAATAGAATAGAGACGCAAATTACTTTTATAAGTACATAAGCAAATAATAAATCGGTAATGGTTTGTTGTATCATCATCAGCAACCCATTATGTCCCCACCGAGGGATGCCCACTCCATCACGGGAGCCAAGTCCGGATTGGTGGAGGCTTGTAAGACTAGTGTCTGGGCTTACTGTCAGAAGACTGTTTGTAATATAGTAAGTATAAATGAATGTAGAGAAGAGGAGGAAAAACTTACTTCATTTTCAAGTAGCTGAGCTATCCTTTCCGAGGGCGTTTGATCATTTTTCTTTCGAATTAAAACGTAGATTTGATCAACTGCTTTACAACTGTAGAGGAGTTTTTCTATCAGGATCTGTGAAAAAAGTAACTTCTTTAGTTTCAAGGTACCTACTCCGGTCGAACAGTTGGGTTTGAAGATATTATTGAAAAGTAAAGCAAATTTCGGGATTATCAAAAAGTTACTAAAATAAAATTAAAAAAAGCACTAGTGGAAGAACCTTGGGGTTCTTCACACTAGAATACCCTGTGTCGTGGGAACCAGAAACAGCGACATCACAAACATTAAACATCCAAGACCTTGTTTTTTGTCCCCAGCCGAGATTCGAACCCCAGACCTCTCGCACGGCAGGCAGATGAACTGAACGCTGCACCACAGAGGTCGTCTCGTCTAAAATTCTACAGGTCTCAAGGCCGGCTTCTGAATTGAGAATTTTACTAAGTAAATCCTTACGTAACGTTCTGTCACGCTCTTTTCTGAGAAATTTGACGAGACCGCACTACAGTTAAGTATTTACTTAGCGAAATTATCAATTCAGAAATCAGCCTTCACTTTCTTAAATGTGAGTACAAATCAACTTGTCTCTTAGTCATAAAATCATAACACAGCGTAATTATGTCAGTATTTTGCTCACCGCAATGGCACAGATAAATATCGCACCCCTAGATGAAAACCCCACTAAGTCGAAATAATTTGTGAAAATTTATTTAGCTACATTTTCGACTTCCTGACCTTATACTGGATCGGACAATATAACTCCCATAACGATACCTTCAACTTGAAGGAGACGTTTTGGGAGTTATATTGTCCGGTCCGGCATAAGCATAAGTCGAAAAAGGTAGTTAACTAAATTTTCACATATTCTTTCGACTTAGTGGGGTTTCATCTACGGGTGCGATATCGTACTTACTTTACCCAAAAAACCCGTACCGCCTGTGATGAAAATTGACTTTTCCGCGTAAAAATCTGCAACGGAGTCCTCTTTCAACTGTACCATTTTCCCGCTTTAAATGGATATACACTGCTTTGTAAGAAACACGAGTCGTCACAGATTTTATTTTTCTATTTGAAATTGCTTTGAATTGCTGTTCTATTTGAGAAATATTTTTATTACAAGCTGCGTCCGCTTGATTACGCTCGTGGGGTCAGAATGAGATGAAAAGGTGTCAACGACGTGTAATGTTTTATGTATAAAATTACAATGACGTTAAAACAATATATAGTGTTACAAAACTGTCGCAGAAGTGTGTCTGTAGATATAATATTATTTTAAAACGATTGGCAGTATTACTCACTGCCTTGCATTATCATGTCTGATTTACTGAACCGGAGATCAGTACAGTTCAGTTTCAAAAGCTCATTATTTAATAGGCTATCTGACCGATTTCTGAAAGCCATCTCATATTGTTTGTTGGTGTTCATGGAGTCCTCAGAAAGTGGTCATTTTATATTCTTTCGTGTATTTCTTCTAAAAAAGGCAAACGAAAATTTAATTTTAAAATAAGCCCCCAAAACGCTATCTTAGGCAATATGGCGTCGCACAGGAATTATGACATCACTTGCCTATAAACCAACCAATGAATGTAAGAAATAATGAATGACAGATGCCATTTTTACTGGTATGTGACGTCATCATGGAATCGGCCAATCCAGGCCGTTTTCGATACATTGGCGGCAGATAGAAATTATCAAATTAAATTTTGTGCTTACAAATCACAATTGCTTTTTAGTAAAAATGACTTAAAGCTGTTTTAAAACACATTATTTACACGAATATGAATAAATAATACTGTTTTTTTTCACACTGTCAAATAGCCTATTACGTTAACGGCATTTTACCATTGTGACAATGACAACATTGTTTTACATTCTGATGTTGTCTTTATTGTAAATCGAGTTCAGGCTTTGCCACTCCCGCACTCGATTTGTTTACCCCTATAATATAGACTAAGGCTGACATTCAGAGACGAATCCTAAGTTCACGTAAACTAAAGTCGTACTTAGTAAAGCGCCGTAATTTTCGTATTCACAGTACTTAAGAAAGTCATCTATATAGACAATATTGTCTATAATTTTTTAGTGATGTAGTTCTTACCGGTTTTTTAAATTTGACATTGCTACACGAGAGCAGGACAACATCATACAATTTTATATATGTCAGAGTGAATAAAAAAATCCCACAGATAATGCTCGTAGAACATCAGTGAAATGACGCTTGGAGTAGTCTGTGAACAAAAGGCTTAGAAGTGACAGTTCTAAGTTCACGTAAAGTCACCGATATTGACTACTTAAACTTAGCTAAGCATAATTTCATACTCAACTTGCTAAGATTCGATTCTGAATACGAAATATTTTTAAGTACGTGATTTTGACATTTCTGAGACCAGTCTTTGCTTAGTTTTCGTCTCTGAATGTCAGCCTTAGAATAATAAATATCGGTGTGATTTATCATCAGCCCCATACAATACAGTCCGTTAATATATAATCGCTCGTAGCCCTAGCCGCCTGAGTGATCTTACACGATCACGAAGGTTAAGCAACACAGGGGCGTTAAGTGCGTGGATGGATGACTGTTCTATTTCACAGTATAAAAGATAAATGAGAATAATACAGTCGTATTATTGCTCGAACATCTTCTATAAACTTAAACTTTCTTAAGCACCATACATTATTCATTGACCATTGACGCCTAGATTGCTTGATTTGAGTGAGCGCGGAGACTTGAAGCGCCAACGAAACTAAATCGCAATGTTCATGCAGTTGTCTTTGTATTACAATGCATTAACAGAACCTAGGCCCTGGTCGGACTCTTATGACAAAAAGTCAAATAAGTGTATCCTGAATAAAGTTAATAATGCCGACCATCAATGTCTTACAATGTCGGCTTAATACGCCGCGAGACCTTTAACATTTCAGTAACATTGTAACGGCACGAGAATTCAGCGTGTTGACACAAAACTGTGATTTATGCATAGATATGAATAGGCATTGTTGTAATTTGTTAATTTGGACGTGGTTCTTCTACATTATTGACTGCCTCGTCGGTCGAGTCGTTAAAGCGCTTAGCTACCAAGATAGAGGTCGTGGGTTCGATTCCCACTGGGTGCCGCCGTACATTTGTACAAATCGCCTTAGTCTGGGCTGCCGTCGATAGATGGCAGTCGTTAAGCCAAGTCATATGCCTTACGGGGGCTTACATCAGTATTGGTACAAGTATCTAACAAGATCCTAGTGCATTCAAAAACATGCCTGAATATTAGTATTTTTTTACAAATGTAAGAAAATACCAAATGCTGCGGCCAGACATGCGGACAGCACCCGTCCACAAGCATAAGGCTGCGGTTCCACTGAGGCGGAGCGAAGCAGAGCGGAGACGAGCAGTGCAGTGACGACCTCTGTGGCGCAGCGGTTAGCGTATCTGCTTGCCATAGGAGAGATCCCGGGTTCGAATCCCGGCTGGGGACAAAAAAAAACCAGGTCTTGGATGGTTACATGTTTGTGACGTCGCTGTTTCTTTCCTACGACACAGGGTATCCTAGTGTGGGGCCAGAACCAATGTATGTGCCTGTATGTAAATGTTATGTTATTCACCAATCACATGGCTTGAAATCCACATCTCTTCTCTACTCTGCTTTGTGATTGGTGAATCACGGCACGCTCTGCTCCACTCCGCCTTAGTGGAACCGCAGCCTTAGGCAGGGTTCAGCCATCGCCAGTGTCAACCGTATTTGCTTTCATACTCAGTGAAAATAAAATTGGTAGTGGCTCGGCTCATACGAAACGTGTCATACGGGGAATAGGCCAACCAACCGCATGCAAGCGATCTTTTGTTCATCTTTCGATCTTTTGCTTTTTGATACCGACCTGCAGGGGAGAATAAAACTTTATTGGAAAATAGTTTATCATATCGTTATTGAAATATTTTGCAGCTAACTCAGAATATTTTTGTTAGAGACTAGGGACTGTCACCTGCCAGGATCCTGACAAATCACTTTCGCTTCATCGACATTCATTAGTCGCTGCATGCACGCACGCCTGTCTCTGCCTACTGTCCAGTCGGCTGTGCAATTTCAAAACCTAGTAAGGGACGAGGCAAATTAAATTGAATGAATTGAATTATTATATGTGTGCATTTTTATTATGTTTTTTTTCTAACAGTGCAATAAAGCATTCTTTTTCGGCCAAGCCGTTTTGGAGGAGTATGCGTACTAACACGGTGACACGACAATTTTATATAATATATTTCTTTATGTATGTTTGTACTTTATCTTTGATGTTTTCTTCTCGTTTGTGTTTCGTATTTCTTTTGCGTGTGACTGTTGGTGCAATAAATGTTTCTCCTTCTCTCTTTTTATACGCATACATATTCAAAAGCGGTCTCATTCAAAAATACATTTTATCCAGAAAGCTTTCCACTTGCGTGCTTTTGATATTTATGTATGTACCAGGCATCGGACTCCCACTGCGGTGAGCCATCTCCGCGGCCCGGGAATAGTGTGTGTGGCGTGCTCAACCACAATGCTGGAATATCTCGTCGCGACATTGCCCACGGGAAATTATTAATGTTACTGCCGGCGCTACATAGATGGAGAACTTAGATGTTAAGTTACCATAAAGCCCTGCGCAGACGAGGGACTTTTGTCCCCATGGAAGGAAAATCCCTGACGGCCTGCGCAGACGACGGATTTTGTCTTCATGGAACAAAAATCCCTGACGACCTGCGGAGACGAGGGAATTTCGTCTTCATGGAACAAAAATCCCTGAAGGCCTGCACAGACGAGGAACTTTGTTCCCAATGGAACGAAAATCCCTGAAGGCCTGCGCAGACGAGGAACTTTGTTCCCAATGGAACGAAAATCCCTGAAGGCCTGCGCAGACGAGGAACTTTGATTCCAATGGAACGAAAATCCCTGAAAACCGGCGCAGACGAGGGACTTTTGTCCCAATAGAACAAAAATCCGTGAAGGCCTGCGCAGACGAGGGACTTTTGTCCCCATGAACTAAAACCTCTTAAGGCCTGCGCAGTCGAGGGTCTTTTGTCTTCATGGAACAGAAATCCCTGAAGGCCTGCGCAGACGAGGGACTTTTGTGTTCATGGAACAGAAATCCCTGAAGGCCTGCACAGACGAGGGACTTTTGTCCCCATGGAATAAAAGTCCCTGAAAACCTGCGCAGACGAGGGACTCTGGTCCTCATGGAACAAAAATCCCTGAAGGGCTGCGTAGACGAGGGATTTTTGTCCCCATGGAACGAAAATCCCTGACGGCATGCGCAGACGAGGGACTTTTGTCTCTACGGAACGAAAATCCCTGACGGCCTGCGCAGACGAGGGACTTTTGTCTTCATGGAACAAAAATCCCTGAAGGCCTGCGCGGACGAGGGACTTTTGTCCTCATGGAACAAAAATCCTTGAAGGCCTGCGCAGACGAGGAACTTTGGTTCCAATGGAACGACAATCCCTGAAAACCGGCGCAGACGAGGGACTTTTGTCCCAATAGAACAAAAATCCCTCAAGGCCTGCGCAGATGAGGGACTTTTGTTACCATAAAAATCTCTGGATTGTTTAAATAAATATTCACCGAGTAATTGCCCTAGACGCATACGGTGTGCGATTATTTGTTACCCGGAAATTTAGTCTTCTCTGTTTCTTCTTTTCCCCGTATCATACAAATAGTCTCCCCGTACTTTTGTCCAGTCCAGTCTGTTGGTGTCCTCGGTAATTTGGGGGACTTTTTGTACGGGGTAGGTATTTTTAGTCCTTTGTGTGCGTTATTCGATACAATTTATAAGATGTCTATTTATATCGATGGACAAAAAAGTACCCAGGGGACAGTACTTCGTCTGCGCAGGCTTTAAGTTATTGTAAGTTACCGTAGGCACTAACTGAAAATCAGCGCTGAGGGTTCACACCCTCAGCACAATGCTAAGTCGGTTGTCTTTTGTAACAAAACAGACTATACTCGTATCTATGGTTTCGTTTTCGTTTTTTTTTGTCTGTTGCATTAAATATACCTAATATTTTGATTCATTTATATACTTACAGATCTACGGTAAACCAACAGCTATTACAATAAAATAGAATATTTAATGTAGAATTTAATATTATGTTATTTGCCTGTTTATTTTGGTTCTGTGATGTGTCTTGTTGGTATGTATTATACATGTTTTTCTGCTTTTTTTCTTCTTTTAGGGCTGATTTTTCAATAGTCAAATAACTTTTATCTGAGGAATAAAAATGGCGGTTTGACATAACTTTCATACATAAGCTATAAAACCAACATTTTTATTTCTGAGATAAAAGTTACTTGACTGTTGAAAAATCAGCCCTTAGTCCAGTTTAGACGAAAAAGGGTTAAGGAGTTTCCAAACTAAATACTTATCTGCTGCTTAAATCTTCATAAGATCGACTAAGGTAACAGTACCTACTAGGAAAGTAATAAATAAATTTTCCACGCATCGTTTGACAGGTTTGGACTAGGTTTGACAGACTTTGGCACAGCAGTTAGTACATCTGCCTACCATCCGAGAGGTCCCGGGTTTGGATCCCGGCTAGAGACAATGAAAATCCGCATGTCTTGGATGTTTACATGTTTGTGATGTCACTGTTTCTGGTTCCCACGGCACAGGGTATCCTAGTGTGGGGTCAGAATTAATGTGCGTGCCGTGTGCCTGTACGCAAATGGTTGTTTATGTCTAACTAACATAACATCTTCATGGGATCGATAACATAACATTTACATACAGGCACATGCATTGCTTCTAGCCCCACACTAGGATACCCTGTGTCGTGGGAACCAGAAACAGCGACGTCACAAACATATAAACATCCAAGACCTAGGTTTCTTTTTTTTTTGTCCCCAGCCGGGATTCGAATCCGGGACCTCTGGCATGGTAGGCAGATGCGCTAACCACTGTGCCATAGAGGTCGTCGCAATAAATTTTCCACGCATTGTTTGATAGATTTTATTGTCGTAAATCACCTAAGAGCTATTTTTAGTTTGCAATTTACATACGTAGTCGACGACAAAAAGCAAAATAACTTTTTAGAAACGTGAATGAATGAAGTTATTAGATGGATAAATACTTTTTTATTGCACACTATACATTGAATCGCTCGTAGCCTGGGCTGCCTGAGTGATTTGAACGATCACTAAGGTTAAGCAACATACGGCGCGTTCAGTCGATGGATGGGTCACCGTCTATGACTAACGCTAGTGGCATTTTTTCCGAGCGATTCCGTGCTTCGCAAGGTACGATAAGCAGTTGGTGCCGGCTGCCGTCGATAGATGGCAGTCGTTAAGCCAAGTCAGAGGCCTTAGGGCGGCTTGAAAACTTCTGACAGTAAGATCAGCCACTAGTCTTACAAGCCTCCACCAATCCGGACTTGGCCCCCGTGGTGGAGTATGGCCTATACCTTCCTCAGGGAAGAGACCCGTGCCCCTCGGTGGGGACATAATGGGTTGATGATGATGATGATACATTGTACTATAATCATTTGTGTTATTTTATCGTAGTTTTGATTTAAAAAAAACAAGTTGTCATCAATTTTATTGCTATCATGATTTTCTAAGAACATAACTGAGTGTTTTATGACGTACCTTTATTTTCTGTTAACAATTACTGCCTCATTGGTCTATCCGGTAAGGGGCTTAGCTGCTAACAAAAGGGTCGAGGGTTCGATTCCCACAGGGGGCCATCGCACATTTGTACAAATGGCCTCGGCCTGCATGTTTTTCCATTTTTTTTGTGTCCTTGTCTAGTTACTTAACATTTGGTATCCTAGTTTGGGACCAGGTCAAGTGATTGTATTATGTGAAAATTATTATTAGTACAGTAGGTATTATATAAATTTTAAGTCCAAATGAAGAGTGTCTTTTCAAAAGGGGATACCTAAATTCTATCTTATTTTTCACAACATTTAATTTTGTAAGTGTAAATATCCTATTCTGAAATAAACACTCATATTCGAAGCTGCTTTACTTGGAGAATATCCCGTTTTGATTATGATTCGAGCGATGAAAGTGTGTATTTTAGCACTACGAACAAGACTGCATACTCAGTTTAATAAATAATAAAAATGTCAATATCCCCTTTTGAAAAGACACTCCTCAAATATAGACAAAAGCAACCCTTTTCTTATATCAAGACTTTTTGTGTATTAAGGGTTACGCAATCAACGTAAAACGTCCGTAACTAACAAATATAATGAAGACAAAGAAAAGGAACTATCAAAGGTTATAAAAAGGCTATACAAATTAACGATTAACAAGATGTCGACCAATTTAAAAAAGGAAAATTTCAAAAAGTACAAATTGTGAATATCTATATTGAAACTATTTATATAAATACCTATTTAATATCAATAGGACAAAATTATAACATCAATCAAGAGTCCCCCCTTTCCGACATTTTGACGTCCAACTACAGAACCCAACACAGCGCTTGACCCGATTCGCTCTTAGCTTGTATTTTCATTTAGTTTCCATAAACTTTAACCCTGAATTCCAGCGCCTGTGTCTTATGGGGTACAATATTGAAGGCCACATCGGATCCTTTACAGGAGCCTGAAGTCCGCCTGACGGTCAATGCTGACATCTCTTTGCCGGAGAGAGTGACGCATCGGAATTCCGGGAGTACCAGGTTCACCTGAAAAAATTTTTTATAATATAAAATTCAAAGTCCTGACTGACTGACTCACTCATCAACGCCCAGCCCAAGCCGTTTAACCTAGGAAGCTGAAATTTTGCACAGAGGATCTATATATAATGTAGGTAAGGAATAAGAATTTTAAATTCAACCCCTAAGGGGGCGAAAAGGGTTGCCAAAATTTGTATAGGAGGTATAAAAAATTTTGTCTGATTTTCTTGAAACTTGAAATAAATACTCTTCAACACAATTAATTGAACACGTGTTTCGCCGTTTTTCTTAAATTTAACCCTTAAGGGAGTAAACGGGTTGCAAAATTTTGTTCCAATACTGAATAACTAAAGTCCACGCGGACGCAGTCGCGGGCAAAAGCTAGTAATATAATAATAATAAGCCCTTTTACTCCGAAATTGCTTCAAGAATCACAATTCAAAGTTTTACAAAGTTTTGGTTAATTCATAGTATGTCTCGCAACTTGGCGTGCCTTTTGGCATAGGCCTCCTCCAGCTCTCTCCACTGAGCTCTGTCCTCTCTGCTACTCTGGTCCAGTATGGTCCCAAGGTTAGGCGGATATCGTCTTTCCATCTTATTTTCGGACGACCCTTCCTTCTGGTGTCTTCTCTTGGATACCATAAGGTGACTTGTTTACTCCATTTGTTTATTTTGCAACGTAGCATATGTCCTGTCCAACCCCATTTCAAGTGTTCTATGCGAGTAATTATGTCTGTTACTTTAAAAAAATTAGAAAAAATTAGGTGCAGTTAATTTTCTCTGTGACAGAGGTCAGTCTAATGGCCAATCTGCATTAAATGAACGGAAATTTCAAAACCATTTCGAGAATGATAATCATCATCAGCCCATTATCCCCACCGAGGGGCACGGTCTCTTCCCTGAGGATGGTATAGGCCATACTCCACCACGGGGACCAAGTCCGGATTGGTGGAGGCTTGTAAGACTAATGGCTGGTCTTACTGTCAGAAATTTTCAAGCCGCTCTTTGGCTTATATAACGAGAATTTATTATGGTTTAGTTCAATTTCTATTTACCTATCAGATTTGTAATAAGTCTAAATTTTTTTAGATATTCAATAAAAAGGCTTCACTTGAAATGACTTTTCTAAGACGTCAGCAAAGACAGTATGAGTATCAATCCTTTGCCTTAGTTACAAAGAAATAAATAATTCCAAACCAAATCAAGCAACGTTAATTAGTTCTGTTTTTTTTGTACGTAGGCAAAGACTGTCTTCGTTATCATCCTCTGATGACGTCACAAACACTAATAATCAAATAAAACTCATAAATACCGAAATTAGTTCTTAATATGGTCAATATTTTCAAAATAAATTAAAAACCCGAAGGCATATCTGTGTGGCATAAATGTAAATGTGCTAACTTTTATATGGGCAAAGCCTGAAATAAACGATTTATTATTATTATTATATCAAAAATAAGTAGCATAGCCCCCCTCGCTGCCTCGTTGGTCGAGCCGTTAAGGCGCTTAGCTACCAAAAAAGAGGTCGTAGGTTCGATTCCCAGTGGGGGCCGCCGGAAATTTGCACAAATGACCTCAGCCTGGCAGGTCAACCCAGGTCTTTGATGTTTACATGTTTGTGACGCCGCTGTTTTTTGTTCCCACGACACAGGGTATTAGTGTGGGGCCAGAAGCAATGTCTGGGCCTGGCGCCTGGCGGAAATACTTCGACCAAATAGCGGATGTATCGGCAAAGGGCAAGATAAAAAGCACCCGAAACGGGCGTGCATACAACATGAATGTCGGTGAAACGAAGCTAATCTCTGGATCGTGTCAAATACGTCATGGAAAACAGTCCAAGGTCTCTGCCTACCCCTCTGGGATAAAGGCGTGAGCTTATCTATGTACCTGCGTTGACCACTTACTGTCTAGTAGTTGTCCAGGTACATAACCGTACCATGTATTGCCAATTTTCTATGTGTTTCCGCTTCTTATGTATGCAACTGTATTATTACTAATTTTGTTTCTATGCTTTGTTAATTTGCCGAGCGCAAAGCAGATGAATTAATTAAAATTGAGTACTGTATAACAATAATTTTAACATTTTATGATCTTCAATGTCTTTATAAAATACATAATTAATAATTTTAACGTTTAGTTACGATCTGAAATGTCTTCCGTTCCTTTTTTGGAAGTGACTAGCTTGTACGACACAGGGAATCCTAGTGTGCAAGTTAGGGTAAGAAAATGACACAGTTGTTAATCAAAATATTAAGATATTATTATTTTTGTGAAGACATTGTTATTTGTTGATGTTACCTAAAATTTTTTGGTTTTTAAAATAAACAATTTGATATGATTTGATTTTTTGTTATTGAAGTCACTTGCAGTTAGATTTGTTTTCCTCTGTCTTGTATACGTGTGTGTGTCTTATGTAGTTATCTCTATGTATCTAAGAAAATACGTTAATTACCACGAAGTTGACGGAGTTGTCAGCATTTGTAAAGTGGGCTTGGTTGGATTCGGTGTAAACGAGTTTTGTTTCGTCCAAGGCGTCGCATGCGCCGCATTTCCACATACCATTCGCGAATGTTGGCTGAGGTTCGGTTTCTGGAAAGTACAAGTATTTTTGTGTCTGCAATTCTTAATTCGGCTCGTAGCCCCGGCTCCCTGAGTGATCTGACACGATCACGAAGGTTAATCAACATAGGTGACCGTCTGTCGCTAACGCTAGTGGCATCGTTCCGAGCAGTTCCGTGCTTTGCAAGGCACGTTCAGCAGTTAGTGCCGGCTGCCGCCGTCGATATATGGCAGTCGTTAAGCAAGTTAAGCTAAAAAAGTTTATTAGAAGGTAATCTTAGATAGGTACATAAAATATTTAATTACGATACGAGATGTCAAGTCAAATGACCTTACCATCATCAGTGTCACTCGATGCCGTAAAATCATCAGCGGAATCATTATTCAACAGCAGATCCAAGAACTGATTAAGAAAATCATTATCGCCGCTTAAGTCATTACAATTCACTTTGCAATCACATAAAAATATGAGAAATAATAATGTTAACACCACAAGATATTGCATTTGTACCTAAATGATTTGAACGATCTCCGATGAAGTATATACTCAGATTGACAATATTATTGTAAAGTCAATCAAGTAGGACTGTTTTATCAGACAGCTGACCTCTCGTTGTAATTAAGATTACAAATTGTTAACAAAGTATCGATACGAGTAGATGTAAGTTTATTGTGTCTGTTAAATTCGCGGTCATTTGTAAATATGTATGGGGGAGTATAAAGAGGGAGTAGATAAAAAGTATCCGAAACCGACGTGCGTGCATGCAACGACTAACGAATGTCGATGAAGCGAAAGTGATTTGTCAAGATCGTGGCAAGTGGCAGTCCCTGGTCACAGTCTACCTCTCTGGGATACATGAATGAGCTTATGTATGTATTTGATAAATGTAATTGACCTGTAGAACTTTTGTTGCTGGTAGGCCGATCGACTCCACCATAACAATGGTTTTTCATTGTTCTTATCAAGGTCATATCATGTAAATGCTCATAAAAGTATTTTTGCTAATAAGCATTTTTAATAAAAGTAGAGCGCAACAGTAATCTCCTTTTCTAGTAATTGTTTATTGGATTACAAACAAACAGAAAAAGAACTTTTCATTCGCTTCGTGCCACGAAAAACAAACGAACGAATTAATCCCGTATCAATCAAGTGTAGCGTTAAATGGGCCTGGGGGAAGGCATCGGATCAGGAACCGGTTTTACGGTTCCGTAGATCGCTAAAGGCTCTTTGATGGACAGATCTCATGCATGTGTTGCGTTGGCAGTAAGCGAACGCAATTTCGTGTCTTTGTATTGTAGACAATTAACATAGAGTAAAAGAGTAGAGTTTTCTCTAGATTCCCGTCCTGAAAAGATTTTATTCTGACGGTAAGACCAGCCACTAGTCTTACAAACCTCCACCAATCCGGACTTGGCCCCCGTGGTGGAGTACGGCCTATACCTTCCTCAGGGAAGAGACCCGTGCCCCTCGGTGGAGACATAATGGGTTGATGATGATGATGAAAGATTTTATTATTTTAGTAGAAGAGTAGAATCAGTGTGCGTTATGGTAGTAAGACTAGGGTATGGCAGAAAATCATGAAAGTAGTATTAATGCAGTACAAATTAGGTTCTTGAGAAATATGCCCAGCTATCCTCAAGACAGTAATTGACTGTAATCGCCAGTCTGTCCGTGACGGCAGACGCAACCTTACCCATACGTAGGGAATCAAGAGATTTAAATGTTACTTTAATGCGTTCAGGGCATGGATGGGTGACCGGTGAGCGGGTGAGCGGTCCCGTGCTTCGCAAGGCACGTTAAGCAGTCGGTACCGGCTGCTGTCGATAGATGGCAGTCGTTAAGTCAAGTCAGAGGTCTTAGGGCGGCTTTAACATTTGTGACAGTAAGACCAGCCACTAGTCTTACAAGCCTCCACCAATCTGGACTTGGCCCTCGTGGTAGAGTATGGCCTATACCTTCTTCAGGGAAGAGACCCGTGCCCCTCGGTGGGGATATGAATAGGTTAATGATGATGGAATTGTATGTGTCGTGTGGAACTTAACCTACCTACTATTACTATTTAAGTTCTTATAAGTTTTTAAAAATTAACAAGAAAGTTAGTATTAGTTGACAGTCCTTATCTACGGTTACATAGTGCCTCTACATAGCCATTGTTGACTGAACGCACACTGACAGACTAAATCCTTTGTAATAGACATGGGTCCAATCATTCTTACGCCGCGCGCCGTTTGAATTTGATTTTGGGGGTTTACTCTGCTCTTGCATTACTGTTCTACAAGTACCTACCATAAGAAATGACTGATTGAAGACTGATTGGTAACTGACTGACATATCAAAGCAAATCCCAAACCACTGGGTCTAAAAATACGTTTACGTACATATTTAACATTCACATTCTAAACGATCACGAAAGTCAAGCAACATAGGGCGCGTTCAGTGCATGGATGGGTAACGGTTCTATGAATAACGCTAGTGGCATTTTTCCGAGCGGTTCCGTGTTTCGCAAGGCACGCTAAGCAGTTGGTGCCGGCAGCGACGCGTCGATAGATGGTAGTCGATAAGCCAAGTCAGAGTCCTTAGGGCGGCATGAAAACTTCTGACAGTAAGACCAGCCACTATTCTAACAAGCCTTCACCAGTCCGGACTTGGCCCCCGTGGTGGAGTTTAGCCTACCTTCCTCAGGGAAGAGACCGGCGCCCCTCGGTGGTGACATAATGGGTTGTTGATGATGACTTTCTAAAAACACGTATACATACTTTATTATTTCTGCGATGTTAGAGCTGTAGTGCATTGCAGTCTGTTTTAATTTTTATTGAAAAACATATTTTCAAGATACTTATGACTACTACTAAAAAAGGAAGGATGTCAAGCATAGGTATTTTCATTTCCGCGAGCAGCAATATGTTACCCATGTCACCGCCATTCTATGTAGTCGTTTCCCTTAAAATGCATTGTGTCTATTAGCATTTTATAAGGTAGATAAAAAAGTGAAGCGGTGGTGGCGTAGTGGGGTTGACCCTTGCTTCTCGATCATGAGGGTCTGGGTTCGAACCACGCATGTACCAATGACTTTTAGTTACGTACATTTGTTTGTACAGCAACACCATTCGCTGATAAATTGTGCCCGGATAACGGCGACAGGTTTGCCACTTGTCACGTTTGGGACCTAATAAACTCGGCAAAACGTGGGTCCAGTTCTAGAGACTGGTGCCTATGCCTACCCCTTCTCGGATAACGGGTGTGAGTTTATTATTATTATTATAAAAAACTGAAAAACTTAAAATGTTCCTTCTACTAAGGTACAGTTTTTTTTGCCTAGTATAACAGTTGAAATAGTACAAATAAAGATGAGACAAACAAAATCAACAGCAACAAAATTAAGCAAGGCAAATCCGCATAAGCGTAAGACCAGCCACTAGTCTTACAAGCATCCACCAATCCGGACTTGGCCCCCGTGGTGGAGTATGGCCTATACCTTCCTCAGGGAAGAGACCCGTGCCCCTTGGTGGGGACATAATGGGTTGATGATGAAATCAGCATAAAGCACAAGGTAAAAAATTATGGGTGTGGCAAATGCAAAGGGGCTCTGACTCGGCACATGCTGGAGAGGCAGGCCACTCCAGCGCTGATCTTCCGTCAGTAGTGTGCCGACGTGCAGCACTCTGACAAGCGACAATGAGTAATGAAGAGAGTTATGTCAGCGGTTTCATTGCGCGATCGAATCAGGAAAGAGAAGATCTGCAGAAAAACCCGAAGTACTCATTCCGAACCCAAGACACCCCCAGAACCCCTGGGGGTGCCACGGCAATTTTAATTCGGACCCGTGGCATCCCCAGCATACAACGGTATACCAGGGGTATCAGTTACGGTGGCCGGGAGTCGCTGGATGCGGGTGGCATAAGACCGGGATACTTGCAAAATCTTAAGGGAGGTCCAGCAGTGGACATCAAATGGCTGATGATGATAATGATGAAAAAGTTAGTAACTACGAGTAACTACCTAACAAGATCCTATGAGTGAAATCAACAAATGCAATTCTAAAACATTCTCTGCAGTCCTTCTTATTCTTCCTTACATTTTATCCCAGAATGTTTATGAGAGTCGTGTTGTTAAAAATAAACACATTATGTACTATAAAGTGTCTGTTGTGGTGATTTATTGACTGATAAAGGTGTCGGCCAACTCGCTTTCTGCATTCCATTCAAATATGCAACGAAATAAACCATATAGTCAAACAAACAACAAAACCGATACACAACAATTTGACACGTAAACACATTCATTCAACAACAGCAACTGTTATAATAAAACAACATTCTTTGCGGCCAATTCTAAAGGTAGAAATATACAGGCACATTGTTACTTGCTAGTCCGGGAAATAGCCGGCCCTGCATTTTCTAAGCAAACCGCTTGGCACCCTTGTTTCTCGGGTGATTCTGCGCCGATTTAGGCCGGAAGCCATCTGGAAGCACCTTGGGGGTAGGTGGGAGGAGGGGAGTTTACTTCCGCCGCGCACCTAATAGAACTCTCTACCGACATACTTGAAGTTTCTATGGCAAGTTTGGTACTATTTTTGATAAGTAAAGGACGAGGAATTCATTTTAGAAACTAGGTCCAGGTCTCAAACTAAGATATCCTGATCTGTGGTAACCAGACGAAAACCTCACAAACGTAGAAACATAAAACATAAACATTTTACACAATACATTGCTTCTGGCCCCACACTAGGATGCCCTGTGTCGTGGGAACTAGAAACAGTGACGTCACAAACATGTAAACATCCAAGATCCGGAGTTTTTTTTGTCCCCAGTCGGGGTTCGAACCCGGGACCTCTCGCATGGTAGGCAGATGCGCATCTACACGCGTATCGCTTAGAGCCATTGTCATCGAAGAATTTCAGAGTGTGCTCCCTGATTTATATTTCTTCTCACATAAAATGGTCAGACAGGAACTCAACGCGTTAATAGCGTCGGGACGCTCTGGTTGGTCTAACTTACACTATTCTACGATGTGAAAACGTGTGTCCGCATCAATCAAACGAAAACCCTATTCTGGAGGAGGCTTCCGTCAAGAATTAAGGTCCTATTTCACCAACTTAAGATATAAGATAAGATAACATTTACACACACATATATTGCTTCTGGCCCCACACTAGGATCCCCTGTATCGTGGTAACCAGAAACAGCGACGTCAAAAACATGTAAACATCCAAGACCTGGAGTTTTTTTTTTCTCCCCAGCCGGGAATCGAACCAGGGACCTCTCGCATGGTAAGCAGATGCGCTAACCACTAACCCACAGTCGCCAACTTGGTGACAGCATGACGACCTCTGTGGTGCACTGGTTACCGCATCTGACTATCATGCGAGAGGTCCCGGGTTCGAATCCCGGCTGGGGACAAAAAAAACCCAGGTCTTGGATGTTTACATGTTTGTGACGTCGCTGTTTCTGGTTCCCGCGAGGTCGGGTGTCCTGGTGTGGGGCCGGAGGCGTTGTGTGTGCCTATATGTAAATGTTAAATGTTGTTATATTGATTCAGTCAGTCACTAAGAGGATGTTGAATTAATAACACACTGCGTCGCGCATTAGGGACATTCGTGGGACGCTTAGGCACTGACTGAAAACCAGCGCTTACTTTTACCACTAATACACTCAAAACTCTCCGCCAATCCGGACTTGGCACCCGTGGTGAAGTATGGCTTATACTTTCCTCATGGAAGAGATCCGTGCTCCTTGGTGGGGTGCACATAATGGGTTGACGATGACACTCAAATCATTTCACATTAATTTACTTTTACCATCTTCACTCAAAGCCATTTCACAATTTCTTACAAATATTACTTATAGCCGCTAAATTGGTAAATTGACATTAAAAATACTAGTGCCTAGAATTTTTTTAAATAGCTTACGCAATATTTTGTTGCGTGACACCGCAAATAGATTTAAATATCTTCCTCTATCGACTAGTAAGCATATAAACTAACATCCTCGTAGAGTCATAGTCACACATAATAACGGATGCGGACTCGCGTACAAATGGCCGCCGTTTGTACGATACATCAATATGAGCAGAACCACGGGCTTATTTCACTCAATGATCGTGCGTGTGACCGAGCGTATCTTTTGATCTATGTTTCTCTATATCTCTAATATATAAGATTCTCGTGTCACAGTGTTAGTGTACATACTCTTCCCGAACGGCTTGACCGATTTTCTTTAAATTTTATATGTATATTCGGTAGGTTTGACAATAGGTTCTTATTTTTTTCATAGCCCTAATCTCTACAAATCCTATCCTACTAATGGATGGACGGATGGATGTTTGTTACTCTTTCACGTAAGAACTAAGTACTTTTTTTAGAATTACGGATTTTAATGAAAGTTTACAATAATATGGCTTATACATCAGAACAACACATAGCCTACAATTTATAAAGATAGTGTGTGAATTGTCCAAAATATGATGATAAGTGTCAAGTAAGTAGAAAAAAATCTACCATCTGCGAGCTATTCTGGCGTGCGCTACCAAACCGGTAGAGTTACACATAATTATGTTATGTATGATATGTTAGTTATTTTGATTCTACGCCATGCTAATACTTATATTACAGTAGCTTACTACTCAAAATGCTAGTAGAGATAATACTAATAGCGCAGACGAAGTCGCTGGCACCAGCTAGAAATTGATATGGCGAAACAACGTTTGCCGGGTCTGCAATGTTGTATGTATGATACCTTACCTCTTTGCGGACTAAGTAATACCATTAAAAGACGATATAGTTTACGTGCTACGTCGATGCGGTCGACGTTTACCAAATTAGGCATTACTGCCAGCACGTGTTTGGCCTGCAAGCTCACTCGAACACAACACACAAACCTCACATTATAGTTGCAACTTCGCCTGTTTCGTAGCTAAGAAGTTCACGGATGTAAAGCTTGATGTGCTGTGATGAAGATTGGTATCATCATCAATCCTTTATATCCTCAGCCAGGGGCACGGGTCTCTTCCCTGAGGAAGATACAGGCCACACCACGGGGGCCAAGTCCGGATTGGTCTTACTGTCAGAAGTTTTCAAGCCGCCCTAAGACCTCTGACTTGGCTTAACGACTGCCATCTATTGACGGCAGCCGGCACCAACTGCTTAACGTGCCTCGCGAACCACTTTTTTACTGAACTCTTTAAGTCACGATGTGGATAAATATAGCAGTCCCCCTGTCACATTTGTGACGCCACATACGACGTTATTTTACGGTTAAGGTTATTACGGTTTTACGAAGCCTAACAGTCACGCTGCTTAACGTTCTGGGTGGCCCAGATAACAACCTACTGTTATTGTCTACCATCTACATGGTCATATTTTATTCCACTACGTTAAGTTCGGTTCATTACATTCGCGGTGGAACGGAATGCAGTTGCAAACCATACATTATACAGGGTTATTTTGAAATTAAGCAATTATTGAAGTACAAGAAACAAAATGATATTTGTCTTTTTATTGACGTAAGTAAGTTGAGGTTTTTTATTTAAAAATAATAACAATTCTTTTTTTTGACGTGTAAAACGAAAATCAGAAGATCGAATCAGTCGCACACTTTTTCATTAAAATACAAGAAATCTGCTATGATTATTAATTTACATAAGTAATATTATATTCACTGACCTTAACCTGAATTATATGAATATAATGCTACTTTATAGCATTTAGTGCTACTTTATTGCATATAATGCTACCTTAAACTACAAATTCAGCGCAATTTGAAATTGTTGTCAATATTTAGGGCAGTCCATTCCTCCTATTCTGTAAGGTTTGAATGGCTTAAGTGCTTACTAACTGACTGTGCCTGGCTCTTTGTTATAGAGGTTAACAATAATGGCTACCCAAAACACAGGTTGTTATCAAAACGTCACAACATAAGGTACCCTAACTTAGGACATTTTGTCCTAAGTTAGGGTTGTAGCCTGTAGGGTGCCTTGCAATTATGCCAAAAGTGATTGCGTTGTGTAAAAGTTTTTTTTTTAAATTTTATTATCACCAGATCGTCACACCTTCTTCTCCTCAGTCTGCCACGTCCCCGGTTCCCATTGCAAGACACCTAGTTGGTGACAATTTTGCCCACCTTTCCAGGAAGGCCTCTGACACACACATAATTGCTACTTTAAAATAAATGCATGATCCCTTATGTCGCTTGCGATAAATGGACAGACCACACCTCTCTCGCCGGCTTCATGAGTGTAGCGGTCAAGCAACTCGAAATCCGCTCCGCTTATGCTTTGACCGCATCCTACGGAGCAAGTTTTTGTGCAGCGACACCGTCGCGCGCGTCGCACGCACCGCGCCTCACCGCCCGCTGTCGCCTAAGCTTGAGCCGCCGGCGCTGGCGCGGACTGACCAACACACCAACACACAACACACTTCTTGTTTTGTATAGTTTTCGTAGTTGCATTTAAATCTTTGTACTTAATATTATTAATTTCGGTTCTTCAATATAATCTGTCCTAAATTCTAAATAATACGCTTCATTTCGTCTACGCTAAAACCTTTACTTGCTGTGCCTCTCTGCTTTCTTACTTCATACTTCAACATATCCTATCGTGGGGCGAGTGACTACATCCGGTCCCACAAGTAAACGGTTCTATAAACGATGCAAAGACCTTGCTGGCTTACGGTACTAAAAAGGCCTGTGCCCTTAATCTTTTGTGTGAAAAATCTTCCTTGAATGCTAAAACCGCCTATAAACTGACCCAATCAAGCTTTCAGTGTGGAAAGTTCCCACGACGCTTCCGTCATAAAACCTTTATAATCTATGCCAAATTATATTACCCCCGATGTAAATAAACAAGTTTGCAAAGATAAAGAGACGGGTATTTCATGCGATGCATGCAACAACAACATTGACGTTCATAAAGTAAATATTCTATTTGGATTATGAATAAAAGTATTTGAATTGAATTGCAAAAATCGCATTGAACCAAAACTTTCGTAAGCAAAAAAAAAATCTCAGGTCTTGGATGTTGACATGTTTGTGACGTCGCTGTTTCTGTTACCCACGACACAGGGTATCCTAGTGTGGGGCCAGAAGCAATGTATGTGCCTGTATGTAAATCATTATTAGCTTAATTTGTCGGAAGTGTCTGGCGAAGCTTCGCTTTGATTCTGTGAGTAGAAAAGTAGCTCGCGTCGTCGAGTGCTGGTGGCTGGCGTCGTCGGTTGCTCTTCTCTGACGTCGTAACTTGCTTGTCTGTGACGGCAGCCGACGACGTGAACTCCGTCTTTACTCACAATGGTTAAGCTTTGTGAATCAAAGTGAAATCTGATTAGAAAATGCAGCACGAGAATCTACAATTAAGCTAGTAAAATGTCGTTTTCTTACTTCCTTACTTCCTTCCTCCCTCCCTTCCTCCCTACCTTCCTACCTTCCTACCTTCTTACCTTCTTACCTTCTTACCTTCCAACCTTCCTACCTTCCTACCTTCCTACCTTCCTACCTTCCTACCTTCCTACCTTCCTACCTTCCTACCTTCCTACCTTCCTACCTTCCTACCTTCCTACCTTCCTACCTTCCTACCTTCCTACCTTCCTACCTTCCTACCTTCCTACCTTCCTACCTTCCTACCTTCCTACCTTCCTACCTTCCTACCTTCCAACCTTCCTACCTTCCTACCTTCCTACCTTCCTACCTTCCTACCTTCCTACCTTCCTACCTTCCTACCTTCCTACCTTCCTACCTTCCTTCCTTCCTTCCTTCCTTCCTTCCTTCCTCTCTTCTCCCCTGATCGTCAGTCACCCATTGCCAGCAATCTGTCTCAGATAGATAGATGCAGTTGTCATCGTGCTACAATGCATTAGCAGAATTTAGGTCTTTGTCGTCGGTCCAGCGAGCTGGTGAGCGTCGTACTCTACGTTTGCCAGCTCGTGATTTCCACCCTAGCGCCTATAAACCTGATTTATATTAATTTCGGCTACGAACGAAGGCAACTGGGCACATCTGGCATAATAACACTTCATTACCTTTTATATGGGCTGAAAATAAGGGCCTTTTTGCCTAAAGTGAAAAATATGCGGTAAACCCTAGGGCTCACAGACGCGCCGCCACACGCCTAGCGTTTCTGGAATTCAGAAATTAATTTCGACTTCAACCTGCTACCTCTGCTATCCATTTCATTTCCACATAACAATTATAATTAAACTAGCTGTGCCCCGCGGTTACCCGCAGTTTATAAGGGAAAATAAATTGTGTATTAACAGTAAAATAATAACTATCCATATTTTTAGAAGCAAAATAATTTAAATTTGAGCATCGGAAATATCAATTTACATAATTTCATTTTCATCGATTTTCCCATGGGATTAAGATATTTTCCCGCAGTAAAACGTAGCCTATGTATTAATTCAGGGTGTCAGCTAATTCCATACCAAATTTTATTAAAATCGCTCCAGCCGTTTAGACGTGCAAAAGTAACAAACATACACACTCACACACTCACAAACTTTCGCTTTTATAATATTAGTGAGAAGTGTGATTGTATTTTAAGCAATTGCTTTAAGCAATAAGGCCGCCAACTGTACTGTACATTTGTAAATGATTTTTATTTGTTTTTCCTGGTACAATAAAGAATATTCTTGTCTTATCTTATTTTTTTTTACTTTTGGTTGGAGGACTAAGTAATAGAATTACCGAAAATCAAGGTAAATATTTTTTACTTTTCGGTTTTTCATAACCCTAAGCTCAACCCGTCAGGCGCACCAAGGGACAAAGGACTTTAGAACGACGTTTAATGAATATAACGTTTAATTTCACTTCCGAGTACCCGCTACCAAATTTGGTAGCGCCGAGCCTAAGGGAAAGTAGTAGTTAGTAATGATTGAAAGTATGCTATGTATTTAGATATTTTGAAAGTACCTTTATAATATATTGTGCGTAAAGTTGTTTCAGAATGAGTTTATGGGACATAATTATGCGATTCTAGTTTCCTAGGGACTTTCAATGTTTGCTCTACTCTAATTTTATTATTATGTGGGAAAAAAAAAGTTAATAGTCTCGTCTGACCAAAGTGGCCAGACGGACGCCCTCCGACTGAGGACTGATTATTATTATTATTATTATTATTATTATTCTTTATTAAAATCCAATTATTTATTAATAATTATTAATTTATGCAAAATCTTATATTGCCTGGACATCTTTTTATTTATTAATTTTTACTTAAATTTTATGCTACAATTCATTTTCACAATACAATTTTATAGTCTATTCTAGCTGGACATTTATCTATTTACATTTAAATTAATAATTGCATTTTTATTACTACGGGTGACTTAGTGTATGCAAAGCTTGCTTATTATTATTATTTTTTCTTTTTTAATACGTTCAATTAATTTTTAAATCGTACCAGCCGGACACGGGCTCACTTAATACCTAAATTTTGACCTTTTAACTTTAGCCTACTCACTTCTCTGGGCTCGGCACGCCGTTCCCAATGGGTATCGGCAGAATACCAGCGCTGGAGTTTACTTTTTAAGCTCTCAGCACATGCCGAGTCGAAACCCGTTTGCATTTGCCACACACACGCTGCCATGTTTTTATTATTGTTGTTAATATTGTTTCTCTTCTCTTTCCATACTGTCAAACTGTGTTTGCACCTACTAGAAGTATGGCAAATATAATAACGGTCACATTTTATCAAATACTTTCCAAAAATCCAAATGCAATACTGTTACAATCGTTTGGCGAAAAAAAAAATTGCAGATTTTCGGCGGTATGGCGACCATTTGGAACCGTCCGAAAAGTATGGCATGGTGATTTTCGTAAATGGCTGCACGACGATAATTAACTGTGCCAAAATTAGCCTGGTACAAATAGTTGAATTTTTATTTTTTTAATTAACGCATTCGCGTCGGTATGGCGGGCTGTAAGTCACACCGGAGAAGTATGGCATGACACTACCGCCTACTTTGTTTTTTATGGACTATCGGAAAATACTCAATTTTTTTGTGGTACAAATCGTTTGACACTCGTAATTTATCCGACGAGTTCGACTAACGCCCACGCGATTGGGCCGCCGATACCAGCGCTATAACCATCATTTTTCTTTTTGTCATTGCGTACTAAGACCCCTTTTTTTTTTGTTAACGGGGTGAAATGCTTTGTGCACTATAACCGCCACCCTTGGGGAAGGGCGACGGCCGTGTGTCGGACTCTCCTCTCCTAATAATAGGAGAGGCATAAATCCTAAAACACCCCGGGGGCCGTCCTGTCGCTCGTGCAATGGGGCGCCGCCGGATCTCGCAAGTGGTGTAACCACAACGCGAATGCGACAGCGGCGCCCCGGCGACGTCGACCCGACTCGCAAGGAGTCGGGCCCACCCTCACTGGAGAAGGGGCATGGGCCCCCCACCCCCTTCTCCCGTCACGATGTCGGACGGCAGGTCCCCCAACCTGCCGTCTGTGACCCTCACTCAACCGGCGGCGCAAGGTCCGCGCGGCGTCCCCCGCGCCACCGGCTCTCCCGGTGGAGAGGCGCGCGCTCCCCAAGCCTCCAGCTACCGAGGACCCGTTGTGGCCCTCTGCCCGGATCCTCGGCCCATCTAAAAATCCCTCCCAAAAGAACACCCCTCGGCCAGAGACCATATGGGGTGCCCAGTCCCTGGTCCCTGGCTTACCGCCTGCAGTATCCCTCCCTTAGGCCCGGCTTGTGGATCTCGCGCCCCTCCCCGCCCCTCCAGCCCTCTTCCATGCCCTCTGCTGGACAGAGGGACATAGAGAGGACCCCCACCGTGTGTTTTTTATAGAGGTTGTCTCCTCGCGGCCCGAAGGCCCCCGGCTCCACTCAATGTGGGGTTACGGGTGCGGGGCCCATCCAGCAGCGCAAGCCACTGGACGTCCCCCTCCCTCTGGTTTTGGTCCGCGCCGACCGAAGCCGGTACCCCCCATATCTGGAGGGCGTTCCCCTATCCGCCACCCGGGGGACGCGTCCGATGGAAGACCAGAAACTCCACACGGAGCGTACTAAGACCCCTGAAGAACCGCCATACTGTTACTAATGACCAAATAATTTGTGTCACTATCTCTCGGTCTATGTGCCGGCGGCTCCCGCCGTAGAATGTCGTTCGATGCTACTCCACACGGCTTTAACCTGTAGAATCTTTGGTGGGCCAAATATGGGTTTTAATTGACATAACATTTACATACAGGCACATAAATTGCTTCTGGCCCCACACCAGGATACCCTGTGTCGTGGGAAGCAGAAACAGCGACGTCACAAACATGTAATCCAACACCTGGGTTTTATTTTTTTGTCCCCAGCCGGGATTCGAACCCGGGACCTCTCGCATGGTAGTCAGATGCGCTAACCGCTGCGCCACAGAGCTCGTCATTAATTCGTCATTTTGTTATTTTCAACTTCATTACTTTATTTTAGTTGTAGTATCTTCTACTGTATTTTACATAGCTTGTTGCGTGAGTCGAACCGCACTCCCGTTTATTTAAAACAGATATTCAACACAATCCACTTCAATAAAAAAACCCTTATTTGCTCTTGGACTCCGGTAGAATAGAATAGAATGGTCTAAATAAAGATTTGAAGTCTCCTCGGATGGAATTTCCCGCTTGATTGAAATCGCTGTCCGCTGATTCAATATAAAAGGAAAAGAATCTCAGACGCCGTCTGACGGTGTTCAATTTGAATGTCTAATCAGCTTTAAGGGCTGGGCCGGCCGGCAGTGACCTTGCTTAATTCGACCAAATAGAGGATGTATTAGCGAAGGACAAATTCAAATTCAAATTCAAAAATTTATTTCAACGTAAAGAATTTACATTCTGCTTGTTGAATTTCAATGTACATATAGTTAGGTATAATGTTAGCCGCTGCCTTGGGGCTGTCTGTAGTGGAGAAAAAGGCAGCGAAAAAAAACTCCACTCTGACCATCTTTTCTCAAATCACCTTAAAGCTAATACAAAACAAACCTACAAAATAATATCTTGGATGTGTTGAACACTAGACACATTTATCCTGTGATTAAATTTGATATTAAACTACTATTTAATGCCATACGTCCTTGTCTTCTAAATAATCGTTGAGTTTATAATAAGCTTTTTTGCAAAGAGTGTGCTTTACACAATTCTTAAATCGCGTTGGAGGTAACTCTAATATATCTTGGGGTATCTTGTTGTAGAACCTTATACAGTGCCCCATAAAGAAAGTATTAACTTTTGCAAGTCTAAATCGTGGAAATGACAATTTATGTTTATTCCTAGTATTAACTTTATGATGGCTACCAAGTGTTTCGGAGTCTGTAATATTTTTCCTAACGTACATAATATTTTCATATATATATTGGCTTGCAACTGTTAGGATGTTAGTTTCTTTGAAAAAGTCTCTTAGCGAGTCCCTACTACCTAGCTTGTAAATAAATCGGATCGCTGTCTTCTGCAAAATGAAGATAGTCTCAATGTCTGCTGCCCGGCCCCACAGTAGTATACCATAGGACATAATACTATGGAAGTAACTAAAATAAACAAGCCTAGCAGTTGCAACGTCAGTAAGTTCTCGAATTCTTTTTACAGCATATGTTGCGGAGCTAAGTGTATGTGCTAAGTTTACAATATGTGGACCCCATTGTAGTTTGGCATCGATTGTGATGCCCAAAAATACAGTATCTTCAACAAATTCTAGTTTTTCATTTCCAATCGCAATGTTATTTTCAACTAATTTTACGTTAGGTAGGGTAAACTTCATACATTTTGTCTTTTTTGAATTTAACAATAGATTATTTGCAGTAAACCAATCTAGAACGTGCGAGAGAGCATTATTTGCTTCATCAAAATTATTTTCCTGTCTCCTTATTTTAAAAATAAGTGACGTGTCATCAGCAAATAGCACTATCTCGCACATTTTTTGTACCATAAACGGTAAATCATTTACATAGACCAGGAAAAGGAACGGCCCTAGGATAGATCTCTGTGGGACTCCCATTTTTACAAGTGAACCCGATGATTTAATACGATTTATGTCTGCTTTTTGAACCCTTCCTTCTAAATACGATTTTAAAAGATGTAATCCTGCATTTTTTATTCCGTAATGTTTTAACTTCGAGAGTAGTATTTTGTGGTCTACACAATCGAATGCCTTTGACAAATCACAAAATATTCCTACAGCATCCCTATGATCCTCCCACGCACTGAAAATATGTTTAAGTAATATGACTCCAGCGTCTGTTGTATTCCGCCCTTTAAAACCGAACTGCTGACTATGAAGGAGTTTGTAATTATTGAAATGCATAAGTAATTGATCCAAGATAATTCTCTCAAATATTTTACTTAGTACTGGTAAGACTGATACGGGTCAACAAAAAGTATACGGGAAAACAAAAAGTATTCAAAAACGGAACACTAGAAACTGACAGCTCGTAGGATGTCAGTTG
Organism: Yponomeuta plumbellus; assembly: GCA_947310845.1. Lineage (NCBI taxonomy): Eukaryota > Metazoa > Arthropoda > Insecta > Lepidoptera > Yponomeutidae > Yponomeuta > Yponomeuta plumbellus. The sequence continues at coordinate 21,182,697 of OX371194.1, read as the reverse complement.
ATGACGGGTTTCCGTTCATGGCATGCTCCCTGTAACGGCCTGGCCACGGAACATTCGCCCGCGCGAAAATTCGCGCGGTGCGACCGGCGAGGCGACTTACCGCGTGGCTTGCTACGTGCATTTCTATGAGTTTGTTTTAGTCGCTAGACGCCTCCCGTTGAAACAAACTCATAGAAATGTACGTAGCAAGCCACGCGGTAAGACGCCTCTTATTCGCGCGGGCGAATGTCCCGTGGCCAGGCCGTAACATAAACTGTCAATCCACTTTAAAAAATAATGGATGCATTCAGAAACAAAACATTCTCCAAGCAACTTCCATGTTACACAAGAAACTACAACTGCAAGAAACAACCAACTAACTACCCATTTTCTCAAAAAAAGAGAACTATTTTTTTATTAAATTTTTTTACGTAAAATATCGTAAAGCTGTTTAAGACTCAAACATGTATACGAATAGGCATAAATAATACACTTTAATTTTACATTGTCATAATAGCCTATTGACCTATGTTCGTTCCTTATTTACTTACTGGCCAGTTAAGACTTGATATTACGTTTCACGGCTTTGCACAGGCGGCCACCATAACTGAGTTAGATTAGTGTTTTTAACTACTATTTACTCACAAATGGGGTTAAACGGTTAAAAACCAAAAGGTTGAGATTGGTGGCGCCACTGTCCGATGCATTAGAAGGTACATACACTAATTAGTGTTAAAATAATTCTTCTTCCTTGTATACGAATTTGTATCACGAAAATCTTCAGGTTTAATATGTTCAACACACAACCTAGAATAGCTACTAGGCTGCCAATTTTTTCTTCGTAAAACATTTTATCCACTGCTTTTTTCTTTTAGCGTCTTTGGGAAATAGACGATTCTTGCTTCTGCAATTCACCGCCTAAAATAGCGTCATTGCGAATTAAAATCTCAAAATTCTATTGTTTGTTTAGGAAAAACTATGGAGTATGACAGACATTGGTGCACGAAACAGTGGCGTCATCTGAAATGAGCAAAAAATCGTTTTAAGGCCATCTCTAATGTATGAAATTCTCGTGTCACAGTGTTAGGAGTATTCACTCCTCCGAAACGGCATTTCTATGAAATTTCATGTTTATTCGGTAGGTTTGAGAATAGGTTGTTATCTATTTCTCGTAGCTTTAAGTGAATATCTATATATATAAAAGGAGAAGCTGACTGACTGACTGACTGACTGACTGACATATCAACGCAGGGCCTAAACTATAAGGGTTAGAAACTTGAAATTTTGCACAGGGATTTCTTTTGTAACACTAAGAAAGGATTTTTGAAAATTCATCCCCTAAGAGGAAAAATGGGGGTTCAAAGTTAGTATGAAACTTTGCCGTTTTTGAAGTTATTCGAATAAAGTTTGGTACAAAGGTTCTTCATATAAAATTATGAAACACGTGTAAAATAGTTTTTTTAAAATCATCCCTTAAGGGGTAAAAAGGGGGTGCAAAGTTAGTATGAAACTTTGCTGTTTTTGAAGTTATTCGAATGAAATTCAATATGAAGTTCCTTCATTGAAAATCATGAAAGACGTGTAAAGTAGTTTTTCGAAAATCATCCCTTTAAGTGGTAAGAGGGGGTTGCGAAGTTAGTATGAAAGCTCTTTCGCATGCGCTAAAATTATCCCTATCTTATTTGCAAACACTTTACTCAACTAAAGCCCACGCGGACGTAGTCGCGGGCAACAGCTAGTATATATATATATATATATGGCGAAACAACGTTTGCCGGGCCAGCTAGTCTACTAAAATTTTCGTGTCTCAATGCCAGTGCGCATACTCCTCCGAAACGGCTTGATCGATTTCGATGAAGTTTTATGTGTATACTAGCTTTCGCCCGTGACTCCATCCGCGTGGACTTTAGTTCAAAATTTGCAACCCCGTTCACTCCCTTAAGAGTTAAATTTAGGAAAACGTGAAACACGTGTTCGATCAATTGTGTTGAAGATTATTTATTTTAAGTTTCAAGAAAATTAGACAACATTCTTTATACCTTCCATACAAATTTTGGCAACCCCTTTCGCCCCCTTAAGGGTTGAATTTCAAAAAATCCGTTCTTATTTTATAATTTATTATATATATTAATCCGTTTTATATCTTGCCTACATTATATATAGACCCTCTGACCTTCTGTACAAAATTTCAGCTTCCTAGGTCCAACGGCTTGGGCTGGGCGTTGATGAGTGAGTGAGTCAGTCAGTCAGGACTTTGAATTTTATTTATATAGATTTCTTAGGCCTGAGAATAGGTTGTTATCTATTTTTCATAGTCCTAAGTGAAAAAAATATGTATGGCGAAGCAACGTTTGCCGGGCCAGCTAGTTTACACATAAATTGCAACCATGAAGCAGTAAATTAACTACCTAAAACATAACAGTACGAGTAATGTAGCCTGCCTAGTACGTAGTCTTATCTCGTCACATCCGGTGAGGCGCCGGCGCCGGCGCTGGAAGATAAGCGAGCCGGAAGCGCTTAGGCCACCGTGCTACGAGTTTACAGTCTGTGCTAAATTAACATTCCATAGTTACAAGCAGAAGAGCGGTGTTAGCGGAGGGATTGACGACTTCTGTGACGAAGCTGTTAGCGCATCTGCTTACCATGTGAGAGGTCCCGGGTTCGAACCCCGGCTGGAGAGTAAAAAAAACCCTAGGTCTTGGATGTTTACATGTTTGTGACGTCGCTGTTTCTGGCTCCCACGACACAGGGTATCCTGTATGGGACCAGAAGCAATGTATGTGCCTGTAAGTAAAATGTTTATCTTTATGTTGAACGACGGGTTCTCATTCGGTAGGTCGTGGGTTCTTTAACAATACATACATAAGCTTACGCCTGTATCCTATAGGGGTAGGCAAAGTCCAGGAAATGCCACCTGCCACGATCCTGTCTAATTTATCATGGTGAAGCGAAAGAGTATGTCAGGATCGTGGCAAGTGATCAACCCTTGTCTCTGCTTACTCTGCCGGGATATCAGCGAGAATTTTCGTAATTTAATGGTTGAATTAGGTACTACGTGGTTTTTACTATTTGCAAGCCTCCCCGTCCACAACTGTATGTCAACTCATTAAGAGTTTCAATCAAAATTATGACTGATTGACTATCACAACTACCACACCACACATGCTTTCACTGTCATTTTAACTCCTATCGATATAAGTTCGGAATTCCCTTGGCTGTAATACGTATTTAACATGGCATCTGGAATCGTGTGGAAGCGTGCTACTGACATGCATCCAATATTGGCAACAGGACATGGTTCGATTTATGTGGAGATGGGTTAATTGCACATCATGCAAAGCGATTTACAGGCAGAAACTTATTACAGAGACATGGTAAGAAGCTGAAATAACGTTACGGTCATTAAAATTACGTGGATAAACGTGGATTTCAACAGAAGCATGGATACGGTGCAACCGCACATATTTCGTGGAATCGGAGAAAAATAACATAAACATAAACATGAACATTTACATACAGCCACATACATTGCTTCAGGCCCCACATTAGATTACCCTGTGACGTGGGAACCAGAAACAGCGACATCAAAAATATGTAAACATCCATGACCTGGGCTTTTTTTGTCCACAGGCGGAGTTCGAGCCCGGGACCTCTCGCATGGTAGGATAATGCACTAACCGATGCGCCACGGAGATCGTCGTCATTTCTAAACAGGAATAGTCTCATCTTCCTTGAGGCAACCGCAGTTTAGCGGCCTGTCGATCACTCCCATTCCCATGGTGTGGAAGTGTTTATAAAGCGTGCAGTGGCCCGTCATAAGCTTGAAGGAAAACAGCGTTAGGAAACCCTAGTGTGTGAGGGATTTACACACTTCAACGCTTACTACGTACAGTGGACCAAATATGAGGTAAAGTACGGTAAACTCACGTCTAACTAACTCAAATGGTTGATGAGCTTGTGCTCTGATACAAGCGAGTTTATGTTTGTATACAGGGTGACTTTGAGCGTGTTTTGAGGGAATGTTCTTTTCATTATGAAAAACAGTATTATTATTGATTCATTGGTAATTTTCAAGCATATTTATAAATATTCTTGTTTTCCAAGCTGTGAATCCAAATTCGAAGCGGCAGGAAGTACCGTAACGTTGACAAATGTTTTCTAATATGTAAAAATGTTAAAGTGGCTTACGTCCGACATGCATGAACTATTAAAAACAATTAAGTTGGGCGGACTATACCTACCGATAAGACGCTGAGAACATAGTATTATTTACATTTTTATTACATTTCATCCCGATAGTTGCCGATAGGTATTTCTTGTATGCAAGTAAAGTAGGTAATATTGGCTAAAAAAAGTTTTTTAGCGTATTTTTTTTAAGTACCACCAAATGTTTCTGAAACTTGATAAGGATGACAATTTAATCAGATGCATTATGTCCTTGAAACGTACAATTAAAAACCATTGTTAACAATTCCGTCATTCGAATTTAAAGTCACTCTGTATATTATGTCAGATATTGCAAACTCGATGTAGGGCATTACTTCAATATGCTGTCTGCAGCACGTTTTAGCTGGATAGAAAGCTACAATGGCGGACCAAACAATAGCAAACAGATCTGCTGGAATAATGCTGGCTCAACCAACGAACTGGAACAATAGGGGGAAAAGTTTCCTTTCCGTTGAAAAAACCGGAACTAGACGACAGATGTTTTTATATCGTTGACGCCTCAATTTTTTTACTACTAGTTTTATTCTGATGACGAAACGTTAAGGGGGTGCAGGTAACACTAGCGCCGTATACTCGTATTTTGTACAGATCGAATTTGCAGAAACTGTAAATTCTCGGGCAAAAGAACGGAACGGAATGGAACGGAACGGAACGGGACGGGAAGAAACAGAACGGAACGGAACGTTTACTATAGAGACCTAATTAACCAAGTTACTGTGTAAACTATCAAGATATACATACAAAAATATATTTAAAGCCTCCACCAATCCGGACTAGGCCCCCGTGGTAGACTTTAACTTTAACTTCCATAATGATGATGATGATATTATTATATTTTATATCATCATCATCAACCCATTATATCCCAACCGAGGGGCACGGGTCTTTTCCCTGAGGAAAGTATATGCCATACTCCTCCACGGGGGCCAAGTTCGGATTCGTGGAGGCTTGTAAGACTAGTGGCTGGTCTTACTGTCAGATGCCCTAAGGCGTCTGATTTGGCTTATTGACTGCCATATATCGACGGCAGCCGGCACCAATTTCTTAACGTGCCGTGCGAAGCACAGAACCGCTCGGAAAAATGTCACCAGCATATTTCTATCTTATTCTGCAGCTGCGATAATTCAGGTGCATATTGTCGTATGTACACGCTCTCCTGTTAAGTATAATAATGACACATCCGACCAAATGCTCTAGATATATACATAATGCAGTAAATAGTTGATATGGGGTAACGAACATAATCTTGTTTATCTTTTAATAAATTCTGAATTTGTACAAGGTTGTCTGAGCTGAAAGTTTTATCACAAAATTGTCATCGAACCCCGAGGGCGCGAGGATTTATAACGACAGTTTACTTGACGTAGGTATAGGCAGCCTTTTTCTGGTACGTGCGAAATAAAAAATAGCTCACCCCGGTGATAAATAAATCTATAAGTAGGTACTTAGGTACCTGATTGTTTTTCACGAAAAAAGAGTGTGACAGTTTGAGTGTGTCATTTTTCATACGTACATGCATACATACATAAACTCACACCTGGTCGGACTCTTCCGACAAAATTCAAATAAGTGAATCCGTAAAATAATGTATAATTTCTGTGTAATTTCCTTTTTTTTGCACAATAAAGTGTATCTGTCTATAATAAATGTACTTCTTATATCTATAAACTTTCTTATATCTATAAGAAATATATTTATTATACCAACAAGGCTAACATTATCATAAGTTCATTGACATTCAACAAGCAAAATGTAAATTCTTTACGTTGAAAGAAATTTCTGATTTCAAGACACATTACAGACACAAAAGGTAGTAAGTTTTACTTCCATAGCACATAGTATTCTTATACAGGGTGTAATTTTGTAATCCCACCTGAAGGGGAAGTACTCATTAGAAGAATTCATTAGAAGAATAAATACTGTAGATAGAAAATTTTACTCAAAGGAAACATTCCTTTATTTTTGAAGAGAAAGAAAATTGCATTCAAAGATTTTTTAAAATTCGCTTGCCGCATCCGGTAATCCAACTGACTAAAATCTGTGAAAGTTGCACCCTGTACTTTTATTGCATCGATCGTTAGGGTCAATTATAAGGATGAAATCTCTCTAACAAACTTTATAAATTAAATGAAAGGAAAACAATGAAATCTTAAATAATTAATTCAATGGGTCAAGTTAAAGCACTTTTACTCTTTTCTTTATGTTTACTTATGTTATTTATTAATAATTATCATTGACGTCATTTATCCATTAAAATGACGAATTACTATTTAGATAAGACGAATGCAATTTGCACGATCACCAGACCTCATCCCTTTAGATTTTTTTTTTGTGGGGATATGTAAAAAAACAAATTTACATTAAATCTTATGAGAATGTAAACGAGTTGAAAGTTGAAGTTCAGAATACGATTTATAGCATTCACCACAACACGTTATTAAAGGTTACTAGAAATGAATTCATTAGAAGAATAAATTTGTGTATCCAAGAAAACGGAGCCCATTTCGAGCAATATAATGATATCTTAAATTGATTTAATTATTTACAAAAAATGGTAAACTAACTAATTAAGTTAGTTTACCATTTTTTGTAAATAATTAAATCAATTTAAGTTATCATTATTTTCCTTTCATTTATTTTATGGAGTTTGTTAGAGAGATTTCATCCTTATTTGACCCTAAAGATCGCTGCAATAAAAGTACAGGTTGCAAATTTCACAGATTTTAGTCGGTTCGATTACCGGGTGCGGCAAGCGAATTTTTTTAAAATCTTTGAATGAAGTTTTCTTTTTTCTTTCTTTTCAAAAATAAAGGAATGTTTCCTTTGAGTAAAATTTTCTATCTCCAGTATTAAGAGTACTTCCCCTTCAGGTTGCATTACAAAATTCCACCCTGTATATAAAAAAGGATCGCTGTTCGCTAGTCTCACTAAAACTCGAGAACGGCTAAACCGATGTAGCAAATTTTTGGTTTAATATTTGTGGAATTCTAGGGAAGGCTTAAACGGTGTGAAAGTATGGAAAAATTTGGCGGTACGATGTTTGCTGGGACAGCTAACTTGCAATAGTTTGCTATAATTTCATGAATGGCCAATGAAAATAAAATACCTTGGCAAACGGGTTATTAGAGCTCTTTAGCTGTGTAATGTTGACAAAATTACAAAAACTAAAACAAATTAAACTGCTTAGAAAATAAAAACAAAAATAAAGAAGGAGAAATATTTTAAACATAGAAATAGGTGTCAGCAAAGTTTTGGTGAAGATGAGATTTTTTCACAAAGATCGGCAGTGTTCCCTACTTGATTGATCAATAGATTTTTTTTTAGGTCAGTTTCACCAGTAGAAATTATTTATGGTGAATGAATATACAATATGTAATTTTGAAACGAAAGCTCCGTATGGTAGAACGTAATTTTTTTCTAGAATTTTGAGAGTTTTCGTAGAATATTCAAGAATATTTACATTGTTAAAATGTAGAGGGGTCCCCGGGGTACCCCTTTGGGATACAGGCGTGAGCTTATGTAAGTTAAAATTTATACATTTTGTAATTCTTCTACTACAACTGTATATATAACTTAAGCCATTTTGACGTCAATACCATGTGATGTAATACACAGTTACTTCTAAAATGCAGGAAATTCAGGAATTCAGGAAACAATACAATTAGGTACCATGTCTATTTTAAAACAATTGTATAACAGTTTTTATAGATAGAAAGAACATTTTTTATTGTGTGTATACCAGGAATCGCACATGAGCTTTGACAATAACATAGTAGGTTCAGTACAATTGGCTTCTTTGTTTATTTGATTTATTTTTTTCTTAATTTAATAATTTATATTTTTTACAACGTAACTAACCTTTACACACAGAAATAGCATAAAACATGATTTTTATATCATTCAGATTAATCCCTCCTCCTAACATTTTTTCTGCTCCAATTCGTCCGATGAACCCTGAAATTAATTTGAACGCCATCTTAGAATTTGTTGCTTCAATCCGAATCTTCCAGAAGGAGTTCCTGGCTCGACTCATCCGTCTCCATAAGCTGCATAGTGGCCGTGGAGCCACACGGGTCCCCACTGGTACCCTCGGAGGGACCCTCGGATGCGGCCCCGTCCTGCAGTAGTTTCAATTTCTCCCGATCCCGGCGAGAGAAGAACCCACTCTGGAGAAGAAAATATACAGTCTTCAATTTCGTACCTACTTCAATGCAGATGGACAAGTCACCATCAAGAAATACCCAAATAGATTATTTCGGCGAATTTAAGTAAATTTTCTCGATCAAAAACCAGGTATGGGATGACTAAAAATATATCTTAATTTTCGTAATCTTTATTACCTAAATATAAAACGTAGTGAAAGCGGCTGGGAAACATTGGACGAGACTAGCACTGGACCGGACGGGTTGGCGTGAAATGGAAGAGGACAATGCCCAACAGTGGGCTCTAATTACGAGTTGATTAGATTAGATTAGAAACCATAATTAAAATTGTTTGAATACGCGAGCGAGACAGATGCGAGCGACAACAGAGCGAGATGCTAAACATAATAAGATCCTTAAAGTTTGCTAAAAAACAACATATAATTTAGACACTTTGCTCATTTAACTACTCGTAACCAACCGCCAAGTCAGAGTCCCTCTTTGAGTTGAAATCCCTGACCTCACACAGTCAACAGTTGTTCAACCTCTACATTTTAGTTACAAAGTTACTATTAAGGTATCCTAGCGCATGCGCATGTTGTAATTGTAAAATAAAGGAGAACGCAGACTGGCCGCACCGAACGCACCGTTAGCCAAATGATATTAGCAGTTTGTTAGTGTTATTGGAGCAGGAAAACTATTATTATGTTATGCAGTCACTTCAGGACCCCTCATGAACGTTCATAGAGCTTTAACTTAGTTAACCCTTTCAGACCTGACCTTGAAATTAACAATGGTTTTCTATTGTTATTTTCAAGGTCAGGTCTGAAAGGGTTATGATAAGTTGTGTCACTGTACATAATTTGTGAAGATTCACAGAATTTTATATTAAGTATTCGAATGCGGCGACGCGTGCGGTGCTGCCAGGTCTGCGTTCACCTTAAAAGAACATTACCTTATGCAGTCCATAGACGATGGCACCCAGTAGGGCAATGGCCAGTATGATTCCAATCGTCAAACCGATGATTAATGGCCACAAAGATGGAGCTGGGTCTAATACCAACGAAGTCATTATTTCTTTGGTCCTGCAAAATGTTATTAAGTCAGTAATTTTCACACTAGTTAATTGACTATCTTTATATAGAGTTGTTTACTAGCCTTCAAGCGTTTATTGAGCCTTCACGATAGTGAAAGACATAAAATGCATTTTTCCAACTCGGCGTGACAAACTTTATAATGCAAATATAGTGATAAGGCCGCCGTCTGTACTCTTAGATTATGAAATACCTGTGTAATTTCCTTTTTTATGTACAATAAAGTGTTCTCTATCTATCTACATATATCCCAATTCCTTGTAAAATAAGTAGTCAAACATCACTGTAACTTGTAAAAAGATGGATTTATTTCTCGGTAATGAATGAGTTTTAAATTAATTTATTAATTGACTGGGAATAGACTGCGTCACTTGGTATCAAACATTGTTTACAACCCTCTAGTAATCTACACAAAGGCATTCTCTTTTATTTTTATTTTGTTTATTCATTAGGAAACAAACAGACAAAAAACAAAACAGTGCATGAAAAACTATTTTGTCCCTATTTTAAGATAAACATATACTTAAACATTTACATACAGGCACATACATTGCTTCTGGCCCCACACTAGGATACCGCTTTACGCTTTATTGCACAAAAGAAATAATACAGAAAAAATAACTTAAATAACAAATGATGATGTACAAAGGCGGACTTATTTCAAAAGAAATTTCTTCCAGCCAGCCTACGAAAGGTTTGAACAGTGAACAGAGAGCGGGAGATGGCAAATAAAGCTCAAAACAATTATTTCTATCCTAATATATACTATCATTGTACACATATCTACATACATAATAAATAATATACATGTATACATACATACTTCTAAACATAAATATTTATAACTTAATAAACATACATAAGTAAACGCTACATAGATAAAATAATAATAATAACGATATTACTTATATAATGGTGAGAAAGTGCTCTTTGAGTTTGACACGGAACTGTGACACAGACGGACAATCTCGAATTTCCTTGGGCAGTGAGTTCCACTGGCGAGCAGCACGCACAGAGAACGAGGTGGAAAAGAACTCAGTGTTGCAGACTGGGACTTGCAATGTTCTTGTATCACACGCTCTCTGTGGTCTGGTTCGCGGCGGCAACAGTGAAAATCTCTCTTGTAGGTACACGGGTGCACTTGGGTTTTTGAGGATGTTGTAAAGGAGAGTCAACATATGCAAGTTGCGGCGCATTCTAATCGGAAGCCACTTTAAAAGACGTCGGTTTTCAGACACATGGTCATACTTTTTTAGGCTTAGCGCATAGCGAATTGCCAGATTTTGGAGACGTTCAAGCTTGTTGACCAGAGCCTCGGTTGCGTCCATGAAGCAGACATCAGCGTAATCAAGCAGTGGTAGTAGCAGCGCCTGGGCAAGCATCACTTTTGTTTTGAAAGGCAAGAAGTTTTGGAGCCGTTTGAGGGAGTGGTACGAAAAGTGCATGCGTCTGCTAATGTCATTGACCTGAGCCTGCCAAGATAGATGACAGTCTATGAAAAGGCCGAGGTTTTTAACCTTGTCACTAAATGGGATTGGGACGTGGTCATATATCAAGGCCGGTAGACTAGAGAGAGGCAGGCCATCGCGCAACCGTTTACTGCCTATGACGATGGCCTGTGACTTGAACGGGTTGACCAGAAGACCGAAATCTTTAGCCCACGCCCGAATAGCCCACAGGTCATCGTTCATAGAAGCAAAAGCCTTAATAGCATTGTGAATCTTGGCTAGCGGGTTGCAAGGATCCGACCCAGCATCAAAATGCACGTATAGTTGAAGGTCGTCAGCATAAAGGTGGAATTCAGAATGGAGTGAATGAGTTATTTCATTGATGAAGATTGCGAAAAGTAAAGGCGAGAGCACTCCACCCTGCGGCACACCCGCCCTCAGTTGACACCAGTCTGAAGATGCCTTACAGACCTGGACCCTCTGCTCACGCCCACGAAGATAAGAACCAAACCACTCCACCGCAGGCTCAGAGATGCCCAGAGACCGCAGGATACCAAGAAGGATGTCAAAGTCAACGGAGTTGAACGCACTGCTGAAGTCAAGTAAAGTAAGTAAAGTCAATTGTTTGTTATCCATGGCGTATCGAACATCATCGGTTACCTTCAATAGGGCAGTGGTGGTACTATGGAAAGGACGGTGCCAGATTGGAAAGGACTTAGAAGGTTATTTTTGTGGAGAAAGGAATACAGTTGAATTTGCACCTCGTGCTCGATAATTTTGGATAGAATGGGAAAAATAGAAATAGGGCGAAATTGCGAGAAAAAAATTGGGTTAGGAGTTTTTGGGAGAGGTATGACCTGGGCTTTTTTCCAGGCGGAAGGAAACACTTTGCTGGAGAGGTAAAAATTGCAAATGTGTGTGACATCAGGAACTATATCATCCAGAACCATAAGAAGCATGTCCCTGCTGAGACCATCGCAACCCACAGCCTTGGTAATTATTGAAAGTAACCTTTTTTTAACACTACCTTCAGTTACGTCGCGGAAAACAAACGTGTCACAGTCAGGCAAGTTTTTGTTAGCTAGTCTAGTGAGAGAGGTAGTTTTAGTCAGAGAGTCAAGTAAAACAGGGGGATTAGAAAAGTGAACATTCAATGCGTCTATGTCAATACTGTGTGGCAGTGGTTCAGAAGACTTCCCAACACCCAACGTCCTCAAGAACTTCCAAACCTGCGGCGGAGAAAGCTGTTCGATAGTGGAATGGATGTGTTGCCGTTTTGCATCCCTGCATAACCGATTGCAACGATTGCGGAGAGACTTGTAAGTTTTTACATCTTTGTTTGGCACGGTCACGTTTAGCCATCAAGTTTTTTATCTGTGGGGTGAGCCATGGGGCAGGAAAGTGCTTGACTCTGATTTGCCTGAAGGGAGCATGTATATTATAAATTGCTGTGCATGTTCTTGAAATTCCGTTGCAAGATCACCTTACTGCGGCGCTTCGGTGGCCGGCATTTGTACGAAAGGTGAAGTAAGTCATGATATGAAAAAGGGGCAGTAGTTTGTCCATGTGAATTTATGAGTGTAGGTTTGGACACTATGATTAAGTCAAGTAAGGTTGGTGCACTGTTGGGGGGATGATGTGTCGCAGTGAGCGGCAGAATGTGTAAATCAAGAGAGGATAGTAAGGATTTTAAAGTTTTACTGCGGCGGTCGTTCAAGGACAAGCACGTATTAAAATCGCCCATGACAATAATTTGATCATAGAGTGGTCTGAGGTTACCTAAAATCGTTTCAAATTCGTCAAAGTAACTTACATTGGAAGAAAGGCTATATGCTACTCCAAGTAATATTTTGGAGTGATGTAACTCAATTTCTAGGAAAATGTACTCAAAGCAGCTTTTATACGGTATTGGGCAAGTACTTCGACATAATACTTTACACGGTATTTTACTGCGAAGATAGATACAGACTCCCCCACCCGAGGCGCCAGTTCTATCATTCCTGTACATATGAAACCCGTGCAGTGGATAAAGGGTTGAAGGACGTGAAGGGCTCAGCCAAGATTCAGACACTAATATCCCATCAATCTCCTGATTATTGAAAGAGGTCAGAAAGTCAGTATAATGTGCATGAATACTTTGAGCATTTATATGTACTAGATTCAAGGCAGGCGATTTTGACGGAAATACAGCCCGCAGCTTGGTGTCAAGTGGGGCAGCATCAGACAAGAACGAGTCGTCACCGCTGAGAGCACTGTCAAAGTCATCCGAGGGCAGGAGAAAAAGTCAAAATCGAGAGGATGTTATCTGGCATAATAATAATATTGAACAAGATAAATATATGGATAAATAAATAATACAAAATAATATTACATAAAACGTTACAGTAAAATAACTATAAAGGTACCAAAAACCTGTTCCGGCTGGCCTGGCTGACATTACTTAATTTTAGACAATTAAAAGAATCACTATCGTATATACCCTGTGTCATGGAAACCAGAAACAGCGACCGTCACAAACATGTAAACAATATAAATATATAAATACATGAGGAGGTTTATCTTCTTCTGTCGATGAAGCAAAAGTGATTTGGCAGGATCGTGGCAGGTGGCAGTCCCTGGTCTCTGCCTACCCCTCTGGGATACAGACGTGAGCTTATAGATGTATGTATGGTTATCTTATTTTTTTGTAGTTTTTTTACATCTTTGTACAAAACACAAAATAGAAAAACAAAAAAATACACTTACAGGTTCTGCCGAAGCAAAGTTAGGGACGTAGTAATATTAACTATCATCGATTCTTCTAGCAAAGCACCGTAATCGTCTAAATCGAATCGTAAAGTCAAAACGAATGACAAAGATTCGTTTGCAGGTGCTGAGTAAGTACAGGATAGTATTGTGGCGTTAGCCGTGCACCCTTTCATTTGGTGGGTCACTGAAAGCTGAAAGTAGATTAGCAGTATAAGGCTCAATTCACACTGGCGCAGAGTCGAAGCGAAGCGAAGCGACGCGACGCGAAAATTATTTCGTGCGAATTATCGCGCGAATGCGCGCGTCTGCGCACATCGACGCCCGAACCCGACGACCCTTGCAGGTGAAGACGCGAAACAATGAGCCATTTTCAGAAGCACTAAAAAAAAATAAAAATATTACGGCTGTCAAAGTAATGCAATTTTGGACCTCAGCCCAATAGCCATGTGTGATACATCATAAAATAGGTCTCAGCAAGCTGAACAAAAGTTACTATGACGCCAATAGCCAAATGCTTGTCCTATCGGAGTTATATTGTATTGAAAAAAAACTAAGATTTTCAATAAAATATAACTCCGAAACAACAAACATTTAGCTGCTGGCGTCATAGTAACTTTTCTTCAGCTCGGTGAGACCTATTTTATGATGTATCACACATGGCTATTGGGCTGAGGTCCAAAATTGCACTACTTTGACAGCCGTAATATTTTATTTTTTTTAGTGCTTCTGAAAACGGCTCATTCGCGCGAATCCGAGCAACCCTTGTAGGCGAAGACGCGCGCAATCGCGCGCATGCCTGCGCAGACGCGCGTCGCTGAATATTTTCAAATTTTCGCAACACAAATTCGTACCGTATTGATAGAGAAATAGAGATGAATTTAGAACAGTTGAAAAACGTGACGCTTCGCTTCGTGACGCGACGCTTCGACTCTGTGCCAGTTTGAATTGAGCCTAAGAGTTCGTATAACAGTGCAACAGAGCGGCGAACATTGTATATTGGCATGCAGTGAACAATTTTTTTTTACATTTACATACAAGTACATACATTGCATCTGGACCAGCGACGTCACAAACAACACACAAACAACGTTAGCTTTTAGAATATACCTCGGGCTCTAGAGTAGGCTTCGGTTTTCGCCGAAAGCACACGAGTGTAATACTACTTTATGCTCTGGATAAAACTTTTCTTCACTATTTTGAAAATTTATGTAAGTGCAAGTGTATATTAGTTCTGATATTTCTGTAACACGAATAAATCCGATTCTATCCGATAGTAGCCGAGGTATATTCTAAAAGCTAACAGACTGTAATAATCCACCTGGGGTTTTTTCGTCCCACAAACAAAGTCATAGTACAAATAAATAAATACTAGTGAGGTTAGTAAATAAATACGCGTAAGTAATTTCTTTTAGCCGCTCACGTGCTGCTACGAAAGTTCCGAGAAGTTCGCTCATTTAAAACGGCTCGTATAATTTTGATCTCATTTGCATAAAGCTCTCAGGATTTTACCATTTCGGGAAGGTAATATACGGCTTCCAACTCTGGCCAGTCTGAAGGCCCATCGTTGAATATCTGTGAAAAAAAGCTTACATTATTACGCGGATATTTTTTGAGATAAGGTACTTGGTTTATGTAATGCCTTACACTACGAGTGCGGAACCCTAAAAATAAGGTCATCTCCATGGGTTTCTCTTGCCGAAACTAGGTCTCTTACCAATTTTTTTCTGCATTTGAGAATTGGCAGTATACTCGTATCCAAATTCAAATATTTTTATTCACAACTAGCTTTTGCCCGCGACTCCGTCCGCGTGGACTTTAGTTCAAATTTTTGCAATCCCGTTCACTCCCTTACCGATCCGATTTAGAAACACACAAGAATACTAATAAGCTTCTCCACTACTCCGGCATCCGGTTTTTAACGGCCCGATAATTTGCTAGATCGGAACGGTATTTTACCGGTCGACCGGTGATCGACGTACAAAAACAATACACGTTTTTGGACCGCGCATACAACCCAAAAATGTTCCCATACAATTTAATTAGATTAATAGAATGTGTGGAAAACGTCCTCTGCCTCGAATAGAAAAACCGAGGAATTTTAATAAAGCACTGCGTCACGTCCATTGCCGATTTATAGTCAGACGAAGTGGAGAAGCATAATCCGGCATCCGATATTTTTCTCATGACTGATTCTGGTTCCGACGCCCGGTCTGGAGCAGTGGAGAAAGGGCCTAAGGGTTAAATTTTGAAAAACCGCGAATAAAATAAAATAATAATAAATAATAAACTCACGCCCGTTATCCCCGAAGGGGTAGGCAGAGGCACCAGTCTCTAGAACTGGACCCACGTTTTGCCGAGTTTATTAGGTCCCAAACGTGACAAGTGGCAAGCCTGTCGCCGTTATTCGGGCACAATTTATCAGCGAATGGTGTTGCTGTGCAAACAAATGTACGTAACTAAAAGTCATTTGTACATGCGTGGTTCGAACCCAGACCCTCATGATCGAGAAGCAAGGGTCAACCCCACTACGCCACCACCGCTAAAAACCGCGAAATACGTGCTAAATCAATTGTGTTCAAGAGTATATATTTTATGTTCCAAGAAAATTAGACAACATTATTTATACCTCCCATACAAATTTTGGCTACCCTTTTCGCCCCTTTAGGGATTGAATTTGAAAAAAAATCGGTCTTATTCCTTGCCTACATTATATATACACGCTCTGTGCAAAATTTCAGCTTCCTAGGTCCAACGGCTTGGGCTGGGTGTTGATGAGTGAGTCAGTCAGGACTTTGAATTTTATTTATTTCACAAAATGAACGCCAAAGTCAATCATTTCACCATTAATAGACTACGCGGAGAAGAAGCTAGCAAAGACACTTCACATTTATTGTTTCCAAAACAGTCGTAAGTTATTTATCAAACTTAATCAACAAGTCTCCTAATACATTTAATATTAATCTATTGTTAACACCAGACATCTTTCTCTTCTAATTAATCGTTGATTTTTTAATAAGTTTTTTTTCAGAGTGTGCATAACACATTTCTTAAGTCGCGGCGGAGGTTCTCTAATATAATAATATGTTAGGAAATCTTGTAGTCATGCCCCATAAGCAAGTCTAAGTCGTGGAAATCACAATTTATGTTTATTTCTAGTATTAACGTTATGATGGCTGCCAATAATTTTGAAGTATCTATGTTTTTTTTTTAGAACGTACATACTCGTAATATTTTCATCAACGTATTGTACCAGTCGAAAGCCTTGCGGTCTTATTTATAAACACGTTCTTTTTAAACACTCCTCAGGCGAAGATTAAAAACTCTGTGGTCACGTTTACCCGGTGATTTGAGAAAAGATGGTCAGAGTAGTTTTTTCGCTGCCTTTTTCTCCACTACATTCGGCTATAAGTTGCCTTAGAGCCGAGGAGACCCTAACATTATAAGTACATTATTTATGTTTATTTATTATGTTTATTGACATTCAACAAAGATAATATAAATTGTTTACATTGAAATCTATTTCAGTTTTCTGATTTATGTGTAAGAGCCCTAAGGATAGAAGATGTTGTGGCAAAACGACAATGATTGTCGTTACAAAAGAGTAACCGTTTTAAAATACTTACCTCGTAGTAATGAGTAATTGTTACGAATCCTCGTTCGTATAACTTTTGTCTCGTAACAGGAACAGTTACATTTGGTAGGGACTGACTGAAAACAATACATTTACGTATATAGGGTGTCCCGAAACACAACGTTTAGCCGGTACCGGGTGAAAAGGCAAGTCATATTGGTTATCAGAAACATAGAAAAAAAATTAAATGTATACAAATCTTTACTTTTTCAATTTTTTTTTGTTTTGTAACTCTAAATAATGCTCCTTTAAACTGTTAACAAAATTTCAATATCAGCTGCTCCAGCTTGGAAGAAGACTTTAAAAAAATAACTTATAATTACCCATTTTAAATTTTAGTTTTAATTATGTTTGTGAAATTTCTTGAATGAATAATTAAAAAAAATATATTGTACTTAAAATAAAAAAATCTATTTTTTTTATATTTTTCTGATAACCGGACTTGCCTTTTCACCTGGTACCGGCCTAACGTTGAATTTCGGGACACCCTGTATGTAACCAATTGGACGTAGCTTAGTAAAAAGACGTTTCAACCCACACAAAGTGAGTTTTGACATATTTGAGTTTAGTTTTAAGCTGATTTACGCTCTCCATACGAGTGGGTTGGACTACCATGTGCATAACTTTGCACATACTCATCGGATCGCCATGAAAGTATTTGATTCTTAAAATATAGACCAAGTTAGTGATAATTTTGGTATATTTTACTCAAAAACGACGATGTTGTGGGTTGGAACCTTTTTCTACACTACATCCAATTGGTCTAATACAATATTATCTGAGATTCGTGCAAATCGTACAAAAAATTGCGTAAAGTTTTTCATCCGTTTTTTTTTTTACGTAGCCTCCGTTTTTGTGTCCCACTGCTGGGCAAAGGCCTCCCCCAGTTCAGTCCAAAGTTTTCGGTCCTAGGCCACCTCAGATCACTCCGGCAGGTGTTCGTCGAGATCGTCTCGCCAACGTCTCCTAAGCCGAAATTTATTTGTACAAACAATACATAAGTACATTTTCCTTTTCAAGGCTTAATCACAGTTAATTTTATCTTAAGGATATCAAAACAAACAAGACTTACCCAGAAATATTGAAACTAGCCATTGGCTTCACTTTAATCACCACCGTATTATCAATCACACTCTGAAAAGGATCTTCGAGTTTAGCAAAAACTGTCAACTCAGTCTCCTCCATGGTATTTTGAGTGTACTCAAGTTCCACATCCCATTCTACCTTTGCACCTCTCGGCAAAGGCGCTGGGACAGTACAAGTCAGGTTTAGCTCTATCAGGGTACAGGGAGTTGGGACTCGTATTGGTAATAGTGGCAGAGCAATGTACACCTTAGCTCCGTACGCTGGTTCGTCAATATTTGTGATAGTCACCCGTACGCCCAGTTTGGACTGAGTGCCTGGAACAAAAGGGGAACTGGGAAAAATTATTGCTGCCAGATTTGCTGGTGAAACTCGCCACGAGTCTTGTAGTTTGATTGTAACATAGGAATAATGTGGGAAGGATACCATCCTGGTATACGTCCCACTGCAAAGCACAGGGCTTCTCTCAGAGAAGGGTTTAATCAAGAGTATGAGTTTAATCACCACCCGTGCCAACCGTGGACAAGCGTCACCAAGTGCTGAGGTAAGTGAATAGTTCACACACTCACACTCAAGTTTAAAATGTTTTCCTACACAGTTAGCGAGTGGTACTATAACTTCACAAATGTACATAATAAAGAAAACATATCATAGGTTTGCCCGCTGGGAACCTTGGCTCCTGGTTCTGGGTCTGACCTGGGAGCTAGGTCTCTCGCTTCCCAGTCTACCCCAGCTCCAACATAAAAACGTAAAATGTTAATACGACGCTGGGCTCAAAACAAAGTTACAGATGTTGAAATAGTGACCACGAGGTTCAAAAATCATGGAGTTAATCTCTCTTGAACTGAGATAGATGAGCCAAAATTGTGACAGACAAGGTCTCACAGAAGACTAAGGCAAACATGGTGGGACAAACTAAATATCTTTTTAGAGGAAGGTTAATAATGGTTAATGACTAAGTACCTGGATGACCGAGCTTTGCTCGGTATGTAGGTTTTCACACAAAAGGAGGAACTTGAAAAAAAAAAATTATTATCAAGTCTCGAACCAGGGTCTTCTGTTTACGGTATCGTCCTATTTCCCACTTGAGCTATGACAACCTTACAGATGGTTGCGAAAATTACCTTCTTGTAGTGTCGCAGTTATTTCTTTGCCTTAAAACGCGGTTAATACGACGTTTTATAAAAATGAAACCTAGTTGTATTAACTAATTGCCCCCGAAACCCCCTGCATAGATAATTTCATGAAAATCGTTGGAGCCGTTTCCGAGATTCTGATTATATATAAATATATATACAAGAATTGCTCGTTTAAAGAGATTAGATAGAGATGGAAATCAGATAGAAAGGATCATATATGTAAAAGCCTGCAAAGAGAGTAACATTAAGAAAACCGAAAGCATAAATTTTGTTCCGAAGTTAATAGTCAATAAGCCGAATAAAAGTTAATAGTAGATTGTCTCAGAACATTTAAAATATAAACATGATTGAGGGAAAAGCTTGATAGTGAAATGACGTATCTGTGCTGCTGAAAATATTCTAGGGCTCACCTATCTAACACACTCAAAGACATGTTGAGCAAAGGTCTGCAGATCAGGTCTTCGCCACAGTCTCTGGTCAGCTGAATCTTAAATGAGGACTCCATTACGCAATCATCAGACAATCTCGCAGAAGATCGGTCAAACGTTAGTGAATCGTCTGAAATAGATTTTATTTCTAGTTACAATAACTGCCAATGCAGCAGCTACATTAGTAATGGATTTCAAGAGATCCATACAAAATTAAAAGTAAGAAGAATTCAAAAGCCCTATAACTACTGAAAATAAACATGGTAATAAGGATAATGAGCATGGAATTTCCTTAGGGAAGAGACCCGTGCCCCTCGCTGGGGACATAATGGGTTGATGATGATGAGCATGGCAATAAGGATACCATACTCCTGCATTTTTTTATAAATCGAGCCTTAAACATAAACATTTACAAACAGGTATATACATTGCTCTGGCACCACAATTGGATACTAGTATAGGCTTGATCGAACTTGGAATAAATGAATAAAAAAGGAATAAGATATTAACGAAGTTTTTTCATAAAAACTTCTCACACTCATCAAAATTAAATATTATTTAAGTGTGATCATTGGAATTGGGTTAATAATAAATTTCGGGTTAGGAAAATTTACGTCATCGACTATACCCTCCGACTGGCGCAAAGAAGCTGTCCATGATGACGATGAGACAAGTCATATGGGTTCAACAGATTAAACGAAGGTCATGATTATGATCGTGATCATGATCGAATGCGAATGCGAAGCGAACGACGATGTGAATGTGAGAGACGATGTGATATTCGCATTTTACAGGATATAGAGGCAGGCAACTATTTATGTGTTGGGTTAGTTTCCTTACTTAATGAAATTTTATTTCATGGGTCTCTAATATTCCTATACAATTTACCTAACATACCTGTCATGGTGTTATTTGGTTCCAAGACAAACTTTAATGATATAGGTTTTGACAGGTCGGCCGTTGGCTGGAAAAGCAAAGGAATTCTGATTAAAACACAATCTTACGTATAACAGTTTAAATTACATAATATGTATCTATAGTTTCAGAAAAAAAAACATTCTATGGTGGTAAAGTCTGGACTATTTGAGGCTAGCAATAACAAAAACCATCACGACAGCAATGTATGACTTGGTTTTCAGAGTAACGTAGTGACTTTGGACTACTCGCGTTGTAGGAAATCATTGTGATTAAACCAGATTTTGAGTGGTATTCACATCACTCAGCTCTTAAAATCGCTAATCCACAGTAGGCACATGTGATGATTATGATAGTATTTGATAGTAAGAAACTTCGTGGATTATTCCTTCAACTTTCTGGTAGGTACTTTAGCTTTGGATTGTTACTAATTCAGTAAGATTTTATTATAGAATCTTGAGATTAAAGATTAGTTTCATAATTTATAACCCATCTAAGACGAGTTAAGTGTTGGATGAAGACGGGCCATCTTCATACAACACTTCACCTATTAATTTTATAATTAATAACAGCTATTTCAGATTTAGTTACATTAAAATTTTCATTTATTCTAGATTAAGCACTTATTGCATATCCCGCTTCCAATTTAGAAAACTTCTATACGTACATACTTTATCTTTAAGTTTATTCTGCAATAAAATCGACTGTTTTCCGTTTTGTACACTGAAATAAAATAAATCAACTTACTTTGACCTCCACTACTTGTTCTTCGCAGCTCTTTTGTCCAGGTTCAGCTGTAACTGAGTATTCATCCTCTCCTGACAGTATTGCTCTCTGATTCTCTGAGTCAACTATAATAGACGCTTTGAGATCTGCAAAATTTCAAAATTCGAATTCAAATATTTTATTCATAGTACAGACACAATATTTACTTTATGAACGTCAAAGTTGTTAGTTTCACACTTAGTAAATTACATGGAGAAGAAACTAATAAATAAACTCCACATTTTATTCTTTTCGAAACAGTTTTAGCATAATTAACAAACTTTCAAACATTACTCGTGGATGTGTTGAACACTTGACACAGTTATTCTCTGATTAAATTTAATATTAAAATGCCAGACATCCTTGTCTTTGCAGAGAAAATAGAATTAAAATTTTTTTAGCGCTCCACGATTATCAACTTTAGCTCGGCAACGTGGTCGGACTCTTCCGACAAAAAGTCAAGTAAGTGTATCCGGATATGTTCATTTTACATTAGCACGTAGAGATTTTTCTCTCTTTCGGTAAGTTTGGGAATATTGCAAAACATAATGTTCTAGTGATTGGTGCCTCTGCCTACCCCCTCGGGGATAACGGGCATGAGTTTATGATCACAATTTTAATGTTTGCCGGCTCAGCTAGTAAAAATATCCAAAGAGCGCACAGCCGTAACGACGTCGATATAAACTTACGTTTTTTCGCGTGAGGCCACAGTTTATTTGCATCGGTGACCACACAGAACAGGACTGTAAAATTGGTGGCGTTTTGTGGCAAGTCCATCGCATCGGGCACGTTGATTGAGGCCGTGACAGTGAGGGATGGGACGCAGCGGTAGAGGTAGGCCGAGCCACTGGCGAAAGCTCCCACAGCTAAATCTTTAAATATAAACAGAATAATTTACATACAGGCACACACATTGCTTCTGGCCCCACACTAGGATACCCTGTGTCGTGAGAACCAGAAACAGCGACATCACAGGCATTTAAATATACAAGACCCGAGGTTTTTTTTTGTCCCCATACGGGATTCGAACCCGGGACCTCTAGGCAAACGCGCTAATGGCTGCAGTATAGTGGTCATCATGAAATCTAGAGGTTGAATAATTCCATGAATCAGAATCACTTATTCACGGCCTAGATTGTGTCAATACGTTGTACTACAATGACTTTCTCAATGAAAATTTTTAAATAGATGTTAACATTGCTAAACGGCTGCCAAAGGTGAGCCATAACAAGAGAAAATCATAAAGATGCTTTCAGCGGGCTGAACAACAAAGCATGCTATCGCTGAAGCTCAACGGTAGAAGACACATTACATCCATTAAAAAGATAAAAAAATAATAAACTCACACCCGTTATCCCCGAAGGGGTAGGCAGAGGCACCAGTCTCTAGAACTGGACCCACGTTTTGCCGAGTTTATTAGGTCCCAAACGTGACAAGTGGCAAGCCTGTCGCCGTTATCCGGGCACAATTTATCACATCCATTAATATAAACAAAGTTACTAATGTTATAGATGTCGCTGAGTTGGCATGTAAGTTAAAATGGAGATGGACAGGCTACGTCGCTAGAGCAATGGACGAATCAAATAATTAATCCATTAGTTAATTCATTAATCCAGTAATTGATTAATTCAGTGTCTATGGCAGAGCCTTTTTAGAAAAGGTTGGCTATGCGAGCCATATGCGAGCGCACCAACGCCACCAAAACAGGAGCTGAAGTAGTCGCCGTGACCGAAACCGGTCGGGACCATCATCATCGATTGATTAATTCAGTCATTTATTATGGCTGTATTAAGGTTGCGCATAGACTTGGTGAAACGAACAAAACGCATTCATGCCTGCAATTGTCTTAATATTACAAGCCATCAAAGTCAAAGCCTTGATATGAAGCTCAGACTTCTACGAGTACTATTTATTTCAACTAAACGTACCATTGCAATTGTTCCCATCCAGGTCTACTCCAGACGCGATCGACATACCAAAGCCACGCCCCTCAGCTGTTATTCGCTGAGAATGGACAGTCTGCAGACCTCTCTTGCTTCCTCGATAAATGTACACTGCGCCAACGCCGCTGGACTCCCAGGGAGCGCCTACTGCTACATCTGTTACAAGATACAAGACATTTATTTTCGTCAAATATGGTACATTTTTGATGTTATATTTAAATAGTGTTTCCAACATATTTTACCTATACTAGGCATGCAAATATTGAGAATTTTAACAATAAATTTCTTTTTACAATTCTTCATTCAAAATAAATTAAACAGTAATTACAATCATTCATATATTAAATAATTAATTTTATGATAGTCGCAAGCAATATCAATTAATATATTATATACATTCATTTTATGACAGTCACAAGCAATGTCAATTAATATATTAAATTAATTAATTTTACGATAATCACAAGCAAGGTCAATTAATAAATTAAATAAATTCATTTTATGATAGTCACAAGCAATGTCAATGTAATGTCAACGATATGTAAAATTATATATATAATGTCAATGAAAATATGGGTTTTAAACCAATGTATGTTATCCTTTTTCATGTCTAAAAATTCATTTACATTGTAAAAACATTTTTCAAGTAACCATTTGTGAAGCTTCCTTTTAAATGGATATATTTAAGAAATGGTTTTAAATAGCTGAGTTAGAAATCTGAACTTTATTTCAACGTATAGAACCTCAAGTTTGTTTGTCGAATGTCAATGTACTTATAATATTAATGTTAGCCGCTGCCTTGGGGCCGAACAGTCTGTTATATGGTTGTACAGTACTGTTGTTGAAGAGTATTTCTTCCGTCAGTCCTCAGGATAGGTATTTGAACTTTTTGAGAAGACAAACGATAAAAAGACGACTTTTCAATAGGTTTTAATAGATTTTAAAGGCTGTACAAAACAGATGCTTGCGCTACGCGTTAATGAATCTTACAAAGTGGCCGCTAGGCCGCGCAACAAGTAAGCCTATAGAGAACGCCTAAAATAAAGATGATAGCAATTACTTCACTATTGTATTTGGCAGGCGCCAACAGTTGTGTTAAAATGAGCGAGTTGAAGTGACGGTGGGTTGATCACAGTTTACCCAAACACATACTGCCGTCATAAGAAGAAAGGCCATAGCTTACATATTACTAGTGAGAAAAAGTAAACTGTATTTGAATCAAAATAACACTTAAATTTAAGCAAATAGCTTATTAAATATGTAAAAAAAATCTTGTGTTTTTCAAATAGTAATCATCGACGACAAGTTAGCATACATGCTTGAAATTTAGTTTTTTAGTAATTTGCTCGAAATCAAGTTATGGCCTTTTTCATTATGACGGCAGTATAGCCTTTGTACTTTGTACCCCAAATGTTCAATCGTTCTACTAATGAACTTGAAAAACACAATGAGGGCTTCTCAGAGCGTCATTAAAAAAAATATATAGTACCGCAAATTACCGATAGATGGTGCTGACGTCATGACATCACTCTACCTAATCTGTGGTTCCTGTCCTATGTTTTTACAAAAATGCACAATGCATGTGCTAGTCATGAGCAAAGACACAATTCACGTACAGTCGACAGCACATCATGGTGTACACCCACGCACTCTACTCCGTTGCGTTACGTGCGACTTTGCAACTAAAATGTGAAAATTGACGTGCTGTCCACTGTACGTATGTAATGAACAAAGTAAAAATACTTCGATTACTTTCAAGTTTCAACAGTTTCGAAACAAAGTCTAGTTTAGATCAAAGAGATGTTAAGACTATCACAGATTAATAACGATTAAAACCACAGACCTAAAACATTATGACATTTTGGTCTTCTTGCAGCGCCATCTAGTTTTTTTTAATGAACTCAACTGACAGCTGTCATTGAAAAGCCCTCATTAAAAACTATTGTTCTGCTGATCCGATCGGCCTACTAAACATTGTACAGGTTAGGTTCTGCTTACATCCAGCAATGGAGGCAATAGCCTACCTCTAAATCCATCGCCGTCCACATCACCAAGATCTGCTATGGCAGTTCCGAATCGAGCTCCATTTTTGCCAGAACCTGTCACTTGACCTGCCTCCTCTAGTCGGAAAGATTTTGTCTGAAAAAAATAAAAATATTCTTACAATCTACTGAATAATACGAACACCAATGAAGTAACAAACTACCGCTTGCTCTTAGCCCCGGCCGCCTGAGTGATCTTAAACGATCACGAAGGGTAAGCAACATAGGGCGCGTTCAGTGCATGGATGGGTGGCCGTCTATGTCTGACGCTAGTGGCATTTTTCCAGTGGTTCCGTGCTTTGCAAGGCACATTAAGCAGTTGGTGCCGGCTGCCGTCAATAGATGGCGGTCGTTAAGCCAAGTCAGAAGCCATAGGGCGGCTTGAAAACTTCTGACAGCAAGACCAGCCACTAGTCTTACAAGAATCTACCAATCCCGATTTAGCCCCCGTGGTGGAGTATAGCCTGTACAGGCTGTACCTTCCTCAGGGAAGAGACCCGTGCCCCTCGGTGGGGACATAATGGGTTGATGATGATGAAGGCATCTTGGCTTAACAACTGCTATCTATCGACGGCAGCCGACACCAACTGCTTAACGTAACTAATCGCTCGCAGCCCCAACCACCTGAGTGATCTTAAACAATCACGACGGTTAAGCAATGTAGGACGCGTTCAGTACATGGATGGATGACCGCCTACCACTAACGCTAGTGGGATTTTTCCGAGCGGTTCAGTGCTTCGCAAGGCACGTTAAGTAGTTGGTGCCAGCTGCCGTCGATAGATGGCAGTTGTTAGGCCAAGTCAGAGGCCTTAGGGCGGCTTGAAAGCTTCTGATAATACGACCAGCCACTAGTCTTGCAAGCCTCCACCAATCCAGAATTGGTCCCCGTGGTGGAGTATGGCCTATACCTTCCTCGGGGAAGAGACCGGTGCCCCTCGGTGGGGACCTAATGGGTCGATGATGATGCCGTACATGGGCTGTCTGTGATACTAGCAAACATCCTAGATTCTTGGCCACTCATAATGAAAAAACGACAATCTTAGCATCTAACTAGCTGTCCCCGCAAACTTCGCACCGCCAAAGTTTTCGTATTTTTTCCATATTTTCTCACCATTTAAACCTTCCCTGGAATCCTAGAGATATAAAAAACCAACAATCAGCCAAAACGGTCCAGCCGTTCTCAAGTTTTAGTAAGAATAACGAACAGCATTCTTTTTCTATATACAGGGTGTCCCAAAATTCAACGTCAAGCCGGTTCCGGGTGAAAAGGCAATTTAAGTCATACTGGTTATCAGAAAAATATAAAAAAGAATCGATTTTTTCATTTAAGTAGGTACAATAATTTTTTTTATTAATATTTATTCAAGAAATTTCACAAACATAATGAAAACTTAAATTAAAATTAAAAATGGGCAATTTTTTAGGTTTTTTTTTCAAAGTCTCCTTTTCTTCCTGGAGCAGCTGGTTTTGAAATTTCGCTAACAGTTTAAGGAAGCATTATTCAGAGATACAAAAAAAAATTGGAAAAGTTAAGATTTCCACAAATCTTTACTTTTCCAATTATTTTTTTTTTGTGTTTTTTAAATTTTTTGTAAATGCCTATAATTTTTTTTTCATGCAATTTTTTTTATTTTTTTTTATTTTCTTATAACCAGTATGACTTGCCTTTTCACCCGGTTCCGGCTTGACGTTGAGTTTTGGGACACCCTGTATAAGAACCGAAGAAGAAGAAGAAGAGAAAGAAGAAGAAGATGTCAGAATGACAATGGCACTCACCCCAGCATCATCCGTGACTTCCCGATTCAAATAGACAAATACGGCGCCCTGGTCAAACGGCAGATCGTCCCCGGCCACATAGTTGGGGGCGCCCACCAGAAGGTCTACTCGGCCATCGCCATTGACGTCCACACACGCAAGAGAGGCTCCGAAGTAGGAGCCCAGTTGAGGGCCTCGCACTGTGGCGTGGATGGTAAGCGGCTCCACTTCCCGTTTCGTCGGCTCGAAGATTAAGACCTGGTTAAGATCAGCCACTATAGTCTTGCAAGCCTCCACCAATCCGGAATTGGCCCCCGTGGTGGAGTATGGCCTATACCTTCCTCAGGGAAGAGACCCGTGCTCCTCGGTGGGGACATAATGGGTTGATGATGATGATGAAAATTTATGTAATAAATATTAATGTTAATGAACACACAATTTTTTCTTTTAATTATGTCGCATGCGCTAAAAGTATCCGTGACTTATTTGCAAACACTAAAGCCCACGCGGACGTAGTCGCGGGCTACAGCTAGTTAATATTATAATTGGAAAATCTCTAAATATATTTAATATCCATACTAACCATAACCTACTTTTAAAAACCAGACATCGTTGTCTTCCAAATAATCATTGATTTAAATAACAATAAGCCTTTTTGCACAGAGTGTGCTTGAGGCGTTTCGTAAACCGCGTCGGAGGTAACTTTAAGCCTATGTGTACACTAGGCGACATGCGGCAGCGACAATTCGGTGACTAGACGCAACGACAGGCTACGGTCGTCAATTTTCATATATTTGGTTCGAATCTCCGCACACTTGGCGTCAGAGACGCGGAGTCGCGACTACAATACGCCAGAAGCAAATGACAACGTCGCGTCTGACGCGGTGACCAGACGCGGCGACAAGTCAGGGTGACTTGTCGCGTTTGCGATGGCTCTAATATATCTTTTGGAATCTTGTCGTAGAACCTTATAATGCCCCGTGTGACAACGTAACGAATAGAGAAAGTTGATACGGACCAAAAATTTACAATGTTTAGTGCGTACGAAAGTTTTAGTTCAAAAATCGAGAAAGTTTTCCAATCAATCATTCCTGTACCTGTCCAAATCCCATTTTAGAGCGAGGGGCAGCAGCGACATACATAACGCTGCCAAACGGCTCGAAGATCCCCGATTCTACCGAGTAACCTGAAAATGAAAATAACAGAAATCAGAAATTTATTTCAACGTTAAGAATTTACATTCGGTTTGTTGAATGTCAATGTACTTATAATGTTAATGTCTCCACTACATTCGGCCCCGCTGCCTTGGGGCCGAATGTAGTGGAGAAAAAGTCAGCGAAAAAAAAAACTTCACTCTGCCCATCTTTTCTCAAATCACATTTAATCTAATACAAATTTTGTAAAATGTCCATCTACCTAACAAGCTCAGGACCCATGAGTGCAAATCAATACTTGCAAAGTCGAACATTATTTACTATTCTTACTAAATTAATAAAACAGCAATGCTGCGCCCAGACACACGGTTGGCACCCGTTCACGAGCATAACGCAGTGGTCAGCCATCGCCAGTCTCTGCCATATTAGTAGGAGATTATATTAATAGCATAGTTTTTGATATTTTATGTTATCACAGCGTCTGTACATAAATTATAATAACTATCGTTAGTAAAGATAAGATTTTAAATTTTTATTCATTCTTTACGGTACACCCTGTACGTGTAGTGTACACCACGAATGAAATGTTTCATGTCCAATGAAGTATAGGTAGTAACTTCATCATCATCATCATCATCATCATTCAGCCACAAGAAGTCCAATGCTGGACATAGGCCTCCATGGATATCCAAAAAGACCGGTTGGAAGTGGTTGGCATCCAGCGTCTTCCTGCCACTTGGATAACATCGTCTGTCCATCTTGTGGCTGGTTGTCCTACCCTGCGCTTGTCGTTGCCGATGTGTGGTCTCCATTCGAGCACTTTTCGGCCCCATCGGCCATCAGCTCTGCATGCTACGTGCCCCGCCCACTGCCACTTCAACTTGCTCATCCGGTGGGCTATGTCGACGACTTACGTTTGTCTACGGACCTCATCATTTCTGATTCGGTCTCGTAGAGAAATTCCGAGCATGGCCCATAACTTATAGTAGCCTTTATCATCATCATCATCATCATTCAGCCACAAGAAGTCCACTACTGGACATAGGCCTTCTCCATAGATTTCCAAAAAGACCGGTTCTAAGCGGCTTGCATCCAGCGTCTTCCTGCCACTTGGATAAGATCGCCTGTCCATCTTGTGACTGGTCGTCCCACGCTGCGCTTGCCGATGTGTGGTCTCCATTCATCACTTTTCGGCCCCATCGGCCATCAGTTTTGCGTGCTATGTGCCCCGCCCACTGCCACTTCAACTTGCTCACCCGGAGGGCTATGTCGACGACTTTCGTTTGTCTACGGGCCTCCTCATTTCTGATTCGGTCTCGTGGAGAAATTCCGAGTATAGCCCGTAACTTATAGTAGACTTTACAGTAACTTAAATATGCTAAAATCTATTTACCGAAGTAACCGTCAGGCTCCAGCTCCTTTGTGTAATAAGGATTAGTAACGGCCTGCCTGCTGAAGAAGGCCCAAGAATGGACTGGGGAGAACTTGTAATCGATAATGCCACCTGAAAGTATAAGTACATTATATTTACTAGACTGCCAGTAACCCCCGGTTTCTCATACGCTTACAATCGGTCTGTTAATCTATCTTCTGTTAGGGCTTCTTCACATTTACCACAACCACCAAATGCGGTCAAGCAGTGGTTACTGGTTACGTGTGAATAGTGTCGCTGCAGCCTTTTGTAGTTGCGTTGTGGTACCGACAAAATGTCGATGTGGTTGCGTTGTCGCCAGTAGTTGTTTGGTAGTACTGACAAAATGTTGATGTGGTTGCGTTGTCGCCAGTAGTTGCGATGCGGTTACGTCGTGTGCAGACACAGTACGATTCCGGCATTAATAGGTTGCGTTGTAGTTGCGATGTGGTTGCGATGTGGTCGCGATGTGGCCGGTATGACACACACGGTCGATAACGACTGCAAAATATGGTTTGTGTGAATAGTCCTATTCATTTTCCATACAAAATATACGCCCGGCCACGTGGTGTGGTTGACATGTGGTTGTGGTACGTGTGAAAAGGCCCTAACAGCTGTTTTTTTTTTTCGTATGTACATTGGCCAACTGACAGCTGTTACCGATAGACTAACAGCTTGTTAGTGTAGTACGAGAAACCGGGGATTAGTCTGTCTGCCTATGCGCAACTAGTGCACAATCTGGTACAGTTAGTAGGGTTACAGTCATCGACCCCCTAGGCAGAAAGGCACTCTTTGCCCGTGGTGCGGTTCTGTTGTCCGGTCGACCGGACCACAGGAAAAAATATTTTCCATAGTTTTGCAACAAAAAATGATAAACCCAGTGTGACCATTCTGAAAAATAATATTTTACGTGGTCCGGTTGTCTTTTTTATATATGTATAGGGATAAACTCCAAATAAATAAATTTTTATTAACTAAGAAGACTCAAACTAACAATTGAAGGTTTAATGAAATAAGAAAAAAAAACATATTCATTAACTCAAAGGAGATTTAAAACAACAATGATAAGTTTAATGAAATAAGAAAAATAATGTAAACATGAAACAGTAAACAGAAAACACTACTGTCATTATTGTTCTGGGAAACAAGTGTCAGAATTAAAAAATATTTACCATAACAAAGAGGTCCAACTGATAAAGAGTGTAAACTAGATAAAAAATTCTTCGTTAGTCCGGCCAACTGTACTATGGAAAATATTTTTTTCCTGTTGTCCTATTGATCGGAAAACAGAACCGTACCACGGGCGCCTTTCTACCTAGGGGGTCGATGAGTGCCTTTCTACCTAGGGGGTCGATGGCTGTAACCCTAGGTCTTCTCACACTTCCCCTTGGGAAAGTGGAGGGTCGGGGTCAGGACGTGGCCCTCTTCTTGAGGGATCTGCCGCTGTCCGCAGCTACGGACAAGTCAACGGGTGGCCTTGCAGGCGGTGGTCTTTACTGGAGGTCGAAACTCGCAAGTGGTCTACTGTAGACCGAGTTGGCCGTGGACTCGACCAGGCTTCGGGGCGGCGCCCACTTAAATAGATTTTCAAAGTTTATATATATACAAAAGGAAGGCAATCATACCACGATTCACTATATATTCAGCGATATCTAGTGGTAAATTTACAAACTAAAATACTGTACCTACTGCATAATTTTCGCAAGGTTAGTATTGGCGTTGAACAACTTGAAACCAGAGATTCCTACTGGGGACCGTCCTAAGTCTCACCAGTCCATTGTAGAAGACCTGGCGCTCCAATTATAACGCTATTATTGCTGGTGACCTTGATCGACATTCCAACCTGACCGTATGCGTAGAAATTCAAATGAGTTCCGTACTCTCCGTATTCCTTCCTTGAACCAGTGGTCAGAAACGCTTGACGAGCTGGAATAAAATGATATGCTTGGTTATATTTCTGACGAAGAACTACTAGATACATAGCAAAGCATGGAGAAAGTTGTTGAGATTGTTAAGTGCTAAATATAGAATCAGAATCAGAAATTTATTTCAACGTAAAGAATTTACATTCTGCTTGTTGAATGTCAATGTACATACAGTTATGTATAATGTTAGCCGCTGCCTTGGGGCCGTCTGTAGTGGAAAAAAAGGCAGCGAAAAAAAAACTCCACTCTGACCATCTTTTCTCAAATCAACTTAAAGCTAATACAAATAAAACTTACAAAACCATATCTTGGATGTGTTGAACACTAGACACATTTATCCTCTGATTAAATTTAATATTAAACTACTATTTAAAGCCATACGTCCTTGTCTTCTGAATAATCGTTGATTTTATAATAAACTTTTTTGCAAAGAGTGTGCTTAACACAATTCTTAAATCGCGTTGGAGGTAACTCTAATATATCTTGGGGTATCTTGTCGTAGAACCTTATACAGTGCCCCATAAAGGAAGTATTAACTTTTGCAAGTCTAAATCGTGGAAATGACAATTTATGTTTATTCCTAGTATTAACGTTATGATGGCAACTAAGTGTTTCGAAGTCTTTAATATTTAACGTACATAATATTTTCATAAATGTATTGGCTTGCAACTGTTAGGATGTTGATTTTGAAAAAAATTCTTAGTGTGTCCCTACTACCTAGCTTGTAAGTAAATCGGATCGCTCTCTTCTGCAATATGAAGATAGTCTTAATGTCTGCTGCCCGGCCCCATAGTAGTATACCATAGGACATAATACTATGGAAGTAACTAAAATAAACAAGCCTAGCAGTTGCAACGTCAGTAAGTTCTCGAATTCTTTTCACGGCATATGCTGCGGAGCTAAGTCTATGAGCTAATTTTACAATATGTGGGCCCCATTATAGTTTGGCATCGATTGTGATGCCCAGAAATACAGTATCTTCAACAAATTCTAGTTTTTCATTTCCAATCACAATGTCATTTTCAACTAATTTTACATAAGGTAGGGTAAACTTAATACATTTTGTCTTTTTTGAATTTAACAATAGATTATTGGCTGTAAACCAATCTAGAACATGCGAGAGAGCATGATTTGCCTCGTCAAGATTATTTTCCTGTCTCCTTATTTTAAAAATAGGTGACGTGTCATCAGCAAATAGCACTATCTCACACATTTTTTGTACCATAAACGGTAAATCATTTACATAGACCAGGAGAAGGTACGGCCCTAAGATAGATCTCTGGGGGACTCCCATTTTTACAAGTGAACCTGACGATTTAATACGATTTATGTCTGCTTTTTGAACCCTTCCTTCTAAATATGATTTTAGAAGATCTAAACTTAATTTTTATATTCCATAGTGTTTTAATTTTGAGAGCAGTGTTTTGTGGTCTAAGTCAAATGCCTTTGACAAATCACAAAATACTCCTATAGCATCATTATGATCCTCCCACGCACTGAAAATATGTTTAACTAACATGACTCCAGCGTCTGTTGTATTCCGCCCTTTAGTGAAACCGAACTGCTGACTATGGAGGAGTTGGTAATTATTGAAATGAATAAGCAATTGATCTAAGATAATTCTTTCAAATATTTTACTTAATACTGGTAGGACTGAAACGGGTCTAAAATTTGTTGG
Source organism: Yponomeuta plumbellus (assembly GCA_947310845.1). Lineage (NCBI taxonomy): Eukaryota > Metazoa > Arthropoda > Insecta > Lepidoptera > Yponomeutidae > Yponomeuta > Yponomeuta plumbellus. The sequence continues at coordinate 21,149,190 of OX371194.1, read as the reverse complement.
GTCTTGTTTATCACCGCTTTTAAATAAGGGCACTAACCTACTATATTTCATGAGGTCTGGAAATACTCCTTCATCTACGCATTTATTGAAAATCTGTGCTAACGGCAGAGCTAGGATATTTATCACTAAATTAACTATTTTTACTGACAAACCCCATAAGTCCTCGGTTTTTTTAAGATTCAATAATTTAAAATTCTTAACAATGTCATGGGCTCAATGTAATTAAATGTAAAATCGTGTTCGCACGCGGGAACATGGTCCCTTAATAATGTCGCCGCACGATCTGGTGACGAGTCTAATGGAGCTGTAGTTACGATTGGGACATTAGTGAAGAACTGTTCGAAAGCTGCAGCGATACCTTCATTTGTTGTTATTATTTTGTCATCGATCTTAAGTGAAATATCTCGGTCTCCTAATTTTGCTTTACCCGTTTCTCTATTTATTATGGTCCAAATTGTTTTTATTTTATTCGGTGATTGTTGGATTTTACCTTTTATATGATCGCATTTAGCTTTATGGCAGACGGCCTTAAATAATTTTGAATATTTTTTTACGTACTGTATGAATTTGGCATCGTATACCAAATAGACATAGAGGAAGAGGTAGATGACCCACTACTTGGTGGAGTAAAGTGTAAAAAGAGATAAAACAGTACAACTTAACTATACAGACGACCCAGAAAAGAACTCTCTGGCTCAGATGTGCACGGACGACGGCCCTAGCTGAAAGGGTAAGAGGGTTCGACAAAGAAGAAGAATATGAAGTTAACGCTCTTGCCAAAATGACAAAAAAAATGAAAGCGTTTTATTTTGCTAAAATACGAAGTTGAAATTCAAATTCAAATAATTTTATTCATAATCCAAATAGAATATTTACTTTATGAACGTCAATGTTGTTAGTTTCACAATTAATAGATTACATGGAGAAGTAACTAACAAAGAACCGAACATGAACCAAAAAGCTCTACCAAAGTTTTGTTTCCATATACCTACATAGAAACAGATTTCATTACTGTCACGGCTAGATCGGCTTTACAAGATAGTGGCAGGGAGTTGCTACCAATATATAAATGAAAGACTTCGTCCAAAACACGTTGAAAATTTATTTGATGAAGTTGTGAGTTCTGTAAGCCCCTCTTTCTACGAAACCCTACTTGATACGCACTTGGTCGGTTATGATTTCTATTAAAACCCAATATTTTGCTGTGTCATTGTACTATTTTTTTCAATTGCGGAATAACAGGTAATCTGTAATTGGTTTTACATGAGACACACATTTAAACGAAATAAATAAAAATATTTAAAAAGTCTTAAATCTAAGGTATTTAGGACACCGAAAGGGTTAAGGCCTCCTCCAGTCTCTGTAGAAGACATTTAAACACAAATACAAACATTTACATTGCTTTTGGCTCTACACTTGGATACCCTATGTCGTGGGAACCAGAAACAGTCACATCACAAACATGTCTATGTCCCTATTGTATTAGTAAAAAAAGAAAAGGACTTGCGACTATGTTAGTAACTTAAAAATAGTATACTGCACTATATTAAGTGCCCTGCCTCACTAGGACGCCATGGCGACGTCACCAGCTACGTATCCAAGCAGTTTGTAGTGAATGGCGACGTTGCCAGACCGTAGCCAAGTGAGTTAGGCACCATACATTTCAATATTAACTGCTTGGATACGGTCGCTGGCGACGTCGCCATGGCGTCCTAGTGAGGCAGGGCACTAAATCTTATTATTCAAACAAACTTATATAAAATAGCAAATCGCAAGCAGTGGATGGAGTGGTGGAGTTTTGCAGCCGGTGGATTGGAGTGAAACACCTAATATCATACTTACTTCTTTCACCCAGCGGTTTCAATAGGACTTGTCCCCTAACTTTTGTTTGGACAAAGCAAATGCCATTTGAGAGAATGTGGGTGTCTTTATATGGCAAAGTCCATCTTGGTGCACAGATCTGAAAAATTGACACAGTATTTATACTATACGAATTTAATAATAGTAATATTTTATTTTAATAAACATAAACATTTACATACAGGCACACACATTGCTTCTGGCTCCACACTAGCATACCCTGTGTCGTGGGAACCAGAAACAGCGACGTCACAAACATGTAAACATCCAAGACCTGGAGATTTTTTTTTCTCCCCAGCCGGGGATCGAACTCGGGACCTCTCGCATGGTAAGCAGATGCGCTAACCGCTACGCCACAGAGGTCCTAATAGAATTCCTCCTCTTTATGTAGAAACAAACAGTCATTTAAATGCTAATATTAATCATATCTTATGTTAAAATAAGTAGACCTCTAGTGTCCCATAATTTAAAATGCAAACAGTTTTCAAGACATCACGTCGTTCGGATAAAAAAATTGAATTAAAGTTCCAACTATAAAAACAAAAATAGAAAAAGAAATAACCTGCAAACAACAATGCAATGAAATGCTCATCTATAGCTATACTTCTATATTATATTATAAAGAGGAAAGATTTGTATTTTTGTGTGTGTAAATCGGCCCAGAAACTGGGCCGACTTTAAAAAAATCTTTCATCATTAGAAAGTTACATTCTTCGTAAGTAACATACGCTGTATTGGATTTTCAAAAAGTTTAGGGTTTCGTATGAAATCTCGAATATGTAACCCAAGGTATAAAAAAATTACTACCCCGTGAATCTTGCACGGTTTTGGTGGCATCTACTACAATATAGATATGTTACTTTTTATTGAGTTAAAATCAAGGAGAATTGGTTAAAATGAAAAAAAATTGCCCCGCAAAGAAATTACGCAGTTTTGAGAATTACCCAATGGCAAAAAAACATTTGCGGGGACATCTAGTAGTAATGTAATCTGAATATACTTCACATTACATTACATTCAATCTTTCATTACTGTCATTATCTTTTTGCTTTTGTACATTTATCGGACGGTCCATTAACAAATGAAGTGCGTGATGTGGCTCCGCGTTAACATCAACACGCGCAGGCTCGTCGTAGGCACTGCTTACCGCCCGCCATGGCTCAATGATGACGTGTTTCTGGATACGCTGACGGAGACAATATCTTCATTCTCTCACTTTGATTTTATTGTTTTAATGGGTGATTTTAACGTAAATTTATTGGGTAATAGTGACAGAAATAGAGAAAAATTACAGCAATTTCTAAATTCACTTTGCTTAACGAACTGCGTCACTGAGCCAACTCACTTTACGTCTCGCAGTCACTCCCTGATTGACTTGATTTGTACCGATGCACCCGTGAGTGAGGTATCAGTATTAAATATCGCGGAGCTTGGTGGCCATGCGATCGTTTTAACAAGGCTAAAAATAAATAAAAAAGTATATCCGCCTAAACAAATCACGTTCAGACCTTTAAAAAACATATCTATTCCCCAATTTGAATATGATATTACTTCACTTTCCTTAGAATCAACAGTCTTAAACATTTTATCTAGCTTAAATTTAAACTCTGCGGTATCTTTTCTTAGTGAATCAATTGCATTACTGTTTGATCGTCATGCCCCGGTGAAAAAAGTTACAATGAAGCAAAAACTCAAACCGTGGCTCACCCCAAACATTCGATACATGATGTACCTTCGTGACAAAGCGCACCGTGCCTACCAACTCACTAAAACAGATACACAAAAATCAGTCTATCTAGAATTGAAACATCTCGTCAATGTGAGTTTGTTTTTTGAAACGAAAGCATTTTACGAACATAATATTAACAATAATGTTAATAACAGTAAAGTTCTGTGGAAAAATTAAAAAAAATCAATTCTACCTGACCAAAAAGTATCTATGCTGCCTGAACACCTACAAAAGCCTGACATAATTAACCAGCATTTCTTGAATATTCCAAATAATTACAATTGTAATCTTTCTTACTTGACATTCTTTAATTCAAACAGACATCGTGATGACATTAATTTTAGCCTGAATACAGTTGAAGAATCTACTATCTTAAAAATTATCTTAGAATTAAAATCAAACGCTATGGGCTTCGACAATATCAATAGAGACATGATAATCTTATCACTTCCACACACCTTAAGCATCATCACCAACATTGTCAATAGTTCCATATTGTCTAGCACTTTCCCTGAACAATGGAAAATTGCTATTGTCAACCCACTCCCAAAAACGAGCGATCCTGCTGATTTTTGCGATCTCAGGCCCATTAGTATCTTGCCGTACTTATCTAAAATCTTAGAAAAAGTAGTTTACAAACAGGTATTGTTATATTGCGAGTCGAATGACATTCTACCCATGCGCCAATCTGGCTTTCGTAAACACCATAGTACTTCCACCGCACTGCTTGACGTCATTGATAATATATTGGGGGACCAGGATGAAGGTAGGGGTACAATATTGGGTTTGCTAGACTTCTCCAAAGCATTTGACTCCTTAAACTTGGAGTTACTGCTTTCTAAGCTTTCTTATTACGGGTTTCAGGATGCCGTAGTCTGTTGGTTTCGAAGTTATTTATTCAACCGCCATCAGCAAGTAGTAGTACATAAGTCTGATGGTTCTGTAGTCAGATCTGATTTATGTCGGGTAGGGAGAGGAGTTCCTCAAGGTTCAATCCTGGGACCGCTCCTTTTCACGTTATACTCGGCTGATATAGTAAATTGCATTAAATCTTGCAGCTACCACCTTTACGCGGACGACCTGCAGATTTATATTTCTACAGACTCTAACAATGTTGCAGCTGCTACAAGATTACTAAACGATGATCTTGAACGCATCTTTGTATGGTGTTCAAATAACGGTCTTTTACTGAATCGGGAAAAATCAAAAGTTATGGTCCTGGGCTCTAAAATGCAGAAACAGAAAATTATGGCGCTAAATCCCTTGGTCCATATAAGAGACGAGCGTTTGTGTTTTGTCGACGAAGTACGTAACTTGGGTGTGACTATGGACAGTGGTCTGAAGTTCGAGAAATATGTAGGTGAGATTGTGCGTAATTGTTTTTTCAGGATAAGAACTTTATATAATATAAGGAAATACCTTAGCGTAACTACCCGAACCCTCCTCTGTGATAGCCTCGTTATGTCCAGAATAAATTATGCGATCACTGCGTATGGTCCTTGCTTGTATGCAAAAACACTAAAGCTTTTGCAACGCGTTCAAAATGCGTGTGCTCGTTTTTGTTACAATATTCCCCCACGAGCACATGTCACGCCGTTCATTAACAACGCAAATATATTAAAGATGGAAAGTAGACTCAAACTTTTTATGGCTACTCTCATGTTTGGAATTGTGAAATTCCAGAAGCCAGCTTATTTATTTAATAAACTTATTTGGCGGTGGACTGTACACGGAGATTGCAACAGAGTTAGGGCATGCTCGAACCCGCTTGGTGTGCCTCGTCACCGTACTGCCGCGTTTCGTGGCAGCTTTCGGTTCCAGGCAACCAAGTGTTGGAACGACATTCCTCCACCCATTAGGCTAATGAAATCAAGAGATAGCTTTAAAAACAGCTATAAAAAAGTTCTGCTCGACTTACAAAAGGTGCTTCCTTAATATCTGTTATTGGATAAAACCAAACCTAACCTAATCAAGTCATATTTAAAATATTATGTACATGTGTTCTTATAATTATATAATTACATAAATTCATTTAGATTTAATTAGTTGACATCAATAAATAATTTTATAATTTTACATTTTATCAATATTTTCACAATCTATGTAATTAACTGACATTACCTTATTAATATGATATTTTAAATAATCTTTTTACAATTTATGCAATTACTTTTACTGACATACCACTAATAACAATTCAGCCGTCTACTTCGTTAACCTGAAGTTTGAATCGTGCCATAATTTATGACTAATACATGTTATCGTAATTGATTTTTATATCATATTTTATTTATTTAATTTTATTTTGAGCTGGTCGTAATTCGTACCATCTCTCCGAGCTCTGCACGCTGCCGTACGGGTACTGACGGAAGATCAGCGCTGGAGTACTATATCTCCAGCTTATGCTGAGTCAGAGCCCTTTTGCATTTGCCACACCTAAAGTACTTAAAGCATCGCTGTTTGTCTCAATTTAAATGTTTTTTGTTTTGTTATATTGCTTTATTGTGTTTTGTGTGTGTCATTTGTTTTTCTACCACTGCATTGATAGTCTGCTTTATATTGTTTTTATTGAATGTGTGTGTAAATGCAAATAAATGTTTTATCTATCTATCTATCTATTCATATAAGCATACCTACAATGTATAATATAGACCTTCTTTGAGAGTGAGATAGTATAGGTGTGATAAAAGATAATTCATGACGCCTTTCCGCTGCAAATTGACGATGCTAAGCGGTGAGGTATGGTGAACCTATCAGGTTTCCTCATGATTCCTCATGATGGTGATCATTTCCTCACTAGTTAAGCGTGAAGTAATGCTGCTACGACAAATTCATAAAAAGTGGGTTTTTTTTTTGCATACACAAAACGATGATGCTGCATTCGAAGTAATTCGAATACCTTAAAAATTATGTTCCCTTTATTCCGGATACGCTTAGTAGACTTTTTGTCGGAAGAGTCCGACCAGGTTTCGCTCTGATTTGCAAAGCTTAAATGCTGAGCAGAGAGGTCAGTAATGTTTAGTTAGTGCTTACGAAAGTTTTATGTTCTGATGTTTCTGTATTTTTTTACTTCACTCGTTTTCGTTTTCCAGGTCTTGGATGTTTACATGTTTGTGACGTCGCTGTTTTTGGTTCCCACGACACAGGGTATCCTAGTTTTTTTTTGTAATGAATAGGCTCAGAAACCACTGGGCCTTTGAACTAGTTTGAAAATTCTTTCAACATTAGAAAGCTACATTATTCGTGAGTAACATAGAATATATCGAGGGTGCAGTGTTAAAACCCGATAATTGCAAAAAATCGAAATTTCGTTTTTTATAGCCCACTATTGCCCAGTAAGTGCATAACAAAGAAGTTAAAAACACTTTAAAGGTATTTATGGCTATACTTTATAACATTTGTTTTGTGAGAGAACCACATAATGTGTATTTATTGGTATTTAAAGCGCAAGGATAATCACGGTATTCACACTAACACGAAATATAAAAACACACTTATCGGGTTTTATCACTGCACCCTCGATATTGGAGTTTCAAAAAGTTTGGGGTACCGTACGAAATCTCGAATAATGTAATCCAAAGTGTAAAAAAATACTACCTCGAGAATTTTGTTCTCGAATTTCTTTGCCACCCGTGCGAAGCCGGGGCCGGTCGCTAGTTATACAAATAAATTTAAATTTGAATTATATAATTGCATGTTACTACATACCTAACAGAATGTGATATCATAATGTACCGCGTTCTAAGCAAATAAAATTTATTTCATTTTGTTTATTTGGTCAACATTGATCCTCCTTTCAATAAGTGTTACTTTCAAAAACTAACCATTGATGGTTATTATCACTTAAATTTCCAATGGTTTCAAGAAAGGCTTGAACAGAAGGCGGAAGCTCTTCTTACTGTTTATAAAATCAAACTTACCAGCGTATCGCCGTGTATTGAAGCTATGCTTGCTCCAAACCACATATCATCTTTTAAGTATTCTGGCCCACCAGACGGAATTCTACCATAGTCTGAAATAAGCAAAAAAAATCAGAGTGAAACCTAGGCGGACTCATCTGACGATACACCACCAGAAAAAGAAGTCTGGTGTTAAACAGTAGATTAATATTAAATGTATTCAGAGGATAATAGTGTCTATAGGTTTGTTAATGAAGCATAGTTATCAAATTTGAACCGTTTTAAAAAGAATACGTGTTGAGTGGTATGCAGTTTGGGAGAAATACAACTTGTATATTTTTATTAAATTTATCAAGTGAGTATACCTATTTGATTTTTCGTGAAAAAAAAAACCTCAGGGCTTGGATGTTTAAATGTTTGTGACGTCGCAATGTATGTGCCTGTATGTAAAAAAAAATACTCCTCCGAAACGGCTTCGCCGAAAGAGAATAGGTTGTTAGCTATTTTTCATACCCCTATCTGCCAAAACAAAGTTTGCCGGGTCAGCTAGTTGTATACAGGGTGTTGATTTGTACAGTTGACTCCGACTCAGGGATGGTTATTTACATGATACTGAAGCAAAAAAAAAAAAAAAAATATTTTTTTTAATGAAAATCACCTAAAAATCACAAATTTATATGGCTTAGCTTCGATCGTTTGCACTTGACGGGTCCGGCGGGGGTTTCGCGGGGCGGGGCTGGAGAGTGCGCCCGTGCGATCGCCTCCGGCCCCGCAAAACCGGGAATTTTAGGTGATTTTCACAAAAAAAAAAATTTTTATAAATTTTTTTTTGCTTCAGATCATGTTAATAACCAACACTGAGTCGGAGTAAACTGTACAAATCAACACCTGTATATCTTTTTGTTCATATAATTTATATTTGTATATTTTTCCGAGTATAAAATAAAATACTTACTATACTTAAATAAATAAAAATATTTTTTTTTAATTTATTTTAGCAAAATAAACCTTTACATTTTCATTTAAACAAATGTCGCCAAACTGCTGTGCAGTTTGTTGGAGACGCGCTCTTATGACTTAAGATTGCGCACATGCGTGCGAGTATTTGGTTCTGTAGAAATTCTTAAGACACTCATGGGACAGAGAGTATAATTGACGGTTCCTCACCTCTGAATGTCTGACAGGTAGCGTTAGAAACATCAAGATTGTTCACAGAACAAGTGAACACTAGGCCCGGGTTCGTCTTGCTCCCTTGGACGACTATCGACGCCTTCGGGGCACCCACGGTAAGGCTAAACATAAACACAAGAAGATAATTGGACATAGTTTAGAAAAAGGTTCCAACGCACAACATGGTCATTTTTTAGTTAAATATACCTAAATGATCGCTGTGCTCTATACTTTAAGAATCAAAGACTTTCATAGCGAGTATGTGCAAAGTTATGGTACATGCTAGTCAACCCACATGTATGGAGAGCGTAAATCAGCATAAACCTAAAAACTCAAATATCTCAAAGCTCACTTTGTGTTGGTTGGAACCATTTTGCTAAACTACGTCCAATTTACTGAAGGAGAGAGAAAAAAACCGGCCATGTGTGAGTCGGACTCTTGCGCGAAGGGCTCTGTACTATATCTATAAAAATGGCCAAAAAATCGTGGCTGTTGTATGGGAGCACCCTTAATTTTTTTTAAGTATTTGTAAAGCTGGCTTCCCACGGTGCGCGATTCTGCCGACGGCCGACGCCAGCCGAGAACACGGACAGCTATGCACCACGAACGGTACGGCGCACCGTCACAACGTCTGTGCTACCGCGGACCCTTCCCACGGTGTGTCGTGCGAGCTGGTCTGCGTCGCGCGATATCGCGGACCGTGGGAAGCCGACTTTATAGCGGCAACAGAAATACATCTCAATTGTCGTGGTTCATGAGATACAGCCTGGTGACCAACAGACGGACGGACAGCGGAGTCTCAGTAATAGGGTCCGTTTTACCCTATGGGTACGGAACTCCAAAAACGTGTACAGTCACGAGCAATAATATGTATACACTGTTACATATTCTAAAAATCTTAACTGAAAACTATCTAGAAAGAATTGTACGACAATTTGTCCTAAATTATGTAACCAATGGTTAGATAATTTAGGACAAATTGTCGTACACATGTGCAGTACAAAACAAAATATGTACGTCGTACAAAATGTGACAGTGTATACATATTATTGCTCGTGACTGTACTTAAGAATAAAATATACCAAAGTGGTCGCGGTTGCGGTGGGATATAATATGGCAGTGGTGGACCATACAAAATACCTACTACTGACGTATGTATGGTCCACCGCTTGATATGTTTGTGAAGAGTGAAGAAGTTGAACGACTTGTGAACTAAAATAAAGAACTTTGACGTTCATGAAGTATACATTTGGTTTTTTATTATAAATAAAAACGTTTGAATTTGAAGAAAATAGGGTATTTTATCGCGAATAGCTTTCATCATCAACCCATTATGTCTCCACCGAGGGGCACGGGTCTCTTCCCTGAGGAAGGTATAGGCCATACTCCACCACGGGGGCCAAGTCCGTGTTGGCGGGGGCTTGTAAGACTAGTGGCTGGCCTTACTGTCAGAAGTTTTCAAGCCACCCTAAGGTCTCTGACTAACGACTGCCATCTATCGATGGCAGCCGGCACCAACTGCCTGCGAAGCCCGGAATCGCTCGAAAAAATGCCACTAGCGTTAGTCATAGACGCGTGACCCGTCCATGGACTGAACGCGCAGTATGTTGCTTAACCTTAGTGATCGTTTAAGATCACTCAGGTAGAAATTTGATGAGACAGCACTACAGTTAAGTAAATAGTTAATTAGCGAAATTCTCAATTCAGAAACTGACCGGAAAAAAAAACAACCATTGATTGATTCTTATTGCAATCAGTCTACACCGAGTTGCTGACATATCTAAGTGTATTTACATTTATTTTATCGATACAGCAAAATTCACATTAAAAGTTTCGTCCACAATGTCAAAATAAAATTGAAAAAAATAAGTAAAATACTAATAATAATAAACAAAAAAAGTCACAAAGCCAGTCATTCAAATAAACCGCCCCGAGACACATCCGGAGGTAATCCACTTTCACCACCCGCCTAAATAGCACCTGCGTAATAGCACCTGGCCTAGTCCACATTCAGCACCTATTGATATTTCAAAATGAAAAAATATATTTGAATCCACTAATACATGTAGCACCTGTATGTACGTATGAAGGTGTCCAACTGTATAATAACTTACCGCCTGAAGTAAAGGATACAGAAAATATAAATGTATTTAATTTCAGATGTCAAAGCCTTTTCTTCAAACCCACAACAGCTACCATTTCTTCCTGCACTCGACTCTCTAAAACCTCAAAGCACACTCACTAATAATGACATTAAAAAGAAAGTTAACAAAAACTTTTCTGGTATAGCACATAAATGAATCGGGAAATCTATGTCTTAAATTTATAATTAAGATTGGTGCTACTTTAATGCATGCCGTATAATTTAAGCAAATTTTAAGTTTTTGTTTTTCTCATTAATTAAGTGAACTTTAAGTTCTTTATGTGAAATAAATGTCTTTGAACCCAATAGCACCTGCCAAAAATAGGCAGGCGCTTAAAGTGGATTACCTCCACATCCGACCCACAGGTGCCCATGAAATGTTAAAACCTCACCCAGAACTAGTCAAAAGCACCGAATATCCGAAATATTCAGCCGGCGCATCTGGAAAGAAATTCACTTTCGATCCTGCGTGAAATATCTCGAGGCTAGTGCAAAGTCCACTAAAAACCACTTGCAATATTAAAAAAACACATTTTTTACACATTTTCACGCACATTCAATCATGTACCTAAGACAAAATACTCAATTTTTTACACTCATTATTTACACTGAATCAAAGCTTTACTTTAGAAGTAACTTATTGTTTTATATGCATTTAATTTGTTGCACGCGACCACCGTCACCATTCATAGTTTTATTATGACTGGACAGTCACTTACCCCGATAACAACAACTCATAGTCTTGTGGGTAGTAGGTATTTTGTACGTACATTATTACAATCTATAACAGATCAAAGTTGACTGCAAAGTAAACTGTATATTACACCTATATAGTTAAAACGTTGTATTTATCTTTAAGCAATACTTTTTACTGTACTCTACACATAAATTCGATGAACAGAAACAAAAATAGACGGAGAAGTGAGATTAGCAAAGTCCTCAATTTTTTAAGGCTTTTGTGAAATACTACTGCCTTACTTTTAACTGCAAAACTGTTCCATAAACGTATTCAAGCCTATATTTATTTTGTAGGTATCTATGTATTTTATAATCTAAATATCTCTACGTCACATATTAAGCAATTATAAGTGTTAGTTACTTATGTTCTTTAAATCTTTTGCTACTTGTCAATATATTTTCGATTTTATTATTTACTAGTTGACCCGGCAAACGTTGATTCACCATATATATAATTTTTTTTTTCACTTGGGGCTATGAAAAATAGATCACAAGCTTTACTCAGACCTACCGATCATACACATAAAATTTCATCAAAATCGGCCATGCTGTTTCGGAGGAGTATATTTGACACTAACACGGTGAATGGTGATACGAGAATTTTGTATATTAGATAAGATAAGAAGATAAGAATATGCTTTATTGTACACAAGGAAACAAAACAAATGTATTTAAGTACGTCCTAAATATCCATACCTTCCCACTATGCTCTTCCTCCAATTCTCTCCATCTAAGGTTGTCCGGAAGAGTTCGCTCTAACCAATAAGACGGCCAACTATCTCTCTATTCTCATAAATAAATTGACTAGTAACTGTTCTATCAGGATGTTAGTTTCTTCAAAGAAATCTCTTAACTAGTCTCTTAACGAACAGGGAGCGAACGAATGTACATCATCATCAACCCATTATGTCCCCACCGAGGGGCACGGGTCTCTTCCCTGAGGAAGGTCTAGGCCATACTCCACCACGGGGGCCAAGTCCGGATTGGTGGAGGCTTGTAAGACTATAGTAGCTGGTCGTACTGTCAGAACTTTTCAAGCCGCCCTAAGGCCATCTTTCGACGGCAGCCGGCGCCAACTGCTTAACTTGCCACTAGCGTTAGTCATAGACGGTCACCCATCCATGCACTGAAAGCGCCCAATGTTGCTTAACCTTCGTGATCGATTAAAATCACTCAGGCAGTCGGGGCTACGAGCGATTCAATGTACGCCTAGCTTATAAAAGAATCTGTTCGCTCCCTTCTGCAAAACGAAGATGGTCTCAATGACTGCCACCAAAAATGTTAACATTGATATGCCATCGATTGTACTTCAAAGTTGTTTCACGAAACTCATCAGTTTTTCAAGTAATTAATCCTCTTATTCGTCACTCTAGAACAGTCAATGAGAATGATTCAGTTGACTCCTATGATTCATTGACGTTGACGATATCATAAAATAAGAAATATCATGTCGAACTGTGACAGGTGAAAAAGTGACAACCTATCGTGACAATGTATAAGATAAGATTAGAATCAAGAGATAGAAATAAAACCTACAATTTAAAAAAAACGTATAGTGTTGCTTAGTTTTATAGTTGTAAACACTTATCAACTTTATCAATCCTATGTCCCCACCGAGGGGCACGTGTCTCTTCCCTGAGGAAGGTATAGGCCATACTCCACCACGGTGGCCAAGTCCGGATTGGTGGAGGCTTGTAAGACTAGTGGCTGGTCTTCCGGTATCTGACAAGGCTTAACGACTGCCGTCGATAGACGGTGGCCGGCACCAAGCGAATGAATATGAAGCACTTGATCTTTTCACTGCATTATCATCATTCATCACTGAGCAGATAAATATGAAAGAAAAAACATTACAAACGGCCCGATTCAGCATAAAGAGAATAGGAAATGAGATGTCAACTTTGCAATGCTATGAAACAATACTCCATGCTAAATACAGTTACCTACTGTGTTTACTATAGTTACTTGCTTACATACAGTGTTTACGATTTCCGTTTTCCTTTTAACTTGCACATTCCAACATTATAAATTTGTTCTAATTGGCAAGTAACTTTATTTATTTATTAAGGGAGTATTTACAAAACAAAAACATATTATAATAATGAAAAAAACTAAACCAAAACCTATATTATAGCTGGGTGCCCCGGCAAACGTTATTTTGCCATATATTTTTTCACTTAGGGCTCAGAAAAACAGATAACAACCTATCTCAAACCTACTCAAAATATACATAACAATAATAAAATTAAATTTATAATATCATTTTTCATCAAATCGGTGAAGCCGTTTCGGAGGAGTATGCGCACTAACACGGTGAAAGTTGACACGAGAGTTTTATATATTAGAAGATTTAAATAAAATAATGTTCTAATTTAGACAGTAGATATTATACTTTTAACCATAGGGTAGTTTCCAGGGTCACAATAATTAAATTCTATTTAGTCCATATTGTAGATTGTAAAAAAATATTGGACACGTATTTTTTCTTTTTTCGATTAAACAAAAAATAACAAAGATATAGCCCATTAAAGTTACGTGTGACGTCACTCCGTGCTAAAAAATGCAGCACGGCGTGACGTCACACGTAACTTTAATGGGCTATATCTTTGTCATTTTTGGTCTAATTTACAAATAAAAAAATACGTGTCCGTTACTTTTGAATAATTTAAAAGACGGACTAATTACATTTTTTAGGGCAACTAGCCTATTGTAACAGCAGCAGGGGTAGCGCGACGAGGCTAAATGCGCGTTTTAAATATCAAGACGCGACTTTCCAGTTCATTCTGACATTTTAGTGCCAAGCGCGTTATGCGTACCATACGTGAAATTACGAAGATTTTAATTTCCTTATTTACTTCTTGTTAGAGTTACATGATGTAAAATCTGAAACTTTCGTTTGCCAAGTTATAGTAGCAATACCGTGTGGAAACCTGAATGACTAAGCTATTCGATACCTCACTCAGCACTTGATGCCAATCCACGGTGGGCACGCTATAGCCACTATACCCTCTCTTTCTCTCTCTAGTGCTTCAAGACTACGCGCCAACAATCCAGGCATCAATGGCAAACAAGTGGAACTATCTAGGCATCAGTGGTACGAAAAAAACACGTCACGTGACCCAACCTTGTATCTGTCATCGTACTATAATGCACTAATAGAATCGAGGCCCAGTAGTTACTGAAAACAAACCAGTGATAAAAACCACTAAACTTTTATCTAGAAACATTAATATGTGGCTAACTAACTAATTTGTAGACAACCGCTAATATTTCTAGATACGTACCTATTATTATCACCGGTTTGTGTACATATAGAGAACGCTTATCTGGATCGGAGTATAAGTATAATATGCCGTACAAAATTCTGACCTAGTGGTTTCGTGTTCGATGCACTGATACGAAGCCATTGGGGACCACCAAATAAATTGGCGACGCGTTTAATGCACCGCGAATGAGGGTCCCCCAATGATGATATGGGCTATTCTTGAATCAGTGTGAGAATTATGGATGTTATATTTATAACGTGCTAAACTTAAATACACAAGCTTGCGCCTGTATCCCAGAGGGGTAGGCAGAGACCAGGGACTGACAAATGACTTTCGCTTTATCAACATTAATCTATATACATATATAAAATTCAAAGTCCTGACTGACTGATTCATTCACTCATCAACGCCCAGCCCAAGCCGTTTGACCTAGGAAGCTGAAATTTTGCACAGAGGGTTTGTTTATAATGTAGGCAAGGAATAAGAACGGATTTTTTGAAATTCAACCCCTAAGGGGGCGAAAAGGGTTGCCAAAATTTGTATGGGAGGCATAAAAAATGTTGTCTGATTTTCTTGAAACTTAAAATAAATACTCTTCAACAAAATTGATTGAACACGTGTTTCACCGTTTTTCTAAATGTAACCCTTAACGGGAGTTACGGGAGTGAACGGGGTTGCAAAATTTTGAACTAAAGTCCACGAGGACGGAGTCGCGGGCGAAAGCTAGTAAGTCATTGTATGGACGCTCGGTGGTTTTGGGTACATCTTTCTGCGATTATGATGATGATGATGATTTCCTCTTATCCCTTATCAGGGACATAGGTCTCGTAGAAGGCACAGGCACATACATTGCTTTTGGCCCCACACTAGGATACCCTGTGTCGTGAGAACCAGAAACAGCGACGTCACAAACATATAAACATCCAAGACCTGGGCTTAGGGTAAGGACGAGTTTCCTAATTGAGAATTTCATTAAGTAACTACCAACTTGACTGTAGTGCTGTATCGTCAATTTTCTCAGATAAGATCGTGACAAAACGTTACCTATGTATTTCCTTAGTGAAATTTGCAATTCAGGAACCGAATATTATAAATGTAAACATCCGCGATATTATAAATGTAAACATCCAAGACCTGGGGGCTTATCAGGGAGTTGGTCAGGTAAATTATAAGGAACTAACGCTATAATTTCCCTGCCAAGTGATAGACCCTTGTCTCTGCCTACCTCTCCAGGACACAAGCGTGAATTTAAGTTATGGTTAACTTTCGAACAAAATCTAAATTCAAGGAGTGTATCAACAATTTCAGAACCAACTGTTGTTTGAATTAAGTACCGAGTCGGAAATGAAAATCCGGTTGACGGATGTCATGAATGAGCAGAACAAGATTATGGATCGGAAATTACTCGAGAGACCGCGAGATGTGGCGTAATGGGGAAAAGGCCTATACCCAGCAGTGGCAGGGGTGGGCTGATGATGATGATTCACATTTGACACCTTCACAATTGCTATCTGGTCCTATATTACGCGCATGAAATCATGAGCAATCCCAATAGCTTAATTGTCACATTACAAACTATTTGTCATCGTATATGTTCTCTGAATCACTCGTAGCCCCGGCTGCCAGAGTGATCTAAAACGATCATGAAAGTTAAGCAACATAGGGTGCGTTCAGTGCATGGATAGTGACCATTTATGACCATAGCTAGTGGCATTTTTCCGAGCACTTCCGTGCTTTGCAAGGCATGTTAAGCAGTTGGTGCCGGCTGCCGTCGATAGATGACAGTCGTTAAGCAAAGTTAGAGGCCGTAGGGTGGATTGACAGTAAGACCAGCCACTAGTCTTGCAAGTCTCCACCAATCCCGACTAAACCCCCGTGGTGGAGTTAAGCCTAACCTTCCTCAGCGAAAGAGACCCGTGCCCTTCGGTGGTGACATAATGGGTTGATGATGATGATGATGACATAGTTAGATACCAAAGTTTTATGAGCATATTTTATCCTTTAAAAACTGTGGTAAATTTCAATTATTACTTTGTGAATAACCAATTTAGCTGTGACAGAAATACGTTTTAGACCTGAGGGGTTAGGCAATAAATGTGGTTCGCTGCATTTGGTGGAGACGCCATTTCCAAAATAAATCGCTACGGGCATCGACTGACATCTAAGCAAAAACGTAGCGATTCCTTTTCAATCATTTATAATCATCCTAGACGGCTGTGCCGGCCAGATAGTATAAACAGGAACCGCTACATTACACAGGATGAACTTCTCTGAGCTGCAACAGATTAAGAGCGGGTACACACTATGCGTTTACAGCGCGCTTACTGCGCGTTTGCATATGTACACTTCAATCAGACCTCATAGTTCTTACAACGCGCGTTACAAAAGCGCGCGCTTCAAAACGCCTAGTGTGTACCCGCTCTTAGAGCAACAATCTGAATCGCTTCATTCCAGAATAGCCCTGCCGGTACTGTTGACTCAGACAGGTCGCTCCATCGCATTGCTGAAGTAGTAGAATGAACCCTTAATCATTCAGTGTATCAGTAAGCGTCCATGTGACGATATTTGGGAGTTACAAAGAAAGTGAACTGTCATTTTATTGCAGCAATTAGTTAGTTACTTGAGCAGGGGTATAAAATATTGCACTGCACGCAGAAGCCTTGTAAGTAATTAGATTATTTATGATTCATTACAGGACATATTATTTCTCTATGTCAAAGAGAGAAAGAGAAAGATTCGGGCTTTATAGATATATCGGACTCTATCCTATCCTACTTCCTTCTAATAATATTACAAACGTGAAAGTTTGTAAGCATGGATGGATGTTTGTTACTCTATCATTTAAAAACTACTTACCTAATGAATGGATGTATAATCCTTATACATCAGAATAACACATAGGCTACAATTTATAAAGATATAGCGTGAATTGTCCAAAATATGACGACAAAGTAAGTAGGAAAAAATCTAACATCTGCGAGCTATTCTGGCGTGCGCTGCCATAACCGCTAGAGTTCCACAATGCACAATTGTAATGTATGATGGAAATGATTATCTTAAATAGTCCTACAAAAAGACCGTCACAGTATTCATCTACATCGTATGTGTAAGCAATTATAGCCAAAATGTGTAAGCCATTCAGCGTGGTTTTCAAATTTAAAAAATCGTTAAATCGTATGCTACCTATAGGCCTATGATTAGGGCTCTGCAGTGCTTAATTACCGTATTTCTTAATTATGTTGACAATATTGTTACCTTATCATAGTGCGACAGTAACATCTCAATATTGTCAGGCTGTTATATTTTTCAAATGCTACCCAAAAATATTTGTGATAATTTTAATGTCATAGCCTAAATGCCTACGCCTCAGTGCAGAGCACGTGGCTTGATGGCTTCTTTCAGACAGAGAATATGAGGGTTTTCAAGCATTGTGTTATGTAAACTTCTATTGCACTCAGGATTTCTCATCTTTCCTTTTTTTATATTTTAACATTTTATCTATTGATTTTAGGAAAAAAATTTATAACATAAATTGAAGGAATTTTTCTCTACAATTATTTTTGTAGATTATTTTTTTCCTGTACAAATGCGCGAAAAGGAGATATTATCAAAAAACTGCTTCTGGGCCCAATTTTTCCAATATGGCGGCGCGGGCGGTAAAAATACGAGGTGGCAAAGTTGAAATTCGGAATCACGTCAAAATCTATAAAATCGCCAATTTTCAAAACTCCCGGAAAACTTTCGAGGTAACCTCTATTTTTTTTCACCAAATGACTGTACAGTCGACAGCACGTCAATCTTCACATTTTAGTTGCAAAGTCGCCCGTAATGCAACGGAGTAGAGTGCATGGGTGTATACCATGATGTGCTGTCGACTGTACTAGGTACTTATATTACTTCGCGATTATAGTGTTACTGCATGAGATAGTAGTTTATAAGTACGATGTTTTGTTACAGACGGGCACAATAACTAAATCGGATGTTGCTATCAAACGGCTGATAGAGCTACTTATTTTTACTTTTATCAGCTGTAGTGGTACTCTGTAAACAGACTTGCTCTGTATGACCACTTTGTACGTAGTTTAGTATAGTTGAAAAAAGTATAGTCACAAATGTACATAACTTAGTAAACAAATTCATAGGTAATGCCCGCAATGGGAGTCAGAAATCAGAAATTAACGTAAAGAATTTACATTCTGTTTGTTAAATGTCAATGTTGAGAATTTCACTAAGTAACTACTTAATCGGGGATAACGGGCGTGAGTTTATTATTTTTATTTATTTATTAACTACTTAGCTGTAGTGCTGTGCTGTCTCGTCGAATTTCTTAGAAAAGAGCGTGACAGAACGTTACTTAAGTACCTATTTACTTAGTGAAATTCTCAATTCAGAAACCGGCCTATAGAGCCAGTTTCCGAATTTGAGAAGAGTAAGAAAAATTTTATTATAAAAAAGTACACACGCTACAAAAACAGAATAAATCCAAAAATTAAACCAAAAAATAGTACAAAACAAAAAATCTGAAGAAAACAGGAGGAAAATAAAGGTCACGGCGTGTCACTGCTGTTATAAATGGCAGCCAACTCAGAATTATGCTGATGGACAAGCTTTCAGCGCTGATTTGCGCTAACAAAAGATACTCCGCGAGCATCACAGACCGCGGTGTGGTACAACGATGAAGGATTTTAAGGAACATAATAATTATATACAGAATAGACTCATCATCATCATTCAGCCACAAGAATTCCACTGCTGGACATAGGCCTCCTCCATGGATTTCCAAAAAGACCGGTTGGAAGCGGCTTGCATCCAGCGTCTTCCTGCCACTTGATCGTCAGACACATGAGATCGTCTGTCCATCTTGTGGCTGGTCGTCCTACGCTGCGCTTGCCGATATGTGGTCTATCGGAATAGATTTAAAACAGTTTAATACGAAGAAACAGACAAACGGACAGTAACTAGGTACTTAGCTGTAGTTCTGTCTCGTCAAATTTCTCAGAAAAGAGCGTGACAGACTGTTCCTTCAGTATTTACTTAGAGCCGGTTCCTGAATTGAAAATTTCACTAAGGAAATACATAGGTAACGTTTTGTCACGATTTTATCTGAGAAAATTGACGATACAGCACTACAGTCAAGTTGGTAGTTACTTAATGAAATTCTCAATTAGGAAACTCGTCCTTACCCTAAACCCAGGTCTTGGATGTTTATATGTTTGTGACGTCGCTGTTTCTGGTTCTCACGACACAGGGTATCCTAGTGTGGGGCCAGAAGCAATGTTACTCCTTAGTGTGATATTAAGTTGTTAATAATGTTACATCAATAACAACACGTTTATGTATGTCTTTTGTAATGTAATATTGCAAATTTTTTGTTTAAGCTGTGTTCACTGTGTAGTTCACTTCCTCATGTACATACAATAAAGAATAATCTATCTATATATCGCTTTCACTTTCACTTACAAGTGATATTCTCAATTCTGAAACCGACCATAGTTCACAAGTAGAGGCGGTATTATCGCCAAAAATGATAATAAAATTGTATAAAGTTCATGACTTTATTTGTGAACAAATAAACGTTATCTTACTTATTGTCATAGTATGTGGATGGCAAGCAATCATAAAAGCGTGAATTACCTAGTATTATTCGATTCAAGGGTCAAATATTGGATCATTAACCAGCTAAGTACACAATTGCCCTCGTAACGAGAAATACAGTAATAGCCATTCTATATAATCAGCCTTTTCTCTTTCACGCCAACCCATCCGGTCCAGTGCTATCTCGTCCAATGTTTCCCAGCCGCTTTCACAATGTCGTCGGCCCATCGGGCTGGTGGTCTGCCCAGCGACCGTCGAACCGTTCTTGGCCACCACTCAGTGGCTGCCTTACTCCACCGGCCGCCTGCCCGCCTTACCAAATGTCCGGCCCGTCTCCACCAAAAGTAAAAAAATAATAGTGCTGTAGATCTACAGCCACCATTATTTTTTTAATTATAGATATAGCATTTGACTAGCATTTTGCTGAGCTGCAGCCTTTTTCTATTGTAGCACTCGTATTTATTAGGTAGCACTATTCTCATTGTCTTCGTTTGTCTCCAAATATGGTTTTATTTTTGTGCTATGGTCATTTCGTGTTTTTATGTTATGGTGTTACAATGGAAATACCTAAATGTCTTTCACTTTCACTTTTTCACTTAGATATGCCACCGAGTAGCTTATTTTTGCATCCAAAGCAAAAACGCAGTAATGGGTATTACTGTGTTTCTCGTTACGAGGGAAGTGATGACTCAGTACTCATCTAAAAAGGACTGTGAAGAAAAGAATTGAAAGAATTTAACCCGGAAATACAGACCATTCCACCTGCGTGTGTATAGGAACAACACGTCGTATTACAACCCTATTTCTAGAATGTGTCGTCTTTATAACAACCTGTTCGCCGAATCTTCAAGCATTGACATATTTGAATCAAATCCTTCTAAATTATTTAAAATGATTAGTGCTATAATTTATAACTCGTCTTCGTCCAATACTTCACCCAATAAATCAATAATTAATGACACTTATTTGCGATATCTAATTTACCCTAAATGTTTTAATGTTTTAGATTAAGTTTTAACTGCATATCCCGCTTCCAATCTGGCAAATTTCTATGTTTACATACTTTGGACTGCAGTCCAGAACACAAACAGTTTATTTTTAAGTTGAATTTGTAACGACTGTATTCTGTTTTGTAAACTTAATAAAATAATATAAAATAAAAATAGAATACTATCCGTTACGTTACTATTATGACGTCTTTGCCTACATAAAAAAAAAACAAATGTCATTTGTAATGGATGTGTTGAACACTAGACACAATAATTAATATTAATATTATAATTTAAAAATCTCTAATACCATTAATATTAATCTACTGTTTAACACCAGGCATCCTTGTCTTCCAAATAATCATTGATTATAAAATCAAAATGCAAAAAGGCTTATTATAAAATAAGCCTTTTTGCACAGAGTTTGCTTGAGGCATTCTTAAGCCGCGTCGGAGGTACCTCCATATATCTTGGGGAATCTTGTTGTAGAACCTTATACAGTGCCCCATAAAAGAAGTTATTAACTTTTCCAAGTCTAAACCGGAAATGACAATTTATGTTTATTTCTAGTATTAACATTATGACGGCTACTAAAAGTTTCCAAGTCTTTGATACTCGTAGCTTAGACGAAAGTTTTAGTCTTCAAGTAAAAGCTGAACCACGGATTTAAACTAAAGCTGCCGTCTCACGCCAAATGCAATCACTGTGATTTCTTTGCATGAGTGCTGTTTCGGGCATTCTAGAGCAGAGTGCTGGCTTCTGTACATGTACACGTACAGTGCTGCCGTCTACTAGTTTTGTAAATTTTACCAGACACGCATACAAACACACACTCGCACAAACTTATACACACAGGCACATACACACACGCATCTCTCTAATTATATCAGGAGTGCACAGCAAATGCATGGTTTATTTTTATTTTACGGTGGAGGGGATGTATTGGCAAAGATAACAAATACATAATTACAGTGTTCGCCCATGCAACGACTAATGATTCGCAGAACTTAATCATGAATCAGAGACGAGCCACCCATGACACCAGCTTCGTCTCTACTCACCACGACTAAGCTCTGCGAATCAGAGCGAAACCTAAAAAATCCAGTACCTAAGTGTATTCGAATAATGCCCTTAATGGTGATAATCTCTGTTAATTTTAAGCAGTCAACGTTGCTCTTCGCTATGTGCAGTGCCGATCAGCTAGCAAAAAGACAATTTCTCTAAACAAAATACAAATGCATCCAAACATCAAAGAGTTAGGGTTTTTTTTTAAATAGAAGAAGGTTGCAGTATATCCCGACCAGAAGCGGCGGATTTACAGGGCGTTTAGCGGGTCTCTTTGACGCGGCAGTGCATTGAAGGGTTAACGCTCGAGGTGTTTGGGTTTGACAGTCAGTTTCTTTTTGCTCCAGTGGGTTTGGGGTTCTCGAGATGTTTTGTTTCAAGGAGAATGTACCTACTCAGGAATCGGAAATGTATTTCAACATAAATAATTTACATCCTGTTTGCTGAACGTATAATGTTAATGTTAGCCACTGCCTTGGGGCCGGATGTAGTGGAGAAAAGCGAAAACAAAACTCCACTCTAGCCATCTTTTCTCATCATCAACCCATTTATGTCCCCATCGAGGGGCACGGGGCTCTTCCCTGAGAAAGGTATAGGCCATACTCCACCACGGAAATTGTTTGATATAGAATAATTTATATACTTTATTCCGGATACACTTAGTTGAATTTTCGTCGGAATAGTCCGACCAGGACCTAGATTCTGTAATTACATTATAGTACAATGATAACTGCATGAACATGGCGATTCAGTTACATTGTCGTTTCAGGTCTACGCGATGACACGTATCAAACCTTCTAGGCGTCAATGGTATGAAAAAACAGGTCACGTGACCCCACTGTGTATCTGTCATCGTACTATAATGCACTTACAGAATCGAGCCCCTGGTCTCTGACTACCCCTCTGGGATACAGGCGTGACCGTATTAATTTCATTGCCGGTTCATGTCAACGCGCGCAGACATCTATCGACGGCAGCCGGCACCAAATGCTTAACGTGCCTTGCGAAGCACGGAACCGCTCGGAAAAACGCCGCTAGTCATAGAGGGTGACCCATCAATAGACTAAACGCGCCGTATGTTGCTTAACCTTAGTGATCGTTTAAGTTCACTCAGGCAGCCCGGGCTACGAGCGATTCAAGAGCGATTTAAGCAATGGTTTCACAATAATATTTACGAGCTAGTTCGTCTTACATGATCTCTTAATGATTTTTGCCGGACTTGTCGTATTCCAGATCTGCGTTACTCTAGATATGTCGTATTCCAGATCTGTCGTACTCCATTCACCGTAATACAGTCCACCATAGAAGCATACTCGCTATAAAATAAAAAACAATATACAAAATTGTTCCTTATTTTTATTAACAAAAATAAAAGCAATAGAACAAAAAACTCTCTAAGAGAAGAGTTATTTTTTGAGATTATGTAATTACCTACAAGTGCCTTCTCAACTGTACCTATTACGGCGAATCTGGAGTACGACAGACCTGGAATACGACGAATTTGGAGTACGACAGATCTGGAATACGACGAATCTGGAGTACGACAGATCTGGAACACGACAAGTCCGGAACAATACTCTTGATACATAAGTGTTTGGTAATTAAACTACATGTAGATTAGAGCGTAACTATGATCACACTCTTAATAATAGATAATAATAATAAGCCATAAAAAACCACTACATGCATAGTGGATTCGTTCTCAAGATAACTTGACATAAAATACAGTAACAATTATTTTAACATTCAAGCCAATTTAATAATGAAGTGATATAATTTATTTTATTTTATAATTACATAATAATGAAAACAATCTCACAATTAATTCAATTTCACTCACTTAAAATCAAAATTAGCTTTCAAGCTGACAAGCTGTAGTATAATAGTAAAAATGAATGTCAATAAATTTCAATAAATATTAATAGTTATGATTAGTTCAATAAATAAAATTAATGATAGATAGACGAATAAAACACAATGAAATTAATTTATATGATAGTTTTCATTCCCCATGAGGTGCAGTACCCTAAAAAAGACGATAGAGATTATTGAAAATTCTAAAACACACTCCTAGAATAAGTAGCGGCATCTATCGAAGTTCTTCGTAATGCACAAGTTCCATTTTAAAACCTCGCAGCATCCCACGGATCAAGATTTCATTTTGTTCCCTTACTCTTTAATAGATTCAAATTCTCCTCGACAGATGGCGTTGTTAAAAATAGTTTTATTTAGTGCGGATTCTTTATCCTTTCACTGACTTTTTTCCACAGGACAGCAATAATGATTGGGCAGACTTCATATAGTCTACAGTGCCACCATCTTATCTGTTTAGTCGATAGCGGCGCCAGTGGAGAATTTAGTAGTAACATTTGAGGACAAATGAGAATATTTTAACCCGTCTTTCAATTTTAATGAAAATATATCTATAAATCTTAGTAAGTGAATAAATAAAACAAAAAATGGGGAACAGGATTTACAAGTTATAAGTTAGTTACAATTTTGCCCACCTGAACAGATAAGTTGGTGGCTCTGTATAATTATTATAATAGAGCATTAATCTGATAGTCAGTCAATCAATCGCTCTATAGAGTTAGAGCCATAGCAAACAGGGCGCGACGTTGTCATTTGCTTCTGGCGTCCTGTCGTCGACTCTGACGCCAAGTGTGCGGAGATTCGAACAAAATACTTATGAAAATTGACGGCCGTAGCCTGTCGTCGCGTCTAGTCGCCGAGCTGTCGCCTGTCGCGTGTCGCTAGGGTGCGCCTAGGTTCATAGAGCTGACTCGGTCATTTTTGTCTGAAAGCGTCAATTTTCTCATAGTTAACATGACGTTTCATGATGAGCCTTGGTCGAAAGTAAAATAAATAAAAGGCGTGAAATAAATAAAACATAATAAACAAATAAAACCGTATGTACCAATTTTTTTTAAGAAACAAAAAATAATGGACTAGATAGCCTTATAAAGTAATGTTTCATTAATTATTTTTATAATTGAAATAATTAATTTTTTTCAGAACCTATTTTTATTTAAAGTATTCTATGCTTTTTAGCGACGACAATGAACATTATTAAACTACAGACTGTTTTTTCATTCAATGCAAAAAAATCTCCATACAATTCTTCGGCTGTCAATGTCTGAATGTTGCTAGTACGTAAAAACCAAATAACCCCATTTTACTGCCAAGTTAAATTGTGTGTGCTACGCAGGTGTTTTATTTTAGACTTTGCTCTTACGAGTAATTCAATTTTAATGTTTTTGATGTGATAAGGATTTTGGTCACGTGAGTCTTCTATTCACGGTAAAAAAAATCTACCGAGTTAACCTATAGCTTTTATAGCGGTTACACCGCGTCATTTTTTTTGCATAGAATTAAAAAACGGACTGTAGTTATGTACTGAAATGATTTTCTTTATTTTAGTGCCACACTAAAACGTATGTTTAGATAAAAGTGTTTTTTCGATGTTTTTATAATATTCTATTTTTATTTTATGTATTCATTTTTGATTGCAAGCATTGTTTCAACATCAACATAAACAAATGATTATTTTTAATTATTGGGCTGACGACCAATGAGCGACAAACTGTATGGTCCAGAATTGCCCTCTTGTTGTGGCATTTTGTTAAGGCTCAGTTGGCTTAGGGCCAGTGAAATTCACAATTCAAAAACCGGCCCTATAATTTTATTATTACGTCTATTTTGGTCCATTCCCTTCATACGTCAATTCCTATCGTAACATCATCACTAACAAGATTATATCTATCGAAATCCAATGCAAGCAAACGTGCAGCGTGATGCAGCTAGTATTTTAAGGCCAGCTTACGTCACTTTCTTAAGTGTGGCTTTAACACCATTTAACTAAAATTCTTCACTTAAAAGTCGATCTAAATGGTGGCATAAGTGATATTTAGAAATCAGCCTGATTTGCAACGCTTGCAGCAAATTTAATTAAAACTAAGATACATACAAAAGTTAATTTAAATGGTGATTAAAATGACACAAGCCACTTTGCCGTATTTGATTCCCAACGCGCTAACACTTAGCAGCCTTTGAACCCAACATGACGACCCAACATGACACCCGACTTTTATGAGGTTTTAAGTGGTCTTTTGCTGATTTTGTTACTAAATTGAAAAAATTGATTGTTTAAACTCGAAATACACTAGATGGCTCATATTTGGAAAGTATGGCACTTAGCAGCCTTTGATTCTATATGCCTCGATTATGTGTGACGCGGTGCTGCTTAAGAGTAGTAAATTTAAAATCGTTTTTTTTTTACATAGCCTCTGTTATTGTGTCCCACTGCTTGGCAAAGGCCTCCCCCAGTTCAGTCCAGAGTTTACGGTTCTGGGTCACCTCAGACCACTCCAGCAGATGTCAGTTGAGATTGTCTCTCCACCGTCTGTCTCATCGTCATAGTAATTAGTTCCTATGAGAAATCAGCGGCCTGCCCCGGCTTCGCACGGGTGGAATTTTATTTTTAAACATTTTGGGATATACGTAAAGTAAATGTATCTTTGGGCAGTTTTTTAAATAGGTTTTTAAGTAGATTTTTTTTTCTAAAAAATACTTTAAGTGCGTATTTAACGTTTTTTTATTTTTTGTTCATAAACCATATTTTATTCATAAACAATTTAAAATATTTACCATCGAAAAAGTTTGTTTTTTATTAATTTATATTGTTTTTATTCAGTTTAGAATAGTTTCAGCAGCGTACGCGGTATAAGGATTTTTTTTATTTTTTCATACCTAAAGTTACATTATCGATGTTTTCGTACGGATCCCTAACTATTTTCAAAATATTCTATAGCCTATGTTAATCAGAGATAATCTAGCATTTTAATGGTGAAAGAATTTTTGAAATCGGTCCAGTAGTTTTTGAGTTTATTCATTACATACACAGGTTTGTACTATATTTTTGTTATTAATGTAAGTGCAATAAAAGTATTAATAAATAAATAATAAATAGGTACATACAAATCTTTCCTCTTTATAGTTATAGCGTAGATAGTGTAGATGTACCTAGTTAAAAAAATCTAAACCCAATTTTGTACTAACTCAATGTTCACCAAGTGTCTTTCCCTTAACTAAATAAAGAACCTTTTAACCCCAATGTCTCGTGACAATTACGAAGCATTGCGTTCCACGCGATTCAATAGCTGTTCACAAGTCTGACTCGGTCTTCATTTATTAGTAGCAACTAACTCTCAGGGAATTGTGTACATGAGCGTCGATTCGGTTCTCGATTGCCTGTTGCTATGGGGAAAGGACTTTTGCCAGGTTTGTAAAATATTTGTAAATATTTATAATAAAGGGGTGAACAAAGCGGCGGGAAGACGCTGGATGCAAGACGCTTCCGACCGGTCTTTTTGGAAATCCATGGAGGAGGCCTATGTCCAGCAGTGGACTTCTTGTGGCTGAATGATGATGATGATGAAAGGGGTGAACCCCTTTTTGGAACTCCCTCCATCTGTCTAAGCGAAAAAAAATGCTCTGTAGTGTATAACAACCATTAAAATGTATGAAAGATTTTTCGCTATTGCGAAATTTTCTCCATAGATTAAGTGGTTCGAAAATGCGAATAGGAGCATATGTGTGTGGGAGGATTTATTAGTACAATATCTTAGTTCTGTTGTGGAGACAAACGCGTTATAATCATTTTCTTTATAATTTCTTTAACGTCAGGCTTATCGGCTTAAACGGTATTTTATAAAACTCTTCGTACTAAAGTCGATTTTAACGACTTAGGTGACATAAAAATTAATCAACCTAAAATTAATTTAAAATAATTAATTAATAGAAATTAATTTTATAATTAATTGAAATAATTTTTATAATTAATTGAAATTAATTTTATAATTCATTTAAATTAATTTTGTAATTTAAAATTAGTCAACTTTAATCTTGTAACGCGCCAAAAAAAAATGCAATCAGTTATGTATGACCTTGAAAAAAAAACCCAATTAAAACCCATTGATACAAAACTTCTACAGGTTAAAAGCAAACTTAAAACGAAACCCTCGTGGCACATATTACATGGATTTGGTTAAAAAAATCTATTAAAAATATTGTAAAAAAAACCCCTCCAGCAATCCGTTACTTGGTCCCCGTGGTGGAGTATGGCCTATACGTTTCTCAGGGAAGAGACCCGTGCCCCTCGGTGGGGATATAATGGGTTGATGATGATGATGATGTATCTCGAGTGAAAAGGTCGACACATATAATTAGACTAGCTGTGCCCCGCGGTGTTACCCGCGGTTCATCGATTTTCCCGTAGGAATAAGATATTTCCCCGCGGTAAAACGTAGCCTATGTTTTAATCCAGGGTATCGGCTAACTCCATACCAAATTTTATTAAAATCCGTGAAGCCGTTTCAGCGCTAAAGACTGACAAACATATAAACACACACACAAACTTTCACGTTTATAATATTAGTGTGATAGGCACGTGGCTATGGGAGCAATGAATTGAAAATAATTTCTACGCCCGCTAGTGCCAAAGATGGCGAGATTCGCTCCAATGAACTAATCCCTGGGTGACTCGCGCCGACCTACTCGCGAGTATAAAATCTGTGGCTACCATTGAACTGAAATATTGCATTGAGCCTGTACGAATATATTTTTAAAAATAGCCCTACGAGCCGATTGATGTGACACTCTTTGTACTAGCCAGAAGCAATCGAGCGAAGAGCGCGTAAAAAATAAAAATAAATAGTTTTCATTACGTTTTTTTTGTCCGTGGCCAGTGTTCACGCACAATTTATTTTTTAAATATTTATTATGTAGTATTGATACTGGCTGAAAAATCGTTATCGTTCATCGAGAAGTGTCCGTATAAGGTACTGGCTGAAAAATAGTAAAGTGTCCGTTTTGTGTGGATTGTTACTTTTACGAATAAGTTTTTTTCTTGAGAGATCAAAATTAGAATCAAGAGAGGTAAGCCACCGTTTTTCTAGTATTATGTGAATGTACCTACTTGAAAGTTTCATGAAAGTACAATGCATCCGTTGAACCTTATTAAAATGTATTCCTTTTTTTATTTCTTTAGTCCTTGTATCTTTTGACATATTATTTGTAATTAAATGTCGTCGTTATATTGTTACCGTATCCCAGAGTATCCTAATTTGACTGACAGATGTTAACCTACTGTTAAAAGCTGTCAGTTGGCCAAAGTGCATACGAAGAACACGTTTGACAGCCTGTACTTTTTACTGTAATTAACATTATTGTTATCGTACGAAAAACCGGGGGTAAACATCAACAGGTTCGCGTTGTCTCGAGTTGACTTGCATGTGTTTTGTTTGTTTACATAGTTTTTGGCGGATTTGGAAAGAGTTTTCTATCTCTTTATTCATGTTCATGTTTATCTTTGGAAGTGTTTTGGATCAACTCATCGGCTAGTTAATTTTCATTTGCAATGCATTTAAATTTTCTCCCCTATTATATCCTCAAGTATATTACATAAATTAATGCGATAAGCCCATCCAAGTGTTTTGTCTAACAATATGTAATCTGTAAATGCTGATATGAACTTTAATAATAACACCGCCTAGGATTTTCTTTACCTACAACGGATTAGATAACGCAATCCGCTGCATTATTTTTCTCTGTCAAAATATTAAGGCTCTACCTCAATAGGCTATTTGACAGTGTGAAAAAAACAGTATTATTTATACGTATTCGTGTAAATTATGTGTCTAAGAACGCCTTTAAGGCATTTTAACTAAAAAAAAAACCAAATATGATTTGTAAAAAACACAAGATAAAATTTGATAACTTGTATCTGCCGCCATTGTATTGAAAACGGTCTGGATTCTATGATGACGTCACATGTCAACAAAAATGGCGTCGGTCATTCATTCTTTCTTACGTTCATTGGTTGGTTTATTGGGAAGTGACGTCATAATACCAATGCGACGCCATATTGCCCAAGATAGCGTTTTGGCGGCTTATTTAAAGTAAATTTTCGTTTGCTTTTTTCACAAGAAATACATGAAAGAATTTAAAATGACCTCTTTCTGAGGACTCCAGGAACACCAACAAACAATATGAGATGGTTTTCAGAAATCGGTCAAATAGCCTATTATTAGACTACGTAATAATCTAGAGTTTTCATGATTTATCTGTGATCATTCATCACAGGTAAATAAGAATATTGGATAAATAGAAAGAAGAAAAAAAAGATATAAGAATCACTCACTGCTTTTAAGTTACAAATGGTCTCCTAAAAATAATTAATTCCAAATGTTAATAGGTCACAATCAACAGATGAAACCGGAAAAACCTTTTAGTTTTTGTTTTTATGACTGATCACGCCGCACTTTAATCAAATGTAATAAAAGCATGTACGATTTTAATAGAGGATTGATTCCAAAAATTTGAACTCCGGTAAATTGAAAAAAAATTTGAGTAGTTTTTGCCATTGTAATAAAATAAAATCTTTTCATTATGACTTTATTTACTACACGATTCCCAGAAATTGCTTAAAAAAAGGCAAATTGCGGTAAATCTAACAGTAGTGCTGTAACTATTTGTTAATTCTTGGATTAAGTTCTATTTTACTGCTTACTGCTATTTTTTTTATTTCATTCGTAGCTTTTTGCTTTCCTTAGGTTGGCAACACTGCTGAATACTTAAGCCCTCAGAAAAAACCAGAAAGTGAAAATAGTCTAGTGTGGGGCCAGAAGCAATGTATGTACGTGTATGTAAATGTTTAATGTTTAATAAAGACATGGCCCAAAGGACTAGTATCCAGGCCAAAACCTTCTTTAAAAAAAAAGCCCTCAGACCTAAACAATTTCCCTTTTACAGCTAAATTAGTTATACACGGAGAAATATTTGAAAATCACAGTTTCACAGTTTTTACAGAATGTAACATGCTCATACAACTGTGGTCTATACTATACCTATGAGGCCATGAGAGCCAGAACGGCCTAACTGTTTATAAAAGTCAACGAGAAAAAATTGAGCCCTAAGTTAAATTGTAACTTTTGTAAATCAATTTATTTAATAATTTTTTGCTATCTTACGCACTTTTTATGAAATCTTTAAGTGATTTTGCTAACCCTAGGCATCTTATTCATTAATTTATTTTCCGATAGGTATTGAAAAGATAATAGGCCACTCTGGCTCTCATGGCCTCATATCATCTTCAAATTTTGATTCAAAGTGCAATTACACGACCAATCCGCCGGCCTGGCTGGTCTATGGGGCCTAAGGGTATGCGCGATAGTTTATAATGCCATAGGGCTCCGCATGATAATTTATATTT
Organism: Yponomeuta plumbellus; assembly: GCA_947310845.1. Classification (NCBI taxonomy): domain Eukaryota; kingdom Metazoa; phylum Arthropoda; class Insecta; order Lepidoptera; family Yponomeutidae; genus Yponomeuta; species Yponomeuta plumbellus. The sequence goes on along the minus strand of OX371194.1, from coordinate 21,117,465 downwards.
TTGAAAATTCTCAGTCATAAAGGAGACGGAAACGCTTCCATACATTCTTGGGCCCAGATGTAAAAAGACGAAAGTGGTGTCAATAAACAGCTTATATATTGTCAAACCATCTTTGAAAATTTTGCGGATTTTAGCAATCTGAGAGCAAAGTTAAAAGAGATTTAGTAAAAGTGAGGCTATGCAACAAATTGACAATAACCTATAGGTACTTAACAGCTGATTTTATAACTATGATCATATGATAGACAGTTATTTATTACATTAATTGTAGTTCTTATTGTATTGAGTGGGAAAATGTAACGAAACTCACAAATAGATTAAAAGACAGGGAAGACAATGATTTGTGTCATTTCATCCTCTAAAACTCGTCGGCCCAGTGTATTACATCGATAAGTCGGTATGCCACAGTCGTACAAGTTAAACAATATACTAGAAGTCCGTAGAGCGAAAGCACTGGTCGAGGAATATAATTAAAATACGCAAACGATAACCGATACAAGACGAGTAGGTAGGTAGTCCGGTGATCATGCATGATGGGAGACGATAATGTACGTACCGCGAATGCACATCCTGAGAACGTACGCCCCGGTAAAGTACAGCCACGGAATCCGTGCACATGTACACGGATTCCCGTCCTTAGGTTATCGGGTCGTGCGTTATCATATCAGGCTGTATAAAATTGGTACGGGCGAGAATCCGTGTAGCCATAGACACGACTGAGTGGTGCCTCGTTTCCATGAAGCGTTAATCATTCGCAGCCATTACACTCTCGATCTAGTGCGTGACATTATCGAGGCTATGAGTCGCAATAGATTGACGTCCTGATCTGGCTGGATCTTACACTAGACAAGTCAAAACAAATGATCAGAGTTTAGATGTAGAGGAGCGATACATCAATCCATTATAAACCCACTGAGGGGCACGGGGCTTTTCCCTGAGGAACCTTTCTCAGTGAAAAGCCCGTGCACCTCGGTCCTATACCTATAGGGCATACTCCACCACGGGGGCCTAGTCCGGATAGGTGGAGCCTTGTAACACTTGTGGCTGGTCTTACTGTCGGAAGTTTTCAAGCTGCCCTAAGGCCTCTGACTTGGCTTCACGACTTCCATCTATTGACGGCAGCCGGCACCAACTGCTTAGCTTGCCTTGCGAAGCACGGAACCGCTCGGAAAAATTATCGATTAAAAATCCGGGAGCTGTCACTGTCAGCACAGATTAAATACATTTGACAAACATAAAAAGTAAAAAAAACGATCTGTAAACGAGAATCTACGAGAATCGATTTTAAAGTTAATATTCTGTTTTATTGTAAACTATTGACAATATAATAATTTATTCCGTAGATTTTGTTCACTTTGATTGAATCCATCATTTGATGAGAGTGATTTTATGTTCAATAATAAGTCTTGAAATCATTCACAGTAATCGATTATAGTAATCGAAACTCTATTTCATCAGTGCAACAAACTTGTTTTTAAGGTTTCTCGTCTCCCAGATTGTGAATTGAGCAGATTTTTTTATATTTTGAAACAGAAAAAAATACCGCTTTTTTTAAACCATATTTCAGCTTATTACAATTGGGCCCAGAGATCCCCGGCTCCTTTTCACCCCCTTCATAGATAGAAAAGGGTCGAAAGGCGAATTGGTTTGATTAACTGTATTTACACTGCTCAGTGAAGATAGTAGGCAAGATTTGTGTGGCTAGAAACCTCTGTTACAAGCAAAATCAGCCTGCAGACTTAGGAGCGGTTTCTGAATCGAGGATTTCACTCAGTAAAGACTTAAGTAATGGTCTGTCACGCTCTTTTCTGAGAAGTTTGACGAGACAACACTACAGTTAAGTAGTTACTTAGCGAAATTTTCAATTCAGAAACTCACCCTTAGACAGGGGCATGTACATAAAAGTACATGAACATATACAGGCGTGCACTCTACTATTACCTACTTACAATGTAAGAGGTATCGTTGATTGTACGGGGCTTCTAAAGAAACATAATGGAACTCTCATATTAAATGCATAATGAAACTTAACGTCAATTAATAAAATCTGCATCTAAACAGACAGATGGACGGACGGACCGACGGATAGATATATAGATAGTTTTGTTCTTATTATTTAATCTTACAGATGGATACCATTTTATAGTACATACAAACGGAAATGACACGGATATTAATAATTATTTAGGTACGTGACGTTTTGGCAAGCGCTAAAGGAAGTTGATACACCTGACTCGTGTTCGTTAAATTTTAATGGCGCTCGCATTCGTTACGTAACTAAGACGTATTATCTCATGGCTTATGTGCTCTTCAGCTGTTGCGCTAAAGATTTTAATGATCTTCAATCCAAATGCAAATATTTCCAATTATTTCTATGAAAACGATGTTACGCTCACAAGGTAGTATTTTGTATAGTGAGGTTGTCTGGAATAAACATAAACATAACAATCATAAAGTTTACATACATGCACATTGCTTCTGGCCCCACACTAGGATACCCTGTGTCGTGGGAACCAGAATCAGCGACGTCACAAACATGTAAACATCCAAGACCTGGGTTTTTTTTTTTCTCCAGCCGGGATTCAAACCCGGGAACTATCGCATGGTAGTCAGATGCGCTAACCACTGCACTGCACTGTCAGATGCGCTAACCAATAATTTTATTGCTGTTAGCAATAAGGCGGTCATAAGGTGTACTTTTCTTCTGATATTTTTGTTTCGGTGTAAAAGAAAGATTGCTTTTATGTATCTTACGTGTGCGTGGATTATAAAGCTCCGGTAAGCAGACGATCCGGACTAGGACCCCGTGGTGGAGTATGGCCTATACCTTCCTCAGGGAGACCCGTGCTCCTCGGTGGGGACATAATGGGTTGATGATGAATAGTGATGTTTATATTTGTAGCTATGGTATAGGTATAGATAATAATATTTACAATTAAAAAAATAACAAAACATGAACTCTAGGATTCTAAGAACAAAACGTGACACATTATTACACATTAACGTAGTAGGAAACTTTTCTCCACAGGCATCAAGCCACTTATCATAGCACAGGTGTTTAGGTCTCTCCCAAATCGAGTGATTGTATATATTTTTTAATATATCATTAAGGTGCATACCGTCTAAGTGATGACACTAAAATGTTTATGTCCATGAGTCGATAATGATGAAGCAGACGATAAATTTGTTTCACATCGCGCAATATAATATTTCGTTCATTGTATTTGATTCAGTTTGGGATAGACCAAAAACACAGTGAAATATGTTTGGATGCCTAAATACATAAATTAATAATGTCTTCAAAGATGACCTCTGTGGCGTAACGGTTAGCGCATCTGCTTACTATGCGAGAGGTCCCGGGTTCGATCCCCGGCTGGGGAGAAAAAAAAAACTCGAGGTCTTGGATGTTAACATGTTTGTGACGTCGCTGTTTCTGGTTCCCACGACACAGGGTATCCTAGTGTGGGGCCAGAAGCAATATATGTTCCTGTATGTAAATGTTATGTTATGTTATGTTAAGGACGGCTTGCGCCAGCGCTATCTGACAGTACTATCTGTCCTTATCCAAGGGTAAGCTCTATGACATTATAAGAACTATCCAGTGATAAATGTATGTTTGATAACTCTGTTGATCAGATATTTTATTTTATTAATAAATCTCATATCTTATCTTCTAAGTAAATTCAAATGTTTTTATTCATAATAAAAAACAAAATGTTTACTTTAGGAGAACAAACTAACAAAGGAACTCCACGTGTATTCGTTTCAAAACAGTTTTAGGCTAATTAACAACCTTTCGAACTTAAAAATTGTTACTTCTGGATGTGTTGAACGCTAGACACAGTTATCCTCAGATTAAACTTAATATTAAACTACCGTTTAACACCAGACAGCCTTATCTTCCAAATAATGGTTGATTTTATAATAAGCTTTTTTGCACAAAGTATGCTTCACATAATAATTCTTAAACCGCGTTGGTGGTAACTCTAGTATATCTTGGGGTATCTTATTGTAGAATCTTATGCAGTGCCCCATAAAGGAAGTATTAACTTAGAGTATTAAGTAGACCTAACTTTTAACTTATTATAATGTACTCTATCGGCAGACTCGTAAAACTGTAGGTATATGTTAATAAGTATATTCATCAGTTGGCGAAATCTGCCTTTGCTTAAATTCGAACTTTTTATTGTACACACCGAAAAAAAAACATTGCGAAGCTTACATAATCTAAGTTTAGTCGCTAAAAGCGATCTTTTGCAGACAACCTTGGAATGGATAGAAAAAATGTAGAGAGAAGGTAGGTTGGCACATGAAATAATGTGATGGGGTATGTACAGTCGACAGCGCATCACCTGTACACCTTTGCACTCTACTCCGTTGTATTACGGGCGACTTTGCAACTAAAATGTGAGCGTTGACATTCTAAACTAACGTCGTATGTCGTAACTGTCGTAAAGTGCCATCTAGTGCTGTTTAGAATAAACCAGCGCTGTTTAGAATAGAAACAGCAAACCCTGAAATAGCATCTTTGTCACACGCTGCATGTAGTATAATAATTTATTATTAATATTACTTACTTCGTCACCATTAATCATTATTGTCTGTAAGTCAGATAGACAGGCTTTTAGAGACAGGCAAAGTTACATTTGCCTTAGCAATACCGCTAGTCAACGCCATTGATGACTTCACCTACTTTAGTTAGCAATTCGCCTATGTAAACAAAGAGCTGCAGAGAGTTGCAGCGACAAAGCTAGGTATACCTAAGCGATGTGCCTTTTATCAAGCCTTATGCGCATGCCCGAACCAAATATTTAATTTCTGAGGGCCGAATGTGAATCCCAACAACTGAAACGAGTTAAAATAGCCAAAGGAAATATGACGTAAAGCATAATGCTCTCAATTCAATAAAGTGCATTGTGAAACCGAAAAGAACTATGTGTAGGAACTCGATCGATAGGTGCGCGCGCAAATTTCCAATATGGCTTCCATTGGCTAGGTAAACCTGAAAATGTTTCATTCACGAAGAACGCTGCCCACCGCTGTATTCAGATCAGCCTTGGTACAATCGCTCGAATGAAACCAGCAATGTTTTCCAAACATTTCCCTGCGCTCGATAAGGATGTAGAGACGGTTTAGCTCCTAGTAGTGGGTATTTGAGCTCATAACCGTATAAGCACATGGCCTGTCAGTCTACATGCACCGCTGTGGCGGCATCCCCAGTTGCAAATCTACCTCGCGCCGCGAACGTTAAAACCCTGGCGGACGTAGAAAAATACAGAATTACAAAAACTCTCCAGAGAAACATGGTCATGACAACTTAAATCCAGCTCTGTCTCCAACTAATAGAAAAAAAAACTGCTTTCAAACAATCCATTTGACTTTATAAGCGTAAATAAACAAATAAAACCGGCGGATCAACATCCGGAAGTTGGAAAAATCGGTCCCAAAAGTTGGGGCTGCGTGTCCTTAACCCGTGTGATGGAGAAGAGTGATCGGTTTTCAGAATACCTTTTCGCGAAGATGGGCCCAGGGGACCGGGGGCCGAAGACCACGGAGGAGCGCGAGGCGCCGGTTGACCCCACTGGGGTTAAGAAGTGGTTCATGGACAACACGATGCTGGTGGTCACCCTGATTGGTGTTGTGAGCGGGGTTGGATTGGGTAAGAGCTTTTACATTTGTATTACTAATAATAACTTCAAAATACGTAGATATAATCCTACTCATGGTGTTGACCTAAGTTTTATAAAGAAACTTGGCAGTTGGCATATACTGTTTAGTTTAAGTAAGTAAGTAAATTATTTATTTGATACTCAAATCTTATATCTAACAATACATATTTGAAACATAGGTCATCATAAGTCGTTACTAGGCTTATTTCTTGTTGAATTAGAAGCTCGTGCCACAGATAGGCTGGGTTTGATCTCCATCATCTCGATCGCTTTGTTTCGTAAGTTACGTTTTTCTTTTTGATCTCTAGACTTTTGTCCACTACAAGTGACCTTTATCATGGGCAGCTAGAATTTTGTACACTTTTTTGTAATTTGTAGACTTTAGATTACTAAAATTCACCTAGGACGCTCTGGAGAAGCTTACATCTAATATGCTAATATGCAGCGATTTTATAATTATGGTCATTCTTCTCTTTAATACGGTCACACTCCATCAACATCTATAATAATATAATATAATAGTAGATCCTCTTTCAAATCACAGATTTGACAGATAAGGGACAATTTATTGTTGAGTATTTGCAGTAGCTCTATGCAACAAAAGTTTCCAAAATGTTGTAAATGGTAACAATAGTAAAAACTAACTACAAGCATCTACAAGTAACATAATACGTGTAACGCAGCAGAGTAAAAAACAAATTAATTAGAACAAAACCTATAGACTATACAATCTATAGTCTAGATAAAAAAAAAAGTTAATATAGTAGGTACATGTAGCTACAGTACTTACAACTACATTCTCGTGGTAAACGGATCAGGTTATATAAACATAAACATTTACAATACAATTTGGATACCCTATGTCGTGGAAACCAGAAACAGCGACATCCAAACATGTTTTAAACATCCAAGACCAAGGGTTATTTTTTTGTCATAAGTTGTGGTTTGAACCCGTGACCTCTCGCATTGTAGGCCGATGCGCTAACCGCTGCACCGCAGAGATCGTATATTGATGAGCAGAAAATTAAATTTCATTGGAAATTTGAAACAACGAGTACCTATGTATAGTACCTATAATAAATCTTAATCTAAATAATGATGCGGGGAAAACAATGAGCAATGAATATTACAACTTTCTCTTTCAAGGTTTCGGTCTGCGACCCTACAAGCTCGGTGCAGATGCCCTGATCATCATCTCCTATCCTGGCGAGCTCTTCATGCGAGTCCTAAAGCTCATGATCCTGCCTCTGATCATCGCGAGTCTCATAGCTGGATCCGCAAGCTTGAATGCGAAGATGAGCGGAAAGATCGCTGTGAGGACTCTCCTCTATTTCATCACAACGTCGATGTTCAACGCCTTTCTTGGGATCGTACTGGCGGTACTGATACACCCTGGGCAGCCGGAGTTGAAGACGGAGCTCAGTGGAATTGTGGAGAACAAACGAGATCACAAGATCCTGGACAGTCTGTTGGATATTGGCAGGTGAGCATCAAAATATGCCATTCCTATATCGTCACTTAAAGCGGTGGTAGGAGGGCGTTGGCACTCCGGCTTCTCCATCGGGAGGTTCAAATTCCGTGTACCAATTATTTCTACTTTGTTTTCTAAGTTACGTACATTTGTGAAGTTATAGTAGCAATACCGCTTGCTGACAGTGAAGGAAAACATTGTAAGGAAACCCTAGTGTTTGAGGTATTTACGAACTTTATAGCTTGATACGTACAACCATCATTTCAGTGCCTGGATGGGTGACCGTCTCTGTCTAACGCTAGTGGCATTTTTCCCGAGCGGTTCCGTGCTTCGCAAGGCACGTTAAGTAGTTGATGCCGGATGCCTTCGGTAGATCGCAGTCGTTAAGCCAAGTCAGAGGCCTTAGGGCGGCTTGAAACCTTCTGATAGTAAGACCATCCACTAGTCTTACAAACCTCCACCAATCCGGACTTAATCTGGGCAATCCGACAATCCGGAGTATGGCCTATACCTTTCACAGGGAAGAGACCTGTGTCCCTCGGTGGGGACATAATGGGATGATTATGAACTCCAACGTCAGTGATTTTGATTTTGGCACACATCGCAGTTCTAGATTTTGTCAATCCTTTCTACACCTACCCTGCCGCTCTTAATGATAATGCATGATAACGCACCAAGATATACTTATCGTGGAATTAATCCTCACTTGAGAGCCTTTCTCGCCGCTGGACGTACAAACAAGGTCATTAGTACAAATGGTCTACATCTGAGCGCATGCCCTAGCACTAAGTATGGAAGTAACAGATTTATTATTTTATTTTATTTAAGGAGTCCTCTACACGGGTATTATTTATATCCGGCAAACTATTACGGTTCTCAATGTATGGCTCTTCTCATGTGAAGTCAGACGAAACAGTAAAATCGACTGGGTGAGCAATGGTCCTAGCACCCCTTAAATACGAAATCCTAAATGTATAACCCCTGGTTTCACGAACGCTAGTCTGTTAGTCTACTGTTAACAGTTGTCAGTTGTTTTTTTTATAGAATAGAATAGAAAATCTTTATGTGGTACTTATACAGTTTTTAAATACAGTAGAAAATTAATATAACTTAAAATTAATTATATACCTATAACAGTACCAAAAAGGTTTCGCTCATCTTAATACCGTCGCACAGAATACAATAATAGTACAGGTACAGAAGATTCCCTCCGAAAAATCAAATAAGGAAAAAGGGACTCTAGCAGGTATACAATTAGGTGCAATTCAGATCGCACGGGGCGCTAAAAAAGCTACATTTTGTTCACTTACATGTTGCCTCTCTTTCTACCGCGTAACTTTTACCTCTTCTGGCGCCTGAATTCCTACCTATTTGCCACTCCGGAGTGGTGGCCGCATGTACTTACGCGTTCGATACCGACACGCGTCACTACGCCTGTTTCACTAAACAGGCCTGGCCGTAGCAGAAACACGGCGCTGGTTTTCAGCGGATGCCTGAAAGCTTATAATTTTACTAAAACTTAAACTAACTAAAAGCCTATCGGACCCACTTACAAAACTTTTTGTATGCACTTTTGACAACTGACAGCTGTTAAAAATCGATTAACAGACTGTTAGCGTTCGAGAAACCGGCGGTTATTCTGACTGTAAGATAAGATAACAATATTCTTTATCTACTCTGATACTATAATACAAAGATTATAAAACTAAAAACAAAACTCTTATTACAAACATAGGCAAAAAAAATTAGTTTTATTACGATATAGGTCTTTTACAAACACCTGTATCATAATATAACATAACATAACATAAAATAACAAAACGTAACATAACACAACAAAACACAACACAACACAACATAACACGCCGCTGCACGTTCAGCAGTTTTGCCTTGCATGCGCGATTGCTGGCCAGTTCATCCGCCCAGATTGGCGCACCATATAGGGCTATGGACCGCACGACCCCCGCGTATAGGCGACGAACACTCTCCCTTGGTCCCCCGAGGTTAGGTAGGATTCGGTGCAGAGCACCCGCTACCCTTTCAAGTCGGTGAACCAGGCGGTCGAAATGCTCGATGAACATCCATCGGCCATCGAGGACGACGCCCAGGTACTTCATGTACCGTCCGGCCTGCACAGTTGCGTCCACGTTCACCGAAGAGCTCGGTGGTTCCACTCCCCACGGAAGGCCGTGGAACCACAAAGCCTCGGTTTTGTGTGGGGCCACCTCGAGCCCGAGCTCCCGGATCTTCCCGACGACGCATGCCACTCCAAGCTCGGCTAGCCGAGTGGTCTCTTCGAAGTCGATCCCCTCCGCCAACACCAGCGTGTCATCCGCATAGCAGACGACACGCACGTTGTTGGGGAGGAGGATTCTGAGGACCACGTCGTAGGCAATATTACACAAAAGGGGCCCCAGAACCGACCCTTGAGGAACACCGCAGAAGACCTCCCTCTGGTGAACAGTCCCGTCCCGGCCCTGATACTCGATGCTTCTGTCCCGCAGGTAAGCTCCTACTATATACGCTCAGAGCTAAAACCCAGGCACGACCTGGTATACCGTCCGGGCCCGGGGCAGTGTTGCGCGCTGCCAGGCGTCTCACGGCGCGGTCCAGCTCTCCTTGAGTGACGCCCAGGTCTTCGCTCCAGTCAGCCGTTGTCGCGGATGCAGACTGTGGGGTATCCTCATTCCGAGGGAAGAGGGTATCCACCACTTCTGACACCAATTCTGGTTCGAGCTTCTCCGTCAAAGGAGGGACCCACGGTCTGAGCTTGCCCAGTACAATTTTGTACGAGCGCCCCCATGGGTCTCCATTGAGCATTTCGAGAAGCTCGTTCCAGGCCCTGGCCTTGGCGTTTGCGACCGCGATCTGGAGAGCCTTGGTGGCAACCCGGTAGGGACCGTACGCTGCGGCCTTCTCCTCTGCCGTGGCCTGGCGTCGTCTCCGGACTCTTGTAAAAGTGCGCCTAGCGCGCAAGCACGCTTCTCGCAGGATCGCAAGGTCCTCCGACCAGTACACGGCTCTTCGCTCGGTGCGTTTGGCTCGGGGCATAGCGGACTCGCATATGTCCGTCATGCGCTCATTAAACCAGGCTGCCTCGTTCTCCGGCTCCACGTCATCCGGCACCTCCGACCAGGCCGCCGTGTTGGCAACGGCAATAAGCGCGTCCCGGTCTAGTCGTCTCAAAGCCCAGCGCTTGGGTGACGCAGACTCCCCCTGCCACCGCACGCAGGTGTTGATGGACCCCCGGTTCAACAGATCTAGGTTGAGACCAGCCGCCCACTCAAGGACAGTCTCTCCTCGGGCGTCGTCCCGGGGCCCACCCCATACCCGAGCATGGGCATTGAAGTCCCCGGCGACAATCACTGGGCGAGGCCAGCACCGGCGAACGAGCCCCTCCAAATACGCCTCATATAGGGCCAGACTGATGTTAGGCGAGATGTAGACGCCAACCACAGCCAGATGACCCCACTGAACCGCCACCAGGCCCTGACTCTGGTGGAGCAAGGAACATGCTGGAGCCATTTCGTCACTACCCCAATAGATAGCTACGGAGCCCCCGTCAACACCAAACCATTGAGGATGGTTCGGGACAGTGTACGGCTCCGCAACTACCGCTAAAGCAATCTGCCACTCCGCAAGGGTCTGCATTAACAGGTATTGCGCCCTGCGGCAGTGGTTCAGATTGCCCTGTAGGATCTTTACAAATACAAATACAAATACAAAATACAAAATCTTTATTTTCGTAAACTGCTTAATCTTTAGGGGGGTGAAAACTGGGCTTCCATGGCCTCCGGCAGGCTAAAGCCCGGTTGGGTGGACGATGCCACTCCTGCCTCCCTTGCACTTTGTGCACGAGGACCCTGCTGCCCTGTTCTGCCTCTGCCCTTCTTGGGAGGGTTACACTTCTTACCTCCCAGCCGGTGGTCCGAAGGCCGGCCGAGGTGGGCGCAAAGCGGGCACTTGAAGGCTGGGCCAGTGCAAACTCTTGCCGTGTGGCCTGGCTCTCCGCATGCGTAGCAGCGCATACTCCGGTTCTCTTTGTTTGGGCACTGGCTGCGGACGTGCCCAGCCTCGAGGCACCGGAAGCATTGTAGGGTCCGCATTGCCAGGGCCTCAACCCGCGAGGAGATCCAGCCTCCGACGAGCAGCCGAGGTGATGACACAACTTTGCGGACAGCCGCAAGTGGGCACCGAACCCATACCGTCCCCAACTGGCGGGCGGAGTGGCGTATCTCACCGACCTTGATCTGGTCAGTGCTGCAAGCCCCCGCTTCAGCGACCGCAGCCGCTACCTCCTCCGGGGTAATGGACTCGTCCAGCCCCATCACCCTGAGCTCGCCGGTTTTGACCGGACGCACTACCTTCACTCCAAGGTCGGCGAGGGCTGCGGTCAGACGTCCGGCCAGCTGGTCAGCCTTCGCTCCGCACTCGGGACCGCTGACCTCTAGGACAAGCCCTCCAGTCATCGCCTTCTTTTGGCGGACTTCTTTAATGCCACAGTCAGCCAGTTTCACCCGGGTCCTGGCGGTGGACATCACCTGGGCGTAGGTGACATCTGACCCTTCGGGCACCGTCAACGTGATGGCCGCTGACGAGGGCAGTCGTGCCGGCTTCAGCTTCGCAGCAGGCTTCGGGGAGCCCACCTTCGCCAGCGCTTTTTTCGCGGATGGCTTCGCCGTGCCCTTTTTCGTGGCGGCCACTGTGGCCCAGTCCCTGCCACCTGTTGCAAACCTGCAACAGTTGGCAGGGATTGGGATCCGTTCCCGAGCCTGCGGGTACTGCAGGCAGCGGCGCTGGAGGTGGTAGAGGAGGACGTGTATTTTTACCTCTACGCCCGCCCCTCGGTTTTGATGAAGCAGGAGCACCACTTGCCACCTGAGTGGCCGCAACGACTGTTTGCTTTCCGAGTGGAGGGCGGATTGCCCTATCCGGGAAGATTTCGGCGGTGAAGCGCGCTTACTTCTCGTCCATCAGGGCTGACACCTGGCTGAGAGACTGGAGCTGACTATTGCTGCCCGGTGCCAAACTGAGCGGGGCACTTTTGCTCTGCCGGCTCTGGCGAGTTTCGAACGCAGTTGTGCGTTCTCACTCTCCAGCCTTTCTTTAACTGCCGATGCCTCAGAACGTTGGGCGAGCTCCTCCGTCACTGCTCTCCCGATTCGGGCCGCTAGGCGCAGCTCCCGCACAAAACTTCCCTTTAGGTTGCGGGACTTGTTGGCAACGTTCTCAACGACGGCAAGTTTCTCCAGGATTCTGGATCCTAAGTCCGCCGTTGGCTGCGCTCGCATCTCCTCCGCCAATTCGTCTGCCGTTGGCAGACACCTGGTTGATCTGTTGTCAACTGTGGGGGCACTAGTGAGGTCCACGGTTTCCTCGTCAGCCGAATCCTCCACAGCCACGGCTCTCCTGGACCTTGGCCTCTTGGAAGAGGCCAGACTTGTTGCCGACGCTGGGAGGGCACGCTTACGTCCCTGCGACCCCACCGAGGTCACTGACATCAACGACGTCTGTGACGCATCAGAGTCGTAGTCGCTCTCTAAAAGGAGCGCACTTCCCGGGGCGACAGCATTCCGTCGCCCCACCTTCGTTGCCGCGACCTTGCTGGTCCTAACACCGGTGGTATCGGTGCTGGGAACAGCAAAACTGCCCGCGGCAGTAATATTTGACTCACTTGAGGAGCATGGCCTCAAGGAGGAAGAGCCGTTGTTGCCCCCTCCAGAATACGAGGAGCAGCCCGGCACCGAGGTGGCACCGGGGAGGGATTCTCCTGCCAATCAGGTACCCTCCTGGGGTAGATTATTTTCACAAGCGGACTCCATGGTTGTAGTTTTACAGCATTGCGGCTAGTGGGAAATTAAACGCACCGTTTTCCCAACACGGCACGTTGGTCGCTAGTGGCTGATGCACTCCCCAGCCGCTCTTGCGAGCACCCCGACGCCGCGTGCCTCAGCGCCAAGGTTTGAGGTTTTTTATAGAGGTTGTCTCCTCGCAGTCCAAAATAGACTCTCGGTCCTGGTACGCCGGGATTACGATCTGCTTACGCACACCAAAGCCCACTCCAAGAATAGAGTGGGTGGTGTGCCCCATCTGCGACCTGTCAAGCCAGACCTCAGACGACCCACCCCCGATTTTTTATAGAGGTTGTCTCCTCGCAGCCCGAAAGCCCCCGGTCCCACTCAGTGTGGGATTACGGTATGCCGACGGTGGCCGAAGCCTGCCCGGTAGCTGCGCAAGCGCATATACCGGGCCCGCCGTCGCGGAGCCCTCAATGGACCCCGCCGGACCTCCAGCAGCACAATGCCGTTGCAGGTCTCCCCTCCTGGTTTTGGTCCGCGCCGGCCTAAGCCGGTACCCCCCATATCTGGAGGGCGTTCCCCTATCCGCCACCCGGGGGACGCGTCCGATGGGAGACCAGAAACTCCACACGGAACATAACATAACATAACATAACATAACATGACATGACATGACATGACATGACTTTTTTTTTTTTTTTTGTTAACGGGGGGGAAATCTTCCAAAGATACCCGACTTCCTGGGGGGAAAGCCGGGTTATGTGGGATTTTAACCCACTAAAACCCCCCCGGTGGCCCTCTCTGTGCGTAAGGTTGGGGGCTCCGGGATCTCGTTGAACGCTCCGGAACCCCCGCGCACTGTGCCTTTCAGCACCCGTCTCTCCACAAGCCGGTGCCTGGAGACGCCCTCATTGTACGGCAGTGTGCGGCCACCACACCCCGCCGCCGTCTCGGGGTCGCTTGAAACGGTGGTCCGAGCCCCCACTCTCGCCACCCGCGACCCCACCCCCCTTTTAGTCGCCTCTTACGACAGGCAGGAGATACCGTAGCCCTATTCTAAGCCCGGAGCTACAGGGCTTGGCCCCCTTTTAGTCGACTCCTACGACAGGCAGGGGATACCGTAGTCTAATTCTAAGCCCAGAACTACAGGGCATTGGGGCCAGGGCGGGGCCGGTTAGCGCCGCCTCTGCGCCTCCGCCTCCGTGCGGGGTCGGCCCTCTCTGCCGAACTGCAGTGGTAGCAGGCCGCCGAGCTCTCTCTGCCGATTCGGTGCAGGTACTCACCGAAACACCCGTGTCCGGTGAGCACCTGGGTCAGCCGGTAGCTAACCTGCCCACTCGCACGGATCATCCACTGGTCGAAGACGGGCAGTATTGCCCCCACGACTCTTTGGCGCTGCCTAGCCGGCTCTTGCAGGCGCTCCTGCCACTTCTCGAGCGCATCCGCGTGCGCCTGCTGCCGCATCAGGGCAACGGCCCTTGGGGGCATGCCCTGCCCGCCATCGCGCATGCGATGGAGCTCGGTGTACACCGTCGCGTCCATCGACGCCAAGATGTCCAGGGGGGGAAACCTCGCCAGTAGACCTGCCGCGTCGTGGGATCCGTCGCTGCACACTCAGCAGTTTTGCCTTGTGTGCGCGGTTTCTGGCCAGTCTTTCCGCCCAGATAGGCGCTCCGTATAGGGCAATGGACCGCACGACCCCCGGGTAGAGCCGCCGAACACTCTCCCTCGGTCCTCCCAGATTAGGTAGGATTCGGTGCAGGGCACCCGCCACCTTCTCGATCCGGGGGACCAGACATTTTTTTTTTTTTTTTTTTTTGTTAACGGGGGGGAAATCTTCAAAAGATACCCGACTTCCTGGGGGGAAAGCCGGGTTATGTGGGATTTTTACCCACTAAAACCCCCCCGGTGGCCCTCTCTGTGCGTATGGTTGGGGGCTCCGGGATCTCGTTGAACGCTCCGGAACCCCCGCGCACTGTGCCTTTCGGCACCCGTCTCTCCACAGGCCGGTGCCTGGAGACGCCCTCATTGTACGGCAGTGTGCAGCCACCACACACCGCCGCCGTCTCGGGGTCGCTTGGAACGGTGGTCCGAGCCCCCACTCTCGCCACCCGCGACCCCCGCTCTCCTTTTAGTCGCCTCTTACGACAGGCAGGAGATACCGTAGCCCTATTCTAAGCCCGAAGCTACAGGGCTTGGCCCCCTTTTAGTCGACTCCTACGACAGGCAGGGGATACCGTAGTCTAATTCTAAGCCCAGAACTACAGGGCATTGGGGCCAGGGCGGGGCCGGTTAGCGCCGCCTCTGCGCCTCCGCCTCCGTGCGGGGTCGGCCCTCTCCCTCTCTCGCTCGGCCTGCTCCTTCTGGGACATTACAGTCTCGCAGAAGGAGGCTACCGCGTCCCACTGGGGTTTGCCCAGCAGCATTGCTGCCACCACAGGGGGCAGCCGGAGGTCTGTTCCAATCGCAGCGACGAGCTCACGTCGCGACGATTGCCACGCGGGGCAGACCTCCAAGGTGTGCTGGGCGTCGTCGACGGCGGAACTGCAGTGGTAGCAGGCCGCCGAGCTCTCTCTGCCGATTCGGTGCAGGTACTCACCGAAGCACCCGTGTCCGGTGAGTACCTGGGTCAGCCGGTAGCTCACCTGCCCACTCGCACGGCTCATCCACTGGTCGAAGACGGGCAGTATTGCCCCCACGACTCTTTGGCGCTGCCTAGCCGGCTCTTGCAGGCGCTCCTGCCACTCCTCGAGCGCATCCGCGTGCGCCTGCTGCCGCATCAGGGCAACGGCCCTTGGGGGCATGTCCTGCCCGCCATCGCGCATGCGATGGAGCTCGGTGTACACCGTCGCGTCCATCGACGCCAAGATGTCCAGGGGGGGAAACCTCGCCAGGAGACCTGCCGCGTCGTGGGAGATCGTGCGGTATCCGCGCGCCACCCTTATGGCCATCCGCCGCTGCACACTCAGCAGTTTTGCCTTGTGTGCGCGGTTTCTGGCCAGTCTTTCCGCCCAGATGGGCGCTCCGTATAGGGCAATGGACCGCACGACCCCCGAGTAGAGCCGCCGAACACTCTCCCTCGGTCCTCCCAGATTAGGTAGGATTCGGTGCAGGGCACCCGCTACCTTCTCGATCCGGGGGACCAGTCGGTCGAAGTGTTCGACGAACTCCCAGCGACCGTCTAACACCACTCCGAGGTACTTCAGGTGCCTCCCCACCTGGACAACGGCGTCACCGACGCAAACCGTAGAGTTGGGTGGCTCCACGCCCTTGGGGAGGTCGTGAAACCACAGCGCCTCTGTCTTTTGTGGTGCCACCCGCAAGCCCAGAGCACCGATCCTGCGGACGACGCACGCAACCGCATGCTCGGCGATCGAGGTTGCTCGCCCGAAGCTCTCGCCTTCCGCCAGCACCAACGTGTCATCGGCGTAAGGGGGGACCAGACATGACATGACATGACATGACATGACATGACATGACATGACATGACATGACATGACATGACATGACATGACATGACATGACATGACATGACATGACATGACATAACATAACATAATATAACATAACATAACATAACATTTACATACAGGCACTAACTAATATAACTTTTTAATTCACTTTTCCAAGTGCCTATTAATGATCCAACATTCTGTAAGTTAAAAATAGCCGCAATGTTATACTAGGGGTAGTATCCGACATGTTTTGGAAGCAATCCAATCGGGTGGTTTTCCATGAAAACCTTTGACCTATCACGCGTACTATATTTGTACGGGTGCATCTAGATAATGTTGTGGAGACCTTGAATTTACAGTTTCTTACGTAAGGGATATACGGAGTATTTTCTACTTGGATTCGCTAGTCCAAGTGGTTTGCTATAGGTCGCTGATTTAAATCCGGCCTGGAGGACCACTTATATCAGCGTTCTAACCTAACTACAATTAATGAATGGACTACATAATTCATACTGGTACAAAGATGTTCATTTGTACAAAATTAAATGGCGTCAGTCTGGGTGGCTTTTCACGATATAGTCTGAACTCAAGTCTATAAACCTTGTAGCAATGTCATATGTCACGCAACGAGCTATGGAAAGGGCTATGCTCGGAATTTCTCTACGAGACCGAATCAGAAATGATGAGGTCCGGAGACAAACGAAAGTCGTCGACATAGTCCAGGATGAGTAAGTTGAAGTGGCAGTGGGCGGAGCACATAGCACGCAGAACTGATGGCTGATGGGGCCAAAAAGTTCTTGAGTGGATACTACACATCGACAAGCGCAGCATAGAACGACCAGCCACAAGATGGGCAGACTATCTCATCAAAGTGGCAGGAAGAAGCTGGATGCAAGCCGATTCCAACTGGTATTTTTCGAGATCCGTGAAAGAGACCTATGTCCAGCAGTGGACTTCTTGTGGCTGAATGATGATGATGAAACCATGTTATGAAGAAATTAACAAAGGCGTGTGAACTAACTTAGTGTTTTGCTTCCAGAAATATCTTCCCCGACAACATAGTGCAGGCAGCGTTCCAACAGGCGCACACAGTGTACGCCGAGCCGCCAGGCTTTGCCAGAAACCTGTCAGACAACGATACTGTTGCACTAGTGAGGGTTGTTTCGTACAGGTAAGTAGGAAATAAAGGAGGATGAGATACTACGACAATACTATTTTATTTTATTTATTTAGAACACACAATACACCGGGCGTCCCCGGCTATGCCACATGGAAGGAAAGTAGCTTGAATATTGTAGATGGAACGTTTTACATTTTACGTTTTACAAGCCTCCACCAATCCAGACTTGGCCTCCTTGCTGGTGTATGGACTTCCTTCCTCAGGGAAGAGTCCCGTGAGGACATAATGGGTTGATGATGATTCTTAAATAATTAGGTACACGGTTGAACCGGAAATCGAAGCCGCTACACGAGAAAAAAATTACCCTGTAGCATCATCACAGTACAGTTGGCGGCAGAGGTAGGCGATAGTCTAAGCCCAAATATGCTTCAGTATTTCTGGCTCCGAATCATCAAATACAACAATTTTATTTGTTTTCTCAGATCTGGAACCAACACTCTAGGCCTCGTGTTCTTTTGTCTGGTCTTCGGAAGCCTGCTCGGGACGCTGGGCCAGAAAGGGCAGGTCGTTATAGACTTCTTCCAAGCCATTTTCGAGGTCATCATGAAGATGGTGACCGGGGTGATGTGGCTGACGCCTCTCGGAGTCTCCAGCGTCATAGCCGGGAAGATTTTGGGCGTCGATGATGTTGGTGAGTGAATATATTGTTAACTAGATTTAATTAAATTTTGTGGACAATTTTTCCACTTGTTTTCCAATGTTTTTTTCCAGATGTATATTTTTATAACATTAAAATCAAGAAATATATTGATTATTAACTTTATTGTGGATATATTTACTTGACTTTTTGTCGGAAGATAATATAGATGTTGTACTAAATTGTCTCCGAAGTTAGAAAAAAAAACTTTCACACACCCAATTGCTTGACCTGGTCCCAAACTAGGATACCCTATTTTATAAGGGGAGGGCGACGGCCGTCTGTCGGACTCTCCTCTCCTAATAATAGGAGAGGCATACCTCCTAAAACACCCCGGGGGCCGTCCTGTCGCTCGTGCAATGGGGCGCCGCCGGCGCCCCGGCGAAGTCGACCCGACTCGCTAGGAGTGGGCCCACCCTCACTGGAGAAGGGGCATGGGCCCCCCAACCCCTTCTCCCGTCACGATGTCGGACGGCAGGTCCCCCAACCTGCCGTCTGTAACCCTCCCTCAACCGGCGGTGCAAGGTCCGCGCAGCGTCCCCCGAGCCACCGGCTCTCCCGGCGGAGAGGCGCGAGCTCCCCAAGCCTCCAGCTACCGAAGAACCGTTTTTTAGCCCTCTGCCAGGTCTTCGGCCCCGTCTGGTCCTCCCCTCCCTAGTCCTCCCTTGGCCAAGGACCATGGGGTCCTCAATCCCTGGTCCCCGGCCCCCCTCCCAATGTCCCTCCCGGCCCGGCTTGCAGAACTCGCGCCTCTCCCCTCCCCGTCCGGCCCTCCTCTATGCCCTCTGCTGAACAGAGTGACATAGAGGAGGGCCCCCACCGTGTGTTTTTTTATAGAGGTTGTCTCCTCGCGGCCCGAAGGCCCCGGCCCCACTCAGTGTGGGGTTACGGGTGCGGGGCCCATAGTGGACCCCGCGGGACATCCAGCAGCGCAAGCCACTGGACGTCCCCCTCCCTCTGGTTTTGGTCCGCGACGGCCGAAGCCGATACCCCCCATATATGGAGGGCGTTCCCCTATCCGCCACCCGGGGGACGCGTCCGGTGGAAGACCAGAAACTCCACACGGAAAACTAGGATACCATGTGCTTATGGTAACCAGGCAAGGATATTACAAACATGGAAAAACAGCCAGACTGAGGCTATTTGTACAAATGCACGCCCCCAGTGGGAGTTGAACCCACGGCCTCTGTCTTGGTATCCATGCATTTTAACCGCTAGACCAACAAGGCAACTGCGTGCTTTTCTTAATCTATACAATTATAATTTAATATTATGAACGTGAAGCCTTATTTATCGTAACAAGTAACATTACTGTAATCAACAACACAACTATGTATTTCCTTGCAGGTACCTATATTACCTCAACCTTGCCTTATCTTTACTTTAACAAACGAAAAGCAACTATTTTTACCGCAAAAACTGTGAACTAAAATCTATTACCGTTATTACTTCCACAAACCATCCCCTGCTTCTCTGTGATGTAACTTGTCATCAGGTGTACAAGCACCACACAATATACCATGCAACACACAAATAATATTATTGCATTGAAAGTTACTGTGAAGTGCATATTAATGTGGATACGATGAAACAATCTTTATTATTATCAGCCCACCTCTGGCCACTATTGAGAACAAGCCTTTTCCCCGTCACGGCACACCTCGCGGTCTCTCGCCATTCGCTGCCACGTCCGACCATCGCACATGTAGATACGTACATCATCATTAACCCATTATGTCCCCACCGAGGGGCACGGGTCCCTTCCCTGAGGAAACATTTAGGCCATTCTGCACCACGGGGGCCAAGTCCGGATTGGTCGAGGCTTGTAAGACTAGTGGCTGGTCTTACTGTCAAAAGTTTTCATACACGCATGAAGTATTCACAGAATAATTATTTGTATATTTGTTTTAAAATTAATAGTTAAATTAAAATAAAATAAATATGTAAGGAGGACAATAAGGTGACGATATTTCCCAGTATAAAAGATGCAGAAATAACCCAAAAATAACCGACCACTGAAATAAAAAAGAGGATTAAATAAAACTAGGTATTCTAAAATTTTCTTTGAAAGGAAGATCCCACCGCTGATTTTATACAATAATTACGTAACAGAATAGAATTACGTAAGTCCTCCACTGTATGGAGTTGTCTGATTTAGTCTACGCCGAATTGTCAAATACATATTATTATCGATATCTACGCAAACCAGCCAACTCCTTACCTTCATAGTAGGAAAAAAAAGGCATCATAATTTTTTTTTTCACAAAAAAAACGCTGGCTTGCTTATTAAGGTATCGAAATACATTTTGACACTGTAGAGTTGTCTAAATGCTTAGCCCGATAGAGTGGAAAATTACGTAATACAAGGGCTGGTGCGGAAATGTTTGTTACTGACTTTTGAAATCGACTGTACATAAAACGAATGCGTAACCCTCCCCTTCGTGACAACTAGTTGTTTAACTTCAATAAAACGACCAACATTATTTATAATCCGCTCGGTTTGATTCATGGCCCGTAAATGCTGTGCTTTCCCACAAAAAAACGTCTTATTTTCTTGTTAGTACGATTCATTTAACAATTACTAAGCGGGACTTTGTAAGGTACGAGTATTTACCTTGTTTGTTTTTAAATGAAACTACAATTTTAGGATCCCATTTTAGGATCTCCCAGTAACGTGGTTAAAAGGAGTTCTATTAACCACGTTACTGGGTAAGAACCGATGCACACGCATTAGGTTTTTTTTGTTACATAGGCTACAATCCCACTATCGTCGTCAAGGTATTATAATACATAATAACAGCTGGCCTGGCAAACGTTGTTTTGACCACCCTTATAATTTAGGGGTATGAAAAATAGATAACAACCAAATGTACACATATAATTTCATGAAAATTGGCCAATCCGTTTCGGAGGAGTATGCGCACTAACACGGTGATTATATATTAGAAAAAATATTTTAAATTATATTAAGGTTATTTGGTAAAAGATTGTCAGAGTGGAGTTTTTTTTTTTTGCAACCTTTTGCTCCACTAAATTCGGCCCCAAGGCTAACATTATAACATTGTAACATTGACATTCAACAAACAAAATATATAAATTATTTACATTGAAATAATTTTGTGATTTCTATTTATTCAGAATGGATATCTTATATATTTTTTTTAAATAATAAATGGGGAGTTTCTTTGTTAGCTTCACATAACGTAGTATTAATTATGAAACTAATAACTTTGACGCACATTAAGTAAACATTTTATTGTTATTATTATTTGAATAAAATTTAATATAAATATCTATCAAAATAGTCTGAAAAAAAAATAGTACAGAAAAAACAATAAATGTGTTATAACACATGACGAAGCGTACAATTTCACCAATTATTATTACGACATTATAAACAAAAACACCACATAGGTAGTCAATGTAGATAACCTTACCTAGATAATGAGCGATTTGAAATTTTGTTTTGTTGTCTCTTTGAACTATTTTACTAATTTAGGCGCCAACATTATACCCATTTTCTTTCGATTTTCAGCGCAAGTGATGTCCCAGCTCGCGTGGTTCATAGCGACGGTGGCGATCGGCGTGTATCTTTACCAGCTGATCGTAATGCAGATGATCTACTTCGTCTTCTTGAGGAAGAACCCCTTCAAATTCTACTGGGGCCTCTCGCAACCGATGCTGACCGCCATGGCCATGGCTTCCACGTAAGTTCTGTTTGTAGACCTAGAAGAGTTGAAAATAATCACACACGAGTAAAATTCATATTCTAAACTATTTCCGGAGAATCACTCGTAGCTCCGGCTGCCTGAGTGATCTGTAACGATCACGAACGTTAAGCAACATAGGGCGCGTTCAGTGCATGGATGGATCACCGTCTATGACTAATGCTAGTGGCATTTTTTTGAGCGGTTATGTGCTTCGCAAGGCACGTTAAGCAGTTGGTGCCGGCTGACGTCGGTAGATGGCAGTCGTTAAGCTAAGTCAGAGGCGTTAGGATGGCTTAAAAACTTCTGACAGCAATACCAACCACTGATCTTACAAGCCTCCACCAATCCGGACTTGGCCCCCGTGGTGGAGTATGGCCTATACGTTCCTTAGGGAAGAGACCCGTGCCTCTCGGTGGGACCATAATGGGTTGATGACGATAATCCAGATACACTTACCTACTTGATTTTTTATCGGAAGAGTCCGACCAGGTTTCGATCTGATTCGCAGAGCTTAATCATGGTGAGCAGAAACGGAGCTAGCGTTGATTGCTTGTATCCGGATAATAGTTTAGGTTGTATAGTGCTTACGAAAGTTTTAGTTCAAAAACACACTCTACAAATGTATGTTAGAGAATTTTGATACATTTTAATGTTTACTTTTAAGCTAGAATTTTAATTCTCCGATTAAGGAAGATTGGCGCAAAAGCGAAGTTGATTCAAATTCAAAATAGTGAGCTTCTCACTATTTTGAATTTGAATCAACTTCTCTTATGAAACTTTGTATTTATTTTACTTATTTTATATATAAGAAACAAACAGTCACAAACAATTATCAAATGAGAAATTAAAATATTTTAACAGACCTAGAGGTTCTTATAAAGATCACCATAAAATTGAATAGCATACGATAGACAGTAACGCACGTTGAACACAAATACAATTAATACATAAACAATACAATACATTCACATAACAATTCACGACACCACGAAAACCATCGAAAGGTAGGAGAGAAACAAGTGAGTTGCCAATAACAAATAGACTTCAGAATGCGTTCTGCATTCCAATCCATCCACTTCGTACCTATCTCAGCAACAGTACATTATAAATAAAGATATAAAATGTTTAAAAACTGAAAATGACGACAATGTTCCTGATGATGATGATGCTTCTCTCAGTGCCGCAGCCCTCCCAGTGACGTTCCGCTGCATGGAAGGTCCTTTGCGCATCGACCCACGAGTGACCAGATTTGTGCTGCCTATAGGCTGCAACATCAACATGGATGGGACAGCGCTCTTCTTGGCAGTGGCCAGCGTGTTCATCTGCCAGATGAACAATATACATTTGGGGTTTGCGGATCTGTGTACTGTTTTGTAAGTTATTCCAAGAATATTGGAGCTAATCAATTTGCACATCATCCTTTTGAGTTGGGAATCAAGCTGTGGTTACCACTGCAGATGTACGTGACTTAGAGCCGGTTTTTAAGTAAAAATTTCACAAAGTAGGTAACTGTCTCGTCAAATTTACCAGAAAAGAGCGTGACAGAATGTTACTTAAGTATTTACTTAGTGAAATTCTAATTCTGAAACCTGCTCTTAGAAAACAATGATAGATTTCTTGGTTTTGAATAAACGCATCTGTCAATATCATTATCAATATTAGTAAGGAAGAAAGGAAAAAAAAGTACAAATGGCAATTCTGGGTGTATTCTATACATATTTGTGATGTCCTTAGTTGCCATAGAACAGGGTATCCTATTTTGGGACCGCAATTGTACTGTTTGGATTTTTTTATTTATAGCTACTTATAAGATATTAACTTAATTCCGAATTCACTTACTTGCTTTTTTCTGGAATCAAATTACTAATATGCATTACCGATAGTTTTATTTATATAGGTACTTACAATAATTATAATCGTCTTTTCCCGTCTTTCCAGCCTGACAGCGACGGCCGCCTCCGTCTCCTCAGCATCAGTACCCTCAGCGGCCATGGTGTTACTACTAGTGGTGCTAGCCGCGGTCGATGCGCCGGCGCATGACGTCTCGCTGCTATTCGCCGTGGATTGGCTGGTGTGAGTAGGCCTGTTGAGATCTTAAGACAAGATTATTACAGTGGACAGGTAGTAGTGTGTAAATAACAATAGTATCATCAACCCATTATGTCCCCACCGAGGGGCACGGGTCTCTTCCCTGAGGAAGGTATAGGCCATACTCCACCACGGGGGCCAAGTCCGGATTGGTGGAGGCTTGTAAGACTAGTGGCTGGTCTTACTGTCAGAAGTTTTCAAGCCGCCCCTAAAGGCCTCTGACTTGGCTTGACGACTGCCATCTATCGACGGCAGCCGGCACCAACTGCTTAACGTACCTTGCGAAGCACGGAATCGCTCGGAAAAAATGCCACTAGCGTTAGTTAGAGACGGTGACCCATCCATGGACTGAACGCGCCGTATGTTGCTTAACCTTAGTGATCGTTCAAGATCACTCAGGCAGCCCAGGCTACGAGCGATTAATAACAATAGGCTATTCGACAATGTGAAAAAAACTGATTCGTAAAAAAACACAAGATAAAATTTAATAATTTGTTTCTGCCGCCATTGTATCGAAAACGACCTGGATTGGCCGATTCTATGATGACGTCACATGCCAGCAAAAATGGCGTGTGTCATTTGTTCTTTCTTACGTTCATTGGTTGGTTTACCGGGAAGTGACGTCATAAGCCTGTGTGACGCCATATTGTCTAAGATAGCGTTTTGGCGGCTTATTTGAAAAGTAGATTTTCGTTTGCCTTTTTTAGAAAAAATACTCGAATGAATTAAAAATGACCACTTTCTGAGGACTCCATGAACTCCAACAAACAATATGAGATAGCTTTCAGAAATCGGTCAAATAGCCTATTGAAAAACCTAAATAATTCAAAAGGTCGGAATTGAGCCACTTTTAAATTTAGGTAGAAAACTAAGAAATTAGTGAGGCAGGTCTTTTATTCACATTGGTTTCCTAAGCCAGTTAATACTTTTAAAACTTATATTCGTGCCAAAACGTACAAAAACCGGATGACGCAGCGTGGGCAAACCCCACGCTAGATGGTCTGACGATGTGCCCTTAAATAACGTAACTTTCCACTCTATCGGGTTAAGCATTTAGACAACTCGAAAGAGTCAAAATAACAATGTACGTGACAGTTCGGAGTAGGAGTATGAGATACCTACTGGGAAAAAAAGTCCCAGAATGTAACAGTGAGACATAAGGTGGTGTGACATACCGGAAACAAAAGAGCTAAATCAGAGTCTTACGTAATTGCACCCCTGGTTACGGTTGCGGGGAGCTGTTGGATGCGAATTTGTAAAATTATGAAGGAACCCTATGTCCCGCAGTGACCGGCTGTTGTTGATGATGAATACTTTTTGCGAAGGTTGAAGTCAAAATCGGTTCGTTGAAAACTTAGAGAGCAGTCTCTCTTTGAAGGATGATTCCTTTCTCCAAAATGCCGCCACAATTAAAGGCAATTTAGAATATGTTTTAGTTAGGTATGTGGATAACAACAAGATGGTTGCTTATGACTAAGTGTTTTACGAACACAAATTTAATGAAGTGTTAATCATGCTCAGAGTTGAAAGATTTGCTATTGAAACTTTTGCAGGCACTCCAACCAACATTATTAGAATCAACATTAATCTAATATAATCTGTTTTAATATCCGATTGATCGATGTTTGCTCTAACAAAGATGGCTTGAATGAGGCCATAAGGCAGGCCAACGATCGGGCAACTCAAGTAAAATCCCGTGACTTACGAAAATTACGTGACCAGAGAAGAAAAATAATTACTGTCAACTTTTAGTCCGGATTTACTTACGGGTGTTGTTATATCGGAAGAGTCCGACCAGAGTTCAAAAAATAATTACTTTTATCATCTAACAATTCGTAAGACCACTTTTTTTTTACAAAATGTACTTAAAGAACGGGATGAAGCCCTCACAGGGTAGGACAATTTCAAAACCTAGTAAGTGCCCTGAAACAAATTTTACAGGAGAGCCAAAACACGAGTTGGTCACTTCGAGAGTCCTCGTCTTCGCTTGCCTTTCTGAGAATAAAAGCGTTAGAGACTTGGATCAAAAGATGCTATATACCTATCCTTGGCTTTACGCTTTTAATAGTTATCAGAAATATAAAATAGATCACGTTTTATGGCCCTTACTAATAATTAATTGACTTTTTTAACTGAATGAATGTCTGATAGACAACTTTAAACAACTTCAACTTTTGCTGTTAATCAGTTGCGTTATGACCTTGAAAAGAAAAATTAAAACAATTTTTATGGTGAGCCGATCGGCCCACCAAAAATTCTATAGGTAAAAATTCATATTTTTGGAAGAAACTTTTCTTTGTCAAAAATACACATCCGCAATCACTTAGAGCGATTATCACTTATCACTTATCACACTAGTGAATTGCGAGCCGATCCGGAACGGAGCGGACTCGCAACGAATGCGTCACGAACACGCTGCGGCTGCACAGCGAAGACGTTGCGGAAGCGTGGTGCATTGGCAACGTTTTCGTCGCGTGTTTGTACATTCAGTAATAAAATGGATTCCGACGAGGAAACACTGCTGTTGACTCTGAGTGGACGTGAACGTCTTTCTATTTTATTATGACCGACCTAATTTATTATTACGATGATTGCTCTATTCTCCGTATATTATTTATCTACAACGATCATTCAATTAAATATTCGAAAGGCACGTTATTATGTAAATGTCGGCTCGCAATTCGCTAGTGTGATAAGACTCTTAAGGTTTTTTATTTTGACAAAAAAATAAATTGGAAAAAATAGTTCAGAATAGTTTATTAATGTTGACATTTCGGTCCAGGGACCGAATCCGCACCTCAAACAACATGCTGGGTGACTGCTACGCCGCCGCAGTGGTCGAGCACATGTCGAAGAAGGAGCTGATGGCCTGTGACGCTGTGTCTTTGGTGAGTTGCCTGACGTGCAAGTATTTTTATTACTTGCTTACTTACTGCGCTGGCTCAGCGACCTGAAGTAGGTCTTGGCCTCCACAAGAAATCGCCAATGGGCTAGTTGCCCTAAAAAATGTAATTAGTCCGTCTTTTAGATTATTCAAAAATAAGGGACACGTATTTTTTTATTTGTAAATTAGACCAAAAATAACAAAGATATAGCGCATTAAAGTTACGTGTGACGTCACGCCGAAATGCATTTTACAGCACGGAGTGACGTCACACGTAATTTTAATGGGCTATATCTTTGTTATTTTTTGTTTAATCGAAAAAAGAAAATACGTGTCCAATATTTTTTCATAATCTAAAATACGGACTAAATAGAATTTAATTATTTTGACCCTGCAAACTACCCTATTGTCTCTGTCGCCCGCCTGGAGCTCACGCAGATCCTTGGCTACTTCGTCCTTCCAACGATGTCTGGGGCGGCCCACCTTTCCTTGGCCGCTTGGAAGCCCCGACTATGCTCCCTTAACTGCTCGGTCCTCTTCCATTCTTTCCATAGGCCAAGCTGATGAAGTGTTTTGCTTGAATAAATTATTTATTATTTGTGCAAAGGCGAGCTTAATTCTAATGAGTATCTGAGTTAACTTGGTGAGCTGCAGACCTCGTTGGTCTATTTTGATTTCCAAGACAAATCCATTCCATCAGTTTTTGAAATACACTGCCGCAGAATATGTACTAAATATTTCAATTAAGGCACAAAATAGTACCAAAAAGGTACAATAATGTAATTTTGCATCCTAGGGTGGGGCCAGAAGCAATGTATTTTCCTCTATGTAAATGTTCATGTTTTTGTTTAAAAAAAATGCCGGAGTGTGATATTATAAAGAACTAAATCCGACTTCGAAACACTAAAGCTCTAATAGCAAAAAAAAAATTATTTTTAAATTCAATGTAGATAGTAAAAAAATATATTTTGAAGTCTCCTTGAATCTGTTTTTTATTTTCGCTTTATACTTGAATGTACGAAAGCAGCCCAGCCCAAATCAAAATATTCAGCTCAGACTTAATGACTATGCCAAATGATATTGGCCAAATGCGCCAACGCCTTCAATATAATATAATGGTTATTAAAGGTAATGTGTACCAGCATCAAAGGAACGAAGCTATATAAAGCTCTGTCCTTTTTCAGGAGCCAGTCATTGCAAACGGCCAGCTGCGAACTCCGAACACCGACATGGAAGTGGGCACCACCACTCCTGGGGACAAATCCAACGCCTCCACCGAAGTCATTATCGACATGCATTTACAAAACTCCGCTAGTAAACCCAGCAGTCCCATCAAACGAATTTAGCTCCTGTTTGAAAGATCGGAGAGGTAATTTTTACAGTGGTGCGCTTGAGGTTGTTTTGTAGAGTGAAAGGCTGTAGTTTTACTAAACATTACCGGCCTATGGTTACCCAATTTTGATTGGCACTCGTGTCAGAGGGTCGGTTTCCGAATTGAGAACTTCATTAAGTAAAAAATAAACATTTACATATAGGCAAATACATTATTTCTGGCCCCACGCTAGGATACCCTGTGTCGTGGGAACCAGAAACAGCGACGTCACAAACATGTACACATCCAAGACCTGGGGTTTTTTTTGTCCCCAGCTGGGATTTGAACAGGGACCTCACGCATGGTTAGCAGATACGCTAACGGTTTCACCACAGAGGTCATCACAAACTTAAGTAACGTTCTGTCACGCTCTTTTCTCAGAAATTTTACGATACATCACTACCAGTTAAGTAGTTACTTAGTGAAATTGTCAATTCAGAAACTGACTCTTAGCTAGTGATTTTCTTAAACACTCTACTGCAAGAACGATTTCTAGAGGGTTGAGAATGAGTCTGCAGTCCCGGATTTTTTGTGGGGGCTTCTAACTTCTGGTCTCTTTTGCCATCCAGGATAGGAGTTTTTCTGGACCCTAGCTCCATCCTACCCGGGATCGAGATCTCCTTCAGACTCCTTTTTTATGCGCACGAAATCCTGAATGATTTCAATGATTTGATAGTCGAATGCCATTCAAATTGTTCTCACAAACGTCAGGATTTGGACCGACTTACGTGCGCATTATTGAAGTCCCTGATCTTTATTATGTTGAACTGATTGCCACCAAGTTGGTAGGTAAATTTTTTGGCAATGTGTTACTCGGTAATATCATGGGAATATAATTCTTGTGGATTCAGTGCAGGTAATAAGGCGATCTGTCTTAACCATATTTTTTACATTTACTTTTTAGAAAGATGTTGTTCCGTTATTTTCATTTCCTACTGGAGACTCCTGTATATTTGTACAAGGCCTCAGTCTGGGCGTATTCATATGTCTGTGATGTCCTTGCCTAGTTACAATAGAACGGAGTATCCTAGTTTAGGACCAGGTGAAATGATCGTGTTGTGTGAAAACTTTTACTATCTTCTTCAGTCCTGACCTAGAAAAAAAAAAAAAAACAATTAGGATTTTCAAGGTCAGGCCTAAGTATTACTATTGCTACAAGTCCACTTTTACAGCAGTAGCAATTGTCAGAAATAAGCTACGTTGAGCAACCTTAGAATAAACGATCGAATTAAATTTTCATGGACGCAAACTAACTTGTATGAGTCTGAAGCTCATAATCTTTCTTTAATCACTAGAAGATGCTCTGGCAATGTTTTTCATATTTAGGTCTAGTTTACATTTGCTTTTGTTTTCATGCTTTTACGTATGGCTTCCATAGAGGTTGAATAAGATAGAGACGGCAAAAACGTACGCCCATATACTCGTAGTATAAAACTACTTTTAAAAAATCACAATAGTGTACAACCAATCATTGAGTCGACTCCGCATACATCAACCACTGCTGTAGGCTTCAGGTCGTACGCAACAGGCCCTGATGTATGTATGTTTCATTGTCCTAGCTTAGATACTACTAACATAAATTTAAGTTTAAAATGTACTAACTAAATATGAATCTTGTTGTTCGAAGCAAATAAATTATTATTATTATTATTATTGTTATTGCTGATGTATTATTTGCTTATGTAGAGGTACTTATAAAAGGAATTGGTGTCTCTATTCTATTCTACATTAATGGAAAAAGAATGAAAACAAAACAAGTTTAAACCAGGCCTTAGATTGTTAAAACGCAAGTCATACGAGGGGCATGTTTCATATCACTACATACAGTTCATGGTTTACGATGGCTTACAATTCGACGTACATTGCAAAATATATTAACCCACAGTTTAACAAGTAGGAAGATTGCTGCGATGTACCTACCTTGAGCTGTCATAATAACTTACGAATTGTAGTTTCATGTTAATATTTCCACAATATGTAACACATTGATATTTCTACTGAAGACCTGTCCGATATAACTCCCAAAAGAAAGTAGTCTGTTAAAATATTATTTGTTTAGTATTATTGTATCACAATTAACGATCTACTGTGTAGAGGTTGCTTGGTGTAGGTAAATAACCAGTCTGGAAAAAGTATAACAGAGATGATGATGATATGATGATGTCCTCCTCGTCGTAGTCCGACGACGACAACCTCAAGTATTGATAGGACTTCTGCGGCGGTGGGCTCGGATGTGACTTGCGAAGCCCAGCTTGTTTTTAAAAGTTCGGTTACATTGGCCGCAGTGAAGTTCACCGCGGTCATTGCACACATAAGAGTAAGTGGGCTTCAGAAAGGTTTTTCGCTGCTGTCGGTTGGAGTCAAGAGTCTCGGGCCTATCATCTTCGAAATTCCTCACTTTCTTGTGGATGGTGGAGCGCCACTCGCTGCGTTTATGAGGGGCCTTTTCCCAGCTATCGGGAGGAATGCCGGCAGCTCTTAAGTGCCTTTTGAGGACGTTCTTGTAGCGGAAGTGCTGTCCACCGACTTTACGTGCACCGTTAGACAGCTGGGAATAGAATACAGTCTTGGGCAGTCGCTGGTCTTCCATGCGCGCCATCAGCATAGCCTCCTTGCCCCGCATTTGTGTCAATCTTTATCGTCCATCAGTGAGCTCCAATGGGAGCTTTCATATGCACAACGATCGGCCGGTCGTTGGAGCCCATACATTACTACTTTACCCCGCCCGGCGACCGACCGGCGGCCGGGTGCATGTGAAAAGGCCCTCAGGCTCGATGGCCAATTTCATGCAATCACGACGAAGAATCCACCAAAGTTTGTTGGATTCTTGGACCAAATCTTGGCCAACAACCTTGCGCAAGTAGTCTCAGAGTCTCTTTTTCCTCCATCAAAGAAACAACAAGGCTGGTTTGATGAAAACGACTCTTAACTAGATACCATGTCCACAATTATATTTATGAATAGGTAGATTTATCGATCAGTAGAAAGTGCAGTAGTGTATATTTTTATATTGTTTTACGATTTTCTTGCTTATAAAAGGACATTGATAATGATAATGTTTAATATGTTTATAGGCATAAGTGTTAGATACAATGCAATTATTTTAACAAGACAATGATTTAGCGGAGCCTGCGAATTGGTAGAGGTAATAATAAAATCTGTATTCCATAATAAGTATTTCAAAAACTATGAATCAGAGATTCAATCAATCAATCAAGATCTTAATTCATTGTTTGAATCTTGTTCCAGAAATTACTTTTCCCTGTAAAAAAATGTTCTATGGCGCAGCGGATATACAAGGTGTTCGCCGCGTGGACCGTGAAAAAATTTCAGGATTCTGGTGGGGCATCTACTACCTTTCCACCCTTGGGCCCTCAGTGACGGTTATGGAGATATTATGATATTTTAAGATTTTTTTCTAAAATTACCTATAATTCAGTATTTAAAGCCTCGTAACATTTTAGTAATGTTTGAGTTTTTTTATTTGTTTTTTTAAGGTAGTAAATGACCCCTCCCATACCCCGACAGTCCATGCGCAGAACACGCTGTATTTGTGATTTAAAGTTAGGCACCATCCATTTCAATATTAACTGCTTGGATACGGTCGCTGGCGACGTCGCCATGGCGTCCTAGTGAGGCAAGGCACTTAGTCTCTAATAAAATATTAGCGAGAACAGTAACGCCGTTTTGATAATTTTAATTCATAGAGCTATTTAGTCCAAGATTTTTTAGAGTTTCTATTCTTTGCAGCCAATCATCTCATGATTGCATCATATTTACTACTGGATTTTCATTTCATGATAAGTTTAATATTGTACGTTATAATTAGTACCTACGTGATAAAATTTAAATGAAAAATGCACTGATAGATTCAAATATGCAGGTATTAACCTATTGTAAAATTGTAATATACTAATACTGACCTTGACACTGACTCTATTTTTCATAGAATTTTTGATTACTTCCTTGACAACCCCTCTCTTTATAAACATAAACATTTACATACAGGCACATACATTGCTTCTGGCCCCACACTAGGATACCGCTGCTGTCGCTGCCGATGTCGCTATTTCTGGTTCCCACGATACAGGGTATCCTAGTGTGAGGCCAGAAGCAATGTGTGTTTCTGTTTTATTGTTTAAAGGAGAATGATCAATTTACTATAGGAGTTCGTCTATTTTTGCATCTTCTTGCGCATTGATGAAACCAGCGGTAAACTATAAGAAATTAGCTCTGGATAATGCAGGGAAAATATTATGAAAATATTAGATGGGACTTTCGAGAAATCTTAATTTTGAGCCCATGTTTTGAGGTTATGACAACTGTGGTGGTTTGGTGTTATTTGGCATCATGATATAAAGTTCTTGGTTGGAATTGGCACCTTGGAAGGTTGTGCTTTATGCCACAGATTATTTTTGCTTTTAGCCAGTGACATATTAGGCGTTTACATACTGCGACTTTTTGAAGATAGCGCGTGTTGTAACGGTGTACGATTGCGAGTGTATCCATGCACTACCAAATCGTCTAAATCACGACTATAATTATCGTTGCAAAAAGTCGCAGTGTTTAAGGAGCCTAATAGGGGACAAAGAGATAATTTCTGATTTAAATAAGCACAAACAGTGTTAGGTCCTGCGCACAATTAATACAAGACTATCCTAAGCCCATGTAGTGCATCCTACATGGAGCGTTTGCGCGCCTCACGCGTGCTGGCCGGCGGAATACTGTCGCCACCGCGCCAGACAAGTGTCAATGAAAAACATTCATGTCAAGTCTCTCGTTTTTGCTTCCACGAATTTTCTGGCGCACCAAAATATATCCTGCTAAACCCTTCTGATTCTTTCATTGTTGAGGAGGAAAGTATCCCCCTCACACCCACAATGGCGGTTTATTTTAGTTATTTTATTCCACATATTGTTCATACATCATCATCATCATTTCAGCCATTGGACGTCCACTGCTGGACATAAGCCGCCCCCAACGATTTCCAGAAGGGCCGGTTGGATTGTTCATACACATAGTCATTTTAACAATAAACTACACTAATTAAACAGTATAAAATACACTGGAATCAATTTGCAAAAATAAAACCGTGATAAAACCGCTCGTTTGAATTCCCGTCAAAACACTCCTGATTTGCAATTTGCACTTTCGCATTTTATGTATGTACACGATTTGCGATTTGTGCAATAATTCAATGTAATCTGTATGTGTAATCTGTATTGACTGACAGGCTCAAAAGGACTAGTATCCAGGGCCGTTAAACCTTATATTAAAAAAAAGTATTGAATGACTGCAGTTTTTTAGTAATAAATCAATACGAACATTTTTTATTTATTACTTTTAAACCCCTAATTCTTTTATTTTATGAAATAAAACTATGAAATCATTTTTCAAAAGAAACATTTTGAGATATAAATGCTTAAAGCGCAACGCAACGTCCCCTAGCTTACAACACCGCTTAAGTCATTTTTACCAACTTTATAGGTGTGACCAATGGTTAGACGCGCAATGAGCAGCTCCATCTAATGGCATTCAAATGTGAAAACCGCCAATTTTCGACTTGAGCGGTGTTGTAAGCTAAGGGACGATAGACTGTTTTTGGTCATTCTCCTTTTAGTAAATTTACGGTCTAATTTCGTCTATTTATATTTTTTTACAATATTTGTGCGAGAGGGATATCAAGACGGAAGTTTCCTCTTAATACTTGTAATTCATATTTTATCAACTGCAAGTAGGAATCGCTCGTAGCCCCGGCCGCCTGAGTGATCTTAAACGATCACGAAGGTTAAGCAACATAGGGCGCGTTCAGTGCATGGATGGGTGACCGTTCTATGTAGTCATAGATCATAGATCACTATCACTAGTAACATTTTATCGAGCGGTTCCGCGCTTCGCAAGGCACGCTAAGCAGTTGGTGCCGGCTGCCGTCGATAGATGGCAGTCGTTAAGCCAAGTCAAGCAAGCCTTAGGGTTGCTTGAAAACTTCTGACAGTAAGACCAGCTACTAGTCTTACAAGCCTCTACCAATCTGGCTTGGCCTTGGCTTGGAGTATAACCTACACCTTCCTCATGGAAGAGACCCGTGCCCCTCGGTAGGGACATAATGGGTTGATGATGAAGAAGGTAATTAAGCTCAGTTGTGCAGCGTTTCATAAAATTACAATTGATAGATTATTATGACAAATGAATACATTGAGTAGTCGATTATACTTGAGCCATTACAAACGTGCGAACTGAGTCATAAACATTTGTATCAGACCTCTCTCTCACACATATAGGAGGCATATCAGGCATATCGGAACTCTCGCTCGCACTTTTCTAGTAAGAATACTCTATCTACTTGTTAATCTCTGAGTTATTGGCTGTCCAATGTGAACCAAATTGAAACTACAATAGTACTTTACTAAGACAATTCAATGTACGTTGCGTAATCGAGTCTTCCTTGTTACTCTGTGGGTTAATTGGCTTTGCAATGTATACCGAATTGTAATATGTAAACGATGTAGTTCTATGAAATAGGGGTCAGGTGTCAAGGGTTACTAGTAACTACCTTATAAATTGTATACTGACGATTGACAAATAAATTTTGCATATCTACTCGTTTGTATCAAAAGCAGTAGCGTAGGTTTTATAGTGATATTAGGATTTAGGCATTTGTTTATAGAATGAGGCATATAGAATCAAACGCTGCTAAGTGCCAAATTTTCCAAAAATCAGTCATCTAGTGTATTTTGAGTTTAAACTATGCATTTTTTTCAATTTAGTAACAAAATCAGCTAAAGGCCACATAAAACCTCATACAAATCTCATATACCTACTTAGTTATTGGATTCCAAGGCTGCTAAGTGTTACCGCGTTGAAATCAAATGCGGCAAAGTCGCTTGTGGTACTTTGCAGCCTTTGATTCTATATGCCTCAGATAGTAAGACGCACTGACACTACATATTATGTATGGCATAAGAACAATATTTGACTTAAGTGCTTGTGGCCGCCGGGTCTTGAATTTTAATATGATCTGGTAGAGATCACTTCTAGTGATAAAGCCTACAGTCCGTTTATTAATTCAATGCAAAAAAAAAATGACGCGGTGTTACCGTTATAAAATATATAGGTTTACTCGGTAGATTTTTTTTTACCGTGAATAGAAGACTTATGTGACCACAATCCTTATCACATCAAAGACATTAAAGTTTAATTCCTCATAAGAGCAAAGTAAAAAAAAAACACCTACGTAGCACAAATAATTTTACTTGGAAGTAAAATGGGGTAATTTGGTTTTTGCGTACTAGCAACATTCAGACATTGGATTGTATTGAGATGTCAACGTGACTGTTATATTTTTTTGCATTGAACTAAAAAACAGACTGTAAGTGAAACTAATCGTTTTGGTGTGTTCAAATCGTTGCCTTCTAACCAGTCGGAATAGTCGGCAGATCCACATCCCGCCAATGACGGGGCTTAATATTCGTGTAGTCTGATTGGTCAATTTTGTAATCGCCAAAAGTCTTCAACTTTTGATCCATTTAATTTTTATACATCAAGGTTTACCTTCTTTACAATCTCTTTCGGAAATTGGAGTAAAACATTGATTTTCACATCAGTATCTATCTATGTAATGTCTGAAGATTTTCTTAACACAATCGTAAACATTTTACGACAGGGTCAATTTGGAAATGTGCAAGAAGTCCTAATTTTAATTAGATTAGCAATTATCCAAAATTGTATCTGAATTGTAATTTGAAATTGCATTGTGTTTCAAACTTGCGTTCGATTTTGATGTCTTATTGAACATGTATTTGTCTAGTGTTTTAGATAACATGAAGAGTAGATAATGTTTACAATGTTTTTTCTTTCATTTTTGTTATTGATGTAATGGACCCAACTGTGATAATATTGTCTTTATGATTTGAAACCATTATCATTTGAAATTTAAGCAAATATTGCAATGTACCTCTTTAAACGGGTTATAGAAAAATAAACCATCATAATTTTTAAAATTTCATTTATTTTCAATTTCATTTAAACAATGTTCTTAATTGGGAACAGTCGTTGTAACTAAAAACCTAAACAGTTGTTTTGTTTAATCATAAACATTATTTATTTACATATGTTGTATAAGGTAATCTAAGCTGCTAAATATTTTAAATTTTATAAACTTAGACGAAAATCACAGTATCAAAGAATTTATTAAATACATATGTGATGATGATAATAAATGTTAGCATTTGACTACAAATGGGCTGAATACTTTGATGATTTGTGACTTAATATTGCAGTTATAGGAGTGGGAGAACCATGGGATAAAAACATTCAAGAATAAAAAGATCGAAGAAGTCCCAGTGAACAACATAACATTAAAAAAAGTCGAGCTTTCTAATAATTTCTAGGACTTATAGCTTAATAAAGTAAAGCTGATTCATTTATCATTAAAATACATTTATAGCATGGCAGTCTTCATTTTATAATATTTTTACAAAAAACATTAGATCTAACCTAGATTTATTTACAAGGATTAAAGTTAAAACCCGAATTAAACAAAATATATTTACAGTTACCGCAAAAATCGGTAATTTCGTATAAGCGCTTAAATCACTTTGAGCATATTCAGGGCAGACTTTAGACAAGTTTACATTAGCAAAAGACATGCACAAAATGACACTACAGACAATCAGAACACTACCGATCAAATCGGCCAGTCAATTGAATAAATACTCCTAACATTCAAACACTATGCCCAAATTGCACAACTTCCTAAATATTAACTAAATACTCATAATTTACATTATATACTTTTGTATGAAAAGCTGCTGTTCAGACGTGTATGCCAGCTCGGTCGCACAATCTAACACTTTAATGATTGTAAAAAATGATTATAGAGTAGGATTTAGTAACATTTTTGGTAGGCCCATCGGGTCACCATGACAATGGCTTTTTATTGTTCTTTTCACGGTCACGCAATTGATTAATAAATTATTGTGGTCTGAGGGTTTGATCTGAATAATATTACGGCCATAATATTTTTCTTATGCGATATCTAGTTTTTGATATTTAGTTTTTGAATTTAGAAAACAACTTTTCTTTAACAAAAACTAGGTACGTACTGTAAAACAAAAAGTATTACCTAAGTGTCCGTAATACTTTTACCTCTCTACAAAATCTTCACTTGATTACGCAAGTGAAACAGCATGTTAGATGTAACAGCAGCCTTAAGCCACCTTTATGAAAGTGGTGCAAATTGGTCTAAGCACCTAGTCAATAAGATCTATTTACAATATTACAAGAACTCCTATAACCTCAATGTTGAATGTGTGGCTTTTCTACTTCCTGGAACCGGCGGCAGTCCAGGACCTACTAAGGGTGACATTGAGGGCGACCGCGTCGCCAAAGGTGACAAGGAAGGTGAGAAAGAAGGTGACATAGCCGCGGCTGCCGAGAACCCACCAGGAACGTCGTGACTTATGGGAGACCTAGGCAGTAAGTGCTGAGGTTGTCTACAAGACAAAGACGGCGCTGGACAACTTCTTGGTGCCACTGTAGTCAATAATGGCGGCGGTACGCTTTTGCCGCCAGATATCGAAGTGCCTTTACTCTTAGCACTCGAAGCCACACTGTTGGCGCTTTGAAGTGACACAGCGTCGTCTTTCAACCGCGCTATTTCGGAGAAGACGTGAGCTAAGGGTTGATATTGCGGTCCCCAATCTAGTAAATAGTCCCAGTTGTAACTTCCTGTCAATTCTTCTTCAGAGTGGACTATGGAGCTAAGACTACCAGTCATGGAAGGTCCTTGAGTTGGTACAGCAGTGGCCTCTCCAGGAGCGCTTGGGAAAGCTCCTAAGGCCATAGCTCTATCCACGGCTGCACTGGTTTCATCGGCACTACTGGCTCTATCACTGCCAGTGACTTCGTTTAATTTGGCATAGATTAGATTAGTTATATCGTTTTCGTGGGCGGCATCTTCGTCAAACATGTGCATAGGATCAATGGGACCATGATGGAGCATTGTATCTTTTGTAGCTACATTTTCTGAGCATCTTCTAGAGGACGTTGAGGCTCCTCCACCAGTTCCAGTATCTACAATACCCAGTCGAGCTAAGTATTCTTGAGTATTATGAACGGAGACGTCTGACAAGTTATCATCGTCATTGGATCTGTGAAGCGAATCCCGTTGTAAGGGACCTTCGTTAATCATTCTTATTTCTTCATCTTCACCATCCTCCCCATCTTCAGCCGAGCCTCTTCCACTTGAGCCCGATTGGTCAGATCCTGAAAGTTCAGAAGTAGTAGCTGCACCGGAGTTTGAGCTGGCTGTATGAGGGCCATATGGGGGAATCTCGTCGTACTTTGGAGGAGCAAATTGGCCACCAGCCGCTCCTGTATTTCTTATTGGGATAGTATCGAAAGCACTTGGGTCTACATAGCTGTTGGTAGCTCCGACTCCTTCAGAGTTGAGTCCGGGTTTGTTAACTTTCTTGTGTCTTTTATTCTTCATATGTAAAAATAGAAATGCTGCGGCAAATATGATGATTATGAAAATAAAAGCTATCAATAGACCCAAGGCCCAGTCTGACAGGCCGCCACCAGTTGCTATATCGGGATTATTTATTGATGATACTCCTAGGTAATCAATAGATATTTCCACAGCAGTTTTATTCGTAAGAGAGCCTTGACGTCCAGAACTAGCTGTAACTACGAGGCTTATGGATTTGTCAGAGCCAAATAGATTGGTGACATCTACAGTTCTCTTTAATATGATATTTCCAGCCGTTCTGTTAATTTTGAAATAAGAATGTGAAGTAGAGAGCTGGTAAACAATTCTTCCATCAATTCCTTTGTCTCTATCAGTGGCTATGACTTGTCCAATAACGTAACCGGCTAACAAAGAATTTGACTTTGGTATTTGAAAGCTGTAAGTTTTCTGGGTAAATTGTGGATAAAATTCATCTCGACTTTCGATGTCGATTCTCACTTTTACTGTAGAGCTCTTTCCACCTAAATCTGATGCTTTGATTCCAAATTCATATTTATTCTTTAACTCGTAGTCAAAGATTGCATTGGTATTAACAAGACCAGATCCAGAGTCGATTTGGAACATCTTCCAGGAATCGTCATTTCTGTTATAGGACGTTGGTATTATTGAATAATTTAACTTTCCGTATCTGCCTCGGTCTAAATCTGTGGCTCTGGCAGTAAAGACAGATGTTCCCACTCGTTCGTTTTCAGCTATTGTTTCAAAATATTCAGTGACAGGGAATGTTGGTGCATTGTCGTTTTCATCAATTATAGATAGCTTCATGTAAGCTGCGTTGCACAAAGCCGGCTCTCCCTGATCACAAGCCACGATAACAAGCTTGTATTCCGTATTACCAGTATCATAATCTAATGTTTTATTCACAGTCATAACCCCAGTAGTAGGATGTATGAAGAATAAACCTTCGTCATCGCCAGAAGTAATATTGTAAACAATAGTAGCGCTTGGTGTTCCATACAAGTCGGCATCTGTTGCTGACAGTTGAATAAGCGTGTAACCAATCTTTACATCTTCGCTGACAGTCAGTTCAAAGTCGCTAGATGAAAATACTGGAGGGTTGTCATTGGCATCTGCTATAATCACAAATATTGTGATTGTAGTCTTGTTCTGATTATAGGAGAGCATGTTTCCTTGGTCCAGAGCAGCTAAGCCAAGAACGTAAGAATCCTGGTTTTCTCTGTCAAGTTTTTTAACCAATAGCAGAGCGCCATTTAATGAGACGTCAAAAGCGCTTCCCTCGTTCCCGGAAATTATGTGAAATTCTAAATTGTATTTCTTCATGATGTCATTGATGCCTCCGATTTGTAGTAGAGACGTTCCTTTCTCGGTGGCCTCGTTCACGGTAATACTGAAATGAAAAAATATACTTATGTTAATAAATTATCTGTCTGTGGTAGACTCCACAGGAAAGGACGCAAACTGCTTTCGAGGAATAATAACAACATTTAATAACATTTACATACAGGCACATACATTGCTTCTGGCCCACACTAGGATACCCTGTGTCGTGAGAACCAAAAACAGCGACGTCACAAACATGTAAACATCCAAGACCTGGGTTTCTTTTTTTTTTGTCCCCAGCCGGGATTTGAACCGGGACCTCTCGAATGGTAGTCAGAGGCGCTAACCGCTACGCCACAGAGGTCGTTAAAATGTCGTTAGATCGTCGGAATGAACTAAAAGAATGGTGTTTTTGTAGATGGGACCGTTTTTCTGTTTATTTTCTGTTTTTTCGTCTTTTCTAGTTTTAATTTTACCCAAATCTGCAAATGTTTATTTTGAAGTGTAAATAAAATCATTATCTATCTTTTTTTTCTCTCAGTAAAATTCAGTGATATTTTGATTTGGATATAAATTTGGATATTGTTCTCCGGGAGTGGCGATATATTATACAGTGTGTCCCTGGATAAAGTGCAATCCCGAAAGGGGATGAAACTAGACCATGAATCATTGACTAGAAAAATATAAAAAAAAATTATAAAAAATTATTGTAGGATTTATTGGTATTTTAAGATTTTCATGTTTCATTAAGGACTCTATGTACAAAAGTATTGATTTCTTCCAAAATAATGGGTCTATTTCTTTGAAATAAAAAAAACAGTATGCCTAATACCTGGCGATGACCATGAAATAATAAATAGTCCGCAAAAAAGTAACTATCTTGGGTAAAAAAATGTATTTTTATGAAAAAAATGATTTTTTTAGACGTTTATTTTAAAAAACTTCAAATTACTATAAAAATGTGCCCTATAACTATGTAATTTTATAGCTTACTTTTATTCTTTACCATTTTAGCTTCCAAATAAAAAAAAAACAATGTTCTAACTAAAAAAACACGCTATCTACGAACTTTTAAAGTGGAGCCTAATCGTGTTACCGTGCAGGTAGAGACCGTTTTTTCCATTGTTTCCGTCCTACTCTGTGCCCTTCGGCAGTCGCAGTCCTTTTGTTCTACACTCAGGTAGAGGGAAGGCGAGGGGAGGGGAGGCAGGGGGTTCGAAACAGGACTTACACAGTCGCTCCGATATTCTCGCCGCTGCTACTACTGTTCTCGTTCTCGCATTGTGTTCTCGTTGATTTGTTATTAAGTTTTTGTTACATTGTTGACTGTTACGTTTTCTACTGTTCGTTACGTTTGGACTGTTCCTGTTCTGCTGTTAAGTGTTGACGAAATGCCGCGATTGACAGAGTTCTCACCTCGAGAAATAGCCGACATGCATTATTATTATGGCATGTCACATGGTCGCACAACAGTCGCTCGGACTGCATACATAAATGCTTTCCCGGGCAGACTCATACCCTCAGCTCGAAATTTTCAAGAGATTCATAGGAGGCTCTCCAACATTGGACTTGGTTTGGCACGAGATCGCCGTGAGCAACCAGCTGTCGTTATTGACAATGCGATAGAAGAGGCCATTTTAAACGATCTGTTTGCTGACCCTACAACAAGCATAAGACGATTAGCGTTGCGTCATGGCATATCGAAGACGTCTGTCTGGCGAATTTTGAAAAAGGAGGGATTGCATCCTTTCCATTACCAACGAGTACAACATTTACACGAAAATGTAGATAATCGTCCAAGATGCGTAATGTCGACGTGGATTCTAGGAAAAATTAGAGCTGACCCAAATTTTCCCAAACGCATTTTTTGGATGGACGAAGCGACATTTACCCGAGACGGCATTACAAACTGCAGAAATTTGCACCAGTGGTCTCACGAAAATCCACGATTGAAGCGGGCATCTACTTTTCAAGTAAAATTTTCAATAAACGTATGGGCAGTCTTAATCGACGACATTTTAATTGGTCCAGTCATTTTACCCAGAACCCTAAATGCTGAACGTTTTTTAGAATTACTACAAAATTTACCCATGTTGATGGAAGATGTTCCCCTGGCTACGAGACGGCGTGGGCGTATGTATCTCCAAATGGATGGATGTCCTGCACATTATGGGCGGGAGGTGCGGCGATTTTTGAACGAAAATTACCCGAACCGGTGGATTGGCCGAGGAGGGCCAGTAGGCTGGCCAGCGCGTTCACCTGATCTGACACCCCTAGATTATTTATTATGGGGTGTCATGAAGCAAAGAGTATACAGCACGCCAATAAATACCGAGGCACAGTCGCAATTATTCACGACCGAATAATTCAGTGCGCAAATGACATTAAAAATGATCCAGGAATGATTCGCAGAGCCACTAACCAAATTAATATTCGTGCAGTAATGTGCTTGCAAAATCGAGGAGGCCATTTTGAACATTTAATGCATTAAATAAAAATGCAAAATTGTAAATTACGGATAATTTTATTAATAAAGTTATTGTGATTAAAGTCTGACTTTTATTACCTACTAAAATGTAAATAACTCCTACCTAGCCATTTTTTTAGTTAGAACATTGTTTTTTTTTATTTGGAAGCTAAAATGGTAAAGAATAAAAGTAAGCTATAAAATTACATAGTTATAGGGCACATTTTTTTAGTAATTTGAAGTTTTTTAAAATAAACGTCTAAAAAAAATCATTTTTTTCATAAAAATACATTTTTTTACCCAAGATAGTTACTTTTTTGCGGACTATTTATTATTTCATGGTCATCGCCAGGTATTAGGCATACTGTTTTTTTTTATTTCAAAGAAATAGACCCATTATTTTCGAAGAAATCAATACTTTTGTACATAGAGTCCTTAATGAAACATGAAAATCTTAAAATACCAATAAATCCTACAATAATTTTTTATATTTTTTTTTTATATTTTTCTAGTCAATGATTCATGGTCTAGTTTCATCCCCTTTCGGGATTGCACTTTATCCAGGGCCACACTGTATATTATTATGTATGTTATTACTTTATCGAGGTCCAGTTAATGGTTTACGCTTTTAATATAACTATGTATTGAAGTATATACTCTCGTAACATACTATCCGGATCCACTTGCTTGCTTTAAGCTCTGTAAATCAGAGCGAAACCTGGTCGGACCCTTCCGATAAAAATCAAGACTGGATCCGGATAACAGGTTCAAAAATAATATTTTCTACTAATAATGGATCTACTACATGCTATGTAATGGTGTAATGTATAATAGTTTAAAATGGACAAGTACTTACCGATAAGTGTCTTGCCCAATAAACGGCTTTATTTCTGAAGACGCACCAGCGCTGATCCAAACTGAGGCCACTGCACTTCTATTTGGCTTTCCGTGATCTGTAGCCAAGACCGCAAGTTGGGCATCTCTATGGCTGTCGAGCAAGGCACTATAGTTCACGTAGATGATTCCAGAGGCAGGATCAATGTAGTAGCCCTTTGTAGGTTGGAGAAGAGAGTAAGTGACCTTCCCATTCTCATCAATGTCTTTGTCTTCTGCGCTGACACAAGTCACTTCCTGCGTCCCCATGCCTTCTGAAAATTTAAACATAAATTGTAAATACTTTTGTCTTTTTTCCTAAGTTAGATTGTTACATCGCGTCTATTGATTGTGTTGAATATTAGCAATTATAGTGTTATGATTGTCAAAACTTGAACGTGAATGTAAAATCTATGAAAATTCAGATTGTTTCTTTAACTTACCAGGCAAAACACTGTTGTAGGATATCTTCTCGAAAATAGGAGAGTTATCATTCACATCAGTAATTTTGATTGTCAGTGTAGTCCTGGCCACATGTTCGCTGTCTGAGGCCGTCACGTTAATCTGATACAGTTTCTTAGTCTCAAAATCTAGAGGGCCATTCAGGATCACCTTGCCACTGTATCTGTCTATTGTGAACTTATTTTCGCCTTGACTAATGGTATATTTTAACGCTGGATACGTGTCTACATCGTTTGCTGTCACTGTTGTCAAGACAGTGCCGATTTCTGTACCTGAAAATAAAAGTAACACAACTCTATTACATCATGTAGGTAGATAAGTGTCAAAATAATTATCTACTGGTTAAATATTTATATCTAAATAATAAATTCCTGGATCTTC
This sequence comes from Yponomeuta plumbellus, assembly GCA_947310845.1. Classification (NCBI taxonomy): domain Eukaryota; kingdom Metazoa; phylum Arthropoda; class Insecta; order Lepidoptera; family Yponomeutidae; genus Yponomeuta; species Yponomeuta plumbellus. The sequence continues at coordinate 21,073,206 of OX371194.1, read as the reverse complement.
TGATTGGTTATTGTATTCGTTTAGCAATAAAAAAGTAGGTACTACTGCACCGGGCGTAAAAGGCCGTACTTAAATCCAATGAAGGACGAGAAACGTCTCCGTAAATCCTTAACTACAACGAGCACTTATAGGTAAGAATCAAGTAAGAATCCACTAAGTCGTGAGCACAACCGCAATAAATCTAAAGTTAACTTTTGTCGTTGACGCTACACCCGCGTTTTTAAGAAGCGATGGCAGCGCAAAAGAAGCAAAACAGAGGTTCAACTCAAAGTTTGGTACAGGTCGTTGCATAGACAGACATGATGTGATTCCACAAGAGTATTGTTGGATGCAGTACCGCTAGTATTGTAAGTTAGTTAATGATATATCAAGCTAAGCTAAAACAAACTTATAGTTGTACCTCTGCACCACTTACTCTGTGGCGGCGGGCCGTTTTAACGATCCGCAAAACCAGATTCTCGAAAACAAAACTGCTGTCGGCGTACAATGATATAAAAACGAGAAAGAGAAATTAAAAAAGAGAAAGGAAAGCAAAGAAAGAACGCGGTTCGTTGGGGAGGCACCGCTAAGACATGCGGCCGGGAAAAAATGTAATACCGTCCAATAAATATTGATCCTTAAGGAGTCCCATTTTATTTTAATCCTGCTCCTCGGGTTGGGAACTGTGAATGCTAAAGTATTCGAGGGAATACAAATTATGTTAAATGCCTCTCTTTTGTGAAATCTTTTGTAGTACCACGAACTACCGTAATTGAATGAGGAATATACGAGCCAGTGAGGGAAACAATACATTTGGAGACAGGAAATGGAATGTTATGTTACGTATGTAATGACCGATCTGACATTGATATAGTACGAAAACTACTCGTCGTGAGTATTACGCAGTTTTACCGTCAATTAACATTAGTTCACATACCTTCAGAAACAGAAATCACACTGGGCGGTGGAAAGGTTGGCTGATTGTCGTTGACATCCACTACATTAATCCTGAGCGTGGCTGTCCCAGTCATTTGTGGATCTCCTTCATCTGTAGCTATTACGGTCAGCTTGTATGTCTCTCGAATTTCCCTGTCTAGTACTATATTGGTCTTTACAGAACCGGAAAATGCTGGTTCTATTATGAATGCATTGTCATGATTACCATCAACAATGTGGTAAAGAATTCTCGCATTTGCATTTTGGTCCATATCTTTAGCTGATAGTTGAACGACAAATTCTCCCTTTGTATTTCCTTCTAACACGTTCGCTATATATTGTTGCTGAGTGAATCTTGGGGCGTTATCATTTTGATCTAACAGATTGACAGTGATCTCACTGTAGCCATACAGAACAGGTAAACCTTCGGTCCTAGCTACTATCACGAGTTTTCTTTTCGGACCGGGGAATGATTCGTAATCCAAGTTTGCTGAATTGTTGACTTTAATCATGCCAGTGGTAGAGTCAATTTCAAATGCATATTGATCATTTCCACTTCCGAATTCATAAATTATTCTTTGACGTCGACCATCACTTCTCACTGCGGTGACTTGTGTCACTTCTTTACCGTATGCCATATTTTCTGGTATCGTCACATTGTAGGTTGCATTTTGAAAGTTCAATGTGGTAGATTCAGAGAAATCTCCGATCCTTATTTCTATGAGACCAACCGAACTTTGAGCTGGGTTGCCTTTATCTTTAGCTAACACATTCAAGTGTATCAGTTTTCCATTTTCGCTGGCAAGACTTTGTGTTGCAGTTAGGAAACCTGTTGTTGGGTTTATCCTGAACTTATGATAGGAATTATCTAATAATTCATACAGTATTTCTGCGTTTGTACCAATATCGTTATCAGTTGCTGAAACTTTAACGAGACTCTGCCCTGGAGGTGTTAATGTGGCGACTTGTACTTTAAATGGATATTTGGTAAAAATGGGCTTATTGTCGTTGACATCATTGATGGTGACTTCCACAGAAACTCTTTGAGAACGGGTCACGTAACGACCTTCATCAGTGGCGACAGCTTCGAAGTTGTAGGCATTCCTCTTTTCTCTATCAAATTGTCTGCAAAAATAAACAAAAATTAGTTTCATCTCAATTGAATACGACAGTTATGTATTTGTATTATGTAATCAGGTTTTGAAAAGCTTACCCAGTAGTATATATTACTCCACTTTTGTTATCGATCCTGAACAGACCCTGGCTCTCATTCGCCAGTGAATAAACTATCCTTTTGTTAAATCCTAAATCAGCATCGGTAGCTCTGACTTTTATGATGGAGGTATCCACGGGTGCATCTTCAGGTATCATTGCAGAATAATGTCCAGTGTCAAAAACTGGGTCGTTGTCATTTTGATCTTCAACCATAATAGTGATATTACAGGATCCTTGTAGTGCTATTGGTGAACCATGATCATATGCTGTTATAGTTAAATGGTACTTGGACTGTGTTTCTCTATCCAAAGTTCTTGCAGTTAGCTGTCCACGAGATGGATCAATAGCAAACTTATTTCCGTTATTTCCAGAAATGATATTGTAAGATATGGCACTATTTGCACCAATATCTTTGTCTGTAGCAGCGACTATATGAATGACATCAGGATCGTTATTTTCAGGGACAGTCAAAGTGTAGCATGACCCAGGTTTGAATGCTGGAGGATTATCATTTACGTCCAATACATTAACCGTTACTGTGGTGATATCAAAGTTTGAAGTTTGGTATGTACCAGAATCTGAGACATAAACTGGAAAGACATAGCTGTCTCGCTCTTCCCTGTCAATTTTTCCATTTATTATGATAGTGCCTCGTTTTTCGTCGATCGTGAATTTATTATCTGCTACTCCAGATGGAATGAAGTAAGTGAAGTTTCCTAAAACAAATGTGAAATAAATAAATAACTCATATGATCATATAACTGAAAAAAAATTTTTAGTAGTTAATTGTACATACCATTATCTCCACGGGATGATTTAGCAGCAAGTCGAGCAACAAAACTTCCAGTTTTTATGTCTTCACTAATATTAACTTTGTAGAAAGCTTCAGTGAACCTTGGTGGAATATTAGTTGACTCTTGTAGATTCAGCAACAACGTCATGTGACTTTGTTTTTGAAAAGGAGTACCATGGTCTGATGCCGTTAAATTTAATTTATACTGCATCGGTTTTATCTTTGAAATATCTGTAGCAAACTTCTTTGAAACTGACAGTTTTCCTGTGTCATGTTCCATATAAAATAATGCACTATCTGAACCACTTGTGATAAAATAAGATACTCTTCCATTATCTCCTGAATCAGAATCTACGGCCAAGGCTTGGTACAAAGTACCAGACAGCGTATTCAAGGAAGCGGAAGCCTTAGGTGCTGACACAAATGTTGGGACATTGTCGTTAGCATCAGTAACTTTTATATGCACTGTAGCAGCAGTTGATAACCTTTCTGAAAGATTTCCTGCCATGTCTGTTACTCTCACAACCAGCCAGTATTCTTTCAATATTTCGTAGTCTAATGCTGAAGTCAGTGTTAACGATCCTGTCAAAGGATCTAAAGTAAATGCATTATTTGTAGATGGCAGTGATGATACGATTACAAAATTTAATTCCCCGTTACTACCAGAATCTGCATCTCTTGCGGTAAAGTTATAAACAATCATTCCAATAGGAGTGATTTCAGACACCTCGATGGTGATTGGATCCTGAGGCCATTGTGGAGCGTTATCATTGATATCGACGATTTCTATTTTAACCGTTACTGCGCTGCTCTGAGGATTGTTTGTAGCTGACGTATCTAAAGCTCTTACTTCGAGCCTATACTCATCTTGTATTTCTCTATCGAGTTGTCTGGCTACTACAAGGGAGCCAGTACGTCTATCAATTTCAAATGTTCCTGGCAAATGGTCTGAGGTTAAAGGAAGAAGTAGATATGTAACGTGTTTTTCAATATCTCCGTTTATGAGATTATCCTGGATATCGCTGTCACAGCAAGCAACTGTGCCGACAATATGACCTATTTTTGCATTTTCTTTTACCTGTAACAAGATTCAGATTTATAATATTAATTTGTGAAATTAACAACAGATGCCACTGATATTAGTGATGTTTAGTGAATTAATAAATAAAATGTTTATTTCATCAACTTAAGATACATTTGACCTTCACAGTATTTGGAGCCTCCATTTAAGCAAAAAGATGCCTGTGTTACATATAGGACACTCCGATCTTCCATAGCCAGTATAAACTGTTTTCTAGAAGCTACAATTAAAAATAGCATTTTATTTGTAGCAAAAATTTAAATTAAACAAATTTAAATATGTGTGTATGTGTATATTTGTCTTAGTGTATGAGTGCATGTATCAGTGTGTATGTGTATGTGTGAGTGCGCACGCGGGTGTGTGTGTGTATGTGTAAACTTACTTTGAAAGAAAGACTCGAACTGGTGAATGTTGGCCTGTTATCATTTAGGTCCAACACTTCTACTTTGAGCTGTCTCACGGTCTGTCTCGGTGGTTTACCTCCGTCCATCGCTGCCACAGTCAATCGATAAATTGATCTTTCCTCATGATCTAAAACTGAAAGAAAAACATACTCATCTAAGTAACTTAGCCCAAAGTCATGGGGTTTTTCAAATTTCAACATATTATTGGGTACATGGAATTGAGGTCTTGTGTAATGTTTGTGTTGTGTTAGTTGATTGAAATCAACCATAACCTTACCTGTAATAGTCTTGATAACACCAGTCTTTGAGTCGATCAAGAAAACCCCATAACCATCAGAGTCCCTCTCGTTCAAGATAGAGTAAGTGACAGTAGAGTTGACGCCATTATCTCTATCTATTGCTTTCACTCTCGCTACTTCTGCACCCGGCTGCTGCTCTTCCCTCACGCTTACTACATCCTCCCTTGGGTCGATGATTTCTGGAGAGTTGTCGTTGACGTCTGTGATTTTGATCGTAACAGGCACTCGACTGGATTGCGGTGGCGTGCCCTGGTCTTTGGCTTCGGCAAAAAGTGCATAGAATGACTTGAATTCGCGGTCAAGTTTTTCCTTTGTTGTTATTATTCCTGCAACAACAAAATAAAAGTTTTAGACCATATCATACACATTACGTACAAAGGAGAAGAGTTGACTAAATAATTAGGTATACGTTTTCGCGTGTTTTTTAGTAAAATATGTAATAGATGCGCTTCTCGCTTGTTTGCTTCAAATTTCACTTTTTAGGCCAAAGCAGTTTACAATGCTTTGTTTTTTGTAACTTACTGATCCAATAAATTATTTCACTGTTTTAACCACGACCAACTCTGCACACGTGTGTGGAAAATATAACCGTTGCAATGATTACACGCCAATTTTCATTAAAGAATGATTACCAAAAGTGCGCACTCAGTTAATACAACATTGATAACCCAAGCAAGCCACAGGAATTTTGTCAATTTCAAGTCGATTATCTTTCCTTGGGCAACCTCAAATTAGGGATTCATAAAAGAGATCGCTCCGGGCGCAATACCTATGATTATCCGAGAGTTGGTTCCGAATTCGTAGGGACCAGCTTGTGATAACTATGGCAAAGAATCGAAGGGCACAACCGGACTTGAGAGACCCACTGCAATGGAAACTAAGCTTTAATTTAAAGACAACAAAATGGAAGTTCCTTAAAAGGCAATCCCAGTTGAAAGAAGGATAATAAGACAAGGCGGCTGGTATAATGAGCGATGCGGGACGATCCTTAGAAAAAATGTAAGTCGTTATTTCCGAGCTCAAATATTGAAGGGAGATTGTGGATGCTTCGGGAATCGGTTTTCAATAAGAGAGAAGTCGTAGTCCCGGTTCGATTTCGAATGTTTGTTTGAAGGTAGCCCAGAAAACTCAACCTTCAAGGTGAGCTGAGCTGTGGACAAAAGATTGATAAATGGATTTGGACTTGGATTTGTGACATGGGTATTACAGATGCGGAAAAGCTAGTAATGGATATTATTTCATAACAACGTGATAAGTATATGTATATAGTTTTATTTTTATTATTATTATTATTATTATCTATCCTTTGTGTAGAATTTGTGTAATCTATTATCGATGTGATAGACTTTTGTCTATTCTGTAGCATGTTAGTTTATGATGTGACCTCTGTTACCGTGTCTAACGATTTTGTGACACTGCCTCTTCTCACCTACACAGCAATCGAAAATGGAATCTGATTACTCCAGCACGGGCTAGCCTAGTGAAGTGTTCAGGCAGTTACTGTATTCTAACATAAACTTTGTGAAGAAATAAATAAATAAATTAAATGTAGCTTAACTTTACTCAGGCCTCTACAAATTACGAATATAAATCGAACCATGTCACCGTATAGCCAGCTCAATTTCTGCACAACTACACCTGCTCTACGGGTGGACTACGAACATAATTTAACACCTATAACTCATCAGTAGATATATGAAAATAAAAGGCACTTATATCAGTCCAACAAGTTTCTAGCCCGCGCCAACATCCTACATGGACATTATACCAGCTTTAAATACACGAGGACAGTATCAAGATCACACGGAGAAGGAGTAAAGACTAGTTCACATAAACCAAATACTAAAACGAAAAGAAAATGGTTAAAACATTTAAGATCAGAAATTAGATGAACGTGTGATTAAAATGAAGCAAAATATTGAGTAGTTTTGTTATAGTTCTTGCTCTTGGGAAACAATTTCAATATCGATATAAAAACTGTTTTGATGTTGTTCGTTATTCGGATAATGAATTGTATTTTAAGGAAAAAAAATGTATTTTGAAGGATAATAGCCTCGGCGCAGCTCATAATATACTAATATGAAGACTTTAAAACTGCTGAATTGATGAAACTCGGTTAAATCATTGAGATATTTTAAGAATAAGTAATGTACGGTGGAAAAGTAGTATAAGTGCTGTTAATCATTAAAAAAATTAAAGTTAAACCTGAACTTCATATTCCTAGCAGAAAATATAAATGGGGTCATTATTCACTTCAACACAATCAACCGCCTTGATCCACCTGTCGAAAACTGGGGGAGGTACTCATATAAATCCAATCTTGGCCAATAAAACAGGCGTAGAGAATAGAAACCTTCATCTCCGCACTACACTCGCAATATTTTAATAATACTTAATGGCAGGTCATGGCGAAAGCCTACGCGACGACGTATATTACTTTCAATTGACGGGCGCAATTCATCGTGGTGCTGGTACTGTGGACCTACAGTTCACTAGACACTCTTCGGCCAATAATCGCTTTTGTGGATTATGACTTAAGAGCTATAGTACGACATGCAATGGTGAGATCCACAGTACTAGCCTCCCGGGGAGCTTAGAGGGACGATGTAACCTTTGCAATGAGGGGCTGTAATTAATCAGTTCGCTGACGTGATCTGGAGTTGTGATCAGGACCGCTAGTATGTATGACTTAACTTTAATTTGAATTCGTAGATTTTTTTGGCAATTTTTTTGACACTTGACCCTGCAGTTTTTGCACTAAAAATTTTGAACAAGATTCTCGATTATCATTAGAATTAGTAAGAGAGATTTTCTTTAATAAAACACTACAGATTTTTGTTAAAATGCATATTGAAAATGGGTGATATTTCACTTCGTTCCTATATAGAAATGCTACTAAATAACTTTTGTCACATGAAAGTGAAAGTGATATAATAAAAATCAATAAATACGTATGATTTTTATGGTAATAATAAGGCTTAGCTTATTACTATGACTGTATGCCTAGTCAGTAGCGCTGGTTTTCAGCCCGTCCCTTTTTTTTCAGTATTTAAAAAAAATCTCTAATGAAAGAAACTAACTCTCATTTGTAATTCCTGGTGTACATACAATAAAAAATATTATATTCTAATCTAAATTTATATTTGTTTATTTACTAAGTTTTGTTTTTCCAGTGAAGATGGAGTTTTTTTTTTTCAATTAATGTCTACTTTAAACAAGAGAATGAGGCATAATATTTTGGTTACGTTTGTTCCAATCTTTTATCATGTTCATGACAAATAGTTTTAGGGTTCCCAAAACGGGTATGGAGCCCTGTTCCTTTGACTCTACTGTCCGTCTATGTGTCTGTCTGTTACCAGGCTGTATCTCATGAACCGTGATAGCTCGACAGTTGAAATTTTCACAGCTGATGTATCTCTATTACCGCTTTAACAATCAATGTATGGTACGGAACTCATCGGGCACGAGTTCGACTTGCATTTGGCCGATTTTTATTACAGATCAAGTACTTCGACCTACATAAGATCTTCAACTCTTTCTCGACTTTCTGAGACAAAACAAAACGGCGAGTAGTTTTTGGCACTGAGAGAAAGCAACTTTTTTCGACTCATTAAAAACCCATAAGTAAGTAAGCGACACCAACGTTTCTGCGACGATCCGATCTCATACAAACGTCAACTCGAATGATTTACGTATATCGATACAGCATTTTCTGATCCTCCCTTCACGGCAAGCTATGTACAGAAGACCAATAGAGATGAAATAGATCTCCTAAGGCCAGGTTCTGGGTTGAGAATTTTCACTAAGTGAATACTTAACTGTAGTGTTGTCTCGTCAAATTTCTCAGAAAAGACGGTATTAAGTATTTAAGTATTTTCTTAGTGTAAATTCTCAATTCAGAAATCGACCCTTAGACAAAAGATAAGTTATGCTTAGGTTCTTGCAACAGTTTCATTTGTCTGTCGTTTACCCGAAGCATCCTATTCCGGGAATAACAAAATGCTCCCACTTATCTAAAAATGGGAGACCTATTTCGTAAAGACAAACAAATTTTGTGGTCTACAAACTGCAAAATCACGATAGAATAAAAATTAACTACTAGTTGATCCATAAATTTAAATGCAATAGGAGGAATCTTTGGTTTGGGATAGCTGACGATGATGTGGAGAGTATAAAGGAAGAAAGACTAACGAAGCAAATATATCGAGCGGATGTGAGTGGAAATTCCGGTAAAGGACGGACATGTTTGGACTAAAAAGGTGATGTATTAGCAAAGGGCAAGATAAAAAGTGCCAGAAACCGGTGAGCGTGCACACAACGACTAATGAATGTCGATGAAGCGAAAGTGATTTGTCACGATCGTGGCAGTCCCTGGTCTCTGCCTACCCCTCTGGGCTTCAGGCTTGAACTGACTACAGATTCTGTTTTCCATGGGTGAAACTAGGGATAAGCTGGTTTTGTATCACATCTATTATGTTTTAAATAAATTGCAATAGATAAGTACGAATGTGAAAAATTGTGGGTTAGGCCACTTTTGCGCTGACGGCCTCAATGTATGTAAGTCTGTTTTATAGTTCAATTTTATAGTCCAAAAAATAAAACAGTCACGTTTACATCTCAATACAATCCAATGTCTGAATGTTGCTAGTACGCAAAAACCAAATTACCCCATTTTACTTCCAAGTAAAAATTGTTTGTGCTACGTAGGTGTTTTTTTTTTACTTTGTTCTTAAGAGGAATTAAACTTTAATGTCTTTGATGTGGTAAGAATTTTGGTCACAGAAGTCTTCTATTAACGGTAAAAAAAATCTACGGAGTAAATCTTAATATATTTTATAAGGGTATCAACACGTCATTTTTTTTTGCATTGAATTAAAAAACGGACTGTATGTATGTAAGTTTATGTCAAATGGTTGTTCTGTGACCGTACTCAGTCCTTCCCACCTAACTAGCGAAAATCTTGAGGTGGCGATACCGATCCGATGTATCGATAATCCGAATTGAGACGAAAGGACCTCCTATTCATCAGTCAGTTACTCCCGAACCGATAACGTTTCTCGACCCTTTTTTGCGGCACCTTAACGAGTCGTGGACTTGTGGCCGAAGCGAAAAAGTTATCTGGCAAGCCAATCTGGGGAAGTATGTAAATCTTTCGGACTAAATTGAATGAAGCAAGTAGGGGTAATTGTGGTGGAGTTTCTCAAAAAGGCTTGTTTTGTCTGTAAGCCTTGACCGATTTGACGAAATTTTATATGTATATTCGGTGGATTTGAGAATAGCTTGTTACCTAATTTTGAGCGCCCTAAGTGGTAAGGGTGGTCCACACCATTTATTTGGCGAAATAATATTTCCCTGGTCAGCTAGTCGTTTTCTATTTATAAAGACGACTGATCCACTCGATTCGGAATGTGAGGAGTCAGTTTAATTCAAAGTTTAGAAAAAAACCACCTAAAGGATTTTTAAGTTCAGAAATCCATCACAATAAAGTAGTACTTACCATAAATCACACTCATATTCTTTGTTTCGTATCCCCCTTGAATGGCTTGCATCGCCCCAAAATCCCATAAAAATTGCAAGTCCCAAACTAGTATTTACTTTGAACGGACCTGTCACAGGCATCCCAAAGACAAACAGCGTCGTACCTTGGCTCTACCTGCTCCCTATACTTCGATAAATTGTAGGATATTACTAAAAGCAGGGCTGTATAGAGGTTTCCATTTTAATGTCCGTGTAGAAAATTCCTTACTTGACCCTCGATCAAGATGTTCGTATATACTTGTCGATAAGACTGGTTTGTATTAAGATCCAGGAAAATATATCGAGCTATATGATATGCGATTTCAAAAGTCTGTTCTTTGTGCACTAAGCGATAATTAAAATAAAATTAGGTACATACATTTGGATGCCTTAGTTCGAAAAGTCACTAAGTCCAAATTTGTCAATACCTATTGAGATTACCAAGTCAAAATATCCCTATTTTATTTTGTAAAGTATCAGCCTAATTAATTAAAGATTTTTTAGATGACATTAATATACATACAATACACGAGTTTTTGATGTTTATTTAATAACGTAAACTCTACTAATGAGAAGATAAATGTTAAAACACTAACTATCCACCTATTTTTGTAATTACATAATTAAAAATTTCGGTATTTTTTTAATATTCATTAAGTTACAGCTTCTGACCATAATAAAATAGATTATTTGTATTTATTTGTTTTTGATCAACTGTTAAACTAAATCTGACCTACATTTTGGTTTCAAAACTTGTTTAACTATATGATTTCAAAAACTAAAACCTTCATAATTCTCGAATCACCTACTTAAATTCTCACCCGAAGAGTCCGACCAGCTCTAATTCTGTTTAAATTTTAACAATATGATTTCTATTAAATATGACGACACTACACTAAGACCAACCTAGGTACGTCCCTGCCTCGATAAATGTAGGATATTACGCTCTCGTTGTTTGCACAAGCTGTTTGCTGTCTCAAAAGGCCCTTGCAACTACACACTTTGGGTTTTAGCTTTCAAAGCTCGCCGGCTTTGGGAGAGTAGCCTCGGTGTATAAATAAATACAGGAACGACCCCAAAGAGAGTTGGCATATGCGGTGATTCGTTAGAAGTTAAAGACCAGTTTTTGAGCAAAATTGACTTTAAGTGAAAACTTTGGTGTTTAATATCTTGGTTGATAACGTGGTCTTTTTTGGCGGATCAAAAAAGTTTGCGTGATGTGATATTTTTAGGCATAGCTTTTAAGTAGATGTTGAATAGCTAGTAAATAGTTAGAGAATGTGAATGCTTATTGCACACAAATAAATTGCAATTGCACAATTTTCATTTCCAAAAGATAACTCTGAACTCTTTCTCTCTCTCTTTTTCTCTACTCTCTCTATATATATCTCGCTCTCTGTCTTACTATCTTCTGTCGTTGCTATTACAATAAAAAAGTGCTTGAACCTTAAATTTTTCTATCAATTTAGTCTTTACTCGAATTAACTGTCCGCGATGGTAGCTCGCAGCATAGATCTAATTATTAACAATTCCAGGACCTAGATGCTGTTAGTGCATTGTAGTACAGCGACAACTGCATAAACATGGCGATTTAATTTCATTGATACTTTTAGTCTACGCGCGCACGCACATCAAACAATCTAGGCATCAATAGTATGAAAAAACGCGTCGTCTGACCCGACCGTGTATCTTTCATCGTTCTATAATGCTCTAACAGAATCAAGAGCCAAGAGAAAGTTTATCTAAACAATATTCCCTCAAGGATTTGTGAGGTATAGAAATGACCTGTTGGGCTTCTTTTAATTTTTACGTACCTTAAGGTGATTCGGTACGATGTTAACAAGTACGTCGGATATACAGACGATCAGAAGGTTTCCCTTTTCCACAGGTTATGCCCACACATAAACTAAAGGTCGAGAATGACAAACAAGTGAACTTATTAAGGAAGCAAGAAAGCGTTTTACGATTTGTCAAATGACCTCATCAAAATTACCTCCTGAACTGTAAAGTATTCATTTACCTGTTTTACTTTTCCACCGAGTGCAAAAACTATAAAATGCAAGACTGATCATGATGACACCAAAAGTTAAACATAATTTACTAAGTTGGACAGTTTGGGAACCAAGAAGTTCTATTCTAATTCCGACAAATCATATCACAGGTACAATGAACGGTTTTAAACTAAGTAAAGTGTGCATAGAATATGTACACAAAGATACTTTTAAAATTAGGAAAACATTTTACTCGTTATTTAGTCATTCTTAAAATCACTACATTTTAATGGTGCAATAGTAGCTAATAATCTATTGAACAAAACATCCAATCAACTTACCAGTCACAGGATTGACGACGAAGCTCGTGTTGGACGGAAACAGGCTGTATCGCAGCGCTGCATTATCGCCCAAATCAGCGTCGGTCGCCGATATGCGCCCGACCATCGCGCCAGCCAATCTGTTCTCCTCCACTTTGAATTCATAGGACGCTTTAGAGAATACCGGATCATTGTCGTTTGCATCAATCACGTTGATGACTAACTGTGCTGTGGCTGACAGAGGGGGCAGCCCATTGTCTGTAGCGGTTATAGTCATTTTGTGTGATGCTGCGGTTTCCCTGTCGAGCTGTTTGGATAGATAAACCCAGCCGGTGCCGAGTTGTATGGCAAAGAAATCGTCGTTTGTGGAGTTCTCTAAAAGGATCCGGTAAGTGATCCGCGCATTGTTGCCCGTATCTTTGTCGATCGCTTCTATTTCGAGTATCTGTAGAAATAATGTGTGATTATCGGTTTTGTGATTTTCAGACACAGAGGCAATAATTTTAAAAACACCGTTTACGTTTCCTAAAATATTCATACTCCCATGGTGGAGTATGGCCTATACCTTCCCCAGGGAAGTGACCCGTGCCCCTTGGTGGGGACATAATGTGTTGATGATGATGATGATGATTTATAGAAATTTAGCATCTTCATCAACTTCTTCACTTACCTTAGTGTTTACAGGTTCAGACTCCAATACACTAGCCACGTATGAATCATGTTCGAATACAGGAGGGTTGTCATTGACATCTTGCACGTCCACCACTAGCGTCAGATTGGCACTGAGGGATGGAGCTCCGCCGTCCTTTGCCGATACAACGAGGGTGTGGCGTACTAGATTCTCGTAGTCCAGTGACCTGTTGGTATTTTTTTAATAAATCGTTTGGATCAACAACAGATCTGCCGCCGCTACAGCCGCATAGCTGTGAGACTAAAGACTGATACTGAAACACAGTCTAAAATTCTGTTAAAGTTTGTTTGCTGGAGATATGACAGTGAAATAACACACTTTAATAATAATCATAATAATCCTGACTATATGGGTCCCACTGTAAGGTACAAACTTTCTCTCAGAGAAAAAGTAAGGAATTGACAGTTTTTAGGCAATGGAGTTAATACTTCCAAGGCTGTTACATAAGTAAATCACTATGCGTGTATTATGTTTCCAGCTGAATTTACATAATTCTAGATACTATACTACCTGTAGGTTGGTACTTCCCTAAAAGTTGTTATAGACAATTTAATTTAATTTAATAATGCTAATACCTATTTTGATTTACTTAAATACAGTCTGTACTCTGGTAATAACACATGACGACTTCAAATTCCGCTCTTCAACTTATTTATTTAACTATGGAGTAGATCGCACACCCTTTCTCCTTGAAAGAAGCTTTGTATGTGTGTAATGGGATAAATATTCCCTGTTCATGTTATTCTGAATTACCTATATTTCCTCTGTATTAAAATAGAGATTACAGTTCAAACTTACCTCAAGAGAGTCACTAGACCGTGCTGGGAGTTTACAGCAAAAGTATTCGGCGGGCCAGTAGCAGATACCAGCGAATAGGTGAGCTGTCCATTCTTCCCTTCATCCAGATCTGTAGCTCTTGCTGCGTAAACCACAGAGCCTATATTTGCGGACTCAGCGACCGAGACTCGCACGGAAGAAGAGCCAAACTCTGGTGCGTTGTCGTTGATGTCTTCGACTGTTATTGAAACCTAGAGGAAAATGGGACGAATTGATTAGGATCAGATTATGACATGACATTGACTTATATAGTTTCGACACAGTTTCATTCTGAATGCATGTATACCGTGACCTATGGATGTTTGTAGAAGCAAAAGAGTTTTTATGGAGTGTGTCAAGTGGCTGACAATATTAACCTTATTCAGGATACACTTGACTTTTTGTCGGAAGAGTTAGATCAGGTTTCGCTCTGAATCGCAGAGCTTTATCATGGTGAGCAGAAACGGAGCTCCCATCGTCGATCGCTCGTCTGTGACAAGCAACTGCATCCGGAATAAAGTTAACAACGTCTAGTGCTTACGAAAGTTTCAGTTCGAAAATTGGCTGACAATATTACACAAAAAAAGTGAAGAGGCCGACGTAAGTCTGAATAAGATTAATTTGTCGATTTTCATCCATAGGGGTTAACAATTGGCTAAATTGGCCGAAAACTGGGAAAAGTGCCTTGTTTTATGGAAGACGATCCAGGAGGAAGATATCCAGTAGTAGACAAAAGTGAGCTGATGTATTGGGTTGGAAGTGATTTCCCAATGATTCACCTGAGTCTGATCGTAGCTCTGAGGATTCCCACTGGCAGCTTGCACGTTCAGAAGATAGGTTGCTCTGGTTTCCCTGTCCAGTTGGGCCGAGGTTCTGATGGCGCCTGTCATGGGCTCCACTGTGAAGTGTCGCTCCGGATCTCCTGCTACTATGGAGTAGCGGATTGGCTGTTTTGCTGTGGACAAGAAGATATATACTGGTTAGGTGGTTTGTGGAGAAGTAGTAGAAGTAGTAAGAGAAGCTGATTGGATTTCTTGTATTAACCATTAGGTCAAGGCTGAGAGGACTGAATTGGGTGTAACCACGTATATGTATTTTGCTCTTTAAGCAAAATACATATATTTGCTTTAAGACTAACTAAAAAATAATTGCCACATGTAAACAATAAAAATTTAATTCTAGTACCAAGATTATCTCAGCAGCCTTTAGCTAAAGTTTAAAGAACATTGGATATCATACGAGCTTAATTATTGTTTTAGTATTTATCTAACCGCTGACCTATAAACCATTTTAATAGTGAACCTAGCCTTTATAACTCAATCATGCAACTAGGGATGCCCGTAAAAGTTAGCTATTACGTTCGCCGGCATCAGAGCAGAAAACAATTCAATAGGCAAAGTGCGATGTATATAGGAATTTATGGAGCGCAAAATTGAATGACAGCTCGACTATTTGACCCATCTTATTGTTAGGGTTAGTCCTAATACGAAGCGATGTGAGCGAGCAAGACTTGAGAACGATGGAAATACTTAGAACTTCGAATAGGAAAGACTTGAAGTAGCGTCACAATTTACAAATATGTCAAATCTCAAAATATCCAATTCCCATTAAAATATTACTACATATTTTATAGGTTTTAAATGGGTCAAAGTAAGATCAGTCAGACTGAGATGAGCAACCGATGACGCAAGTTCCGTTTCTGCTCACCATGATTAAGCTCTAAGAATAAGAGCGAAACTTGGTTGGACTCTTGCTACAAAAAGTCAA
This sequence comes from Yponomeuta plumbellus, assembly GCA_947310845.1. Taxonomy (NCBI): domain Eukaryota; kingdom Metazoa; phylum Arthropoda; class Insecta; order Lepidoptera; family Yponomeutidae; genus Yponomeuta; species Yponomeuta plumbellus. The sequence continues at coordinate 21,057,397 of OX371194.1, read as the reverse complement.
GTAAGTATATCCAGAATAAAGTAGCGATTACGAAGGTTTTACTTCAAATGGTCAAATTAAATTTGCACATATGCCGCTTGCGTGTTTATTTATTATTTTCCCACATATTTTCATAAGTATGGTTTGCACTGACTGAAACCAGCACTGAGGGCGTACACCTTCAGCGAAATGCTGAGTCAGCTGCCTTTTGTAGCAACGGAAACACACCGTGAAAAAGCTCCGTTAACCTCGTCTCATAAATGTCTTTCTTTCTTTCATCATCAAACCATTATGTCCCCACCGAGGGGCACGGGTCTCTTCCCTGAGGAAGGTATAGGCCATACTCCACCACGGGGGCCAAGTCCGGATTGGTGGTGATTTCTTTATTTTCTTCCAAAAGAAATCAGAAATCTATTCCAATGTAAAGAATTTACATTCCGTTTGTCGAATGTCAATGTACATACTTATAATGTTAGGCGCTGCCTTGGGGCCGAATGTAGTGGAGAAAAGGCAGCGAAAAAACAAACTCTACTCGGACCATCTTTTCTCAAATCACCTAAAATCTAATACATAAGTTGGTATGAAAATCTAAGAAGCTTGAGACCCATGAGTGCAAAAAACATTTGCTATGTCAAAACAATAATAGCACGGTTTTGTAATGCTGTCACAGCGTCTGTGCTATTTTTTAAAAACTTATTAATCCCTATATCGTCTTTGCGCGGGTTATTCACCAACTGGACACACATGACTGCACACACCTGTGTCGAGTTGGTTAAACTCAAATTAGTATCATTTATTCTTTCGTCATCTGGACACACAAAGATTTTTATGTGTGTCCAGATGGTGAAAGCTAAAATAATAATTTTATATTTTCACCAACTGGACACACTCTGTTTTTTTGCAGAAAAGGGTACAGTCAGGTTAACAATCGTCTCGCTCATGGAATTATTGACCACTAACAATGGTCGCGATCATAGTGTTCATGCTGATAGTTTCAATATTTTTTCTTGCTATAGGACCTTCATTATAAGTTTTATTCCCTGAATCTCGATTCCCATAATGTCGCTTTGCGTTTTACTTTAATTCCCAGTACTTCGCTCCTTGCTTACAGTGGTTTCCAGTACGCCCCGTCGCACTTATGGTATAGTCCAGAGCGGTTAAAAGTACTAGGGTAACAAAAGTTAGTAGGTAGTAGTAGTAGTAGTAAACAACCCTGTTTAATACTGCGCAATATGAAGCAACACCATGAACTAAGCCGCCTGTTTTTCATGAGATTTTATTTTTACTTGCAATCTCTTACATACTTCTGCTATAAAAAAAATGTTTGTCGGATTCTCTAGTTGTAGCGGCGTTATATAACTATAAGTATCTATGACTTTTCAAAGTTTCAAACTATTGTAAGCGGACTTCTCCGATGCCGGAATATTTGATCGCGTCGTTCGCCAGCACCACGTTCTATTAGAACAAACCTTTAAGGTTACGGTAACCCGTTCCGTCTCAATTTCCACAGATTGAGGCTGGCAAAATTGAGCCCAGGCACTATTTATGGGCGCCATAAACATTTATGTATCGATATCATTTTTCTTCTCAGAGGGAGATGTGAAATTGGCGATGGGTTTGCTTGCAGTTTAACTCTGTTGGCGGTTCTAGTGCTACAGTCGATTGATAGATGACCGATTTCAAAGTTTTAATGGTAAAAAAATAGTGAGTGTCTAGGTTTCTCGGAAATTGTTCTGTACTTTGAATTTAAAGCTAATGGTTATTGCAGAAACATTTGATTATTTAAAAAAACACATATTACAAAAATAATAATAATAATATCTTTTATTGCCATTCACAAACTAGCTTAGAATTAAAAGTTAAACATGATGTATTGTAACCTTATAATTACAACTAGTCTAGTGAGGCAAAAGGGAATGACTCAGCTGATGCTATTACGCGTAAATTGTATCAGAAACAATTTAATTTAATCTTTATCGAAAGTTTCTTAACGATGTTTCTTCATTATTAACAGTAAAACCCCACCTAAATAACAAAATTTCTGGGAAACCTTTTGCACTAATGCGATAAAATCTTTTGTCAATCATTAGGGCTAAATTCTAAAAAAGCCAAATTCACGTAAGAACATTTCAACAATAAATCATTTATTTAACGCCACATACAACAACAACAAAACACTAACAAATGATTAGAAAACAAAACAGTGAAAGAAGAAGAATTTTTAAGCGCTTAATCTCTTTTCAAGCGCGTTCCAATTGCGCGCTTGAAAATCTCAAAGTATAACATCAAGCGTAACACTTTGAGCCGAGGTGTTCAAGCTAGCTTTGATGCTAGGAAGGGCAACATTTACGTCTCATTTGAAGGGCATTCGCAGAGCGATCTCGTGAGTTATGAACGTCTTACGACTTGGCACTGATTCGAGGTGATGGACCTATAAGGGCGAATAAGTGGTTTGATTTTCTTAGGTGCCACTGCAATGCACGAATCAAAACAACGGCGAAAGTGCTTGGATATGGACTTAATTACTTGTTAATACATATACAAATATATAGTAAACGTACGTGAAGTTATGGTCCTTATATCATTACGATCATTTTGTCTCTATTTCTCTAATTCTGCTGTTCTAACGATAACCAGCGCAATTGACATTTTTTGAGAAAATGAGTTAGATACATATTCTGAGTCGCGTCAGCGTTACCTGTCTGGATCAATAACCCGTTTATTGATATTAATATTAGTTTATGAGATTTTGTTAAGCATACTAGTAATAAAGTAATAAACAGTTTTTGGGTTTTTTTAAGATACTCTAGGCTTTTGAATTTACAAAAAATATATAATATAATATGCAGAATTAAAATTTTCCATTACACACATTTAAAGTTTTCCAAATATCTTTATTAATTTAGACGTGACAGGTAAAAGAAGAAGAAAAAGTATAAATCGGTAGGTCTGAGAATAGGTTGTTATCTATTTTTTATACCCCTATCTGGCAAAACAACGTTTGTGGGATCAGCTAGTATAAACATAAATATATGAACACTAGAGAATAAAAGTGGAAGCAGTACATTAGAGTCTGTAAAATATAGCTTGAGCTCCGCGACAGCTGTCATCTAAATTGCGTCCATGAAGTTTTGAATTTTTTCACAGAATATTTGTACTGTGAAAACTCCGTACTTACTGCACACTATTCGATGTCTAAGCAATATCGTCCTTATTCTGAGGCAATATCGTAAACCTAGCCCTGTCAGTGTGACAGCTGTCGCGGAGCTCAAGCTATATTTTACAGACTGTAGTAGATACTGAACGAATTCCCAATTTAAAAACCCGCGGTTAGAATTCTTACGTTTCTTCCCTCCACAAAGAATGCTAACTAAACAATCGCTTAAGCAAAGTCAGGGATCAAAGCCTTAATTGAATCAAGCCTTTTGGCTCTCGTGAGTGAGATAATCGCTGTCCCTTTAATGATTTCAATTTAGAACCGACCCGATGCCGTTTTACTTAGCCACTTGCCTGTGACTTTACTTGTTTGAACTTCAGTAGACTCAACTAACGTTAGATCCGAGTCTACTGAAGTTCTAAATATAAGTATTATAATTAAAATAAATATTTACATACAGGGAACATTGCTTCTGGCTCCACACTAGGATACCCCTTGTAGTGGGAACCAGAAACTGCGACATCACAAACATCTAAACATCCAAGACCTGGAGTTTTTTTTTGTCCTCAGCCGGGGATCGAACCCGGGACCACTCGCATAGGCAGATGCAATCACTGCCTATATACATTTGTATGCTAGTGTGGGGCCAGAAGCAATGTGTGCCTGTATGTAAATGTTTATGTTTTTTTATAAAGTTAATAACGTCCAGTGCTTACGATAGTTTTAGTTAAAAAATGTGGTAAATTTTGTTATAATCCAAGAAGTCGGAAGCGGACGCAATTTATAGAAATTGTAATAACAATTTTGATGAACAGCGAAATTGCACTCGCAAACGCATGTACATCAGAAACTTCTACTGGAAGACGTGAATTTAATTGTTAGCATCATAAACAAACTGACTGATGCACTTCTCTTTAGTTTGAGGAGGCAAAGGTAAAAATGGCGTGCGCTACCGGCCAGCGTGACTGGCCGTGGAAGCCTTCAAAAGGCTTTAATGAATTGAGTGCCGACTCTCACACTGTGTGTAAACTTGAAGTAAAAGTGTCCAACGTCAGGTCTTTGCTTCTAATACGTATAACGGTTTAAACCTCGTTACATTATTTTCTTGATATTTCTTTCATCTTCTTTAATGCAAAATTCATTCCTACTTTACCTTTTGACGAGAGCGTTAACTGACGATTTCCTTCAATTTTTGTCAACTGTTTTGTTTATAGGTGAAACAAAACACCGAATTGTACAGCACACGAGTATATGAATGAATGAATGAAAAAATCTTTATTGCACAAGAAAATATCTGCACAAAGGCGAGCTTTATACTAACAAGTATTTTCTTCCAGCTTACCATGGGTGATGTGGAAAGAATAAGGGGCAGTGCTACGAAGTCCAAGAAAATAGAAAAAATATAGTACTTACTTACAGATTACCATTGATCTATAATATCAATATAATACATAAACTTCATACTAATAATACATACATACAACAATTCATCTACTATACATAATATACTACACACTATATTACGATATTCCATAGATTAATATGTGCCATTATATAAAATGAAATAAATAAATACTTTCATATGCATCATTATTGCGGATTGCTCTGAAGTCCAAAGTAATGCTCATGAATCGCACTCTTGAACACTTCGGCCGATGGGGCCTGGCGAATATGCAGCGGCAGTGCGTTCCACAGGCGTATATTATTTAATCTCGCAAGAGTTCCATCAAATTGTTAACAAGTGACAATTTTTAAGGATGTAGAGTCTTGTAGAGATTGTCATTTTGTGAGCATAATCCCAAAAGTTTGTGTCTGCGATGAAATCTCGCAAAAGGCTGTATGTTGAATTGGCACACTAGCAAAACCCCGTGATCTAGGGATCACGGTCTCTGTCCTAAATATTACATTAAGTATTCGTTAGCTTCATGAAAAGTAGGTATTGATATTGCTAGGTAAGGTGTTTGTGTTATGTTTACAAACATATTTGAATGAAACAACCCAAAAAATAATATTTTCTTTCTACTTACTATAAAAATGCATGCACACATTGCAGAACACTGCACTAAAACCAATCTTAAAAAGTGTTGCAATAAATTATGCGTAATTTTCTTGGTTACTCAATTAATTCTTACTATTTATTAACTCATTCTTAATGGTTACTCAATCAATTCTTCTGATACACATAACGTAGATAAAAACACTGTTACCCTCTTTATGATGACACAATAGCAGTCTTTTGCTATAAACAGCAGGACCTGCGTCAAGCGTAAGATTCAATACGACTTTTGTTATTTATTATTTTTGTTCTATACTGTTGAACCGAACCGTCCGATCATTTAGACAAACATATACGTATGTATCGTTTCGCACGTGCTATAAATATAATACCGTTTTATTTCAGCTAATGTTGGAATATTAACTGCATTGGCCTTGAATTAAACATTTTTTGGCTGTACAGATACATTTTTTGCACTCGCTTTTGGAATAAAACTTAAGGAACGAAACTAGTATTTAAAGACCTTCAATATTTCACACCTTTTTATATCCTGAGGACCACACAATGTCAAAGCATTTCTTGTTACCTACACAGAAAGGTTATAGGAAATGTCAAAAACCTTTCGGATTATTGTAACAATATCGACAGCAGACACAACAACAGTCGTATTTTGTTATTTTCTGATATTTTTAATACCTAATGGCAATAATAAATACGTCTAATCCTTTAAAAGGCACAAGTTCAGATGCACTAATCTGCCTAATTGAATTAATCCGTAAAAGGGTAGGCAGTGAGACTAATTGACACGGCGATGGACTTACTTAATAAAAGCTCTGCTATTTTGATAGAATAACCACTTGTGCTCCTGAAGCGCCGTTTTTCACTTTTTTTTAAATATTATTCTTAATAGTCCTAAATAAAACTTATGTTTTAGTAATTTATAACGCGCTGAGGTATGTGGTGTGGGCACCTCAGGCTCTTCAGGATTTTTGAGAATGTTGTGTGAGGTAAGCATTTTGTCGACCACTCAAGTACAAGCTTTTATTACGGTTAATTAGTATGAGCATATAATAATACAGGCCTTCTCCCGGAAAGAGAGAGTATGGGATCTATACTCGTGGGCAAAGCGGATTGGCCATTTGAATGAGTTATAATATAAAAAATGGAGTTAAGTAAACTACAAGATAGTTTAGCAAAAAGGTTTCAACCCACAACATGGTCATTTTTTAAGTTAAATATACCAAAAAGATCCCTATGCTCTATATTTTAAGAATCAAAGACTTTCATAGCGATTCGATGAGTTAGTGCAAATATATGGCACATGTTAGTCCAACTCACATGTTTGGAGAGCGTAAATCAGCTTAAACATAAAAATTCAAATGTGTCAGGACTCACTTTGTCTGGGTTGGAACCTTTTTGCTAGACTAAGTGCAAATATAAATACCTTGCACTCATATTTCATGATGCTCTCCTTTATAAACGAGTGGTATTACTTTTCTAAGTTTCAAAATTATGAAAACACTTTGTGGGTGAAATTTGCACAAAGTGTTCCCCTTTGATAAGTCTGATAACGGCCCTATTTCTCTGATCAGGGACAACAGGATAAATAGATTAAGTAAGTGTCTAAAGGCCGGTTTCTGAATTGAGAATTTCGCTAAGTGATTACTTAACTATAGTGCTGTCTCATAATTTTTCTTTAGAAAAGAGCGTAACAGCATGTTACTTAAGTATTTACCTAGTGTAAATTCTCAATTCAGAAATCGGCCCTAAGTGAGAAAGTGAGCTGAGTGAGAAAGTATGACTAAGTGACTAACTGCCGTACTCAGAGACATTCATTAACTTTGATGGTTAGTTAAGAAAGAAAAATATCACTTAGTTTCAATACGCATAAGGACGATCATTAATTTTTTTAATGATCATTACGTTAAATGACGTCACTGAGTACGGCAGTAAGTAAGTTTTTTTAGTAAGTAAGTAAATCTTAGATTAGCCACGCACGAGTCGCACGACCAACCTCCAAAACTTAAAGAAAAATGGAGAACGGTAGACGGTTACGCTAAAGGACGGCACCTATTAAAGCGGCCCAAAATAAGGGTTCGACATCACGTCAGCGACTGTATAAAGAGGCGGGACAAAGGGGGAGAGGGGAAGGTGAGGAGCCAGGAGGGGGGAAGAGCGACCAGGGTCTCAAGTCTACTAAAAGCGCAATTTTCATTGCCCAAAACTGCAATGAGCGTTCTTGTGTTTATGTAATAATTTTAGTTCTAATATCAGAACTAGGAACAAATTTCTATTAACTATAATAATATGAAGTGCAATAATTCTTATCTACAAAAGGGATGTTACTACGAATGATTATTATAGTAAGAAAATATGCAATGGTATTAATCCCGCTGCCTTTTTCTCCACTAAAGATACGTCCCGCTAGCATAATACAATGACAAGGAGCTAACAATTTCTGATTTTTGATTCGTAAATGCTAACTGAGTAGTGAAGTATGCAATGACCTTGCGATAGGATTAAAAAATTATGTGGTTGTCTTCGACTGAAACCGAGTATTTATAAGCTTGGTTCCCTGTTTAGAAGAAGTGTGCCTTATGTGCAACAGAGAGTATTAGCCTAGTATTAGCCACCACAAATAAAAATTGTTTTCATAATCTCTCAATCATGTTAATGGATTTTTAAGAACGTAGGATCTTGAACCTGGGACTAACTAGAACTTATGCTAAAAACGACCATCTTTAATGCTTTATTAATGCATTAAACTTTCGGTTTACGGCCATGAGTCCTTAAATTACTATTAACATAATGAAGAGATTGTTCAAATACTTAGCAAATTGGACCTGTAAAAAAAATGATTTTTGATAACCTGCATCCCCGTGGAAACTTTTTTCTCCAACAATAAATGGGACGGTATGCCGCAGCGCGTTCACCTTTGGCAGACTCGGGACTCGGCTGCACAAACAAAGAGTTGCGCGCTTGTCCGCAGAGCAACCCGTATATCAATCTGGTCGCGTCAGCGGCCAAAAAAAGCCGGACAAAAAGGTGAACGGGCAAAAAATTTCGACAATGAACCCTTAAGTCGTTGTGGGAACTGCCAATTAAAAATTGATACACATAATAGGGAAAATGGCGGAGGTTCTCGGGATGCGCGTAGATTTTCGCGAATAGTAAAGGCTTTTTAAACAATATACTTCATTGGTTTAGGTACTTAACTAAAGGCAAACAATCTGGTTAGGTCTTTTTATTGAAATAAACACTTTTTAAATCAAAATTTTTACAAATTAAATGTTTTAATTAAAGCGGACGTATTTTGACCAAATAGGGGATGTATTAGGCAACTAGTAATAAATGTCGATGAAGCGGAAGTGATTTGTCAGGATCGTGGCAAGTGGCAGTCCCTGGTCTCTGCGTACCCCTTTGGGATATATTTGTGAGCTTATGTATGTACGTGTAATACCCAGTAGTCAATTAACGGAGACTCAAAATTAACAATACACGTCGGGCATTAAAATCAAAATCAAATATTTTATTTATAGTACAGACAAAATGTTTACTTTATGAACGTAAAAAATCGTGGCGACTAATCCCATAATTTCCTTCTTTAAAGCATAGGTATGTATGTATTTATGCTGATATAACATAGCCTATATCTTACACTGGAAATCGCAATTGGATATCCGAGTCTATTCTTCTAACCACTAGGCTCCAACTGCACCCTCGTCGGCTTATTGCAAGAAGTCATTAACTGCCAAAAGTCACTAACTGCTTTTTTTAAAGGTATGGCCATATTTTGACATCCTCTACAAAACGCAAAAACTCACTTATTTCTATCTAATCAACTTTAGCTGTTACGGCCTCGGCCATAAAGTCGATAACTGCAGTTTCATAATTCACGAATTCGTTTAAAATCACTAAGCCACTTAAGTAATTTTTTATAATTCTTTTTTTTCTCGAAAACCGCAAATAAAAATTGACAGAAGTCATTTTCACCTTTTAATGAACATTATTGAAACCTGTAGCATAAAATGACTTATATTGAGTTTCGATAATATTCATTTATGGCATTTAGTTACTTTATGTAATCACCAGGTTTTTCACGATCGCACAGTAAGTAATGACTTTTACACATATTTCTTATTTTTTAATCAGCAGGTTCAGATTTGCCTAAAATCATTATTTGTATTTACAAAATCATTATTTTTAAAGAAAAGACGTAAATAATCTACACTATCTACAAAACCTATGTACATAAACATACACACACTCACATTCAAACGCGCACACATTATATTATGAACACACACACCCTGATCCTGACTGCTTTCAATCAAAAAACAGAAACTAAAACTTCTATAAATCCTTAAGAAGTTTTACCCACAGGAAATAAATCAGATGACAGCGATACTGATACTGAGCTAGAAGTTGTCCGGTTTTTTTTCCTCAGGAGGAGTGAAAAGAAATCTATGAGTTTTACTGGGCACTATCGGATTATACGTCATACAGATTTCTTTAAGAATGTTAATGCACAGGCGCCTCAGAAACTGTTTGTTAATACCAGAAATATGACTACATTTTGCTACTATTATTTTGTATCATCATCATCACTCAGCCACAAGAAGCCCACTGCTGGACATAGGCCTTCTCGAAAAAGACCGGTTGAAAGCGGCTTACACCCAGCATCTTCCTGCCACTTGGATAAGATCTTCTGTACATCTTGTTGCTGGTCGTCCTACGCTGAGCTTGTTGATGTGTGGTCACCATTTGGCCCCCTCGGCCATCAGTTCTGCGTGCGATGTGCACCGCCTACTGCCACTTCAACTTACTTATCCGCTGGACTATGTCGACGACTTTCGTTCGTCTACGGATCTCATCATTTCTGATTCGGTCTCGTAGAGAAATTCCGAGCATAGCCCTTTCCATAGCTCGTCGCGTGACCTGAGCTTTTTTATGAGGCCCATAGTGAGAGACCACGTTGCAGTGCCATAAGTCATCACTGGCAACACAGACTGGTTGTACAACTTTGTTTTGAGAGATTGAGGTATATTGGTGGAAAGACTTTTCTAAGTTTCCCGAATGCTGCCCATTCTGCCCAACCGAATTGGATTGACCTCTTTCAGGAAGTTGGACCAGCCTTTTTGGATTGCATGTCCTAAGTAGGCGTATTCGTCTTTAACTTCGTGAGTAGATTTCCCCACTGTTATGGGGGTGGGCACAACACGGGCGTTCGACATGACCTCCGTTTTGTCCATGATCATTTTAAGGCCCACCCGTTGTTAGACTCCACTGAGGTCTTCGAGCATTATGCCAAGGTCCTCATTCGTCTCTGCCATGACTACTATATCGTCGGCATATCGAAGGTGACTGTTATACTCGCAATTGATATTGATGCCGCGTTCATGCCATTCCAGAGCTTGAAGGCATCTTCCAATTCGTTCGTGAACAGTTTCGGATATTTCAGGAGGCCTGCAGTGACATCAGAGCACTGCTGGCCTTCTGGAAAGAGATAGGCTGGCTGGAGTAAGCTCACAGCCCTGCTAAGTACAATGGCCCAACTATGAGGCCAAGTGCGGAAACCCTAAGCCAAACTAACTAACAGTTTCGGATATAATTATGTCTCCGATATCGTTTCTGGTATCGGTGATGTCTCCCTATCTCACGCCCCTTTTCAATGGCCTCCTGTACTCGGACCAACATGGTGACGTTATTGTACAAGCACTTCAACACCTCGATGTGCCGATAGTCAATACGGCAACGCTGAAGAGTCTCAAGCACCGCCCATGTTTCGATCGAATCGAAGGCTTTCTCATAGTCCACAAACACTAAAGGCAGATTATACTCCTCAGTCTTCTGTATAATTTGCCGCAGCGTGTGAATGTGGTCTATGATACTATAGCCCTTTCGGAAACCGGCTTCTTTAGGAAGCTGAAAGTCATCAAACCTGCATTCGATACAATTTGTCAGGACCCTCGAAAACAGCTTATAAACATGGCTCAGAAGCGAGATGGGTCGGTAGTGTTATCCCTTTTCTTGAAGAACAGCGTTTCCACGCTTCTGTTCCATCCTTCTGGTGTTGTTCCTTCGAGCACGAATTGAAGAGCCTCTGAAGGACTTTAAGTACCGGTGTTTCATCCGCTTTCAGCAGCTCTGATGTAATTACGTCCTCTCCTGATGCCTTGTTTTTTTGAGCTGTTTCAGTGTCATCCTAGTCTCGTACAAGCTGATGTCCGGGATAACTTCGGTATAATGTCGGGTCAGTTTGGCTCTAGGAGATCCTAGTTTGAATAAAGATTTGTTCAAACTGCTGACAGGTTTTGCGACTGAGGTATATAGCTGTCCGTAGAAGCCTCAATCTCCCTCAGCACCCGCTGATTTGGTCGACGCTATACTGCCGTCCTCTCTCTACAACTTCGACCGTTGGCTTTTCCCAATAGACATGTCTCTTGCGAACACTTTGGAGCTTTTGTTATGAGTAACGATTTTGTTAAGTTTTAAATATATTTTTTTATACGACTGAAGCAAAAACTGTGTTATCTCCATTACCTTTACTGTAGGCAAGAGCAGTTTCTTGTTTTAAGAAAAAATAATTTTATTTGTTTTCCTTAGATGTAGGACTGTTATGTTATTTTCCAGTATGATTATGTATTGATTAAATAAACATGTCTGAATAAAATGTTGTTGTTTTAGTTCATTTTCAGAAATAATTAACTGACTGCCAAACAGACCAACAGTTGCAAGAAATCATTAATATTTATTTTAAGCTTTTAAAAAAAAAATGTATAGTGGGACCACCAAATCTGACTGGTTTCTATTAAAAGATGTATTGAACAATGATGTAATAGCGGTGTTTTCATTTCAGGCATTATTTTAACGATGTTATAAGCAAATCAATACAACCATTAAGTAATCCGAACTAAAAAGTCGTTTTTCTCAAAAAAGTGAAAATGTCGGTTAATGACTTCTTGCAATAAGCCGACAATATACTATAAAGTAAATTATTATATAGGACCCAAATACATTACCCTCCTTTTTGACTCTACCATAGCTGGGTAAAATCAATATACAAACAGACAATAGGACTGAGCGAGTCACCACGGATTGACGTAACAATGGCAGTGCAGGCTTCGGGGGAGATCTGGAGGAGACCACTGTGGCCTATTAATATAAACTAAGGGTCAGTAATTAATTAGTGGAGGTTGATGGCTAGGCGCAGCGCGTGCATCATACATGTTAACACATTGTAACAACCATGTGTTACCATGTATGATGCATTTAAAAAACATCTATTCTGAGGCCGGCTTGCACCACCTATATAGCATTTTGACAGATGTGTATGGCGGAACTTTCAAAATTCTGTTTAGCTCAAAGTTAAATGGACTTTAGTCGGTGGTGCAAGCGGGCTTGAATGTAATTTAAAAAAAGTGGTGCAATTTAAAACTAGAGGTACATATTACTTTTAGTAATAAGACCGCCAATTGTACTGTACTATGCTATTGTCAAATTTCATGTGTAATTCCTGGTGTACATACATACAATAAAGAATATTCTATCTATCTATATATGTATGTACATTGCTTCCGGCCTCACACTAGGATACCCTGTGTCGTGGGAACCAGAAACAGTGACATCACAAACATGTTAACATCCAAGACCAAGGTTTTTTTATCCCCAGCCGGGGTTCGAACGAACGTTTAGGGCGCGTTAGTGGATAGATGGGTGTCCGGTTCTATGACTAACGCTAGTGGCATTTTTCCGAGCGTTTCCGTGCTTCGCAAGGCACGTTAAGCATTTAAGGCCTATGACTTGGCAGTCGTTAAGCCAAGTCAGAGGCCTCAAGGCGGCTTGAAAACTTCTGATAGTAAGACCACCCACAAGTAGTCCTCTAGTAGTAGAAGAATTACTATAATAATAATCAAATAACATCCACAGAACACAACCACTTGACCTGCTCCCATACTAGGACACCCTGTGCTATGGTAACCAGGTGAGAACATTACAAACGAAAAACCCCAAGACTGAGGCCTTTTGTAAAAATGTACGGTGGCCCCCAGTGGAGAGCGAACCCACGACCTCTTTTTTGCTAGCTAAGCGCCTTAACGGCTCGACCAATGAGGCAGTCGAAGTCGCTTGTATCCACTAAGATACTATCCTAACATTAACGCAATCCAGTTTCTGCAGAAGCTTAGTAATTAATATCCTACGATGAAAGGAATTTCACTTTGCAATCTCCATTAGCTTCTATCTGTATTGATGAATGAGCCTAGCGCTGCGATTGGGTTATGCTACCTATTGCACAAAAACCAGATATAACGAAATAACACAGTCATTTCACCGCTATTTGACTGACTATCCTAACTTAGCCCAACTAACTTTGCACCCCCTTTTGACCCCCTTAGGGGTGAATTTAAAAAAATCCTCGTAGTCTTTAATCCCTTAGTGCTCCCCTACGTTATAAAAGGAACCCCTGTGCAAAATTTAAAGTTTCTAACCCTTATAGATTAGGCTGAGGGCTATGTCCAGCAGTAGACTAATATAGGCTGATGATGATGATGATAGTTAAGGCCCTGCGTTGATATGTCAGTCAGTCAGTATATACAGGGCGTCCCAAAATTATGGGACATGAAGGGAAAGTACCTTCAATATCGTAGATATTTTTCTGATAATTTGTAGATATTTTTATTTTGCTGAAAGAAAACTTTATGGTATTTTAAAAGTTAGTAAGTCTGAATTCAAAGATTTTCTAAGTATTACTTGCCTCGTCTGGGAATCGAACCGACTTGAATGTAAAAAAAAACACCCCTACTTTTATGATGCGAGGTTAGGCGAATACGGTAGGTGTGGAGAGGCACTTCGTCTTACTTTGTCCAACCTCGAGTGTGTAGCTACGTACTTCGGTCAACTTTCCCGAGCATTGTCGAGGAACTACGCGAGTAGTCTGGAGGAGGCAATAGATTATGCAGAGAAGAAGCCAGCAAAGAAACTGCACAACTATCAGTATTTTTTCTTCGAAATACCGACTCGTTAGCAGTACAAAAGTCAAAAAGGAGTAACAGCACTATAATCCACTTCTATCTATACTATCTACACTTGGCACTTTAAACGACACTAAATCAAAAACCTTTAGCGGTTGAAAACTCGTAACAGTTTACAAATTTAGTGCTAGCTAGTACTAAATTTGCAAATGGTATCGAATTTTCTACCGCTAAATGTTTTTAATTCAGTGTCGTTTAAGGTCCAAAAAAAAATGCCAAGTGTACATAGATAAATGGATTATACAGGGTTTCATAAGGACTCAACACAAGGAATTCCTTACACGTTTTTTACATTAGAAATGAATGCGGTGGAAATGAGATCCTTCAGAAATATGTGGGGTGTTTGAATTGAAAGTTTTAAACTTAAAAAGTTTTAATTTTATTAGAGAACGTGGACTAAAAGAGGATGTTTTACAAATCAACAGCTTGTACAGCAGGCCATCAGTTTTTGAATTGAGAATTTTACTAAGTAACTAGGTACTTAACTCTAGTGCTGTCTGTACTTAGGCAAATTCTCAAATCAGAAATCGGTCCCTAAGACTTTAATTATTACGAGCGACAAAAACACGATGAAGTCTGTGGCGCAGCGGTTAGTGCATCTGCATACCATGCGAGAGGTCCCGGGTTCGAATCCCGGCTGGGGACAAAAAAACCCAGGTCTTGGTCGTGATGTCGCTGTTTTTGGTTCCCACGACACAGGGTATTCTAGTGTGGGGCCAGAAGCAATGCATGTGCCTGTATGTAAATGTTTATGTTTACAATCGACGTCACAATATTTGTGACACAAGTTTTAACCAGAATCTTATAGGATTTTAACAGGTTTCCCAAAATTACGAATTTTAACTAGTTTATTAAAATAATGAATGGAATTAAGTTACAAAATATTAGTTAAATCTAATTAAACCATGGCACTAAGGAAACCCAAAGGCGTTTTCCCGGAAAAGTTCCCTGAATTTTCCCGACAAAGATTAATCAAGCCTGGTAGCCCACGGCAATCACACTCCACACTTCTGCAAGCCTATAAATCCTGAAAACAAGCATTTAAAATTAACTCTCGAGTCCACCGAATAACGTGCCTTTAAATAAAAAGTTTTTTAAAATAATTGAAGTAAGGTTGACGCTGGAATTGGTCTAAAAAAGGACTCTAAAATTTGTTCGAGCAAAAACTGTCCCGAGCTGGCTGGCGGGTTTCGCTTTGAGCCGATAGTTTCATGACAATTTATTATAAATAAAAAAAAAATGTTCTTAATATTTTTTAAATTATAATTGCTTCTAAATTAACTTATCCCGTGTATTTCAAAACGAGGTAACACGGAAAGAAATTCTCAATAAATCATTACTATTATATTCACTTAAAATTTGCTTTTAATAATTATAGGACTCAAAATAAACGTTTTGTCATTATTCCTACATCTAATGGCGGTAATTATCATAACAATAGTTAAACAATGGACGCGTGCCCGCAGCGGGCGAACGCCACGGGAAGGGCTACAACCTGTCTCACTTTGAAATTACAACGTAATTTCACGAATAAAAAATTATTTAGGGTCGATACTTTGTCCAAACGGTTTTTAGTGTTGGCACGCATACAAGATCAGCGCGTTTTAATCTCGCTTTAGCAATTTTTTCTTTCCATGCGAATTTTGCTCATGAAACCTAGCCTGGAACTCATGTCTAATAAATAGGTAAAACAAAACTGCGGCTTCTCATCTGACACTATAAAATTTATACCTAAATAAAGGGTGTAAGTCCAGGCTGCAGGCGAAGCGAACCCTTCTGTAAACGGGTTGGATGACCTCCAGAGGTAGATTTATATACTTCGCCGCTGTGCGCGTATTGTCGAATTCAGCCGACCCGTATCCAGACGGGGCCTACCACGAACCACACTCAGCGGTGACAATGCGAAAACGCTTCTGACGAACTTAACGGTTAACTCGGCTAAAATAAACTTCCTCGAATCGCTCGTAGCCCCGGCTGGCTGAGTGATCTTAAACGATCACGAGGGTTAAGCAACATATGGCACGTTCAGTGCATGGATGTGTGGCCGTTCTATGACTAACGCTAGTGGCATTTTACCGAGCGGTTCCGTGCTTCGCAAGGCACGTTAAGCAGTTGGTGCCGGCTGCCGTCGATAGATGGCAGTCGTTAAGCCAAGTCAGAGGCCTCAGGGCGGCTTGAAAACTTCTGACAGTAAGACCAGCCACTAGTCTTACAAGCCTCCACCAATCTGGACTTGGCCCCCGTGGTGGAGTATGGCCTATACCTTCCTTAGGGAAGAGACTCGTGCCCCTCGGTGGGTTGATGATGAAATATACTTCCACACAACACAATCACTTCTACATACATACATTATATAAGTAAATACAAGCCTATATTCCAAATGTATAGGCAGGGACCAGGGACTCCACAATCCTGACAGATGACTTTCGCTTCATCGACATTAATTAGTTTTGGATAATTATACACAAATCGCCGCTTTCGGGCACCTGTTAATCACTTGTTTTGGTCCCAAACTAGGATACCCTAGCTATGGCCTGGAACGTGCTAATACACCCAGACAGAATTTCATAAAACTGTAACGTATACAGCCTACATACGTCTCATTATAGGGCACAGGCCTTCTCTCATATAGATAGAGTACCTGTGGGGTTAACATCCACCCGTTCGATGTATGTATGTGTGGTATTACGGTGGGTAATATTCATCATAATTATCATCATTCAGCCACATGAAGTCCACTGGTGGACATAGGCCTCCTCCATGGATTTCAAAAAAGACTGGTCAGAAGCGGCTTGCATCCAGCGTCTTCCTGCCACTTGGATGAGATCGTCTGTCCATCTTGTGGCTGGTCGTCCTACGCTGCGCTTGCCGATATGTGGTCTCCATTCGACCACTTTTCGGCCCCATCGGCCATCAGTTCTGCGTGCTATGTGCCCCGCCCACTGCCACTTCAACTTACTAATCCGGTATAACTGTGGGTAATAGTGAAACCGTATATTTAGTGAAATTGAGTCCACTAAATTGTTTTATTTTCCGTGTGTATCGTTGCATTAGTTTCACGACAGCCCTTCAGAGAGAAGCGGGCATAAGGGAGGAATTTTAAAACAGATTTTTGGTTGATTTCGCCTCTACGATTCCGGATTCAGCGAGAGATTTTAAGTTTTATTGTTGATAAATATTTCATTACTTTCTTTGAGCCCGTCAATAAGCTTTTTTGGAATTGTTTTGCTGCCACCATGATAATTTTGAATGGAGTCTTCCGAAGATAGTTTTTAATTGACTAAAGATTACTGACTCAGGTTCCATTCCTATTGCGGGCATTTATCAATGACTTTTTTTTCTTAGTTATGTACATTTGTGAAGTTACAATAGCAATACCACTCTCTGACGGTGAAGGAAATTATCGTAAGGAAACCTAGAGTGTCGGAGTTATTCAATATCTCAGCGCATGAAATCGTTAATCACACAGGTTTTCTAAGGAAAGACGTATAAAACCAGAAAAATAATTTTCACAAAACATGCGAAAAATAAAGTTGCTACAATAATAATGGAAAACTTATTGGATTCAGTTTTTTACAAAACAAATATTGTTAAATGGTTTGAACAAGAAAGTGATCTGTCAGGATCGTGCCGGTGGCAGTCCCTGGTCTCTGTATACAGGCGTGAGCTTATGTATGTACGTATGTAAATTTGACACATTATAATGCATTATCTGAAAGTTGTGTTTGTGAAAAGTTTGAGCTCGATGTATATTTGAGCCCGGTATATTGACTTTTTGACAGGCTATTTTAAACGATAAAAAACATTAGTCGTAGAGAAAAAAAATACCACACCTGTTTATGTCTTAATTATTCCCTCTCCAATCACATTAAAATATTTTGACTGCAAATTCTCTATTGCACGTCAAATGAAAATGTAGAGTATGCCCTAAGGTATAAAAAGACTAGCATTATTCTGTGAATCGAGTCCAAGCCCGATTCGCTCCTGCCCCCTAACCGTACAAAAGGCCGGCACAATCGAAGGGCTATCGTCTTTAATTTGCGTAATGGTATTCATATTAGTGGGCCGCAGACGTAGAGGTCTGTTTCCTTTTGCTTACGGTTTGTTTATTATTATTGTTATTTCACAGACAGAATGTTCGACGGAGTGGCAAGGAGAGACTGGATACGGCGGTGTGAAATGTGTAAAAATGAAAATCATCATCAACCCATTATGTCCCCACCGAGGGGCACGGGTCTCTTCCATGAGGAAGGTATAGGCCATACTCCACCATGGGGCCAAGTCTGGATTGGTGGAGGCTTGTAAGACTAGTGGCTGGTCTTACTGTCAGAAGTTTTCAAGCCGCCCCTAAAGGCCTCTGACTTGGCTTAACGACTGCCATCTATCGACGGCAGCCGGCACCAACTGCTTAACGTACCTTGCGAAGCACGGAATCGCTCGGAAAAAATGCCACTGGCGTTAGTCATAGACGGTGACCCATCCATAGACTGAACGCGCCGTATGTTGCTTAACCTTAGTGATCGTTCAAGATCACTCAGGCAGCCCAGGCTACGAGCGATTCTGATGATTCGAAAAATGAAAATACAGATGTGTAATGCGTAAAAATTAAGGGAAAATGTTGTGGAGTTTGTCTCTATTTATGAATATCGTCATGAGGACTCAAACTGTCTCCGTAGTACAGAAAAGTATTTTTTATAAATTCGTAGGGAAGTTTTTGTGGAAAATACCTACTACATGAAACGCTTAGGTACCTACGGGAAAACGCGAGCCGAAATACATTATTAATCTGGTCGTCAGATCATCTGGTATAAGTAGTGGCCGACATTGAAGGTTATAGTCGCCAATGTTCCATTAGTAAACATTTTTTTTTGTTTAATAAAAATAATAATCCCTATTAGATTATACAATTTCGCTGATCTGCAAAGCAGTTTTTTGGCGAAGCGCTCTGTCTCTATATACTATTATTAACTTAAATAATACCTATTTTAGTTTGTATATATAAACAATATAGACTTAGGCATAATTTATTGATAATATTAAAATAAAATAAAATTGATAAATAAACTGATAAATTGTGCCCGGCGACAGGCTTGCCACTTACGTTTGGGATCTAATAAACTCGGCAAAACGTGGGCCCAGTTCTAGTGATTGGTGCCTCTGCCTACTCCCTCGGGGATAACGGGCGTGAGTATTTTTTTTAATTTTTTTTTTATTCACTAATGTTATCCTATATTATTTATGAGTTGTCTTAAGTAGGTACATAGGTCTAGTTAATTTCGTCCGGTGCGGTCGATTCTTTTAGCACAAATACATAGGCTGCTACTTAAGTATGCGGAATCTGGGATTCCAATAAACGCAATTTCTGACCTCCACGGTCAAATTCGTTCTTTTTTTAAATACTGGCCGCTAATATTTTTCTCTTATATACGTTAGTGTTTTGTTTTTGTTGGGTTTAAAATGTCATATCGCTGAAAAAATGGAACTCACTCGTGAAAATATTCGTGCTATGATTTATTACGATTTTCGACGTGGTTTAACGCAACAACAGTACGTAGATCAATTAACTTCGACTTTTGGTGGTGAAGCTCCATCAAAAACGACTGTGTATCACTGGTTTAGTGAGTTTAATCGCGGGCGCAGTAAGCTCACGGACGAAGTTAAAGAAGGTCGCCCGAAATCGGTGGTTGTGCCACAAAATATTGAAGCTGTGCGAAAACTAATAATGCAAGACTGCCATGTTACGTATCGCGAGATAGAGGCTATTCTGGGCATATGTATGACGATCATTCATAGGATATTACATGATCTATTGTCTGTAAAAAAAATTTGTTCGCGTTGGATCCCGCACAACTTAACTCAGGATCAAAAAGATGCTCGCGTCGAATGGCGCAAGAAAACCTTAAAAAAATTCAACGGAGGCGACTCAAAATCTGTTTATAATATCTACACAGGTGACGAATCCTGGATCTACGCGTACGATCGCGAAACTAAACAACAATCAACAGTTTGGGTGTTTCAAAATGAGCCGAACCCTACGAAAGTGGCTCGTGCAAAAAGCACTGTAAAGCAAATGGTGGCCTGCTTTTTTGGTATTAATGGCCATGTGGCTACAATACCACTGGAGAATCGCAGAATGGTTAATTCGGAGTGGTACACGACCATTTGTTTCCCGGAAGTATTTGAAGAAATACGCCAAAACAACCAGCGACGCAGAATCATACTTCACCATGACAATGCCAGCTGTCATACATCTCAGGAAACAACTACATTTTTGGATGGTCAAAAAATAGAATTGATTGGTCATCCACCGTACAGCCCTGATTTGGCTCCTAATGATTTCTATTTATTCCCAAATGTAAAGAATAAATTACGTGGTCAACGATTTTCGACCCGTGAAGATGCCGTAGATGCGCTCAAACAGCACGTTTTGGAGATACCTCAATCAGAGTGGAAAAAGTGTTTTACAAATTGGTTTCATCGAATGCAAAAGTGCATCGATCATAGTGGAGAATACTTTGAAAAACAATAAAATCATATTTTGCCATATACATTTGTTTATTTTTTCTATTCCGCATACATAAGTAGCAGCCCTCGTAGGTGCACGTTTACTTTAATACTCAGATCAACATGCAGTTTTAAATATCCATAAAAGTCTACCACAGTCTGCGCTTTAAGTCAGCCCTCCCTTCAGTCAACACAATAGCAGCTCTGGAACCCGCCGACAACATCGGCTTTCAAGAAAACAAGTATAAATGGGTGACATCCAATGTAAATAAAAACAAAACGGCTGCGAGGAGACCGGGAGCGACGCAGTTTATGTATTGAAAAGAAACTGTCGCTGGAATAAAAAGCTTACGTTATTTCTTCATATACGAGTCACATCTGCCTTTGGAACAGAAAACCTGGACGAGCTTCATTTGAATGGACTGGCTGAATGACGTGGATTGAACGGCTGTGACATTAAAAAGTAGGGTTATTTTACATAATGGGAGTTTTGTTTGTTTATTTTGTTTTTTTTTGTTAGAAAATTGCTGCACTTTAAGAATTTGGCCTTGCAAGACATAGAATTAGGTTAGTTTAAAAACTTATCAAAGCTTTTAAACCACTTGAATCAATGCTTTTAAACAGCAACACATATAAGCTTACGGCTGTATCCCAGAGGCGTAGGCAGAGACCTGCCGGTGGCTACGATCCTGACAAATTACATTCGCTTCATTGACATCCATTAGTTGCTGCAAGTACACCCACCGGTTTCGGGTACTTTTTCTCTCGCCCTTTGCTAATACATCCCCAACTGTCTGCCCCGTTCTTTTGAGATTTGTGAAGCGACAATAGCCTTAGGGCCGATTTCTGAATTGACTTTTTCGCTAAGTAATTACTTAACTGTAGTACTGTCTCATCAAATTTCTTTAGAAAAGAGCGCTGCGTAACAGAACTTTACTTAAGTACCTACATGAAACTGATTTTTATGCGACAAATGTCTAACCCTTCGAATATTTGGCGTTACGCTTTCAATTCGCATGGGCGAGAATCAGCTTACTAGGTCTTGGATGATTGTGATGCCGCTGTTTCTGGTTCCCATAACACGGACGGTACCCTAGTGTGGGGGCAAAAGCAAGGTATAAAAAAGAAACTTTACTTTTTCTAACTGCAACGCAATAACATAAATAATTACCTATTTACTTAATCTCATCAGTCCCGTGTCGACAAAATAACAATAGAAAACTATTGTTATTTTAAGGGTCAGGACTGAAGCGTAAGTGTAAATTCTAAATACAGAAATCGCCCCTATGTTTGCCAACGTTAAAAGAGATTTTGAAGCCACAATATTTATACCTATATCAATACGTAAAGCTCATTTATGGCATTATATAAGATCTAAAGAACAAGAAGCGGAAAAAAACGGAGGTTTTTTTTTCGTTTTATGGAAAAAAGCTACTAGATACAGTCAGGCGGATAATTGACACCCGAATTTGAAGCCAGCACCGAATTATAATTAAAGTACGATTAAACACAACCAATTTACAATGAACACTTTCCGACCACACGCATTGAGCAAAATACATCATCAAACATTGACATTAATAATGTACTCCTCTCGACAAAAGTGTTACAATGTTGTCATTCCATTTTGCCAATCCGACCTCATCGAAAGAAATTGTACTACTTTTATTTTATTTATTTGGAACCACAAACTAAATATTAAAATATTTTATACAGTTTAGTTGTAAGCTTTTAACTGATTGTATGTTATTCATTAAATCTTCGTAATTATAATAAAACATTCTTATTAAATAACTTATAAAAGTATAGTTTGCCCAACACCTATTCATTCTAGCATAGTCGATACAGAAAAAATAAATATTTATATGCGTGTAGGTAACCAGCCTCGCGCTTATTATTTAAAACCTTTTTCTATCTGCGAACCTCGAGGCGAACAAAGCAGAACAGAATTTGGATTGAGAAAATAATTTTCGAGAAGAATTTTTCGAAAGAGAATTTTGGATTTATTTACTTCTGTCTTTGTACTAAAACTTTCGTAAGCACTACACGTTATTAACTTGATTTCGAATTCACTTACTTGCTTTGCGTATCACAGTGAAAACAGGCCGGACTCTTCCGATAAAAAAGTAAGTGCCTCCTAAGTGAATCCGGAATTAAGTTACTAATTGTCTAGTGCTTACGAAAGATTTTGTAAAAAAAATAGCTCAAAAAGCAGTATTTCAAGACACCAACAAAATTAAACTTTTGCAAGCGATTGTACGCAATATGTACGTATGGTGCTAACGTTCCCAACAACATTGCGACGGTAATAAAATCCCCGTATAATATGATATATGGTGATTCAATTAAAATTGTTGCTCAAAACGTTTCTCAACAAATTGCCGAGTGTGAAATGAATGGACTTCCTGTGGGTTCCGTAGAGGTTTTTAAGCAGAGTGTTGTTGGTTTGATTTCTACAACTTTTGCGAAAAAAATATTTACGTGTATCAAAATCTCCATATTATGGAGATTTTGTTACAGGCTTTTTCTCTAAGTGGGACCACCACTAGTGCCCACCTGGGATAGGTGATTCTCTACACTGCATAGTTGTTTAATGGCATCATAATCGTACGGTAATGCTTATTTCATTAACACTGGTGGTTAATTCGTTTAGTAATTAATTGTAATCCAGCAGTATAACCCTCGCAACTATTCGATCTTCTGGAGAAATGCCTTTTGAAGACTACCAAATTGAGGCAAATAACAATGATTGTCGTTTGATTATCATTCCATCAATTTACGTGAATATTAGTCTCTGTAGACCAGCCATAATAGCCAGTAATAGGCCAGCAACAGACCCCTGTCACGTTCAGTTCAGATGTAGATTTTGTTAATAGAAGTTAAATACCGAAACTTACTGTGCAATTTTTAAACATATGAAAGTTGTGGAAAACATAAAAGGACGGGAAAGAGACAAATTGTTAGAAGGGGTCCGAGGTCACTTAATCGGTTTTGTTCAGACCTTGAAAAGGACAATTAAATACCATTGTTAATACCATAGGCAGCAGATCGGCCCACCAAAAGTTCTACAGGTTAAATGCTGCAATACATGAAAGAAATGTAGACCACTTCAATCATAGTAATGTCAACGTTACTACTCCAATAAAAATAAGTTTTTGCAGCTTGATGGTAAGCATAGGTCACAGATCCATACCAGACTAAGACAACCAAGTGGCAACCAAGAGATTCATCGTCTTCTGGTGTTATTTGTGCCGATACTACTCTTAACAGGCAAACAAATATCATCATCGCAAGCATCGTAAATAGCCTAACATCATCATCATCATCATCAGCCATTTGACGCCCACCGCGGACAAAGAGCTCTCTCATGATTTTCCAAGTTTCCCGGTCTCCTGCCGCCCGCATCCAGAGACTCCCTGCCACCGTCACTAGGTCGTCAAACCACCCGGGCGTCAATGCTACTAATTACATTACAGTCCATAGATAGTCCAACGGCCACGTTTTCTCACTATCGGTATTCAGCTAAGCACAAATTTTCCTACAACTGACCAACGAACGACCTAAAAGGTACCGAAAAGTTACAACCTATTCTCTTACCTGGTGGGGTGGCCTGCCCACGCTGCGTCGTCTGTTTCGCGGTGGCCAGGTCAGAACCTTGCCGTCTCAACGGTCATCAGTTCAGACAAATAGTTCACATTCACGCACCATGATGGCTAAGTACTAGTCGGACATAAAAACGTAAAATATTCTACAGCCTCAAGATGGTTTATCAAAACGCGAGGCGGTACCTAAAACTAATGGCTCCTAA
Organism: Yponomeuta plumbellus; assembly: GCA_947310845.1. Taxonomy (NCBI): domain Eukaryota; kingdom Metazoa; phylum Arthropoda; class Insecta; order Lepidoptera; family Yponomeutidae; genus Yponomeuta; species Yponomeuta plumbellus. Next base: position 21,032,921 of record OX371194.1, on the reverse strand, counting down.
CTTGAAGCGAACCAAAGATTTATGTCTTGTTTTGTAAATCATAACTGGACACGGATCTTTATGTTTCTAATTTGATTTTCTCGTTTATACGGCGAGTCGTGTGTTGCTGCCAAAATAATTGACTGGTCTAAGCTTTCTGACATTTATGCCTTATATTTTAGCTAGATAAAAACTAAGTTGGGCCTGATGTATTTTTTAATTACCGACAATAATTGTGCGGAATTAACTACTGCACACAATTGATTGATATGTTCTCTGAAGCTTGAACATATTATAATGCTTCGAAGTTGGTAAGGCACTTAATTTGACATACATATTTTTTTATGTTCTAAAGAACTTTTAAATGTTAAAACATAAACAGTTACATATAAGCAGATACATTGCTTCTGGCCCCACAATAGGATACCCTGAGTCGTGGGAACCAGAATCAGACATCACAAACATTTAAACATTCAAGATCCCAATCTAGTGGGAGATTAATTTTTATCCCCAGCTGGGATTTCATGGTGACAGATGCCAGATGACAGGTGCCACAAAGGTTGCTAAATGTTAAAGTTTGAATGAAAATGTAAATATGCTAATTTAATTTTTCCAACTATTAAGTTTGAAAACATAAACTGGACTTAGAAAGAAAATAAAACGCAAGCATAGTATCTTAATAACACAAAGTTGGTTTTGCTTTTTTGTGTAACTTCCCAGGTACTTGTTTTTCAGATATTCTACTTTTTTTAGTCACCCAATTTTCAAAATAAAAAATGCATAAAAAATACACGTACAGCAATACACAAATTTTAATACACACCCAAGCAAATCGCTTTCAGTATTTTTTTAATTAATGGATATTTATCTTCGGGCGAGTGGTTGGTCATAAATGGAAAATATTCACATCAAAAGATTGACTTAGTACTAGTAACGCCTTGTGGATTAAAATGTGTCTCTTATTTACTTATCACAAACTCAAAGTAAATTTTTATTAATAGTAGGTAACTGTTATTTATTGCACGAGGAACATTGAATGGAATATTACATAAATAATGTATACAAAGGTGAGTTTTTTTATTTGTGAAATAATGTTACCTGTTCCTTATTTATATAGCCGCTCTCGGTAACCTGTTCGTTTTATTTATTAGCGGCGGTTTATTTATTACCTCTCTTTTTTGTTGATAGTAATTGATGATCCTTATAAACAAAGGAAAGAAAAACGTAAAAAAATTGTGTTTTTTTAGAATCAAAGACCCTAAGAAGATAGACATTGGAAACAAACCTGAAAATAGCATATCTGTTAAAATCATCAGGCCAAATTAGCAGTGATCTGCGGCAAAAACCCCAAGGTATAATTTTTTTTTTATTATCCACGAGTACTGTATTGTTTACTGAATCGACCATCTAAATCAGATTACTGGTAGCAGCTGGTAAAACACGGGCATAGAAAATCCAGGGCTTTGGGCGAGATCAATATACTCATGGATTTCAAGGCTAAGTTGATCCCCTGTATTTAACATTTCGTAGTCGTAAATCTGGAATGGGCGGCGGCTGTAGTCCCGGCAACTGTTATGGGCATCTTTCTAATTAAGCTGAGCCAGGCCAGATTGTTGTGGAGGACGGTGGACGGGTTGAGAGCTAGCGAGTGAAGGTATACTCCGTGGGGAAGTCCGAATAAAGAAATTAGATGCATTTTGAAATTAAATGAAATGAAATTTGTTTCTATCCCAAAAGCTAACTTTCAACCCGTCCACCGTCCTCCACAACAATCTGGCCTGGCCCAGGTTTTGACAAAACTGTCTTCCACTTTTTATTTTGATTTATTGCCTTTGACCGTAAAATATCTGGTCAAATAAATATGTTTTTTGTCTCGCATACCTGCTTATAATCTAAAAGGTAAAATCTAAAAATTCATATCTGATATATAAAAAATCTCGTGTAGGTATGTTATCGAACTCCTCCGAAACGGCATGACTCTACAAGTATTGTTTATATTTTGTAGGTCTGAAGACAGTACATCGTTCCTGGGGCCAGCTAGTAAGGCATGTATAGCTATCAAAATTCCAATTTCATTTTAGTTTTAAAATCTCCAAGACATCGCTACCGCTGCCGCTCGTAGCTTGCACCGCCCGCCAACGTTTTATAATGTTAGTTAATTTTTACCGATACCTTCCTAATCTGATCATAATAACTTATCACATCGATTGGATTTGCAATACCGATAGTGTTCGGTCCGATTTAATTGCCAATGTAAAGGGCGCGCGCGCGTAATGTGCTGCTATAATTTTTGCAGATAAAACTCTGGCTGAATTCCCATTTATGTTCTTGGAAAAAGGAACAAAGTACAGTCGCTAGCTGATATTCATTTAAAAGCTTGTTGGTAATAGAAGCTAAATGAATGTGAAAAAAAAAATTGGTAAGTACTTATTTCGATCAAAACTCGAAACTGATTTGGTCAGCAGAAAATAGACGAGCAAGAACACAATGATCGGCTAATATAATAATACCAATAATAACTTTCCACACAACACAACCACCTCAGCTGGTCCTAAGCTAGGATAACCTGTGTTATGGTAACCAGGCCTGTAAGGGCATTACAAGATCGAGAAACACCCAGGCTGATACGTCAAACGAGGTTAGCAAATTTACAGATTTTATTATAATATATAGGTGCCGGCTGCCGTCGATAGACGGCAGTCGTTAAGCCAAGTCAGAGGCCTTATGGCGGCTTGAGAACTTCTGACAGTAAGACCAGCCACTAGTCTTACAAGCCTCCACCAATCTGGATTTGGCTCCCGTGGTGGAGTATGGCCTGTACTTTCCTTAGGGAAGAGACCCGTGCCTCGGGGCGGGGACATAATGGGTTGATGATGTTTAGGCGGGTATTGAGCTATCTATAAAAACTACACAAATTTGTTTACAGTGACAAAAAAGGAAAAAGTACGAGAAAAGTTAGGGTAACTAAATGAAGACTTAATGTACAATGTGGAGCCCTAAAAGTCCCTGCTTCAGATTTAGATATATCTGCAGCCTAATTTAATTATTTTGACCGACCCATCGTTATCATTATTTAGACCCCCTAAGTCGCTCTTGCCTGTTGTAAGTCTATAATTTACCATTTTGTTAAAGATGATATTTGTCACTGTAATAGAGACAACCTCATCGAGCTCTACAACTTTACCGTTTTCATCCTTTTTATTATCAAATTTTACAAATTCTCGAACGCACATAATTTAGTCATTGAATTTATTCTATGTGTGGTTACTGTAATCATTGTGTTCATTTACATAAGAGCCGACACTATAGCTGTGCTATTAAGTAGTATGATGTTGTGGTCCACGAGTCACATTTGCATACACTTCGATTGCATTCTGAGGATTATAATATTGAGACTAGTTCTAAACGACCTTCATAATTATTAATATCCAGTTTTGAATGAATGCTAATAACGGTCTTAGCATTTACGAATATTTTGACTTATATCTTGTTTCATTTTTTTTCCAATATTAGGTAGGTGGTCTTTGATGTTACTACCCTACAGTGAACATACACTGAACACTACTTCTGCCTACCGCAGTTGGTGTTTGTCCAGACTATTGAGTCAATTGACTACAGACTCTGAGGTTTTCTTACTGTGTTTTTCTTCATGTTTACCTAGTAGTAATGGCTGGAGTTCACAAATGTACAAAATTAAGAAACACTCGTTCTAAGATTCAAACCAAAAATCTGTCAAATATGAGCCAATTTGTCTATCCACCTCTGCCACCGCGAGTTACGGAAAGTAATGTCTGCCCATTAAATTATGGCCACGTGGGCCACTAGAAGTCTTCTTCAAAATCTAAGGTCTTTTCGAGACAAACCCCCGGTTTCTCATAGTCTAACAAGCCGTTAATCTACTGTTGACAGCTATGAGTTGGCCAAAGTGTACACGAAAAAAAAGTTTGACAGCTGTTAATAGTAGATTAACAGACTGTTAGCGTACGAGAAATCGATGGTAAGTCTTTTTAATTAAGAAAACTACAGAAAATTCCTTTCGGATGTGAAGTACAATATAATACTGGAATCAAAGGCACTTTGACATTAGGTGCCGCGGTTCAGTAGTGCGTCGGGGTTCGCATAAGTCCGGAGACGGATGGTCATAGACCATTATGGTAGCAAATTCAATTGTGGATAATGTCGCAGGCAGTAATGTCAGCAAATAGGTACTTTTAGGATAAGTTCGTGAGACACTGGGATTTTGCAAGAAAACACCAAAAATCCGATCTCATATAAAACACAGGGCGAACGGTTTGTAACGTTCATGCTCAATGGACAATGGAGTCTCGATCCGACTTCCCATAGAGAAGGCCTCACGTACTCTAACGGTTAGACTGAGCCCCGCGATCCAGGTTGGAGCTCAACGTGCCTTTAACCGGTAGTTTACTGAGCGGAGATTAGAAAAAAATGTGGTTAAGATCTCAGTACATTATAAGTACATTGACATTCAACAAACAGAATGTAAATTCTTTACGTTGAAATATATTTCTGATTCATGAAAAGAAAAGTAGCGAAGTTTACAAAAGCTAATACCGATGATGAAAAAGGTGAAAAAGACCGCTGTTACAAATGAACTTATGATACAGCTGATCACTGATAAAAACTGACTGTGATCATAATCAAAATCATTTATTCATTCATGAACAATTGAACATAGTGGTTATATGAAAAGATATTAAGGCTTAAATTATTTCATTCCATGCCATTCATTTCTGCCCTTTAATAGTGTATGAATATAGATGCAATTATAATCAGTCTAATCATAATTTACAGCTGAAATCTAAGCGTTAGTCTCGTCTCAGTACAAAATAGATACAGCTCTATTTTGTATCGCATTAAACGATACAATATAGATAATAATTTTGTCATAATTTTATTACAATAATTTTATGAATAGCTGTACATTAATTCTTAACATAAAAGTTGGTAAAGTTAAGAAACTTTAAATAGCGAAAATACTAAATTTCCAAACTTCCGATTACCTGACGCAGTGAACCCCACCCAATAGGCTCGACCCAGCGATTCAGTGATTTACAGACAAACTTTAGCAACAGAATAAACGTGGCTTATTGTAATAGTGGGCAAACGCAATGTGTTAGCGCAACATAAGTACCGCAGAAGTGTGGTTCGAAATATACTACAATGCAGGTACTTAAATCTTGTTAATTTTCGATTGTAAGTAGCCTACTATAGGGCACAGAGTGCGTATACCGAGTTTTTTCATTCACTTTCGATAGCGAGAGCGTTTGAGATTTGCATAGGAGTGACAAAGAGACAACTAGGTGGCGCGCTTTGTCACTCCTATTAGATACAAATTGCAAACGCTCTCGCTATCGAAAGTGAGTGAAAAAATTCAGTATAAGCACTCAGACCTCCTCTGAGAGAAAGAGTCGGGCTTTAATCGCCACATGTGCCCACCGCGGATTAATGATTTCAAATACTGAGATATTTAGAGTAGATTAGATTAGAACTCTTCATTGTACACACCAGAAAATTAGAAGGCTCAGATACAAAATATAATTTTAAACAAATTCGTATTTCTATAGAACTGTGTAGCTGTGTATCGCTTCGTGGCGCTAAATAAATTACGTTTCTTTCTTTAGATAGATAGATAAAGACTTTAGTGTACTTAAAAAGAAGACTACACAGGTATTTCTTAATCTAAGAGCATTATGCTAAGCTTTGACCCTACTGGTCTACTTTATTCTGTAACGTTGGCACCGGCGATAGCGCGCGCCTTTGTAACTTCCTCTGCCAATGAGTTATACAGAAATCGGGTTGTACAGAATGTTCCTACATCTATAGTAGTGCTAAAAATATGTCCTAGGCCCTTTTAAGTAATAACGTTGGCTGGTTTTATTATTTACTCAGTGGAGGCAATAAAAAAAGGGTGCCCAATTGATTTTCGACATGCGTCTTAGAATTTGTAATAATGTGTAAATATATTTGTGGAATTTATGGTTCTACAACCAATTACCATCTCTTTTGGAGCTGTATAAAAATCGTGGAGTAAAGAAAAATTGGGCATAGGGGAGATTGTCACAAGCTGATTATAAGGATTACTAATGGTTGACCAAAAAATTATTGACAAATGGTCATTCGACAAACAACGTTTAACCAAATGTTCATTTGGCAAACGAGACATTTGACAAAAGTATCATCTTACAAAAACTCACTTAGCAAATGATCCATTAGCAAACACTACATTTGTTAAATGTTTTGAATATTAAAATGTCAATTGACCTTTTTTAATTTCACCAAATAATATGTTTCGCAAATGAAGCATTTGTCCAAATGTCATTTAACAAAATGTTGAACGCATCAAAGTCGAGTCTGTTTTCGATCTTACATAGAGAACCTAACGCTCCGACGCGCTCCGCTTCGCTACGCGCATCGTCGCACCTATATTTCTGTTGTCACGTATTCTTTACATCGCCGACCCCCCGTTCGTAAGATTGATTAATAAACGAAACATTTGTCAAATAATACATTTTATCAAACGTTTTTAGACCAATAGTAGTTTTGTCTGATAACTCAGTTGTTAAATGTTCATTAAGTAAAATAATTATTTGTAAAATGTAAATTTAAGTGTTGATCATTTGGATAAGTGAGTCATTTGTAAAATTATTAGTAGTAAAATGATCAATTGGCGAAAGCATTTTTTGTCAAACATTGTTTGTCAAGTGTAATTTCGCCAAATGACTTTTGGTCAAACAGCAGGACCCCTGATTATAAACTATTCCGACAAAATCAGAGTAATAAGAGCCAGTCAGTTGATATTGGACGTTGTATCAGTCATGATGAACAAAAACAGTTCAATATGCCTTGTATTTAAATTTCAAAAGACAGGTCAATAAAAGGAGTCAATCCCAAAACGGAAATAAGATCGTATTATTTCATATCAATAGCAATACCAAATTCTAAGCAATGCAGCCCAAACGTTTCCATGAACCGGCGTGGAAAGCAAATATCAAACAACCGTTTAGAATTACCAACAACGGAGATTACTTCGGAAGAAATGTAAATATTTTCCCTGCGTCGACTACTGCTGTCGAATCCAGTTACCTTTGCTATGTCTTTATTTTCCTCTTAAACTTTATTGAAATCGTGCCAGCAAGATGGGACAGGCATCGGTGCTCAAATATCTAATCGTCTATTGTCTTCACTTACCTGATCACGATTCTACTGATATGCAACCGTCGTTTGCACCTAAATGTATTTGTTCAAAGGTAAAGGTTCTCGTCTATTACAACGTTTTCATGAATAACTTTGCGATGGTAATTGTGTGTCTTCTAGTTTCTCAGCGACATTTTAATATTGTAAGCCTGAACACCGGAGTAATATAAAACAGAAAATTGTACTGAGTTGGATCTTTCTACAAATGCATCTGAGGTATATACTGGAGATAATAGCAACAAAGAATCCGCAATTAGGATATAAAAAAGAGTATCAATCAAAAACTTATCTTCTTACTTATAATAATATTTTTTTGATATATATAATGATTGCAATATAAGTATTGCACACGAAACAAAAAAAAAAGGAAGATTTTGTATAAACTCCTAGTTGCAGATGTTAGTCGGAATTTATCGGTTTTTAGTATTTATTTACTATGGATTTGGTGTTTCGGAACGTAAATTTCAACTTCGAACCAAGTTATTAGATTTTACTTTAAAAAAATACTGGTTTGATAATAACGATAGTAATTTTGAACGCTGCTTTATGCAGCAATCTTTACTGCTCACGCTAATTTCATAAACTTTTTTTTCTAAATGCCTGATAGGTATTTTGCCTATTTTTCAAACTAGCATGTAAATTTACCTTAGTTACCCTTGTACCCATAAAAACAGACAGTAGGTCCTTACCTACTGTCACGACGGAAAATTCTTATAGCTTTGAACGAGAAGTCAGCCAAGGACCACTGAAACTTCCCATAATCCTTAAAAGTCGATTGGCATAAGCTGTCCTGAACATGTAGCTTAAGAAAAAAATTACAACTTACCTCGATCGTTGCCAAAAGCCTTCAGGCTACCGACGACGCTGCCAAGCCTCACGTCTTCCCTCACACGGAAGTTGTATCTCGGCTTGTCGAACACCGATCCCACTCCGGCCGTTGTAACGCTGACGTGGACATTCGCTGACACAGGCGCTGACAGCCCGCCCCCATCAGTCGCTGCCACCTCCATGTCGAAACGTGCATTCGCTTGAATCAAAGCCGGCTTCGTCACAAAGATCTCTCCAGTGCTCCTATCAATTCTGAATACGTCATCCTCATTTCCGTTTGTTATTCTGTAGGTCACGGTCCCAAATCTGCCTGAATCGGCATCGATTGCAGACACAGCCACGATCGGTTCTGAGGCTGAGACGCGGCCTTCCTTCAGCGAGACCGAATTGTCCTTGGTTGTGAATGCCGGAACGTTGTCGTTCATATCGACCAGTTGTATCTTCACCATGGCGGTTGTCGAGAGACCCCCTGCAATGTGAAATGAAATAATTGATCCAGTGATTGTTGCTGTTGTGATGCCGTGTTTAATTGACAGCGCGCTGATTTATGCTAATGTCGTCGGGGGAATGGTTGTTGGGTCTGCGCGAGTAAAAATTCTCGGGGCTAGTTCTCTTAATATGGTAAAAGTGTACCTGTTCATCACAAAGGATATTATAACTATTTACTCGGGATCATGGAACAGTTCAGAATCGTTGCTATAATTTACAATCTGTGGTATGAAATAAAGAAACAGACATGTACACTTACGCACATGAACCATGAAAACATTGGGTAATTTTTAACCGTGCACCAAAAATCTTAAGGAACACCTATGTCCACCTGTCTAAAATATTACTCTAAAACCCGTTAAATTATTTTGCTGCAATTAAACTAATCGTCCAACAAAATATGTTACACCAAACAAATTCTAAATTATCACCAAGACATAACACTTTTTTATTCTACTGCGTAGCAAATATTCTCTAATACCAGTAATTATATTATTATTTCACAAAAAATACTGATTGTGCACCAAATATTCCTAATTGTTACACAAAACATCTAATATGAATCCTAGTACCCGACCCCCATTTAAAACGGTTTTGTACAACTTTTATGTTACTCAAATAATTATCATTGAAGATCAAATAATGCATTTCGTACAACATTACTCTAAAAAAGCGAAGCTTGCGACGCGTGTGGTTTGTTGAGATGTGACATATTGCAGCAGCATAGGAGCAAGATGTTAGTACATACACATGTATAAACATTGTCTGCAACATTGCAGACATGATACAATAGGCAAAATTTAACAAAAAAGTGAAACCCCTATAGCAACAATTGTTTATTGCTAAATGAATTATTTTACATGCAAGTGGATTGACAATTATTAATATTAGTTTAAATTTACAACAGAATTAAAATTAACATTTGATAACATTACTTATTAATGCTAATGTTTGCCGCTGCCTTGGGCCCGAATGTAGTGGAGATCAAGGCAGCGAAAAAAACTCCACTCTGACCAACTTTTCTCAAATCACCTTAAATCTAATACAACGATATGAATGTCCATCTACCTAAGAAGCTCAAGTTTTCTTGCCTTCCAAAAATAGTGACTGGATAAATGTTGAGTGTAACGGCCCTGACTTTTAAAAATATATTTAAATAAACATGTTACTGGACTTGCGGTAAGACTAAATACGTGGCACCACCAGTAGAACCGAAAAACAAAGCCATCGGGTAAAAAAGAAAACGGGGGTGTCCTACAAAGACAAAACGCGCTTTATTGGTGCAATAATTAGAGAAAATACTGCAGTGTTTGAGTGGACTGACGATTTGAACATTATAGGAGTAAAGACTTTGTTTAATATTTTGAATTCGTTTGGCTTAACACTGACAAGTACAAAAACATTTTTTAGATAAGCATTACATTTTATAATGTACTAACTTTTATTTAATAAAACTACATTGAGCATTAATTGGTGTTTGATTAAAATAAATTTTGCAGTACATTATCTGAAGTAAAACTAAAAAAATAAATGCTCCTTTAATAATTAGGTTTATTATTATTTTTACAAATTTGCAACAGTTATTAAATAGGTGTTCATTATGAAATATTTTAATCAACATATTTTGGTGCACAATCAGTATATTTGGTGGAACAAAGGCAAAATTAGTTGAAGAAAACGGTAATAAATTGAGGTACAGTTAAATACCATCCGAAAACATTACTGTATTTTTCTTTAGCAGTAATGCGTAAGGGCCTTATTACAGTAGTTCGTAGGTAGGATCCTAGGCGATATCCATTGCTGGTGTCGACACGTGCCTTGATCCTTATTGTGTTATAAGCCAGCAATGTACCTACATCACCTATGATCAAAGTTCTGTGATAATTTAATATGGGCTGATTTAGCATTCGTTTTTACATAGACTTTAAAGATTTATTACGAAATTGACGCACTTGGATGTTATCTACGCTTACGATCTTGTTTTTCTTTCTTGGCTTTGAAATTTTACAATTATTGTCTCGCGTGGATCTACCCACATATCACAATCACTTGTCCTAGTCCCAAACTAGGACACACACACATACATACAAACCCACGCTTGTATGCCGAATTAACGTCGGCGAAGCGAAAGTGATCTGTCAGGATCGTGGCAAGTGGCAGTCTCTGGGCCTCGATTCTGTTAGTGCATTACAGTACGATGACAGATACACTTTCGGGTCACGTGTCGTTTTTTTTTCATACCATTGACGCCTAGAAGATTTTATATTGTACGCGCGTAGACTCGAAAGACTAGACACGCGTAGCGTGATGAAACTAATCGTCATGTTCATGCAGTTGTTATTGTAGTACAATGCATTAACAGAATCTATGCCGGTCTCTACCTACCCCTCTGGGATACTTATGTATGTATGTACTTACATGGCAACCACATTACTACACAATATATTTGGTTCAATAGTCTAGACATTTCCCTTCGTAAATAGCAATATGAATAATGACAATAGACTGTAACATACGAGGGAGGAAGCGCGGGCATGCGTTACGCTTGGAGCGTTCACGAGAATGCGCCGCAAAGGACCGGGGTTTGTAGTTCCCACAGCTGCTTGGCTTACTACGATTTTTGTCTTAAGCATTCTAATAATATTACATATTTGAAAATTGAAAGCTGCTTTACCCTCTGGCTTCAACAAACTAACATTCTGATTGATACCCTTCTCTTTCTCTCAGAGAGATACTATGGGCAATTACGACGCGTACCCGCTACTTCGTTGTAGGTACGTATAAAACTACAAAGGTTCATGGTACAATTAGCGGCCTTATTACTAAAAGCAATTTCTTGCAGACAAACTTACGACCTTGTTGTATTAACTCGCTCGACACACTTTTTCCGTCAATCTTTCTTCTTTCACCCTCTCCGTACGCCCAAACTAATGTAACATTCTGGTTCGTAACTCAGCTTTCCTTCCGATGTTTTCCTTTGTGAAGTATTGCTGCTACATATTCACGCTCCCCAGTCCGCGGCGGCGCGACAAAGTTGTCTCCGGCCAATAAAAACGCGAAAATAATAGTTCGTGAGCCCGAGCCGATAAATCAAGTGGCCGGCACCGCCCGCCGGACATTTTCGGAATTTATTTCGGTACAACGACACTTTCGGGGGTAACGGGGCACCGTTTCCGCGCGATTTTAGCGCTTATTTCATGCTCCTCAAGAGTTAGGGGTGCGCGCATCGACAGCAGAACTGTAGACGCGGCTTTGGGCTCCTCAAAGAGTTAGACTGACTGCTGGGAACGCGAGCGATTTGATATGGAATTGGTGTGAAAGTTGGTGTCTCTTAGGAATCTGGTGGAGGTCGGCTGTCATTGAGGACTATAGTGACCTGGGTGACTATAAAAAATCTAATACTAGCGCTGGTTTGCGGGTTTATTACGAATGGAATATTTTCGGCTTAACATGAGACATTATATCATAACTGTTAATAGCCGCAATATCCCGGAACAAAGTAGTCACCGTGATAGCCGAACTCTGAGAGGAGATGACAGAAAAAGTATTGCAATTGCGATAAAACAAATCAAACAACTTTCTTGTTGGTTTATTGAACAAAATCCAGGATCATGTAAAAAAGAAGGCGATGCAAATTATTAAACATAGGTGTCGTCACTCATTATAATATATGTAGCTTGTCCAGAAAAAGTAGAATATTATTATATGTTTGTTTTTTTTCTCTGTTTGTTTGTTCATTTGTTTAAATTTTTAAAAATAAGATAGTAAAAATAAGATAGATTCATGATGTCTAGTTTTTATTTTATTTTTTTTATGTATTGCAGTGTATATGTATTTGTTGTTTTGTTATGTTTTGAGTATTGTGCCGTTGAATAAATTATTTCTCTCTCTCTCTCTCTCTCTCTCAAATTCAAATCGTCAAAAATGTTAAGCGCAAGCAAATTTCACTATGGCCTCATTAATTTATTAATTTTCATTAATTTTACGATTATGACAATCTCACAATTGCGCTTCAATTTAATTTCATTCCATAAAACGGAGTGAAAAAACATGTCACGTGACAGTGTACAGTGACGAGCAATGACACATTTTCTAAAAATCTTAAATTAAAACATTATAGAAAGAAGTGTACGACTATTTGTCCTAAATTATGTAACCAATGGTTAGATAATGTAGGACAAATAAAACTATCGTACACATGTGCAGTACTAAACGAAATGTCTACGTTCGTACAAAATGTGACTGTTTATAATATAAATTACTAGCTGTGCCCCGCGGTGTTACCCGCGGTTCATCGATTTTCCCGTAGGAATAAGATATTTCCCCGCGGTAAAACGTAGCCTATGTTTTAATCCAGGGTATCGGCTAACTCCATACCAAATTTTATTAAAATCCGTCCAGCCGTTTCAGCGCTAAAGACTGACAAACATATAAACACACAAACAAACTTTCACGTTTATAATATTAGTGTGATAATATTAGTGTGATGCTCGTGACTGTACAGTCGACAGCACCTCATTTCTTTCTCTCTCTCCCTTTCTTTCTTTCATTCTCAAAAATAAACCTTAAATATATCATCATAAAAGTTCTCACCTCTATCAGTAGCGATGACTGGAAATTCATACTCGGCGGCCGCCTCGTGGTCCAAGGGAGCAGTCACGCACAGGTCGCCAGTGTCGGCTCTGATGCTGAACTGGCCCCGGCCAGGTAAGTCTCCGAGCGTGTAGTTCACGATGGCGTTGACTCCGCAGTCAGGGTCCGTTGCTGACATCTGCGAATGGATGAAACGAGTTGAGTTAGCGATGAATGTGCTAGCTTACAATTAGACAATGATTCTCGAGTAGAAGCTACAAATACAAATCGATTAAGATGCTTAGCATAACGTAATTATTAGCACTGTTTTTGATTGTGATGCACAATTCACACATGTAACTAACATTGATACAAAGTAAATATTTAAGATTTTCATTAAAAAACGCTATGAATCAGAATCAGAATCAAACATTTATTTCAACGTAAAGAATTTACATTCTGCTTGTTGAATGTCAATGTACATACAGTAATGTATAATGTTAGCCGCTGCCTTGGGGCCGTCTGTAGTGGGGAAAAAGGCAGCGAAAAAAAAACTCCACTCTGACCATCTTTTCTCAAATCACCTTAAAGCTAATACAAATCAAACTTACAAATAATATTTTAGATGTGTTGAACACTAGACACATTTATTCTCTGATTAAATTTAATATTAAACTACTATTTAATGCCATACGTGATGATTTTATAATAAGCTTTTTTGCAAAGAGTGTGCTTAACACAATTCCTAAATCGCGGGAGGTAACTCTAATATATCTTGGGGTATCTTGTTGTAGAACCTTATACAGTGCTAAATCGTGGAAATGACAATTTATGTTTATTCCTAGTATTAACGTTATGATGGCTACCAAGTGTTTCGAAGTCTTTAATATTTTTACTAACGTACATAATATTTAAAATTTAATACATAATATAAAAAATTATGTAAAAAACCCTATTATAGAATTTGAAAACAATTGACGACTTTATAAATGATTATTTCAAGTTTCAAGAAAATCAGACAACATTTTTTATACCTCCCATACAAATTTTGGCAACCCTTTTCGCCCCCTTAGGGGTTGAATTTCAAAAAATCCGTTCTTATTCCTTGCCTACATTATCCCTCTGCGACTGACGTGGTAGTCCCACAGACACCGCAAAACATTAAATTTGGTTTATTTCCGTAATTTTTTTGTTTTGAGCCGCGCCGCTTTCAGTACCTTCCTAAAATGAGTTCGTGGGTCTCTCGGTGTGCGGAAAGCGGTTGGAGCGAGCGCACGTGCTTGTTGGAGGAGGAAGGTGTCCACGAGACTACCACATCAGTATTGACGTAAAACCACCTCCGTAAAACCGTTATATTTTCATAGTGTCTCCTAAACTACCACATCAGTAAATAATTTTATTTCATCTTACTGTAAGCATTTTTGAGGTTATTTCGCGATTTTTTGTGGGTCTGCGCCTGTTAAAGCCAAATTGAAGACGTCAGAAGTAATAAATGCGCCAAATTTGACGTAACGACGATTCTGACAGACTCACAGAAACCATAGTTTCACTGCGTGTTTTGTAACAGTCAGTTTATCTATATATAAGATAAACAAAATATTCTTGCTGTGATTATTAAATTGTTTGAATTGCTCGTAGCCCAGGCAGCCTGAGTGATCTTAAACGATCACTAAGGTTAAGCAACATACGGCGCGTTCACTCCAAGGATGGGTCACATTTTTCCGAGTGGTTCCGTGCTTCGCAAGGCACGTTAAGCAGTTGGTGCCGGCTGCCGTCGGTAGATGGCAGTCGTTAAGCCATATCAGAGGCCTTAGGTCGGTTTGTAAACTTCTGACAGTAAGACCAGCCACTAGTCTTACAAGCCTCCACCAATACGGACTTTGCCCCCGTGGTGGAGTATGGCCTATACCTTCCTCATGAGGAAGGAAGATGAAGATCTTCCATGGAAGAGATCCGTGCCCCTTGGTGGGGACATAATGGGTTCATGATGATTGTTCAAAGCCAATTTGCTTTCAGTGCTCCAAGAAGCTGTGTGAAAATTGTCAAAAAAAGTTGTGACTTTGAAACTCATTATTTTTTAAGTGAACCAACGAATATATCTGAAATTGCTTAAACTGCTAACTGTATGTGTTAACTTTCAAAATGTGTAATGATAAATTTAAGAAAAGTTGATTTTGTTACTTTTTCTAAGTCATAAATGTGTTACTAGAAAATCATAGAGTGATTTAAGGGAAGTCGATAAATATAGTTTATTTTTGAAAACACAAGGAATTTCTTTTCTTTGAAGTTAATTTAACACAAACAAATAGGCTATAAATCTAACGAGTATCAAAGGAAAAGCTACGTAATTTAATTTTATGAAAATATTTGCATTTGAAAAGGTGTCTGGTGGACTACCACGTCAGTAGAATTGTAAAAATTGGACCACGTCAGTCGCAGAGGGTTAAATATAGATCCTCTGTGCAAAAATTCAGCTTCAAGGCTTGGGCTGGGCGTTGATGAGTGAGTCAGTCAGTCAGGACTTTGAATTTTATATATATAGATAATAGCCCTTGGTAATAAACGAATTCCACAACGAGCTAGTCATTAGTTCTTCACAGATATATATACTATAGGGTTTAATAAGTTTTTTATAAATGTACGACGCTGTGACTGCATAACAAAAACTGTGCTATTATTGTTTTGACGAGGCAAGTGTTGATTGCACTCATGGGTCATGAGCTTGTTAGGTATATAGATAGATATTCGTACCAACATATGTATTAGATTTAAGGTGATTTCAGAAAAGATAGTCAGAGTGGAGTTTTCATTTCGCTGCCTTTTTCTCCACTACATTCGGCCCGAAGGCAGCGGCTAACATTATAAGTAGGTACAATGACATTCAACCAGACTGCAAATTCTTTACGTCGAAATAAATTTCTGATTTCCGAGTCAGTCTTAGATTCTCCGGTATACTGTTTTTCATGTATTTTTTTCTAGTTGTGCTTTATCTAATAATTTTTCAAGCACCTTGCATCACCTACGCCGCAGAATTCTTCTTTTGTAGCATACGTAAGCTTAAAACGTATATTAACGCTTTCACAAGAGTTATTTATTTGGTCAATACAATACAGTACCGCTTTTGCCTCAGCACAAGAGGTCCCCAACCCTATCAATTACTCCCATCAAGCCCACAAATAACCAGTGGGGCGGGCAGTAGGACTAATTACCTAGTAGTCGAACACACCCATGATTTAAAACCTGATACAGGAATAGCCTGCTGCAGAAGCATCGATCGAACTTAAGAAACAAATAATATTTACATCGTACAGTCGTAATTAGAATATGCTTACTGCCTTAAATTTTGAACTGCCTCGTTGGTTTACTAGTTAGACAGAGGTCGTGGGTACGATTCCTGGTGAAGGCCCCAGTTTTTGACTTCACAAATGGCTGTCTGAGTCCTTCGCTGATGGTTACTTTAGTACAGGCTATCTTGCCTTGATTTAATAAAATGTACACGCATAAATTTACCCCTGTATCGCACAGGGGTAGGCAAAGGACAGGATCTGTCACCTGCTACGATCCTGACAGATCTCTTTAACTTCATTAGAAGCACTAAAATTTACGCTCATATAATATACCCACCCACAGTAATTTTGTTGTGTGTGAGTTATTATTATTATATTTACAATCACAACTGACATGTAAAAAAACTTTTTTTATGATCACAGTGGTGGACCAATATCGTCACAATCTCTAATATATAAAATTCTCGTGTCATTGTGTTAGTGCATACCTAATACTCCTCCGAAACGGCTTGACCGATTTTGTATGTAGGTATATTTTGTATGTATGTAGAATAGGTTATTTTTCTCTAACCCCTATATGGCAAAACAACGTTTGCCGGTCAGCTAGTTCAAATATTATTCTCGTCTCAAATAGTGCACACACTGCTCCGAAACGGCTTGACGAAATTTTATATGTATATTCGGTAGGTTTAGGGTATCCTAGTGTGGGGCCAGAAGCAACGTATGTGCCTATATGTAAATGTTATGTTATGTTTGAGAACAGGTTGTTGTCTATTTTACGTAGCCCTAAGTGATAGGGGTGGACCATCCCATTTTTTCTACATATTTTTTAAGGCGAAACAACGTTTGTTGGGTCAGCTAGTACTTTTATCACCATCATCAGCCCATTATGTCCCCACCAAGGGGCACGGGTCTCTTCCGTGAGGAATTTATAGGCCACACTTCACCACGGGGGGCCAAGTCTGGATTGGTGGAAGCTTGTAAGACTATAGTGACTGGTTTTAATGTCAGAACTTTTCAAGCCGCTCTAAGGCCTCTGACTAGGCTTAACGACTGTCATCTATCGACGGCAGCCGGCACCAACTGCTTAACGTGCCTTGCAAAGCACGGAACCGCTCGGAAAAACGCCACTAGTGTTAGCGTTACTACTATGTTTATCTGTCTCCTTCTATTTCTGCAGATACATCCAAGTAATTAATTAAGCTTATTTAATTTAACTGGCTAAACGCTCATTGTGAGGTCCCAGGACTTGCGGCGAACAGTTATGCTGGGAAAGGAAGTAAATAGGCAATTTGTGTGAGTAATTATCTTTGAAAAGGATTAATTTGTAATTCTGATGATATTTCGTCGTTTCGAATTAGTTGTGGATATAATTTATTGTTCGTGAAATTCAAAATGGTTCCTTACAAAATATCCAAACGATGTGGTCGCTTAGACGAAATTCTGTCATTAAAATAATGTGTTGATAGTAATTTATGAACAAAAAATATATCCTTGCTTCATCATCATCATCCACCCATTATGTCCCCACCGAGGGGCACGGGTCTCTTCCCTGAGGAAGGTATAGGCCATACTCCACCACGGGGGCCAAGTTCTGATTGGTAAGCCTTGTAAGACTAGTGGCTGGTCTTACTGTCGGAACTTTTCAAGCCAACGTACGGCCCTCTGACTTGGCTTAACGACTGCCATCTATCGACGGCAGCCGGCACCAACTGCTTAGCAAGCCTTGCGAAGCACAGAACCGCTCGGAAAAATGCCACTAGCGTTACTCATAGATCGGTCACCCATCCATGGACTGAACGCGCCTGATGTTGCTTAACCTTCGTGATCGTTTAAGATCACTTGGGCGGCCGGGACAACGAGCGAGCATTATTGCTTACTACTTCTCAAATGTAGGTACATAACTTAGAAAACCAAAGTCTTAGTTAGAGGCCTGCACTGGGAATCGAATCTGGGTCTACCTATTGTTCTACTCACTAGGCTACCGATAACGAAAGAGAGTCGATTATCGTTCAATTTACTGCACAGACCTTTATACTAATAGGAAAATTGTTTTAACACAACAGTGCCTAAATTCATGATGCACAAGTAGATCGCCTCTCGATGGCTCTTATTATCAGTCACATATTTAATACTATCAGAGACGTATCAAAGACTCGAAATCCACTGGCACGGTCCCTGTTAGTGTCTTAAGAAAAATAAGCACAAAAAAAGCATTGGATACGCGACATTGTGTATAATTAGCGCAAAGCACCTCCTTATTTTGAACTTATCCCTCGCGGGCTGTAGCAGTGACAACGGTTTTTTGATTAATTGGTCCTTGGTACTTGGGTGAAATAAACACCCAAGAACCTTGACCACACTACAAAATGATTATTTTTATATTTAATTTAATTCGGAGATAATAAAGAACCATGTCACTTATTTTAAACTTAGATTATAATATTATGTAATAGGCATTCAAAAACATATCTCACTAA
Organism: Yponomeuta plumbellus; assembly: GCA_947310845.1. Classification (NCBI taxonomy): domain Eukaryota; kingdom Metazoa; phylum Arthropoda; class Insecta; order Lepidoptera; family Yponomeutidae; genus Yponomeuta; species Yponomeuta plumbellus. The sequence goes on along the minus strand of OX371194.1, from coordinate 21,014,071 downwards.
ATACTGTACTGCAAGTAAGCTAAATCGCTCGTAGCCCCGGCCGCCTGAGTGATCATAATAAAGGGATCACGAAGGTTAAGCAACATAGTGCGCGTTCAGTGCATGGATGGGTGACCGTTCTATGACTAACGCTAGTGACATTTTTCCGAGCGGTTTCGTGCTTCGCAAGGCACGTTAAGCAAAAGCGTTAAGTGCCGACTGCCTTCGATATATGGCCGTCGTTAAGCCAAGTCAGAGGCCTTAGGGCGGCTTGAAAACTTCTGACAGTAAGACCAGCCACTAGTCTTACAAGCCTCCACCAATCCGGACTTTGCTACCGTGATGGAGTATGGCCTATACCTTCCTTAGGGAAGAGACCCGTGCCCCTGGGTGGGGACATAATGGGTTGATGATGTTTGGGCGGGTATTGAGTAACCTATGAAACTATACAAATTTGTTCACAGTTATAAAAAAGGAAAAAGTACAGGATAAGTTAGGGTAACTAAATGAAGACTTAATGTACATGTGGGGCCCCAAAACGACAGTTGATCTCTCTGTTTCTTACAGACCAACAATCCTAGCTGCAGAGCTTGCCGGATAACCAGCAGACCACTGATGGACGTGCGATTCCCTGAGTGAGGACACAACATTTGCATTCAGAAGAATCCGCGTGTGCGATTTGATCTTACAAGACCCACTTTTGATCGGATGGAGCAGAAAAATCTAATTTAAGTCACTCGAAAAGCAAAAAGCCCTGGTATTTCAGTTTTAATGAAGCTGTTTTGATAAGGAGTCAACGTTTTTGTGTTACCGCACAAGACGATTTATTTTTCCTTAATAACACGGAGACACGTAGAATCTCATGTGAAATTCCTGGTACATTCCGGATACACTTACTTGATTTTCGTCGGAAGAGTACAACTATATTTCGCTCTGATTTGCAGAGCTTAATTAGCGTGAGTCGAGACGAGCAACCTAGTCGGTATTTTAAGACGAAAAATAAAGTAATATCCGGAGTAAAGTCAATAATGGGCCTACAAAAAATTTCATTCAAAAATAATATGACGACCTCTGTGGCGCAGTGATTAGTGCATCTGACTACCATGCGAGACATCCCGGATTCGAATCCCGGCTGGGGACAAAAAAAATCGCAGGTCTTGGATATATACATGTTTGTGACGTCACTGTTTCTGGTGCCCACAACCCAAGGTATCCTAGTGTGGGGCCAGAAACAATGTATGTGCTGTATGTAAATGTTTATGTTTAATATTAAATTATGTCTCATCCGGCCTTTTCTACAAAGAATATCAAAACAAAATAAACCTAAACATTCCCTTTTAACGAAGCCATTACAGGCGAAAATAATAATTAAAGCAGACGAATGAGACAGGACCAACAAAACCTCTTGGGCAACTCGTGTACCTTTCATATTTATGCTTGAGACATATTGCCGATAAGGTGGCACAAGAGGAGATAGCCACACTTAAGCTGTTTTACACTTTGCCTCTCTGCAAATGACAGCGTCGTATCGGCTCCTTCAGCCAAAAAGCAGATAACCCCGCATCACAAAGAAATTTATTGCACACTTTAGGCTGGCTCCCTTTAAAAAAGCCTCAACGTCTTAATTTAAAAAGCGTCTTAAACGCTGCTAATTTCTTTTATTGCTGTATGACTCGGCCGTAGAGATAAGGCCGAGCTATACATCTTCGAGGAACGTGATCTGAAAAAGTGAGAGCGTAAATCAAATCTGCGACGCTTTTTTTTCCAATTGCGAGCTTCACTTTAGGAACGAACAACTTGAAGACTCTTTCTCTTAGACTAATTATGTACACTCAGTTAATTAAGGGCTTTTGAAATTACTACATTTAAAGCTTATTTTTGTCTATTTGTCACAAAAATTATCTAGATTTTATATAAATACTTAGTTTAACTTGTGACGTTCAATAAGTAGGAGTTTGTCTAAAACAATTTGAAAAAGCGGTGGTGGTGTAGTGGGGTTGACCCTTGCTTCTCGATCATGAGGGTCTGGGTTCGAACCACGCATGTACCAATGACTTTTAGTTACGTACATTTGTTTGTACAGCAACACCATTCGCTGATAAATTGTGCCCGGATAACGGCGACAGGCTTGCCACTTGTCACGTTTGGGACCTAATAAACTCGGCAAAACGTGGGTCCAGTTCTACAGACTGGTGCCTCTGCCTACCCCTTCGGGGATAACGGGCGTGAGTTTTTTTTTTTTTTTTATTTGATTGATAGGTTGGTTGATTGGTTGACTGTTTGTTTCATTGATTGATTGATTAGATGTTTGATTTATTGATTGATTGATAGAAAATGCTGCAAGCGTATTTCCAGGAAAGTGCAAAAATCGCCTTGATTTAAAATTACTACCACACTCGCGTCTAGGAGATTTCACAAGTAGCTTACGATAAATGTTATATTCCTATTGTGAATAGTAAAAAACCGTAAAATATGACAAACTTGCACTAATAAATCTGAAATAAAGCTGAAGTGTAAAACCCCAAGCGCATATCGACACACCAATTCAGGTTTTCAAGCTACATTGTGAAGAAATAAATTACGTAAATCACCTTTTTGCAGATACGATAATGAGTGACATACAGAGGTAAACTAATAATTCATTCTCATTCGGATGAATCACTTAAATCTCCCCGAGTATGGTCATATTATTTTCATTCCATGAGAAGTCACATTTCAATGGAGCCAACAGCCGACACCGGCACCTCACTTATTTGAATAAGCATCTACAAAAGCCGTGTTTACTTAAACAGGTCAAACAAAACCGATGATTTGTAAGGAGGAGTACGAGACATCTCCGCACCGGTCAATGCTAAAAGACATTGTAATTCAAGCTGATTGGCACACAATAATGGTATCAAACTTGCCTACGTCTTTAAAAACTACTGCGACCAAATGAGACTAAAAAGGCTGAAAGATATGGTGCACTAATAACAGAAGTTCGGAAAGACAAAATGTATCTTCTATGAGCCGAATTTTAGAATCAGTTTAGTTAGTAATTCAAGCAACTTTTATCAGTTAACATAACATAACATTTACATACAGGCACATAAATTGCTTTTTTTGCCCCACACTAGGATACCCTGTGTCGTGGGAACCAGAAACAGCAACGCCACAAACATGTAAAAATCCAAGATCTGGGTTTTTTATATGGGTTGTGTTATAACTTCGGAAATAATAATTAAAACCCTTCGCTTTGGTAAGTCGAACGGTCCACAAAAGTTCTACAGGGTAAGCTAACAATTTCCACGCTACACAATTACTTAACCTGGTCCCAAACTAGGATACCCTGTGTTACGGTAACCAGGCAAGGACATTACAAACGTGGAAAAACACCCAGACAGACTCTATTTGTACAAATATACGGCGGCGCTCAGTGGGAATCGAACTCACGATCTCTGTCTTGGTAGGCAACAACAACAACAAACATCCAAAATCATAGTTCATATATTTTTTTTTGTATTTCGTGTAAGTACGTCACACAAAAAATCTTGTCAAAAAACACTTAACGAATTATCAGTTATTCACCATTATCAACCGCTTATGTCCCCACCAAGGGGCACGGCTCTCTTCCCTGAGGATGATATAGGCCATACTCCACTACGGTGGCCAAGTCCAGATAGGTAGAGGCTTGTAAGACAGTGGCTGGTCTTACTGTTAGAAGGTTTCAAGCCGCCCTAAGGCCTCTGACTTGGCTTAACGACTGCCATCTACCGATGGTAGCCGGCACCAACTGCTAAACGTGCCTTGGGAAGCACGCAATCGCTCGGAAAAATGCCAATAGCGTTAGTCACAGAACGTCACCCATCCATTCACTGAACGCGCCCTATGTTGCTTAACCTTCGTGATCGAGATTAAGATCACTCAGGCGGCCGGGGCTACGAGCGATCAGTTCAGTATCAGGTATTAGATAGGGAAATCTATGTATCTATTATGATGAACATTTACATGAGAGCAGACAAAATCATCCTTCTGTGGTAATTATTCTGAAGTGGAAGCTTAAGGCGATACAGTGGCTCTGAAAGGAGCAAATAAAGCTTTGTTTTAAATGGGGACAATACCAGACTGAGCTCGCGAAGGATTTGTAGAGCCATTAGTTCACCCGGGTCCGTACTTTGCGAAGTTCGTCGTGGGATTGTTTCCACTTCGTGGTAGATACAATTTACGTAAATGTACACAAAGTTAAAAGTAGTTTTTAGGGTTGTCTGGAGGGAAAACGAAATCCTTAAGCCAGCACCACTTTTGGCCACCCGTATTTGCGTATTTTGCGAATATTAACCATACATTGCGATACTACTTAACGTTGCCGTGAACAGAGTTGGGCTGATGATGATGATGATGATGAAATAATCGCGATTAATTGATAATTGAGATCCCAGAAAGTAAAAAGTTGAAGCCAAAACCATTAAAAGCATTATTAAGGCTATGTATAAATCATATGTATACGCTAAGGTGCTGATTAGGGGAGGGCTATGTCCAGAAGCCTGATGATGATGATGGTGATGTATAAATCATCAATATCAGCCAATTGACGTCCATTTAAGTCTCCTTCACTTAGAACTTCGCGTTTTCTAAAAGGTTTCTTACTCGAGTTAGTTATCCACTGACTCGGCTTACACAACGCGGTGTTGGTTGCAAATCTCATAAGAAGATGATGAATTATCGGACTGTAATCGCCATGGCCACGTTAAGATGATATATGTAATAACCACCCAGAAGTAAGGGATTTTTCACACTGTGAGATTTATCTCTTCGTACCAAAAATACGACAAATGTTCGGTAGAAACAACGGATTTAATAACAAAAGTTGTTGCCCAAAACTTAAAAAAGAACAAAGCAAAAAAAGAAAACAAAAGACGATAGACATAAAAAAGATAAGTTTCAACAAGCAAGGAGGTTGTAAACTTGTTCGTCATCAACCCATTATGTCCCCACCGAGGGGCACGGGTCTCTTCCCTGAGGAAGGTATAGGCCATACTCCACCACGGGGGCCAAGTCCGGATTGGTGGAGGCTTGTAAAACTAGTGGCTGGTCTTACTGTCAGAAGTTTTCAAGCCGCCCTAAGGCTCTGACTTGGCTTAATGACTGCCATGACCCATCCATGGACTAACGAGCCGTATGTTGCTTAACCTTAGTGATCATTTAAGATCACTCAGGCAGCCCAGGCTACGAGCGATTCTCGTAAACTTGTTGGCAGCAGGCATTTAAAATCGAAAGCTAGATACGTAATATAGTTGAAAAGGGGGGAGAAGAGGGGCGGGGAGAGGTTGGCGCAAATACATGCCGTCACAGGGCCGTCCAGTGGCGTCATTTCCAGGTAAGGACAATTTTTCGTTATTCCAAAAAGTAACATTTTTGTTACTTCCTTTTAAATCTATCCTATCTAGCCCAAATAAGTATCTACGATGTGTAATGTATGCATTCCGAAATATTATCAAAAGCGATTATTTTTACATTTTCTTCAAGATAATATTAATTTAAACAAGGAAATATTATCATGACTAACTCGGAGTTATCACTCGCTAACCGCACTGTAACTCGAAGCCATGTTAGAGTAGGCTTTAACATGTTTTTATCGACGGATTGATATTTGATACAGCCTCGCTAAGTTGTTGTGGGAAACAGTTTTCGATTATAGCCTTTCATGTTTGTGTTGAAAACGCTGCGGTTTTCCTGCCCAGTTACACTTGGGCTGGGCGATACTTTTTGATTTAATTTATTTATTTGGTGAAAATACAGGCATCGGTAAATAGATATTCTAAGTTTAATAATATAGGACATGATCTTATCTGCACCACGGAACATTTGTCACTTATATTTAAAGCAGATAGTGCAGAAGCGAGAGGCGATTGCTATTGCCTAAAGCCGGGTCCGCTGCGCCATGTTACGCGTGTTACAAAAAATGTAACACGTTATTAAAACAAAAATGGGGAGTAGTATCACGTAACGTAATGTTATGTAACACGTAACGTGTCATACCAGGCCCCATTTTTATTATAATTACGTGTTACGTTTTTTGTAACACGCGTAACATGGCGCAGCGGACCCGGCTTAACGTGCACACAAAAAGAAATCAACTTATTAAAGAGAAATAGGCTAGCCATAGCGGCCACTCAACATGGTAAGAAAGTCAAATTGTTATTTGTTCAATCTCTACCACATCACTAGCGTTTTTCGGAGGTTTTAAACAATCCAACTATTATAAATAAAACCGTAAGATTAGGCAGTTGCGTTATGACCTCGAAAATAACAAGTAATCAGTAGAGTTATGACCTTAAAAAGAACAATTACTAACCATTATAATCGTTAACCGACCCACCGTTTAATCCACCATCATTTCTATAGGTTAAATGTCCTTTCAGGCGAACTTAATTAAAACCAAGGAAAGAAAACTCTAGCAACGCGTTGATATTTAAAACACCCTCCTAACACCCTAACTATATTTAAATACAAAATAAATCTACACAACCCACTTTTTTTTTGGGATTCATGATCTAGTCCCATATAGTCCTTTATTTTGTACATTAATATGAGTATATTAATGTACAAAATAATTCCCTTCAGTTTAATCGAATATTCCAACATCTTAGTTTGCACACCATAGTACGCAAGCTTCATTGACGGACAGTACCTACCTAGTATTTTTTTATCAAAATACCTCCGAAGCAAGAAATAAGAATTCCCAGGCGCATCTCTAAAGAAAGAATTCAAAGGTCACACGGACAATTGAAAAGAGAAGACGACATTTGCTACAACGGCCTCCGTAGGTAGTCAATTAAAGAAATAAAGTGACTTCGTGTCTACGCCCCGCGTGTAATTCACAATTGAACAGGGAATCTTAAATTGCATGCGCAGGAGTGGATTCCGATACGTTTTGAACGACTTCAGGCTCTTTTGGTTCAAGAAATAAGTAGTTTCTCTTCAAGTGCTAGTTTCTCCAAGTCAAGCATTGGATCGGATTTGTCATTTTAATTCTTTAAATGAGAGCGTGCCTACTGGTTACTAACTATGTATAAGCATACATACGTCATTATGCACCTGAATTATCCCAGCAATAGAATAAGATAGAAATATGTTTTTCAGATGGTTAGAAAGAGCTCGACGAGCTGAAGGTGTAAAAAACTAATTTTCTTCGGAATCGAACATACGACCATATGCTTTTGACGTCGACATTTACGTAAACTCACGCCTGCATCCCGGAGGGGTAGACAAAGACTAAGGTGTGCCATATGCCGCAATCTTGACAAACCTCTCTCGCTTTTTCAACATTCATTAGTCGCTACTTGCATGCCGGCCGGTTTAGGACTCATTTTCTCCTCAAAAAAAGGTCTGTCAGAATCGTGGTAAGAGTAACTCTGCAGGAACAACACAGTCGACAGCACGTCAATCTTCACATTTTACTTGCAAAGTCGCCCGTAATGCCACGGAGTACAGTCTGTTAGCTTTTAGAATATACCTCGGCAGAGCAATCAAAAACCGATTATATTGCAATAAGGTAAGGTTTATTTTGTATTGTTATTTATAACTTTACATAACTTTTCAAAATAGCAAAGAAAAGTTTTATGCAGAGCAGGAAGTACTATTACACTCGTGTGCTTTCGGCGAAAACCGAAGCATACTCTAGAGCCCGATGTATATTCTAAAAGCTAACAGACTGTAGAGTGTCTATACACTCTATACATACATCCTATGATGATGTGCTGTCGACTGTACGATATTGTTAATTTAATCAATCAATCAATCAATATATTTATTTGATTATTTTGATTACATGGAGTTCACGTATCAAGAACATATTGTGATTCCTGATGATGCCGACAGCATAGGTGGCCCAATCTACTGTTTTCCCTTTTGTTGATTTTTTCGGGACACTGTAGCGCAATTGAAGTCAGATTTTTAATGAGTAACCATATCAATGGTATCTTTATTAAAGACAGACATTTTTAATCGTGTTCAGTATTGTCATTCTGGAAACGTCCTGGAAACATTAATCTAGTTTATCTTTGTCTCACGAGCAAATAGCTCTATCTAAGAATTGAAGTTTATGGTCGCCTTACTCACCCTTTTAAACCTTTTTTGTTCTGTTTTCAATTAATTGAGTTAACGTAGCGCTTCGTCTCTACAACAGGATCGAATGAACTCTCACGAACGTGCATCTAAATTTACTCTGAATAAGTCCGCAGGGAAGATTTAACGTTGTGTATTTCAGTGGATGTCAGTGGGTGACGACGTCGATCAGTAGACGAAGGTATGCGCCATTAGATTAAATACTGGCAACATCTCAATCATCATCAACCTATTATGTCCCCACCGAGGGGCACGGGTCTCTTCTCTGGGGAAGGTATAGGCCATACTCCGCCAAGTCCGGTTTAATGAAATAGATTGGAGTGAATATTTTTCTGAAATTTTGGTGTTTGTGACGTCATCAGAGCATGATTCAAGAGATACCTAGTCTTTGTCTACATACGAAAAAAATATCAAATGTCATGTGTATTTTTTTTGTAACTTTAGGCAAGGATTTATACTCATAGTGTGTTTGCAGACGTCATAGAAAAGACATTTAAGGTCAATGGTTTTTATTGAATATCCTAAAAAATATATAAATAATTCCAGGCGCTAATTCATCCCGCTGCTCCCCACACTATGTATTAAATGAAGAAAAATGTCGATTAAAATTCATTATTAGCCAGGCATTTGTTAACAATGTTTAAGAATCAGTTAGAATCTTTTTGCAAGTTAATATTAGCGTACTCGTCCCAGTGCCTAACATGTCTTCTACCTCTCAAGTAGGTACTGTAAATGCGCGTTCAAAGTACCTGATTTTCGAATAATGGAAGTACAGTAACGTTATTTCGAGCAAACAAGCAAATTTCTCGTTTTTTTTTGTGATTGCTTAAAAAATACTAGAGGTATTATAGTTTCTTTTTTTTTTCATTCTTATTAAGTTTAAATGTCGTATGTAGTATGAAAGCATTGTCACTCCAATCTAAGATTGACGCAAAGTTTCCCTTTAAATGATTGTGGCATTGCGCATCATTTTTTAGGCAGCATAAAAATGTATTAGCGAGTGTAGTGCTGAATTATTTCATAACTCCTAAGGTACAATATACAACAGTTTAAGAGTCAATGACTCAACTAAAGTATGTAAAATAAACCACAGCATTGTAATTGCCTATAGAACTATAATTAACTATAATATTTTTGTTTAATATCATACAAAAAAATCTTGTCCCAGTGTTTATTTATCTACCTGTTCAGAATGCATATCGGGCAAAAGCACCTACGCCGTGTCAGCTAGCTATTATTATATTTTTCTGGTTAAAGTAGGATTACACTACCATTTATCTCATAAATAATTTTCTGATCCTCTCACTGCACCTCCCAACTCTGCATATCCCCGTCAACATGTGTCAGGAGTGTACAAGTCAAAGTGTGAATGTATTTGCGGAAAGGACACCCGATACGGTGCGGTTGGCTACAGCCGGGAGAACACAGATACCACTGTTTGTTGGATACACAGTCTTATTTAGCTAGGGATAAGGTTGAAGTTAGCCGGCTTTTAACGGATCTGAATGTTGCCCTACGTACAGTTGATGGGTAAATATACAGGTTTACCTCAAAAATGTGGGATTTTTTAAATACGCCATTTAGACATTGGGCTTAAGACCAAGTATTGTAAGAGATAATCATCATCATCAACCCATTATGTCCCCACCGAAGGGCACGGGTCTCTTCCCCGAGGAAGGTATAGGTCATACTCCACCCTGGTGGCCAAGACCGGATTGGTGTAGGCTTGTATGACTAGTGGCTGGTCTTACTGTCAGAAGTTTTCAAGCCGCCCTTAGGCCTCTGGCTTGCCTTAACGACTGCCATCATCGACGGCAGCCGCGATCAACTGCTTAACGTTCCTTGCGAAGCTTGGAACCGCTCTGAAAAATGCCCCTAGCGTTAGTCATAGAACGGTCACCCATCCACGCACGATCGTTTAAGATCACTCAGGCTGCCGGGGCTACGAGCGGTTCGAGCGAAATAAATAATAAATAAATAAAATAAAGTTTTAAAGCTGTTGATTGAGGAGTCTTCGTCATCTCATTACCGGTCGCGACAGAATCAGATTTCATTCGCACTCGAAGAATATCAGAGGCGCTAAATGTGGGGTTGCATTTGTTTTATTTTTGAACAACAAACAAAAAGGTGTGTGACTAAGGTTGGCCTGTCAATCTGTTGCAGGGTTTTATTTTACTTTATGCATTTATGCTTGTTCATTATTAAACCTGTAGATTTTTTGGTGTGCCGATGGCCTCACCATAACAATTGTGTTCGACGGCTGTTTTGTTCCGAATGTTCGTTACTCTAATTAGAAATACAACGAAATTATGCAAGAAATCTATGCTGAATAAAAAGTATCTAATATAATGATAATATTACAAAAATATTATGATTGCTTTGACTAAACAAACCTCAATCAACAACTGCCACAGAAAATATGCGCTAGCCCCACATTGGTACATTTAAAAAGCAGCTGCAATCTCTTTCATAATTTCGAGGTTTATGTTTATTTATGTATTGTTTATGCATTCTATTCATTTTTACATGTATTTAGTTTATGTAGTGTATTTATTTTCTGCAGAAAGTAGGAATTTGTTTAGGATTTTTGTAGTTTATGTAGTCTATATTGTACACGTATATTGACCCGTTTTTTAGCGCTGCACCGACTCGCTAATGTTTGCTGGAAGAAATCTCTTACAGAGATAATCTAGCCTTTGTGCATGTTGATTTTTTAATGTAATGTTCTGTTTAATGTTATGCGCCTAGCGTGGGAGTAGACCATAATTTATTGTAATTAATTTCTTATAAATAAACTTTTTTTTTTAAATGTTTTGTGTGCAATAAAATATAATAATATGCTACTGACTTTGAGAAGTATGGGCTTCATTTATTGCTATAATAAACATACAAAGTCAAAATAATCTACAGTGTTTAATACTGACTATGAATAACAAATAAATAAATAAAAGTATCACCAAAAGCACAGGTTCTTTCTCAGGAACGCAATCATATCACCCACACGAGTGCCACTATAACGGCACAAAGGAACAAATACTCAATGCTTTATGATTCCACGTCATTAGAACTCTAATTGGCGTAGACGGTTATACCATTACGCGTCTCACAGATTACTTGGAGCAATTTTTGTGAGAACTAACAGTACAGGCCGTGAACAGAGAGTAGGTGCTATTGAGATCGTCGCGTCCCTTTCTTTCGTACTTATTTTCGATGAAAAAACTATTTAAAATCTTTGTTATGGTGAGTCGATCAACCCAAAAAATAAACTACAGGTAATAGTGTTTCTATTTATATATATATCTAATTTAACTGCTTTGCTGCCTTTATTACTTTTTTAATCTTGAATGCATATTATCACAAAGTTAGGCTTAAGAAAAAGGGAAATTTAATTAGTAAACGTATGTACAAAGAATATTCTTATCTTCAGCATCAGCCCATTATGTCCCCACCGAGGGGCACGGGACTCTTTCCAGAGGAAGGTATGTATAGGCCATATCCCACCACGGGGGCCAAGTTCGGATTGGTGGAGGCTTGTAAGACTAGTGGCTGGTCCTACTGTTAGAAGTTTTCAAGCCACCCTAAGGCCTCTGACTTGGCTTAACGACTGCCATCTATCGACGGCAGCCGGCAGCCATTCTAATCTTGTCTTAATAGAAATCAAAACCTAGACAAATTGTACATTACATCACATAAACTGACGCCTGTATCCCAGCTCGAAGAATTGCTCAGTTGAATTGGCAGTAGACAGGGTACACATCTTGGAGAATTGATGGCTGATGAGGCGAAAAAATTCTGACCTGGCGACCGCAAACCGGAGGACGCAGTGTGGGCTCGCTCCCCACCAGATGGTCTTACGACCTGGACCTCGTTAGTACATTACTGTACGATGGCAGACACATGGTCGCATCACGTGACGTGTTTTTTTCATACCATTGACGCCTAGCTTGTCTGATATGTGTGCGCGCGTAGACTTGAAGCGGCAATGAAACTAAATCGCCATGTATATGGTATTGTCATTGTACTACAATGCATTCACAGAATCTATGTCCTGGTGACAGTGGCGGAGAGTCACTGAATGTAGGCGGCATAAGACCGGGAATCTTACAATAGTATGAGGGAGGACTATGTCTTGCAGTGTACATCAAATTGCTGATGATGATGATGTATCCCAGGGTTTCCTATTTGTCACGATCCTGATAGTCTATCGACTTCTTTTGCAACTCTCTTTTGTCGAGGAATAGTTGGAACTTCTTTATCGCTTTTGACTGTACCTAACTGTACATGTGTTTTGTTACATCAAGGTCAAAAGCTTCGAACGCATCTTTAGCTTAGACACGCAGTAAATTAAGGTAAATTTGTGTGGCAATTTTCTTTGAAAGAATATAATCTTCTTTGTCCAACTTTTTTTTTGCTTTTTTCGAAATATTGTTTAAACATAAAGATGTTTATGTGTTTACGGACGTAGTGAAGAAAGACCTCATAGAGTGCGAGACTTCTGAAGAAGATACCGAGAATAGGGCCAAGTAGAGGGAGAAAATAAGGAAAGCTGTTATGTGGGATTAAAAGCCAGGAAGAGAGAGAGTCTCTCTTACACAAATGAAATATTCAGTGCTACTTTGTCTACCAATACCTAAATTCAATGCCTATACCTAAGACAGGATGTCGTGTCTTGCATAAAATTCAATGTATTTACAATTTAACGGACTAAGGATTGTCAGTATATCATCATCAACCCATTATGTCCCCACCGAGGGGCACGGGTCTTTTCCCTGAGGAAGGTATAGGCGATACTCCACCACGAGGGCAAGTCCGGATTGGTGGAGGCTTGTAAGACTAGTGGTTGGGCTTTCAAACCGCCCTAAGGCCTCTGATTTGGCTTAACGACTGCTATCTATCGACGGCAGCCGGCACCAAGCTTAACGTGCCTCGCGAATCACGGAACCGCTCTGAAAAATGCCACTAGCGTTAGTCATAGACGGTGACTCATCCATGGACTGAAAGCGCTGTATGTTGCTTAACTTTAGTGATCGTTTAAATAAAATTGCCTCTCAGGCAGCCCAGGCTACGAGCGATTCTGTCAGTATATATTTAAGAACAATTAATATAATTCATTAATAACTATCAGTTCCAAAACAAAATATTCAGCGTTATCCCAAGAAATGATCAGAAAGTCTATCAAAATAAAACATTCAAATGTATTGGGATACCTTATGGCATTCTTTTTCATTATTGACAAAATATAATATATTTTGTATGGTCATCTTGTATTGCATACTTTATCCTGTAAAGGTAAGGTCACAAAAGCGAATAATATTATGTGGTTATAACTCCGCATAGTTTAACGCTATTGGTTGAAAAAAATCACCTAATCAGCAAATCAGCATTTGATTTGAATATTAGTGATTCTATTAATCTGTTTAATTAGCTTCATAAGTCTGGTTTTATTTGCATTCTTTTTTGCAGGGTTGGATGACCTCTAGTAGTTTTGTTAACTATGACTTAACTTGACTTTTATCACTAGAAATTTTCATTAAGTAAATGCTTAACTGTAGTTCTGTCTCGTCAAATTTCTTTGAAAAGAGCGTGATAGAACGTTACTTAAGTATTTACCTAGTGTAAAATCTCAATTCAGAAATTGGCCCTAAGCACAGAAGTCTGATTATGCGCACCAAACATCCTCTCGAAATCATGACTTTAGCGATACTGACGAACGATTGGAATCGTTTCATGTTGATGGTGTTATAACAGAACATTTAACATTTACATACAGGCACATACATTTTTTCTGGCCCCACACTAGGATACCCTGTGTCGTGGGAACCAGAAACAGCGACGTCACAAACATGTAAACATCCAAGACCTGGGTTTCTTTTTTTTTTGTCCCCAGCCGGGATTCGAACCCGGGACCTCTCGCAGGGTAGGTGGATGCACTAACCACTGCGCCACGGAGGTCTTTATGCTCCCTATGGTATCAACTGCCTCATTGGTCTAGGCGTTAAGGCGCTTACCTACGAGGTCGTGGGTTCGAATCCCACCGTACATTTGTACAAATGGCCTCAGACTGGGTGTTTTTCTGTGTTTGTAATGTCCTTGCCTGGTTATCATAGCACAGAGTATCCTAGTTTGGGACCAGGTCAAGAATTTTGATTAAAATATTTAAAATTACATAGCATGTTACTAGTGGGTTAGCGCATCTGTCTACCATGCGAGAGGTCCTGGGTTCGAATCCCGGCTAGAGACAAAAAAAGAAAAAAAAAGCCAGGTCTTGGATGATTACATGTTTGTAATGGCGTTGTTTCTGGTTCCCACGACACAGGGTATCCTAGTATGGGACCAGAAGCAATGTACGTGCCTGTATGTAAATGTCTATGTTTGTTCTCTGCATGAGACGTTTGCAGGCTCGTGGCAAGTGAACAACCTTTGTCTCTGTCTATCCCTACGGGATACAGGCGTAAGTTTACGCATACTATTTTCTTTGCGATAAAAACTTCTACTAAACTTGCATTCGCACTATTACGTACAGCTCACATTGTTAGCGTATTCACCTATCCATTTTTTCTAGACCTGCATTTGCATAAGCCTAATTAAGAAAGCACAGGCCAAAGTGTTGGTTACCTTGGTTTAGCGTTCATTGCCGTTTCAGCCAATATGAAGGCCTCTCGCTCTAAGTTGTTATCATTAAAACGCAGGTCAATCTTCTGGTTGCTAAGCTAAGGTGTTCATTTTCATAACAGGTTGCGGCAGTGTGGTTTTTATGCGATCCCTGTTCAGAGGTTGGTCCCTCTCTCTGTGTGGTACCAAGATAGGTTATGTGCAATAGGCTATTTGACAGTGTGAAAAATAGGTAAGTATTAGCTATGATTGTTGTTGTAAGAATTATGAGTCTTAAAACCACTTTAAGGCATCTTAACTAAGAAAAAAAATGGATCACTTAAAAAAAAATGCATAAAAATTTGATAATTTTCTATTGTTTTTGTTTACTGACCTGTGACGTCATGATTGACGTCACAGTGACGCCATATTGGCGGCTTATTTTAAAAGTGAATTTTCATTTATTTTTTCAGAAGAAATAAAATTACCACCTTCTGATCACAATGAACTCATAAAAAAACCTGAGTTGGTTTTCAGAAATCTGTGAAATAGCCTATTAGATAAAGTAGAAAATTAAATGAGTTGGAGGTTTTTATAGGACTGCGAAAATATGAGCTGGTAAAAGAAAGGTAATCAAGACGCTATGTGGTAGACGATTTGCTAGATTATAAAAATACGCACTAATTTGCTTCGTAGATGGGTCATTGTATGCATCAGCGCTGAGGTAAGTAAAAACCTCAAACAGTAAGATTTCCTTACGATGTTTTCCTTCACAGTTAGCGGGGGGTATTGCTACTGCAACTTCACAAATATATTATGTTACTTAGCAACTTAGTACATTGCGGGATTCATATCCGCGATGTCCGAAAAGCGAGTCCGGCATTCCACTGCTGCCCTACGATCGCATTGCAAAATTTTACTAAATGTACTTTTGTAAGTTTCTTCAGTGGAAACAGTTAATTCAAAATATGTACCTAAGATTTTTTCAACGAAAAGAACAAACTACTGATTTGGTTTTCCTGCAATTTTTGATGAAGAAAAACTCAACTTCTTCCTCAAACGACGGTAACCACACAGGAGAAGCAGCTATCGGCACCGGTTCATTATTCAGCGTTCCGTATAAATCTCTCTAATGCTTCCATATCTTATAAATCTTAGGCTCTCTGCTTAATTAGAATGAGCGGGATGCGCGCGCGCTTTTTGCCTGGGACGTGGGAGAATAGTATTTCGGATGGATGCGGCAATTTTGTTATTAACTTACGTTGCTAAAATATTCCATTCTATTCTATTCTGAACGGTCGTGGGCCGTTCCAGTAGAGACCACGAACTAGCAAACTAGGAAACCGACTATCTGAGGCAGATTGCTGGCACTGGTTGAATGAGGGTAGCCGAGGACAAAATGAAGTGACGTGCTTGTGGGACTTTTGGGAGGCTAATTGATTGTCATTGTTAATTTTTTTTTATTGTTACGCTTTATTGCACATAAGTTAAAAAAACATAAAAACTTAAATAACAGGTACGTGTCGATGTACTAAGGCGGACTTATCTTTAAAACAAATCTTCCAGCCAGCCTAAGAAAGGTTTTGAACAATAAAACAGACAGCGGGAAATGGCAAATAAAGCTCAATAGGTAGTTGGAAAAAAGAAATGAATGAAAGAAAACAAATCTAGATTTCTAAATTTCTAGAAACCTTAAGGACCTTAATTTTATTGAACTTTTTGCGTTTTTGCAAAAAGTTTAATAAAATTTCTCTCTAAATGAAAGTAACTTTTTCCATTGATGTTACTGAAGCTATTGGATGCCTGATAGTAAGGTACTTGCAAGGGTTTGATTTTTAAAATATCAGATACCACATCCACAAAAAAAGTATTCGTCATTCAAAATTTATCATTGAAACATTACACTCCTACATGAAAGATGGCGCTGGCCACCTACTGCAGAGTTGCACAGCTTTATTCGAGCCCCCGGCACAACCAAAAATAGACCTTATTACCTTACTTCGTAGTTCATAAGAATTAGAAATTAGCGTCGCACGTATTTTGGTTGCAGGAAAAGGTCGCATAATACGTTGCATCAATGCTAAGGCCAACCCCGAGTGGTATCAGTTATGTGTGGACCCTCTTTTATGTTTGTAGTCGTTGATAAATGGCCTGTGTGTATGCGAAATACAATTTTATTTCAATTTGCGCTCAGGTATGGATTACTGAGAATTGATAGCTGGATAAGAATTCTATAGAAACCGTTTTTACATACTGGAGCTAGATACATAAATAATTCTTTATTGCATAAACACCAGGAATTGCATAAGAGCGTTAACAATATGGTACAAAATTGACGGTCTTATTACTAATAGTAATTTCTTCCAGATAACCATTGACGGAAAAAGAGGAGCTAAATGACGGATAGTCAGTGCAACTAGACAATATTAAAGAAAATATTTCTATATCTAATACACTACACACACATAAACGGTGCATAAGAGAAAAAAAAACCCAGGTCTTGGATGTTTACATGTTTGTGACGTCTGTGTTTCTGGTTCCCACGACACAGGGTATCCTAGTGTGGGACCAGAAGCAATGTATGTGCCTGTATGTAAATGTTATGTTATAAAAAAATATATTATTGGTCTGTCTGGCTCGTTGCTGGCGCCGTTAAGGCACTTAGCTACCAAGAAAGAGGCCGTGGGTTCGATTCCTACTGGGGCCGCCCTATATTTGTACAACAGGCCTCAGTCTGTGTGTTTTTTTGAGGAAAACAATAATGTCCATAGTTAATTATGAAGCCCTTGCTCTTGCACTAGGATAACCTGTGCATCAGGAGCAAGTGTCTTCCCTTAACTAAGTACCAGACAAAAAGAAAAACAATGAGTATATGAGTAAGTCTTTTATAGAAATCAAAAATAGAAAAACTTGCTTAGAGCTTATTAAGCCATTTTGTTTTCAAAATGACAAGCAATGAAGTTTATAGAAAAACAAAGTATTAGTTTAATTATTTATAATGTTGTGTGCAATAGTGTGTGTGTGTGTGTGTGTGTGTGTGAGGGTGTGTGTGTGTGTGAGTGTGTGTGTGTGTGTGTGTGTGTGTGTGTGTGTGTGTGTGTGTGTGTGTGCGTATGTATGTGTGCGTGCGTAGGTGCGTGGGTCCCGTGCGTGCGTGCGTGTGTATTGAGTGTATGTATGTGTGTGTGCAACACTGCAACAATAAATACTATGAATAACTAAGTGCACATATCATCGATATCATATTATACCGCTCAATGAGAAGGCCTCCTTATCTCTTCTCCTCCATATTAAATGCATTACCGAATGGCAGTCAGGGAAACCCGGTTACACACTAGCCTCAGTTTCATTCAAAACTGGCTTCTATGCTATACGTCAGAGGAGCTACAGTAAGGTAGTAATTCTGCAACTGTCGCTAGCTGTATTCCAATCTAGGTTTTGCAGGAACTAAGCAAGAACTATTTTCCGTAGCACCATTGCTAGAGCCTAGTGCTGAGGAATATTGCGCCTTATGAGATTACTCATAAGGCGCAATATAGAATGCAATACGTTTTTGTTCGGTTCGTATTCGGTAAACGTACTAAAAAGTGATAGTTATTCTTCAATGTGACAATTTCGAGAGTAATAAAATTGTGCGTTCCAAATAAAATGGTTTTACGTCACGCCGATTTCGAGTACTTTTTATCTTGAAATTTACTAACACATTCTCTATTTGTTCAAAGCGTGTCCGCCAAGGAAGCCCCTTTACAGGCCCTTCCACACATATTAACATAACATTCACATTTACATACGGGCACATACATTGCTTCTGGGCCCACATTAGGATACCCTGTGTCGTAGGAACCAGAAAGAGCGACGTCATGTAAACATCCAAGACCTGGGTTTCTTTTTTTTTGTCCCCAGCCGGAACCTCACGCATGGTAGGCAGATGCGCTAACCACTGCGCCACAGAGGTCGTCTAACATTAGCTCAATATAATGGTTTCTTGTGCATTAAAATGCTCGAAAGCACTAGAAACACCATTAGAGGACGGATAAAAGCAATAAGTGCCTTCAGCGATATTAATTTAGCTTCCGCGAATGTAGGGCAGTTGGTTTTCCGACAGCCGAGATGGCCAGTCCGCTTGTAACCGGGTCCTGGAATAGCCTACGGGCGTTTTGCTGGGCACAGATGGAGGGTTATTGAATTTATATCTTGGAGAAATTAATTTCTCTACGGAATGTTGATGAAGTGACAGAGGTGGCAGCCAACCTGGCGACCTCTGTGGCGTAGTGGTTAGCGCATCTGATTACCATGCTAGAGGTCCCGGGTTCGATCCCCGGCTGGAGAGAAAAAAAAAACTCCAGGTCTTGGATGTTTACATGTTTGTGACGTCGCGGTTTCTGGTTCCCACGACACAGGGTATCCTAGTGTGGGGCCAGATGCAATGTATGTGCCTGTATGTAAATGTTATGTTATGTTATGTTAAAAATGTTAACCTGGCTAGGTCTCAAGTACATGCGTTTTACTTTTAACCCCTCAGGAATGTACACTTTTTCTTTCACAACTAATTTAGTCATTCACAGAAAGGCCGTTTCCGATTAAGGGAAGAAAATAATAATATGCCCTGTCGTGATAATGGACAGATTTTTTTTCTACAGTCACTTACGTCTAGAAGTGTAACTGTGTCCAGTTTGGTTGAATAATTATATGCGGTTCCACAGAAAAAAAAAAACGGAAATAATGAAATATGGTTTTTCTCCAAAACTATTTAACTTTAATGTACTATTATTTTTACTACTGTACTATTACTGTCACAATTTTCAAAGTGTATAACCACCGGTTTCTCAAATGCTAATAGTCTGTTAATCTGTTGTTAACAGTAGGTACATTGACAGGCTGTTAGCGTTCAAGAAACCGGGGGTTAGACTTGCTCATCGACTGTGGTCTATCATCTTCAAAATTCGGTTCAAAGTGCCGTCGCAAGACCGACCCGCCCGGCGGCGGGTCCTCGGGGCTAATGTATCGCTGCTAGAGTGCCTTTTTCATTGATTGATTTTGCGTAGTGAATCTTCTGTACCTGTACTATTATGTATTCATTTTGTGGGACGGGCCTCTTCCCTGAAGAAGGTATAGGTCATACTCCACCACGGGGGCCAAGTCCGGATTAGTGTACAAATGTTGGCTTCTGTGAAATACATCTAACACAGCATAACTAAGACGAGCAAAGTAACCAACGACGCTAGCTCCGTTTCTGCTCACCATGATTAAGCTCTGCGAATCAGAGCGAAACCCGGTCGGACTCTTCCGGCAAAAAGTCAAGAAGTGTATCCGGAATAAAGTTAATAACATCTAACATCGTTTGCAATTAACATTGAAATATTTTCATACTATTGACAATTACACAGGCCATTTTGTTAAATTAAATACTGTTGTATCTTAATAGTGCATAATTAGCTACAGATCACTAGAAATATGAACTAATTTGCACGATCCATAAAACAAGTCATTTGATTTTATTGAACCACTCGCTTAGATTGAGCGGTTCTACATTAGACTTTTATAATAGCTTCGAGGTGTCAGTGGCCCTTTTTTCTTCAATATTCGCCTTTATGTAGCTTGAAATAAGAACAGTCGCAAGAATAACTGGCAGTGAGTAGCACCGGACTGCCGTAAGGATAGAAAGTAGAGCGAGTGGTATCAGTAGTGGTCGAAATAGGTTAAGTATAAAATGCCTGCAGTTGGTAAGGAGGCACACATGCACAGCATAGACCATAACATGATAAACTAATTTTTGAAGTAAAACTTTCGTAAGCACCACAACTAATCTGATCGGACTCTTCCGACAAAAAATCAAGTAAGTGTATCTAGAATAAAGTTAACAAATCAGTTTTAGTAGCCACAGTGCTCTGCAAGCTATTTACAGTGCGGCGGAAGAGTATTTATTTATTTATTTATTAACAGATCTGTGGTGAACCAACAGCTATTACAATAAAATAATATATAGTGTAGGGATACAGAAAGCCAATTACAGATTTATAAATTAGAAAATTTACTACTCTAGCTAGCTAGTAGTAACTACTTCAGCTAAACTGGGCTTTTGTACCTTACTCTTACAGCTTACCTGACATTAACTATATGTTACATTAAAATATTCGACAGCATCTTCTCCACATAATCTATTAATTGTAAAACTAACAACTTTGACGTTTAATATGTATTTTTTTACTATGAATAAAAATATTTGATTTTTTTGACAAAAAAAAATTCATTATTCTTAGAAGATTTAAAATTTTGGTATGTAGCTATGCCGAGATCAGCTCCCACATTACGCCCGTTAAATCCTGTCGATTCCAATAGTAAAACTGGCAAATTACTATGGCAAAAGCTGTGCTTTTCATCGTACACAATCGCGTGAGCAATAGATTTATTTACCTGAATAATTGAAGACGTGAATGGATGAAGGTGACATGTCGTATTTTCGTAAAAATTGTAGAAAATTGTAGTAAAACTTACTCAAAATGTAAAAAATTGCACTTAAAACCTTCGTCCACTCACGTCTTCAATTCAATGTTATTATATTATTACCTCATTGCTAACTGTAGGTTTTTTGCCTCCACCTATTCCCATCACTGGATATTAGGGATACTTATGTGCTATCAGGATAATGCTGTCACCAGCAAGTAATACATGACTTCAGATTTAGTAAACGGTGTCACAATTACATTTTATAGATATAACCTTGTTTTTCTGAGTCTGCTTAGTAAGATTGTTTCCCGAACTTGATGTGCAATTGGTGTTTTCTTACTTTTGTAAGAATATTAAGGGTTAAATTTAGAAAAACGGCGAAACACGTGTCCAATCAAATTATGTTGAAGAGTATTTTTTCAGAGTTTCAAGAAAATTAGACAACATTCTTTATTCCTCCGATACAAATTTTGGCAACCCTTTTAGCCCTTTTACGGGTTGAATTTAAAAAAAAATCGGTCTTAATTTAAATTAGGGTAAAATATACATTGATTGGCACCTTAAGCAAAACCTTGACTTAATTTGCTTCCTAAGCATTCAATTTCATATTCAATCACTATTAACTATTTTTATTAGTTAGAATATGAGTATAGGTTGGAGATAAAAAATAATTCTTGCTTGTTGTGATAGTTTTATTTAAGAAAAATAATAATAATTTGAAAATTTCTCCAAAACTACAGTCATTGGCATTACAGGTACAAAAATTGTCACTAATAATATCAGTAATTGGCACTTATAATTTGTATGCATTTTTTGTACTTAAAAATGCTAATTATAAAAAACTACCAAAATGCCCTTAAAAATTTTTTCTTAATATTTGTGTTTAAAACTCACTGTGCCAATGACTAGGTGGGTGCCAGCAATACTATGGTTTACCCTATATACAGACCCTCTGTGCAAAATTTCAGCTTCCTAGGTCCAACGGCTTGGGCTGGGCGTTGATGAGTGAGTCAGTCAGGACTTTGAATTTTATTTATTTAGATAACCCCGTGTATGAAAAAAATGGGTGGTCGTTTTGAAGAAGCTCTCGCCGAACCCACAGTCGCCAGCAGCTCTGCCTTCACGAACGCACCGCGACTCAATTAATTTACGGGCGATATTGCAATGAACACGTAAAAGTTGATATTCTATCGCTACAAGAAGGAACTAGTTCTCCAACTGCCCACACTCATGATCTTGCAAAATAATTATCTTGTCTCCTGATACGCTTTGCTTATTATGTTGTTAGCAAGTAGACGATATTATGCGCTAGACCCGTTATGGGGCTGTGGACGATGATTAAATACTTTGTTACCTGAGTGGTTTGGTGTAATCTAATTTAATAATGTCATTATTGAAACCTACCAATGTTTTTGAACCAAACTTTTCGTAAGCACTGCACATTGTAAATTTTGGTCTGGTCGGACTCGTCCGATAAAACTAAACGTAAGTTAATCCGGATCAAAAATTAACATCCTACAAAAGTTGATTAAATAAGGTTTGAAAAGGTTATTTAAATTTTAAAAACTTTATGGTAGCTCTGATTAAGAAATCTTACATACATCTCTCTCTCTAACAATATTGGTTATGTGGTTTATTGGACCCCACCGAGGGGCACGGGTCTCTTCCCTGACCCTGAGGAAGGTATAGGCTATACTCCACCACGGGGGCCAAGTCCGGATTGGTGGAGGTTTGTAAGACTAGGGCTGGTCTTACTGCTGGCAAAACTTCTAGTTTTCACGCCGCCCTAAAGCCTCTGACTTGGCTTAACGACTGCCATCTAACGACGGCAGCCGGCACTAACAGCTTAACGTGCCTTGCGAAGCACGGAACTACTCAGAAATATGCCACTAGCGTAAGTCACAGAACGGTCACCCCATCCATGCACTGAACGCGCCCTATGTCGCTTAACCTTCGTGATCGCGTTTAGAGCACTCAAGTGATCCGTATTTCATTTCGAACGTTTTGTGTCATAGCGCTTATTTACTTTTACCCAAGTGTTTTGCGTTCTTCGTTAAATGTTGTGTCATGTAACAGTTTAACAGTCTTATTAATAAAAACGACCTATAGTGTGCTTGTAGCGCACTTTGGCTATAGTCCTCTATTAGACATATAGTACGCTCTAACTTTTCCTTATTAATAAAAGTACAACAATCCTACTTTAACTATCGTGCTCTTTTACGACCTGTCAATTTGGCAACGTCGCGTACTATGATTCGTTCATTCTTTTAAGTCTGTGGAAGTGTCAAAACACCCAGATTGTCTAATCTATGTACATGACAAGAAAAAAAAGTTTTCAACTTTTCGTTTGAAAGTTTTTAAACAGGATACATTTAAAAAGAATTGAATTGAAGAGGATACCATTTTATTTTATACAAAGCCAATGTCAACTGTGAGAGCAGATTCGTCGGTGTCCAGTAATAGCCAAGGTAATATAGGTAATCCGTAGTCAATCAGGGTCCAGTAAACAGGCCAAAAACGTTCGATAATAGCACTTTTTCACGAAAAACCACTTCAGGACTTCAATGACAACCAAACCACTTCAGACAACAATCTGACAAATGCACACTTTTGTAATCTGTGGTTTTGCAACCACAGATTAAAATATCGCTTATAGTAAGCTTGTAGTCGAGATAAATTAGGGCCATATCAACTATAACTTATAGCAGGGTTATAGCCCAGTTATAATGTGGATTTTGTTTTATTAATAACGTTTTTGTGAAACCCTATTATAATGATCTTATAAGGCCAATAGCAGTGCTTTTAGTGACCTCATCATCAACCCATCATGTCCCCACCGAGGGGCACGGGTCTCTTCCCTGAGGAAGGTATAGGCCATACTCCACCACGGGGGCCAAGTCCGGATTGGTGGAGGCTTGTAAGACTAGTGGCTGGTCTTACTGTCAGAAGTTTTCAAGCCGCCCTAAGGCCTCTGACTTGGCTTAACGACTGCCATCTATCGACGGCAGCCGGCACCAACTGCTTAACGTGCCTTGCGAAGCACGGAATCGCTCGGAAAAATGCCACTAGCGTTAGTCATAGACGGTGACCCATCCATGGACTGAACGCGCCGTATGTTGCTTAACCTTAGTGATCGTTTAAGATCACTCAGGCAGCCCAGGCTACGAGCGATTCAGCCTGGGCTGCCTGTTCATTTAGTGACCTGACTTTTTATTAATAAGGCTGTTAATGTTTAGTTTTAAGTACTGTGAATGAATGATTTTTCTTCTTCTTCTGCTAATCTTCCTGTAGATTATGCCATCAAAATGATCGCGATAACGGGTTCAAAACCATCGATTGTAATAAAAATATTAATGCAAACGACACTAATTAATTGTCCCATCGATAAAACCGCTCGATATAGATCTCTATCGATGTGAAATCGATGATAATTACAATAAACTGTTTGGTAAAGCTCGCCGAAGCTGAATTAACCAAATTAACTCTTATTGTCACTGTACTAAATGTCATTATAGAATAATAATATACGTAATTTCTTAGCGTCGCTAACTTGTACATCCCACATTGGAATTAATTTATATTCATTTATTCTAAGTAGCGGAGGTAGCTAAAGGAGCTGCATCTGGTTGTACCGTGTCCGGATTTATTTCCTGTCTAATTCTAATATTGCTGAGTACCAAAATGCAGAAAAGAGAAATTTATATCAACGTAAAGAATTTACCTTCTGTTTGTCAATGTTCTTGTAATTTTAACCTTTAACGTCACGGGCGGGGTCTAAGCAGACCCCACGCATTGTTTTTAATGGTATTTTTTTAAATTAACAAGTTACGATCGCGTGTTTTCGGCTAATCTCAGTGCGATGCAAGGCCTTTCAGCGAGTGGAAGTTCGTCGGTCTTCTGCTAAGGTAAGTTACATTTTTGCTTCCTTCGGGATACCTGCAGACCCCACCCGTGATTTAACGTAGTAACTTTTTTCACTTTAGTTATGTTTTTATTTGTTACTTTTTCAGAATTGGTGTTGTATAAATGAAAGAATAAGTCGCCGACTAACCAATAATCAAATTGCACAAATTATTCACGATCTTAGTGACTCTGAAAGCGAAGGAATAGGAGACACACCTCAAGAGAACGTTAGGTTATGGTAGTAAGTTTCAAGGACTGTCATTTTTTTTTCTATAATGTTTATTGCTATTTTTTCTTATAATTACTTGTTTTTGGTTCTTATTTTATTAGAAAAAAATAGTAATTTAGTCAGAAGTTGACTATTTTGTCAAATTTTAGTACATTAAACATGTGCTTCAAAATTCTATGTACGAGATTGACTGATTTGATAAAAATGTTCCTTACTGTCAAAAAACTGATTGTTTTATGTATAATAAATACTTTTCATAAATATTATAATGTCTTTTCTTATAATCTAACCCGTTTTTTTTAATTATTAAAAAAATATGAATATACATGTAAATTTATATTGGGGATACTTCTGGACCCCACGCGTGACGGAATGTTATCCTAAACAACGCGTGTACTTAAAGGTTAAGTTTGCCACTGCCTTGGGGCCAAATGTGGAGAAAAAGGCACAGCAAAAAAAAAAAACTCCACTCTGACCGTATTTTCTCAAATCACCTCAATTCTAATACTGGTATGAATGTTCAGCGACCTAAGAATGTCAGGACTCATGAGCGCAATCAATACTTGCAATGTCAAACATTATTTAATAGTGAACGGGGTTGCAAAATTTTGAAGTAAAGTCCACGCGGACGAGTCGCGGCTGAAAGCTAGTTATTACTATGTATAATGCGTAAGACACCACCATTACATTTTGGCATCTACTTTTTCTTTGTGAATTTTTATTCAGATTAAAATTTTGGGGCGAGGAGGATGAAAGTCCCACTCTTGATAATTGCAACAAGGTCTTCTTACACCCACAATATTTAACGATCAATCATAGTACAGGATGATCTAGTTTGATTTTCGACGTGTCATGGTATTACACATATTTTGTCACACATTTCCGGCATGTAATAATTACCTTTGCCTTTTTTAAGTATATAAGGCGTTTGTTAACGTAATTAATTTATTTCTTTCTTGTTTTGAACAAACCCACAAAAATCCACACAAAAAAGCAGACATGTTTTCTGCCGCTTTGTTGACGTTATGAATAATATGATCCTTGCCAAATATGGCAAAACTGTAAAAGTTCCTTGTTGACTCCTCAGTCAACAGTTCATGATTCATAGTTCAGTATCAGTTTATAGTTTTCTCAATCTTAACAACATCTCGTAACAGAACCATTGTTTAACACATACACAAAAAAAAACTAATTTTTAACAGAATTTCCGAAAGACGTTTAACTACAAGTAAAAATTTCCACGAAAAACCACAATTTTTAAAGCAATTTTCTTGCTATAACAATCTTTTAAATTTGTCATTTATGTGAACCAAATTGTAGCTTCACTCCAGCCTGACCCACCAGCGTAAAATAAACTTACTAATCTGGGCACTACTATAGATATCGAGGGTCTCGAATCCTGGTCCGTAGGGTAACAATAATTAATTGGTGACCATTATTTTGTGGTGTAGAAAGCGGGTCGAAGACGCCGGTAGTTATTCGCCCTCACATTAGTCCTGTAGGGTGACGTTGGCACTGTAATTTTTCGGGAAGAAATCGAATAATATTCTTGGCTATCATTGTGACAAACTGCTCTTAATTCTTCTCTTTGAAGGTAGTAATAGAATTATTAATAATTCAATTACAGATGTAAGGATGTAAGGAACGACTTTATCTGGAGTGCTTATTAATATTTGCTTATATGCTATTTATTTAACCACGGTAAGAATATTGGTGCCAATTAGGTACTTCCACAAGGCTATTAAAGCTAGGATAATAATTATATAAGTGTGTATAGAGCGGGTCATGCTATGCATATAACTGTGATCGTCTGCAAACCATCAATATTTGACATAAAATCAAAGTCAAAGATGTAAGCAGACGAATCATAAGGCCTAAAATTAAATGGAGATAGGTGGCCCATTTGGTTACGAGTTTGATGGATTGTGGAAGGTTGGAGCGATTCAGCGATGGATTTCAGATTATTTAGAAATTCAAAATGTTCATCGCTCCACTCAATCGGTTTATGCTTCCGCATACACGATAAGAGAAGAGTTTCTCTTATTTTTGAGTTTGGTCGTAGAGTGTTATGCAGAGGCGATTGTGTATGGCCTGGCTAAAATAACCACTGAGCGGTGGCCAAGAACTGTTCAAGAGTGTGGGCAAACCACTGGGCCGGTGGACAGATGGTATTTATTTATTTATGTATTGTGAAAGCGGCTAGGAAACATTGGACGAGATTGGCAAGGGACTGCATTTGTTAGCGTGAAAGAGAAGAAGCCTTTGTCCAGCAGTGGGCTCTGATTAGATACATAGATAAATATAGACGTATATGAAAATACTTTCATCTACAAAGAAAATCACGGATATAGTATATAGGTATAATGTTCTAAATTTAAATGAAACTATAAGAAATAAAAAGCGAAAAGCTTATCACACAAACCTAATGAAAATATTTGAACAAAGCTCCATTATTTTCTTAAGGCGTGTTCACCCTTTTCCATTCTCGGACCTAAGTACTTTATAATAAGATATATCGTGAAATATTTGCGAGACACGGTAAAACCTACCTATCTGCGATCTCCTTTGTCCTGTATTGTTTCAAAGACCTGCATTTATTAATGTTATTTATTTACTTTCTTCCTGGACTGGGCGCTTGTTAAATTTGCAGTTAGCTACTCTAGCTAAGTATACCTAGAGTAGCTGGTAAACATATTGATTAGAAAGCCGTGCAAAAAGGAATAATAATAAGAATAAAAGAATAATAAAATAGAAAACAACGATCCTCCCTTCCCATGACGTTTGCTGTCATCCGTGAATTCTATATTTGAAATACAAAAAAGTTAACGGATTAATTAATGAATTTTAGAAAAAAAGCGTGTTCGAATGTGAATGAAGTGAAATATCTTAATTTGAAATAACTTTTTTCTTCAGCAAGCTACTTAAAGGTGACATTATTAAAAAAATACTACCTTCCTGACGGTACAGGTCTTAAGTTCCTAAAAAGATGGGTGAGTAATGACTTATTATAATTTACTTATCTGTTGGTAGCCATAAACGCATTTTAACTTTACTCTAGAAAAAGAGCTTTTGTAGCATCACATAAACGTAACAATAGTTGTATAAACATTCACATATAGACAGATAAATACATTGCTTCTGCCCCCACACTAAGATATCCTGTGCCATGTGAACCAGAAACAGCGGCATCACAAACATGTAAACATCCAATACCTAGGGTTTTCTTTGTCACAGAGGTTGACACTGTGCATGTGTGTGTACTAAAAATGTACTGAAAACCGTCATCACAAAGAGTACTTCTTTTCCTTATACCAGCTATCAACGAACATGTAAAGTCATAGTATTATCCCGCGGCTGTATTTGGATTGAGCGACTCAATCGGGGCTCTGGTGATATGTTTATGTCCCGCCAATCTAGAAACGCCGGCTGCATATGCGGCTACATTTTGCCTTCACCGATAAAATCGATGTTTGCATGGAGCTAGAAAGAGGAGCATACGGTACGATTTCACGCAGTGGGAAGAAAACCCAGATATTATGATTTGGAACTAAAACTTTGGGTATGTCCCATTTGTTCCATGGAACATGACGTAATAGACCAATTTGAGAAAATATTGTCCCTACTTGTACTATAGAACTACACACTAGCTTTTGTTCCTGTTTTTGTTGTCTGTGAATGCACAGAACTAAATGGGTATCTTTTTTCCTAAATTCTTCCATGATGAGATATAAACTCAAACTCAAATATTTTGTTCCTAGTACAAATATATTATTTACTTTATGAACGTCAAAGTTGTTTGTATAAGACGGGAATGGCATCTATGACGCGTTAAACGCGTAACGCGTTTCAATATCAACATCAAGAAATTTATATATCTACTTAGTTTGTTCATGAGAAAAAAAAAACAATTTTATTTTATTATATAGGACAAAATTTTGTAGGTCAAATAGGACCAAAACTTTCGCAAGCACTTCACATTGTAACAAATGGTCCGGATCGACTAACTTCATGTTTATCGGAAGAGTTAGATTAGTTTTCGCTCTAATTCACAGAGCTTAATCGCGGTCAGAGACGAGCAACCGACGACGCAAGCTTTATCTCTGCTCATCATGTTTAAGATTTGCGAATCGGAGCGAAACCTGGTCGGATTCTTCCGATAAAAATCAAGTAAGTTAATCCGGAAGATATGTCACACACAACGGATATTTAATGTTGTATGCAAGACCGAAAACCTTGAGAACTTTACGGGATATGTAGTGGGCATCAAAGGGCTGATGACGATGAGGATGTCAGCCGGTAGAAAATATAATAAGAAAACACATGTATTATTGCAGAAATAGTCACCCATATAATAGTGACTATCCAAGACATTGGGACACTACAAAACAGTGTATTCAATAAAGCATTCACAAACAATGGTCACGGTGTGTCTCTGCTCCTGCAATAGGCAGCTGACTCAGCATATTGCCGAGGATACTCAGCACTGATTTTCAGATTTTCACCCAGTTGACCGTAATTTCTGAGAAAATGTTTTCATTCCTGAGATAACTCCTCTTGTAAGGAGTAGAGAAGAGAAAATTCGACACAGGGTTACAAGATCTTTTCTGAACATTTGAAAGACAAGAGACAAGGGTCATGTAATTGTGTTATGTTGAAGTTATTATCATTATTGTTATTATGTGAATCCGTGCTTATCCGACTCCGGACTTTTCCTTTAAATGTCCTTCGTGCAGCCAACCCTGCCGCTCTCGAATCAGACTTAATAGTCACTCGAAAAAGTGTCAAAGTCTTAGGGCTGATCACTGAATTGAGAATGTACACTAAGTAAATACTTAAATAACGTTCTGTCACCATCTTTTCTGAGAAATTTGATGAGACAGCACTACAGTTAAATATTTACTTAGTGAAAATGCTCAAATCAGAAACAGAACAGAAATCAGGCCCATTGGCACTATTTGACTAGTCCTTATGCTGATAATTATTTGAAGTCGAGTCAGTCTCTACATTTGAAGTCGCGTCAGCCTCTAAACTTTGACAATCGCATGCAAAAAAGCAACAAACAAATCTCAGAGCGAACGTCAGTCACCGTTCCTCTCGCAGACCTTCCATACCCGTATGGAAATGGGGGCGACATTTTTGCTCACCACCACATACTAAAGTACAGAAGGTCTATAGTCTGTTAGCTTTTAGAATATACCTCCGGCTCTAGAGTAGGCTTCGACTTCCGCCGAAAGCACACGAGTGTAATACTACTTCCTGCTCTGCATAAAACTTTTCGTCACTACTTTGAAGAGTCATGTAAAGTTGTAAATAACAATACAAAATAAACCTTACCTTATTGCAATATAATCAGTTTTTGATTGCTCGGCCGAGGTTTATTCTAAAAGCTAACAGACTGTACTTTCATTTCACGTACTTCAGGGGTTTCACAGAACCTTAACTCACGGCGTTCTATGACGACTGGACGTATTCTGCAAAATTGATTAACATACAAGTTAACAAGTATAATCTGCTATGCAATGTACCTCGATTGTTATAATAAACTACGAATTAGTGATAATAATATTAACGTCTATAGTGTGTATTGTTTATAAGTTTTCAATTATTCTTGTTTTTGTGTGTGTGGACTACATCCTGTAAAAATAGTAAGCTGTAAAGAAATAAATAAATAAATAAATAAATAAAACACAATAATTTGACCTGGTCCCAAACTAGGATACCCTGTGCTATGGTAACCAGGCAAGGACATTACAAACATGGAAAAAGCACCCAGATTGAGACCATTTGTACAAATGTACGGCGGACCCCAGTGGGATTCGAACCCACGACCTCTGTCTTGGTAGGTAAGTATCATTATGGCTAGACCAACAAGGCAGTCAATTGTAATTTTAGGAAACTCTGGGTCTCGTTATTTCCCGTATCCTAGTATATTTTTTGTAATGATTAAATGTCTATTTGTGGATGTCTGTTATTGGCCTTGTGAATTGTATCTTTATTATTGTGTCAATATTATTTGTTTTCACTGTTGATGTCCCTAATAAAAATAATAATAATAATAAAATCCCCAGAAGTATCCCGGAGGGTAGGCTGAGACGAGGGTATGAAAATTGCTACGATCCGGAATTCCGGACATATCTCTTATGATTCGTTAATATTCATTATTGATTCGTGTAAAATAAAAGAGAAAGATAATAAATGAGTCTATCTTCTGTAGATTATTCTACCTGTAGAAGTTTTGGTAGGCCTATAGGCTCACCGTAACATTTTTTTTATTGTTATTTTCAAAACGCAACTGAACAATGACAATTACATGAACGCGGCGATTTCATTTCATTGCTACTAATATAAGTCTGCGCGCGTCTATGTATCAGACCTCGCAAACAGGGCGACTTGTCGCCGCGTCAAGTCGCCGCGTCAGACGCGACGTTGTCATTTGCTTCTGGCGTCTTGTCGTCGCGACTCCGCGACTCTGACGCCAAGTGTGCGGAGATTCGAACAAAATATATGAAAATTTACGGCCGTAGCCTGTCGTCGCGTCTAGTCGCCGAGCTGTCGCCTGTCGCGTGTCGCTAGTGTGCGCCTAGACTTAGGCGTCAATGGTACGAGAAAACACATCACGTGACCCGACCGTGTAACAGTAATTTTAGGGGCGTATAATAATTATGTGAGGCATTTTTGAGGATTTTTTGACCTCCCCTTTTGGTGAGATGTCGTAAGATTTTTCTCGATCCCCTCCCCTTTCCCCAATCTCACGTGAGATTTTTAAAAACTTGTACTTTGGGTATAAAATTGTTGGATTTATTTAATCGATCGATACGGCGGCTGGTCAGCAGTGGTTAAAGAATCGAAGAGCTACTGTGCTGCTCTGCGGCGCTCGGAGAAACATTAAAAAAATATTGTGTAACTGTCACGCTATTTCACACCATTTTCTTAAAATTCAAAAAAAAAAAAATTACGTGATATTGGTCAAGACCGCCCCCCTCTTTCCCACGCAATAAGATTCGGCTCGATCCTCCTCCCCCCGTACCCCTTAAATACCTCCCGTAATTAATGGACGCCCCCCTACTGTAATACAGGAACAGAATTGGGTATTTGACAAAATGTCAAATGAGTTACTTTTAAAACGGAATTTCGTATGAAAATACTTGCTTGTGACGTCACAGTTCAGAGCACTCTTTTTATGTTTCATCTATTAAAAAATTGTAATAACTAGTAAATTATTAAAAGAATAAATTTTCCGAAACATTTTGTGATTTTCGTTTTAATCGAGCATCTCAAATAATTTATTGTTAATAGTGTCAAATACCGTATTGAGCCACTGGAGTGTCGTCGATCCGCCTTTCTGTACGTCAGATGTCTCCCAGCCGCTCCGTTTCGTTTGCATCTAATATTTCACTAGACGAGCGCATCTTATTTATGTGCGGCTCAGCTGAATGAGATGTCTGTCTGTGTTTCGGTCACTAATGATGTGGGAGCAGGCCTTTTTTGCCGGCTCTAGGAAGGTAGCTAAATGAAGGGGACGCGAGGCGCATGCATAAGTTTGTGTGTCTGCTTTGGGATTTGTGGAGTGGATGCTTCACTTTATGTTCTTTAAATTTCACTTTAACGAACTTTTTTCAGAGTCTAAAAGACTGGCAGAGTCAAGCTAAGCTGACACCGATTTGATAGAATAGATCTTCTAGTATACGAAATTCTTGTAGATCATAGGAAAAAGACTTAGCTCCGCAACATATGCCGTGAAAAGAATTAGAGAACTTACTGACGTTCCAACTGCTAGGCTTGTTTATTTTAGTTACTTCCATAGTACTATATCCTATGGTATACTACTGTGGTGGGGCCGGGCAGCAGACATTGAGACTTCATCTTGCAGAAGAGAGCGATCCGATTTGTAATTTAGGCTAAAACTGTTTTGAAAAGAATAAATGTGGAGTTTCTTCTCCATGTAATCTATTAATTGTGAAACTAACAACGTTGACGTTCATAAAGTTCTATTCTCTTTGTACTTTGTAATATTCTCTTTGTACTATGAATAAAATATTTGAGTTTGAGTTTGAATAGTAAATTTGATTTGACTCAACACGCGTCACGTTGCGTCGTGTCGCGTTGCGTTTCAATCATGTGTTTCCGCGTTTAATCTATCCCAATCTGACAGAAAGCCTGTACTTGGCTTTATGCCCCGTTAGGTATGCGGAAGTCGTTTCTGATGATTTGACCATAACATGGCTCCCGGTGTGAAGGTGCTTAAATCATCAGAAGGTGGTTCTTTGATTGCCTCAACTTCAGACCGGCCAGGGTTCATGTTCCTAGTTTTAATTGGTGACTAATAAATGGTTGT
Source organism: Yponomeuta plumbellus (assembly GCA_947310845.1). Classification (NCBI taxonomy): domain Eukaryota; kingdom Metazoa; phylum Arthropoda; class Insecta; order Lepidoptera; family Yponomeutidae; genus Yponomeuta; species Yponomeuta plumbellus. The sequence goes on along the minus strand of OX371194.1, from coordinate 20,980,481 downwards.
AAACCGTAAGGATAACTGTGCACAAAAGTGTTGTTTATATCTGGTTAGTTATCTTGATTGGCATTGGGGTATAATCCTGTAGCAGAATGGTTTTTGTTTATACGCAGACAATTATTTCGTACTCGTATTGAAAATTTTTCCGCAACTAATACCGCAATTTAATTGACAAAATTCTGTCTTTCCAGAACAAATCCTATCCAAATTGCCCCGTGCTACATTTTCCAAAGACATTATGTCAGCATCTGTACAGACGTAGGCTAAATACTATACCCCACTAATAACTATTGCATTTCTATAAACTTTTACAGTCTTAACCCTGTCTCAAGACCTAGATCTCGTTATAGCTAAAGCCTCTTAGGTAATAATCTTTAGATACCACTTCCTTCTGCCCACATCTTCACTAACTTTTCCTCTACGCCTCGTTCAAAGAAAAATAGCCTCTAGTTAGTTGTGTTACGAAGCTAGTAAGACGCATAATCTGTTCATATTTTCTAAGTAGTGATGGTTTACAACTGTCTTGAAGACGAACGTTATGTTGACAGTGTTTACGCATATATACGTGTTATTGGCCCCGCAAGATTTTCCTGATTAACGAATGTGTGTTAAGTACCTAGTTAAGATTTTATTGGCACGTCAGATTTCTTGGCTGGGACCTTCTCCTGACTTTGATTGAGATATTATTGACAACACTGATCAATTAGCGACCGGCCGTTGTTTTGTACCGAAGTTCAATAATCAATTTCAAGGTTGCTCAAAGAATTCCTTCTCCACTCCTTTCTCCTCTAGAAATACGGCCTGGCAGCGGCTAACATACTCGTAGTAAGAATTTACATTCTGTTTGCTGAATTTCATTAAATTCAGAGTTAATTGAATATTACTATTCAAACAAAATTAAAGCTCATTTTTTTCTGTCGTGCTTAGATGATATTAAGAGTGCATTTCTCTTTATCGTTAATTGGAGCTAGTCATACTTAGGCGTGGGAAAATATCCGAACAAAGCAGGAAAACTACTACAAATGTTGCGCTATCTAATGGAATATAATCATAACCCAACCCAACCGTATCAAAAAGTACTTACTAGAATTATAACACCACGCTTAATTCACTACTGATGCAGTACGCCGTTTTTGTAGAAGGTTGAGACGATTCAAAGCAATTCATTTCTTAAATTTCGACTTAACTTAGTAACTAATTTTTAACAACCAGTAAGTATATCCGGAATAAAGTTAATAATGTCAAGTGCTGCATGAATGAATGTTGTACATGTACATGAATGTCGATTTACGGTAACTACATCAATAAAAAGATTGTAGTATTTTTGCGCCACAAAACTCGCGATTTGTATTTGCATACCTGTATTTGCTGTATTTGTATTTGCTACCCATGCTAAATTAACTCGTATTCAGCTGCTGTCCATTTGTAGATTTCGGTACCCAAAGAGTCAAACGGACCCTATTACTGAGACTCCGCTGTCCGTCCGTCCGTCCGTCTGTCACCAGGCTGTATCTCACGTACCGTGATAGTTAGACAGTTGAAATTTTCACAAATGTTGTATTTCTGTGGCCGCTATAACAAAAAATACTAAAATACATAATAAAATAAATATTTAAGAGGGCTCCCTTACAACAGACATGATTTTTTTGCCGCTTTTATTGATAACGGTACGGAACCCTTCGCGAGCGAGTTCAAATCGCACTTGGCTAGTTTTTTTAAAATAGGCAATGCCGATGATCGTTATCGCTCAACCGGAGCTGTTCATACACCCTCTAATAGTTTCAAGCCAGTTAAAGAAAACATATACATACATAAATTCGCGCCAATATTCCAGTGGGGTAGGCAGAGACTAGGGACTGTCACATGCCACGAAAAATCGATGAAAATACAGGCACAACAGAAAAACAAATTAGAATCTGCAGTGTTATTACATCTACCGCATGTTTCTACTCAATAGCCCCTTCATTTGCACTTGTTGATGTTATCACGTTAATCTCCATAAATTAATGGAATCACTGCATTTGATCTTACCCCTTCACATCCACTTAGTTCCTAAGCATATCAGTTACTGTAGGATCATAATCAGTACGACTGATTTTGTCGTATTCCGGCTATTCCAAGTGGGTAACTAAATATGCATCGTAATTACTAAATTATTTATTACCTGGAAGATGTTATTACCGTAGAACGTTATTTTATTACTGACTATTTGTTTAAGGCTTACGTCTTGTCCATGCTTTGAGAAAGTGCCTCCTGCTTATACTTAATTACTACTTAGTTTTTCACGATACATACATAAGCTCACGCCTGTATCCCAGAGGGGTAGGCGCCTAGTTAAAACGAACCTGACAAAGCACTTTCGTTTCATCGACATGACAATGCCATCGATACGATCTTACGATATTTGTTTTCTATACAAGTTTTTGTAGTTCATGCCCTATTATTGGATTATTTTGAAAATACGTAGATATTAAAAATAATTCGTTTGAAAAAATATGTATATAGAGAGATAAACGATATGGCGGGGAGTCACTGGGTGTGATCGACATAAGACCAGAGCCACGATTCTGATAATGCATTATAGTACGATGACAAATACACGGTCAGGTCACGTGACGTGTTTTTTCATACCATTGACGCCTAGATTGTTTGACATGCGTGGGCGCGTAGACTTGAAGCGGCAATGAAAATAAATCGCCATGTTCATACAGATGTCATTGTACTACAATGCATTAAGAGAATCTAGGAACAGGGCCACGATTCTGTTCGTGCATTATAGTTGAATTACAGTTGCATGGTCTGGCCACGAGACATAACTTCTAATTCCATTCACGGGTACAATAACGAAGTCGCGTGCGCGCATTGATTTTAACCGGCAATGAAATTAAATCAACGCAGCCATGCAAGTGTCATCTTACCACAATGCATTAGCAGTATCTAGACCCAGGAAGCTTGGAAAACCATGAGGGAGGCTATTGATGAGATAGATAGAATATTCTTTAATGTACACATAAATTAAATTACCGAAAATGTATGCACTGCGAATCTAAAGACTACTCTAGACCGCGGCCGTTGGAAAGAGTTCCCAAGGTATTGACAGCATTCAACGACCTCTGTGGCGCAGCGGTCAGCGAATCTGACTGCCACGCGAGAGGTCCTGGGTTTGAATCCCGGCTGGGGACAAAAAAAAGAAACCCAGGTCTTGGATGTTTACATGTTTGTGACGTCGTTGTTTCTGGTTCCCACGACACAGGGTATCCTAGTGTAGGGCCAGAAGCAATGTATGTGCTTGCATGATTTGATGTTATGTTTGTTATTCTCCCTCTAAATGACCTTCCCAAGATACTGACAGCATTCTCCCTCTGAATGACCAAGCTGATGCGCCGATCAAGCTAGCTACCAGCTGTAGATATTTGATTTTATTTGATATGGTTTCGATTCCAGATAAATCATCTAGCATCTGCCACGGAGCCATCGTAAGTATAGCCTTGGAGCAGTACTTCTGTATCAATTTCTTCTCGACGCGGCGCGTTCTCTCCGTAGATTTCAATTAAATTCTCTCACTGGCCTATAATTGGCAGTTACGGTGGCAAATTATAGTAGTACCCGGACATTTAAGCTTTGCCACTATCATTATTTGCCATTTGCTATGTTACCAGGAGACGCTTCAAAACTTACATCCGGACCATCATTATCACTTAGAATGGCCCCTCACGAAGTGATACCCATACAAATTCTGGACTGCTATAAAACTTCACTTCTTACGAATCGCTCGTAGCCCCGGCTGCCTGAGAGATCTTAAACCATCACGAAGGTTGAACAACATTGGGCGAGTTCGCTTGGATGGGTGACCATTCTATGACAAACGTTCGTGGCATTTTTCCGAGCGTTTCCGTGCTTCGCAAGGCACGTTAAGCAGTTGGTGCCGGCTGCCATCGATAGATGGCAGTTGTTAAGCCAAGTCAGGCCTTATGGCGGCTTGAAAACTTCTGACAGTAAGATCAGGCACTAGTCTTACAAGCCTCCACCAATCTGGACTTGGCCCCCGTGGTGGAGTAAATAAATAAAAATAAAATAAATACATGCACAAGCACATACATTGCTTCCTATACAGAGATCTATACATTCCTCAGGGAAGAGACCCGTCCCCCTTGGTGGAGACATAATAATGGGTTTAATAAAAAATAGGTTAGTTTAATACAAACCAAATCAAATACGTATGGCCTATACCTTCCTCAGGTAAGAGACCCGTGCCCCTTGGTGGAGAGATAATGGGTTGATGATGAAATCAAATACATAATAATAATCACTTCCACACGACACAATAATTTGACCTGGTCCCAAACTAGGATACCCTGTGCTATGGTAACCAGAAAATTATATAACAAACCCAGACTGAGGTCAGTTGTGCAAATGTACGGCGCCCCCCAGTGGGAATCGAACCCACGACCGCCTTATTGGAAGCTAAGCGCCTTAACTGCTCTACCAATGAAGCAGCTTACTTATAAAAATGTAAGGTACTCCAGCTGTAGACAATTTTCAACACTCTTTGCACGTAAGTCTGTCAAAACCTGCTCCGATGACAAGTGTTCTCCATTCTTAATTTAATTCCAGATATCAATCTCAACCGTTAATTCATGTTAAGACTTAATTACTGAATTACAGAGCATTACAATTCGGATGTAATCAGTTATTATTCTGTACTCATAGATCCTTTGTTGTCCGCCAAAATGGTTGTTTTATTGCTGTAGTAATTAACGTTTACGGTGAAGTCCTCATTCGACCAACTTTTTCACTGCTATATACAGGCAGACAGGTACGAGTATAAATCTATGAGCCTTTCTATCAATTGTTTCTGAGGTTTGTTTTTAATTCAATGCAGAAAACTTGTCACTACAAACCAAAGGTTGTCAATGCCTGAGTATTGCTAGGACGCAAAAACCAAATAACCCCATTTTAAAACAAAGTTAAAATTGTGTGTGCTACGTAGGTGTTTTTTCAGACTTTGTTCTTAAGAGTAATTAAATTTTAATGTCTTTGAAAGACTTTGGTTACATTAGCCTTCTATTCACGGTAAGAGAAATTTACCTAGTAAACCTATATTTTATAGCGGTAACACCGCGTCATTATTAATTTTTGCATCGAATTAAGTTGTAAACTTATTCCAGTATTTCGTATGTAATATTTGTAGAGGAGATGTTTCCTCCACCAAGTATAGCGTCCAAATGCACCTTGCACTTCTGTCGTCCCCAAATCTTCATGCCATTTTTTTTCACAGTATTACCAACCTAGCAACTGGTTACTTTTAGCAGTGACATTGTCTCCTCCGATTTTGGAGGTATTACGTGACACTATTTAATTGAATATTTTTTATGACATGTGACATGATATTGAATATTAATATTATCCGGGATAAAACTTTTATTTTGCTCTTGTGTCTTGTGTGCAATAAAAAATATGTACTTTTATCTTATCTTAAAAAGTAACCCCGTAAATACAATAAGGCTGGTGCAATACATAGTTTTTATCTGCAAAATGGGATCATATTGTAGGACCAAACAGCAAAAAGTAATTAATTATAACATGAGAAAATGTAACACCGCTCAACGTCTACTAACTAATTATAATTATATTTTATTACATACGAAAGTTTTACATCTTCAGATTAAATGTGCGTCAACTGGTTCTTAAAATCGAGTTTTGACTATGAATGAGTGATGATGATGAGTATTTGAAATTCATTATTCTAATTATGAATATCTGAAATTCACTATTTAATATTATTCAGGTTTGTCAGGATTGTGGGATGAGGTGTACTCTATCTATACTCTAAATATACTTATCTATGATGTGGACACACCACAGACTATATCTATGGTTTTGTTTTAATCTTTTAGTTTTTTTTGTCTGTTGCCTTATTTATATTATTTTACTTGACTGTTTATTTTGTTTCCGTGACTGTTGTTGGAATAATAAACGTTTTTTTCTTTCTTTCTATAAGTGGCGTGACATAGCAAATACTAAATACAGTGCCACCATCTTATCTGTTCAGTTGATAGCGGCGCTAGTGGAGATGAAATAAGATAAGATAAGAATATTCTTTATTGTACCAGGAAAACACATACAAAACATAAAAAAGATACAGTACAATTGGCGGCCTTATTGAATTTAGTATTAACATTTAAGAACTTTACCTAGAAAATTGAGAATATTTTAACCCGTCTTTCAATTTTAATGAAAATATATCTATAAATCTTAGTAAGTGAATAAATAAAACAAAAAATGGGGAACAGGATTTACAATTAATTGGTTAGTTACAATTTCGCTCACCTGAACAGATAACTTGATGGCGCCGTACTGAATCGATAATATTCTCAATTTATAAAAGGTCGAACAACGCTCTTGTTCAAGAACCCAAGTCCAGCCTTACATACCATAGACGAGCAATCCTTACGCATAATCTCCGCTTTAACTACGACCTACTTAGGCTGTGTCTATGCCCCGTTACTCAGTAAGTACTTGTGATAACATAAGAACCTGGTTTAGACACAGCATGCACCTTTCTCCGGCTAGAATTTATTTAGTACTCTTACAAGGTTTTTTTTAACGTGCATTTCCTGAAACGTGTAGGTGAACTTTGTCATTTACAACATTCTTTACTTGCTAACTAGACTCTATTAAAAAAATATAACTTTTAATTGTTATGTTTTCGTTTTTTTTTTATTGTAATTTTTATATTAGATTAGAACTCCTTTGTACACACCAGAAAAAAACATTAGAAGCCTTAATTTAAGGATTATTTTCATTGGAGTTGCGTTGATTAAGGCCGCCAATTGCAAATAGATTTGTAAAAAAATCTGTAAATATAATTTATGAGTACCATAAAGAATATTCTATCTTTATGTCTTCTTCTTGATTGAAATGAGTAAAACGATGTATTTCAAATATTATACTAATTCTACTCTGTGGGATAACGATTTACTGTAAGTTGCAACATGTTACGAATTTAATATAAATATATTAACCCTAATGTGAACATATTCAATACCAGCGCTTGAAACCGCCATATTTATATAGGCTGCTTATATAAAAAAAAGCCTAGATGTCTCGTATGACTCTTCTGGGAAATCTTGGTTTGAAACTCACCTTAATGTAAATATTAAGTATATCGACAAGCACTCATATTACAAAAAAAAACAAACAATTTTGTCACAAAAAAGTTGTGAGAAGTTACCTTCCATAGGTATACCGGACGAGGTGTTGACATTTTCGAAAAAGAAACAATTTTTACAAACCAAAAGTATAGAGAACGTAGATAAAGAAAATGCTAACCTTTGTATGTTCATCTGTTCAGTTCATTTTAAATGATCAATTTACATTCTTTATCAATTAATTTACATTAAATCTCTCTGCTATCTCTCTATGTATTAAAATATTCGATCACCTTTGTGAATAATCTCACATAATTTATTTAATACTAGCTGTCCTATGTGTCAAACTAGTACACCTCTTTAGTAAGAACTCTTACGATCTTTTTAGAACGAGCTTTATAGAACTCTCACAAGTTAAATAACATTTAAAACTAGGATGAACTCTATGGATGAACCTTTACAATTTTATTAAACTTTACAATTTTAATTAATTAAATTTGGGGCAGTTGGTTATTATTTTCGAAGTTGTTAAATAATAGCGAGACCTCCCATAATTTGCACGTGGCAGGGCCTCAGGAAAATCATGAAATTTGGATTCCTCCAGTTTACTGATATTATTTTTTGAACTACATTAAAACCAAACAACATTTTGCCAATAAAACAAACCTCTGCCATACACAATCAGCCCGTATCCCATTTTGTCATTAACTGCAATCTAAGAAAGACTCCAAGCAAAGCCGACAGCGACATCGACACTAGTCAGCGATGAGAAAAAAAACATAAAATAAAAACTAAAGGTGTCGAGCGGGCGCCTTGTCGCGTTATCTCGGTTTCTGAACGGGCGATCAATCAACGGGTGCGTTCAGAAATTAAAATTTTTAAACAATGAACGCGCATCGCGAGCGGCCCCTGCGTCAACGCTGCGTTGCGTCTAAAATAACTCAGGATTATGGTATCGGTTTCTTTAAGAATTTAGTTGATTCTCTGCCAAAAAGTGTACGAAACTTTGTAGGGGAATCATCATCATCAACCCATTATGTCCCCACCGAGGGGCACGGGTCTCTTCCCTGAGGAAGGTATAGCCCATACTCCACCACGGGGGCTAAGTCCGGATTGGTGGAGGCTTGTAAGACTAGTGGCTGGTCTTACTGTCAGAAGTTTTCAAGCCGCCCTAAGGCCTCTGACTTGGCTTAACGACTGCCATCTGTCGATGGCAGCCGGCACCAACTGCTTAACGTGCCTTGCGAAGCACGGAATCGCTCGGAAAATGCCACTAGCGTTAGTCATAGACGGTAACCCATCCATGGACTGAACGCGCCGTATGTTGCTTAACCTTAGTGATCGTTTAAGATCACTCAGGCAGCCCAGGCTACGAGCGATTGAGCAGCAGAACCCGTTGGCATACTGTTGGTATACGAAAGAAAGACAGGCAAGGAAATTCGTGCCATTCAAATGCAGTGAGGAATTGGGAAACAAAATGTATATTTACGGAAAGCACAGAAACAAAATTCGCATATAAGCACACGCCTGTATCACAGAGAGACAGCCAGAGGCCAAGGACTGCCACCTGCCACGATCCTGAGAAATCACTTTCGCTTCATTGAAATTCATTAGTCGTCGCAAGCACGCGCGCCGTTTTGGCGTATTTTTACCCTTTGCTAATACATCCTCTATTTGGTCGGATTATGTCCACCTGGGGCGTCCCTCGCCATCCCTTCCACTCATATTCACTCGATATACTTGTTTCAAAGTAATATTTAGTTAAATAAATTTTATCCAGAAATTTTAATCAACGTGAGCACATCAACTTGCACACTAATCAGTAATGTTAAACCCCCTCCCTCCTCCTTGGTGATACGTGGTGAGTTTTAAGACCCCCCCCCCCCCGTCCCTCCCTAGCCCTCTCCCATTTACAAAATTATATAATTGTAAAATAATTAAGCTTAACTCACTTCTCACTATACTATAGGACACATGGCCCCCTTTAGAAAGAGAGATAGAGAGAGAATGGGCTCTAGCGATAAGTTATGTGAACCCTCTAGACAATCAGTTTTTCTCACGATTGTTTCCTTCACAGTTAGCAAATCTACTGGAATGATGCCAATTATACATGACGTTCTCTTTATTAAGCTGAGAAGCACAATTTCAAAGTATATAAGGTCTAAAAAGTCATAAGGGTTTTTAAAAAAAAATACCCCAAATACCAACTCGACCAGCCTGCATAGTTTTGAAAATAAAAAAAGAGAAGCGTAAAATTTTAATTAAAAATGCAGCGCTAAAAATTCGCGTGCGTCCTCAGTGTGGCTAGCACGCGTAATACATTTAAACAATTTGTTGATTGACCTAATATTTCATAAAAAAAAGATAAAAATACTTTACACTAACTTTTTCAAGACAATTAACTCATTAATAGTAAAAGATGCGTGGGAAATTAAAACTCTTTTCATGTTGCAAGTGGTTACCATTATCGACAGAAAAAAATTTTTTTAGTTGTTTCGTATTATTTGGATAAAACTTTATACCTAATTATTGTTATAAAGTTAGAAACAATATTTTGCACCACATGCCAGATTTCTGCCCTCGTAAGGAAGAACGCAGTAATAGCCATTACTGCGTTTTTACTTTGTATGCAAAATTGGGCTCCCTGGTGGTATATCTATAGGTGAAAAAATAATGGTGGCTGTAGGTCTACTAGAAACCTGAAATTTCAGTAAGAAAATATGCAGTAATGTATGAAATCCTTATAATCCTAAGAAGTAAATAGCTATTTACTCAAAAATCCGTTTTTACGATTACTGCGTTCTTCCTTACGAGGGCAGATTTAATCACTAGTAAAATATAATACGATTGTTGGGGAGTTGGCGGTATAGCTAAAGAAATACAAGACATAATGAGGCGGTGACAACAGCAATATTACAAAATGAGTGACATGAGATAGAAATGTCAATAAAAGGAATAAATATAAAAACACAAAATATTGTTACAAGGAGTCTTCAACAACGATTGTATACGAATAATAACTACTTGTCTCTGTAAATTACTTGTATGTAACAAAAACTTTTCTATCTATCTAAATACTATCAGATACACGGCCAATGATAGATTTTCAACTGTATAAAAAGCAGTTGCGCGTGCTAGGCTTACAAATGCCATCCCGGGTTGCACGCGGGCATGTCGCCGGGCGATTACGTGTAATTACTCAATCCTCATCAAAAGTAAAGCAAAACACTCTTTTTCGTTAACTGTATTAGTAGGTTTTACTACAAGCTACCGTATAACATACATTCACATACATACATAAGCTCACGCCTGTATCCCAGAGGGGTAGGCTGCCAGGGACTGCCACCTGCCACGATCCTAATAAATCACTTTCGCTTCATCGATATTCATTAGTCGTTGCACGCACGCACGTCGGTTTCGGGTAATTTTTATCTTGTGTAACATGAGAGGAATATTATGCGTACTCATAGATCACTCCCGTCTCACTTTTTCTTCAACAACTCTCCATCGACGGTTATCGGGAAGAAGTTGCTTTAAGCAATAAAGTCGAAAAATGTTTTGTATGCGTTTTTTTTTGGTACCATAAAGAATATTCTTATTCTTATCTTATCTCTGCTAGGTTTTTTGAGAACATAATTGTATTATTTATTACTGACGACCTCTGTGGCGCAGCGGTTAGCGCATCTGCCTACCATGCCAGAGGTCCCGGGCTCGAATCCCGGCTGGGTACAAAAAAAACCCAGGTCCTGGATGTTTACATGTTTGTGACGTCGCTGTTTCTGGGTCCCACAATACAGGGTATCCTAGTGTGGGGCCAGATGCAATGTATGTGCCTGTATGTAAATATTATGTTATGTATCTTATAGTCAAAAGATGTAAGTCGGTAGTGATCGACTACATAAGTCCATGACTTGCCTCTACGCTGCCTGTTTTAACTGTGTTAATCACAGAAATATCGTTGAATATCTAACTTATTATCTACAACATGAAGTCTGAACTCATTTTTAGTACTGCCGTTTGGACTTATCCAGGTCCATTTACGGCATTCTGTCTTCCAGAAGAAAGAGTTTACCATAAGGAGGCCCTCCCACTCTTTAGAATGTCTACAACACTTACTGCCTAAAGAAAACACTTCAGACGTAGGCTGGCCTTACAAACAGCGCTGGAATTTTCCCTCGTAAATCTAAGCCCGCAACGCCCTGAAATGGTAAACCCGGCTAACAATGGAGCATAAATATTCACTTTTGTATAAGGAGAGTGACTAATTGAATATAAAATACTACGCTCAGAACGCACCCCATAAGAAACTTGCCTGAGGTAACCATTACCTCAGCGCGTATAATTGTAGCCCGCGAGAAGAGCCCGTATTGTGTGAGGCATAGATGTCAATTTCTAAAAGTGATCCCGGAATCGGATATGTCTGAGTCTATGGCTATTTTTGTGATGTCATCAGAGCACTAATGTGTCTAAAAATGCTCGGTACAAGCAGTTTAGGCAGTAAGTGTTGTATAGATTCAGTATCTAATATTTGGTAGCATACTTGGGCTTACTACCTATATAGACAAATTAAATTAAAAAGAAATTATTTCCACAGAACACAATCATTTGATCTGGTCCCAAACTAGGATACCCTGTGCTATGGGAACCAACATGGCAAGAACATCACAAACATGGAAAGACACCCAGACTGAGGTAATTTGTACAAATAAAGGTCCGGCAGCCAGTGGGAATTGAATCCTCCGTCGTCTACGTAGTCTAGCTCCTTAACGACTAAACCAACGAGGCAGTAACTTTAAGTAGGTGCCAGAAAACATATCTTGTAATAATTTTAATTTTCTGGCTGTGCAGTAAAATGTTTTCTATCTATTCGTCTATCTAACCATTTATGCTTTCTTTCAGACAGAGAGAGTATTTTGCTCACCGCAGATATCCAATTTTTGGATCTAAAGTCCTGCCAACGATTCACAACTTTGGCATAAACGTATTCCTAAGGATAAATCTTGAGGATTTCTGGCTACGATATTAGTCAGAAATCTGAAATCTGAAATTTATTTCAACGTAAAGAATTTACATTCTGTTGAATGTCAATGTACTTAAAATGTTAGGCGCTGCCTTGGGGCCGAATGTAGTGAAGATAATATAATGCGCTAAGCTATCGCCGCTCTTTAACGCATTTAGGACTAATTTCTGGATTGAGAATTTACACTAAGTAAATGCTTAAGTAACACGCTGTCACGCTCTTTTCTAAAGAAATTTGACGAGACAGCACTACAGTTAAGTAATTACTTAGCTAAATTCTCAATTCAGAAATCGGCCCATCTTAAAAATATACGAAAAACTGATTTTGCACATTTAAAGTCTTCTGTGACATCCGCGGCGAGATAATTTGACTGTTATCCCAAAGACATATGGGTCATTTTTAAGCGCCATTATCATAGCGTGTACTTAACGCTCGTAAAAAGTGCATTTACAGAGTAAATACGGCATCCAGCATACACAGATCTTTTTAACTCTTTTTGAATCTCACGAGGTTAGAATTACATGTCTTGTACACTGCGAAAGAGTATGTTTGGCAAGTCATACAAGTCTATACATCATGTTCAAAAACTGTGTCCTGTTGGCAGAGACCAGGGCTGCATGAACCTGGCGATTTAATTTCATCGCCGCTTCCAGTCTACGCGCGCGCACAAATCAAACCTTCTAGGCGTCAATGTTATGAAAAAACACATCACGTGACCCGACCGTGTAACTGTCATCCTACTAGAATGCACTATCGAAATCGAGGCCTAGGTCTAGGCCACAAACCTGACAATATCAACATTTTTGAACTATATTTTGTAAGCACCTTCATCTTCATCAACTTCATCAACTTCACTCCGGATACACTTACTCGATTTTTTGTCGGCAGAGTCCGACCAGGTTTCTATCCGATTCGCAGAGATTAATCATAGAGTCATAGACGGTCACCCATCCATGCACTGAACGCACCCTGTGTCACGCACATGTCAACTCTGCGCGCACTATAAACTCCAACATTCCTGCATCGCGCAATCAAAGTTTACCCATTGACATACCATAAATACAACGTCCAACGGATTACAGTTGGACCGGCCGTCCCCGGGCATACGATCTGCCTGGCGGGAAATTTCCCTTTATAGTGGAAGAGCATGATCACCCGCTCTTCCCTATAGTGGTGATCCCTGACAGAACACTGTCAACTTTCCTTCGCTCGCGCAGCACACTCCACACACAATCAGTCTCAAGCAAGCCAGCATGTACATACTTGTACACATTCTTCCTCTTCCCTCTCACTTCATCAGTTCCACTACAGTCAACGCACCGACTGCTGGTTCTGATGGTGATTTCTCCCTACCCCTCGGTACGGCAGCCACACAGCAGCACGCGCTGCCAGTGGTACAGCAGCCTTCACCGGTTCCTACCACACGCGCAGTCTCCATAGGTATTGTCGCCGGTGAAGTGACTGTTAGCCGCCGAACACCCCTCAACCGCTAGTCGACTCACTGACACAGCGTCTCCTGGCACTTGCAAGCTTTAGAGCACAGACTTCGAATCCTATCAGACCTAGCTATGCGTAGCTACGGTCTTGAAGGGGAGTGATGTGGCGAGCACATGTCAACTCTGCGCGCGCACTATAAACTCCAACATTCCTGCATCGCGCAATCAAATTTTACCCATTGACATACCATAAATACAACGTCCAACAGATTACAGTTGGACCGGCCGTCCCCAGGCATACGATCTGCCTGGCGGGAAATTTCCCTTTATAGTGGAAGAGCATGATCACCCGCTCTTCCCTATACACCCTATGTTGCTCATCCTTCGTGATCGTTTAAGATCACTCAAGCAGCCACGGCTACGAGCGATTCCGAGCGAAAAAATATTTTAGCATTAGCCTTTCCACGGTGATATGTTTTTGCTGTTCCAAAAAGGTATACGAGTATTGCATCTAAGTTGCAAACTAAGCTGACTGTGTTGCCAGCACGAAAACCATAAAATATCATCAACCATTATTTCTAACCATCGCCCGGCGGCTTGCCAATTAAAATTCACTCTTAACCAATATAATTACCTGTTTAGGAACAGAAAGACTATTCTTACTTCAGTTTCTGCCAGCCCTTTTGAATGCCGGCCGTGTCTCGTTGGAATGCAAAAATGGGTAAAAAGACCTAAGGCCGCATCCCCATTGACGTTAAAAGTATGGGTTAAATACTTTTTTGTACATTTCAAATTTTTTATCAACGATTTAACGTAGTTTTGAGTTGCTACTTTTAATGCAAATAAATACAGGTAAATTGTACCTATATTTTCATAAGTGGCAGACAGTGATTTCAATAAAATGCTTTATTAGACAACAACCTATAAGGACTATGTCCTGCAGTGGGCTAAAATGGCTGAAGTTGCTGATGAGACAGCGAAACTACATACTGCATAGGTTGTTCCAGAAATGTCCCATAAAACTTAATGAAGGCTATTAACCCTTTCAGAACTGACCTTGAAAATAACAATAGAAAACCATTGTTATTTTCAAAGTCAGGTTTGAAAGGGTTAAACTAATCAATAGCCGGTAGCTTTAAATGAGATTCAATTCCGAAATATCAGAAAAACATCATAAGTATTATATTATATTCGTTGGAATTACTACAATATTTGGAGTTGCTGATATATTAAGTTGTTTTTATCGACGAGTAGAATAGAATAATCCCTGAATACGTTAAAATTCATAGACTTCCTTTTATTTCTGATACAATGTTATTCAGCAAAAAATAATCCTTATGATGTAGCCTTTCAATTGATGCGGTCAAGTTACAAGGTTTTTTTTTCTCGTGTAGAGGGTTCGATTCCCGCATCAACCATGTAATTATTTAAAAATCTATGAATAAGGTTTAAATTGTTTTTTAAACTAACATAATGCCTTTTTTCAGTAAAATGTCCCATCTACAATATTCAAGGTTCCTTTACTTCCATGTGGCATAGCCGTGGGACGCCCTGTATAGTTAAATAAATAAAATTACACTGTCAAGAATACGTACTTAAAATTTATCCAACTCTAAAAAATTGCCCGACCGAAATAAATAACCCACTGCACAAAATATGTTCCTATCCTAATGTGAAGGCACCTTTAGCCATACAAAAAGAACGAAGATACAACTCACAAAAAAGGGTAAAAAACTGAACTTTCGCATGTTTGAGCTAACTTTGTTTGCGAGGGATGAGCGTATAGCGCAAAGTGATCAATTAGCATTTATGCCGGTAGGAATAACTTTAAGCGATACGACTTTTCGACTAATGCCCGGTTCCAATATCCACAAAACGCTTCGTTTTTGCTTACGATCGGTTACAATTCCTACGAAATTTCTACGAACCGTCAATAAATTGTATGGAAAACGGATCGTAGCCGGTAGGCGTATATTATAGGAACCGGGCATTAATAATTTGTGTCGTTCGTATCGTAAGCAGCCTATATCGTCATCATCAACCCATTATGTCCGCACCGAGGGGCACGGGTCTCTTCCCTGAGGAAGGTATAGGCCATAGGTGGAGGCTTGTAAAACCAGTGGCTGGTCTTACTGTCAGGAGTTTTCAAGCTGCCCTAGGCCTATATACGTCCCACTAAAGGCCACAGACCTTAGCAAAAAAATAATTGATTTGTTTTTACACCATTTGTACAGCTATCTAGTTATCAGAGTGGGGAAGATTGTGGAAAAGAAGTGTGTTGGGAGAAGAAGGAAGTGGCTCGGAAACATTAGGAATTGGAAGCGTTGAAAACCTGATTCATCATCAACCCATTATGTTGCCATCGAGGGGTACGGGTCTCTTCCCTGAGGAAGGTATAGGCCATACTCCACCACGGTGGCCAAATCCGGATTGGTGGATTGAAAACCAAACTCGCTCGTCAAGAAATGAAGAATAATATGGGGAGCAGACGGCCAACCTCCATTATTCTCCATTCCGCGAACCGAGCTCCCAAAACAAAATACTGTGACCTTCAATGGCAGCTGGCCTTCCCTATGAAGTGGACTGCCTTCGCTTATCTCTAGCCGCACCCGTTGACCAATGAGATGCAAGTATTTTGCTCCTTAGGAGTTAGACTCGTGGGACGGAGCATAGCGGAAAGGCTCAGAAATGACTCTACGAAAAAAACAATATAACTACTAAAGTCTGATAGTGTAAAAATGCTCGACTACAGGTAGCAGTAAGTCCAGTGGTATGTAAATACTATATCGGCGATGTTTTGAGAACTTCCTTTGTGTTTAAAATGACATTGCCATTTCAGAGAAGGTTCAACAAAGTGGCTTGGTGTGACATGGTCCCAAAATGTATACAGCCTGTTCAAGAAACAAACCTTCGCGAAATTCAAGCGGAGATCTCGCTACCAACCTGAAACAAAAAAAACCACTATTAGTTATTTGAAAGACAAAATTGTCTGCATCGTTGGTCTAGCCGTTAAGATGCTAACTACCAAGACACAGGTCAGGGTTTTTTACCTTTTGACTGTCTCGTTGCCTTGTGTATTTAAAATTTAACATAACATTTATACAGAGTGTCCCAAAACTCAACGTCAAGCCGGCACTGGGTGAAAAGGGAAGTCATACTGGTTATCAGAAAAAAAAACTATTTTTTCATTTTAAGTACAATAATTTTTTTTATTATTATTTATTAAAGAAATCTCACAAACATTATGAAAACTAAAATAAAAATTAAAAATGGGCAATTTTTTTAGTTTTTTTTTTAAGTCTCCTTTTCTTTCAAGCTGGAGCAGCTGGTTGTTAAATTTTGTTAACAGTTTAAAGAAGCAATATTCAGAGTTGCAAAACAAAAAAAAATGGAAGTAAAGATTTGTGGCAAAAAGATTTTTCAATTTTTTTATCATGCAATTTTTTTTATTTTTTATTTTTCTGATAACCAGTATGACTTGCTCATTCACCCGGTTCCGGCTTGACGTTGAGTTTTGGGACACCCTGTATATAGGCACATACACTGCTTTTGGCCCCACACTAGGATACCCTGTGTCGTGGGAACCAGAAACAGCGACATCACAAACATGTAAACCAAGACCTCAATTTTTTTTTGTCTGCAGCCGGGATTCAAACCGGGACCGTTTGCTTGGCTGCGCCGCAGAAGTCGTCTTAAATTTCTTAAATTTAAGTTTCTTATTCAACTTACATGCAATTTTTGTAACTTCACGTTCAAGTTACTCAAGCTTGGCAGTGTGTCAAGAGCATTAATGTGTGTGTATGTCGACCACGTATCTCAGTCGAGTATTAAAAAGATAAGGTACATACGACGCGGCTTCCATCAAACGTCAAAACTAACTGCTTTTACAGTTGCTGCATGCAGACTTTATAATGGGAAAAATACGAGTTACGACATAAAAATGTATATTCTTCAAATATGCCTTAGATAATAAATACCAATTCGGACTTGGCCCCGTGGTGGAGTATGGCCTATACCTTCCTCAGGGAAGAGACCCGTGCCCCTCGGTGGGGACATAATGGGTTGATGATGATGAGATAATAACCGCCACATATCACAATCACTTGATCTGGGCCTAGATTCTACTAATGCATTGTAGTACAATGACAACTGAATGAACATGGCGATTTAGTTTCATCTCCGCTTCAAGTGTCTGTCATTGAACTATAATGCACTTACAGAATCGGGTCTCTGGTCCCAAACAAGGATACCCTTTTTTTTTTTTGTTAACGGGGTGAAATGCTTTACGCACCATAACCGCCACCCTTGGGGGAGGGCGGCGGCCGTGTGTCGGACTCTCCTCTCCTAATAATAGGAGAGGCATACCTCCTAAAACACCCCGCGGGCCGTCCTGTCGCTCGTGCAATGGGGCGCCGCCGGATCTCGCAAGTGGTGTGAAACCACAACGCGAATGCGACAACGGCGCCCCGGCGACGGCGACCCGACTCGGGTCGGAGTCGGGCCCACCCTGACTGGAGAAGGGGCATGGGCCCTCCACCCCCTTCTCCCGTCACGATGTCGCCCCCCACCCCCTTCTCCCGTCACGATGTCGGACGGCAGGTCCCCCAACCTGCCGTCTGTGACCCTCCCTCAACCTCCTCTATGCCCTCTGCTGAACAGAGGGATATAGAGGAGGAAACAAGGATACCCTGCGCTGTGGTAACCAGGCAAGGTTTACATTACATTACAAGTACCGATAAACACCCAGACTGAGTCCAATTAGACATGCTACTTATTTTTGATATAGGTATTGTTTTTTATAATTTATATTGAAAATATTGACCATTTTAAGAAGCTAATTTCGGTATTTTTGAGTCATTATTCATTATGTCTACTTTTAATATTTATCTAAATTTTTGGTGTCTGTGACGTCATCAAAGGATGATAATATCATCCTCTGATGACGTCACAGACACCAAAACTGTCTCCTTATATTATAAGGAGACAGTCTTTGACTAAATTAAGCAAAAACAAATATCATTAACGTCGGTAAATTTGGTTTGGATTTTTTTTCGTAAGGCAAAGGATTGATACTCATACTGCCTTTGCTGACTTTACAGGAAAGTCATTAAGGGTCAACGCTTTTTATTGAATATCTTGAAAAATATAGACTTATTTATAAATCTGATAAATAGAAATTGTTATGAAAGCATATATATATGGATGCAAGCCGCTTCCAACCGGTCTTTTTGGAAATCCATGGAGGAGGCCTATGTCCAGCAGTGGACTTCTTGTGGCTGAATGATGATGATGATGATGATGAAAGCATACGGACCGAATTACTGAGACTCCGCTGTCCATCCGTCCGTCCGTCTGTCACCAGGCTATGTCATGAACTGTCATAGTAAAGCAGTTTAAATTTTTACAGATGATATTTTATAACAACAAAAACTAAAAAAGAATAATAAAATAAATATTTAAGTGGGGTCCTGTGCAGCAAACGTAATTTTTTTGCCGTTTTTTTTTTTTAGATAAATGACTCGCACTTGGCCGGTTTTTTTAAATTAGGTCAAGTGAAATATGTTTCCTTCCATGCAACATTTGGAAGTTCCTCGCTCGTCCTCAGCCAGATTTTGACCCTATCACCCGCATACCATCTGCAAATCGTGTCGTACAGCAAGTCTTGGGAGTAATAAGATCATCTTTATCACCAGATGTACGTTTTTAGATAGAAGACCGCGAGTCGTATAAGATGCATGTTTCCTGCAAGTCATTCAGGCTATATTTGTCACTCTAATATCTATTTAACTGTCTTCCTGTGTACATAGGTATAATTATTTTTTGTTATTTCTTATGTAGAATTTTTTTACAAGATATAAATGTATGTGCATAATAATGATTATATGAGTAAAGGTATGTAAGTGTATAGGTTATTAAGGCTACCCGTCTTTCAAATTTCTCTCAGCAATTATCCATCGTAAGGCTGTCTGGAAGAAATTCCTTTTAGTAGTAAGATCACCAATTGTACTACGAGTATGAACCTTTGTAAATATTTTGAGTGTTTAGTTTTTGCCAGTGTGCAATAAATAATATTCTTATCTTAACTTCGTATTTTATATGCGCCTAAGCACTAAGAATATGGTCCAGGTATTACGGCGTATGTGAACACTATCAGACACTCAGATTTCCTTACTATGTTTTGCTTCACAAAATACAAGATTGAGAAAATACAAGACTAATCTAATCTAAAATTAGTAAACCCCTAAGGTCAAGCAAACCACGTGGATAAGATATATTTTATTAGAATGTAGGCACAGAGACAAATGTAGGTACCCGTATATTATTATTACCCGTATAAATTTTATCGTCTGACGACTCACAGACGTCCGATGGTGCCGCCAACATATCGGTGTCGGGTCCGATATTCGATATTGGACTGGACAATATGAAAGACAGGTACCGTCGACAGCACGTCAACCTTCACATTTTAGTTGCAAAGTCGCCCGTAATGCAACGGAGTAGAGTGCATGGGTGTATAGGACAATGTGCGACTGTACATATTTCGAAGAGGAAAAATAAAGAAGAAAGGCATTTATTTAACGTTACATAGACATACATAATCAGAGAAGAAGTACCTAAGTAAAGAAAAATTGGGCATATAATAGAACAAAACTAGAAGAAATATGAAGCTACAGTGAGAAAAACAAAGCCTAAGAGTACAGTAAATGTACGCTAGATGTTGATGCAGCACAAAAAATCGTCTCATACATTTTACCTACTTACCCCAATATCAGATGGGCGTCCGACAGCGATCTCAAACCGGATAGTGTAAAAAGGATCTCTGTTTACAATACTGGCATATTGGCGTGAAATCCGCCTCTGCAGCCGGCGCCCCAACACGTTTACAATAACTCCCGGACGACATAAACGTCCTCAACTCTGACCCCTCTGTGGAAGAGAGTACTCCCAGGATCCCCGTATACTGAGAATTTGTTAATCCTGATTTACATTTGGTTTATTTTTATGCTTTTCAGCATGCTTTACGTAGAGATAGAAGAGAGTAGAGACGCCAATTACTTTTTAAGTACATGAGCAAATAATAATTCAGTAATGGTTAGTTGTATAGTATGTATTTAAGGTTTTTAAAAAGTATAATTTTATAATATAAGACCCGCCCCGGCTTCGCACGGGTGGCATAAACTTTTCCGTAGAAATAGCTATTTTAGTTCCGTGGAAAATTCCCGGGGTAGTATTTTTTTTACACCTTGGGTTACATTATTCGAGATTTAGTACGGAACCCTAAATGTTTTGAAAGTCTAATATAGCCTATGTTGCTTGAATAAATTTAGCTTTCTAATGGTGAAAGAATTTTTAAAATCAGCCTAGTAGTTTTGAGCCTATTCATTACAAACATAGACACAAAAATACAAATCTTTCCTCTTTATAATATTAGTATAGACTAGCTGTGCCCCGCGGTGTTACCCGCGGTTCATCGATTTTCCCGTAGGAATAAGATATTTCCCCGCGGTAAAACGTAGCCTATGTTTTAATCCAGGGTATCGGCTAACTCCATACCAAATTTTATTAAAATCCGTCCAGCCGTTTCAGCGCTAAAGACTGACAAACATTATAAACACACACACAAACTTTCACGTTTATAATATTAGTGTGATAAGCAAATAATAAATCACTAATGGTTGGTTGTCTAGCTGCTATATATTTAAGGTTTTTAAAAAGTATACTTTTACATACATGGTGCGCGATAACAACTATGACCGCCATCAACAAAGCGCCCTCCAATGGCATTTCACTGAGTTTACGATCGTATTCGTAGCATTTTGTTTTGACTAACATTGGCGAGAAGTAAATTGAATATTAGATTGGCCCGCCCGATATTGGATTACCGTAATAGCAGTAAAAGTAATACTATTTAGGTAAGTAATGTAAGTTTGTATTGGTGGCAGTCAATTAATTGGATTACGTAACTTATTTCCTTGGAATAACGAAACTGGCTTAGGCCTGGCTTTCATTTGCTTTATTTTCATGTTTTTTTAACATGCTGCCACAGAGCTAGAGTAGAATAGAAACGCCAATTTCTTTTATAATAAACTAGCTGACCCAGCGAACGTTGTGTCGCCATTTTTTTTTTTTCATTTATGGCTATCATCATCATCAACCCAATATGTCCCCACCGAGGGGCACGGGTCTCTTCCCTGAGAAAGGTATAGGTCATACTCCACCACGGGGGCCAAATCCAGATTAGTGGAGATTTGGTGGGATTTAGGGCTATAAAAATTGATAATTTCATCAAAATCAGTCAAGCCGTTTCCGAGGAGTATGCGCACTAACACGGTGACACGAGAATTTTATATAGGTAAAAGACTAGCCCGCAAACTTTGTTTTGCCAGATAGAGGTATGAAAAAAAGATAACAACATATTCCCTGACCTACTGATGATATATATAAAATTTCATCAAAATCGTTGAGACACGTTGACACGGGAATTTTATATATTAGATAAGTCAGTAGTGGTTGGTTCTATACTATGTATTTGGGATTTTTTCAAAGTACTTTTATAATATACGGTGCCTAATAAAAACTATAAATCGGCATACGTTTTTGCCGTCTATATTTTATTTTTTCTCTGTGGAGAAAAGCTCTAAGCTATTCTAAGCTCTATATATTTTAAAACCAAGGCGAACTCGACTGTAAAAGACTTATGAGCTTGATAGTGCAGGCAAATGCCAATGGTTGCCAATCATCAACAATAATTCAATTTGGCAAGGCTAAAAATCCGTTCGTTCGTCGTAATCAAACATTTGAACGTCCGTCGGTGCAGGGTAAAGGTACCAAATACCGACATCGTGTCTCTCGCGAATGTTAGGCAGCTCTATTGTGGAGGTGCAGTACAGCTTACTACAGTCCGTTAGCTTTTAGAATATACATAAACATAAACATTTACATACAGGCACATACATTGCTTCTGGCCCCACACTAGGATACCCTGTCTCGTGGGCACCAGAAACAGCGACGTCACAAACATGTATACATCCAAGACCTGCGATTTATTTTTTTTACCTCGGCTACTATCCGATAGAATCGGATATATTCGTGTAATAGAAATATCGGAACTAATATGACACTTAATTTCACTAAACAGAGCAGGAAGTAGTATTACACTCATGTGCTTTCGGCGAAAACGAAGCCTACTCTAGAGCCCGAGGTATATTCTAAAACCTAACAGACTGTCACCATTTTTTTTCTGGCCACACATAGCACAGGGAATCCTAGTTTGAGAGCCAGTAACCATTTTTTGTAACCGTCTTACAGTAGAGCTTTTTTCATTTTATTTCAATTACTAGTGAGAAACAACTGGCCTCAAGCGTAAATTGGTGTGGCATGCTCTGTAAATAAAAAACGACTTGGAAAAAACACAAAAAAGCGAGAAAATCGTTTTTTCGGCCCAAAAATATGAAAATAAAACAATCTACTCTAATAATAAAACTTCTTGGGTTTCGTTGTATTCAATTCTAAACGCTTTGTACATTATAGTTTATAATTGGGTAATTACTGAATTTTTTGTAATTTAAAGATAGCGGAAAGGATATCGACGATTGAAAATTTAATTTTAGTATTTAATTTCGTTATTTCAATATTCAGATGGGACAAACTTGCGATTGAGAAGACCAAAGACCCGATTCTTTAAGAGTAAAATACGACGACGACTTCTGTGGCGCAGCAGTTAGCACATCAGCTTACCATGCGAGAGGTTCCGGGTTCGAACTTTGGCTGGGGACAAAAAAAAACCCGTGTCTTGGGTATTTACATGTTTGTGATGTAACTGTTCCTGGTTATCACGACACAGGGTGTCATAGTGTAGGGCCTGAAGCAATGTATGTGCCTGTATGTAAATGTTTATGACAGATAGAGTATATTCAATAAATCAGTTTACATGGGTTAATTGCAGGATAATTGAAAAGTAGGATATAGCAACCCTCTGAAGAATCATAAATGGATCAATTAATTAATCAAATAATCTCGAACTTCACAACTGCCTGACAGATAATAATGGTGTTGCCAGACTGCAATTTTTAATTTCTACTCAAATTATGCATGTAAACTGACTTATTGAACAGACTTTGCACGGTCGGGTGTAAAAAATAAGTTACATTTGACGTATTTTTTCATACGTATTTCAAGATTGTTTAATTTGTGGGCGCGCGTAAACTTGGAGCGCCCGTGAAACTAAATCACCGCGTTGCCAACATACAATTGTCATTGTATTACAATGCATCAACAGAATCTTGGTCCAGTACCTCCTCAATGCTGGCGCGGCCCCTCAGACCACGATGTGTTAATATTATTTACAGCCGTTAACTTTCGTAATTGTGGAACGATTGTGCCGCGGGAAGGCTGCGCCGCGGAGGCTGTTATCGACGTCGTTTGCTGTGAGTTAGTGCGTTTACTTGAGCGGGAAGTATACCTAGGTGTCGAGTAGTGACGGCCTTATTTTATCGATAGTTTGGCTTGATGAAGGCTAGTATTTTATCCACATATTATAGTCGAGAACACAAGGTAATTAAAAAAAGGGAAGAGACGCCTTAGGCGGACATCCTTCGACCAAATAGCGGATGTATTAGCAAAAAGCAAGATAAAAAGTACCCGAAACCGGCGAGCGCGTATGCAACGACTAATAAATGCGAAAGTACAGCACATACACAAGCTCTCGCCTATATTCCAGAGGCAGAGACAGACAGCCACTTGTCAGTGATTTGTCAGGATCGTGGCAGGCGGCAGACCCTGGTCTCTGCCTACCCCTCTGGGACACAGGCGTTAACTTGTATGTATTTAACAAAAAAAATATTTTTTTTTTATTAGCAAATGTCCGTACGTGAAAAAAGGTCCACCACGTCTATACAACTCACTCGAACTAGGAGTCCCTATAGTAATGAATCGTAACCTTTAAGCCAAATGTATGTTCTAATTAATATTGGCTGAGCTACAGCTGTCGATAGAGGATATTTTGAAATCACATTTACATACAGGCAAATACATTGGTTCTGGCCCCACACTAGGATACCCTGTGTCGTGGGAACCAGAAACAGCGACGTCACAAACATGTAAACATCCAAGACCTGGGTTTCTTTTTTTTGCCAAATGTAAATAACGCTTTATTTCCACCACAAAAGTGTACAACATTCTCTTAAATAAAGTCCAACTGCTAATAACAATTCTTTATTCCATTATTTTAACCACTCTGCTTACCCAACCAGGATATGAGCATGTGTGTTTGAACGTGAGGTACGCATTTCCAAAGCATTATACGTGTATATTTATAATTTTACTGGCTTAATATATCCACTAAATAATCAACCAATAAAGTTACCGTTTGCTAAAAGGCCCCTTGAGTTTTAGTACAAGGAAAAGGTTGACCCATCTTGCCTTGTCTTTAATTATCGATTGAATGCCTGTATGGATAGAGGCACTAAAGTATGGTTATCTACAATAGGGTAGTTTCCAGGGTCAAAATAATTTAATTCTATTTAGTCCGTATTTTAGATTATAAAAAAATATTGGATACGTATTTTTTCTTTTTTCGATTAAACAAAAAATAACAAAGATATAGCACATTAAAGTAACGTGTGACGTCTATCCGTGCTAAAAAATGCAGCACGGCGTGACGGCACACGTAACTTTAATGGGCTATTTTATATCTTTGTCGTTTTTGGTCTAATTTACAAATAAAAAAATGCGTGTCCCTTATTTTTGAATAATCTAAAAGACGGACTAATTACATTTTTTAGGGCAACTAGTATCCCTTATGTATTGGACTATTTTTTAATGACCTACGGCTTACCTTGACCTTGAAGGCGATCCCATAAACCACGGTAAACGCATCTGCCTACCATGCAAGAGGTACCGAGTTCGAATCCCAGCTGGGGACCAAAAAAACACCCTTAGTCTTGGATGTTTACGTGTTTGTGACGTGGCTATTTCGGGTATCCACGACACAAGGTATCCTAGTGTGGGGCCAGAAGCAATGTATGTGCCTGTATGTAAATGTTTATGTTTATGTCGATGAAACGGAGCTGACCTAGGATCGTGGCAGGTGGCAGTCTCTGGACTCTGCCTACCCCTCTGGGATGCAGGCCAGAGCTTATGTATGTTCTGCACGTAAATACATTTCTTAATACCATGCTTCTTTTTTTAAATAAAGCTTTTGTATGTAAGCACCATGCAATTATTACTTTATTCTGAATACACTTACTTGACTTTTTATCGGAAGAGACCGACCAGGTTTCGCTCTGGTTCGCAGAGCTTAATCATGGTGAGCAGAGAGAAAGCTCGCAAAGTCAAGTTAGTGTATTCGGAATAGCTACTTTAAAAAAAAACATTCTTCTATTTACTTATGTACATCTTACTCTTATCTCTTCGTCTTTTGACGACCTCTGTGGCGCAGTGGTTAGCGCATCTGACTACCATGCGAGAGGTCCCGGGCTCGAATCCCGGCTGGGGACAAAAAAAACCCAGGTCTTGGATGTTTACATGTTTGTGACGCTGTTTCTGGTTCCCACGACACAGGGTACCCTAGTGTGGGGCGAGAAGCAATGTATGTGCCTGTATGTAGATGTTATGTTATGTTATGTTGTTACGATATTATTTCTACGTCTCTCCTTAACATCCGACAATCTTAGTGCTTTTACTGAGTCAGCTATGGGGATGAAATTGGTGGTAACAAGGCATAAATGAGCCTAATGTCGCCGCTTGTCCAATGACGGCCAACAAGCTGGAACAACTAGATATTCGCCCGCACAACTCGCTTAGGGCGACTGCAGACCTACGAATCCGAGATTAAATTATTCGCGACTCACTAGCACAGTCTGATTTAAAATATACTGGATATTGTAAATCTTGACAAACTGGGTATAATTCAAGAATGTAAATATCTTTTTATATATTTTAATTTATATATAATAATTTATTTATATAATTATGGTAAGTATAAAAAATTAAATTTAAAGCGCCTTTTCTATTAATCTACAGGAGATGGGTGCAACTAAAAGCAAAAAGAACGGACAGTAGTCGCCATACCTATTAACCGCCATAAGGATTATTGTATGCTCTAAATGACATTTTTCTGTTAATCTATATTCGGTGCTTTTTTATGTGTTTCATATACTACAAAAAAAAAACTATCAATTGCAATTGGTACTTACCCATTCTCGGTGACTTATAAAAGCGACAAGTTTTCTCTCGAATCGCCGGTGTACAGCCAGCCTTACGCAGGCAAGGCGAAGGACAAGCCCTCGCAGGTTCCGTGTGGGCATTCAGTGAGTACCGTTAAAGAATTTCTAGTAATCTCCAATCGGACAATTGTTGCAGCCTGTTAGCTGCTCCGGCAATAAATAATAAAGAGGCATATTTGCTATAATGTCACTGCGTTTGTTGTGCTATGATGGGAGATGTTGACATTGGTTCGCTTTGCTTTGTACTGGGCTCGTCACAATGTACGTATTTTGCCAAGTGAATTTAATTTTAATTTGCATTCTTGTTTGCTTAATATAAAGGGAAAGTTCTCATATCGAACTTCACTTATCGCACGCTTAATGGTACATCGACCCATTAGTAAATAGGTCTTTTGAGTTACGTACGGATTTTTTTAACTCAAATCTCATCAATAGCTATGGTACTGACACACGTGCTCATTAGTAGCACGAAAGCATGCTTATATTGAACAAGTGCTTTACTCCCAAGCTTTTCTGTATTGAGATTCAACAAACAGAATGTAAATTATTTACGTTGAAATAAGTTTATGATTTCATAAGTCAGTAACACTGACAACAAAAATGCAGTTTTAGGTTACCCAACCTCAAAATAAGAAAGACGGATAGATTAAAACATCGAATACAAAAATACAGAAAAGATTAGGAGTAAACCATTTGCTCAATAAAAGCATGCTTTCGTGCTACTAATGAGCACGTGTGTCAGTACCATTAAGCATAACGTTCAAAATACAAGCATTCATGATTACTCAATAAAATCAGTTTGTTAATTTTATGCGTCAACAAGTAGGATAACTCCATCACAGCACGTGCGTAACTCAAATGACCTATCTACTAATGGGTCAAAGTTCCATTAAGCATGGGATAAAATAAATCTGAAATAGCGGATAGAACTAACTAAATTACAACTTTGATTTGGAGCTTTTTTAGTCGAACTTATTATTTATTTTTTCATGACAACGAGCCCTATTCAGGTCAAGTTTTTCACTCCTGTCAGTTGAGCTCACCAAAATTCATTAGATGGTGCTGTACGCAACACCGTCTGGGAACGACAAGGAGCAAGGAGCATCATCGACATGGAGTATTTATAGGCGTGTTTGACAGTTTTTCTTTCTTTTCTCTGTAAAAAAATCCAGTGAGTCAGTGACCAGAAACCAAAAAAACCTCGTTCCATACTATCCACTACGCAGACAGTTTTCTTTAGCTTCTGGTCGGCTGGCCTTCCTTCATTCTGATAGGGTTTGCGTCAGCGCCATCTATCGATCAAAGGAGGTAGTATTTTTTTAAAGTCGCTCTGAAAAAGATTTGTTCTTTTTCAGAGCCAATCCAATCCAGTCTTGGCCACCGTGGTGGAGTATGGCCTATGCCTTCCTCAGAGAAGAGACCCATGTCCCCTCGGTAGGGACATAATGGGTCGATGATGAATTAACAGTCCTTATACGTTCCACTGCAAAGAGAGTATGGGCTTAATCACCACGCTTGTCCACCGCGTATTGCCAAATTCTATTAAAGTCCAATTCAATATTCCAATTAAACTAAATGGTCCAATTAAAGGTATTCAATATTTTTTATCATTTAAAAGCTTTATTGATCTATCAGTGAGTTGGCTCTTTGTCACCAACAAGTTGATTCAATCTCCACAGGGAGATAAACAATGCCGCGTGTGTCTTTTGCATACCCAGTATAACCATAAAACAATGGTATCCGAGCTTGAGAAAGGTACCTAAGTGATTGTACTATGTGGACATGTTTTAATAATTCCACCAACGTAGACTAAATCATTGACGGTTTTATTGTTCATGGGAAGTGACCGTGAGCTTTGAGTGAAGTGATGTCGGATTGAAGGCACTGTAGACAATATAATATATCTAGCACCGTTACTTCGAGGTTAGAAGGCCAGCCATCGACGCATCGTAGCGATCCACGTCTCAGCGTTTGAGGTTTATGTGTTGATATTTATTGGTCTATGTTTGTTGTTTTATCAACGTTTATGCGCTCTCCAAAATCGCATCCTCTTGTTGTAGGGTGTGCCCTAATCCTGTGGGATTTTACCGGGAGAAATAGTATTTGCTCAAAAGTCAAACACAAAATCAAATGATGTGGTATGTGAAGCGTCTGAATCGAATTTTTTCAAAATATTTTCCTTTATCGTCAGCGAGTGGCATTGTCATTCACCAAACTTTGAAAACAAAGTAATTATCACAAACCAGTATTCATGCAAAAACCACTTGAAAGGGAAGCCAGCGTTCTACCGATGAGTGCGGCTTAATTTTGCAGGTGAAAATTTGATATTCAAATCTCCGTTTTGGTTCTAGAGCCCTGTTATAAAAGTTCTAGGTATTACAAATATGAGAGACGTGCATAAAGATCAACTGCCCTAACCTGACCGGTACCAACAGTCTTAAACAAAAATAACTTCCTTACAAAACATTTCACGACCTCTCTGCCTACCATGCGAGAGGTCCCGAGTTCAAATCCCGGCTGGGGACAAAAAATCCTGGTCTTGGATGTTTACATGTTTGTGGTGTCGCTGTTTCTGGTTCCTAGTGTGGGGCCAGAAGCAATGTATGTGCCTGTATGTAAATGTTTTCTTAGTGTGCGGAATTTTCGAAAAAGTATATTTGAATAAGTAGATTTAGTTACGTCAATTATTCATTTACATACTTTCATACATAGGTACCTATAGAATCATATGGGTAGATAGTCTTTTAATAAACCTCAAAACTGATCTAAAGCAGGGATACAAATTCCGACCACATTACCCAATTCTTCTTCCTCTGTCTTACCCACTGACCAACAGAGCATATTTTCACTCGGCATAGGTGTAAAATTAGGATGGTAAATTCAGCAACTTGCAAACGTATTCATGCTTGTATTATGTCTCTTAATTTGTTAATATTAAGGTGGGTTTTAGTCTGGATGAGTGGTTGAGTTATTGTGGCCGAGTCAGCACATTCGATACCGATCTGCGGTGAGGCTGACTTATTGAATAGTTGCCGACTCACACACAATTTGTTGGCTTATGATTGACACGGCGGGGTGGCGCGGTCTAGGGATGTGATAGTGTTTTTGAGTATTTTATCAACTATCGATTTAGTTACTATACGAGGCAAGTTTTGGGCAAGATAAGATAAGATAAGAATATTCTTTATTGTACCAGAAAAACAAATACATAACACTAACAATAAGATGCAGTACAAGAGGCGGCCTTTTGCGGAATATGTATAGAAAAATTTGAAGTTAATAAATTATTATCTTAGGTTAGATTATTTGCAGTATACCGATATAAGTTTATACAGATAAATTTCTAGTTTGTATATGTTTATATAGACAGATAACTTTACCCTAATATCCTTTTTCAAGTCTTAACTACCATAGGCTCGTTACCTAATGTTCCGTTCTTATGTACGTTATGTTCCGGGGGTTTCTCGTTTCTGACATTGACATTATTTAATATGGAAACTTTAGCTTTTTATCTTAATGTGAAAATACCTAAGCAGTGCTATTTATCACCAGTTTCACAGCAGACAGCACGAAATGCTTTCATTTACAAGAACTGCTGCCAATTCCAAATACAGATGATTTTAATAAAATCTGCAAATAAATAAAAGGAAAGAGACGTTACTAGCAAATTATAGCTATATTAATCTATAGATTTGATATCGATATCAACCTGCAAACCTAATTAACACCCCAACACTAGATGCATCACAATCCGTGGCCACCACGTGCATCTAACTTAGAAAAGATTCCCTCCATAGGTAGATAATGACCTCCGTATGCCTTCAACCACAGAACCAGTATTCTATGAGCTCTACACCAGAGTACTAAAGGTTAAGAAACATATCACTGTATTTTTGATAATAAAAAATAACCCAGTGCCAAATGATCCGTAAGATGAATAACTTTGATAGGAACGAGGTGTCAAGGTTATTGGTCAGTTACTTTCTAGCGTTTCGCCAGTGCGGTTAGCGATCCATATCTGTACACACTGTGACCTTTTCGATTGAGAAAGGCTGTATTACACAGCGAGTGCTCTACGACTGAGCGACTGATGATTGTCGACAAAAGAACGCTTACCATGACTAATCATCATCATCAACCCATTATGTCCCCACCGAGGGGTACGGGTCTCTTCCTTGAGGAAGGTATAGGCCATACTCCACCACAGGGGCCAAGTCTGGATTGGTGGAGGCTTGTAAGACTAATGGTTTGTCTTACTGTCAGATATTTTCAAGCCACCCTAAGGCCTCTTACTTGGCTTAACGACTGCCATCTATCGACTGTGACTGATATCAAGTTTTAATCCATAACTCTCCTAAATTAACATAATAGTTATTGCATTGTACTTCCTGGCTTTACCAAAGATGAAATATTTATAATTTAATGTAAAAAATATCACTAACATCTAAACAAAAAATCTGGGTAAAATTTTTCGTAGTACATACCCAAAAAGATTGGGTAAGTACTACGAAAAATTCGAAACTGCGATTCAAAAACGCGGGCTATTCTGTGCGAATTTTACCACACGGCATAATCACTTTTATCCAAAGGCCGGGCAAGAGCCTCATATTACAGACACGTAAAAAAATACTTGTACCTAACATCCGGTGCTCAAAAAAAGTGCTCACTACATCTAAGACCTCCGATGAAGCTCCAATGGGTGTGATTATTGAATTCTCACGGAATTGTTTCCATTAGAAGTTCCTTTGTCGGGCTCAGGATTAGACATCAAAAGCTTTATTGTAAAGAAGAATGGATAAAAGGCTGAGGAATCTAGATCGTAAACTGTGAAGTTTATTAGATATTGTGTTGCATTGTTAAAGCAATTAGTCTGTGAATATTTGGCATCGTGTAGCTGACGGAGGTCAATTCTGCAGCAGACGTAGAAGAAACTGTATTTAGTCCTCGACTTCATCTGCGGGGGCAGCCTAGCCGTTTCAAAACATGCATGTACCAATGTTTCCGTTTAATTAAAAGCATTTAATATTTATTTTTTATTTATTATTATTTATTTATTCACTAAAAATAATGCGAAATTACAAAAACATTAGTTTGCCAAACTGCTATGCAGTTTATCGGCAAGCTCTTAGTAACAGTTCTTATTTACTTACTCAATCTACACAACTAACATTATCGATAATATTTTTTAAGCATCCTTTTGAATAGGGTAGTTTCCAGGGTCAACATAATTTAATTCTATTTAGTCCGTATTTTAGATTATAAAAAAATATTGGATACGTATTTTTTTCTTTTTTCGATTAAACAAAAAATAACAAAGATATAGCCCATTGAAGTTACGTGTGACGTCACTTAGTGCTACAAAATGCAGCACGGCGTGACGTCACACGTAACTTTAATAGGCTATATCTTTGTCATTTTTGGTCTAATTTACAAATAAAAAAATACGTGTCCCTTATTTTTGAATAATCTAAAAGACGGACTAATTACATTTTTTTGGGAAACTAGCCTATTGTGCTTTTCTGAGGTCCTTTATGTTTAAAAAAATACTAGTAATTTTCAGTAATTAATACATTAGTCCAGTAATTTTAGCGTGTTAATTAAATTAACAAAAAAACGGTATCAGGTACATTTCAATACAAAATACCATAACATAAAATTTACATACATTGCTTCTGGCCCCACACTAGGATACCCTGTGTCGCGAGAACCAGAAACAGCCACGTCACAAACATGTAAACATCCATGTTATACTTTTTTTAATATATTATGTATATACTATGTATGAACCCATTTCTGGAACTGTTTTATAATTATGTGTAAGCAGCTTATTTACTTCCCAGTATATGGGAATAAATATATACAGACCTTCTCTCATAAAGAGACAGTTTAGTAGTATATTATCACAACGAGTGCCCACCGCAAAATGGCCATTTCAATCGCTGAGATATTGAATAGCTTAGACTGTTTAGAATAGCTTTTGTATCATAATTATATTTATTTTAACACAAGTATTCAAATATTAATGCTACGAGGATCTCATTATTCATCGCCTTTGAAGGCGACATTCCATTTTCCTTTCACATTTCCACTTAAGGTCGCACCAGACTGAGTGATTGAAAAGTTCACTTCTTTTTATTTCCATTCCTTCTCTATCGGGCGTCGGAATTCTATTGTTATGGTTTTATTAGTCACTCGGCTTAACGGAACACATGATATGGCATCCTAACACAGCCGTGGACGCTGGAGAAAGAAAATCGACTCCAAAGAAATAAGTAAGAAATACATTAATAATAATAACTATTAATGGATGACATTATTGATTTGACTATTGTGGTGGTGTTATTAGTTGTACATTATTATAGTCAATGTTTTTTCTAATTATCATATTTATATTATATTAACTACATACATATAACTAAAACTAAACTGTAAAAACTTAACTAATAACAAAACCACCTAATATAAAATAATACTTAATAATTAATTTAAACTAATTTCTAATTATTTATTTACAAATAAAAACCTTGTCCACCTGGGCAAGACTGACTGACAAGACTAGGCTAGACTCAAGGGGGTATGTAAATGTTTATGTTTCAGTGTATAACTTCTAGAAAATAACTATTATAAATTGTTTTACTGATACACTTACTTGAATTCTGTCGGAAGGTTCCGATCAGGTTTCACGTTGATTCGCAGAGCTTAATCATTGAGAGCAGAAACGGAGCCCCAACCTCCGACGAAACTCAATAAAATCAATAAAACAATTTATAAGGTGTAGTGTTTACGAAAGTTTTAGTTCAAAAATAATAATAACTTCAACACAACACAATTACTTGAGCTGGTCCTAAAGGTACCAAAGGGTACCATATGGTGACCAGGCAAGGACATTACAAACATAAAAAAATACCCAGACTGAAGCCATTTACAAATGTGAGCCAGGAATCACTAATCGCCAACAAACTGTTATGCAGTTTATTTATTTATTTATTTATTTATTCAAGGAGAAAAAACAGAATTGACAAACTCCTAAGCTTTTCCCACTGATAGGTAATCAGTGATACTAATCACATTAATAATAAGGCGCAATACACGTTATAGTTAGGAACTAAGAATAAGATAAACAAATAAATGCATGAAGCAACTGTTTCGGAAAGAGACATAGGTAAATATGCACATACTTACATACAGTTTGGCAGAAACCAACTACTGTATTTTACTGTTTATTTATTTGAATAAACGTCTTCAATCAATCAATCAAGTAGTAAGTAAGTAATGAGTAAGTACATCAATAAACTTCCGGAGTATATTACGAGTGCAAGGAGTGAGTATAAGAGGTGTTTCTATGCCTACGGCAAATTCCTCGCTTAAAAATTTCATTGCGCAAGCGTGTAGTCTGATTAATTAATTTTATACTGATTTTGTCATTTAATTTTTGACATTTATGAATTTGATTTTTAACTCTATTTCTTAAATTTTAATTAATAATGTAATTGTAATTTTAATGTGATTTGTAATGAATATTCTATCAATAAATAATGTCTATATCTAATCTCACCTATTATTGCTGAGTTCTGGACAGACGAAGCCGGAGACACGCGGCACACCTAGTCTTTTACCAAAATAGCCCTAAAAAGTGCTACAATGAATCATCATATTTACACATCGGTGGTATAAACGCATCACCGACTCTACAATTGCGTGTTAAAACATCTACATAATAGATGTATGCGAACCAAAAATTACCCACAATCACGCGGATAGAAAATTGTTTCCAAAATTAAACCGATGAAAAAATTGATGGCAGTCCGCATTATGCGGAGGCCACGAATGTGGAATAATAGCGATTTCATACATTTGATCTTTGTTGCGACTGAAGTTATAGCACAATGATAGAGCGCTTGCATCACGTGCTATGGTGCAATAAGACCGCCTATTGTATGTTGTTCTAAATTTTAAATAAATTTTAAAAATTGTAAATTTTATTTGTCTCTGGTTTTTTGTGTGCAATAAAGAATATTCTTATCTTATCTTATCTTATGGTGCGAGGTCGTAGGTTCGATTCCGGTTTGTTTTCCGGCATGGAGTAAAATTCACGAAACTGTTTTTTTTTTTTTCGCTGGCTCCACACTAGGATAACCTGTGTCGTGGGAACCAGAAACAGCGACATCACAAACATGTAAACAACCAAGACCTGAGGGATTTGTTTTGTCCCCAGCCGGGGTTCTAACCATGGTACTAGTAAACATCTAGCATGGTAAGCAGATGCGCTAACCGGTATCCTAGTGTGGGGCCAGAAGCAATGTATGTGCCTGCATGTAAATGTTTATGCTTAAATTACTTAAAACTATTTAACTTAAAGCATTCAAGAGGATCTCTGTCTCATCGGTATAGCGGCCTAACTTTCCGTGGCACAAAATCAAGATGGCGGACTGCTGATGATTCGAAAAAATCAGCGCGGGATTCGGCCGAGAATGCATCCGGCAAAATATTATGCTTCTGTGAGTTTCTCTGATTATGCGTTTAAATTCACGTTTTGGGATCGTTGACCAGTCTCTTGAATGCATAGTTAGTCAATAGAGACATGCATACTGTATTATATCGACTAAAGCTTTCGTAAGCACTACACTCTATAATGTGTACCGGAAATAGTACTTATTGAATAAAATGTAGTTGTAACAAAGAGTAACTCACCTCACAGATAAACCTACACGGGTTTGAGTGACGGTTTTTTGTACCGGTATACCTAACATGGATTTTTGTAAAACTTCTTGAATAAATAATTAATTAACTTACTCTTCCGCCAAAAGATCAAGTAAGGTGTATCTTAGAATAATATTAGATAAATAACTGCAATCAATTAACCCGATCCTACACTAGAATACCCCGTCACCCGTGCTATGGTAACAAAACAAGGACAGAAAAATCCAAATTGGTGCCATTACTACAAGTACGGCGGCCCCTCAGTGGGAATCAAACTCATGCCCTCCGGTAATCATGGTAGTCAGACCTGCCAACGCTAGACCAAGGCGGCAATCAAATAATAATACATCATTTCATTTCATCATCATCATCATCATTCAGCCACAAGAAGTCCACTGCTGGGCATAGCTCATTTCATTTATTCAATGCATTATACTTAACTAGTTGAACATGAGCCCTATAAAGGTATAACATAATGCATATAGAAATAATAATACATACAGAAACTCAACTGTTGACTGACAAACAATGAGTGAAGCTTACACACGAATTCACACAAATGCAGTTATCAGAGAATTACATAGCGTTTCAAAGAACTACAAGGGCCGTATCGCTTGCAAATTGATTAACCTCCCAAGGTAGAGTTGAGGTACAAAATATTTATTACAGAAGGACAGAAGTGACGAACAGAAAAACGACCTAAATATCATCTAATTATGGACTGTTCTTGTTGTAGTTTGTCAAAATGATCTTATTCTTGTCATTAGAATGTTAAACAAAACTATTCAAATAATATGTTATAAAATTGAATAAAAATATACATATATTTTTTTTATTGCTACAAATGCTATTCAGATAGTTTTTAATATTCTTGTTGTATACAAAAATTACATTATTTAAACTATTTGTACCAACGACTACGTTTTGGTAAAAAATAATCAACCTTCTCGTTGTTATTATCTGTGAACCATTTCTTTTTCAAATTAGTTCCCATAAGCATATAATATTTAGTAGGATAGTTAGCGTTTAATTATTTTTACTTTATTAAATAGGGCCTTAGGGCGGCTTGAAAACTTCTGACAGTAAGACCAGCCACTAGTCTTACAAGCCTCCACCAATCCGGACTTGGCCCCCGTGGTGGAGTATGGCCTATACCTTCCTCAGGGAAGAGACCCGTGCCCCTCGGTGGGGACATAATGGGTTGACGATGATGATGATGATGATGATGACTTTATTAAATATGCTTTAATTTGTTTCCCAATTTAGGTATGTAGTTTTGTTTAGTGGATTTACTTAAAAAACATTCCGATTAAATACTACTTTTTTGTTTGTTACGTTTTATTGCACAAAAGTAAAAAAAAATATACACTTTACTTTTTACAAAAACGTAGTTTCGCTCGTAAGAGGTTATTCTGTTGGCACTATACTCTGGGGCACAAAGCCTCAAGTTTGCAAGATTAATTGTTTTGATCCCTCGAGTGCTGCCTGTTTTTGACAGTTCACCTCGCGGGCGGTGTGAGCTAAGTGGTTGACCTGTTCAAGGTATCAAATATTAGTATTTTATTCCTATGACGTCTCGATTAAAACCTAATAATATAGTCTTATTAAAAAAATCGATTCCACTAAAACGGCACTTAGTGAAGCTTAGCTCGGTTTTAAGACAAATCGTAACTAAATTATGATTTATATAGTGAAATCTCCGTAACTAAAGTCTCGTTAAATGGCCCTTAGGCCTGCTTCTTTAACCTTTAAGTACCGACGTACTATTTTAGTTACATAAGTACCGACGTGCGTCTGGCAGACCACCATAGCTTTACTTACGAAAACTTTTTTGCTCTTTGATATTCTTCTAAAAAAACGTTAATATGTATTGCTTATTTAACTAGTTACTGTATAAGTAAAACAAAATAAAGAAGTTTTAACACTTATTACCAATTATAAACTTTAACATTGCAGTCTCAAATTCTTTGGGAGAAAAACTTAACTTTTATCTTAATTATTATTATTTATC
Organism: Yponomeuta plumbellus; assembly: GCA_947310845.1. Classification (NCBI taxonomy): domain Eukaryota; kingdom Metazoa; phylum Arthropoda; class Insecta; order Lepidoptera; family Yponomeutidae; genus Yponomeuta; species Yponomeuta plumbellus. The sequence continues at coordinate 20,942,943 of OX371194.1, read as the reverse complement.
AACTAAGCAGTAGAAACTCTTCTTCACTATACTTTTTTTAAAGATTAATAACTACGTAACATTAAAAACAAAAGTTTAACAAATAAACAAACGTTTTATTCTAAATTCACAGGGCACCAAATTGTAGGATTTTTCCCAAAACAATAATTTCATTGCATCCAATTTCTTGCTGCTCAGATATCGTTTCTTCACCTTCAGACCCTTTCTGTTCAGTTGCCGAACCAGGGTCATTCTCCAACCCAACAAAATTTGGATCGAAATCCTCACAGTTTGACTCTGAGCTCCCACTTAGCCATTCCATTAAAATTTCTTCATGGTCTTTATTTTGAAGCCTTGTTTGATATTTTTTCTTATTGGCAGGTACACTTTTTTTGTATCTGTGGCTGCCCGTTTTATGCCCAAAGTACCTGGTACATCCATTTTTTTAACTGACTGAAAATAAAAGAGAAAATCGATATAATCTGGAAAAAGTCGTATCCAAAAAAAGTTACATAAGTACAGACGAGTGGTCTGACAGACCACTCGCGATCTTATAAAAATCAAAACTCACCGGAATCGTACGCGCCGACATAGCCACTCACCACGAACGCTCCCAGGCAGTCGCCCAAGGGGTAGAGAGAAGCGAGAGGGGTTACGACTTCACTAACATGTGTAACTAGACATTTCGAACTCTCAAAGTGTCTGTCAGACCACACGTCGGTACTTAAAGGTTAAGCAGTATCTTTAATCTGTGGTGTGCACTCTACACGCGGGTGAATGTCAAACACAAAATATGTTCCATCAGTGTTGCCAGATGAGGCACTTATGGCGGGCAAAAATTGCTACTTTATGTACTTTTCTACATCTTAGGAGGTAGATTTTCGATTGTCCATCCTTTTAAGTTTTTTCTTTAATTCAACGTCGAGTTTTAAAACAAAACCTCAAACCACAGACTAAATAAGATTTTTTTTTAAATTTATTTAATGATAAAAAAATGCAAGTGGGAAAGTCTTTTTATCGACGTTGGTTTATCGATGCGTTAATGTTAGTGCACGGGCCTACTCCAAGGAAATACGAGTTTGATAAATGCATTCCCCAAAATTGCATGTCAAAAGGCAACAGCCGTCAGTCAGACTTTTACATACTAATAATATGACGCGCATCTCTGACTCGTCGCTTTGGAAGGGAATTTCATCTTTATGAATTTCAATCTACTGTACTTCTTTTCAATTTCATGCGAAAAGTTGCAAATAGAGAAATTGGTTGATATTTTAGCGCTAATATTTTTATATTTATATTTAAAGAATCGCTCGTAGCCTGGGCTGCCTGAGTGATCTTAAACGATCACTAAGGTTAAGCAACATACGGCGCGTTCAGTCTATAGATGGGTCACCGTCTATGACTAACGCTAGTGGCATTTTTCCGAGCGATTTCGTGCTTCGCAAGGCACGTTAAGCAGTTGGTGCCGGCTGCCGTCGATAGATGGCAGTCGTTAAGCCAAGTCAGAGGCCTGAGGGCGGCTTGAAAACTTCTGACAGTAAGACCAGCCAGTAGTCTTACAAGTCTCCACCAATCCGGACTTGGCCCCCGTGGTGGAGTGTGGCCTATACCTTCCTCAGGGAAGAGACCCGTGCCCCTCGGTGGGGACATGATGGGTTGATGATGATGATGATGATGATGATGATATGTTTGTGATGTCCTTTCACGGTTACCGTAGCACAGGGTATCCTAATTTGGGACCAAGTCAAGTGGTTGAGCTTTGTGGACGTTATTGTTATTATTATAATCCAAAGGTTGTCTGGAAGAGATTAAGAAATACCTGTGTAATCTCCTTTTTTATGTATGTACAATAGTGTTCTCTATCTATGTATCTATTTTTGTGATATTTATTTATACAGAGTGTCCAAAAATTGAAGGATATCCTTGCAACTGGTCAAAGGTCATATCATTACCTACTATATGCCTAAATTTCTCTTTAGTAAAAGGCTCACTACTTTTGAGATGTCGGCATATTTAAATTTTTCTCAAAAAATTGACTCTTCAATACTTGGCTCATGTGAAACAATGCTTTTTTTTTCTTTAAAATATTAAGAAAATCTGTTACAACAACAAATTATAGAAAAATTTTAATATGCCGATATCTCAAAAATAGTGAGGCTTTTACAAAAACAAAATTTAGGCATATAGTACTCGTAGGTAATCATATATGACCTTTCACCAGTTGCAAGGAAATCCTTCAATATTTGGACACCCCGTATAAATACTTTCACGCTAGGTACCAAAGAGGATGCAAAGACATCAACCTGAGAACACGATTGGTCAGGTTTCATATTCCCAGAATTGCTTACAACAAGGAAGCGGTGCTAAGATTGGCCTCCGCCCCTCCAGAAGTTAATGCCTCCTGACGTCTGCTCGCCCGACGCACCGAGTTTAATTAAAAACGGTATTCCAAATTTAAAAACCGTTTTGCAGTTTTTTCTTTTTTGCTCTTATTTTTAAAGGCATCCGTGTAAACCTGCTAGTGTGCTTGCAAGGTTGTATTGTAAGTAGGACAATGGTCAGTTTGTTCTTTTTTAATTTTAATGCCGAAATTTTGACAATATTGTAATACTGGACGAAGACGCGGCTTCGCTCAGGTAAAATGTAGACGCATAATACGCGCTGTCGCTGTTTCTGGTTCCCACGATACAGGGTATCCTAGTGTGGGGCCAGAAGCAATGTAGGTGCCTGTATGTAAATGTTATGTTATATTATGTTATGTTGATAATGCCAGCTTACCTATGTATGGAGATTCGATCAGTTAGTATTTCTTTTAAGTCATTTAGGTAGGTACCCAAATGACTATCACGTCAATGTCTCAAAATCAGAGAACTTAGACTAAGCTCTAAGGAGGACACAATGGATAACAGAATAGAAACCTGTTACGCGTGAAAACGTGACACCAACGCCATAATATAGCAATTTATTAATTCATTTTTATATTGAAAATACTCGAAATTTCCGACTGTATGTTGTTGACTCGAATTGCCTATTTTTTTACGATTTTCCATTTTATGTGCATCTCATTCGAGTCTACCGTAGACCGGTACAAAATTATTAATACATCAAAATATGAGTTACCCAAAAATACTTTATAGGTACACAAAAAAAATTATTCTTGAATGTTATCATAACTTTTCGTTAGATAGTACCAAGATGCAAGCAACAATGTAGCATTTATTTCTAAACTAAACACAGAATTACAAATATCACCGCAGGTATATCATCATCACGACTGCAAAAGTTAAATCTCCATTTTCACGTTTGCCACGTTGGCTGCCTAGATAGTGCATCTTGCATACATTTGGCGCCAAACCTGAAATTTCTAACGACCGAGTCGCTTCACGACATAATACTCCTTTTTTCCCCTTTTTTTTTTGTCCTGGGCACACCAAGGAGTTCGCTTGGGTCTTTTTTCGTCACGAACTGGCGACTTTGTATGCTAATAGACGATAACGACGTCCCCTGTTCGGGTTTAGAAACATACGTTAAGAAGTGTCATGTGGGTAAAACAAATTGGATGGTTCGATTTTCAAAGGATGATGGACACAAATGTATGAGCTCTGGTCCTAGTACCCTTTGAAATGAGTTGTATCATCGTTGGAAGCAATTTTGTTTACGAACAAGAAAAAAAACGGTGCTGGTCCCGATTCACTGTCCGATCTGAATCCTGCTTCGAAAAATTCTTTAAAGTTTTTTTTCTATGCATTTTTTTTTATGAGTTATGTATAATATGTATAAACTAAGACTTTGATACCATAAGTGTAGGCCTATACTACTTGTCACGAGCCTGTCATAGTTCTATTTTTATCTTCTGTTCAAATAAACGAAGTTTTATCATTTTATTGCATGCAAACTACAATTAATTATATTTTATCATATTTTATTGTCTACTCATAAGAGCTGTCTAACGACATTACACTCATCTTGATTGGACATACATACATACCTAAGCCCACACCTGTATCTCAGAGGGGTAAGCAAAGACCGCACGCACGCCGGTTTCGGGTACTTTTTATCTTTTCTTTGCTAATACATCCCTCATTTGGTCGAAATATGTCCACTTAGGGCGTCCTTTCACCGACGTTTCCACTCACATTCGCTGGTTATATTATTTCGTCAGTCTTTCTTACTTCATCTTCTCCATATTTTATGTCCAAACCATCGTAAAATTCCTTGATCTAAAATCATAACTTACATTTATCCTCTTTTATGTATACACACATTAGCATGTAAGTGATTTGGATGTGAATTTGTTAACTCACTTGTTTTTTGAACTGAATAAATAAATAAATAAATTAACAATAAATTAAATTGATTGGACATAAGGATCAAAACTCCCATCATCCTTTAAACACTACGATTACTACGAGTTTTTTTTTTTTTTCATTTTAATGCGTGGGAAAAAAAACTGTTTCGAAAATTGAATACTGGCAACCACAAAATTGCGCTTTACAAACAAATACAAAGCCAAGCCTCCCGATGTTCTTAATTCAAACGGCACAGTGTGAATATTCTAATCCAACATGGCGGTTTAATTAAATAACACTGCGATACAAACAGAATTCCATTCTTAATAGATTACAGTCGACACTCGTTTGACCTCAAACCCCGTGTAAGTCCGTGTTCTTAAGGGATAGTTAAGAACGCGTTGATACTAGAGAAGATTATTGAAAACGCATCCACTTAAACGAATTTACTAAACAGTGGGCAGATGTGGGCTGATGATCGAATTTGAGGAACTTTTATTTAGTAAAAGTCCCTCAATTTCTATTAGATATACTATCTATACTAAATTTCAAAGAGAAATAGTTCATAAAGTTTATAAGTTTATATGTAGGAGGACTATTTTCGACTATAGGCTAATCGTTTAACCATGCAAACGGACTCGCGGGCATTGACAGTATCTTCGATAAAAAAATACGCAACAAATTTATTCACCTCTGCAAATGTATTCCATTTTTTTTTTCCCGATACACTTACTCCTTTTTTGTCGGAGGATTCCAACCAGGTTGCGCTCTGACTCGCAGAGCTTAATCATGTTGACCATCACTTAATCAAATAAGTGGATCACGAATAAAGTTGTGCTTCTATGTGCTTATGTGCTTGTATGTAAATTTTTGATTGTTCATGTTTAAAGTTAATAACGTGTAGTATTCAAAAACGTATACCTTAAGCATCCACAAGTCTTCTCTCAAAGAGAGATGGCCTATGCCTGCATTGCTACGAACTGTAGACGAATTAACTTGCCTTAATTACTAGGAAAACGCCGTTCATTATAAGCTCCAACGCAACCATTCTCACTACCCTTTACATAACCTAAAACGGTTACTATAAATACACATTAATGAAAGTGACAGGATAATCTGCACAATTATTTACATTAGTGTAGTTTAATAGCCGCGTGTTTACGGTTAGTATGCCTAGTAATATAAAGTTTGAGACAGAACGTTTTCTGTAACAGAGACCCGACGCGGGAGGCGATTCTCTAACATGCTTAGGTGTTCAATACTGAGTATATTTGGGGTAGTTTGAAACAGAAAACTAAATGAACGTGCCTGACAGTAGGTGTCGAATACGCTTGATTGTTTTTAAGAATATAAAAACATAAATATTTACATACAGACACATACATTGCTTCTTGCTCCGCACTAGGATACCCTGCGTCGTGGGAACCAAAAGCAGCGACATCACACAAACTTTTAAAAAATATCTCGACTCAAACTAGAATCTATTAAAACCATTAGTAGCCTATCCAGAGCGCTACGTGCGTACTGGGAGTACATGGGTCATTGTTCTGTTAGAGAGGGGCAGTAATTATTGGCTCATATTTTTGAACAAAATTACACGAACAATACATACATAAGCTCACGCCTGTATCACAGAGGGGTAGGAAGAGACCAGGGACTGCCACCTGCCACGATCCTGACAAATCACTTTCGCTTAATCGATAAAAAACGACGTTTTAAATAGATACCATCTAAATAGATACCATAATCGCCATCTACAAATCAGTAGATTCATAGTAATACGGTAATGGTTATAATTTATCATTGGTAGTCTAATAGCCAATCGCAGTCCAATACGCTTAACTCTGGGCGCAATTCGATCGTTTTATAACATTTAAAATGTATTGATGACATTTGTTCTCCTTGCAGCGCCATCTAGTTCTTTTTTATAAAATCAACTGACAGGTGTCATTGAAAAGCCCTTAGTGCTAATAAATGTCAGATATCCGAGAGGATATGGTGCGCAGAGTAAAACCCCAATCTTGATGATCTATTCGTTTCTTCTGGAGCACACTAGAAGTCGCGGTGTCGTGTGCGTGTGATCGCAAGTTGGTTGTTATGAAATAGACTGGTTGAGTTCCAGCAGGTGTAAATGCAGGTAATGGTTTTCCTATAATTTCATCTTTAGCTTTATTTATTGGCCGTGGTATTAGGAATTGATGGCTCTTAGCCTACTATGATGCAATGCTATCCAGTTGCGTTTCCAATTTCGAAATTTGACGTTTGAGCTGGGTTTGATCGTTGAGATGTAGTAGATATTATGGTAAATGATAAATCAGAAATTTATTTCCACGTAAAGAACTTCATTCAGTTTGTTGAATGTGAATGTACTTATAATGTTAATTTAAGCCGCTGCCTTGGGGCCGAATGTAGTGGAGAAAAAGGCAGTAAAAAAAACTACTCCACAAAGTTGGTATGAATGTCCATCTACCTAAGAAGCTCAAGACCCACGAGTGCAATCAACACTTGCGATGTCAAACATTATATTTTAATATTGTTAAAAAGTAACAAAACACCAATGCTGCGGCCTAACACACAGACGAAACCCGTAAAATTGGTTACATCCTAATATCAAATTTTTAAACATATTGTTTTCATACAAGTGGATGGAGCTGGGTAGTTTTTCTCTTCAATAATCCTATCACGAAGCATCACGTCAAAATCATCAAAAGTCCACCTCTGCCCGAAACCGTACCAAGGCTCTTTCCATAATGTGTAATTTTTCGCAATTTATTCACACAATTGTCACTCATAAAATGGAATTGATTTATACCAGAAACACTGGTAGTGGTAGTAAGCACTGGTAATATGAAAATCCTTTTTGTATGGAAATTTAAGCCAACATTTCATGCCCCATGCCATGATGTAACTTTCCTGGACAAGATAAATAGTGTTGTACAAAGTGTCATCGGCCCGTTGGTTTCATATACCTAATATTTACTATGTCGATGTGCGAACTTTAGGTGACCCTTGTGTGAATACTAGCCTAACGACATTGTGAATTTACGGTCACCGTCTAATGTGAAGCCGGCCAATCGCGCCGAGTACCTATTCTGCAACCACGAAAGCGTATGTAAAGCGATACCGTATCGCGGCCCCGATGCTATCTCGCGGACCAATGCTATCGTCCGACAACATCCATTACACAGATAACTAGCCCGTGATAGATCCGCGGAAATGTCTGACGGCGACCGAGTTGTTTATCAGCCTTTTAATTGTGGGATGGGGCACCTGCGCCGTGCTCTAGAATAGGGGTGTTGTGAAATATCTAGTCGAGTACACGCGAGGCGGATGGCTGGTAGGGTTGGTGAAAAATATCGATGTTTTTTCGTAGCGTAGAAGGGGTTTGTAGATAAATGCATAGATATGTATCTATTTATATATCATCTATCTACTTATGAATATATATCTATGTATAGATATAAATAATATACCTTATTGTATGTACAGTAAATAATATTATGTGTAATCTCCTTTTTTATGTACAATAATGTGTGGAGAACCCATATCTCTCTACACCAGGAATTGCAAATGAAATTTATGACCATAAACGCAGTAGGTACAATTGGCGGCCTCATTAATACAAAAATAGCAAAGGGTAAAATAAAAAGTACCCAAAACTGGCGTGCGGGCATTCCGTGCTTTTTAGTATTGATGAAGCGAAAATTTGCCAAGCAGATTTTTTTTCCGCATCAACACATTGGTATCAATACACTTATGTGTAAATTCGATGGTGGCTGTTTTAATTAAATGATTAAACTTTATATAATTTCCACAATTGACATTATAATTAATCAATATTAATCAATTCAATCGACATATTACGAATTTTACTTCAAATTACCTATTATTCAAATTACCGTTTTCGTTTTTTCTCGATAAATATAAATGCTTTTTTTTAACTAAAACTTTCGTAAGCACAACACATTGTAAACTTTTAGTCCGGATCTACTTACGGGAGTAGAGTAGTAAGTGGATCCGGACTAAAAGTTTACAATATAAATGCTGATCCATATTGTTTGTAAATATCGATAGCCTTATTCATATGCCCATCACTAAAGGCTAGTAGGTGTAGTTCATACCAACCAGAGGTTTCTGGTTCGAACCCTGGTAATAATCAGCTACTTATTAGAGTATTAACGAAGTTTGTTTGTTACACATTAATGCACAAAATACAAAATTTAGCACTTACGAAAAAGGGTTGTCTTCGTCTTAGTGAGTTTATACTATTCTTAAGCCATTACAAACGTGCGAACCGAGTCATAAAAGTGCGAGCGAGAGTTCCGATATGCCTGATATGCCTCCTATAATATGTGTGAGAGAGAGGTCTGATACAAATGTTTATGACTCGGTTCGCACGTTTGTAATGGCTAAAGTAGAGGTACTGTCTTTGGATGTTTCCAAAAATAGATCAGATTAAAAACCTTTCTTACCTTCGCTTCTAATTAGCCCCTTATACTAATTACTGATGGTTACCTGCAACAAATAAAACGAAAAATTGTTATTAAATATGCTACTTCTAACTGGATGAGTGACGGGTGTCACTTACTTACTTTTCCGGCGTCAATGAGATAATACATGCTTTTGATTTTATTTGATATTTTGGTATTATTTGCATTAGTCCACTATTATTTTAGTACCTTAGTTGGTACCCGCACACTAACAGTTTCAAAAAACAATAGCGATTTACATAATAGTGACACATAGTGAGTACATACTTTGATGTACCTAGTTTTTTTTCTGTAAATATATTATAATTATGAATTAGTTTATGTTAATTATTTGTGCTATTACGTTATTAGGAGATTACTCTGAAACTCTGTATATAAAGATCTGTTTAAATTACCCATTTACATGAATAAGCGATACTTTACTTTACTTTAGTTTTAGTTATATGTAATTAAAATTTAATAATATAAACATGATATTTTAATCCCAAGTATCAGAACAGACCGACAAAACAAATATATCGAACGAAAATGAGTAGAAGGGCCGGTAAGGGACGCCCCAAGCGGACGCACTATGTATTAGCAAAGGATAGGATAAAAAGTAACCGACACCGGCGTGCGTGCATGCAAGGACTAATGGATGTCGATGAAACGAAAGTGATCTGACAGGATCGTGGCAGGTGGCAGTCCCTGGTCTCCTACCCCTCTGGGATACAGGCGTAAGCTTATGTATGTCCGATACTTACGGACTTACTTACAAAAGTATGATTTATTAAAAGACTAGTCCGTGGTAGATGAAAAAACGTAACCACAGATTTATTGAATAGGTAAGTTGCGTTATGACCTTGTGCTAAGGACCTATCATTGAACAAGGGTTGAAAACAATTTGTTATGGAGAGCCGATCGGCCACCCAAAATTCTACAGGTTAAACTGCACCATAAACATTACATTACATTGATTTTGGCCCCACGTGACGCAGTGCTTTATTAAAATTCTTGGTTTTTTTATTCGAGGCAGGGGACGTTTTCCACACATTCTATTAATGTAAATAAAATAGTATGGGAACTTGTTTGGGTTGTATGCGCGGTGCAAAAACGTGTATTGTACCGTTCCGATCTAGCAAATTATCGGACTGTTAATAACCGGATGCCGGAGTAGTGGAGAAGCTTATATTAGTATTCTTGTGTGTTTCTAAATCGGATCGGTAATTAACGTTTACCGGACCGGACCAGTGGAGAAAGGCCCTTACGTTATAAAACCCGACTTCAGTATTCATAAAGAGTGTACTAAAAAAGAGTGTACTAATACTAATAAAGTTTTCAATATAAAAAGCTGAAAGCTCCAACTCACGACCAATACCTCACTTCCCCACCATACCTCCTTTCGCAATTATAATGTATTCCAAGATTGATCTAATAGCACATAGCACAGCTGCCATAATACCCAGTTTAGAGTGAAATCTCACGACTGGTCGATAAATATTTGCACCAGCCATCAATCATACAGGAAAAATCATATTTTATGACACTATTATGTATGAAGTATTTCTGTGGAAGACTAGAAGAACGCGTAATGGTTTTCTAATCGTACATAATAAATAATATACTCGTGTATTGGACGCACTGTTTAGTTAGCAAAAGTAATTAAAAACAGAGTTAAATATTCTGTACTTTCAGATGAAATACAAAGACCAATGAAGTTTGTAAAGATTATTCTCCGTGATGATAACTGACGAAGCTGTATGTGAATTTTGATTAGGTATGTTTGTATGTAATTTTTTTGTTAATGTGAAACCTAGGACTTAGTTATGAAATAAATGTGATTACTAAGTGATAACTTTATTATAAATAAATAAGTAAATAAATAAATAAATTATCTGGGGCCTAATCTGCCAGGATCGTGGCAAGTGGCAGTCCCTGGTCTTTGCCTACCCCTCTGGCATACCAGCGTGAGTAAATGTATGTATTTACAATTCGTGGCTTATTATGAAAATTCGATGTACATTGTAGAATCAATTAACGCACAGATTACAAAGTAGTTGGTCCTAGGCAATGTACCTCGTTAAAAGTATGACATACATACATCTTGTACTGCATCTTATTGTTAATGTTCTGTATTAATGTTTTTCCTGGTACAATAAAGAATATTCTTATCTTATCTTATCTTACATACATGATAATATACGTAAGCTTACGCCTGTATCGCAGACGAATAGGGACTGCTACTTACCACGATCCTGACACATAACTTTCGCTTCATCGACATACATTAGTTGTTGCACGCACGCGCGCCAGTTTCGGATACTTTTCAACATGCCTCTTGCTAACAGGTCCCCTATTTGGTCAAAGTATGTCCATCTGGGGCGTCCCTTACTAGCCCTTTCACTCACAATTCACCCGATATATATATTTTGTCATCCATCCATCCATAAGCTCACGCCTGTATCCCAGAGGGGTAGGCAAAGACCAGGGACTGCCACCTGTCACGATCCTGACAAATCACAGAACAAATATTGTTATGTTTCGTCAGTCTTTGGTAAAGTATGAATTGTGGTTTTATGAGACTCAGCCCTGGAAATGTTTGTAAATTGTTAGTAAATCAGCTGATCAGAGACTGTCGTTTAACATGTTCGAACAACTGTCAAACTGTGCCACTATCAGCTCTGTTTAATGACTGCGCTTTTAGCCAACCTTATCACATAATTTGCACTTTATTTCTACACTAAATTACACCCTATCAGTTCACGAATAAAACAAGAATCTGTTTTGTAAAACCAAGTTTTATGCCGAACATTTACCAATTCTCGATATCGCTCTATAATTTAATCGGACGTTAATCGATCGATCCAGTTTCTCGAGTTAATAAATCGAATTAGCGATTAAGGTAAGGTACCGTGAGCACGCTATGCTCAGGAACCTGTAAAAATCTTTATATTAAATTGCATGTAATTCTGCTTGAATCACATGTAGTGCAATCACACAATCGGCTGCCTGAGTGATCTTAAAAGATCACGAAGGTTAAGCAACATAGGGTGCGGTTAGTGCATGGATGGGTGACGGTCTATGATTAACGCTAGTGGCATTTTTCCGAGCGATTTCGTGCTTCGCAAGGCACGTTAATCAGTTGGTGCCAGCTGCCGTCGATAGATGGCAGTCGTTAAGCCAAGTCAGAGCCTTAGGGCGGCTTGAAAACTTGTGAGAGTAAGACCAGCCACTAGTCTTACAAGCCTCCACCAACCCGGACTTTGGCCCCGTGGTGGAATATGGCCTATACCTTCCTCACGGAAGAAACCCGTGCCGTGACCCTCGGGGGGACATAATGGGCTGATGTTGAAATTTTGGTTAAAAAATGTAATCAAATTCAAATTCAAAAATTTATTTCAACGTAAAGAATTTACATTCTGCTTGTTGAATGTCAATGTCAATGTATAATGTTAGCCAAAACTTTTACTATTACTGTTAATCATAACTTTTAAGCAAATCAATAACCAGGAAAAAGGAAATAACATAATCAGACAGACGATACATAGATATGTTCAACTGAAAACCATGCCTTTACTCAAAGAACAATAGGATTAAATACTTTCAGGAGATTTTTTTGAGGTGAGCGGAAGAATTTTGCGTACTTTGTCATAAGCAACGATTGTGGTGTTTGTTTGGTAGATATCAAAGTGAGTTTTTGCTCATAAATAAAGTCGCTTATATCGATCAATGAAATATTATTTTATGTACTTTATTACGGATACAATGGCTCTACTTTTTGTCAGAGCAATGGGCGACGCGAGCTCCGCCTCTGCTCACCATCATTAAGCACTGTAAATCAGAGGGAAACCTGGTCAGACTTTTCCGACAAAAAGTCAAGTAAGAGTATCCGGAATAGAGTTAATAAGGTATATGTTTGCGACGGTTTTAGAGATATTATTCAATAAGTCCACACTTACTGTGGCCAACCCAAATGTATTGCGCAACAATAATCTTGTCACTTCACTTCACCAAACCCTTTACGTGATCTTATAAGGTAAGTGGGATATTTCTGGTGATTTAAGGCATGCCTTATTAGGCTTTCGAACGGATAAACAGACGCTGCTCCCAGGCTTATAGAATCAGCTTTATCGGCTACTCGAGACACTGAAAATAAGTGGCCGGTGGTCACCTTCTTTGGTTGCATAGAAAATGAAGGTCATTTTTCAGAGAAAAAGAAAAAAAAAATTCTTTATGTAGCCTATTATACGTATCACTGCAGGGCAGATGCCTTCTTTCAGAGGGACAGTATGAGCTTAATTATCGTGAAATGGCTATTTTTCAACTCAATTTCAAGCGCTGAAGTATTAATATCAGACACTTAGGTTTCCATGTTTTACTTCACTAAAAATGTTACACTGTAATTAATGAAATTCCGTAAAAAAACATTGATTTACATAATTATTTTGCCTTGTAAATTTATGCTTCAATGTGTAGAAGCGCTTCGAAATTATTTACAAAAAAAGTGCGACTCAAAATATGTTGCTTAAGTAGCTCAGCCGTATTACGCCAAGATCCTCATAGGAGGGATCCGGGTTCGAAGCCCGACTATTTATGTTTAAATTAGTATATCCTAGTGTGGGGCCAGAAGAAATGTATGTAAATATTTATGTTTTTATTTTTTCAAGTTAAGGGGCGGTAATTTCAAAATGACATTTTTGCAGTTACGCAGTTTGCAGTTGTAAAATTATAGAGCAAACCATTCGTTATAAAGATTACTTGGAAGCTTCTATTTTAAAGTACCTTAAAAGTTACGTACTTTAATCAGCTTCTCAGTTATACAACTAGATTTTTGTATTGTAATTTGTGTTCATGACACATGACCACTAAATTAATTTGAACTTTCTCAAAGAAAAAAGAAAAACAAAAGTGTACAATGTACGTAATTGCAATTGCAAAAAAATACAAGTCCCAAAGTACTATTATTATTGTGTATTATTTATTCAGAAGTGCTAATCTACCTGACTTTCATCAACATTTCATAGATTTTTAGAAGCTCTTATACGACTAATTGGCAAGCGTAAACAGCGTTACTAAGCAAAAAAGTGTTTCTGACGCATCGTAAGCATAGCGTTACAAAATGTGGTTCGTCTTATCTGTGTCCTGTATCTCGTTTTTTGCTTGCTTGACATATCTTCGAGATGCTTAGGAAACATTAAGAGTCCATAATTAGTTTGCAACTAGGTACTCCGCTTTTTTAAGTACAGCGCACTAGTTTAAAGCCAAGGTATGCCCTTAAGGGGCTTAATTCTAATTTGCTACTAGCTTACTATAGCTAGGACTTTTTCGCGCTGATAAGTTACGAGAGTTTTCTAAAGGCGAAGTCACCACAAAAAATGTGGCTCTTAATACAATTGTATTAGAGATGAATAGAGATTTCGTTGTAGGCGGTTTAGGATGACTCCAACATCGCTTGATGCATTTTTATAAGGCGTTTTACGTACCTATTGTTTCTAATTAATTATAAAATAAATTCAGTGCTCGTAGTGTTGTAAGACAGTCGCTAGCTCTACAACTCTACATAACTGTTTGGATATTTAATGGATTTAAATGAAATTGGGTAAATGATACGTTATATAAGCTCAGGCTTCTATTCCGAAAGGGGTAAGTAGAGACCAGTCGGCTGTTCGGATAAACGAATTCCAAAAAAAAAAAACTATTATGCAGACTGTCACCCAATTTTTCATACACGAACAATCTGCTTATCTATTAGGTATTGTTAACCGCTCTCTGTTGGCCAAAGCTGTTAACGCTTGATTGAATATTTTTGGTGTACCGGAAACAGGGGGTAAGGTATGGATTACCACTTATAATACATACATTGTCTCTAAATCATGTGAAAAAAACTGCCAAAACAACTACCATGTGTTAGCAAATTAAATTGTTTTGGCAAATTCAAGATTAAATATAAGCTACTGAATGAAAACAATGAAAAGATAAATAATGTATAGAAAACCTGTAGTAAAACGTTCTTATAAGTATTTTTACATACGGCCCACTAAAGAGTACAAACCTTATCTGACGGAGAGAGTATGAGCTTAGCGACCACGCGTGCCCATCGCAGTTCAATTGTGATTTTATATAATGTTTTCCAAATATTGCCCTTTTCTCCATGCTTCTTCCAATTACTGCGGTAAAACTTCATTCTCATTAATACCACGAGTTATTTTTTACTGAACGATAAGTTTAAATCCACTAAAAGTATTAATAAACAAGTGAAAGAGAAAACTCAGTTTTAAAGGAAACTATGCGCTCCAGCGTAGACGCAGCCTTACCTGCGCAGACGCAGCGGACAGGGCAATAAATTTAACAAGAATGTGGGTCAGGCCCGCGGACCCATCGTCAGGTGTAGCCCGGGAAAAATAAATAGTCCGACTAATTGCAGTGTGGAACAACCTTTAGGATTGAGTTATTGTTCCAGTGCGCTTTTATAGTGCGGCAATTTTTGGCCCCTTTGGTGCTAAATTGTTGTTGGAGTGGCACGCAACTGCACCGTATAGACTCTATCTATAGCATATTATAATAATATATCTCTATACTAGAGTTTTCTTTTTATTGGAAAACCCGCTGTGTGAAATTAAATAAATATTTTCTAATGATTAATGAATAAATGCCAATCCGGACTTGGCCCCCGTGGTGGAGTATGACCTATACCTTCCTCAGGGAAGAGACCCGTGCCCCTCGGTGGTGACATAATTGGTTGATGATGAATGAATAAATGATTAACGATTAACGAAAACAGGACGACGGTCAGTGGGCAGACCTGCGGCTTGATGGTCGGACGATGTCGTTGAGTCGGCGGAAGACCCGTGAATGCGAATGGCGAGAGACGTTGTGAAATGGCATGTGGGGGAAATGGCCTATACCCAGCAGTGGGCACCAGTGGGCTGATGATGATGATGAGTGATTAATGAATGAACCAGGAATTACAAGGGAAATTTGACAATAACATACTGTACAATTAGCGGCTTTATCAATAAAAGTAGTTTCTATGATATTAAAAAAATTTATTATGTACATTGAATCCCGGCCGGGACAAAAAAAAAGAAACAAAAAAAAGAAACCCAGGTCTTGGATGTTTACATATTTGTGACGTCGCTGTTTCTGGTTCCCACGACACAGGGTATCCTAGTGTGGGGCCAGAAGTAATGTATGTGCCCGTATGTAAATGTTATGGATAGGTACCTAACAATTATAGGAAATCAGAAATTTATTTCTGAATGTTAAAAATGTACATTCTGTTTGTTGAATGTCCATGTACTTATAATGCTAGCCGCTGCCCTGGGGCAGAATGCAGTGGAGAAAAATCCAGCGAAAAAAAACTCCACTCCGACCATATTTTCTCAAATCACCTTAAATCTAATACATAAGTTGGTATGAATGTCTATCTAGGCGTCAATAGAATCGAAAGGTTGCCCGAGTTCAAACTCAGAGATATGAAAACCCCTCAGAAATGAAGGCTTAAACACAAACACGCACTACAGTTTTGGCAAGGTAATAAAATTAAGATTAGTGGCTCTCTAGCTAACAGTAGTTTTGCAAACAATTAACGGCAACCAAATATATTTTTATGCTTTTAATTTATGACGATTTTACGGTGTTATTTTAACGCATCTTAAAATTGTGACTAGTCGTAAATACCATTCCATTGTGTTAATGTAGATTTAACATTAAAAGCTTAGCAAAAATTTTCTGTTTAATAGCACCTCACCCAACATTCTGGACCTACAATTTAATTACTCTACTCATAAATTAAATATTTAACAGTTTTTAATTCATAAAAATCAGTAGTTACGTATGTTGTAAATGTAAATGATAAACTTTTAACCGTTTAAAAAAAACAGTTGAAACCACATCGTGTTTCGAAGTCAAGACTTGTGTTTATCTTTATTGAAGAAAAGAAAGAAAGAACACATCTATTTTACACCACAAAAACATAAGTCATTAAAATTAAACAATACTATGCAAATAAGAAATAATAATAATTAAAATTGTCAAAAAAATTGAAAATTAAAGCGTCATAAAGTCTGCGATCGGTGACCCATCGGAGATTATTGTGCAGAATATCTCTCAATATCTATAAAAAATTCAAGCACTGTATAGCAGCGTTCTTAACTTAACCGCAAGAATAAACCTACTGTAATAAGTAGAAAACATCTTGCTTGACTAGAGTCTGTATTTCTGCATAATGTATATGCTAAATAGAAAGCCATCGAACCCACCGCGTCACGGCCTCGGTAAAACGTCAATATCCATTAAAAACATTTATCGGAGGCAAATTGAAAACCTATCTATCAGATCTGGAGTTCCTTCCGTGGAAACTTGTTGCGTCCACTCCATTGCTACTTTCATCGCCTCGTTGAGGCCGTATCGTAAAAATCAATGGGCAAAGGCTAGTGCATACTAGTCGCCGTCTTTAATCGGGAGAAAATTTCCTACGGAGATGTGAGGTGATTCATTTTGATTCATTCAGCGACTGGAAAGAGGGGCCAGATATCAGAAATTTATTTCAACGTAAGGAATTTACATTCTGTTCGTTGAATGTCAATGTACAGTCACGAGCAATAATATACACACACTGTCATATTTTCTAAGAATCTTAACATATAAAACAATCTAGAAAGAAGTGTACGACAATTTGTCCTAAATTATCAAACCATTGGATAGATAATTTAGGACAAATTGTCGTACACAGGTGCAGTAGAAAACAAAATGTGTACGTCGTACAAAAGGTGACAGTGTATATATATTATTGCTCGTGACTGTACTTATAACGTTAGGCGCTGCCTTGGGCCCGAATGTGGCGGAAAAAAGGCAGTAGTTCAGCTAACAGGCAATCGTGTTATTAGTTTGTTTTTCGACCTCTTTATAAAGTGCTGATAGTCCGTCATATCAAAAAGCTTGCATCAATTGTGTATATTCATCATCAACCCATTATGTCCCCACCGATAGGCACGGGTCTCTATCCTGAGGGAGGCATAGGCTATAATCCACTTCGGGGGCCAAGTCCGGATTAGTACCTAAATTAGTAAAGTGGAAGCTTGTAAGGCTAGTGGCTTCATGTCAGAAGTTTTCAAGCTGCCCTAAGGTCTCTGAATTGGCATAACTGAGTGAGAGATAGGAGAAATTCTCCTATCTCTCACAGATATTGTTCATAAAATTAAATATGTAGTCTTTTTTATAGATTTTGTAGTAAAATACATTAAAATATTGTTTTTAGTTCCAAAGTTACAACTCTCCTAGCAACACAGTCACTTTTTTCTTATTAAGCTCACCCCTGTATCCCAAAGGGGTATTCAGGATTTGTGACTTTAGTTCAATTATTAATGAGATCCCCACGAAATACCCGAAACTTCACTTGCAGTCCAAATGTAAGAACGATGTTAACGCTGTGCTTCTACGTACCTACATAGTCTTAACCAGCTTGATGCAAGCCCTAACATTATTAAAAGGTAGCATTTATCAACAAATCCCAGGCTATAAATCCGTCAGGTTGGAAACTTGATTAATCGCTCAGATATTACACCTATTATCACTCACTAGGCTACTGGTTCATAGTAAGGCAGACAGAAGGAACGCGTGTTTCCATACAGAAGAAAAATCGTTTTGACTCTTCATCATCATCAACCCATTATGTCCCCACCAAGGGGCACGGGTCTCCTCCCTGAGGAAGGTATAGGCCATACTCCACCACGGGGGCCAAGTCCGGATTGGTGGAGGATACAAGTGTGAGCTATACAGGTAATAGCTGACCCGGCAAACGTTGTTTCGCCATATAAATATTTGCAGGGATTACAATTATTATTTAAAGCCACCGTTAGGTAGGTAGAGCTGTGAAAAATAGATAGCAAGCTAATAAAAAAATTGTACCTAACCTACCGAAGATGTACTGCACAGTTGAGTAAGTGTATCTGAAATTAAGTTATTAATGTACTGTATACTGTTTATTTTCGAATATCTCGTGAGAATCTCAACAAAGAAAAAAATCATTAAACTCTGAAATCCTGAGACAAGTGTATGTCAGACGTGGTTATTAAGACAGGAAATGTTTTCCTTGGTACCGAGTTAATATTGTTAGCAAGAGTTGGTAAATTTATTTACATTATATACAAATTAATATTTTGTTTTAGCAAACCTTTTACACATTACTTATTTTGTATCTTTACTATGACTTTGTCTATCAATGTGGTGACCTCTAGTTTTATGCTGTTAGTATGATAGGTAGTCATCCAGAAGCGTTAGTCAGTCAAGTTTCTGCGAGAGAAACCATGTATATAAAGTTGATTGAGAAGCCATTCTATTTGTGGGTCAAAAGCACATAACCGTAGCAGGTCTTACTGCTTCCTTTAACTCATTCTCATAAGCTTACGCCTGTATCCCAGCGGGGTAGGCAGTGCCACGATCCTGACAAATGACTTTCGGTTCATCGACGTTCATTACTCGTTGCATTCACGAATGTCGGTGTCGGGTACTTTTTATCTTGCCCTTTGCTATCGTGTTGGAAAATAGACTATTTATTCGAGACGTGATCTTTGTCTTTTTCATTTTATGATTTCAGTTTCATAATTACAAGCATTGTTTTTTAACCTACGTATTATTTTGACTAAAGTGTTTGCTTGCAGACCATCCGCCATAAGTTAAAATAAATTAAGACGTAAAATAAATTAAGAATATTGTTTTTCTTGTTCTAAAGTTACAACTCTGCTAGTCTGCTAATACAAATGGTCTTACCTTGGGTGTATTTTCATGTTTATAATGTCGTTTTTTATTATGTATTTCTCTTTGACAAGCAGTTCAGACACAATAGAGTTATCCAAAATTGGAGTCCATTATTAGTATTCTTCTTTTTCCTTGTATTTATTTATGACATCACGACTAGGCCGCCTTTTTTTCTTTCTATCACTTACAAACTCTTAATTTATTCAAAATACTTTCATCATCATCATCAACACATTATGTCCCCACCAAGGGGCACGGGTCTCTTCCCTGAGGAAGGTATAGGCCATACTCCACCACGGAGGCCAAGTCCGGATTGGTGGAGGTTTGTAAGACTAGTGGCTTATCTTACTGTCAGAAGTTTTCAAGCCGCCCTAAGGCCTCTGACTCGGCTTAACGACTGCCATCTATCGACGGCAGCCGGCACCAACTGCTTAACGTGCCTTGCGAAGCACGGAACCGCTCGGAAAAATGCCACTAGCGTTAGTCATAGACGATGACCCATCCATGGACTGAACGCGCCGTATGTTGCTTAACCTTAGTGACCGTTTAAGATCACTCAGGCAGCCCAGGCGACGAGCGATTCAATAATTCAGCAAAATACTTTATTCCGAGTTAAATACCCAAAAAATCATGCAAAATTCCTAAATTTCAAAATTAAATCAATTTTCATTAAGTAAATTACCTAGTCACTAAAAACACATGTGCAATATTCACCAAGCGTCCCACGGCAACACAGATACTAATAATAGCTTACGCACAAACACAAAAAAATCCAACCTAACCTAACAAACCTCCCGGAAAACAGCGGAACCAAAGGTCCCCAACACGCTGGCAGTGTTGCCACGCTGCTGTCCCGCCAAAGTAATCCTTCAAAATTCACTTTTCATTGACATTGTTTCCACATACTTGGCAATTTAAGAAACTTTCGCGTTCACTCCGATTCTGGCATGTAGATTCTAAACAGGGATTTCTATGAGCTGCCAATCTTTCTTAATAAGGTCAAGCTGAGACCGTTTCAGCGGTCATTCGGCTCGATTCTTAGACGACCAGTATTTATTGTAATTGGTGACGTCGCTAAAAGCGCTTCCATTATAAGAGACATTTATTAGACTAATCTATACTCCAGCCTCGTAACTTTACTCCCATGAAAGTTTACTTTACAAATTTAGTCTCTATGCAGTAGATGTTAAGAATCACACTAAGAGAAGGAAGTAAATTGACAGTTTCGTGCTTCGTCCCAGATTCCTTTTAAAGGATTTACTGTATCAAGTGTGTGTGAGGGAAATATTCCACTTTTGGAGTAGTTAGGCCTGGTTTGTTTGTAGTTTTCGTCTTTCATTATATTTAAGACAAATTGAGATACTAAGCATGTTTATTTATTCCAAGATACTGAGATCCACAAAACCCAAATAAAACCTTGTCTGTTTGGAAGGTACAATTTTCATCAATTTAAGCCAATATTATGGAGCCTATGATGCACATATAAATACGACGATTCGATTGAAATCTCGTTTGAGACTCTTTACTGTCAGGATCGTGGAAAGTGGCAGTCCCGGTCGCTGCCTACTTCTCTCTGGAATACAGAGCTTATGTATGTAAGTATTTAATTTGGAATACAATTTCCATAACGCTGGTAGATGTGGTGAGATGTGGTCAACTCTGCGCCCGCACTTTTAACTTCAACATGTCCGCATCGCGCAAGCAAAGTATTACACATGACTTACGATAAATACAACGTCAACAAACAACAGTTGGACCGGCTGTCCCCAGGCATACGATCTATCTGGCGGGAAATTTTCCTTTATAATGGAAGAGCTAGTATATAAAATTTTACTTTTACCATTGATAGATTCCAGACTACCGCTTAAGTAGCGGTACTAGACACAGTCCGCTGAAAACGAAACGGTTATTTTATCGAAGAAACAAGAGAAAGTTGTAATAGTGTTCATGTTATAATGAAGGAAAATAATAATAAATTTTATATCATAACACACAATCAGTTAGCTTTACACCTAGACCTAACACGTTTCTCTAGACTAGACCCTATCGCGATGGGAAAAGCCTCAAGAGCTTAACACTAAAACGATGTAGTTACAAAATGCGCTGGTGGTTTTACAAGGACTTTATTAAGGCTGGTCTTACGTGTAGCATGCGGTCTCACTCGCATTATTTGAAATGAAATTGTCTAGTTTATTGATATAAGATCTCTGACAGTAAGGCCAGCCACTAGTCTTACAACTCTCCACCAATCCGGACTTGGCCCCGTGGTGGAGTATGGCCTAAACCTTCCTCAGGGAAGAGACCCGTGCCCCTCTCTGGAGATATAATGGGTTGATGATGATAATTGCTTCAACAGCGATTAAGTATGAGATGCATTTGCACTGTAGAGTAATTATCTATTGCCAATACTCAATCCCACGAATCGAGCTCCCAAAGAAAATCGTCCATTTGCGCCTATTGGATATCGCGCGTGATCTTCAATAGCCACTGCCCTGCTCTATGAAGCGGACCGTCTTTGATTTATTTTTTCACCTATCTCTAGCCTCGCGCAATGACCAATTAGATACGAGCATTTGGTATCCTAGGAGTTCGACTAATGGAACGGAGTATAGAGATGATTTTCGGCTCGGTATACAGAGTTACAATTTTAAGTAGGTACCTCAGAATGGCGAGCTTTCGAGTGCCAAGGTGAACAACGCCAAATTTTTGGTTATTTCACAATGTCTTCCTTCAGCATTTGCTCGCTCAGTCTAAATCCACGGGAACCGATTAGTTTACAATGTATCTGTAAATGAGCAAATAATTTCAACACTTTCCAAACGAACTGGAGCCTAGTATTACGGAGCGTATTGGTGCCTCGATATCGAGAAATATCATCAGCAAAAGGTACAACATAAATTGTCTGCTTTCTAAAACACGCGGTGCTATATTTTCATTCCATTTTGACCTTTACGGTGAGAGAAATAAAACCCAGTTTTATAAGCTGTCAAAGCATTAATTTGAGTTTACTATTGTTCTATTGTAAGCGGCCTATATACGTCCCACTTTAGGGCACGGGTCTTCTCTCAGAGAGAGAGAGAGAGAGAGAGAGAGTATGGGTCCAACGCATATTGGTATTGAATAGGTACATCAGACACTAAGGTTTCTTCATGATGTTTTCCTTCACTTAACGAGTGCTATTGCTACTAAAACTACACAAATGCACATACCTTAGAAAACAAAAAAATGGTCCATGCAATGGGAATCGAACCTGAGTCTGCCGATTCTGAGTCCACTGTTCTGTCCACCAAGCTACTGCCGGTTCAGCTTAGTATTAAAAAAATATAATTGAAGAGGCGAAACGAAGAGGGGCCCATTTTCAGAAAAAGAGAAAAAAAGAAAAACGGCCCAATTTTAAGAAATGGGCCGGTTTTATGTCACCAAATAATCAAAATGTCGTTTTTGCCTATGGTAAAGTAAAAAAATTGGGCCGTTCTTCATACGACCACCTAGAAGGGATACCCAAAAGATGTTTAACAAAAAAAAAAACGCTCTTCGTTTCACCACTTCAATTGTGATTTAAATAGAAAAAAAAGTTGTTTAATTTTCGAACTAAGCCCAAATTAAGTCAGTTCTAGAGCAATTATCGCATATATCGATCAGAACAGGATAAAGCATTCGAAGTAACATTTTCTGGCAATTATATTTCACGAGGATGTGGCCCTGTCAAATAGTATGAGTTTGTAACTGTGTAAACCTGTTTATTTTTAAAATGCATAGACAAATTGACTTTTTTTTTACCGCTTTATTGTTGATGGCAATTGTTTTATTTTAAAACATTAGGACCTGAAGTATCCGACTAAGTACACGTAGGCTACATAAAAAAGATGTTGCTGCACTTCCAATATCACATTATTGCAACAATGTATAATTTATCTTAACCGAGTTCAAGCAAAGGCTAGATCGCTTTGCATAAAGATCTCGTGGTAATAGAAAATTAATAAGCTTTCTAACGAGATCGTTTCATTAACCTATAAACGGATGATAACAAAGCAGCTTTCACACCGGTAAAGTGTTTATACGTTTCAATAATGACGACAATGTTTCTGATACAGCAACATTGCAAGAAAAAAAACGGGGGGGACGGCAACTGTTTGACCACCTTACCTTCTAGAGATTTTGATTAATAAAATGTCTTCGAATTACTTCCAATAACTGTAGATTCATTTCGAAGATAAGTGCTAAAATAGGAAAAAAACTTAACAAAATATAATTAGCAAGTATTAATGAGTTAATTTATTGTCTGGGATGCAGTTACGTAAGACTTCACTGTATGGAGTTGTCTGATCTACCCCTTTTGTTCCCGGTATGTCACACTGTTACATTTTGGGACTGCGTCGATTTAATTTCGTTGCCGCTTTAAATTGAAGCAGGCACGCGAATCGTTAATTCCACGCGTCAATGGAATCAAAAACCATGTAACTGTCATTGAACTGTAATGCACTAACAGAATCAAGGCCCAGGTACATTAACGTACCATGTATGGCTAACCTATTTCTGCTTCATATTTTACGAGTATATACTGTGTTTTTTTCTACGCATTCTTAGTGCTGTGACTTCTAATTAAATTTGTAACTTTGCCTTGTATACCTTGTATGTGTGCGTTTAATCTTTACAAATGAATGATCAATGTAATTTAATTAATTACCGAGTCCAAACCGAATAAATAAACCAATTCCAGCCTAAAGCAACCGATCCAATAGCGCACTAATTAATAAAGTAAACTATGCAGCGCAGTAAAATGCAGTACGACAATTTACAGTCAATTAAATCCAAAGGACTAGTAATTCATCAAGTGCACGTTGACGAAGGAACCGCACTGTCCCCGATACGTCGCAACAGATTTTGAAATAACTTTGAGGTATTAATTTGAACGTGGGAATTTAGAGCTCTATTTTGTCTGGAGCCTAATTAATTACAATTAAATAAAGCACGCCTTTTAGGAAGGACGAGGAATGAATAAATTCATTTAGAGGAGAAGCACTGTGTTATTGAGGGCCCGTAATGTTATCTAGTGCTATGAATTACATAATGTAACACTAGATAAAGAAGCAACACTAAAGAACAACTGACTAGGAAGCAATATATCTACAACATGATATTATAACGCGAAACCGTTTAAAATAACATTAATCAAAATAGCCGTTTTTTTTTTCAGTTTTGATCATGAAGTCACTTCAGATAAGCTTAATTTTAAAACTCCGTGTATTATTTTTAAGACAAAGTACAAATGAATTGAAAACGTAGAACCTTGGCTCTTTAGAAGAGGTTAAGCTAACTATAGAAATTTGTTTTAGGTTATAATTTATCTACCACGAAGAAATGAGTCATAGTGTCTAAAAAAATAACAAACACCATAAACATTCAAATACAGGAGAATTCAAGGCATTGCCTTATAGTTTCTAGGCAAAATACTATACCTTTGTGGAATGTCATAAAATAAATTAACCGCAATACTTGTCTAGATGAGCGTTTGTAAATTTAATGAACAACTTTTAGAACTATTTTGCGGTACGATTGAACTAATACAATAAATCGTATATCCACGTACTGCCAATAACAAATACGGTTACGAATGTAAACCTTATTACTATGCATATAAAGTGCAAGAGCTCTGGGCAATTATTAAAACTACTTGTATTAGGCATGTGACCGCGTTTCGAGAGATAACTAGATAGAGATCTAGACTGCTCAGGTATTTGTGAATGGTATGGGTTTTCCCACAACTGGTTCAAACGTACACCTATACAACAACGGTTTCTGTAGCCCTCAATTTTCTAGTGGAAAACCTACTCTACTGCCTTGAAATAACGACAGAGAAAATTCCAACAAGGCAATACTGTGCACCAGCTGAATAATGTACCCAAGAAAAGCGTGTTTTTGTAGTACAAACGTGGAGTTTTTAATTAAATTAATTAGCTACGTGCCTCTATGCGGCGGTTCTTAATGGAAAAGTCAAATTAAATACCTAGTAACTATTTACTCAAGATATTTCTTCGACAAAAACTAAGAGCTTTACTAAGGGCCAGTTTATCAATTGAGATTTTCACTTAAGTAAATACTTAAGTAACGTTCTGTCACGGTCTTTTACAAAAAAAAATACGAGACAGCACTAGAGTTAAGTAGTTACTTAGCGAAATTCTCAACTGGCCCTAACGGTCAGTTTCTGAATTGAGAATTTCACTAGTAACTACTTTATTAAAAACCCATTAAGTCCCCAGCGAGGGGCACGGGTCTCCGGACTTGACCCCCGTGGTGGAGTATCCGAGGAAGATATAGGCTTCACTCCTAGGGGAGCATAGGGCCTCAGTACACTCACCACAGATTTCCACTTCTGACGGACGTTCACGACAGCTTCCAACACAGACCAGCTAGAGCCAATCGATTTGTCCTCTTGGGCTTTAGATTTTTAGATAAAAAAAAACTCACGCCCGTTATCCCCGAGGGGGTAGGCAGAAGCACCACTCACTAGAACTGAAATTGTACCCGGACAACGGCGACAGGCTTGCCACTTGTCACGTTTGGGACTTAATAAACTTGGCAAAACGTAGGCCCAGATTTTTAGATATTGTATGTATGTGTTCATGTTTAATTTTGCTTAATATCTTGCAGCTTGTCGGTTCACCGTCAGGTCTAACACAATCCACCTGAGCCTCTAGATCGGAATTTCAATCGCAAAAGCCGCCGTTTTTCTATACAACCTGTATATGGCGCCCGTTCATTCATCGAAGCTGTTTTAAAGGCTTCCATCAGATAAGTTGTTATGCTTTTTGCACTTCGTTAAATATACCCGTTTTAGGTATTACGTTTAGCTGGAGCCGTTTGACATAATTCAATGGGCTGTCAGTGTTATAGAGGTGTTATGCAGAATTGCTTAGTGAGAAAACCTGCTCTTGCATACGCTCAACTGCTGGGCACACGCCTTCTCTCAGTAAGAGATTATGGAATAATGTATTGTGTGCAAGTAGTTGGGTAAAATAATTAATTTTAGTAACAGCAGAACAATGACTTGTACTACACTCCGCGCTAGTTAAGACTGTGTTGCAGCAGAGTAGCATTCGCCGTCCTCTATTGCACACAAATATCGAACTCCACTATACGATGAAACATGCAAATATGATGCAGTATCGTTTGCAGTTGATGACATACTCGTTCAGATCAATCAGCGTTATCCGGTCACTCGCGCACCAACATCTTTCACCATCAACTAGGGCCTCCAAATCCTCTATTATCACGCGCATTACCGACTGCCAATGGCTATGATAGAATGCCAACTTCCAACGTGAATTACATCGCACGCTCCCAGAGTCGTTACCGGTACGGTTCGCAGTGAAAGTTCGGGTCACGGTAATGGTGAACACGCACATCCCCTAAGTAGGCAAGAGGCATGTTGGGGCCTGGACTGTTTGGCGCGGTACCAAGGACCGCTTTCATAAACATAAACATTTACGTACAGGCACATGCATTGCTTCTGGCCCCACACTAGGATACCCTGTGTCGTGGGAACCAGATACAGCGACGTCACAAATATGTAATTTTTTTTTCCTCCGCAGCCGGGGTTCGAACCCGGAACCTCTCGCATGGTAAACAGATGCACTAACCGCTACGCCACGAGGTCGTCAAAGGTGGTTATACATAGAACTGCAATTTATTGACGATTCGATGTACAGTGGATTGACTCACAGATTAAGTAACAATTAACACACAACCCGTCAGGCATAGAACACTTTTTTCTCAGCTAAGTTAGTTATTCACAGAGACAAAATTATTTGAAATTTATGACAGCTTAATCGGTTTAGCCCACAGGAAAGACAACTCGTATAGAACGTGTAGAGCCGACCAAGCCGCGAGTTTTACGCAAGATGCAATACGTGTGGAGTTCGATACAAGATGCGATCGAAGCACCACACTACCCATTCCGAGTAGGGAAGTAATAATCCCACATTGAACGTGGTTATAAATAGGTCCAGCGGTAATTCACGCCATAGTCGCTCGTTGGAAATTGTAAATCACGCCACGAGAAAGTGATAGTGGCGTGGACGCAACACCTGATGTAAGGGACTCTGTTCGGTCATATTTATATAGCTATGGGTGTACTAGATGAGGAGATAACGACATTTGTAGCAAAATCGCATTGGATTAGGACCTACAGCGTCCTTGAACCGAACACTCAAAACGATTGTTGATATTTTCGCTTTTACAGCAACTTGCAAAGTTGTACAGTCTGTTAGCTTTTAGAATATACCTCGGCTGAGCAATCAAAAACCGATTATATTGCAATAAGGTAAGGTTTATTTTGTATTGTTATTTATATATAACTTAACATAACTTTTCAAAATAGTGACGAAACGTTTCATACAGAGCAGGAAGTAGTATTACACTCGTGTTCTTTCGGCGAAAACCGAAGCCTACTCTAGAGTCCGAGGTATATTCTAAAAGCTAACAGACTGTACTTAACTTGTCGTACTTGTAATATACAATGTCACATTTTGTACTAAGTACATATATTGTTTTGTACTACACATTGTGTACGACAATTTGTCCTAAATTATCTAATCATTGGTTACATGATTTAGGACATATTGTCGTACACTTCTTTCTAGATTGTTTTATTTTAAGATTTTTTTGAAAATGTGACAGTGTCTATATATTATTGCTCGTTTACATACGGTTGGTATGCTGTTGGCTGTACTGTAGAAAAAAATTCATGATACCTACATCGCCCTAAAATGAGTAAATCAGGCCCTCTCTAATGAACAACTAAACAGGTAAGTAAATTTTCGGTAAATTTCTATATTTCTATAGCGGTGGTGGCGTAGTGGGGTTGACCCTTGCTTCTCGATCATGAGGGTCTGGGTTCGAACCACGCATGTACCAATGACTTTTAGTTACGTACATTTGTTTGTACAGCAACACCATTCGCTGATAAATTGTGCCCGGATAACGGCGACAGGCTTGCCACTTGTCACGTTTGAGACCTAATAAACTCGGCAAAACGTGGGCCCAGTTCTAGTGATTGGTGCCTCTGCCTACCCCCTCGGGGATAACGGCGTGAGTTTATTATTTTTTATTTATTATTTATTTATTTTCTATATTGAGAATTCAACGCTGAAAGCATCTGAATCTAATAAACTGTGAATTTATGAAATTTTTGTTTCAGAGGGCCAATTTCTGAATTGAGAATTTAAACGAATTAATTACTTAACGGTAGTGCTGTCTCGTGCAATTTGTTTAGAAAAAATCGTGAAAGCACGTTACAAAAGTATTACTGAAGTGACAATTTTGCTAAGAAACTAAATAACTGTAGTTCTGTCTCGTCAAATTTATCAGAAAAGAGCGTGACAGGACGTTACTTAAGTATGTAATTACTTAGTGAAATTCTCAATTCACATACCGGCCCTGAGACACCTACAGCAATCATAAATCTGTAGATTATCTTGTAGCAGCACAGTGATTATTCAAAAAACAATATGTTTTCTTTTCACTAACACAAATTCGTATCTTTTTACATATTTCGATTATTTGATTATGGTATAATTTGTACTCAAATTATATAATTTTTGTCTGACCTCCCATAGCAGTAGAGATTGATGACTTCCAGTGAACCTGTCATTATTTTCGCATGATTAAGTGCTATTTGCGCATCATTTGCTAGACAAATCGTGAACTTTGACACTGGAGAATAATGGGAAATTTCTTTGTCTTGAGAACAAAACTGCTTTTTACTAAATATTAAAAAGTTATAGCAGTATCCGCTCATTTCCAGACTTTGTTCTGTTGCATTAAGAGATTTTTTATAAAAATATTTTAGACTAGCTTTCGCCCGCGACTCCGTCCGCGTGGACTTTAGTTCAAAATGTTGCAACCCCGTTCACTCCCGTTAAGGGTTAAATTTAGAAAAACCGTGAAACACGTGTTCAATCAATTGTGTTGAAGAGTATTTATTTCAAGTTTCAAGAAAATCTGACAACATTTTTTTATACCTCCATACAAACTTTAACACCGCCATTTACCCCTTTAGAGGGTGAGTTTCAAAAAATCCTTTCTTAGTGCTCCCCTAGGCTCCCTAAGGAACTCCCATGCCAAATTTCAACCACCTAGGTTCAGTAGTTTGGGCTCTGCGTTGATTCTAAGTCAGTCAGTCAGCTTCTCCTTTTATATATATATATATATATAGAGATAGATTTTTATAAAATAAAACTAATTTTTATGCTTATTTATTTATTTTATTTATTTATTAAGGAATACAAACAGTGCATAGTACATTTTTTTTCTTAATCAATTACATGTAGGTATTAGTCTAGTCTAGTCTAGTCTAGTCTAGAGAATCGCTCGTAGCCTGGGCTGCCTGAGTGATCTTAAACGATCACTAAGGTTAAGCAACATACGGCACGTTCAGTCCATGGATGGGTCACCGTCTATGACTAACGCTAGTGGCATTTTTTCCGAGCGATTCCGTGCTTCGCAAGGTACGTTAAGCAGTTGGTGCCGGCTGCCGTCGATAGATGGCAGTCGTTAAGCCAAGTCAGAGGCCTTAGGGCGGCTTGAAAACTTCTGACAGTAAGACCAGCCACTAGTCTTACAAGCCTCCACCAATCCGGACTTGGCCCCCGTGGTGGAGTATGGCCTATACCTTCCTCAGGGAAGAGACCCGTGCCTCTCGGTGGGGACATAATGGGTTGATGACGAATTAGTCTAGTACACGCACCTATTATATGCGTTCTCATCATTTACAGCAACCATTTATTATAGTGAATTAAAGAAAGAAAGAAATAAGTGAATTAATCATAGGTAAGTAATAACAGTAGAACAAAAGACACAGTTATATTATGTTCCGTATCATATTATGTTCCGTTCCGTCATGCTGATGAAATCATAGACACCTATGACTTCATTTAGCATAAATAGCATTAGCAGCCCCTAAAAAAGGTGGCCCTAAATAGTGTTGTTGGTGAAAACGGGCATTAGACACCGAAGTCATTAGTATATGCAGAGATTCGAACCCGCGATTCTATTAATACCTACCAAAGTCGTTGGTAAAGAATATCCAAAAATAGGTACATAAGCATTTTTTCAATCAAACAACAGTCCCGTTCTCACAGCGACCGGCCCCGCTATTCAGAGAGCGCTGTTAATCCTTAGTTTTTCGAAACCACCGATCCAGTTTAAGCGCCCACACCATCAAATTCGGCTTATCAACACCACAGGACACGGATCTATGAAGATAGGCAAGATAAATGAATAACAAAGTGACTTGAAACACGCGGCGCATGCCCACTAATGATGAGCCAAAGACGTTGGTCAGTATCGTGGCAAGTAGAAAGTCCCATGGACCCAGAGACTATTTTCTTCAGAGATTATTTTAGGTCTTGGATGTTTACATGTTTGTGACGTCGCTGGTTCTGGTTCCCACGACACAGGGTATCCTAGTGTGGGGCCAGAAGCAATGTATGTACCTGTGTGTAAAAAAAAAAGTTTATGTTTATGTTTATTTTTGCCTAACCCGAAAATCCCTCAGGGTTTCTGTTGAGCTAATAGCTAAGTTTCAACCCATTTACCATCGTGGCATTTTGCCATTGTGTCACTCGAGAATAAGCGTCCTAAGTCGGACAAATTTTTATTAAATAAAAAAATAAATTACGGCATAGGTGGCTAAGAACCTTTAAAACCTTCCCTTAAGCACTCTGTTCAAAAAAATGTTTACAATATCAACGATATTTAAAAGTCAAAGATGTCTGGTGTTAAAGCTGGTTAAGTTAAAACTTTGTTCTTTAAGCTAACATACTGCTTTGAAAAGAATAAAAGTGGAGTTTTTCTGTTAGCGTTTTTCCACATAATCTATTAATTACTGTCGTTTTTCAACATAATCTATTAATTACTGTGAAACTAACAACTTTGACGTTAAAAAAGGGTTGCCAAAATTTGTATGAGAGGTATAAAGAATGTTGCCTAATTTTCTTGAAACTTAAAATAAATACTCTGAAGAGTAGAGAGTATTATTTTTTCACAATTGATTCAACACTTGTTTCGCCGTTTTTCTAATTTTAACCCTTAAGGGAGTGAACGGGGTTGCGAACTTTGAACTAAAGTCCACGCGGACGGAGTCGCGGGCGAAAGCTAGTAATGAATAAAAATATTTGACTGATTGATTAAACTGATATTCTACCTTCCAGAAGATCTAGAAATAACAAAAAATTAAGATACACAGTCTTCTCAATCCATTAAAAATTCACTCTTAATTGATTTCTAAACCAATATCTTAATTTTTAATTACTCATAGCACATCCATAAATTAGAAGCTTCAACACCAATCTGTGGCATTCCATCTACCTTAAGGTAAAGTGGTGACTTCTCATTTAATACTTGTAAGTTTCAACGACGGACAACCAGAGTTACTGTTCTTTAAGCTTGAATAGAAAGTAGACCCTTTAAGACCGCCATCATTGAATTATTTTAATTCAAATTCGATGGTGACGAAACGGTTAATTTATTTAAGAGCTCCGAGGCATATTTTTTATCTCCGTGCAGATAAGTGTTTCAGAATTAGCTTTCAGTGTTGTATTTGCTTAGTTTATAATTTGGACTTTCTGACAAGAAACTTTATTGGAAACTATGGATTGAAACTTCAGTAATCACTAGACGTTATTAAATTTATTCCGGATACACTTTGACTTTTTCCGGATGACTACGATCAGGTTTCGTTCTGATTCGCAGAGCTTAATCATGGTGAGCAGAGACGGAGCTCGTGTCGTCAACTAAGTGTATCCGAAATAAAGTTAATAATAAATAATTCAATAAATTTCCTTAAAGAAGTAGGCAGGTCATTGCTGATGCCTACAGTAATATTAGAACGCGGCTTTCCATACAATGTCACAGGCTAAGGTCAAACGCCAATAAAACGGTTTTATCGCTTTTTAATTTAATTGACAGCCAGTGAGCTTTAGTCCGCATTTTTATTAGGTTTCTTATCGTGTTTATGATGTGCAAGATTTTTTTTCTGTTTTTTTACGAGCCGTGTCTCTGGTCTAGTGACGCAACAACTATGTTTCCAGAACGGATTGTACTGGCATTAGCTTCAATTTCACTAATAAAACTAAAGGCGGATTATCACAAACTATTTTTGACTGCAACGTTACCATATAAAAATGTATTGCTGTTCGTTAGTCTCACTAAAACTGATTTCAGCTAGTGTATTATAATTATTGATAATAATAGCTCCCCACACAACACCATCCCTTGAACTGATCCCAAACTAGGATACCCTGTGCTATAGTAACCAGGCAAGGACATTACAAACATCGAAAAACACCCAGACTGAGCCCATTTGTACAAATTTACGGCGGCTCTCAGTAAGATTTCACATCGAAAGTCATGTAAAGATAGATTCATTTAGGTAGAATGAATTTTCTTTAGCAAGACTACTTGATGAAGACCTTTTAAAAAGTTAATTTATATGCATGGAAAGAAATAAAGACTCCATTGTGTCCTTTTACACTCCTGAGCACGTCTCCATTCTGATTGTTGCCAACACACTGCAGTTTTATGCGATGCCACGTACCTACCTTACAATCCGACCACAAAGTTATAAGACACAAAAGATTGCGACAAATTGTTATTTCTAAACAAATCCTAAAAATCAGATTTGTGAAAAACATTGTTTGTTTGTGCCGGCTGGCGTCCATAGATGGCAGCAGTATCCAATAATAAAAAGGTTATTTATCAAATCGCACCTTCTCTAGAAAACTGTCATATCACAAAAAACATAGTTTTGAGAAAAAGGCTATTAAGTGATTTCGGTCTTATATTTTTTGCCATTGTGGTAAATTAATTATAATATTACATTGTAGTAAATATTATATTTACCACAATGGCATAAAATATAAGACCGAAATCACTTAATTTGCGTTTTTCTCAAAACTATGTTTTTTGTGATATGACAGTTTTATAGAGGAGGTGCGAAATATCAAAGAGCATCCATTTTTCTCAGGCTCATTACTGCAAACAAGGATTACTGACATTGGCTTTATTAGGCCACAGAATTTTTTAAATTGTCTCTGCAAAATCTCGCGTCATTGTACATTTTCTAAAAAAAAAATATTTTGTATTTTGCATGCCAGCGTACCTATAATAAATATCACGCAGACAGTTCGAAATGCAATATTCTAGTCACTTGCATGGCTACGCGAAGGAACTTGGATTATTGAAGACAATAATGACTACCTTCGTATGGTAGGTATCTTGATGACCTCACTACCTGCTATTCAAAAGCAGGTGTATGATGTACAGTTGTAAGAAGGTCGAACTCTACTTTTTTGTTGCAAAATCGCCCTTAGTGTAACTGAGCAGAATATAAGCATGTGAAGATTGATGTCGTCTCAAGTGTACCTACCAATAATTGACGATAATATATTTTTGTCTGCATAGACATGTACTTTTTCCAGAGTCTCAGCGCAATTCGCAAGTGTAATTTGGGAGGATTTAATTTTTGTAGTCGATTGAAAGGTCACTTCACTTCAAGCGTTTACATAAACATTTTTAAGATCTACTCACTCACCTTTTCATTTACTTTTCAAGACCTAGTTTTTGAATTGGGCATTTCAATAAAGAACGTTCTTCTCTGGGAAATTTGACAAGACAGCACTAAAGCTAAGTAGTTACTTCGCGAAAATCTCAATTCAAAAACTGGTCCTTAGTCTCTAAAAATATTGTCAAGCGTCGAACAGCATAACGTGCGCATACCTTAGATTTAGTTACTCCTAAACAGTCTGCCACAATGCCATTTCCATTACAAATTCTTACCTATAAATAATTCTGAATCGAATTTCAATATTTAAGCACTCTTTTGTATCGCGAAAATGCTTATCCATTTTCTTTCTCATGCGGGTTGAGAGCGTGTTAGCGAGCGGAGCGACGAGCGACAGCGACGACACACGCGCAAAGATACGTAAACAAAAAAGAGCCACTAACTGGAAGATAAATTCATCTTGGAATCATCAACCCATTATGTCCCGACCGAGGGGCACGGGTCTCTTCCCTGAGGAAGGTATAGTTCACCACGGGGGCCAAGTCCGGCTATGTTGCTTAACCTTCGTGATGGTTTAAAATCACTCAGCCAGCGTAATTGAAATAACAATCACAATAAATGTTATTTGATTGAGGACATCCACATCAAAAACAAATAAATTTAACAACAATAATTAACAATGATTAAGCTCTGCGAATCGGAGCGAAACCTGGTCGGACTCTTTCGATATAACAACACCCGTAAGTAGATCCGGACTAAAAGTTTACAATAAATTTCACACGATAATAAAAATACAGTTCAGATCCAGGCTAATAACGGACATCCACAAATAGACATTAATTTCATAATTTCTAAAAATATACCACAACAATACTCAAAAATAAAAAATAGATGTATTTTGCTTCATTTAAATTAATAGGTATATCTTATATTGCTGACTATATTATAATAATTCTTAGTCCTTATCCAGTCGCTACCAATAATATTATTTATTTTGAACTAAAACTGTCGTAAGCATTAGATATTCTAAACTTTATTCCGGATCGACTTACTTGACTTTTTGTGTCCGACCAGGTTTCGCTCTGATTCGCAGGGCCTAGTCATACTTTATAATATTAATGTTGATGTAAACGCTATCTCTTATCACCAAACCACCGCCCATAAAACTAAGAGCTAATATACAAAATTAGCATAGCTCAATGCGTGAGCATGGACTGGCGGCATTGTTTGAGTCGACTCGCTTACTATAGCCACCTGGCTCACACCTGGTGATCCTCGGCTTTCGACAATCATTTAGAATAGAAACGTTAACAAATTAAGTAAAACCATTTCAGCTAGACTTAAGTGTTCGAGCTGATAGTTGCATGAAGTGGATCTGCAAAAATTTTATAGAGTACTTTTTTTAAGAAATTTCATACATCGCACACTTGCAAGAACAACGTGTTATTTCGGAATCCTTAAGTTACATGAGAGCATTTTTTTAAGGTTTCAAAGTAATTGCAGAAAGAGATAGCGCTATAACGTGATGCAGTGTCTCTTTTGCTCATTATTCCGGCGTTTTCGGAGTAAATAAAATCGCGTTAAAAAAAAAATTATGAATAAAAAATGGTTTTCTTCAAAATATCACGTTGTTCTTGCAAGGGTGCGATATTATGTTATATTGTTGTGCTTTTCGTGTACAAATCGTATTTTTAATAAAATTGTAAAGAAATTAGCATGCTTTCTTAGTCTACATGTATACATACATTAACGCATGTTATGGTCAATGCACGTAAGGATAAAATAGTTTATCTATGATAGAAGGCCTACAGGCTTATATAAACTATTTTTAAAATAAAATGAAATAATTTTTTTCAACACCAATAGTACTGAAAAAAAATGTGTCAGGATTTGTATTTTTTAATAACACTTCCTCAACACATTCTGGCCTGGGCTTTTTGTCAGGGATACTTATTAGTTAGGTATCGACCAAATTATAATTTACAATTTGCTTTGTTGCCAATTCATATTCTTTGCACGCGAATGGCATAAGGCATCGGAATGTCAGGAGCAGTACATTTTTTTAATAGTCTCTTTTTATTATCTTCAACCAATTTATATCATGCCAATCTTTTGTGCTGTCAAGGTTATAGAGGATTATACTGTTAGCCATTTTACCTTCGTGTTGTATACTGGTTCAAATACACTGCTATTGAAGTTTACCTGTTAATAAACAAAAATCAATATTAGTTTCAGAGTAAGTTGATAAACGTTAAAATACCTACAATAAAATGTATGCAATTATAATGATATCAAATTAATTAAATTAAGATAAGATTTTTTTTTAAAAGTAATTTATTTGTTTGTTAAATACATTATTTTATTTGTCTTTTGTTTCTTGTGTACAACAAAGAATATTCTTAACTTATGTTAATTATTTACAACTACAATGAATCAGCTCTTAAAAATGCCAATCCGCAGCGGATACATGTGGTACAAAAGCACATGCTATCTCTCTCTCTCTGGGAGATTCTTTTTATAATTTTTCTTTTCAGCACCTTTTCTCGACTAAAAGCCGAATCACGGTGCCCACTGCAA
This sequence comes from Yponomeuta plumbellus, assembly GCA_947310845.1. NCBI lineage: Eukaryota > Metazoa > Arthropoda > Insecta > Lepidoptera > Yponomeutidae > Yponomeuta > Yponomeuta plumbellus. The sequence goes on along the minus strand of OX371194.1, from coordinate 20,906,308 downwards.
ATTGTCAATTTCAAGCATTGACGTGTGTGAAGACTTCGAATACTCACAGATATTTATTACATATTGCGCTTAGCACATCTGCCTACCATGCGAGAAGTCCCCAGTTCGAACCCCGGCTGGGGACAAAAAAAACTCCAGGATGTTTACATGTTTGTGACGTAGCTGTGGGGCCTGAAGCAAAGTATGTATGTGCAATTGTGCATGTATGTAAATGTTTATATTTGTTTATTACAATAATGTAGTTGCATGTACTTGTATGTAAAGTTCCCTCAACATGCTGAACACACGAACCGCCGGATGTGAAAATTACAAACAAGTCAGCGTATCTACAATTCAGATTGGCGTACACCTAATTAATCTCGGCAAAGGCGGGGCAGGGACGCAAAATATAAGGCTTTGTGACACCAGTCGGGTTTTAGCTTCGCCGGCGGTCTAATTGTCGAGCGGCAGCGGGTTTATGCCCCTGTTGTGATAGCTACAAAAGCTCTTAGATACCGAGGACTACTTTAGACTGTTTTCGTCAATGTGGTGGAAGGATTTTTTTCATATAAAAGTGAATTAATTATTGTTGTTTGTTAGAATTAAGACCCACAAAAGATGTTTTTTTTTTAATTTGTTTGTTGTGTAAGTTTTCTTTCGGTTGTTGTTGAAATAATAGCTTAAAACTATTTTTTTCTGTAATGTTTTTAATTTTTATACATATATTTTTTTCTTTATTTCTTTTTTTTCAAACTTTACTTTAGTTCAATACAACAGTAAAACAGTTATATTTTCATAATCGATTATTTTACTTGTACAGTGAATAATCAATGGTCACATGTTGGAGAAGCATCATTGGAGAATCGTCAAAACTAATTTTAAATGAAGGATTCTTTTTTCAAAATCCCATTAAGAAATTTTCGCCCACGCAAAGTAAGGGCTATTAACGATTATTATATAAAGGAGTGAAACGCGCAGATAATGTCCATCGCACATTTTCTACAAAATTTGGCTATATCACTAGCCGCTGGGACCGAATACTCTCGAGATCATACACACTTTTAATAATAAATAAAACAAATTTACATCGATAGCTCATGCACTAGCACAGATAGGCTTTATTTTTTTGGCTTGCGCCAGCGCATGTTAGACGCAGCTTCATCTGCAAATCAAATCACACGACCACGCGCATGCGCGATGCTGCGCCGGATGTTCGCGCGTTCGTATTGCATACAGTTAACAATATCACGTGATCTTATAAGAGCTAATCAAAAGCCAAAATGAGAAACTTTGAGCGTCTCTAGTACTGTAACAGTTTATTTACTTCTTGCACTCTTTCCACCCTCGTTTATAATATTCGTATCACCCCACATATAGCTGGAAGAGATGTCCGCTGAAATAAGCAGACCATCTACCTGCACGTTATACTAGTTATACTAGCACGTTAAGCAGTTGGTGCCGGCTGCCGTCGATACTAAGTCAGAGGCCTTAGGACGGCTTGAAAACTTCTGACAGTAAAACCAGCCACTAGTCTTACAAGCCTCCACCAATCCGGACTTGACCCCTGTGGTGGAGTATGGGCTATACCTTCCTCAGGGAAGAGACCTGTGCCCCTCGGTGGGGACATAATGGGTTGTGATGATGGTGACAGTTTTGCCTGGATGCAACGACTAATGAATGGCGATGAAGCGTAAGTGATCTGTCCGGATCGTGGCAAGTGGCAGTCCCTGGTCTCTGGGATACAGGCGTGAGCTTATGTATGTATATGTTTTCTAGTTTTTTCTGATGCAATGAAGCACAAAGTGAAGAATGAAGTCAATCATGCCATACATACCGTAGAGACGTAGTCGAAAGGACTACGAAAATAATTGTCGTGCCAAAGTGCCAAATGGATGATAACATTCGTCTAATAACATACTAAGTGCCCCAGTAATAAAATTGTTTGAAGCAATTTAGCACTGCTTCCAGAGAATTCCAGTATGATCTGTCGTAGATATAAATAAAGGTCATTGTACTATTGACACATGTTTATGCGAACAAATAAATATGTATCTCTAACTTAAGTTAAATAAAACTTAAGTGCTACTGTAATTAAAGCAAAAATCTCCACCTGCAACAAGCCGCACCGCGGCCATTTTGTCGTTCCCGGGCGAATTTCAAAACCAAAATGGCGCCGCCCGTTTCGGCTGCAGCAGGAAACTGTCCGTGTCACACGAGTACCCATTGTATGATAATGCGATGCCGCAACTCGGTGATTCGAGTAAATTCGCAATACGTGAGGGCCGCTCGCTCACGGGCGATATGTGCGTCTCGTTCGCGGGGGCAAGCGCATTACCGAGCGACTTTGCGACTGAGCTGTTTAAAATTAACCTGCCTTATTATCGACGGTCGTATGAATAAAATTACGTCTACTCTCACTTAAATATGCTCAATATAGCGCCACGATTAAATGTGTGATATTTAACAAAGTAATTTTTTTAATAGTTTTAGTTACAGGAGCATTAACATTAAACTTATTAATCAGAGCGCTTCGAAAACTCAAGGCATATTTTGGCAAAGTTATGAAGTAAATACACTCGATTGTAACTCAATTTGGTTAAATTAACGTCGTGTGTAGAAAGGCTGAGCGGTTAACTAATAAAAAATTTAAGGCACATTTTCAACAATTTGAAAGATTTTTTAAAGTGTTTATTCCACTGCTAGACAAATACTAAGAGTTATATCAGTGCAAACAGTACAAAATAGATAAATGAATAGATAAAAATAATACTGTCTATGTATTTTACAAAATAAAACCTTTCAATCTCATCTAATCTAAGTTTGTGGTAAGTGATTAACAAGTTGCTAACGTAAACTTATATCGCAACTTTTGCGTCTGATTTGTTTTTTTCAATTTTAATCAATGAGACTTCATTATAATTAGACTAAAAAACATAAATATTTATAAATAATTGTCTAGGTTACAAACAACAAAAGCTCTCGACAAAGCCAGCCTTTAACTACCGCCAACGATTCGCAATCGATGACACCACTGCGACGAGTCGCAAAGTCGCGGCGAAGTGAGCCAGCCCTCCCGTCGGCTTGCACAAAGATGCGCCGCGCATTATTCCCTTACCAGCCTCCAATATACGGATATGATGGTTATTAGATATCAGTCGTGACGCGCTATGATGATTGGTTAGTTATTTGTAACAAGGTGCAACGCGTGTGCGCTGGATAGGAATTGCCCATTTGGCGCGCGAAATGGTGTGGGGATGTGATTTCGTGTTGAGATTCGTGGCGAGTCGATATGTGGATGGGAATTAGCGACCGGCTGATGTCCTTTGATGTGAGGGTAGAGTCGCACAATATCACCCGGTTTCTGACCGAGGAATACGAGGTGAATCCCCGGTGTTTCGTGCACTATTAATCAACCTGACTGTTGCCAGTTACTGGTGTCAGTTAGATTAAGTGCATATAAAAAGTTACTGTCAAATTGTCTCTTGGTTGATTTACCCAGGAGTTTGGTAAGCTGGTAAGTGGAAGTGATTCTAGACAAAAACAAATCAAACAGCATTTTCAATTACTTACTGAAAATTGCCCGAAAGCAATGGCGTGGTTGAATGGTTTCTGATAGAGTTGGCGCGAAATCCCACTACTGACTTTCCCAGAAGTAGACTATTATTCTTGGTCTGGATGGATAAATCGACCAGATTATTGACATTTGTAAGTTGCTCTTATTTTTTATATATCCTATATACTTTCGAATCGCTTGTAGCCTGGGCTGCCTGAGTGATCTTAAACGATCACTACGGTTAAGCAACATACGGCGCGTTCAGTCCATGGATGGGTCACCGTCTATGACTAACGCTAGTGGCATTTTATAAATATCACTTTGTGAGTTTTACCTTTGAACCGACGATATACTCTCTCAGAGTATATCGCGTGTCCACCGCGGGTTGGCTATTTCAAGCGCTGAGGTAACACTTCATACTCTTGTAAAGAACAATTAAACAGAAACATTTACATACAGGCACATACATTGCTTCTGGCCCCACACTAGGATACACTGTGTCGTGGGAACCAGAAACAGCGACGTCACAAACATGTAAACATCCAAGACCTGGAGTTTTTTTTTCTCCCTAGCCAGGGATCGAAGCCAGGACCTCTTGCATGGTAAGCAGATGCGCTAACCGCTACGCCACAGAGGTCATCAAACAAAAAAAAAAACATCTTATGTTGAGCCAATTGGCCCACTAAAAATTCAGGTTAATATAGAGAAAATTTTGACTAGTCTTCAATACAGTCACAACCACCGACCATTGGTGTCCAAATAACTTACGAAATAATTTGGACGGAATCGTCGGTGGGTGCTGAAAACCCGCGCTATTCCGGGTATTTATTTACACCTCTGCCTCAAACGTATATTTTGAACAATAATTAAACGCCCACGGTAGGCAATAAAAGGCTACATTTATAGCGTGACATAACAACATTATATCTCGGGTCTATTGTGGACGCGTCGACGCCTCGCGCCTTGTACCTGCGAGGTGTTTGAGTGGACGATAAACGAATTACATAAAAGTGATTTGTATATCACCTTGATTAAAATTCAAATATTTTTTATCCACAGTAAAATCAAAATGTCCACTTTAGAAAAATCAAAAATATCCCCGTTTTCTCGTGGTCCCGTGGCAAGTGGTAGTCCCTAGTGTATGCCTGCAAAGATTTATTTTTTTGCTTAGATTTATTAAACAAGAACGTTAAAAACGAAATCTTTAGTTTAAAGTCCAGGTCGTATGTGTCGAAGCACCGTGAATTTTACGAGCGTGAGTTGGTAAAGTGATAAAGATTCGGGCTGCCAATAAGAAGCATGGTATGAATATACCTCCAATATCTGGCATCTCGCCTTTAAAATTTAAATCGGTAAGAAGAGTTAGGGGTAGCGCATCTGCCTACCATACGAGAGATCCCGGGTTCGAATCCCGGCTGGGGACAAAAAAAACCCCAGGTCTTGGATGTTTACATGTTTGTGACTTCGCTGTTTCTGGTTCCCATGATACAAGGTATCCTAGTGTGGGGCCAGAAGCAATTTACGTGTCTTTATGTAGGTATATGATTTTTTATTAACTTTATTCCGGACACACTTATTTGATTTTGTCGAAAGAGTACTGCCAGGTTTCGCTCTGATTCGCAGAGCTTAATTATGGTGAGCAGAGACGAAGCTAAAGATATTTTTTTATTTATTTTTGTCAAAAACTTAAAGCTAACCTTCTAGGGTATTTCTATTAAGTTAAAAAAAGTGTAGAGTTACAAAAATTTCCAAATAAAACTTAATTTCACAAGTAACATCAATAGGTACACCTAATACTACTTAATATAAAAGAATACAAAAAGAGTCGCTTTTGTGAATTCATTCAGAGAACAGAAAGGTGAGGGTCTTTAAGGATAAAAGATCACCGCCGAACTTTGTTCTGGACAAAAGTTTACTCAAACGTCATTTCAATTACAACAGTCTTATGTTATATAATAACCAAAAAATATATTCCACATTACATACCCCTTTCAGACCTGACCTTGAAAAGAACAATAGAAAACCATTGTTATTTTCAAGGTCAGGTCTGAAAGGGATATACCGAAAGCCAACAAATTCGAAAATTTCCCACCTGCATAAAAACATCTAAAATGGCGGCCACGACATAATGCAAAATGTTCCGAAGAAAATTCGGGCATTATTCGAAATTCGAACACCGAGAGGCGGTCGTAAAAAGGACCGCAAGACCGATTCATCGAAACAGATCCATTCCGCTATCAAAACTCAAACCATTATAGTCCACTTAAAAAATCGTTAAAACCGTAATGCCTGGCTAAAACACGGAGCGCGCGTTTGGCTGCTTTTCAGGGTTCCGTATCCAATGGACATCGACCTAAATATTGACAATAGTTACATGTACAGTCGAGATCACATCAACCTATAGACCCATGCACTGTATTCCGTTACGTTACGGGCGGCTTTGCAACTAAAATGTATAGGTTGACGTGTTCTCGACTGTACATGCGATACTTAATTTTAAAGGTAGAGGTCGCAGAATATAATGCTACAATTATTTAACTAATAGTATTCACTGATTTTCTTCATTTCTGTGAGTAAGTGTTAGATATATTCGACATTCTAATCTTTGTATCGTCATTCTCAAAAATGTTTTTTTTTTATCTTTTACGTTTTCGTAAATGCCTTAATAAAAAAAAACTTTTTAATTTTATTTATTTAAAAAGATCTCGTATCAAGCCATGGTATCAATAAAAATTTAAAAAAAGAAATTGACAGCTCGTAGTATCTTCGTTGATGACGATGATGTACTTCGGGTTTCGTCACTCAATTTTTTTTATTGTTGCTTTGGATATTAACTACGGCTTTTAAAATTAGCTATTTTCTCGAAAAAATATTTAATAGAGGCATAGCAATGCCCATTAATGCCATTAGTACGTCATTACTAAACCTATGGCGTCTAATTTTTTATCATTCCTTTCATCTACTATATTTAAATAAAAAAATATATTTTTTTAACCACGGTACGCAGTAACAATTCATATGTACTTTCCAAAGATGACAAAAAATTAAGCAAATGAATTATTGAGTGCAAATATTTATTTACATAAAAAAAAGTTCATAAATAAGGAAAGTAAAAATCTAAGCATAATTTTTAAAAAAAAATCTTGGTCATAGCATCTTCTTAGAACAAAATCAGAACATTACGGAGCTACGGAGCCTTCAGCACGTGAGTCGGACTTGCACTTGGCCAGTTTTTTTGAACTTCAACTTTGATGACGGCGGGGAAAAGTTTAGTGGTTTTGAGGCAACGCAGCCGATTGCGGATCAGACAAATCCGGTGTAATTTTAGCCAGTTTTTATTGCTATTAAGTTTGACTGTGGTAAATGCCTAGACGTGATTCAACTTACGATACAGTCACCAAAAAACACGTAAGTAATGTTTATAATATTACATAATATTTGGAGATAATACTTCATGTTTTTTTATAACTCAGTGCTTCAACGCCGATTCGCAGTAAGCATGCGTGGTTCTAAACCTATATTCTCTCTCTCTAAGAGAGAACGACTTTTTTTTATCTTTTTTCGAATTTACAAAAGTCTCCACAATTCCCATGTGAAATTAAGAAAAAATAAATAAAAACACTGTCACGACGCCATTCAATCAAATAAACCGGACCGAGACACATCCGACCCAAAGGTAGGTAGGTATAACAATGATAATAGTATCATCATCAGCCCACCTCCGCCCACTGCTGGGTATAGGCCTTTTCCCTATTACGACACCTCGCTATCAGCCCGATATTCGGACGATGTAACCGGCTAGCGAGGTGCCCATGGATGCGAATGGCGAGAGACCGCGAGATAAAACTATCATCATCATCATCAACCCATTATGTCCCCACCGAGGGGCACGGATCTCTTCCCTGAGGAAGGTATAGGCCATACTCCACCACGGGGCCCAAGTCCGGATCGGTGCAGGCTTGTAAGACTAGTGGCTGGTCAGAAGTTTTGAGCCGCCCTAAGGCTACAGATAATAGTATGATTTGTAAAAATGAGCTCTCTCCAAGAGAAGCCATGAGCCTTGAAGTGGTTAGAGCAAATTAAAGTTAGTATTAGTCTAGTTAGATTGTCCACTTTCTGTAACATTTATCTATCAAAGATCCGAACTGCGAAGCGTCTCACACACGCTATGAATGTTATTTCTATACAAACTGTCATCGTTATGTAAGGTCACGATTTTTGAAATATAGCAAGAGATTCCCATGAGACTGGCGATTTTATTTATGAAGCAAGTCTAATGCACACAATAATGCAACAGAACTTCGTAGCTTCTGAGGTGAATGCTGCCATAATTTTTTTGTTCATAAACAAAATAGTTATTTGTTCAACTAGAGAAGAAAGTTGGTTTTCCAAGCGAGTGCTAATTTTGAATCCTGAGTAAGCGAAGGATTCTAATAATTGAATCACGAGCGTTAGCGAGTGATTCTACATTAGAATCCTGAGCGTCGTGAGGGATTCTAAGGTACGAGATGGAAATAACTTTTCTCTCGCGTGACACATACAACTTTTCACCTTAGCAGCGAGAACATTATTAGAGATAAAAAGATACAATATGAATAAAAATGAAACCACATATATTTGCAAACGATAAATATCTACTAAAATTTAAAATTGCAGTTATTAAAAGTTACATTTTGAAAATTTATAGTTTTATTAGGAAGTGATACCGTGGAGTTTGCGATTTGAGTTTGACTCGAGTTCGTTTCTATTTGTTTATTGGACTGTGACGAGACAATACTATTAGTAAACTTTGGCGACTCGGTGCGGCTTCTTACCGAATTTTCAATGATATTTGTGTCTTTGGAAGTAGAGGGGCGCGGGTGTGCATAAGGATCAGGTTTAAAGTTTATGCTTTGTATTATACGTTTACAGGTTTTAGACTTATTTTCGATCGAATCTTCAATATATCCTTCCGCGACCGTGTTTGACTTCCAGCCGCCATGACGTTTTAATGCTGTGAGGTTGGCTCCTGAATCAGCCAAAAGCGTGGCCGAAGTTCGCCTAAAGCAATGTCCAGTGTAAAGGTGAGGCTCTTGTAATTTTAAAAAAGTGGCTATTTGTTGTGGTGTCTATTTTATTAATTCCCATAGGCTGTCTTGAACACTTGTCATTACGATACTGCAAGAAAAATCGATCTGTTTTCGTATTATCAGGTCGTAATGCCTTATATTTCTGGACAATTTTCACATATTCGTCGCGAATAACAAAGGACATTAACAGTCAGATTTAACAGTTCGTTCGAGCGGCATGCTCCATTTATTCCAATAATGAGGATAACCTGTAATAAAAATATTATATAAGTAAAATGTTAGTAATTAAAATGTATAACAAACAAAACGTAGTATTTACCCACTTTATTTACATAAGTAACTCGTATTTTAGTAAATATGAGCGACAATGGTTAGCGTACGTGCATATTACTAATTAAGTATAGACATATAGGTAGTAACTTACTTTTGCAGCGAGAAAATTGCAGCCCGGGGCTTCATTAAGAAATTTTTCAATATTAGAGATTGAAAAAATTTTGGACTTTTTAGATTTGTGTCCTACTGACTTTCTTTTCAAAAATGCAATAAGTTTGGGATAAGTTTAAATATGAACATTATGTTTTGTCTTTATTGTAGCTTTCAACATCGAATAAATACTCCACATTGTAGGTGATTGCTTCGTTTGTGATAATTCTATGAAGTACGACAATAATACATTCTCCGAGAAAGTGTTCGCGCCCTTTTCAAGTCTCCATTTATTGAAAACATCATAGGTTTTCAGATATCTATCACATGATTTCTGAGGAAGAAAACTGAATTCAGCATTCAACACTTGTTCTTTTAATTCTTCAGGTGTTAAATTGCTGTTTTCGTCAATAGACTCACTCATATTTTATGAATTTGTGATATGCAACACTAATTGTAAGTAGTTACCTACCGAAAAACAAAAGAAGAAGAAATAATATGTATTGATTTTTGTTTCCCGCTATTTTTAAAGTTACGTTCTGAAACTGCACCCGTAGTATTCTGTTGTACCAATAAAGATTTTTAAAACTATAAATTATTTGTGCATATCTACTTCGTATTTTTTCTAAAACATTTTCTTTATTTTTTTCTTTATTTCAGTGTATTCATTATATTTTATTATTTAATTAGATATTTAATTACAACGTTACCAAATAACTTTCATTTTAAAGGTTTATTAGTTTCCGAACGTTTTATTGTTTTGGGTATTCTGAAATTTGATAAATCGAACTTCGAATGACGTGTTTCGTACATAATGATAATTCGCAGCATTCTAAATTCAAATCGCTTTCCCTCACTCTCGCAGGGAAAACGCGTTTCCCTCACTCTTATTAAGCAGTAAACCCAGTATGTTTGAGCTGCTAAGGTGAAAAATAATTACAGCATTCATATAATTTTGTTTCCTTTAATTGATGTTAATTACATAATTTTCTTGTATATGATTGTATTGTATATGATTTTTATGTGATATAATAACAAATTGTTCCCTCGCTGTTTTAATCACTCCCTCATTCATTTATTTTTAAACACTATTTTTTTATGGATTATTTACAAAAATATGGAAGACTTATACTCTTAGATGTTTTAAGGTTACTTTTTTTATGAATTACGATTTCAAATCTAAATCGTTTAAGTTTATTTCTAGTATTAAAATTGTGATGGATAACATTAAATTTTGAATGTGTCCGAGACGAGCAACCGACGACGCGAGCTCCGTCTCTGCTCAACCTGAATAAGCTCTGTAAGTCAGAGCGAAACTTGGTCGGACTCTTCCGACGAAAAGTCAGGTAAGTGTATCCAGAGAACAATTTGCAAGATCCCCGAGGGGGTAGGCAGAGGCACCAATCAATAGAACTGGGCCCACGTTTTGCCGAGTTTATTAGGTCCCAACGTGGCAAGTTGCAAGCCTGTCGCCGTTATCCGGGCACAATAAAATTTATCAGTGAATGGTGTTCCTGTGCAAACAAATGTACGTAACTAAAAGCCATTGGTACATGCGGAACTCGAACCCAGACCCTCATGATCGAGAAGCAAGTGTCAACCCCACTACGCCACCACCACTATATATATATATATATATATATATATATATATATATATATATAGATGTCATCATCATCATCACCCCATCATGTCCCCACCGAGGGGCACGGGTCTCTTCCCTGAGGAAGGTATAGGCCTTACTCCACCACGGGGGCTAAGTCCGGATTGGTGGAGGCTTGTAAAACTAGTGGCTGGTCTTACTGTCAGAAGTTTTCAAGCCGCCCTAAGGCCTCTGACTTGGCTTAACGACAGCCATCTATCGACGGCACCCGGCACCAACTGCTTAACGTGCCTTGCGAAGCACGGAACCGCTCCGAAAAATGCCACTAGCGTTAGTCATAGACGGTGACCCATCCATGGACTGAACGCGCCGTATGTTGCTTAACCTTAGTAATATTAATGTTTAATGTAGCTCACAATGGAGGAGTTCTTCTATAAAAGGAGGCATATTCTGTGCACAAAAGGCAGCACGTTTCACCTAAGGTTCTGATCGCCAATGACCTGGCCGATGTGAGAAGTTTAGAAATTATCATGTTGCAGGTAAACATCGGAGTTACACGTTAACAGTCTTATTTATATGAAAATGATCCGTTAAAACACTTCTCAGACGCACTTTAAATAGTATGTAATAGTATGGAAGAAAGACTGACCAAACAAATAAACATAAACATTTACATACAGACAGATACATTGCTTCTGCCCCACACTAAGATACCCTGTGTCGTGGGAACCAGAAACAGCGAATATCGAGATATCGAGCGAATGTGAGTGGAAGGGCCGATGAAGGACGCCCCAGGCAGACACTTCAACCAAATAGGGGATGTATTAGCACAGGGCGGGATAAAAAGTACCCGAAACCGGCGTGAGTGCATGCAACTAATGAATGTCTATGAAGCGAAAGGGGAGTGTCAAGATTGAGGAAAGTGGCAGTCCCTGGTCTCTGTCTACCTCTCCGGGATACAGGCTTGAGTTACTTACAGCTTACAGAGAGAACATAGCTTGAGCTCCACGACAGCTGTCACACTGACAGGGCTAGGTTACGATATTGCTTAGACATCGAATAGTGTGCATTAAGTACGGAGTTTTCACAGTACAAATATTCTGTGAAAAAATTCAAAACTTCATGGACGCAATTTCGATGACAGCTGTCGCGGAGCTCAAGCTATGTTTTACAGACTAGAAGTATAATTATGAATATAGCCCACCTTACGGTATCTCTTTCTTTCTCTGAATCAATACTAACTCCCAAGGACGTCGTTATCTATAAACGTTCGAAAGGTGAAAAGTTACAACTACGTTTATCTTCTCGTCAACTTGTTAAAGTAACCTTTAGAAATTATATGTCTGTTCCGCGATTCCCGTAACAAACATTAGAACAAGCCATTGGTATGTTTTACGTTTTGAACTTTAGTACTTAGCTGGCATCGACTGCACTCGTCAAGTAATGTACAGTCGACACCTAAAGCCCTTAAAGTTTATTAATCATAAATATTATTTTTTTGTTCAAGGAATGTGAACAGAAATAAAAAAAAATATTGGCACACAACTTCAATAGATATTTACTAGATTTAGACACAGCAGATAGTATTTTAAGATAACATGAGATCATGTTTTTATTTACACGCCAAAACACACATTTAATTTTGTACATTTAGGTTAAGTTAAATCTAAAAAGAAAAAACGACAGAAACAAAAAACTGCCCCATCTACAATAACACAATTCTTCTGGCACATTTCTTGAAAGCAGTTTACTTCTTTGCTTTAGGACTTTACCCTTTACCACAGACAATTTTATAGAGCCTTTAACGGGTATTCCTGCCACGTCACAGAACCTCCTCGTTGGTAACCTTTTGCGTCCAGCACATCTCAAATGCTTCTATACATTTCCTGAGATTTTATTTAGTCGTTCATGACTTGCAAAGGCATTGAAAAGTCTTTTTATCCCGACTGTACTTTGAACAAATGTAAGCACAAGGTTTAATATCAACTATTCGCGGGGCAATAGCTTTCGAAACAACAACATTCTGGCTCTAATCCTCGAACTTTATGAGTATCTGGACGTAGAACAAAGTGTTTTTGACAGCTGATCAATCTTCACTTGACAGGGAAAGGGTCAATCTTCCGCCGTCTGTGTCAAATTTCTAGTAATGTTTAGGCATGTGAAGATCAGTTCAATAAATAATTTGTTTTACTACGGGATAAAACAGATTTTTTTTTTAATAAATAAAAATAAACTCACGCCCGTTATCCCCGAGGGGGTAGGCTGAGGCACCAATCACTAGAACTAGGAAAATTTTCTGACTTTTAATCTTAACAAAGTAAACCAAGAGTTGTATTCGATATTGACGTTGTCATGAAAAGAAAGACTCCACACATAATCAAGACTACAAAGCTTACGACCTCATACAATGATACAACTCAGGTACAGTCGGCATGTCGATCATTATGTGCGTGTACTCCAATTAGATATATTTCGAATGATTTCGCACTCGCTGGTGACTCTACTACTAAGTTATATGAGTATACCGCATTCGTTTTTGCTTTGAAAACTTTCTGAAATACCAAAACCAAAAGTATCGCCAAAAATAAGTTCTAAACGGAACGACTGTTTTTTTTTATTTAAAATACCATAGGACGAATCCCTTAATACGAAGAACTTTCTGTGTTAACTGTACGTTTATTATGAGTCTCTCTTAAAAACGTGATGCAGATGAGATGCTAATTGTTCTTGATAGTTTAATAGCTTCACGTGAAGACACAAGGCTTATGTCACAGAATAATTTCAATAGAAGTATATCTTGGCGTAACTTTCGAACTCCTCTATGAACTCAATGTCAAATAAATAAAAACTAAAACCTTTGCACTCTACTCAGTTGCGTTACGGGCGATTTTGCAACAAAAATACATAAGACCATCATTACTGTGATAGCCCATCAAGCCGTTCTTCTGTTGGTTTTATTTTGTACGGCGCTCTTTTGAAACTTTGTTTAATATCGTGATTGTTAAGAGTCATGAAACTTTAAATTCTTCGCTCTATAAAAGATTTACTGAATTAATTATGGGAAAGGTTTTATTGCCAAGTTTTAATGCGATTATACGTTTACTTTGACGACAACTATCAAACTATAGTTGAAGGTTAATTTTTTTAGCAACATAGGGCGCGTTCAGTGCATGGATGGGTGACCAACTCGAAAAACTGCCACGAAACAAGGCGATGGCAATGGTGAAGAATGCAGTTAAAAACAAAAAGGTCAGAAGATAGATCAATACTACATACACTAATTAGTGTTAAAAGAAAGCAATCTTCTCACCTGTGTAGGCATTTCTATCATGACAATCTTCAGGTTTAAAACGTTCGGCACATAAACTAGAATAGCTACTAGGCTGCCATTTTTTTCTTTACATAGTCTACTGCTTTCTTCTTTTAGCGTCTTTGGGAAATAGATGATTGTTTACCGCGTCATTGGGTAGTAAAATCTCAAAATTGTATTGTTTATTTCGGAAAAACTGTGGAGTTTGACTGATATTGTGGTGCATGAAACAGTGGCGGCATCAGAAGTGAACAAAATATAGTTCTAAGGCCATTGGACATTTTAGAAATAACCCCATAAAGGCTGCAATACTACCGCATCCAGTCAAGTACAATTATTATTTATTTATTATTATATTTACTAAAAATAATGCGAAATTACATTAACATTAGTTTGCCAAACTGCTAATGCAGTTTATCGGCAAGCAATGCAAACTGTTTGCAAACCGGATAGTCTAAGCCGCGCAGAACTTATACAGCCAATCGTCACGCAACGAGTTTAATCGTTTCCTCCGAAAAGTCTGAATAAAACCTCCTTTCCACATCCACCGGGACAAAAGAAAAAAAGCGCATCACTGAGTAATTTTTCATTTATTTCTTTACGTCTGTCGGCGAGGCCATGATTGCACCCATAATGCCACGGTTTCCGTTGGCAGCGTTAATGATACCAACCGGGATACCGTGGTTGGCTCTTCCCTCTGTTATTACCGCGTACGATTGCCGCTATCCCTGTCGCACGCCCGGCAGAGGCCCCGGGAGTGAACGAGACGAGTTGCGGTTTCGACGGGCGACGACGTGACTGCTCCCTACGTGATCTCCATTACTGTCAAATCTGTGGGTTTTTTTTTCTCCGTCGTTACTTTGAATTGTGAGTGCGGACGATTGTTTTTGGAAATGCTACTCGTGTCGTGACTAATGCCGAGGTGTTACGCTGATGTGAGAGAAAACACGGTGAGGAAGCCTGAAACTGCCTATCCGTGGGCACGCGTTGTGATTAAGCCCATACTGTCAGGGCCGGTTTCTGAGTTGAAAATTTTTACTAAGTACACTGAGAAAACTGCTAATCATAAATAACCTGAATTCAGATTAAAGTATGGTGAATTCACTTTAAGTACGGAGTATAGTGATATCACCAAAATTACTATGATAATACGGTTTCTGATGATAACGGCATATAGGATGACGTGTCACCGACTTTAATAGGACGAGAATAGATTATAGAAGAGAATACATTAGAGAATATAGGACAGTGAACCATTTTCTATTCAATAATTTTATTATTCGAAAAAGGAAACTATTATTTTATGTGATTAATTTTTAAGATTATGAGTATCATAATACTTCGTTATTTACCCAAAAAATTCGATTCCATCTTACACATTTCAATGATAGCGTAATATTAACCTATTATTTCTTTATTTTAGAAGAACGCACCTATTTTATACTTATGTCATGATATTTTAAGATTACGCCAAAATTACATTTTTTTTAGTGTAAACACTTAAGTAACGTTCTGACACGCTCCTTTCTGAGAAATTTGAGACAGCACTACAGTTAGGTATTATGAAAATTCTCAGCTCGGAAAGCGACCCTCTCTCTCTCGCAGAGAAAAGGCCCTGTGCCCTAGAGTGGGACGTAAGAAGGTTATTAAGTTGCATTATTATAGACTTGGAAAGTTATAGATGTATTCGACAGTAAGTATTGATGAAACAATTTTTGAAATCGCAATTTTCCGAAATTAATTTCTATGAACGTACATACATAAACTCACGCCTGTATCCTAGAGAGGTAGACCAGATCAGGCAATGCCACTTGCCAAGTTTGCTTCATCGCAATTCGTTAGTTGTAGCATTCACACACGCCGCTTTCGGGTTCTTTTTTTCTTGCCCTTTTCTACTAATAAATGTTGTCTCTTAATATTAGGACGTATATCTTTTTTGTACGGTATTTAGATAAATTTTGACAGAGAAATTATAAAGTTTATACTGTTAAATAATACCTTTAGTAAAACTTAACGTCTTGGAAAAAACCACGCTTTTAGGTCTGCTTGGAATTCAGGTAATCCCTAAAACAATTTGTATTCTGTTTCTAGAGAATATTAGACGAGTGATGTGCTGAATAGTTATGTGGTGATTTAACTGTCAGTAAACCCAAGATCAAGGTTATGAGACAATAGACTTGATCATTGACATAAATTGACAATTCCCGATTTAGACTTGCAAAAGTTAATACGGGCACTGTGGAATTCTACAACATTATTCCCCATTATATAAAGTTACCTCCGATGCGGCCTCAGAAATGTGTTATGCTACTCTGTGCAAAAAAAGCTTATTACCTACAAAGATAACGATTATTTAGAAGACAAAGATGTCTGAAGAAGGTTAAGGTAGGCCATTAAGTACCTACCTAAAGTAAAAAAAATATCATAATTATGTTCCATAAATTACAATGTCGCACGCCATGAATTTAATATGAAACCAGACATACTTTTTTGCTAATTCATATTAACAAGCTCATCATAGGTTCATATAGACAACACAACATAAGCTTACGCCTGTATCCCAGAGGGGTAGGCAGAGACCAGGGACTGCCACCTGCCACGATCACTTTCGCTTCATCGCCTGTAGTGCATGGATGGGTGACCGTCTTTGAGTAACGGTACTGGTATTTTTCCGAGCGGTTTTGTGCTTCGCAAGGCACGTTAAGCAGTTGATGCCGGCTGTCGTCGATAGATGGCGGTCGATAAGCCAAGTCAGAGGCCTTTGGGCAGCTTGAAAACTTCTGACAGTAACAACAGCCACTAGTCTTACAAGCCTCCACCAATCCGGACTAGGCCCCGTGGTGGAGTATGGGTTATACATACCTTCCTCAGGAAAGAGACTCGTGCCCCTCGATGAGGATATAATGGGTTGATGATGATGATGTATGACTATAATGCATAATACCTAATAGTAATAATAAGTTCCACACAACACAATCACTCGACCTGGTCCCAAACTAGGATACCAGGCAAGAACATCACAAACATATATGTAAATACGCCCAGACTGAGGCATAACAGTAACAGTATAGAAGCTGATAGAAACATAACTCAAACAGGCCAGCCAACATTACCCCATCCTGCGCAAACGCGCTGTCAGAAGCAAACTGAAACATAGTCATTTGCTTAATACCCTAGTCCGATCCCGTTGTTAGTCTAATGTAGCTAGTTGCACTGTCAATCACGCAGTTGTTTGTGTATGTAAAGATGTTATTACACATGAAGGGTGGAGTGCCAGGCGTTGGAATTACGACACGAATTTTGTCTCACGAGATTGTGAGTATTTGTTTGCGTACATAAACGCACGCCTGTGTCCAGAGTGCGTATACTGAGTTTTTTCATTCACTTTCGATAGCGAGAGCGTTTGCAGTTTGCCTAAGAGTGACAAAGAGACAAATAGGTGGCGCGCTTTGTCACTCCTATGCAAATCGCAAACGCTCTCGCTAGCGAAAGTGAATGACAAAACTCAGTATACGCACTCTGAGTGCGTATACTGAGTTTTCTTATTCACTCAGTGACAAAGAGGCAACTAGATGGCGCGCTCTCGCTATCGAAAGTGAATGAAAAAACTCAGTATACGCACTCCGAAGGGTTAGGCAGAGATCGAACTGTAGCACTGCCGCGATCTTGACCTTAATTAAATTAGTCACGAACGGCAGTGTTGTCTATTTACCTACGGGTATCCTCTCCAATTTGGTCAAAAATGTCCGAAAGAAGTAAAAAGGTATTTAGGTATTTTTTGTTTGTTATTTTTCTCCTCATTTATTCTTTCATTTGACGATGTCTGTGGCGCAACGGTTAGCACATCTGCCTACCGTGCGAGAGGTCCCGGGTTCGAATAACGGGTGGGGTAAAAAAACAAATCCCAGGTCTTGGATGTTGACATGTTTGTGATGTCGCTGCTTCAACACAGAGAACTCACAATATCATAATTCGTCTTCCATTAAGCACGCCATGGTATATTTACATACATATTTAGTGCAATCAATAATGAATAAAGAAAAACAAACAAGAAGGACTGAATATCTTAGTTAGTCACCCATGTCCTGTCCACCTTCCTTGTAAGTATAAGAAAAGGCATGAGCCAAAAAGTGGGCTGTATATCGATCGTTTACACCCTACAAGATCACCATACCGCGATATCCCACAAAACGGCGCTTTCCCCGGCGGAATGTCGCCCGTGTAATTGCAACTCCTTCGAGTTATTAAATAATTACGACACCGCCCCCCGACCAATCGGGTGGCGCGGCGGCGGCGGCGCCCAATTAGCAGCGAGACGGGACGCGGCCGGACGCGTGCGCCGAACACGCTTTTTGCGCGCGCGCAGGATGATGGAAGATGGCGGGCTCTGCAATTCAGCTGTGTCAGCGGGGGTGATTTGACATTGTAAGTTTTGGGCATTGAGTTGGGAGGTAGTTCTCATATTATATAATTTAAAGTCACACCGGAATCCCGTAGGGGTAAGCGACGAAGAGGACACGTCACTCGCCAAGATTCTGCAAGCGGTCGCGTCGTTCGCTGCATTATATCAATTAGGTATTAGCTTGGTTCACTTAGCATTGGTAGGTTAGGTATTGTTTGCTAATTTAGTAAAACAAGTTGGTATCTAGACCAAAGCACCCAATTATATTTTTTTTATTTTTTCTGGTCGTAAAATTTGTTATATCAACGACAAGAACCTTACATCTATAGCAGATTACGTATCATCACCTTAAGCTTATAAAAAAACTGTTGTAGGTCTTCAAGAAAACGCTATAAGTAACTTAAAAGAATGGGTCTTGAGCTTCTTTGGTAGAACTTCATACCAAATTATGTATTAGATTTAAGGTGATTTGAGAAAAGATAGTTACAGTGGAGTTTCTTTGATGCTGCGTTTATCTCCACTACATTCGGTCCCAAGGCAGCGGCTAACATTAACATTACAAGTACACTGACATTCAACAAACAGAATGTAATCTTTTTACTTTGAAATTTATTTCTGAATTTTAGAATTTCTGCACTAGTTTTTCCTTGGCGGATCCTTAAATATTTTAATTTAGGATCCAATACATAATATAGTCTTATGGAACTCGAACGCAGCTATCTTAACGTGTCTTCGACAATCAACGTCCGAATTAACGAGCTTAACCGATGCGATCGATTCAAGTAGAATCGAATGCACCGAATCGATATCAATCTCTTATCGAGAACTGGTCAATCGATCCTTCATTCCAGTCCATTGTCAACCAACAGCCGTCTTATCTTCACATTCATGCCGAAGCAACTTCAACCTTATAATCACACTGTTAGAGTCTGTTGGCGCAATATCTAAAGTTGTCAACTGAAGATATATGTATTTAGCCTTAATTAACGTCATGTTAGTGTCACATAACACGCTTTTTAAAACACGTTTTTGCTTTTATTTTTGTAGCAAAATGGCGTTGCAGGTCGGCCTTTAGTGTAAGAAACGTAATAATACGAGCATGACAAGTTGGCTCCAGGGAATGAGTCTACTGAATTAATAGTTGCTCAATAGAGATATAATACGAGTGGCCTTTACCACACTAACGCACGCACGCTAACTGTAAAGAAAAACATCGTGTTGTATTAAAGTTGTATAATATAATACATATATACATAAACTCACGCCTGTATCCCAGAAGGTTAGGCAGAGACCAGGGACTGCCACCTGCCACGATCCTGACAAATCCCTGTCGCTTCGTCGACACGTTGGTTTTGGGTACTTTTTATCTTGCCCCTTGCTAATAGCAATAATTTAATATTATTATCAAAATTGATTCCATTGAAACTTAGCTCAGTGGGGTTTTAATAATAATTTGACTTCGGAGCGTAATTATCTTAATTAGAAATATTTTTCTATTGACACTTTTATCACCCTAAAACAACTCTTTCTATCAATCTATGTATGAACTGGTTTTAACATTATTTACACTGTAATTAATATTATATCATTTATCGGAATATAATTTATATTACGTATGATGTAAAGAAAAGAAAGCATTTATTAACATCATTCTTCTCCTTCTTCTTTTCTGGTCCCAAACTTAAATACGAATTCGACAAGTTGACAAAATGACAAAGTTGCTGTGCTACGAGTATGTCGGTCTGTCAGCCCAGCGTAGTCTAGCCATCTGTAAATGGTCTCGCGGTAATTCCAAGGATGTCCAATAAGTTTTTTCTCCATACAAGAGCGCATTTTACACCTAACGAGCTCGCAATGGATCCTTGTTCCACCATAAGGTAGCAAAATACTCCCCGACACCGCAACTCTACTTGAATAGGGCTTATTCACCTTTTTGTTTGTTTGTCACCATCTATTAAAATGTACCTAAGTAAAATAAAAGGATGTGCAAAATGTCCTCAATTTTCAAAATTTCGAAAAGTCAAATTTCAGACTTCTCCTAGTCTTTAGCGACTATTTCCTAGATATTATATGTAGATAGATAGTCAGAGAACACTTTATTGTACATAAAAAAGAAGATTACACATGGTATTTCGTAATCTAAGGGTACAGACGGCGGCCTTATCACTAAAATCTCTTACAGACAATTTTCGGATGGACTGTAGCAACATTGGAGAAGGAATTTGTACAAAATAACTTAAATAATAATTTCTAATATATATTTTAATTATACATGCCTAATTATGCAAGTTATTTTATAAACTATTAATAGATACATAATATACACACATAAATAGTAACGTAGGAATATATAGTTATATACACACACACGCAAGCTCACGCCTCCATCCCAGATGGGTAGGCAGAGACCAGGGACTGCCAGTTGCCACGATCCTGACAAAAAAATATTGTCCATGAAGCGAAATTTATCTAACTATTTTAGACAATGCTACCAGAAAATACGAGCAAAACCGCGGGCAACAGCGAGCCTACCCATAAAGCAGAAAAATTCAACCCGTCGTCGCAACTAAACAAGACTGTTAATGTAAACGCTACAGAAATAGCTCGTCTTGCTTCACACTATTTGGAGACCCCTCAGCCTTTGAAAAGAGTACCAGGCTAGGGTCCATAGGTTTTGTACAGACGGGTGTACTGCCGATGGGGTGGGCAGTCCTCATTCTAGCCGCATCCGCACCACCGTTTATCGGACATCTCGAGATAGAACTAGTTTCGATAACTAGCCGCGACATCACTTTACGCGACCAGATAAAAAGGTCTTTAGTCCCGTAAAGGTACTTCGGAAAGGCAGGTCAGTCGTTCGTAAGATGGTAATCGTTTTAAGAATGCCGAGTGGTGATCTCCAGTTTTACGCTTAATCGTAATGCTGTGTACCGACCAATTATCTCACTACTCATCGATATGTAACGCCGTAGGTTTACTTTGTGAAGACCTGTGACTTCGTACTTGTAGGTATCACACCGTAGATAGCCAGAAGTTGAACTAGTAATCGGGTGAGATTGCTGAACGCACCAGTGATTTGGATTTGAGAGCTCTTGTTTCATAGGGTTGAGTAAGAAAACGGAAGTCACTAAAACTGGTTGTGTTATCAAAGGCGGCGTAATAAATAGCGTGCCTGGGAATGCTCAAGTAATTAGGTATTGACGTGATGATATAAGCTTTATTGCGGGCTTATTATACAGAGGTCGGCTGGCAGATGGGAAGTAGTTTTTACAAGTTATAGAACTTAGAGTGACTCGATTAAAGTGTTGAAAATGGAACTTTCCAGCAATGAGAGGTTAAATTTTGCGTCGCAAATAAGTTGTAACGGCTACACATTATGAACTTTGTTGTTTATTTATTCATTTATTTATTTGGAGAAAATACAAGCATAGATAGTGAATATTTCATGGTTAACAATATAGTAGCAATAGTATATAACTATATTAGAGTAGGTAGGTAAGTAGTGTAGAAGTGCGAGGCGCTTGCTATCGTATAACGTGCACAGATAATAAAACAAAAAAAAAACGTTTTAATAATGTCTTGATAAAATTAAATTTGTTTGTTCATGTAGTTACGACTTTTACACTTTTCATTCATGCGCAAACGTCGACAGTTTTTCCTCAAGCGTAAAAGAACAAGAGAGTGAATGAACGATTTCTCGAATGATTTGTTAGATTAGATTAGATTAGAACTCTTTATTGTACACACCAGAAAAACAAACAAATACATTGTAAGACTTATATATCTAAGTTGTTCCTAAATGTCATTAAGACAATGTTTGGTTTTTAGCCTTTTTCAAAAACAGAGAGAATAATCGACTCGAGAATACATACTGGCTTTGATGCATTCTATCATCATTATCAACCCATTATATCCTCGGGACCCCGCGCACGGGTCCCATCCCTGAGGAAGGTAGCGGCCATAGTCCACCACGGGGGCTTAGTCCGGAGGCTTATAAGACTAGTGGCTGGTCTTATTCGCAGAAGTTTTCAAGCCGCCCTGAGGCTTCTGACTTGGCTTAATGACTGCCATCTATCGACGATTCATATATCTCTGTAAAAAGCCGTTCTAAAAAACAAATGATTCACAGGATAGCAAAAAAGGTAACGCCTTTTTATAGTACAAAATTAAAACTTATCGCATCTTATAAAATTGAGTGGTAATTCCTTCTTATCTATGCCGTAGATGTACTGTTGAATTTCGACTCGCTAATTAATCCACTGTTTTTCATTGCAAAGTCGTCTCCAAGAGGATGCAAAGGATTACATTGTATCTCAATAGAGAACTTGCACAAAAAAAAATTTTTTAAACTCATTGGCGATGGAAAAAAAATATAACCGCCACTTTTTCCCAACTTTTGTTTATCTACGACTAACAAACACTTCATTTATTATTATTTATTTATTAGAAATAACCAACAGATGTTAGATACATCACTTAAAATAACATTGTGTGGATATGTTCTAGTCTAACATCCAATTACAAGTGTGCAACAACTCTCTTGACTTAAAGTAAATCATTTCTGAAATAACATGATATAACCTAACGAAAAGTAATTCTAGTCACGTGGTACCAAAACGCGCGGTACAAATTGGGCTCTAACATCGATGTCAAAATTTGCAGGTGACGCCTTATGCTTTGTTAAGTGATTTAAATCAATATTTTGTAAAAAAATACCTTGTAAAATCATGCTTTTATTCGTCTACCCGCCTTTATTAGAAAACATTCAGAATTAATTTAACACAGGCCTTCTCTTAGAGATAGAGTATGGACTTTAATCACCACGCATGCCCTTACTTACCTTACTATTGTTACAGATTTAGCCATAGCCTTATTAATAAAATAATTTGATATCATGCATTTTTTGAGACCTATTGATAATGAAAAAAATATAAAAATATAAATAAGTACCTACATTATTAAGTTAGTACCTACCTTAAGTAGTAACAGCGCATCGCCAACAAACTGCATAGCAGTTTGGCGACATTTATTTAAATAAAAATGTAAAGGTTTATTTTGTTAAAATAAATAAAAAAAAAGTTTTTTTCTGAGTTTTCTACAATCTAAGTTTTATGCGAGTTCCCCATTATGTCTCGTATCTGGCACCGCCCTAAGCTTCGGCACTAATCACTATAATCTCAATGATAATTAGGAGACACAGGTTGTCACTTTGATACTCGTCTAGAAAAAATCCGGTCAAGTGCGAGCTAGATTTCCGCCGTAGGGTTCCGAAGAAACTATTAACCGAGCACACGTAATTTTACACGAGTAAGATATTGTATACCATACAGCCAATTTTCGTAAAATACGTAAACATAACCGTTTTTCAGGATACACTTACTTTGTCTAAAGAGTCGGTTGGTGGGTAAAGTTGGGGGCGGGGTGACCAGATTTCGCTCTGATTAGCAGAGTTTAATCATGGTGACCAGAGACAAAGCTAGCGGATGGTCGTCTCTGACTGAGCGACGAGCAACCAATTCTGATCAGAGATAGTGAAAAATCGATGAAGAAGAGAGATGACCAAATTAGAGCGTAATCTGGTCGGGCTCTTCCGACAAAAAATGAAGTAAGTAAAGTTAATAATGTCTAGTGCTTACAAAAGTTTTAGTTCAAAAATTAACGGCCTTTTTTGTTCACATACAATTGCTTAGAATAAACTGCGTCTGACAAAGGTAGTGGTATCGTGTTTTTATAAATAACTCCTTAAATGTTATTTTTTTCTTTACTTCATTCGTAAGGCTTCTTAACAAAATGAAAGAATCCAAGACAAGGGGAAGAACGTACAGGTTTTGATATTGGTCTCACGGTCGAAGTGTTTGTCTATCAAACCTAGTTTTGATTCCCGCTAGAGACCACCGTACTCGATTTATGCAGTCGACAGCACGTCAACCTTCACATTTTAGTTGCAAAGTCGCCCGTAATGCAACGGAGCAGAGTACATGGGTGTATACGATGATGTGCTGTCGACTGTACAAGTGGTTCCTGTCTAGGTTTATCCCCATGTTTGTGCTGTCGTGATGAAGGACAGAGGGACAACAAAGTTAATGGTTCCATCTGTTTTATGAGCTATGAGCTACGGAACCCTAAAGACCGGTGTTAGCAGTATTTAAAAAAGTAGATGAGTCATACAAACAAATTTTAGTCACTTATTTTGAGTGTGTGGGAATGGCATTATTTTATTATTACAGATAATACTTTTCTAGGAATGACCATGTCTAGTAATAGTAGGGAATAATTATTCAATCAATCTGAACCGAGTTTCATAAAATCAATATAGTTTACCACGACAAATCAATCTACATTGCGTGGCAATCTCCTCCTTGTTTGTTTGGAGGCATAATAGAAGAAAACATAAAAAAGTGGATTGGACGGTCGGTAACAACTATGTAGACAAATACGTACCAAACTAAATACACGAAAGTCAATAAATCAAAAAAATAACATAACATAACATTTACATACAGGCACATACATTGCTTTTGGCCCCACACTAGGATACCCTGGGTCGTGGGAACCAGAAACAGCGACGTCACAAACATGTAAACATCCAAGACCTGGGTTTTTTTTTGTCCCCAGCCGGGATTTGGACCCGGGACCTCTCGCATGGTAGGCATATGCGCTAACCACTGTGCCACAGAGGTTGTCAAAAAAAACCAAAACAATCGTGGAAAGAACATGTGACCATGTTCATTCAATACTACTCATAATTTCCGAAGCTAGTCTACTGTCACAAGGTCTGGTAGAGTAGCAAAAAGGTTACAGTTAGATTTAACTTGTAAATATAGTTTCATTTGTATATAGGGTTACTTTGTATATAGGGTGTATATTATTTTTGTAAATTAAAGTTTTGTTTTGTACATATTATTATGTTAGGTAACAGTTTTAGGTTTAGGGGTAGACAGGGGTACCATTTGTTTTTCTTTTAGTTTTTCAATACTCTTTATTTATTTCTGGATTTTATTTATTTCTTTTTATATTTTGAATTTGAAATTGATTTTTCTATTTTTAAGTTTTTCATGTTATCTGTCAATAATTCTCTATATACTGTCTTCCAGTGAACATCAATTTTGTGTGTCGATTTCATTTATTTTCTCGTTGGTATTTATATTTTTATTTCCCGTTATTTCCACGTCGCAAACCCAACTGCGGGCGCAGCGGCCCGCATAAACCGTCATAGACCGTTTTCACGGTCTTATTGGACTCGGACCGAGCGCGTCTTCTTAGTCAACTAAAACTGTAAGCTACTCGGATGGTAGTTTACACACATTTTAGTGGACATGGATTTTTATTCATTTTTGAACGCGCTTTGTTGTCTGTGGTCAGCGGCTACTGTCAAGAAAAACGTTCTGAAAACTTGAAAAACTTTGAACCAGCTTTGAAGTGTCTTTGAAATGACCGATTTACTGCTGAAAGGCATAGAAATGGTGACAGATGTGCTTATCGTCGAGCCGGAACAGCAGCAGGATAAAAAAAGAAGAAAAAAATAAGACTTCTTTATTTTGGCCTTTTCTTGAGCATAAGTGCTCCGAATATTGTTTATTTTAGCATTTACTTCGGTTATACTGCTTTCCACATTCAATTTTCTCCGTATCCGCTCCGGCGCAGCTAGTCTGGCGTCTTTATTTTTATATGATGCTAAACACACATTCTACAATACTTCTTCACTTTCTTAAAGCTCCACAAACTGCACATTATCTTTTTTTGACCACTTTCTTCTACGCGGCACAGGAATTTCTTGCGAAGACGCCATTTTGTTTTCGTTATTGCATCAAAGTCATCTAAGACGAGTAGAGCGCGGTCCGAGTTGGCGTTTTGATGTTTTGATACGAGTGCAATAAAATGGCCAGTGTACACGATACGAGTAGCATCTTAGTAGTAATTTTAGTAAACTCGGTCCGAGCGCTATAAGACCGTGAAAACCCGGCTTTAGTCACATTACGATCCTGTAAGAGCTATATAAGTCACCTCGTCGAAAGTGACGTACTTGTATCTGCGTGTAGTTGTCGCCTCGTGCGCAATAAATATCTGTCGGTAGACGCTCTCCGAGACCATTTAGCTCCAATTAACTCGTTGGTGGAGGTGTTCTTTATACCGCTAGTGAAAAACTACATATGGAGAGCGGAGGAGAGCCATCTCAATACGCGTGTAAGGTATTTATGGCATAAAATATGATGATTAGACTTAGTGCAACGACTAGTGAATGTGGAAGAAGCGAAGGTCCCTGGTTTCTGCCTACCCCTTAGGGATACAGGCGTGAGCTTGCATTTGTTCGTACAAATCGTATGTAATTAAATACTGCTAGTCAAAGATTTGTACATAATTTAATGATTGTATTGATTCTGTTGATTTCATTTATCATCACCATCAAGCCATTATGTCCCCACTGAGGGGCACGGGTCTCTTCCCTGAGGAAGGTATAGGCCATACTACAATATCGGTGGAGGCTTGTAAGACTAGTGGCTGGTCTTACAGTCAGAAGTTTTTAAGCCGCCCTAAGGCCTCTGACTTCTTAGGCACTTTCATAGAACGGTCACCAATCCATGCACTGAACGTGACTTATGTTGTTTAACTTTCGTGATCGCTTAAGATCACTCAGGCGGCCGTGGCTACGAGCGATTTTTTACGTAGCCTATTATTAGTATTATTGTGCCCCACTGCTGGGTAAAGGCCTCTCCCAGTTCAGACCATAGTTTTCGGTCCTGGGCCACCAGACCACTCCGGCAGACGTCGGTCGAGATCGTTGAAAATATTAAAAGAGAACAATTTTAATAATAATAATAATAATAATAATAATAAACTCACGCCCGTTGTCCCCGAAGGGGTAGGCAGAGGCACCAGTCTCTAGAACTGGACCCACGTTTTGCCGAGTTTATTAGGTCCCAAACGTAACAAGTGGCAAGCCTGTCGCCGTTATCCGGGCACAATTTATCAGCGAATGGTGTTGCTGTACAAACAAATGTACGTAACTAAAAGTCATTGGTACATGCGTGGTTCGAACCCAGACCCTCATGATCGAGAAGCAAGGGTCAACCCCACTACGCCACCACCGCTTCGAGTGAACATCTCGACGCGAAACAGAACAATTTTCTTGACTCTTCTCCAACTCTTTGTAGTAGTACACCTATTAGCGTGCAATTATAAGAAGACCTAACTTTATCCTATCTCTGATCTGGGATCTTCTTTAATGTACCACAGAATTATAAACTTAAAAGGCTTGCGAACGGACGCAGGAAGCACCGAGACATTAATTTGTGCGTAATAAAAGTTGAAATTACTTCAATAAAATGCCCCCTCTGTCCAGGCTACTGGGTGATGCGTCAGAACGGCTACTTAGGTTTCGTGGCAAGCATCAATGCAAGTAGAATACAAAAAAGTTTATTACATTAGATTAGAGCAGCGCAGACGACCGACTTTTTTTGCGATCGAGTCCCTTTTTTGTGCGCGGGACTTTCAAGATTTGCAATAAATAAATGATTTATTCATATTTTGACTTCATTGTTTTAGGTTTGTTTTGTTTAAGTAAGCCTTAAATCTGTAAGATAAACTAAAAAAATCTCTCCATTGCATAGGTTCTATTTTCACGGACTAAAAAGTGCGTGACGGATAATCTGTCGACTCCGCTGCACATATCTAAGTATTGTCGTATAAAATTGGGGGTTTGTTTGTCAAGATTCATTGCACAAAAATAAAAAATAAACTTAAATAACAATAAGGCGGACTTATTTCAAAAGGATAATTTTTAGATTCATTTTTAATGCAGGGCTTAAAGTATTGAGCCCCTGAAAAGAAAACCTCGTCTGCCATTTTCATTTTATCCTAAAATCACAAATTAGGTAATCTTGTGTAATCAAAACCTACTATGTAAGAAAACTAATCTAATTATTTAGCCTCTACTCGGTCCTTAAAAAATATATGTACATACTTACATGTATTTTAACTCGTGCAATAAACCTGCCCTTAACTTTCGCAGTCGGGTAAAAATGGTCTTGACAAAGATTTTATGGTTTTATAAAGAAATCCATAAGTAATGTTTACCTACTTTTATAAGTAGATTATGTAATTTTTATTTTCTTAGGATTTTTATTTGTATATACCATCTTGTACATTTTTTAATTTATTTAATGTGCACACTTTACTCCCCTACCTATTTAAATAATCATTTCACGACTGATCTGGTCTGCTGGAAGAAAGTTCTATTAAAATAAGCTTGCCTATATTATTGGCGGCAGTGGGCCGGCCATATCACCCGAAGAACTGATAACCGATGGGGTAGAAGAGTTCTTGAGTGGAGACCGCGGATCGGTAAACGTAGTGTAGGACGTCCTCAGACTCAGTGGAGCGATGATCTAGATGAGCAAGAGCTGGATGAGAGTAGCCGAGGACCGCGTTCAGTGGCGTGCAATGGGAGAGGTCTATGTCCAGCAGTGGACAACCATAGGCCGATGATGATGATGATGATGATGATGATGATATTATTATTTTATATTTTATTATGCTTATCCTCTTATGACCCGAGGTACACACCATAACAATTGAAAACCATTGTTATTTTCAAGGTCAGGACTCAAGAGGTTAAATTTTTTAACAGTTTTTTCTTGTATAAAATAAAGTACTTCTTTGGTGTACACATTTTGAGATTATTATTAAAAAAATTTTTTTTTAAAGCCTACGCTAGCCGCCTTGAACTAAACTTCCGTCGTATTCGGCTCCGAGTCGAGCATGACTATTAAACCTCTCATAATTGAGGTAATCATGTCTACGGAATGATGAGATCTGTGGTATTAATGCGCCCGAGATACGTCGAGTTTAATTATTAGTGTGAGCTTTGATAGCGATGCTATGATTGTTTGGGGTGGCGGTGTCACTGAACTTATATATGAAAGCCTTATATTATTATATAAAAATAAGATTCCTCTAAAAACTATGTTTTTTTTAAATCTGTGGCAACAAAATTTCTTTGTAACCTCCATCGGCGTTTTTCGAGAGTTTCAAGGAATCAAGAATAAATAACTACGTATTTTTATGAAGAAGTAACACAAAAAATGCAACTTAATGAAAATTACAGGTTATACCAAGGAGGATTAAAGACTTAGTACCTATTCTAAAATCTGGATCATTTTGGACAAAAAAAATATGCAAAAAAAAAACTACAAATTTTGTCTTTTCGTCAAGATCATCGTCATCATCTGCCCTTTGACGATCACTTGCAGGACATAGTCCTCCCTTATGGTTTTCCACGCTTCCCGGTCTTGTGCTGCCCGCATCCATCCGACTCTTAGCCACCGTAACCAGGTCGTCAGACCTCTGATCTCCTACCGTCAGAGGTTTTTCGTCCCAACGACCAACAGTTCTCTGAGCTAACATAACATAACATTTACATACAGGCACATACATTGCTTCTGGCCCCACACTAGGATACCCTGTGTCGTGGGAACCAGAAACAGCGACGTCACAAACATGTAAACATCCAAGACCTGGTTTTTTTTTTGTCCCCAGCCGGGACTCGAACCCGGGACCTCTCGCATGGTAGTCAGATGCGCTAACCGCTACGCCACAGAGGTCGTCAGTCGGCTACCTATGTGCCTCACCCACTGCCACTTCAACAAAGCAATTCTTCAAGCTATATTAGTGAGTCGGGTTCTTCTGAGGATATTCTCATTCTTAATTCGATCGTGCAGTGATACTCCTAACATAGCTTTCTACATTGCTAGTTGGGCGACTTTAAGCTTTTTTATGAGGCCCATAGGTATCATCCATGGTAGCTTACTAGTGGGCTGGTCATCATTGGCAATATCCATTGGTTATATACCTAAAGGTACGATTCGGTCATCATTGGCAATATCCATTGGTTATATAGTTACCTAAAAATTTCCAGTATCTCAAGATAAATCTTGAGACACTGAGGTATTTTTGACGCGAAAAGTCAGTTTCCCGGACGCTGCCCATCCGAGATGGATTTGACGAGTGACCTCTTTCTCGTAGTTGGACTTACCTAACGGGACTGTTTGTCAATTTCTTCCGTATTCAGCATAAAAAGTAAAGTCAATTGAATCTTAAAGACGAATTCCGCACCTAACATTTCGTCTTTGACTTCACATCCCTAACCGCCACGTAAGTACAGGCGTGTAGTTACATTAAAATATCTCGCGTGCAATCCATTACGGTTGCAGAAACATTTAAAGGGCGCAGCTCATGTCGTAAACTATCTGCTGTTGGCGCTTGCGATGCGTCATACAGTGCAGTAAGTTTCCAGTATCGTTGCCTGCATAAATTCGTTGGCGATTAGGTACCTAGTGTCTCAGGTGGTGTGGTTGCAAGACACTTTTTAAATAGAAATAAAGGAATTATTAACTTCATTCCAGATACACTTACTTGACTTTTTTCCGGAAGAGTCCGACCAGGTTTCGCTCTGTTTCGCAGAGCTTAATCAAAGTGAGCAGAGAATCGTCTCTGACGATTACAATAATGTCTAGTGCTTATGAAAGTTCCAGTCCAGAAAATTCAATAAAGGAGCGACAGATGTTTCAAAATTTCGAAAAATCTATTTCGCTTAGAAAGAAACAGGAACGTAAAAGAAGATGTGACAGCTAACCTCTGCTGGAGGAGTAATGCAAAAAAGCAGAAACACAAGAAGAAGAGAAAAAACATCAATATTTTATAGACTTTCCCTAAAGTACACTTCAGGCAGACACGCCTGACAATGTCCTATCTGGATTTTTTTACGGCGGATCGTCTAGCTACCTAAATAGTGGTTGGCACTCATGATTACAAAATGTATCTCTGTCTCTCTCTTAGAGAAGGTCTGCGCATTGCACTGGGTCTATTAAAGCCATATGAAGATTCAAGGTCACCCAACGAGCAATGGAGATGTTAGGAGCTATGTTAGGAATTTCAATGCACGATCGAATCGGGAAAGAGGAAATCAGCAGAAGAACCCTAGTTGCTAATATACGTATAGCTCGAAGAATTGCTCACTTGAAGTGGCAGAGAGCGGGCCACAAAGCTTGGAGATCTGAAGGCCTTTGGGACGAAAAAGTCTGAGGGCGGACACTCGGCGCTGACCAGGCCATTATGTACTACGTACTAAGGAACGTTTAGAAAAATACCGACCGTTCAGCGCTGACCAGGCATACATTTTGTCTACCAGCGCTGACGGTCAGCGCGTGGTCAGCGTGACTCTAAAACCAGCCTGACCTGGCGACCCCGGACCGGACGTTGCAGTCGGCAGATCCCCCCAGATGGTCTGACAACCTATTTACGGTGACGGGGAATCGCTGAATGCGGGCGGAAAGAGACTGGGAAGCTTGGAAAACCATGTGGAAGGCCTATGTCCTGCAGTGTCGCGGTATAGGATTCGGGAGTGCGATCCGTAGTAAAAGAGTATCCAGAGGCAGGGTAAGTTTATGATTTATTTAAAGGTAAAAGAAAGGTACCTGGGAACAATAAAAAATAAAGGTCTTAACTAAGGTATAAAAGATAAATATAAAAATACAATTTGTAGTAAAAAAGAAAGCACGAACACTTACATAATAATGTGCATTTCGAATATTTAATTGAATGATCGTTGTAGATACTCGTAAATAATATACGGAGAATAGAGCAATCGTCGTAATAATAAATTAGGTCGGTCGGAATAAAGTAGAATGATGTTCAAGGTCCACCTTGCATGGGAGCTCAGGATTGACTGGCTCAGCAATGTCCGTCCACGGTGGCGAATGTCAAAATCTAATTAAATTTGGAATTGTTAAAGGCCGAAAATGATTAAAAAGCAACGAGGCCATCACCTCGTTACAAGTGGGCGTCAAATGGCTGATAATGACGATGATTTAAGCCAAATTTGTACCAGGGTCAAGCAGTACTGAGCCCCGCTTGTGCGCTGGAGTGTACGGCGCGCCATCAACGTGGTGATTCCTCAAACGGCCGCACTTCGAGACAAATTGTGGGCGATAATGCGCGCGCGCTCGGCTTCCGAACGCACCCCGTGGCTCGTAGGGTGGCCATGGCTGTAGGTTATTAAGTCCTTATACATTTTATTTTTTTACTTTGTATGAGTGTTTAGACGACACGTTGTCGAGAAGCGACTTACTTACGCCTTCTTGAATGAAAATATACGATGGCGAAAAATTTCTATTTTTTACTTCAGAAGCTTAATCATGATTGGATTAATTAGAATTGTTACCTTAAAGCCCGCTTTTTAACTCTAATTTTGTCACCGATGTGACTATTTAATATTTAGGTATGTTCTAATCTGAAAATATTATCCAGAGGTGAACCGATAGATCCTCATCAAGAAAAATATAAATTCAGATTAAAGAATAAAATCTCCAAAATTTAATTCTATTGATTAATTGTATACATCTGGATCAACACTGAGTGGACTGAACATTTGATAGGTATGGTTAATTTCCTCGTTAATGTAAAAATTGCTTATATACGTAGATACTTTACCAATGAAGTAGTTCCAGCGAAGGAGAAAATTTACCTGTAAACAAAGAAAGAAAACGTGAATTAGTAATGTCTTAAAATTTTAGGTCAGAGTTCATTTAACGATTTTCATTGTTCTGATTCACAATTAGTATAGCAGCAAAGTCACCCTACTCGATGTATCAATCTTATCTTGCAGAAACAATGTGAAATATCCATTTTGTGTCAGGAGAAGCAGTCGATGCGTTTACGCATATCCTTTTGCAATCCCTGGTCATCCTACTTCTACGAGAAAATTAAGGATCACCAGTTTACAAAGCTTTTGGAAGCGGTTGTACTGACAAATGTTCCTGTAGAGTCCCGTACAAATGATTTGGCGTTTATCTGTGTTCTTGAAGTGTTTTGCAAAGTATGGGTTGACCTTTGAACGTCTCTGAAGAGAGTAGTGAAGCTTCTTATGTGAAAAGCTTAGTAAAGACTTGATATGTCGCACTGTATCTTTGTAAATGTTTTGTATTTGTTTTTCCTAGTGGGTGCAATAAAGAGTATTCTTATCTTATGTCAAATCCGAGTGGTTACTAATAACAAACCCAGGAGAATCAGTCGTGATGTCATTCCACTCCCGTTGACAATATTAAAATAAAATTACGTAGGTACCTGAGGAAACAAGTATATACAGGTAATGTATTTGAAATAGCAGGAAAGGGATGCCCTAGGCAGATATTCTTCAACCAAATAAGGCGTTGTATTAGCAAAGGGCAAGATAAAAAATAGCCGAAACTGGCGTGCACGCATGTAACGACTAATGAATGTCGATGAAGCGAAATTAATCTGAGTGCTTCAGCTGTCAGAATCGTGGCAAGTGGCAGTCCCTCGTTTCTGCCTACCCCTCTGGGATACAGGCGCAAGTTTATGTATGTACGTTCTTATTCAACGGACTTTGCAATTCCTCATTGTGATGATGTATCGCCAATTGTTGATACTAAACTGTATTCCAG
This sequence comes from Yponomeuta plumbellus, assembly GCA_947310845.1. Taxonomy (NCBI): domain Eukaryota; kingdom Metazoa; phylum Arthropoda; class Insecta; order Lepidoptera; family Yponomeutidae; genus Yponomeuta; species Yponomeuta plumbellus. The sequence goes on along the minus strand of OX371194.1, from coordinate 20,872,508 downwards.
AAAGTGCTCTATCATCCCCATCGCCGAGCAAAACCAGCCCACAAGTTCGAGGAATCTAAGCCTCACATAACACTAACATATATCCCACACTGCCTTGTCATAGCTATCCACTCTCAAGGCTAGTATAAATAAGTGGAGAAGGTTTGCAGACCTGAAGCGAGTAGTAAATTTTTTAATAAAACTCATGTAGAGGACTTGACAAGATGAGTACTTCTTATAATGAAACCAAACTGCTTTATTTCGCTCGCTCGTAGCCTGGGCTGCCTGAGTGATCTTTAACGATCACTAAGGTTAAGCAACATACGGCGCGTTCAGTCCATGGATGGGTCATCGTCTATAACTAACGCTAGTGGCATTTTTCCGAGCGGTTCCGTGCTTCGCAAGGCACGTTAAGCAGTTGGTGCCGGCTGCCGTCGATAGATGGCAGTCGTTAAGCCAAGTCAGAGGCCTTAAGGCGGCTTGAAAACTTCTGACAGTAAGACCAGCCACTAGTCTTACAAGCCTCCACCAATCCGGACTTGGCCCCCGTGGTGGAGTATGGCCTATACCTTCCTCAGGGAAGAGACCCGTGCCCCTCGGTGGGGACATAATGGGTTGATGATGATGATGATGAAACTGCTTTATTTGATTGTAGATAGTGTCTACTCACATATATGCAGTGTGAAAAGTGCCTTTGTTAATAACATTTTTTTTTAAACTAGCCCTGATAAACAAAATTACGTCATTTGACTGTTCATACTGGATATTTGACATACGTAATGATTCCGCCTACCTTTTAGCAAAATCTGTGCTTATTTCAATAGTGTGGAACATACAATGAGAAACTCATAAACTCTTAGGTATGTCACAAAGCGGTTTAAATAGTTTGCGAATGATTAAAACGATAACAGCAGATTTTTCAACAGACGCGGATTTTTCAAAATTAAAGAAGAAAACGGTCTTTCCATGCATACTCGCTGCGCAGAATAAGCAATAACATAAACCACGCAGATGAATCACCGCATGTACAATTGTACACACGATCCGTATGGTGCATAAAGACCGCCCGGCGGGGGGCACGCGACGACACAGAGCGGCGATAATCTGTTATTTGCATGCTCTGCACTTCTTAGGTTTAGCGGAAATGTGGATTTGTTTACGAGGTCTGATCCACAAGAAGAAAATTGGCATTCATCATCAGAGTTCCAATTAAGATTGAGTTCGAAATTTGCTCCTTAAAAATGTCTTTGTCTAATGTCTAGAAAAGTCTATGTTAATGACAAAAACGGCACTAACATCCATATTTGTGATGTCCTTACACCCATACCGAGCGTCTCCATTCTTCTTAAGTATGTAAGCTAATATGTTTTAATAATAATATGCACAAAAAAACGAAAAATGCGTTACGGCAGTGTGGCAAGTAGTAAGCCCTGCTGGATTTAAGCTAAACCTTTTTACACCATTTCTTTATACATATATAGTTCTATAATGTCATTTTGTCTATAATGATTTAATCTAAATTTTAAGTCATGTCACCTATTTCTACATTTCGTCCGATATTCATTCCTACTTCACCTTTTGACCAGATCATGGACTAGCAGCTTTCTAGTTACTAATTTTATTTTATTCTGTTTCTTTCTATTGTCATCACTCATCATCGAAATAAAATCGAGAAAAAGTTCTTCGCATTTTCAAATATGGCCCGGATTAACTTACATCATCATCATCCCAAACCACAGCGCGGGCGCTCCGCGCGAGCAACCGACGCCGACGACGTGAGGTCCGTCTCTGCTCACCATGATTAAGCTCTGCGAATCGGAGCGACACCAGGGAGCCGATTCTCGCCCATGCGAATTGAAAGCGTAGACGCCAAACATTCGAAGGATTAGACATTTGTCGCATAAAAATCAGTTTCATGTATTCTCACTAAGTCGTATACGCAAATTTGCTAATAATTTTCGTTCGCTTTGAGGTGTCATATTGTCGCATGGTAATTACCATGCGACTTGCAAAAGGCGTATGAAATTTGAACGCATTCATTGATAGTTGAGGGTGGGTGTATTCTGAAATGCGATAAAATCGATTACAGCGCGAATCCACTTAAGTGCAGTAGGCACAAAAACCCTACTCCGTGCGAGATACTTTGGGACTACTAAATTTGGTCGGGTTAGCGCTGTTATTGATTTTATCGCATTACGGAACGTAGGGCAAGTCCATTATTAATGGACTCGCCCTACGTTCCTTACGTTGACGTTTCGTTATAAGTAAAATTTCAGTTGAAAATTTTAAGAGTTAATTGTATTAAAATTTTAAATAACGTATATTTTGTACCTAAACAGTTTCTTAGTTTATAAAATAACACTCAAAGTAATAATTTGCCGCAAAATGAATCAATTTAAAAGTGAAATTGTAAATGTTTTAAGATTCGACTAACTTTCAATTTACAATCGAGAAAATGGAACGTAGGATTCACAGATTACTGTTATAGTCGTTAGACATTTCTTTTTTCATTCGAATTCAATGTCGCATGGTGTTCAGAATACAGAATTTGGGTGTCGTTCGACTTTTTTATGTAGAATTCAAGTCATACGCCTTAGAGTCGTATACGTCTTATTTGCTAATGAAGTGAGAATAGGCTCCCTGGAGGCCGATTCTCGCCCTTGCGAATTGAAAGCATAGACGCCAAACATTCGAAGGATTAGACATTTGTCGCATAAAAATCAGTTTCATGTATTCTCACAAAGTCGTATACGCAGCTAACAATTTTCGTTCGCTTTGAGGTGTCATCTTGTCGCATGGTAATTACCAAAGAACAAAAAAAAAGAGTAGAAATCGTAAGTGGGCGGTGCCCGCGTGCCTCAAATTAGCAATGTATTGCCTAAGCGTAGTCTATGACAGTTTTTCTTACCTCAGTTGCCGTGCGCTTCTAGTAAAGAAAACAATTGTGAAAACTCTACTAAAATGCCTTATTGTGCTGTATTAGAGTGCAAAAATAAAAGTTGGGGACCAAAATGTACCGATCATGCCGTAACATTTCAAAGGTAAGTAGTATTTCCATTGTATTTAATTTAATAGAAATTAAATTTGTCATGACATGAACAAGGAAAGCAATCCGAAAGTGAGAAAGTAAAACCACCTTTATTTACTGGAATATAATGTTCAATTTTCGTCGAAGTCTGTGTACTTTTTCTACAAATTTCTGTCAACATTTGAATGCTACTCAAATGCTACTCAATTCAGCTGGGACACAACATTATAAAAATCTATCGATAACATTTTGTCTATGACTTAGCAGTAATAAATAATTATCGGTACTTTAGGTAGAGTACCTGCGTCTTATTAGGTACTTTGGGAAAATAATTGTCGTTATTTTATTTTAATTGAAGACCTCTGTGGCGCAGTGGTTAGTGCATCTGACTACCATGCGAGGGATCCCGGGTTCGAATCCCGGCTGGGGACAAAAAACAATCCCAGGTCTTGTATGTTTACATGTTTGTGACGTCGTTGTTTCTGGTGCCCACGACACAGGGTATCCCAGGGTGGGGCCAGGGGCAATGTATGTGCCTGTATGTAAGTGTTTATTATCATCTTTTATTATTATTATTATTATTTAACACATTTTTAGTTGCAATTATTTTTGATACTGCGCAAAATTTATTGATCATGTTCCTTGACGCTGTTTAGTTCCTTTGCGAGAATGTGGTCCTGACTGCAGTATCATGTCATTTTTGTAAACTTTTAATCCGGATCAACTTACCCATACCCATTTTGAGACGAGCAACCGAACGACGCAAGCTCCGTCTCTGCTCACCACCCACTCACTGCTCTGCGTATCGGAGCGAAACCTAGTCGGACTCGTCCGATAAAACAACACCCGTAAGTAGATCCGGACTAAATGTTTACAATGTGTTGTGCCGAAAGTTTTAGTTCAAAAAACATGTCATTTTTATTAGTATAGATTGGCGTATTGTCATCAAAACTAAACCAATATGCATAATTTCAAAGTTAGATGATTTTATGTGCTCGTGTAGTAAAATCATCTGGTGGGGGTCTAGATAATTTAATCAACGCTTACTCCATAAATCTATGGGGAAGTCTCGTGACTTTCGTTGGCAAATGTCATCTCCATAATATAAGTGAAGCACAAGCGTTGATGGATAACGACATTTTAAATAAATAAATAAAAAAATAAACAAACTATACATACGATAAGTTTGCTGGGCTTCGTTTCATAAAGCGACTATGGTTAGATTATGAGAATTCCATTATAGGTACATTGCGTGTTGGGATTATTGCTATATTTCAATGAAACTGAATAAGATTTCTTACGAAAAACACGATGCTTTTTATTTGCAAAAATATACAACACTTTCAGGCTCATTGACACAAGAAGAAGACACACTAGCGCCACCACACGGTGAAAGGTAAAACTAATATTACATTTATGAAGACACCTACGTTACCAACATTTTGGAGCATTTACAGGGACATCTTTAAATTAAATATTCAACATTGCGTAGCCAATCATCCCGAAGGACAGTTAATATTGTAGCCGGCTGCGTAATTTACATCGAACTGTGGTACAGTTTGGCAGAAGGGAATACATTATGTTACTTTGTCAATGTAGATACTAAAAAAAAAAAATGATTAAGAAACATTGTCATAACAAATTCATTTTCAACTGTCGCTTTATGAAACAGTTCTATAATTTGTCGATATGGCAATATGTCCCATCCTTAGCCTGAGTAGCAACATAGCAGATAGTTATTTTTCAATATTCGACTTTAGGGCATGAAACTTAAAGCTTCTCGACGATCACACGCGGCGGTAGTTCCATCTAATGTAGAGTAGCGGTACTACAAAGCAAAGATCGTATGTCAAACTTAATTTCATAATTATCATTTGATTTTGATCATTGTTTATATGATTGAAAAGGTTCATATTTTACTTGGAACTTTTGTGATGTAGACCTTTTCAGAATTGACTTTATTTGCCAATGGCAGCTTGGCATTCACAGTGTGCTTTTGATTTGTGTGTGTGAGTTTGGTCACACTGGTTTTCCTACTGATAGGTCATGTCACTATTTCTACTCTTTTTTTTTGTTCTGTGGTAATTACCATGCGACTCGCAAAAGGCGTATGAAATTTGAACGCATTCATTGATAGTTGAGGGTGGGTGTATTCCGAAATGCGATAAAATCGATTACAGCGCGAATCCACTTAAGTGCAGTAGGCACAAAAACTCTACTTTGTGCGAGATACTTTGGGACTACTAAATTTGGTCGGATTCGCGCTGTGATTGATTTTATCGCATTACGGAACGTAGGGCAAGTCGACTGATAAATCGAATCGCCCTACGTTCCCTACGTTGACGTTTCGTTATAAGTAAAATTTCAGTTGAAAATTTTAAGAGTTAAGTGTATTAAACTTTTAAATAACGTATATTTTGTACCTAAACAGTTTCATAGTTTATAAAATAACACTCAAATTAATAATTTGCAGCAAAATGTATCAATTTAAAAGTGAAATTGTAAATGTTTTAAGATTCGACTAACTTTCAATTTAAAATCGAGAAAATGGCACGTAGGATTCACAGATTACTGTTTTAGTCGTTAGACATTTCTTTTTTCATTCGAATTCAATGTCGCTTGGTGTTCAGAACACAGAATTTGGGTGTCGTTCGACTTTTTTATGTAGAATTCAAGTCATACGCCTTAGAGTCTTATAGGTACGTATTATTTGCTAATGAAGTGATAATTGGCTCCCTGGGGGCCAATTCTCACTTCGAATTGGCCCCAAGACTCACAAAAAAGTCGAACGACACCAAAATTCTGTATTCTGAACACCATGCGACATTGAATTCGAATGAAAAAAGAAATGTCTAACGACTAAAACAGTAATCTGTGAATCCTACGTTCCATTTTCTCGATTTTAAATTGAAAGTTAGTCGAATCTTAAAACATTTACAATTTCACTTTTAAATTGATACATTTTGCGGCAAATTATTACATTGAGTGTTATTTTATAATTTAAGAAACTATTTAGGTAAAAAATATACGTTATTTAAAAGTTTAATACACCTCTTAAAATTTTCCACTGAAATTTTACTTATAACGAAACGTCAACATAGGGAACGTAGGGCGATTCGATTTATCAGTCGACTTGCCCTACGTTCCGTAATGCGATAAAATCAATCACAGCGCGAATCCGACCAAATTTAGTAGTCCCAAAGTATCTCGCACGGAGTAGGGTTTTTGTGCCTACTGCACTTAAGTGGATTCGCGCTGTAATCGAATACACCCACCCTCAACTATCAATGAATGCGTTCAAATTTCATACGCCTTTTGCGAGTCGCATGGTAATTACCATGCGACAAGATGACACCTCAAAGCGAACGAAAATTGTTAGCATTTGCGTATACGACTTTGTGAGAATATATGAAACTGATTTTTATGCGACAAATGTCTAATCCTTCGAATGTTTGGCGTCTACGCTTTAAATTCGCATGGGCGAGAATCGGCCTCCAGGTCGGTCTCGTCCGATAAAAAATCAAGTACGGGCCATATTTTACAACGAGCACTACACGTTGTAAAATATAATAATAATAATAATAAACTCACGCCCGTTATCCCCGAAGGGGTAGGCAGAGGCACCAGTCTCTAGAACTGGACCCACGTTTTGCCGAGTTTATTAGGTCCCAAACGTGACAAGTGGCAAGCCTGTCGCCGTTATCCGGGCACAATTTATCAGCGAATGGTGTTACTGTGCAAACAAATGTACGTAACTAAAAGTCATTGGTACATGCGTGGTTCGAACCCAGACCCTCATGATCGAGAAGCAAAGGTCAACCCCACTACGCCACCACCGCTGTTGTAAAATATGGCCCGGTAAAATACGAAAGATTTAGTCCAATAAAAGTTCTTCGAAGTCAGATAATTTTTATCTACATATTTACACCAAGCACTCTAGGTGTGTACATAAAGATATCTCAATAAGTTATTTTTATGGAAGTTAATAAGTACCAGAATACAAATTTTAGCCGAAGTTTGAACCATGCCATCCATTAGCCTCATCCACAAAGGTTAGCTGGAATAAAAGGTTTTTAGTATCAAGCTTGCCTATGCACATAATATTTATTGTGCAATAAATAATTTTCATTCATTCATTCATTACAATAAGCTTTATACGAGTATTTCCATGGATCAATCGTAGATTTGCTGGTTATCTGTATCTAGTTCCATCAGACTCCTCATTAATTTCAGTCTAAGAAGCCGTACCTACTTTAAAACAGATTTTCCCTTTACTATACAGTATTTACTGTATATAACGCACTATGTTCTAGCTATGAGTGTTCAGTCCACAGTTGGATATCGGCCTCTTCTCTTCCATTAGCATTGCTCCGGTATAATCTCCTGATATGAGATCACATTAGCTTCTAAATCCAATAGCCCTAAAGTAAAAAGGCTGTCACTTGAACACGCCCCAAGCGCTAACAGTAAACTGGAACGCGTATGAAATTTTCATAAAACATCGCGCTAAAACAACGCGACGCAGTAGGAAGGCAATAGGATTAACATACACATGGGCCAGGGAAAAGTGTACGCGCAGACCGTTAGTGTCCCTTGTCTATACAAAGGCACCGGTGACCATTCACGCGCTTGTGACAGAGCTTTAATAGCAGGATTAGCCGACTAGAAAATGTTGGACGGTTCGAGATCGGGACAAAAACTGGCGGTTTGCGAATCGGACCCGAGCATTGGAGGTTGGAATCAAGCACTAAGAATATAAATACACGCTTTAGCTGAGAGTGTTCTCTTTAAACGGGGAACTTACCTACCTCAAATTTGAATTGGAGGGACATTGTTTTTGTATTGAGCACGGAAAACATCGTGAGGAAATCTGAGTTCCTTAGCTATACAATCCTCAGCGCTTGAAATCGCCAATCCGCGGTGGGCACGCATGGTGATTAAAAGCTCATACTCTCTCTCTGAGAGAGGGCCTGCGTGCCCTATAGTGGGATGTGTATATTGTGTATTGTATATGCTGCTTACTAGCACGGGAATCTCTGACAGAGAGGAGTGGAGAGGTAAAAAGGAGTTCGCCCAGCAGGGGGCCACTAAATTGGCTATGCTACTTATTTTTGATACATGTTTTTTATAATTTATTCATTTATTTATTTATTATTAATTTTTTACTATTTAAGAAACAAATTTTGGTATTTTTGAGTTTATTCATTATATCTATTTTTAATATTGTTCTAAAGTTCAGTCATCAGATCATGATTAAAGAGATAGTCTTTGCCTGCATAACAAAAAAAATACATTTGTATTTTTTTTCTGTAAGTAAGGCAAAGACAATACTCATACTGCGTTTACTGACTTCATAGAAAATTCATGGGGATTAATAGATAATAATAATGTTACATATATCACAATCACAATTACTTATTAACAACAAAATAACTGGTGATAAGTTACCGCCTGTTCTGCAGATCGAAAGGTCAATTTTTGAATTGAGAATTTTCCTAAGTAACTACTTATCTGTAGTACCTACCGTTCCCGTCAAATTTAACAGAAAAGAGCGTGACAGAACGTTACTTAAGTTTTACTTAGTGAAAATTCTCAACATTAAACAGAGTTTTAATCAAGATATTATTAAGCTCGGGTTAAAATATTGAATACGCTACTTACAAAGCGTATTTTCAGTATTATTCTAACATGTCATTTACCTAGAGTTGCCAACAGCCCGTGAGATAGTCCGAGCTGGCTATTATTCACAAATATGTGGACATTTCGTGCGTTTAGTCGTTTTTCATGCGTGGCTGGTCTCTCGCAAGCAGGAAATGCAAATGCTATTTATTGTTTTAGTGTTATTCGCTATATAGTGTTACAGACTTAAGGGCCCTATTAGTGTGTGTATGATAGCGGTAAGGTTTTTCTTCTCCTTAATTTATTGCCTTGAAGGCGGTTTGTGGATACTGATTGATGCTTTGTATGCTCGTTGGTCAATCGACGTGAGACCTCACGTCTGATCATTATGCTAGAGGTCTTAATTTGTAGCCTCAATCTGGGTGATTTTTTTATATTCGTGCCTTGGTTGGTTACCTTTCCTGGTTACCGTAGTACAGAGTATCCTAATTTGGTACTGGGACAAGCGAATGCACTGTGTGAAAGTAAAAAATACATTATTATAGTACCTTCACCTTGCGAAGCAAGCTCGGATAAAGGCCACTAGCGTTAGTCATAGACGGTCACTCATCCATGACTGAATGCGCCATATGTTGCTTAACCTTCGTGATCGTTTAAGATCACTCAGCCAACCGGGGCTATGAGCGATATTAAAATAGATTTATCTAAAACTATATTGATAGAATGAAAGCCTTTTTTTTTAAACAAAATGTATTATTTCTACTTTCTGATCGTAACCACGTGAAAATAAATCGCACCGAGAAACGCATAATCGCACCCACATGTCACCATTTTACTCGTAGGGGCACGATTTAGCAGCCTGTTTTCATTAAGGCCATAGACCGGCTACGTATGGCGATTCACCTATAGAAGTGAAGGATTTTTATGTTATTTATGTAGCAATCCAAATCCTATTAATGTAATAGCTATTAAATTTATAAAATACATACATTGATACGCACAGAACTTGTTAAATTTATTTTAATTTTAGCTTTAGATAAATTTTTAAAAGTATATAAAGCCATTTTATCGAAAACGGTCTGGATTGGCCCATTTATTAAAATTCAAATTAAAATATTTTATTCATAATCCAAATAGAATATTTACTTTATGAACGTCAATGTTGTTAAATTCACAATTAATGTATGTTTAATAAATAAATATGGAGTCTGTCATACATGTCATTCTTACGTTCATTGGTGTTTATTTACTGACCAGTGACGTCACTAATTTCTGTGCGACGCCATTTTGCCCAAGATAGCGGTTTGGCGGTTTATTTCAAATACGATAGAATTTAAAATTACCACTTTCGGTATACTCAATGAACAGTGACAAAAAAAAACTGAGATGGTTTTCAGAAACCGGTCAAATAGCCATAGCTTAGACACAAAGATACTAGATTATGCTTACATATTACATTTGATAAAGATTTAATAAAAGTTATTTATGAATTGAATTATTATATTATTATTGTGTGTGATTATTATTATTATTATTATTATTATATTACCAATCTGGACTTGGCCCCCGTGGTGGAGTATGGCCTATACCTTCCTCAGGGAAGAGACCCGTGCCCCTCGGTGGGGACATAATGGGTTGATGTTGATGATGATGATTATTATAATTATTATTTATGGCGACCCCCGAAAATCACCTTCAGTGTCTTCAACAATCATGGCAAAATGCTGAGTAGTAAGTACTACCATATCATCATCATCATCATCATCGGCCTACGGTTGTCCACTGCTGGACATAGGCCTCTCCCATTGCACGCCACTGAGCACGGTCCTCGGCTACTCTCATCCAGCTCTTGCCAGCCGCCCTGCGAAGATCATCGCTCCACCGAGTCTGAGGACGTCCTACACTACGTTTACCGATCCGCGGTCTCCACTCAAGAACTCTTCTACCCCATCGGTTATCAGTTCTTCGGGTGATATGGCCGGCCCACTGCCAGTTCAGCATGCTAATTCGGTGGGCTATGTCGGCTACTACCATATATAATACTTAAATGGCACCAAAACTGCCGCCGCCTTAATACAGAAGTTACACGCTAAACAATGACTGTTTTTATTTCGATTCTGTTGGTACCAAATAAACGTTTGTAATTATTGTTTTCTATTCTAACGTTTGTTAAATTCATAGATCAATGGCCAGAGCTACAACGTTAATTTCCCACCATAAAAGTGTTGTGTAATCTTCAGCCATATTTATGGGCCAGCAGTATTGAGGCGTTAAATTGGGTACAGTGCCAATCCGCCTTAATGCTAATCCCTCAGTAATAGATGGCAGCTTTCGTCGAAGCGATCGCAGTAAATTAAGTTTTATTGGTGCACATTCGCGGAAGCTTAGGGGGATTGCACTCTAGTTTTATCCCCAAATAGAAGCTCCCTTCTACTTCGTAGATACACGCCTTTTTTGGTTCTACAGTACGCTTAGCTGGAGTTTATTTGGTGCATGGATGGTTATGTAGGGACGGAAAAATGTATGGAGGACAATGAACAAGGAGCTGATTGGGTTTTGTTTCTTTAATATAGAATAAAATAAGAGAGATTGTTTTATTATAAAATACCTGAAATAAAAATTTAAAACACAAACACAAAAAAATGTATTCGAGATGAAAACCGAAAGTTTACCCAATGAACGCCAAATCTATTATTTTCAGATTTATTATACTAAAAAAAAAATTTCTATATGCCATGAAACAAGCTCCCAAAGAACAACAACCATGGGCGTCTTTTGGTAAATGCGCATGATACCTTCCATAGCCACTGCGCTACCCTATGATGCGAACCGTCGTCGCTGCTTGTTGTTTCGCTTATCTGTAGCCGCGCGCATTGACCAATGAGATACAAGCATTTGGTTCTCTAGGAGCTCGACTTGTGAACGGAGTATAAGTAATTTAGACCCGGTAAGAGATGCCACAGTAAGAAAAAGCTTCCACCAATCCTTCCTCAGGGAAAAGACCCGTGCCCCTCGGTGGGGACATAATGGTTGATGATGATGATGATATCCACTGGGGGCGTTTCTTGCCGACCCTTGTATATATGCGCCTAGCAATACCTAAACACCTACGCTCCAAGTTGAATCCAACTAAGGGCACGGTTTCACGAAAATTTAAAAGCTCTTAAAAATACAGCTCTTCGGAAAATCTCCAGGTTTCTAAGCTTACTAGTCCGAGTAGCAAAGTGTAAGCAGACCTTAACGTGAGTACTATCGTTGGATTTCGGTTTATGTCACCCGCGAGAATGTTTGACAAGTGATAGCTATTCCGAGTACTTAAATATAAGTGAGGTTGTCCGCATTTGATTAAAGATCCGTGGATTTATTCAAAGCACACACGATATTATGTCAGTTCTTACCCTTCAAGTTAACACGTGAATTCGACTCTATGCCATTGTGATTGGAACTAAATTCCAAAAGTAAAGAGAGCGTATGGTCAAGTACAATATTGCCATAACACCGTCTTAGCCACGATACGTATATTAAAAAAAATACTTGTTTTATTAAGTGAACTAAAACTATTAATAGCAATTAATGTGTACTATCAGAATCGCTCGTAGCCCCGGCTGCCTGAGTGATCTTATACAATCACGACGGTTAAGCAACATAGGGCGCGTTAATTGCATGGATGGGTGACCGTCTACGACTAACACTAGTGGCATTTTCCAAGCGGTTCCGTGCTTCGCAAGATACGTTAAGCAGTTGGTGCTGGCTGCCGTCGATAGATGGCAGTCGTTAAGCCAAGTCAGAGCCCTTAGGGTGGCTTGAAATCTTCTGACAGTAAGACCAGCCACTAATCTGACGAGCCTGCACCAATCCGGACTTGGCCCACGTGGTGGAGTATTGCCTATACCTTCCTCAGGGAAGAGACCCGTGCCCCTCGGCGGGGACAAAATGAGTTGATGTCCCCGCGTGCGAACTCGATTTTACATTTAATTACATTGAGCCTCATGACATTGTTAAGAATTTTAAATTATTGAATCTTAAAAAAACCGAGGACTTATGGAATTTGTCAGTAAAAATAGTTAATTCAGTGATAAATATCCTAGCTTTGCCGTTAGCACAGATTTTCAATAAATGCGCAGATGAAGGAGTATTTCCAGACCTCATGAAATATAGTAGGTTAGTGCCCTTATTTAAAAGCGGTGATAAACAAGACCCAACAAATTTTAGACCCGTTTCAGTCCTGCCAGTATTAAGTAAAATATTTGAAAGAATTATCTTAGATCAATTGCTTATTCATTTCAATAATTACCAACTCCTCCATAGTCAGCAGTTCGGTTTCACTAAAGGGCGGAATACAACAGACGCTGGAGTCATGTTAGTTAAACATATTTTCAGTGCGTGGGAGGATCATAATGATGCTATAGGAGTATTTTGTGATTTGTCAAAGGCATTTGATTGTGTAGACCACAAAACACTGCTCTCAAAACTAAAACACTATGGAATAAAAAAAATCAGTTTAGATCTTCTAAAATCATATTTAGAAGGAAGGGTTCAAAAAGCAGACATAAACCGTATTAAATCGTCAGGTTCACTTGTAAGAATGGGAGTCCCCCAGGATCTATCTTAGGGCCGTTCCTTTTCCTGGTCTATGTAAATGATTTACCGTTTATGGTAAAAAAAATGTGTGAGATAGTGCTATTTGCTGATGACACGTCACTTATTTTTAAAATAAGGAGACAGGAAAATAATCTTGACGAAGCAAATAATGCTCTCTCGCACGTTCTAGATTGGTTTACAGCAAATAATCTGTTGTTAAATTCAAAAAAGACAAAATGTATGAAGTTTACCCTACCTAATGTAAAATTAGTTGAAAATAACATTGTGATTGGAAATGAAAAACTAGAATTTGTTGAAGATACTGTATTTCTGGGCATCACAATCGATTCCAAACTACAATGGGGCCCACATATTGTAAAATTAGCACATAGACTTAGCTCCACAGCATATGCCGTGAAAAGAATTCGAGAACTTACTGACGTTGCAACTGCTAGGCTTGTTTATTTTAGTTACTTCCATAGTATTATGTCCTATGGTATACTACTATGGGGCCGGGCAGCAGACATTGAGACTATCTTCATATTGCAGAAGAGAGCGATCCGATTTATTTACAAGCTAGGTAGTAGGGAGACACTAAGAGATTTTTTCCAAGAAATCAACATCCTAACAGTTGCAAGCCAATACATTTATGAAAATATTATGTACGTTAGGAAAAATATTAAAGACTTCGAAACACTTGGTAGCCATCATAACGTTAATACTAGGAATAAACATAAATTGTCATTTCCACGATTTAGACTTACAAAAGTGAATACTTCCTTTATGGGGAACTGTATAAGGTTCTACAACAAGATACCCCAAGATATATTAGAGTTACCTCCAACGCGATTTAAGAATTGTGTTAAGCACACTCTTTGCAAAAAAGCTTATTATAAAATCAACGATTATTTAGAAGACAAGGACGTATGGCATTAAATAGTAGTTTAATATTAAATTTAATCAGAGGATAAATGTGTCTAGTGTTCACCACATCCAAGATATTGTTTTGTAAGTTTGATTTGTATTAGCTTTAAGTTGATTTGAGAAAAGATGGTCAGAGTGGAGTTTTTTTTTTCGCTGCCTTTTTCTCCACTACAGGCGGCCCCAAGGCAGCGGCTAACATTATACATAACTGTATGTACATTGACATTCAACAAGCAGAATGTGAATTCTTTCAGAACGTTGAAATAAATTTCTGATTCTGATTCTGATTCTGATGATGAAACCGATTGGCGCAGCGTGAACAAGGCCCCCAACAGATGGTCTGATGGCAGAAGAGTCCATTGTATTTTGAATTAGGAATTTTATTTTGCACGCACTGTCTCGTGAAGCTCACGTTTCGGCAAACCATTTTATTAACAAATCGACCCTAAGGCACGACCTTACTAATAGTTCATTGCCGGTAATATTGCGCTATGACCTCAGCATTATACCATACGTTAGTCATCAGACCGTACCAAGTCATTGATTAAGTAGTTGAAAAAAGGGTTCGTTTTGAAATGTTAGACGACTAAAATAACACAATGATCTCTCAGGATCTCTTTGAAATACAGGCGTGAGTTTATGTATTTAATTAACTGAATTGTACTTGTGAGGACCTACAATAAGGAACAATAAGACAAAAAAACTTTTTAAGGCCTTCGATATGAATTTCTTTGCTACTATTACAGAGAAACCATTCGGATATTTATTATTAGTGTAGCATTAGGACGTGATCCATTAAAATAGAATTCAACATGATAATTTTATTATTAGTAAACTAGTGGCTGTAAGACCAGCCACTAGTTTTACAAGCCTCCACCAATCCGGACTTGGCCCCCGTGTTGGAGTATGGCCTATACCATCCTCCGGGAAGAGACCCGTGCTCCTCGGTGGGGACATAATAGGTTGATGATGATGATGATGAAAAAAAAATTGTATCTGTAGTCTGTAAAATATAGCTTGAGCTCCGCGACAGCTGTCATCGAAATTGCGTCCATGAAGTTTTGAATTTTTTCACAGAATATTTGTACTGTGAAAACTCCATAGGTACTTACTGCACACTATTCGTTGTCTAAGCAATATCGTAACCTAGCCCTGTCAGTGTGGCTGTCGTGGAGCTCAAGCTATGTTTTACACACTGTAGTAACATTTCATCATATCATCATCATAATCAACCCATTATGTCCTCACCGAGGGGCACGGCTCTCTTCCCTGAGGAAGGTATAGGCCATACTCCACCACGGGGGCCAAGTCCGGATTGGTGGAGGCTTGTAAGACTAGTGACTGGTCTTAATGTCAGAAGTTTTCAAGCCGCCTTAAGGCCTCTGACTTGCTTAACGACTGCCATCTATCGACGGCAGCCGGCACCAACTGCTTAGCGTGCCTTGCGAAGCACGGAACCGCTCGGAAAAATGCCACTAGAGTCAGTCATAGACGGTGACCCATCCATGGACTGGACGCGCCGTATGTTGCTTAACCTTAGTGATCGTTTAAGATCACTGCCCAGGCTACGAGCGAGCAGTAACATTTCACGAACTATTGATTGTTCCCATCAACCAATCAAACCATCGAATTCGATTTGGTTCTTTTACTCGCACTTAATCTGGGTGCAGGCTGCCTGCACGCACGCACTTTGATGAAGTTTTCATGTCGACCCGAGGCCGCTCGGGTACGCCCGCAATTTTCTCTAAACGCAAGCCTATGTTGGAATTTCAGGGGCATATTTTTAATGCGCCGCGCCCGTCACCCCAACGCTCTGTTCAGCGCTAGATAAATAGAGAATACAAGCAGACGCTTGAAATATTCAATTATTGAATTGTGGTATAATTAAGAAAAAAATCACCAACTACACACACATACACACACACTCATCATCGTATACTTCACATATACCTACCTAGAAAACAAGTTAATTAGTATTCATCATCATCAGGCTATATTAGTCCACTGCTGGACATTGCCCTCGCTTAATGAGCGCCATAGCGCCCTGTCTTCAGCTTGCCGCATCCAGCATCTGCCTGCAGTTTTTCGCAGATCGTCATCCCACCTGGTCGGAGGGCGTCCTACAGTACGTTTGCCGAGTCGCGGTATCCACTCAAGAACACGTTTACCCCAGCGGTTGTCGGATCTTCGCGAAATATGGCCAGCCCACTGCCACTTCAGCTTGCTAATTCTCTGAGCTATATCGATAACTTTGATATCACACAATACAATACAAGACAACACAACACAAAACAACACAATACAATACTAAAAAATCTCTATACACGTCATTTAAGAACCTCCTCCTGTTTTGAAGTATTTTAAAAAAGTTTGTGTTTAGTAGTAGACAATCTTAAAAAATCGTCGCCCAGCTTTTGAAGCGAAAACAGCGCTTACTGAATAATGTAAATGATATACCTAGGTGTTAGGCTTTTATAATAGAAACAGCTTTTAGTATGGGACATTTTATAGGATATTAAGAATCAACATTCTTAGAAAATATTATAGACACAATGTTACGTACATAACATATTTTTTTTTATATATGAGTATGCGCAATCTATTTTAGAACTAAAACTTTCGTAAGCACTACACATCATAGATTGTTTTACGGATTCACTTACTGGAATTTTATCGGGAGTCCGACCAGGGCTCTGATTCACAGAGCGTATTCATGATGAGCAGAGACGGAGCTCGCGTCGTCGGTTGCTCGTCTCAGAATGATAAGTGAATTCGTAAAACAATTTATAATCTATTTTAGAGCTAAATGTAAGCGAAATGCAACCTTTTGATTAACAATTTAACGCCTCACTAAGCAATAAGGAACGCAGCTAACGCGACTAATTTTCAGCAGATTTTAATGGTTGCCCAACGGTACATTTCTCCATTCAAAGTTCGTAAGTGTTCTACATAGGCCTCATAGCGTTTACACCTCGCGAAGCTTGTGTGCAAGATAAACAGTCATTATGAGGCCCACTTCAGGACATCTCTCAGAGAGAGGGAGGGAGAGAGAGAGAGAGAGAGAGAAAGAGAGAGAGAAAGAGATGCGTGCATCGTCATTTTAACCCTTCACCAGGCAATGGTCCAGCAGGGACCACTTTAAATTGAACCTTATCACTTTGAGATAAAGTCCAAAACCAATGAAAAATCTTACTACTTATTGCCTGGTTAAGGGTTAAGTGGTAAAAGTAAGGTTGAAATTACAGTAGCAAGAAGTCTTAAGATAACAAGATAAGATTATTCTCTAAAGTACACTAGAGCACATGAAACACACACACACAAACAATTATCGTTGATCTAAAGTGTTTTTTTATTATTTAAACGCCTATTATTTAAAGGCCATGAATTAAACTATGTATTTATTCATGAAGCACACTATTTATTCGCTAAGTCTCAATGCGTTAGAGCATAATATACACCTAATAATGAATCCTACACACCCTATAACGCGGGCAGGTGAGCGTGGATAATTAATTTCGAGAAGCTACGGGGTTAGGATTGTTCCTGTTCACTCTTTTTTTGGTCTGCGTTCCAATATAATAACATCAGTTATAGACTTTACTTGCGCGGGATTCGGGTAAAAGTAAACTTACATCGAAATAGCAGCATAACTAGACTATAACCCGTCTATTTTAAAGTAACAGAGGCATTTATTTTCATTATTCTGAACAAATAAATAAATTTTGAAGAAAAGTTACAAAAGAACACAAAAAAAAACCGGCCAAGTAAAATACTTATTAGTATTAAGCTGGCTTATGTAAAATTGCCTTAAGCCAACTGCACTTTATAAATATTTTATATTCGTATGTTTTTCGTCGTGTACAAATATTCTTATTTTATCTTTATCTTCTATATTATTATATATATAAAAGGAGAAGCTGACTGACTGACTTACAATCAACGCAGGGCCCAAACTATAAGGGTTAGAAACTTGAAATTTTGCACAGGGGTTCTTTTTGTAACATAGGGGAGCACTAAGAAAGGATTTTTGAAAATTCATCCCCTAAGGGGGTAAAATGGGGGTTCAAAGTTAGTATCAAACTTTGCCGTTTTTGAAGTTATTCGAATGAAATTTGGTACGAAGGTTCTTCATTTAAAATTATGAAACACGTGTAAAATAGTTTTTTAAAAATCATCCCTTAAGGGGGAAAAAGGGGGGTGCAAACTTAGTATGAAACTTAGCCATTTTTGAAGTTATTCGAATGAAATTCAGCATGAAGGTCCTTCATTGAAAGTCATGCAACACAGGTAAAATATATTTTCAAAAATCATCCCTTAAGGGTGTAAGAGGGGGTTGCGAAGTTAGTATGAAAGCTCTTTCGCATGCGCTAAAAGTATCCCTATCTTATTTTCAAGCTCTTTACTCAACTAAAGCCCACGCGGACGTAGTCGCGGGCAACAGCTTGTAGTGCAATAAAAATCAATCAACAAACAATACATGAGTTATCAAAACCAAAAAGTAATCTTTGTAATTATACCTACCAAAACCTATGTTTCAGATTTCTTTTTGTATCTTGTGTCTCATGTTTATGTTGTGTTTTTAGTATTGTGCCTTTATATAAATTTTTTATTTATCTATCTATCGACTTAAGTGTCCCTGGATTTGATCCACCCCGAAGATACTGGACACTAATCAATAGATGCCGAACTTCGCAAGATAGATGCTCCGACTTTACGCATAAGTGGAAGTTTAGTACAGATCCCATCTGTAGTTGCGGAGAGGTGCAAACTATGTACCACATTACCGACCACTGGCGCTAAGGTACATAAAGGGAGGCTTTGGAAAATTCACGAAGCCGATGAGGAAGTGACCGAGTGGATTGATGGCCTCCCTTTTGTACTTTAGCTTGCTGCATACTATACGCACAATAAATAAAATTTATTTATCGAATCTAATAGCTGAGCTACCAAATCTATACTAATATTATAAAGAGGAAAGATTTGTACTTCTGTATTTTTGTGTGTGTTTGTTTGTAATGAATAGGATCAGAAACTACTGGGCCGATTTTTAAAATTCTTTCACCATTAGAAAGCTACATTTTTTGTGAGTAACATATTGAATTTTCAAAAAGTTTAGGGTTCCGTACGAGATCTCGAATAATGTAACCCAAAGTGTAAAAAAATTACTACCCGGGAATTTTCCACGGAACTATTTCCACGGAAACGATTATGCCACCCGTGCGAAGCCGGGGCGGGTCACTAGTGTGTTAATAAAATAAGGTCAAAACCAGCGCAGTGAGTTTTCTGACGATGACTCCTTGGGAGCGCACCAGCAAATCGGACATCGCTGGCACATCACCTACTCCATCATTACAGAGGAATGTAATACGCAGTTGTTAATAAACTATGAATATCCACCGCTTTAATAGAATTCTCAGTTGCCGCCACATTGGTGTGTGTGTACCGTTCGTGTCTCTGAGAGATTGAATAGAGAATTTATTGCTCGCCTTTTGTGATTTGGTTAATAATTATTTGATTGTGAGTTCATTTAATCATTAAAGCATATTATCATTAAAGCTCAGATCATCCCTTAGATAAAGACAGAGAGAAAAAGGCTATAAATCTAATATATAAAATTATCGTGTTACTGTGTTAGAAATAACACAGTGACAGCCAGGCGCACCACTCATAGTCCTCCGAAACGGCTTGACCAATTTTGTTGAAATTTTATTTGTATATTTGGTAGGTTGGAGAATTGGTTGTTATCTATTTTCCACAGCCCTAAGTGATAAGGATGGTCCACCCCAACTTTTATAAAATTGTAATGCCTACAAATAATTTATATGGCGAAACAACATTTGCCGAGTCGTCAAGTAGATAATATAAAGAGACAACACACACTGAGATATTAAGAAATTCGGAGGGTGGGGGTCGACGAAGTGTGATATTGCGTGACAAGGGGGTGAGAGGGGTCCTAAATTTCGTGATGTCACGTCTAAAAACATATTATAATATACTTACATTTTTATAACATGAACTTTATAAAACACGAACTTTGAACTGTTAACGAAAGACTCAAAAACATTTGCAACTCATCCGGAAACGCTGTTTTAATTCAATAATTGCTAGATGTAAAATTGCAAAATATGTGACATCATACTAGGGAGGGGGGAGACTCACAAGTGTCCACTGTGACAAGGACGGGAACGGAACGAAAGACGGGACGGGTCAAAAGATGCCCCCTTATGTGTATAAAGCCACCCCTCAACACATACATACATGGCCAATATTAGCTAAATTGACGTAAACTGCAATAACTTCATCTAACTGCCCATTAAGCTCCTTCAAGTAAAAACGTCGTATTCCGTACACTTTCCGTTTTTCCCTCACCCGGTAGTTTATAGCAAAAACCGATTGAAGCCAGCACAAATTACTCGTCTTTATCAAGACCTGTCGTCCTGTCGATCGGAGTGGAGATATTTTAATGAAAAATGCTTCAAGGATCTCGTTTGGTGTGAAATTGAGTCATGTAATCAGTAATTCGTTGCGAGCTTTGTGTTTCTAAAATTCTTAAAACTGTGAACTAAAATATTGTGACAAAACCCGCATGTTTGACGTGTCGCTACGTGCAAAATGTTCCTCAAGGTACTTAAAAGTTTTGTTCGATTCTAGCATGTATTTACAACTGTGCTTAACTATTTTTGTCTAAAAATCGGTTTTAGTCAATTTTTCGACGAAAAATCAGGTTAACGTATCCAGAAACAAGTTAATTTCGTCAAAAATTTTCGTCTATTTGTAAATTTGTAATATTTTTGTTATATTTGTAGTAATACTACTTACTAACTGTGAAATAAAAGACTGTGAGGAAATCTGAGCATCTACAGTATTCACACAATGTAACCTGTAAGTTTTAGTTCGTAAAAGACTTTATAAAACATTTTATATCCATGATAGTTCAATGTCAATACACAACTTTATATTTATTTCAACTTACACCTACCTCTCCTTTGCGTATTCCGAGTAAATCCCTGCCAATTAACTTAGGCCTATTTTTTCCTTGCATAACCACCTTCTCTCAAATGTAATAGAGAGGATTTTTGATTGGCAATAGGCGCAAAGGTGACTTGGTCGGATACGTGGGGTACATGATTATACGAATTAAGAAAATTACACTGCGTAATGTTTTAGAGCGCTGGCGATGCGAAAAGTCTATCTTAATCAAGTTGGATGCGTTAAGTACCATGCACACTAGTTTAATTATAAGATAAGTTACATTCCAATGTTCAATACTTTATTTAGATTGTCTGATAGCAACAATGTAACAAAAATCAAGTATTAAGATAAAATATTTATTAAGATAAGCTTTTGTTTAAATTATTTGTGTTAAATTAACAAGAATGCTGTGGTAGCCTAGTGAGTAGAAAAAGTATAAGATTAGATTATAACTGTTTATTGTACACACCAGAAAGAAATAAATACATTAGAAACCTTAGTATATTACGTATCATAATATAAATTTATAATAATATGATGTAGACTTGGGTATGGTATGGCAGGAGAATCATGAAAGTAGGATTAAAGCAGTAGAAATGAGGTTCATGAGAAATATGTCTGGTGTTACTTCGAATGATTTCTATCATTCAAAGTACCTAACACCAGACATATTTCTGTGCTATAGTGTGATCAGAGAATGTTGGGGACTGAAAGAGTATGTAGAGACCAGAATTGGGAAAGGAATTTTGCGTTAGTTTGGACATGTGGAGAGGATGAAGAAAGAAAGACTGACAAAGCAAATATATCGAGCAAATGTGAGTGGAAGGGCCGGTAAAGGACGCCCCAGGCGGATATACTTCGACCAAATAGGGATATGTTAGCAAAGGGCAAGATAAAAAGTACCCGAAACCGACGTGCGTGCATGCAACGACTAATGAATGTCAATGAAGCGAAAGTAATTTGTCAGGATCGTGGCAGGTGGCGGTCCCTAGTCTCTTCCTACTCCTCTGGGATACAGGCGTGAGCTTATGTATGCATGATATGTAATTGTACACATTTGTGATTTTTTTCTCTTTCTAAATTTAAATTGATAATGTAATTTTTTTCTTGACTCGTAATAACTTAACATAACAATAACATTCACATACAGGCACATACACTGCCTCCGGCACCACACTAGGATACGCTGTAATGTAATGGATATTATGACTAAATTATGTCTATGTCAATGACATAGAGAGCTGTAACTTTGAGTGAGTATACCCCTTAAAATGGTCACATTCTTTTTGTTTCGGGCCATTATCTTTCCTTCATTATGGCTCGGTGCTAAATAATTGAACATCGTAATAGTTTTTAATTTGTTAAGTTGTAAGATATGAGAAAATAACTTCACAATTTAATCAAAATTATTTACGAGATACTTTCGAGACAAAGAGTGGTGGTAGCCCAGTGGGAAGAGTAATGGACTTGGAAGCGGGAGACCCGGGTTCGATTTCCAGAGCGTGCATGCACCTATGACTTTATTTTCTAACGGCCGATTTTAAAATTGAGGATTTCGCTAAGTAACTACTTAACTGTAGTGCTGTCTCGTCAAATTTCTCAGAAAAGAGCGTGACAGAACGTTACTTAAGTATTTACTACGTGAAATTCTCAATTCAGAAATCGACCGTATGTCATGTACGTTTGTGAAGTTACAGCAGGAGTATCACTCATAACATAACATATAACATAACATTTACATACAGGCACATACATTGCTTCTGGCCCCACACTAGGATACCCTGTGTCGCTAACCGTGAAGGAAAACATCGTGAGGAAACCTGATCGTCTGAGCTATTCAATACCTCAGCGCTTAAAATTGCCAATCCGCTGTGGGCACGCGTGGTGATTAAGCCCGCACTCTCTCTCTCTCTCTCTCTCTCTCTCTCTCTCTGAGAGAAAGCCTGTGCCCTATAGTGGGACGTGTAAGGCTGCTCGCACGAGATACTTTTGTTCCTAATGAAAAATATGTATTAGCAAACTTGTAACATTAATCTCTTTTAGTGTATATGCACCCTTAAAGAATGTTGCTATACAAACATCAAAACGACAAAATTGCCGATCAGTATCATGATGAGTAACGTTTTAAAAATGTACATTATAATATTAACAATGTATTAAACTCAGAATCATTTTATTCATCTCATCATCATCGACCCATCATGTCCCCACCGAGGGGCACGGGTCTCTTCTCTGAGGAAGGTATAGGCCATATTCCACCATGGGGAAAGTCCGGATTGGTGGAGACTTGTAAGGCTAGTGGCTGGTCTTACTGACAGAAGTTTTCAAGGCGCCCTAAGGCCTCTGACTTGGCTTGACGACTGCCATCTATCGACGGCAGCCGGCACCAACTGTGCCCTCGAAGCAAGGAACCGCTCAAAAAAATGCTACCAGCGTTAGTCATAGAACGGTCACCCATCCGCGCTATGTTGCTTCACTCAGGCAGCCTGGGCTTCGAGCGATTCATAATAAAAATATAATGTATAATTTATGAACGAAGTTGTTAGTTTCACAATTAATAGGTTATGGAGAAGAAGCTAACAAAGAAACTCTATATTTTATTCTTTTCAAAACAGTTCTAGCTTAATTAACAAACTTTCAAACTGAAAAATTGCTACTCATGGATTTGTTTTCTATGTCTTGATATATGTTCTATCTATGGTATGTCTTGGTCAACAATAAATAATACTTTATTACAGCGCCTCTGCTGCAATCGAAGCAAATAACGGCATTCAAATCGATCAATCACGAGGGCCTACTTCACTTTTTTCCTCAAAACTACTTTTTACGTGAACAAAAGCCTATAGAATCGATTGAACAATAATAAAATAACTCTATAAGACTTCATAAGTTTTCAATAAGCGAGTATGAAGCTATTATCGAAGAAAAAAACCGTTATTTCAACCTGAGTCACTTGAAGCTACGCCAATATGAATTTTATAGCATTCTAATAAGGTTGGTTGAAGGCTCCAGTTCAAGAGTTATCGACTTCAACACTGTCCCTGTTTTAATGGAGTTTTTTTTCGATCGATCGCCGATTTGTATTGAGGTGTAATAGTGCGCAGCTGATGTTAAGGCGACGTATTATGTTTTAAGATAAAATATTATAACATAACATTTACAAACAGGCACATACATTACTTCCGGCCCCACACTAGGATACCCTGTGTCGTGGGAACCAGAAACAGCGACGTCATAAACATGTAAACATCATGATAATAATAATAATATTAAACTCACGCCCGTTATCCCCGAGGGGGTAGGCAGAGGCACCAATCACTAGAACTGGGCCCACGTTTTGCCGAGTTTATTAGGTCCCAAACGTGACAAGTATTATCATGATAAGCATTTGGTAAATTAACATCGTCCCGTTTAAATAACGAGGGTGGCCTAGTGGGTAGAGCAATGGACTCGGAAGCGGGACTCAGGTTCGATTCCCGGTGCGGGTATGTACCTTTGTTTTCTAAGTTATGTACATTTGTGAAGTTATAGTCACTCACTAGTCTTTTTTTAGTCGCTCGAAAAAGTGTCAAAGCCAGCACTGCTTGAATCGTCCGTAACGGACGCGAATGGCTATTTCGACATTTGCCACAGCATTGGACATAGCTGATCCAGGTAATCCTCAGCTTCCAAACTGGGTGGACGTAAACGTCATTCTACCTTTATTATTGTTACCGGATTGCTCTATTCTCCATACATACCTATACTCCATGCATAAATCCATCAAAATCAAATATTCGAAGGGCACATAAATATTATAAGCCTTTCTTTTACCGTATAAACTAAATATAATTATTTCGTGCCTTCTACCGATCACACTCCCGACCCCGACCCCCTATGTGGGTACGCGTGGTGATTCAAACTCAAATATTTAAATCATAGTGCAAATAGAATAATTATTTACTTTATGAACGTCAAAGTTGTTAGTTTCACAATTAATAGATAGAATAGATTAAAGCCCATACTCTCTCTCTCTCTCTCTCTCTGAGACAAGGCTGGTGCCCTATAGTGGGCCGTGTGTAGGCTGCCCACACACACCTTCACAACTCCCTATTCCTGAAGAAAAACATCGGGAGTAGTTCTAAAGCCTACACACACTCCACATTACTGTTGTCCCTTAGCAGAAGTATTCATTTTCTGATTACAATCAAAGCCTTCATCTTGGAATAACTTACCACTGGAATTGCATCTGACATTAACCATTACCGGCCTGTTTTAAGCCGAGACAGTGCGGATTGCCCCAACAAAGTTATATTAAAAGAAATTAAATCTGATAAACATAAAATTGGCTCATCTTCATTGACTTAAGGCTGTGTTTGCGTCGATAATTTTGTACAAGTTCTATTAGACATAATCATTTACATACAGGCACATACATTGCTTCTGGCCCCACTTAAGGATACCTTGTGTCGTGGGAACCAGAAACACCGACATCACAAACATGTAAACATCCAAGACCTGGGGTTTTTTTTGTCCCCAGTCGGGATTCAAAACCAAGACCTCTTGCATGGTAGGCAGATTTGCTAACCGTTGCGAAACACACCTGCTTTACCAGAGTATGCGTGTAAAATCAGAATTTTATGCGCACGCATAGTTAGGCGAATCTACTCAGCTAATTCATCATTTTCTCAACAAGCTTTCAGCTCAGCATAACAGAAATGTACTGAATATAATCTAAAATAAACGCTTGCATCAGTGAATCCTGAAAATACCCACATTTAAAAGATTAAGAAATAGTTGTACTATTCAGTAGATACCCCAAATTACTCAATGAAATATAATCTAACTCCGTCTCTGCTCACCATGTTTAAGCTCTGCGAATCAGAGCGAGACCTGGTCGGACTATTTCTACAAAAAATCAAGTAAGTGTAACCGGGGCCCTTAGTGCGAGTTTTTTCATTCACTTTCGATAGCGAGAGCGTTTGCAATTTGTATAGGAGTGACAGAGAGACAAATATGTGGCGCGCTTTGTCACTCCTATAGAATATGAGTTTACGTTAGCGCGATCGAGTAGTCAAAAAAACTCGCACTAAGCACACTGAATAAAGTTACTAATGTGTAGTGCTTACGAAAGTTTTAGAACAATGACAACTCATGGTGATTTAGTTTCATTGCCGCTTCAAGTCTACGCGCGCACACATATCAAACTTTCTAGGCGTCAATGGTATGAAAAAACCGTTCAAGTGACCCGATCGTGTTATATCTGTAATCGTACTACATATAATACACTAACAGAATTGAGGCCATGTACTATTCCATCACAGGTAGTACAGTCTTTCAGGTCACGCGTTTTTTGGCGCAGAAGTTTTGGGATTTGACAATAATTAGTACTCATCAAGTAATTGTACTCATGGATCACGAGCTTCTTAGATATTTATACAAAATAATGAGAAAAAATAATCTAATATATAAAATTCTCGTGACTCAATGTTAGTGCGCATACTCCTTCAAACGGGTTGGCCGATTTCGATGAAATTTTGTATTTACAATCGGTAGGTCTGAGATAAGGTTATCTATTTTTCATAGCCCTAAGAGAAAAAAAGAAATTTGGCGAAACAACGTTTGCCGGGGCATCTAGTAATGATATAATAATAATGCGTCATTGTAATGCATAATGAATTACACTGTAATTGTACTATATCTCTGTAAACGTGTTTTTCCTTGTACATTAAAGAATATTTTTTTGTCTTATCTCAGGATGAGACGGGCGAGAGTCCGGACGTGTACAGTCATTATTTTTATAGTTCTCGCATCTTTAGTCGATCAAGTTCCTGTATTAATATGCATAAAGTGTAAACAAAAAAGTCACCCGTGCGCAAGGCCTTTACGCCGGCACGGCGCGGCAGTAAGTGAGATTTTTCAAAACGAAACCAATAAGTTGCGCGCGCGCAGGCGATCCTTAATCGCTTGGAAGTCTGTTGCTTTTAATTACAGACGTTTCAGACGGTAACCAAATTTAAGGGTCAGCTCGTTTACATCTAAGAATAACCTACTGAACACAGGAAATACCACTTTATTATATACACAAAAGTTTAACATCTAATCTACATATTTTAATAAGAATAGATTGGAATATATGAGTCAAGATATATTATGTCTAGATGATGACGTTGAGGCTTACTCGATGAAGTCTAAAAAGTTGTTTTATCATCGAGATTTTAGTATACGTGGTTTGATGCGAGCCATGACATATAGATATAAATTTTTATATATCGGATGTATTTGGATTTTTTTTTATTGATAGTATCTCTTCCAGATCCAGCTTCTAAATTATTTAAATATCAGCTGGCTAACCAGTAGATACCAACTATCACATAAAATCATAATATCAGCGAAAATAAAAATAACTTCACATAAAATATCCTACAGTGAAATGGGGAACTGGGCCTTAACGCAAACGTATCTAGATTCGTATCGGGCCGCATTAAGTTACCAGTGGCGATGCGGCCTTAATAAGAACCCTATAATGAATAATACCGGTGACTTATCTTAATCGAGTTAGGTTTAGCTCGAGTTCAGTTAAACTGGAATTTTAAGCTCGCCATTTAGAGCTTTTACTGCTTTAAAATCCTTACCTCTAGTAATAATGCGATTATGTTGGCTCAAAAAAATTTGCTTGGAAGACATCGTGAGGAAAGCTGAGTGTCTGGGGTACCTTACCATACCTTAGCGCTCGAATCGCTCGTAGCTCCGGCTGCCTGAGTGATCTTAAACGATCACGAAGATAAGCAACATAGGGCACGTTCAGTGCATGGATGTGTGACCGTCTATGACTAACGCTAATGGCATTTTTCCGAGCGGTTCCGTAATTCGCAAGGCACGTTAAGCAGTTGGCGCCGGATGCTCAGTCGTTAAGCCGAGTAGAGGCCTTAGGGCAGCTTGAAAACTTTTGACAGTAAGACCAGCCACTAGTCTTACAAGCCTCCACCAATCCGGAATTGGCCCCCATGGTGGAGTATGGCCTAAACCTTCCTTAAAGAGACTCGTGCCCCTCGGTGGGGACATAACGGATTGATGATGATGATGATAATATAAAAGCATTATTGCATGGTTACCATAGGTAACCTAGTTTGTAACAAGGTCAAGTGATTGTATGACGTGGAAGTTTTATTGTTATTGTTATCGTGTCATGTTTGTTATCGAACTCTCTTGTAAACGGCTTCACAGATTATTTTTTGTGAGTATATTTTATTTAGTAATTCTAAGAATTCGTCGAAGGCTAAATGTTACGGAAAAATAACGCTTTCAGGGTCAGATACTATTCTCTAGTAGTAGCTATTCTCAACGCAGAGGAACATCCACTCATCCAATGGTTACTTAATATTATGGAAACATACAAAGTAATAACTATGACAATATTATGCAAAACCTCCTCTATCCTCTTAATATTCAATCAACACACGAATCACAGGCATCAAAAAAACTGTGTACGCACAGGGCAAAAAGTCACACGACTTTATATAAAAGAATTACTTTATATTACACATGAGACATGGGCAAGCATGCTTAAATGATTAATTATTCTTATCAGTTGGTTGGTATGTTTTGTTCAGATAACTGTATAAATTACTATTACAATTGAATAGTTGCCACATGACAAAAATGAAGATAAAGATATGCCTTTATTAAAACAAAACGAGAATGTACAGAACAAAAATGCAAGAAATTTAAAAAAAAAGTATTAAGTCAGGTAATTTTTTTGTTTTCCTAAATGCATCAACTGACTCAACAAAATTTATCGCCTAATTATCTACTAATCCGTATAGTACAAAAAAACTACCTAGTTTTTAAGCTATTGAAAGTTGCAGGAAAATAACAGAGCCAGTAAATAAAGAACTTGGAAATGTTTATGCTATGAATACATCTTTTCTGTTATGAGTGCATCATCATCATCAACCCATTAATGTCCCCACCGAGGGGCACAGGTCCCTTCCCTGAGGAAGGTATAAGCCATAATCCACCACGGGGGCCAAGTCCGGTATCGTAACTAAATAAATATTAATATTTTCTAAGCCGTAAAGATCCTAAGTTTTTAAGCTGTCTGTTATTCATTTTTGCACCGACTACCTGTTTACCTTTTCTCCAGAATTTCTCCATCATATGGTTGTGTGGAAGAAAACGCTATTAGCAATCGTACTGTAACTTTGTTAATATTTTATGTTTGCGTTTTCCCTTGATTACGACAACAAATATTTTTATCTTATGTTTTTTAGAAAACTTTTAACAATTTAAGACAGTCAACAGCTGATCGGCCTTTACTCCTTTGTTGCAAAGTCGTTTGCAATGTAACTTACTTAGTATACTACCCACCTGCAAAGCTTGACGTCTTGTCGAGTGTACAATGTTAACACGTTAGTACCGTAGGCTGCGATTGCATCTGTCAGTGATGTGAGTCCGTGATGTTAGAAGGCTTTGCCGATCTAAAGAATTAAGAATATAATAGAGTTCTCGTAATAAACACTCATTATTATCAAACTACGCGGAACCGGCGTGCATGCATACAACAACTAATGAATGTGAGGATCGTGGCAGGTGCAGTCCCTGGTCTCTGCCCACCCCTCTGGGATACAGGTGTTAGCTTCTGATGTATCCTCGTAAGGCCCAATATACTAAAAAAAGTATGAAAACAATTGTTATTTTCAAGGTCGGGCCTTACGAGGGTATGTAGTAGGTATTATTGAACTTACAACACTCGTTATTATCGAAGTTACAATTTCGTAAGTACTGCATTATCTTTTTTTTTGTTTTTTTTTTTTTTTACGTAGCCTCCATTTTTGTGTCCTACTGCTGGGAAAAGGCCTCCCCCATTTCAGTCCAAAGTTTTCGGTCCTAGGCCACCTCAGACCACACCGGCAGGTGTTGGTCGAGATCGTCTTTCCAACGTCTTTTTTTGTTATTTTATTTTAAAAAAGGCCGAAAGTTAGCTGAAGTATTATTTTAAAAAGTAGATATTTTAATTTAAAAGGTTAAGTATACATCGATATTTTAATTTAAAGTCGAGTTATTGTATGTTAGGTATTAGTAAGGATACTACATAGACAAATGGTTCAAGTTAAGGCGAGGCTCAATTTGTAGTTCAACTAACCCCTTTTTATATTTAAAAATAGCACTGTCCAATTAATTATTTAAAAAATAAAAATTAATATGTATTATCACATAAAGCCAACGCTTTTAAATGAAACGTGTCGGACTCTTCCAACAAAAAAGGAAGTAAGTGAATCCAAAATTAAGTTAATAACCATTCTCTCTTGAACTTAAGTATCATGTTTATTTTTAAGTTAATGATAATGAGATATTTGTGTTGCATTAACATCACAGAAACTCTCTAAATTGTTATCTACTAACAATTAAGGTATAATAATACACCTAACTACGCCAATAGTGCAATTAAAAGATGATTTTCCCAATAAAAAAAATGCTCTAACAAAATTAATTACTACGAAATTAGCTGCACCATTATCTAGGACTATTTATGTAGCTCTGCGTCAGAGGTCAACGGCCGCGCGGAATGCCACTCCTCTTTGCGCGGGCATCCATAGAGCATAATAATTATTAGATAGAGTTTCACGAACTCAGCCTCCATACTTTTTACTACGTAACTGGAGGTCAACATTGCGTAGACACTTAATTTGAAAAAACAGATGAAAAAATAATAATATTATTTAAAACAAGAAATCTTTCTTCCAGCCTACATTAGAGAGTCGGAGAAGTAGTAAAAAAACGGGTCTATAAATATGTACAAAATAAATTAAACTAAACTACGAAATCCTTAATAAACTGTAACAGAGAAAATACTGCATAAGCTAAAGAAAATGAATACATACATTATATGTATACACATAATAAAAATACATAGATAAATATACAGCTCAAAGTTATGACAGATATACAGGAGTTTTGTTAATATTGTTAATAACATGCGGAGATTTACCCTTCCAACTCTGACTGGCCTTGACATCGGCGCAGATGACCTATGCAGTGTCTAGACGGTACGCCCGATGACATAACACGTCGTTTAATGGAGCATCTCGACTTTTTGTGCGGTTAAATTCATGCACGATTCACTTAGAGGATTGATCTAGTGAATGATTTCATATCGTGAACGCTACGAGGTTTCCTTGTTTGAAGATTACAAGCAGAAACGCAGGATGATTAGCTATCTCTATCTAGCCGCTAGATAAGAGTGACAGCGTGTTTCAATTAATGAATGTTAATTTGATAGCTCGGTTTTTTGCTGACTCTGTATGGTCTGAGAAGACGAGGCATTTTGAGTCGTTTTTAGCGTTCCGTACCCAAAGGGTTAAACGGACCCTATTACTACTCCGTGATCCATCCGTCCGTCTGTCTCCAGGCTGTATCTTATGAACCCTGATAGTCAGTAGAAATTTTCACAGATGATATATTTCTGTTGCCTTTATAAGAACAAATACTAAAATACAGAATAAAATAATTATTTAAGGGGCTCCAATACAACTAATGTGATTTCTATGCTCGTTTTGACAGATAATGGTACGGGACCCTTAGTGCGCGAGACTGACTTACACTTAGCCCTTTTGTTTCTGGGATGCGTATTTTATATACTAATAAAAGGGTCTAGGTAAAAACTAGATGGCGCGCGGTGGGATAGGATCTTAAAAAATGGACTTTTCATTTTTTTCTACATTTTTGTACTTTTTTCACTGTAATCGTTTTAGATTTGCTATTACAAACAACTTTTATTCTATACATTTTTTTAAATTAACGAATAGTTTCGATGATATTGTGACTTATGTGAATTTTTTGTATGGAGCGCGAGGTACTGAAACCTATATTTCAAAATGGGACCAAAAGGGACGGGTTTTTCTCATAGTAGGTGGTACACTGGACCATCTAGATTACGTTTCCATAAATATCCTATCCCAAGGCGACCCTAATAACACTTTATACGCCTTTGTGATAGAATATTTTAGGCACCTTTTCAATTACTCCATGACTTTAAACGTTTACCAGACTTTAGTAGGTGAGATACCCCATAGCTCGAATACTTTCGAAGATATTGTGACTTATGTGAATTTTTAATATGGAGCGCGAGGTACTGAAACCTTTTTGCACTTTTTTTCTTAAACTATTCCAAGCTGAACGGTTGACAACTGACGAAGTAAATTAAATAAATTTATAAAAATACGTGTATAAATAAACTTACACATAAAATACGTCCTGTATATTCCATACGTTATAATGCATCTATAAACGTCATATTGTAGGGCACAGGCTTCTCTAAGAAAAAGAGTATGGGCTTGATCACCACGCGTGTCCACCCGCGAATTAGCAATTTCAAGTGCTGAAGTATGTGAATACCTCAGAAACCTGATAAGGTTTCCTCGCAATATGTTCCTTCACTGTTAGCAAGGACGACATGGAACTGAAATATTAAAAAGTTATTACAACATTTAATTATGTGATTACAATATTGCAAACCGATTGGCTCTCGCCAATCGCTCGTAGCCCAGCTGCCTGATAGATATTAAACGATCACGAAGGTTAAGCAACATAGGGCGCGTTCAGTGCATGGATGGATGACCGTCTACTAACGCTAGTGGCATTTTTCCGAGCGGTTCCGTGCTTCGCCAGGCACGCTAAGCAGTTGGTGCCGGCTGCCGTCGATAGATGGCGGTCGTTAAGCCGAGTCAGAGGCCGTAGGGTGGCTTGAAAACTTCTGACAATAAGACCAGCCACTAGTCTTACGAGCCTCCACCAATCCGGACTTGGCCCCCGTGGTGGAGTATGGCCTATGCCTTCCTCAGGGAAGAGCCCCGTGTCCCTCGGTGGGGACATAATGGGTTGATGATGATGACTATGAAGCAGTCATTATGTATGAAATTTTAAATAACTTCCACGACAGTTATGATTACGGATGTATACGGGATTTTTTTTGCAAACGCCACAGTCCTGCTCGTTTTCCGTTGAATATCGTCTATGTAAGATAAGATAAGATTAGAATATTCTTTATTGCACATAAGAAACAAGATACAAATAAGAGTTACAATTAAAGAAATATATACAATATGCCTACCCCTCTGGGATACAGGCGTGAGCTAATGTATGTATGTATGTATACAATAGGCGGTCTTATTGCTAACAGCAATTTCTTCCAGATAACCTTGTGACGGAGAGGTTGCCGAAGGAAAAAGAGACGGGCAGTTTGTGCAAATACGAATAATACATACTTATACTTAATAATAAACTTACATAAATCTTACTTATATAGATGTTATAAACTATGCACTACATAAATAAATTATAATATCTATGTGTAAGAGAAGGATAAAATTTATATAATAACCTACATGGACAGGAAAGTAATTGAGTAATAAATACTTGGTTTAAAGAGAAAGATACAGTTATTTTACCCGATTTTTTAATATAGCTGGAGACGGGGAGCGCCTTACTGAGACCGGCAGATCATTCCACAGCCGAACTGCCCTTGCGGTGAATGAGCTGCTGAAGAACCTTGTCGAATGACTCGGTATCTTCAACGTCAAACTCTGATCGGACCGTAATGCCCGACTGTGGGAGTCACTTAGAAATACAAAGCGCTCTTTGAGGTAAGGCAGTGTGGCTGGATTGAACAGCACTGAGTAAAGTAGTCAAGGATGTGAGCATTCCTACGGAGACGGATGGGGAGCCACTTGAGCTTAGCGCGGTATTCGGAAACATGGTCATATTTACGTAAGCCAAATATAAACCGTAAAACAAAGTTTTGGAGGCGCTCAAGCTCTATGTACAACCACTGAATTGTAAAAAACTGGTTATTTAAGTAGAATAAATCTTGGATTGCTCAAACTTCACCATAAAATCTTGCACAACTTCACTAAAACTAAGTGATTTCCTATACACCTGAAGCCACCAATAGTAGTAAAGACAAGGTGTTTTCTTCACTACAGCTGTATTTTTCTCCATTCCAGACCTAAAGACATGAGATAACATTGTACATTACATGTAAATTTTGTATGCTAAAATATTTTTTTTAATTGTTGTCTATCACTAACGAAAATCTAGAAAGAATATTTCCAGAAAACTTCTTTAAAGAACAGTAACGTGAATGACCGATTGACTGACAGACAACGTACAAAGTAAACTAGTAGACTTGACATAAACACACCCCTGTATCCTGACGGTGTAGGCAGAGTTTGCCTCTTTGTATTGTATTTATTAATAAAAAAGTACAAGTTACTTATAATATTATGGCGTCACAAAACCAACTTCTTGGTTTGACTGTAGAAATAGTCTCGTTTACAATGGTCTCACCACGTATTCACATATAGCAATTTGCTTAAGAATTGCACAGAAGCATTTACTGCTAATAAAAATACCTTAACAAAATTCTAAAATATTTTTGTAATTACAGTTCAAAGCATTAATTTGTATAGTGATTGCATAGCAAACAAAAGTGTCACCTTGATATACTCTCAAAACCCTTATTTTGCCACGATCCCGACCGATCTCTTTCGTTAAACTAAAAAGTCAACCATTGATTCGTTTTTTCTCCGGACTAAGTGTCATTTTTTTCAGTGACACTTTCGTTCAAGAATCTCTGGTCTGTTCTCTTCCTGCGGTGGGTATCTAAATAGTCATTTTTATGACAATGAACGGTTACGGCGTGGCGTTAAGATGACCGGGGCTTGGTTCAGAATACAAAACCAGCTTTCGGGTGGCTCCTAAATAACTTAGGCCCTACGTTCGGCCGAAGATTAAAAGAAAACGACGAATGCTACGACGTGATTCGAATCGTTGAGCAATATTGAAATTGCTCATGGATTTGCTGATAGGAATATATTGTCTAAGGGCCGATTTTTGAATTGAGAATTTACACTAAGTATATACTAAAGTAACGACCTATGATG
This sequence comes from Yponomeuta plumbellus, assembly GCA_947310845.1. Classification (NCBI taxonomy): domain Eukaryota; kingdom Metazoa; phylum Arthropoda; class Insecta; order Lepidoptera; family Yponomeutidae; genus Yponomeuta; species Yponomeuta plumbellus. The sequence continues at coordinate 20,837,483 of OX371194.1, read as the reverse complement.
CTCTTTTCTGGGAAAATTTACGAGACAGCAGTAAAATTAAGAATTTACTTGGTGAAAATTCTCCACTTATAAGCCGGCCCCTAAATCTGTATGTTGTAACTGGTAAGTGGGAAAGTAAACAATAGTTTTAGTAAGTTTTACATCGCTTCATAATTGACTGCTTCCTTGGTCGTGCCTTTTAGGTGCTTCATCATCATCATCATCATCATCACCATTCAGCCACAAGAAATCCACTGCTGGATATAGGCCTCCTCCATGGATTTTCAAAAAGACCGGTTGGAAGCGGCTTGCATCCAGCGTCTTCTTGCCACTTGGATGAGATCGTCTGTAAGGTGCTTAGCTAACAAGAAAAAGGTCGTGGTTTCGATACCCACTGGGTGCCGTACATTTGTACAAATGGACTCAGCCTGGGTGTTTTTAGCGATGTTTGTAATGTCCTTGCCTGGTTACCATATTTTATTGTGTGGACGTTATTATTATAGATGTTTCAGCTTTCGAGAAGCTCTTTAAAATTTTGATTAGCTCCAGCTCATGCCATGAGCCCACTTCTGGGTATAAATTTAATCTTTTCGGTATCACGCCAGATCTCTCAGCTTTCTGCACGGCACGGCACATTTGGTTTGCACGGAGACATTTCGTATTTTCTGGCGATTTTGATTTGGAATGAACGTTTTCATCATCAACCCATTATGTCGCCACCGAGGGCCCATGCCCCTTCCCTGAGGAAGGTATAGGCTATACTCCACCACGGGGGTCAAGTCCTGATTGGTGGAGGCTTGTAAGACTAGTGGCTGGTCTTACTGTCAGAAGTTTTCAAGCCTCCCTAAGGCCTCTGACTTGCTTATCGACTGCCATCTATCGACGGCAGCCGGCACCAACTGCTTAGCGTACCTTGCAAAGCTCGGAACCGCTCGGAAAAATGCCACTAGCGTTAGTCATAGAACGGTCACCCTTCCATGCACTGGACGCGCCCTATGTTGCTTAACCTTCGTGATCGCTTAAGATCACTCAGGTAGCCGGGGCTACGAGTGATTCGCAGAGCAGGCAGACGATGAATGTTTTGCTAAGTATTAATGTTATTTTCGCTGCCATTATCTTCAGCTGTCAATGGAAGCTCTATCAAATCGTGCATTTTATTGACAAATCCCCACCAGAGGGGATTTGAGACAAATACTTGTAATGATTTCGGTTGGGATTCTTGAACTTTTTTTTCCAAAAATCCCCACTAGGCTGTGGTTTTAATCCGGTGGGGATTTCTGGAAAAAAAAACTACAATCCCCACTGGTGGGGATTTCTCAGTGGGGATATTTGGAATAATTCGTGTAACGGAGTATAAACTGCTTATACCATACAGGAACCCGGGCAAAGGTCAGTCTTGTAACTAACCAACTTAGTGCAAGAAGGAGTAAATCCCAAATTCATTAATCCCCGCGCGCGCTATTGCTGTCTATCGTGATTGACAGACTAATAAGCGTACGGAGAGTAAGGCTGCTTTCACAGAGCCCTATTGTAACCATGCTGTAACTTTTTATAAGATTATTAACATAAACATTAACATACAGGCACATACATTGCTTCTGAACCCACACTAGGATGCTCTTTGTCGTGGGAACCAGAAACAACGACATCAAAAACATGTAAACAATTGGTTGTTTACACGTTTGTGATGTCGCTGTTATATCTAGGATACCCTATGTCGCGGGAACCAGAAACAATGACATCACAAATATGTAAACAACCAAGAGCCGGGTTTTTTTTGTCCAACCAACAATCCACATTTAAGCACGCACTCGGTATCTAAGCACAGGAAGCACTCAATGAGAAACTTGCATCTAACTTAGATTGGAGAGATGTTACTTTTAAGTATACCATCGCGGATTGGCAATTCAAGTGTTAATATGTGTGTTAACGCCGCAAATACTAGGGTCCGAAGCCGGGATTTGATCCCGGCACCTCTTACACGGTAGGCAGACGTGTTAACCGCTGCGCTACATAGGTCATCTGTGGAAAAATATCTCAATATTTAAGATAAGAATAAGATAAGAATATTCTTTATTGTACCAGGAAAAACATTAATACAGAACATTAACAATAAGATGCAGTACAAGAGGCGGCCTTAATGACATTTCTTTTCTTATTGTTTTAAAATAATTTCTGATGTACAACGAAGAGGAATCGGACATTATGTATTAAAATGACATTTAAAATAAAGACGACCTTTCATTCTAGGAATATTTGTACCGCCTAATAATAGGGTGATTGCTGTATTCTTACCCGACTTCACCAAAAGGAGACCTGATGGGTAGCCGTGAAAGAGGAGAGGTATGTTTTCTGTCATCTTGGACAGCAAAAAAATATAAGTATTATTAAAGTGTTCACTTTCATATGCAAATTGAAGTTCCAGTGTTAAGAAAATCTAACCAGTGGGGGGAGACCTTTACCGGTACGTATGATCTTAACTAGTAAATTGTGCTCAATGATTGATAGTGATACCGGTACCGTTGGATGTCGACAGTGTTTTTATTACAAGTAATAGCTACGCCGTTGTTATATTGTGAAGACGTCTTAGATTTGTCATATGAGACACATATTTTTTATCTATCCTAATTAGTACCGAGATTGTATTGTATCTTTGCAACTGTTTTGTATGTGTTTTTCTGGAACAATGAAGAATATTCTTATCTTATCTTATCTTATCTTAGTGCAACTCTCTCTCTTCCTGACTTTTAATCCCACTGTCATGATTTGACGACCTCTGTGGCGTAGCGGTTAGCGCATCTGCTTACCATGCGAGAAGTCTCGGGTTCGATCCCCGGCTGGGAAGAAAAAAAAACTGCACGTCTTGGATGTGTACATGTTCGTGACGTCGCTGTTTCTGGTTCATACGACACAGGGTATAGTAGTGTGGGGCCAGAAGCAATGTATGTATCTGTATGTAAATGTCTATTTTTATGATGGTGGGTCGCCTTAGTTATCTTCTCCCTCCACTTCGCCCTGTTCCCGGTATCTTCTTCGGAAGCATCGCACTCTATGAGGTCTTTTTTCTCTACATCCATCCACATGGTTTTCGGTCTTCCTCTGGATCTCCGTCCGGGAACGGACAGACGTGGCGCTTCGTTTCCAACATAGTCAGGGGGTTTTCATTTTACATGCCCAAACCAACTTAGCCTACTCAGCCTAATTAGTAGTGCAACAATTTTTTGAAATACATTTTTAATGTTTTCAAAATTGTATACTTTGTTAATTGAGGAACATATTTGTAAGCACTAACTTCCACTTCCACTTAAATTCCGCACAACACAATCACGTGACCTGGGCCTCCATTCTGTTAGTGCATTATACTACAATGACAGATACTCAGTCGGGTCACGTGACATGTTTTTTCATCCTATTGACGCCTAGATTGTTTGACGCAGACGGCAATGAAACTAAATCGCCATGTTCATACAGTTGCCATTGTAGTACAATGCATTAAGAGAATAAGGAGCCTGGTCCCAAACTAGGACACCTCGTGCTATGGTAACCAGGCAAGAGGCATTCCTGTTCAATTGAATCACACCCGATCTACGAGTATCTTGTTACTTGGCTAACGCATCATTGGCAAACGACAACCTGTCCAATTTTACTGCGCTCTATAGTCGGTTAAAATCAAAGTATCAATAAACATATTCTACACTAAAGAAGTTATTAAACTCGAAGAACTATCATTGTGAATTTCAACACAAAGTATAATTCGCTGGCCAGCTTCACATAAAAACATTTACGCTTAATTGATAATTGCATATTCAAAAGACATAACATTCGTAAAAACAAATGATTCTCAATTAGACATAAACATTTACATACAGGCACATACAATTTTTCTGGCCCCACACTAGGATACCCTGTGTCGTGGGAACCAGATAGCAGAATTCCCAAACTACCTACTTTATTTTATTAAAAGGTTTCGTTAGTCTATCCGTTGAGGCACTTAGCTCCTGAGAAAGAGTCATGGGTTCGATTCCCATTGGGGGCCGGTACACCCTGCCTAAGTGGAATAGTTAGATGAAGGCTAATTATGAATATTGAAACCTAACGGAAGTTGAACGCGAGAATCACTAATATCGTGACCGAAGTTAAAATAAAACCAGTCCGCCAGTTTTAACGAGGCTTCTAGGACAATCCAGTTAATATTAACGAAACATTAAAACTGTTTCTTAGTAATTTGTACACATTTTTACGATTGCTAATTACTTAAGAGATAGCTGTCTGAGATAATCGCTTAGAAATCGCCGTTTTTTGCTTCGATAGAGAAGTGATAATTCGTTTTATTTGTTTGCAAAAACCACGGGCGTTAATTGAATATCCAATTCAAATAAATGTTTAGTAGCTTGTTGTACCTACATTTTTGGATGCGTGGGATTCAGTTCAAATAATCTGTTGTTAGAAAAACAAGGCAGGACGATTGTGAATTTACATAAATATCAAATTGCATCTAATTCCGTTCAGTTGTTGCTAAATGATCAAGTGTTAAATTATTATGGGCCGATTTATGAATTGAGAATTAGCGCTAAGTAAATACTTAAGAAACGTGCTGTCACGCTCTTTTCTAAGGAAATTTGACGAGACAGCACTACAATTAAGTAATTACTTAGCGACATTCCCAATTCAGAAATCGGCGCTATGTCAATGGTTATATTTATAAAATAGGTAAACTATGAAATTGTTTTCCGTAAATTTATTTATTTATTTATTTGATATTTAGGAAAACTAGTGACTAAACAAACAATAATACAAAGCAGATATAAAAACAGACAGTCAGTAAAAGTTTCCACAGATAACTGCAAAGAGTAATGTCACATAGTAGGACTTTCGTAAGCACAACACATTGTAAGCCCGTAGGTGGATCTGGACTAAAAGTTTACATTAAATAGTAGGTACAACCAAATCGATTATTTTTCTAGGTACCAACAAATTTTCAGGATTAAAAAACAATTTTAATACATCTCACCGCAGTTGATTCCATCATAGAATAAATAAATATCAATAGTGACTTCCCTCGCCATAGAGTTTATTTAGATTGCAAGATCGCCATAAAAAGGAAAAATTATAACAATTCATTTTAAATAAAGCCCTCGCACCCCGTTGATGTCTTTTGTTTGTGTACAGAAAGTATGAAATAAATTAGAAAAATACTTTAGTAAGTACCTGTTTCACAATGTTCAAATAAAGTTCCAAATAAGCTGTCCGCAACCAGGGCTGTCGTTTGTTCTAAATTTAAATAAATTTTCCTATATTGCGTGTGTTTATGGCTTCAAATTTAGAATAAACGGCAGCCCTGGTTGCGGATAGCTTATCCAGAACTTTATCTGCAGATTGTGAAACAGACCCTTAGTCTTATACATTTTTAATGAAATTGTACATCATCATCATCAACCCATTAGGTCTCCACCGAAAGGCACGGGCCTCTTCCCTGAGGAAGGTGACGGCCGACCAAGTGCGGATTGGTGGAGGCTTGTAAAGACTAGTGGCTGGTCTTACTGTCAGACGTTTTCATGCCGCCCTAAGGCCGCTGACTTTGTGTAACGACTGCCATCTGTCGACGGCAGCCGGCGTCAACTGCTTAACGTGCCTTGCGAAGCACGGATGCGTTCGGAAAAATACCACTAGCCTTAAAGTTAAGTCTCTAAAAGAAGCTCTGCTAAAAGGCCCTATACCCTACTGTTACAGTGGGTCATATAAAAGCTGAATTATCACGTGTATTTCACTTTTTTTTTTAAATATATCTTTGTGGAATTGCAAATTCCCGAGGTAACCACGTTTTTCATCCATACTAATATTATAGAGAGGAAAGATTTGTATTTTTGTATTTATGTTTGTAATGAATAGGCTCAGAAACTGTGGGTCGATTTTTAAAATTATTTCACCACTCGAAAGCTACATTCTTCGTGAGTACCTAACATAGGCTATATTGTATTTTGAAAAATATTAAGGTTCCGTACGAAATCTCGAATAATGTAACCCAAGGTGTAAAAAAATACTGCCCGGGAATTTTCTACGGAACTAACATAGCTATTTCCACGGAAACGTTTATGCCACCCGTGCGAAGCCGGGGAAAGTCGCTAGTTCTTTATAAAATCCTCACCGTGACCCCTTTGAACTCATTTGGGGTTACGCTTGCAAATTTCAGTGCTGCCAAAAAATCACAATTACTTACCCTTCGCACATAATGTTACGATTATCCACGCCCTTGACAAATGGCATCGGACTCGGCCGCGCGTCGTATTTCACGGATTTTTGATTTGCCGACGTTAATGTATTGCAATCGAACGCCTCTTCGGTTTGTTTGTTTTGTTACCGGCGTACTGTTGAGACGAAAAGTGGTTATCTGTTTGGACTTGAGTTAATCAATCAGACAATCAATCAGTGTGTTTTCGTCGACTGCTACTCATAGGCCTCCCTAATGCACGCTACTTTAGGCGTTTGATTGCGATGAATAAAGTTGGTATAGATCGCTTTTAGCGATAAGACCGCCAATTGTATACTTCAAAACTTAGATATATAACTCTTATAATGTATTTGTTTGCTTTTCTGGTGTGTACTACAATAAAGAGTTCTTATCTAATCTAATCTAATGTATTTGTTTTTGGTGTATACAATAAAGAGTTCTAATCTAATCTGATCTTAAACATTATTCCTCATTAGTCCTCTGAATACGTTTTATATAAATTTACAGCAGATACTTTGTCTTCTAAATAAACGTCGATTATAATAACAATAAACGTTTTTGCATAAAGTACGCTTAAGACATTTCTTAAGCCGTGTCGGTGGTAACTGTAATATATCTTGGGGAATCTTGTTGTACTCGTACAACCTTATACAGTGCCCCAAAAAGGACGTATTAATTTTGGCAGACTAAATCGTGAAAATGACAATTTATGAACTTAAACTTACGTAAGCACTAGACGTTACTAACTTTATTCCGGATACTCTTACTTGGCTTTTTGTCGGAAGAGTCCGACCAGGTTTCGCTCTGATTCGCAGAGCTTAATCAAGGTGAGCAGAGACGGAGCTCGAATAATCAAGTAACTGTTTATTATGATGGCTACCAGTATTTTCGAAATCTTTAATATTTCTTTCTGACCTGCCTAATACTGTCGTAAATGCATCGGCTTGCAACTGATAAGATCTTGGTTCCTTTACAGAAATCTTTTAGGAAATTCCTACTACCGATATTGTTAATAAATCGGGTTGCTCGTAATCTCCCTCAGATCGTCTAGATTCTGTTAATGAATTGTAGTACAATGACGGTTACATGGACGCGTCGATTGCATTTCAGTGCCGCTTCAAGTCAACGCAAGCACGCGTATTAACAATTTTAAACGTTAATGGAATTCAAAACTACGTCACGTGACCCGACCATGTAACTGCAATTTTACTAAAATACACTAACAGAATCTTGACCGTGGTGGTAGTTCCAAGCTGCTTTTACTAGTTCATGATCTCTACTGAAAAACCTTTATGTCTCATCGGCTATCGGGTCCTATAAGACCAGAGCGCGGTTTTTTTTATCCAGCTGATCTTCTAAGATCAGCAAAGACGACAGAAGCTAAACTATGCTTAGTTCGATTCTGTTGTTATAAAAAATGTTCTCAGGCGAAATGTTAAGCTGGTGCATAAAAAAATGGGCGTTATTACCTACCATTTGAGAATGTAAAAACGAAAAAACAACTGCCAATAACTGCCTAAGTGGTCGACGGGAAGTTGAAAGATTTCAGGTTCAATTCCCGCAATGTGCAAGACCTAGGTTTTTAAGGTTTAAAGTATATAATACTAAATGCGAGGGTTATTTGAGATTTTCTGAATTAACAATCTTATTTATGGGATATCGAAGGGCGAAAGATTTTATTGAACTCGTAAAAGAAGCCGTAAAATTTATTTTATAGACAAAACTTGCCAAGGCGCACAGGGCTGAGTATTACGTTCAGCTAAATTGTAACTCCAAGCCGGTCTTATACCACGTCATAATTTAGTCTAAGACTAACTAAGCCAAGCTTAACCCAGGTCTTGGATGTTTACATGTTTGTGATGTTGCTGTTTCTGGTTCCCACGATACAGGGTATCCTCGTGTAGGGCCAGTAGCCATGTATGTAAATGTTTAAATTAAATGTATGTCATCATCAACCCATTATGCCCCCACCGAGGGGCACGGGTCTCATCCTTGAGGAAGGTATAAATGTATACTCCACCACGGAGGCCAAGTCCGGATTGGTGGAGGCTTGTAAGACTAGTGGCGGGTCTTGCTGTCAGAAGTTTTCAAGCCGCCTTAATGGCCCTTTTACACGAGGCCAATAGCTGAGACAATCCAGTAAGCCAGTCCAATATTGTCTTCGTGTGAATGGAGCTAGGACAATGCATTGGATTGGCCCAAGCCAATGGATGAAGCCGATCCAATGAAATATTGGAATGGCTTACTGTCCTGGCTTACTGGATTGTCTCAGCTATTGGCCTCGTGTAAAAGGGCTACAAGGCATCTCATTGGGCTTAACGACTGCCACCTATCGACGGCAGCCGGCATCAACTGCTTAACGTGCATCGCAAAGCACGAAACCGCCCGGAAACATGCCGCTAGCATTAGGCATAGACCCATCTATGGACAGAACGCGCCCTATGGCCTTCGTGATCGTTTAAGATCACTCAGGCAGCCGGCGCTACGAGCGATTCTCAAATTAAATGTTTATTTAAAATACTTATTAAGTTGTCTCCATTCTTTAATTCCAGCGGATTAGTAAGTTGAGTGGCAGTGGGCTGGGCACATAGCACGCAGAACTGATGGCCAATGGGGCCGAAAAGTTCTCGAACGGAGACCACATATCGGCAAGCGCAGCGTAGGACGACCAGCCACAAGATGGACAGACGATCTCATCCAAGTGGCGGGAAGACGCTAGATGCAAGCCGCTTCCGACAGGTCTTTTTGGAAATCCATGGAGGAGGCCTATGTCCAACAGTGGACTTCTTGTGGCTGAATGATGATGATGATGGTTCTTTAATTCTGCTAAAACCAGTCTAAATACTAATAGTGGTATTTACAAAAATTCGCTTCCTCTGCAATACTCCTCGAATTCTCTCACAACTGCTCTTTTCTTTGCCTAAGATTTAGGTTGAAGTGAAGATTGGTGTAATGGGCCTCTAAATAGTTTTACGAACAAAAAACCTGCTAAGTAAAAGGAAACCATATTGTACGTAATTTATTAAGCCTTATACGCTCTACAGAGTTTAATTAAGATCGATTTAGGAGGAACTCTACAAGATACGCACTCACTGCTCACAAAGTGGCATCGATTAGGCTCGCACTACAAAGTAAGGTTTTCAATTATTATTTTAGTACTCGCATGGCGTCCACCTAAGAAGCTAACTGTTCTATGGCTATAAAAAGAAATAGAGGTGCTTTGTTGTAATCTAGCACTAAGGTTCATATTAATAAAGCACTTTCACTTCTGGAATTGGCCGTGCTAACTATTTTTGATAATAATATATCAAAAATATCAAAAATAATATATCAAAAATAGTTAGCATATTGACGATAATGTATTAAACTCAGCAAAACGTAGGCCCAGTTACAGTGATTGGTGCCTCTGCCTACCCTCTCTGGATAACGGGCGTGAGTTTTTTTATACCTTAATAAAAAAAAACTCACGCCCGTTATCCCCCTCGGGATAACGGGCGTGTGTAGTTTTTGAGTTTTATTCATTGTGTCTATTTTTAATATTTTTCTAAAATTTTGCGGTTTGTGACATCTCTCTCTCGTTGTCTCTCTTCTCTCAGAGAGAGAGTTTGGACTTAATTGCCATGCGTGCCCACCGAGAATTGGCAATTTCATACGCTTAAGTCTGTTAATAACTCAGTAACTTCGAAAACAAAGTGAGACCACTGCGCTGCCACCATTACCAGTGACCCTTTATAAATCTCATTTCTTAATTACAAATTTAATTAAATTCGTTTAATATTACGAGAGTTGAGCTTTAGTTTTGCATGCATACATAAGCTCACGCCTGTATCCCAGAGGGGTAGGCAGAGAACAGGGACTGCCACCTGCCACGATCCTGACAGATTACTTTCGCTTTATCGACATTCTTTAGTCGTTGCATTCACATATTTTTTAGTATTGTTTCGTCCAAAATCCAAAATTCACTCAAAATTTTGAATGGAGCTATGTCAAAATTGATCAGGTCCTAAAAACCCCTTGCTTTGGAAAATTTTACTTCCAAAAGGTGTTGTTGTATAATGGAGCGATAATAAAAATACTCGGCTTTGCCTACGTTAAGGCCAAGCCATCGTCGGCAATCAAAGAAAAAAACGTAGACTCTTAATTGCCCATTTTCGTCACGGCGTTTAAGTGGCATGGCGGTCACTTTAATTCGACATAATTCACTCTATGGGAATATGTACTACGCAAAATCGTTCTTACTTTGTTCAAGCAACTATTATGAATGTCTTGACTGTCTGTTCATCACAAATATTTTTATAGGCTCCATAAAATGTAATACCGACAGCGTAGGTTCACATCGTGGCAATTATTATTGTTTTTTCAAGTAATTTTCTGTTGATGGCTGACGGTTTTTTTCCCCTTCGCTGTATAATTTTAAGGGGAATCGCTTATATCGAAGTATTATATGTAAACAGATGCAAGCAGTGCCTTTGACTATGTTGGTGTGAGATATAGGTAAAAATAAAATGTTATAGCCCATAAAATGGTTTGTCTGTTTGACGACCTCTGTGGCGTAGCGGTTAGCGCATCTGCTTACCATGCGAGTGGTCCCGGGTTCGATCCCTGGCTGGAGAGAAAAAAAACTCCAGGTCTTGGATGTTTACATGTTTGTGATGTCACTGTTTCTGGTTCCCACGACACAGGCTATCCTAGTGTGGGGGCCAGGAGCAATGTATGTACCTGTATGTTAATGTTAAAAAAAAAATGTTTTAAGTTGCTTTCTGGTGATTGAATGATAATCAAATCTATTATTCATGTTTGTGATATCATTATACGTTATATTATATCATACAATGAAGGTCATAGTTAATCTATTTAGGATGAAGCTTCAGATATCCCTACTACAGATTGGAATTTTTATATACATTGTAATTTTATCAGAAGTGTGATATTTGTTATTTTAAACTTTCGAAAGCCCTACACATTGCTTACTTTCTTCCGGCTTCACTTACATGGTCAGAAGTGTGTGAGTTTGTGTATGTTATTGCAGACGCAACTTGTCTCTCAAATAAGCTCCCCCTTAATCTGGGCACTGCCAAACAACCCGGCGAGCCACGTTTCCTAGCCTTCATTAAACATTCGTCATCCCCTTTTATTTCGGCACCGTAAAACCTATCTACGTACAACGTGGCCAATCAATCGGTCCGTTTCCATTATTTAATTGCCCAAAATTACATTTAATAGAACCACTCCGAGCCCGTCCAACTGGTGTAAACGACCTCGCGGGGCGATGATGTGAAATGACTTATGTTTGGTGAAAATTGTGTGAGTGGGTTTTTGTTTTGACTCTCAGAATTCCACATCGAAGACCTTTTTCCCTCTGGCATTGATTTTAGAGCTCAAGACTAACAAAAACGCACTTTTAATCTCGTGGTGGTTGCGTTTATTTTGCGTTCTAAATGACTTACGAATGCTATTCATTATCATCAACCCATTATGTCCCCCCAAGGAGCACGGGTCTCTTCACTGAGGAAGTTATAGGCCATACCCCACCACGGGGGCCAAGTCCGGATTGGTGGAGACTTGTAAGCCTAGTGGCTGGTCTTACTGTCAGAAGTTTTCAAGTCACCCTAAGGCCTCTGACTTGGCTTAGCGACTGCCATATATCGACGGCAGCCGGCACCAACTGCTTAACGTGCCTTGCGAAGCTCGGAAACGCTTGAAAAAATGCCATTAGCGTTAGTCATAGAACGGTCACCCACCCATGTACTGAACGCGCCCTATGATGCTTAACCTTCACTCGGGGCTACGAGCGATTCAGATACAATAACTATTGCAAAATAAGCCGGGGAAAGAGAAAACAACAACGTGATTCAGAATCTACGGTTAAAAATTCATGAATAGTTATGGAATCCAGACGTACGTTCATCATTGTCATAAGCTTCGCCAAACGGACGCCCACGGCGAAAAAGGCAGTAATTAGCAAAATTTTTATTTATTGCCTTATTAATATATTATAAATTAGATGGGCTACGTTTTTGCCGTGTTATGGAGCGGATGATACATTAGTTCATTAAAATATATCAAAATATGAGTGCCTCAGTTTTGCATAGATATTTTGGGGAACCCGCGGCTTGGTTCGCTCAGTATTGATCGTCTTTCCTGTGGGCTAGGCCGATTAAGCTATCAGGACAGTATAGGTGCTGGGCAAGCCATCTCAAAACAATGTCCCAGGCACTGCAGCGTCCGAGTGGTCCCTTCACTCATCTAGTGTGAGTGAAAGTGTTTTTTTTTGGGAAGGGTGTTAGACATTTTGTTCAAGCTTAATTGTCTCACAAGTCATTAGTTAGAGTATTGATAGTATGGAAACTAAATTAAAATTTCAAACAGAAAAAAGGTAAATACAGTTAAATGGAGTGATAAGAAACTGGAGTGTGATTAGAAATAAAAAGTGTGAAATGGATTTTATCGATTTCCTACTATTTTTGTTTTATATCTAGCCAGAGGCAGGGCGCCTGTATGGAAAGTTCAGTGACACCAAGCCGAGGAGTTTCTTTGGATCTCATATCAATATTTAAAGTACTTACCATTAGCAATGATTAGAGATTCGGTAAAACATCGGAAGCGTACCTGAAAAAGATAAATATAACTTTAACACAAAATTGTCGATAAACTTGTAGGTAATAAAAATATAAAAAAACTAAACATAAAACTCATTTTAGTTGACGCGTCAGCGATGCCCTATTACCTTACGTGGCTAATACAACGACTCTAGTCTCGCGTTCTTAATGTCAACAGTCGCGACTTTTCAGTAAATAAATCGTCAAATTCCGACTGGAATGTCAAAATTTGACAATTCATTTTATTTCAAAACGGGTTTCTCGTGCAAAGATACTCGTGCTGGTATGCTATATTGTTTTGTTTGTAACCCGTCTCCTGTTTTTTTTTTTTTTTCAGTCAGTCATTATGGAAACGAGTAGTCATATCGTCAGTAATGATGAAAACAACCACCTCCTAAAAGATCTAGGGAGACTTAACTCGTAACCCTGTAACCAAAGATCTGAATTGAGACAGGATACTTCATATCCCGGCATCAGCTAGTTACTAATAAAAAGTAGAGGCCTTGGTTTTAGTAAAGTTGAATATAACAAAGATTTATTTCCTAATGCACGTGTGTGAACCTGTCATTATCGTTTGCGTGTGGCAATTAATACTGTAATAATTTTTTCGATAGTTGATTTGAACCAACAGTAAATTAAGTATGGAAAATCAGAGCATACAAAATCTCAGTAGCCCAATTGCGCAAAACAGATTAATCAACCAATCTATGAAAGGTGTATCGAAACGCAACACGTTCCCATCCACGCGGCGGATTTCAGTCGTGAGCTCAATTACTTTGTTTATTAATTGAAAGTGCAATGAAGCGAAAAAAGCAAGTAACGAAACGTCGACAAATAACGTTTGCTACAAGTGAATTGTTTTTTTCAATTACGCTCGACTTTTATTTGGATCAAGTGCATTGCGTCCCGATGCTTTCTCATAGCATCGCGAGTATTTATTTTTTTCATTCAACAAATGGCATGTGGATGGCGTAGTGTATTAAATTAGATGTCGAGTCGTTCCAGTAACTGGGCAATGTGAAACCGTCGATTGTGAAATGTGATGGTGACGCAGAATCCACAATTTAACATAATTATGTCTGAACGTTGCATCAATTATTAATCTTTTCTCAATATAACTCTCCATCATTTGGAGCCTTTGCAAGCAACGGGTGCTCAATTTTTAGGATTCCGTACCGTAGGTAACTCTATTACTATTATTTTTGTTGCAGCTATAACAACAAACAGGGAAACGCTTGAAATATTAAAATATTACCATTGAAATACTAATACCATTTAGATTTTACAAAAACACCACTACCGGTGTTTTTGTAAAATCTCTACGGAACGATTGCGGCGAAATGCACCAACTTCTTTTATTAAGTGCGCTTGGAGGCGAATAACAATAAAAGTCACCGCCCGTAATTGAAATATAAATTTATTTGACGCGCCGCACGGTCCGGCGTCTATTTGATTGTGCTTTTTAAATTAATTACTGGCAATTTTTGCCGACTCCTCCGCAGAAATGGTTTATTGTTCGGGTGAGCGGGACTGTTCGCCGGTTTATTACACTAAAACTCAAACGTCCCAGTCTTGTGTGAGTTAAGGTGTCACTGGACGCTGCATAAATCATCTCTTTACATACATGCAAAGACCAAAGCAATGACGACCGGTTGCTTGGCGTAGCGGTTAGCGCATCTGCTTACCATGCGAGAGGTCCCGGGTTCGATCCCCGGGTGGAGAGAAAAAAAACTCCTGGTCTTGGATGTTCATGTTTGTGACGTCTCTGTTTCTGGTTCCCACGACACAGGGTATCCTAATGTGGGGCCAGAAGCAATGTATGTGCCTGTGTGTAAATGTTATGTTTATGTTATGTGTCTGATTTAAGCCTGGTCATTATTTGCCACCATTCTTTAGCACTCGAAATCGGTGATGGGCACGCATGGTGATAATAATTAGGCCTATACAATTTTCTAACTTTATTCCGGACACACTTACTTGACTTTCCGTCGGAAGAGTCCGACCAGGTTTCGCTCTGATACTCAGAACTTAGTCGTGGTGAGCAGAGACGGACTCGCTCTCTAACATACAATTGTCTATGCAATGTTGTACACACAATTGTAATGTTGATTTTTGAATTGTGAAGTTATAGCAGCAATATCACTAGCTAACTGTGAAGGAACACATCGTGAGGTAAACTGAATGTCTGAACTTAACAATTCCTCAGCGCTATATAGGTAATATCAATGCAAGAACAACGTGTTATTTCGGAAACCCTTCCTTAACAGGAGAGCATTTTAAGGTTTCAAAGTAATAGCTGAAAGAGATAGCGCTATAACGTGATGCAGTGTCTCTTTTGCTCATTATTCCGGCGTTTTTGGAGTAAATAAAATCGCGTAAACTAATAATCAAGTAAATCAGTATAAATATCTATAAATAAAAAACATGTTTTCTTTGAAATATCACTTTGTTCTTACAAGTGTGCGATATAATAAAATACACAAATTGTTTGAGCGTCCGCTGACAGCTGAAGACGATAATGACAGCGTAAACAACATCAATACTCAGCAAAACACGTGCAACGACACATTCATTCCAAATCAAAATCGACAGAAAATACGAAGTGTCCCCGTCCAAAGCAAATGTCCCGTAATTATTTTTTTCCCCCGTATATCGTTTTACTTTTCAAAGGGACATCAAGGCGATGCAGCAATTGCCCGGGCCGGGCGTTTCTCGGAATGCCATCATCGTCGTATTACGTGCGACATCGCATCACGCGACCTGGAATCCGTGGAAAAGTTATATCAACACCAAATTGCTATGCGGCTACCTGTGATTGTTGAAATTAACGCTGCCGCTGTTCCGAATGCTCGTTTTCAAGCGCTAGATTACTTGAAGAACCCGCTAATGAGCTAAAATATACTCATGTATAATGAATGTCGATAAAGCGAAAGAGATTTGTCAGGATCGTGGCCAATAGTTAGGGCTAGTTTCTGAATTTAAGTGTTTCGCTAAGAAACTACTTAATTGTAGTGCTCTCTCATCAAATTTATCAGAAAAGAGCGTGACAGAACATTGCTTAAGTATTTACTTAGTGAAATTCTCAAATTCAGAAAGTCTTGTTTGTGCCTAGTCCTCCGAGATATAGACTTGAATTTTGTTATGTTGTTATACTTGTATACATAAACATTCAGGTACATACATTGCTTCTGCCCCCACACTAAGATACCCTGTTTCGTGGGAACCAGAAACAGTGAATCACAAACATGTAAACATCCAAGACCTGCGGTTTTTTTTTCATCCCCAGCCGGGATTCGTACCCGGGACTTCTCGTATGGTAGGCAGATGCATTAACCGGTACGCCACAGAGGTCGTCAACATTTTGTTCGCAAGAATAAATAAAAATTTTCCTTATTATTGTTTACCAAACTTTTACAGAAACCTCTAAAGGCCGGTTTCTGAATCGAGAATTTCACTTAAGTAACGTTCTGTCACGCTCTTTTCTGAGAAATTTGATGAGACAGCACTAGAGTTAAGTAGTTACTTAGCGAAATTCTCAATTCAGAAATCGGCCGTAAAGCACTAAAAGAATAGTAATGGCTGTAGACCTCCGTATTTTTTCCAAGTCTTCTAGTATACATTTAGTACGAAATTAGTCCACTATTATATGACTATTATAAGTTTTTTCGCTTGAGTCGTCTGTATCATTACTTTTTGCCGACTTTTTTACAGACGAGAGTTTTTGTTCCGCGTCGATTTTCGATAAAACAAAGTTCGTTAGTGGATGTGGGTGTTGTATTGAGTTGCTCCGCTCGATGTCGTACTGAGATAACTAATTGTCCATGACATAAGAACAAGCAATACTTCTCCATTTGTTATTAGTTCTTATTGCTTTAAGTATAAAAGTCAGAATTAATTGGTAATGATTATTTTTGGACATGTAGCTGGCTGTTTGTTATTTTTTACATACTCATAATATAAATTAAATCTGGTACTGAGTATGATCTGCTCAAATAATTTAGTTAATGCCGTTATCAGTTTCGCTATTCGAACCAAAAATTTACTTACATTTTCTGTCAAAGAAATAATTCTGTGCCTAAAGGCATAAAACATAAGAACAGTCTTAAATGGATATATTATCTTCAGACATGTGAATTTTTGTTGAATTTTTTTGACATCAAAAATTTCGTAAGAACTACACATTGTAAATTATTCTTTAGATACCTTAATTACTAGACTTTTCGTCGGAATTTAAGAGTCCCACCAGGTTTCGCTCTAATTGGCAGAGCTCAATCATGGTGAGCAGAAACTGAGCTGGCATCGTCGGTTCCACGTTTCTTTTTATTTATTCTACCCATGCTTAAAAAGCACGAAAATAAAGCAAATGTAAGCAGGCCATTCCTTGCCGATAACTCGCTAAATCTTACGTAATGTTCTAGAATTACCTCCTGGCTTCAGTTTTTAAAAAACAGTCCTCTTCCTGGAAAACAGCTCCGGACGAGCACGTAGACAGACCTTACGCAGCCACAACACAACAAAACCGCCACGCTAACTCATTATTATTATATTTTTTATCCCCTTTTTTCAACCTAACCGTCATTATTGCAGTCACCATTATCTGTTCTAAAACGGCGTTGTGGGGCTACCGAGGTAATGATACAAGCCTCCCAAATTACAAACCTCAAGATTCGTGGCCTTATTAACATGCCTAGGACAGAGCTCGGGGATTAGAGACTCGTTTGGACCTTCAGTTTATGCCTGGGGGGACGGACGCGGCTTAATTTGGGGTTGAATAGTCAATTCTTGCAGTAATTAAAATCATAAAATGTTACACAAGTCACGCTTGGTCCCCGTGTCCAATGTACCTTTGAAAAGTAAAACGATATACGCGGTGAAAATAAATACGTGAAAGCTTTGGGCGGACAAATTTCATATTTTCTGTAAATTTTGATTTGGAATGAAACTTTCGTTGTTTGTGTTTTGCTGAGTAATCTTAATGCAAATATCATGGTACAGGACGGGCTTTGAGTCAGTGAACTAAATTTTGTACCACAAAATTTATTTATTTATTTTATTTTATTTATTTAGGAAACAAACGGTTCAATAACAATTATTAGATATAACAATTTTAAGTACATACACCAGTGAAGTTTTACTTAGTTACGTACATACATAAGCTCACGCCTGTATCTCAGAGGGCAAGGCAAAGACCAGGGACGCCCTGCGGACACACTTCGACCAAATAGGGGACTATTGGTAGATTATAAGAACTAATGTACCAATAGTAGAGATAGGAAAGTAGAAATTACCAGTTTAGAAGATAAATCAGCATTAAGGTTAAAGCCGTTGGGACAGACAAGGTTCCAACCAGCCAAAGACAAACCCACAACTGTCTGGGTGTATCATTTCGATTGATTTTTTCGTTACTTAATAATGAGTGTGGCCCAAAATGTGTAGGCTTCGACTTTACGCTTCATGGATTCGGATGGGAACTGTACGATTCGAGTTGGAGGGCTATTCCGCTATTTATATCGTTTTCCACATTCCTTTGCTATTTAGTTTTATTTTTTGGTATCGTGATATTTTTCCATCAGCTAAAGAATATGCTCTCTGAGAGAAGGCGTGTGCCCTAGAGTGTGCCACATTAGGCTGCTTACAAAGATAACAAGTTTTAATTCAATCTATAAATATTTAAGAATCAGCCTGGTGACAAACAGACGTCTGTGACCAGGCTGTATCTCATAAACCGTGACAGCTAGACAGTTGAAATATTCACAGAAGATGTATTTTGTTGACGCTATAACAATTAGTACTAAACTGAATAAAATAAATATTTAAGGTGGACTCCTGTGCAATAAACGTGATTCTTTGCAGTTTTTGGTTCGATATTAGGAAATATTCACGAAATAATTTCGTTGTGTATTCACTTTAGCAATAAGTATTAAATATAGAATAAATATTTCATGATCCCTTACAACGAACGTATTTTTTGCCGATTTTTCTCGATATTAGTAACGGCAACAGGTAGACTCTTCTAGGTAGGTAGGTGTCTATCTGTTGCCGTTTAATGTTATATAGATAACTAGCTGTTGCCCGCGACTACGTACGCGTGGGCTTTAGTTGAGAAAAGTGTTTGCAAGTAATATAGGGATACTTTTAGCGCATGCGAAAGAGCTTTCATACTAACTTCGCTACCCCCTCTTACCCCCTTAAGGGATGATTTTCGAAAAACTACTTTACATGTCTTTCATGACTTTCAATGAGGGACCTTCATACTGAATTTCATTCTTCAAAAACTTTATGACTTCAAAAACGGCCAAGTTTCATACTAACTTTGCACCCCCCTTTTTACTCCCTTAAAGGATGATTTTAAAAACAATTTTATATGTGTTTCATAATTTTAAATGAAGAACCTGCGTACCAAATTTGATTTGATTAACTTTAAAAACGGCAAAGTTTCATACTAACTTTGAACCCCCATTTTACCCCCTTAGGGGATGAATTTTCAAAAATCCTTTTTTAGTACTTGAAATTTTGCACAAGGGTTCTTTTTGAAACGTAGGGGGCGATTTACAAAAAGAACCCTTGTGCAAAATTTCAAGTTTCTAACCCTTATAGTTTAGGCCCTGCGTTGATATGTCAGTCAGTCAGTCAGTCAGCTTCTCCTTTTATATATATAGATGGTACGGAGCCCTTCGTGCGTGGGTACGACTCGCACTTGGCCGGTTTTTCACAATACGTTCTAGCATTTCTCGTACTTTTAAAACGATACAAAGCTGATGAAACACATAGACATGAAAACTATTTAAAACTATTATCAACAAGCCATTAACTATGTCCCCATCGAAGGGGACGAGTCTCTTCCCTGAAGAAGGTATAAGCCATACTCCACCACGAGGGCTAAATCCGGATTGGAGGAGGCTTGTAAATCTGGTTTCCCACGGTCCGCGATATCGCGGACGGACGGGGACCAGCTCGCACGACACCCCGTGGGAAGGGTCTCGGTCCGCGGTAGCACAGACAGACGACACAGGCCAGTTGAAAGAGCCTCTCGTGGTGCGTGGCCGTCGGCCATCCACGTCTGTCCGCGATATCGCGTACCGTGGGAAGCCAGCCTAAGACTAGTGGCTAGTCTTACTGTCAGAAATTTTCAAACCGGCCTAAGGCCTGTGACTTAAAACTATCATTCTTTGAATTAGCAGAATCGATCACGATTTGGGAAACACTCGTATCAGAGCCCTTTGTTCTCGGGTCGGAATTACACGTTCGAGCTATAAAATTGGGATTATTGCTTGACCTTCAAAGGAAATCATGTGGAATGATAATTTACATTCTGTACCACTGTATAAGAATGAACTGTACTGTACTTAACTGCATTAAAGGCTATACTTTAGGCCGCTCGTGTGAACTGTATTGTTATAGATATTATCTTGGCTTAATGCTGTTAATATGAATCCCACCCAAAAGATCATGTTCACTTTCGTAACTTTTACTTAATAAAATTGTAACAATAAACCACAAAAAAACACGTTTGTTGTATGGGAGTCCCCCTTAAACATTTATTTTATTCTGATTTTAGTACTTACAACAAAAAACAAACGCATGCAATGGAATTCAGATACGCCGTGTAAAGGTTGACATGTTATCACGACAAGCAAGATGCTTTAGACCACCATATTTGACCACGACCACGCATCTGTCGAAGCCAAAACATAGATTTTAAATCAGTATAAAACTTTATCTTTAACTCTTTCCGATTACATCACCATCGTTCACGCCAGTTTTGTACTATTTTTTACCCCGCCCGGACTCCTTTTGGGTACGAGTTTCGAATGCTCTATCACCCTTTGCTCGTACGTACCTTCTTAGAATAGAACAGCTAGCCCACAACATTCATAATTAAACAGACTAACGTACTGTCATTAGTTGTTCTGTACTGTAAAATGTCATAAACAAATTGCTACAAATTGTCATTTTTGGCACGAATACCACCTAAAGTGTTTACGTCGTTCAGAAAATAGAAAGACATTTTAATATCACAATAAATTTACAGTAAATTAGATATTATTAACTTTATTCTGGACACTTTTTGTCGGAAGAGTTCGACCAGGAGCAGACGACGCGAGCTTCGTCTTTCACCTTCCTTCCACATTTTCCTAAATTTAGAAACATCTTTCATTCCTTTACTTCCGAACTTAAACTTTCATAAGCACTAGACATTTATTTAGACATAACTATTATTATTATTGTCAGATACGAGTAACCGACGACGCGAGGTCAATCTCTTCTTACCATGATTCAGCTCTACGAATCAGAGCGAAACCTGGTCGGACTCCTCCAACAAAAAGTCAAGTGAGTGTATCCGGAATAAAGTTAATAATATGTTCTTATAAAAGTTTTAGTTTAGCACAGGGCAACAGGGCAATAAAAGTGCCCCAAAACCGTCGTGCGGGCATGTAAGGCTGGGGTCCCAACGGTCCGCTATTCTACGGATCGGCCAAGCACAGCCGTCGAGCACGGACGGCGACGCACCGCAGGCAGGGCTGTTCCAACGGTGCGTGTCTCGACCGACACGCAGGTCTGTGTAGATCTTTTCAAGCTTCATTTCAAAATGCACTGCAGCTTTGAAGTTACCGACTCGCGATGGATACGGCGCACCACCACAGACGTGTCTGTGCTATCACAGATGAGGCCGGTCCCACAGTGCGTCGTTTGAGCTGGTCTGCGTGCGTCCGCGATTTTTCGGACCGTGGGACCCAAGCTTTACGACTAATTTAATGTTGATGAGGCAAAATTGATTTGTCAGGATCGTGGCAGGTGGCAGTCCCTAGTCTCTTCCTACCCCTCTGGGATTAAGCCGTGATTACATGGTTGTAAGTATGTTTTAGTTAAAAAAAGTAGATATTATCAGTCTTTCATTTGTGACATTAGTTCACGTAAAAAACGAACCAGTTAAAGTTCTTAAACCTCTCAGCAACACCCGTGCTCGAGTGGACTAGCTGTAGTCGTCAATGCTCTGCTTTGCCCGCTGATGGCCCATCTATCATATTTATATATATGTTTAACACAGTAACGGTCGGGGCGTGGGGATTAATCATAATTATTCAAACTTTTATTATCTAGCTCAAGGCCAGCGATTTACTCCGCATACCACAAGGGTTTGATGCAGCGCCGTACCTTTTAAAGGCATTTGCAGCACAACATGAGTCGCTAGTTAAGACGTTACAACTGTTAATAACACGTTTCTGGTGTAATTAACTGGGATTAGTCTCGTAAAGCAGTTATTTTTTAAACGGTGTTACAAATTTGAGGTCCCAGCACGTAGTGCCACATATGTATTGAAACTAAAAATTACGTAGGATGCTTAGTATTCTGATAACTTTGGCGTCTTGTTCTGTATCTTCCAGATCTGTTTGTGACGTCACTGTTTCAGGTTCCCACGACACAGGGTATCCTAGTGTGGGGCCAGAAGCAATGTATGTGCCTGTATGTAAATAGTTATGTTTATTCATAAATTCTGCTTATGTGGGATGTTTCTTGTCAGTAGACACTTTTGTGTTTGGTACATTTGTTTTGCTCGAATAACTTGTCGAAAAAGTTATCAAAACATTGGCTTCAATCGACGCCGAATGTAATTTATTGAATTTAATGTTTGCAATTCCTAATCATGTAGATTATCCTTCATCAGCGACAATAATCGGGCAGAGAATCTAAAATTACAAATCGTAAAACGGCAAAAAATGTGTATCATTCCGGCCGAATCCTGGACGAAACCACACGTTGTTTCACTCAGCGCGGATTCAAATGAACCGACTTTTTACAATATTCGACTTTACGAATCCCGTCGAATTAGACTCTCGGCCGAGTCAGACCGACAATGACACAGTGGCCCCTATAATTACCTCCCCCCGAACTTCGCCCGACCAAATTACCACAAACCCATTAGCTACACTATCCCAAGCCTCTTATAAAAAGATCCAAGCAGCCTTCGCTTCAAAAAGGACGTAACTGTGCACGCAACCAATAGAGACCTACGCTCGTTGCGTTGGACAAAAACGAACCCTGAACTGATGACACGAAGGAAGACTTTGCAATGTAGTGCGACGTTAATTTCGATGTTAAATTAAGAAAAAAACTCACATAACGCGGAGGTTGTAATGATGATGCAATAGAACAGAAATATGAATATGGAATAGAAGGAAATTGTTCTATATTGTTGTGGGGAAAATGAAGGTTCTACCCTTGGTTCTACGTAGAGTTTTTGGTTAGGTAAGTAGACCAAATAGGGGGTGTATTAACGAGCGTGCATTTCTTAATGCAATGTTGAATAAAACAAAATAGGTTTGTGTCATCAAACACAAGGCCAGATAAAAAGTACCCGAAAACGGCGTGCGTGCATGCTACGACTAATGATGAAGCGAATGTAATGTGTCAGTATCGTGGCAAGTGGCAGTCCCTGGTCTCTGCCTACCCCTCTGGGATACAGGCTTGAGTACATAAATGTATAAAAAGTAAAGCTCTAAATGCACGATGAAAAAACGTTGCTGGTTGATCGTGAAAACATAAACATTTACATACAGGCACATACATTGCTTCTGGCCCAACACTAGGATACCCTGTGTCGTGGGAACCAGAAACTGCGCCGTCACAAACATGTAAACATCCAAGACATGGACTTTTTTTTCCAGCCGGGGATCGAACCCGGGACCTCTCACATGGCAAGCAGACGCGCTAACCGCAACGCCACAGAGGTACAATAAATCGTGATTATCTGCGATGCGGATGACAGCTAAACAAAATATTCAAACAAGGTGAGAACGTCGAAAATATTAGTCAAGATTAAAAGGATTCAGGTGGGTGGGACTCCGCAAATCGACAACAAAATAAAAACAATAAAGAGGCATTGCCTTTTTACATAAACAAACAGTCTGTAAACAACCATTGCGGACCACAGATTTTCTCTCGGAGACAGAGAAAGAATGGATTGACGACTTAAAATTAATACTTGAAACTCTAAGGGCCGCCGGTTTCTGAATTGTGAATTTAGCTAAATAATTACTTAACTTTAGTGGTCTGTCTGGAATCGCTCGTAGCCTGGGCTGCCTGAGTGATCTTAAACGATCACTAAGGTTAAGCAACATACGGCGCGTTCAGTCCATGGGTGGGTTACCGTCTATGACTAACGCTAGTGGCATTTTTCTGAACGATTCCGTGCTTCGCAAGGCACGTTAAGCAGTTGGTGCCGGCTGCCGTCGATAGATGGCAGTCGTTAAGCCAATTCAGAGGCCTTAGGGCGGCTTGAAAACTTCTGACAGTAAGACCAGCCACTAGTCTTACAAGCCTCCACCAATCCGGACTTGGCCCCCGTGGTAGAGTATGGCCTTTACCTTCCTTAGGGAAGAGACCCATGCCCCTCGGTGGGGACATGATGGGTTGTTGATGAGTGGTCTGTCTCGTCAAATTTCTCAGAAAAGAGCGTGACAGAACGTTACTTAAGTATTTACATAGTGAAAATTCTCAACTCAGAAACCAGGCGATTTCTGAATTGAGAATTTTCACTAAGTAACTACCTAACTGTAGTGTCTCGTGAAATTTCTCAGAAAAGAAGAAGAAGAAGAAAATTCATTTATTTGACGACACAATACTCAATAAAAAAAAACAATACAAGATGCCTACATTATTTAACAATTAACACAGAAAGGTTACAAAAAGTGGGTAAAAAAATAAATAAACGGTACAGCATGAAAACAATAATAAAATACATTATAGTTTTTAAGTATTGAGCCCCCAAAATGGGCCCGACTCAGCATAATGTTGCAACAGAGATTTTCAGTCGGGTCCAAAAGAGCGTGATAGAACGTTATTGAAATATTTACTTAGTGAAAATTATCTTCTCTTCTAGATTAATATTAAATGTATTCAGAGGACAACTGTGTCTAGTGTTCAACACTTTTATGACTAATAAATTAGTAAAGTTTAAAACTTTGCTAATTAAGCTAAAACTGTTTCGAAAAAACAAATTTCGAGTTTTTACTTTAGCTTATTTAACGTTCATATAGTAAACATTCTGTTTTTACATAAGCTCACGCCTGTATCCCAGAAGGGTAGGCAGAGACCAGGGACTGCCACCTGCCACGTTGCATGCACCCACGTCGGTTTCAGGTACTTTTGTTTTCATTATGAACAAAAATATTTGATTTGATTAAATTTACTCGGGGATTTAAGATATAACATCTGAGTACTCCCATTTTGGTTTGCGATCCAAAAACCGAAGTCTCTATTCATAGCTTTGCACCACAATCTTGAAAGTAGGCCCTAGCGGGCGCCATGAGAAGGCGGAGGTAGTGCCTAACCAACTCTTGATATATTTTTCTCGAAGCTTGCCCCTACATTTTTTCTTAGCGGCCCCACCTAAGTCTTATACGGTATTTTATTGAGCACTTTTGTAGTCGTATACAAAATAAGAACATTAAAGTTTTACGGCCCTTAATATTAGCCTTGCGAACGACTATCCATTGAGGCAGGTCCTTCGCTTGATGACTTTTCGTACTGTAGCCTACGCAAAAGCTCTTGGCCACTACTTAGGAAAACGTTCACTTTTCTCTCTAACTATGAAAGCACAGATTCCTTTAGTTTGGGCGGTATTTTATTTATTAATTATGTTAAATATTTTCTAAATAAAACTTTCGTAAGCTTACTTGACTTTTTGTCGGAAGAGTCCAACTAGGTTTCGCTCTGATTCGCCGAGCTTAATAATGATGAGCAGAGACTAGCCAAGTAAGTGTGTTCGGAATAAAATTAATAATGTTAAATGTTACTGGCGGTATTTATAATCGCCCAAAAGTTAAGGAATACCTACTAAATTATAAGCATTTTTGTCTCACAGTTTACGAACCTACACTGAGCAATTTAAAGTTGTTCCATTAGACTTAAACTGTTTTTGAATAGTGTGAGAATCATAGTCAGTGGGCCGACCAGGAGCCCGATGGTTGGACAATATCGGCATAGCGACTGTTGGGGAGTGGACTGTGTTTTGAAAGAAAAGTGGTGAAGTTGGTAATATAAAATAGAATAACAGAATACGAGATCAAAATGGCTGAAAATAAGGTGACAATCGGAATATTACAATGATGAGTGACATTAGATTTAATAAAAGTCAATAGCCAAAAATATTAAACACAAAAATATGGTTTCAAGGAGTCTTCAACAGCGGCAAAAGAATAAATGCATAATCTCTAGAAAATCAACTGTATAGTTATAATGGTTCATGAGACATATTATTGTATAAGAACAGTGTAGTTTTAATATTGGGGTCACGTTTTTATACTGTGGGTACGGAATCCTAAAAAGAGTCAAAGAGAATACCGAGGTCATACAATAAATGAGTTAAACGTCTCACATAGCAACATCCGATCGGCCAACTATACAAGCGCAAGCTATACTGCAGCATCATTTTAATTTGCAAAAATTGCATTAACTGGTGGCCCCAGCTACCTTACTTATTTGTGCTGAACTGAAGGTCAATTATAAAACATTTCGCTGCAATTAGTTACCGCCTTGGTATCGGGGAATGGGCTTTCGAGAAAGTTAAACTATTATGAATAATGATAAAGTCGTAAGTGCTGATGTGCGTTAATTGTCGACTAGGCATACAGAAGAAGCCCAAGATGAGTCTACTAGCTTTCCCATCACAGGGCATAGAGAGAAAGTAAGAAAGAAAGAAGTATATTTATTTATCGCCACACAGACAAGAAAATACATAAAAAGAAAGGAAAAAACAAACAAGCCAAAATACAAGACAAAAACTCAAAACTAGAAATGGGCACGGGCTATATCCATGCGGCGGTAAAACGGCAGGTTTATCACCCACAGCACTGATTTTCTGCCAGGGCCAGATCAAGTGACCCACGGACCGATCCATCGAGGCAGACAATTACCAACAAAACAACGATACAATACAATACAATACAATACAATACAATACAATACAATACAATACAATACAATACAATACAATACAGTACAGTACAGTACAGTACAATACAATACAATACAGTACAACACAATACAATACAAGCAACAATACAACATAAGTAAGGGCTTAATCGCGACCCATGCCCACCGTGGAGAAACTATTTCAAGCACCGACTGCGTCGGTGATGTAGCGGTATTTACCACGATGGAAGTCGTGGGTTTTATTCCCACTGGGAGCCGTCGAAAAATTCGTAGTTTATATTTTATCAGCGTATCCTAGTTTATATTTTAATCTAGTTATTTATTTATTCAGTTTTTTAGTCGTTCTAAAGTTCGTAAATTTGTTACGCAAATGTGTGGTGTTTTGAGTCAACAATTTAGTCACTGTTGGATACAGAAATGCCGGCATGCGTCAAAGGGTTGCTGCAGATGATATCAAAACCTCCAGTCAGATTCAAACCCGATTGTCTCTTGAGATTGATCCTATTATTGCTTATTGAGACCTTAAAATTCGACTAACGTATAAAAAAACACTACGAAGTCGACGACCTCTGTGGCGCAGCGGTTAGTGCATCTGCCTATCATGCGAGAGGTCCCGGGTTCGAATCCCGGCTGGGGCCAAAAAATAAGTAACCCAAGTCTGGGATGGTTCGTTTACATATTTGTGACGTCGCTGTTTCTGGTTCCCACGACACAGAGTATCCTAGTGTGGGGCCAGAAGCAATGTATGTGCCTGTATGAACAGTTTTATAACTCATCATTCAGACACCATCATTCTAATTCTATCACTATATTGATAATAATTGTTTAAATGTATGTGCAATACGCTCGTAGCCGGGGCTGCCTGAGTGATCTTGAACGATCACTAAGGTTAAGCAACATACGGCGCGTTCAGTCCATGGATGGGTCACCGTCTATGACTAACGCTAGTGGCATTTTTTCCGAGCGATTCCGTGCTTCGCAAGGTACGTTAAGCAGTTGGTGCCGGCTGCCGTCGATAGATGGCAGTCGTTAAGCCAAGTCAGAGGCTTTTAGGGGCGGCTTGAAAACTTCTGACAGTAAGACCAGCCACTAGTCTTACAAGCCTCCACCAATCCGGACTTGGCCCCCGTGGTGGAGTATGGCCTATACCTTCCTCAGGGAAGAGACCCGTGCCCCTCGGTGGGGATATAATAGGTTGGTGATGATGATGTGCAATACAGTCTGTTAGCTTTTAGAATATACCTCGGGCTCTAGAGAATGCTTCGGTTTTCGCCGAAAGCATACGAGTGTAATACTACTTCCTGTTATATTAGTTTATTTTCGTTATATTAGTTCCAATTTCGAAATTAAGTGTCATATTAGTTCCGATATTTCTATAACACGAATATATCCGATTCTATCCGATAGTAGCCGAGGTATATTCTAAAAGCTAACAGACTGTATGTAAATGTCTATGTTTACGTTATTACGTTCTCTACAAATGTTAAAATAGGATAAGTAATTGCTTAACTATTCTGTAATAAATTCAATTTCAATGGCATTAACTTGCAGGGAAGAAACTAAATGTCGTGTGAGTCCACCACCACCGCTTTGGCCCCAAAGGTAATAAAACCGCGCATTGCTAATTATTCGGCTTAAACCAAAGCGACTGGAGCTAAGTTAATTGTATATCAATACAGTGTAATATCGCTTGTGCAGTATTCGTGAGGATTTAGGGGCAATTCACACCGCCCGCTCGGAATGGAATTAGTGAGATTGCAACCAAGGAGAGTGCGCAGTCAACTTTTACATGCCTGATCAGTTGCGTCATGGATGACATTGCATTAAAAAAAACTGACTATATTAAAATTCCACCAAGTCCCAATGACATAATTTTCTAAGTTAGGAATGCCTTGTAACTCGCAAACCGCGAAGAAAAACATCGTGGATAAACCCGACTAGCTGACGCAGCCATTGGTCCCTCTTCATAGTGAGTTTTTTGGCAAGAAGCCAATACTCAAAGTCAATATATAATATGGCAACATCGTTTATTTCCCATTTGTGGTAAGTATTGCTTCAACCAAAGCTGGCAACACTGGGCTTAATTGTCTGTGTCAATACTGTGTAATATTACTGATGATAGTGGAATTAAGGGCCCTAGATTTTATAGTCTCTCGCAATAACGCGAAGGCTCATAATGAATATAGCATCGTAAAAGATCTATACGAAAATAAGTGCGGCAAAAAATAAGGCTCTAGAGATTATATTAAGGCTCGAGTTTGAGCATGCAACCACATTCCTGCACTCTAGAGGGTGCTCTATGGTTGGAGTTTTTGATGTATCTTAACGTATAACATAACATTTACATACAGGCACATACATTGCTTCTAGTCCCACACTAAGATACCCTGTGTCGTGGGAACAATAAACAGCGACGTCACAAACGTGTAAAGATCCAAAACCTGTTTTTTTTTCCCAGCCGGGATTCGAACCCGGGACCTCTCGCATCGTAGTCAGATGCGCTAACCGCTGCGCCACAGAGGTTTTTGTAAATGTTATGTTATGTAATTGATATTTCTTCTTCTTGTGGTGCGACTAAATTGAAAAGAATTTCTCTCTGCAATTTTGCAAGTTTGGCTGGGAAAAATTGCTTTTAGTAATAGGGCTGCCAATTGTAGCATGAACCTTTGTAAATATTTTGTGTTTTTGTTTTTTCCAGAGCGCAATAAAGAATATTTTTATTCTTAAATTTAAGAAGTCCTAAGACGAATAAAAATACGTGCAATTGCAATTTTTCGCCGCTAAAATCGCCTTATATGGCAACACTGATATCTTAATTTAGTTAAGATCTGTTTTAAGACCGACCTAAACCTCATTGAGTGCCGTTTTAGTAAAATCGTTTTTTTTAACAAAACCGGAATTCTTTAATACATGTTTTACAACATATTGCCCGATTTCACCACTCCATATGTTGATACCCAAGCTAAGTTTCCTGATAAAATACGTAGTACATATAAAGGGGGCACCCATAGATGAGAGCATCGAATAAGGTCTGATTTACATTTGCTGTATTTTCATGCCTCTTAGCATGCTTTTTTTAGCATGCTTTCCAAAGAGGTAAAATAAAATAGGGAAGGCAAAAACGTTTGCCGATTCATAATTCTTATTGCACACCATATATTATAAAAGTACTTTAAAAATATCTTAAATATATGGTAAACCACCCACCATTACTGATTCATTATTTCAATAAGTACTTATAAAAGAAATTAGCGCCTCTATTCTATTTACCTCTTCGTAAAGCATGCTTAAAAAGCATGAAAACAAAGCAAACGTAAATCAGGTCCAAGTAAAAATACTGAAAAAGTAAGTCTAAAATTCGCCATTGGCACAACGTCTAAATCCATTTATAATCCACCTAAACATCATGAAAATAAGACACAAAATTAATCGCTAAGACAAGAACAGAAAAGCTAGCGAAGAGATGAACCTCAACCCATTGGGCCATTCCACATTCAAAAACACACCATCCAAAGAATAACCACTCTATAATACTGGCCGAATTATCGCAATAAAGTCCTAAATAGTTTGAACGGGCATGTCCTTGTCACACTAAAGGCCCTTACAGCCTTTGGCGTAATCTAATAGCCCTGGCTTCCTTAGAATTACCAATTAGATCCTTATTGGGTGCGCGGGTATTGTGAGGAAGCCACGATCTCTGCGAACACGGGCGGTGGATTCGATTCCCATACGCCACTCGACAATTGGATGGAAATTCGGATAGACACAGTTTTGTAAGGATTTAATAAGGAAGCATTTGATACAGGATTACGAGGTTAAGCTAAAACTTCAAATAAAGCCGTTTATATTCGTTGTTGTTGTTGTTACACTTTCGTATTATTTTTCAGGAATTTATTTCAACGTAAAGAGTTTACATTCTGTTTGTTGAATGTCAATGTACTCATAATGTTAATGTTACCCACTGCTTTGGGGTGGAATGTAGTGGAGAAAAAGGCAGCGAAAAAAACTCCACTCTGACCATCTCTTCTCAAATCTAATAATATTTAATACAAATTTGGTGTGAATGTCCATCTACTTTTCCATTTTGTAAATATTATGTTAACGTTATGTTACCCGTAAATCTATAATACTAATATTATGTTAGAAGCTGTCAGTTTGTCAAGACGCATAAAAAAAAACAAATGTCAGCTATTAATAGTACCTATATCAGATTTTGAGTGACGAGTAATCCGGAGCTTAGGTTTATTTTACCAGCAACCCTCACTAATAAAATGTAACGTATTGTTGGTATTCAAGAAACATATCGACAGAGCATCCAGTGGCAACTTTGCTGATGTTAGATGAGTGGAGGGACCACCTCCTCCCTCCTCAGATAGATCGCTGCAATGCGTGGGAAATTTCTAAGTGCAACATCGTAACTAAAGACAGGAACTATAACACATTTTCATTCTACTGCAACGTTTCAACGTTAATATTAAAACATCAATAACTGAGACTCAAACATTTTCTAGGTAGTATAATTTTATGGTCAGAGAATTACCACTTATAGTAGCCATACGGAAGCAAGGACAAAATAATAATACGATATATTATCTGACCAATAAAACACTATACCCTTGAATTTTGTTAGGGACACTATCCCGGCCATATTAGATTTCGTCCTTATTTGCCAGTTAGGCTAAACAATCCCCTAACCACCAACTGCGTCACTGTACGTACTGTGGACAGCAAAAGTAAAATGAAATAAGCCGGCCAAGTGCCATACTCGCGCGCACAGGATTCTGGAATGCTCACCATAAATATAATATGTATGTATAGGTATACATTTTTGTTTCAAAAAGTGCTTCATTTCAGAGGATTCAGGATCTTTAGCGAAAGTACGATTAATACTTCGAAGGGTTTTAAATACTAAAATGATTACAAGATAATCGCACCATCTTTGAAACGTAATTACGTTAGGTCAAAAACAATAAAGCCTAAAATTATACACAGGAACTATCTTTCTTTTCTCATTGTATTTCGTTATATTTATTTATTAGGCAATAAGCCGTAATATCGCATAGTTTTTTGAAAATACTCTACTCTTTCTCTATAACTGGTGTAAAGTAAAGTTTATATCTACTTATCCATCGTTAAATTAGAGTATACTAACTTTAATTTAATTAAAATCATCACAAAAATGTTAAAACGAGCCGTTAAAAAATCTGTTTTAATGTTTAGACGTTTTAAATTTATTTTCCTCTATCAAGCACTTTTCTCCCAACCAGTACCATCCACCGACGCGTCGGCCGCCCGCCCTATTTGGCATTTGGTGACAATTAAAGCGGCCACGCTTGGTGGCGGCGCAATCACGAGCGATATTTGCATGGCGCGACGGGACGGGGGCTTTTGCCGAGTTCCCTAGCCTTGTGGAGCTGTTTCGAGAATTTGAGCTTTGTGTTCGACTACAAATACAATTTGATGCTAGGATTCTACGGCTTCATTTGTCTATTTAAGTTTGCATGATTGGCGACGATTTATAACATATTGCAGTTTTATTTTATTCTTGAGAAAATTTTTGAAAAAAACTTCAGTCTCGGAAATTGCAATCGAAAATTATTTTCAATCAAAATATGATAAACTGATGAAGTGGTGGTGGAGTATGGCCTTTACCTTCGTCGGTTAAGAGACCCGTGCTCCTCGGTGGGGACATAATGGGTTAATGATGATGATGATGATGATGATAAAGTGTAAAAAACATGTTATTCTTGAGAAAAAATTTGAAAAAATCTTGTCTCGGAAATTGCAATCGAAATTTCTGTGATGCCTGGTAATTAAATGCTAATTTTGGCATTTTTTTCACAATTTAGCAATCATATCTATTATATAATTTATCGATACGACTAAGGAAAACAACCCATCATAATATACTTCGTTTCGTACAAACATCGTTTATTCGTGCTGTAAACTTTATTAGTTTTTTCTAAATCAATTATTTTGAACTAAAACTTTCGTAACCATTATATCGTCACATTATTAACTTGATTGCTGATTCACTTCGCGCTGCAAATCACAGCGAAAATATATATTTTTGTAATTTTTTTCTCTAAACAGTGCCTAAATTCTTTCCAGAGCTTGCCCTAACCACGAGTCGGCAGCGCTACGGTCCGCGCGCCGCGCCGCTACCAGCGAAACCGCGACAAATTACCTCTACTTAGCCATTATAAAATAAAACACGCCGCTCGGCAAGTTGATTAGTCGAATGCCGTTAAAATGGGAGCCCGTGGTAATGGCGCGTCGCTTCCTAGTGATGGCCTTTCTATTGCGGACGAGTTCTGAAGTGAAATTGAATGGCGATGGCTGTCAAACGATCTTTGTATGGCGTAAGTGATAGAGTTGGATAAAAATATAGGTAACTGATATCTCTTCCTAGAGGAAGGTATGGGCCATACTCCACCACGGGGGCCAAGTCCGGATTGGTGGAGGCTTGTAAGACTGGTGGCTGGTCTTACTGTCAGAAGTTTCCAAGCCGCCCGAATGCCTCTGAATTGGCTTAACGACTGCCATCTGTCGACGGCAGCCGGCACAAACTGCTTAAGGTGCTTGCGAAGCACGGAACCGCTCGGAAAAATGCCACTAGCGTTAGCGATAGAACGGTCACCCATCCATGCACTAAACTCGCCCTAGGTTGCTTAACGTTCGTGATCGTTTATGATTACTCAGGTCCCGGTCACCTGACATCCGCATACGAGGGATTCTAAAGAAGTATAGAGTTTCTAAAAAAAAAATCGCCGCTAAACCACTGTTTTATGAAACTGACTGTAAAGAAAGGAATTCCAGATTTTTAACTCCTTCTTAACAGTGTGTTAGTAGGATCAACCTTTTAAAAATATCAGCGTAAGCCCTTTAAGTTTTACTTGACCTTCTTGAAAAACCTCTTTCAAATCTCTTTCAGGGAATATAGATCATTACCACAAAACCTTTTCTTGGTAAATCTCTGAAATCTAGCACCAAACTGGAAGTCGTAAACCAGCTCCAATAAAACGCAAGATTATAAATAGAACATCATCATTCAGTAAGGGACCATCTTTATCGCGCATTGCATACAGTGATAAATGTCAGATCCAATTTCATATCGCATGAATGTGATGCGTTTACTTGCGAGATTTTGCTTAGTTAAATGTTGTAAGGGCTCTTTCAGATTGTGTTTGAAATAGATCCACCGATATTTGCATAGAGAATCAGATATGTATTAAGACTTTCAAGTTTTTTGGCAGTACTAAAACACATACGTAGGTTAACATACATAACATTTACATACAGGCACGTAAATTGACCAGCGAGCCACAAGATGGACAGACGATCTCATCCAGGTGGCAGGAAGGCGCTGGATGCAAGCCGCTTCCAACCGGTCTTTTTGGAAATCCATGGAGGAGGCCTATGTCCAGCTGTGGACTTCTTGTGGCTGAATGATGATGATGATGACATCAATTGCTTCTGGCCCCATACTAGGATACCCTGTGTCGTAAGAACCAGAAATAGTGACATCACAAACATGTAAACATCCAAGACCTGGGGTTGTTTTTTACTCCAGTAGGGATTCGAACCTCGGACCTCTCGCAGGTGCTTTAACCGCTGCGCCACAAAGGTCGTCTATGGGATCTTCACACAACAAGCGGGAATCCTGAGACGATAAATCGTAATAATAAATGAAAGGTTAAACTCCTAGGCCACTTTTAGAGCTCAGTTACGTCTTTTATATCCAAGACTTAGCACCTTGGCAGTCGCCACAACGAAGAATGGATCTGCACACACCTTTACAGAATGGTATAAAGGCGTTAGTTCACCTACGATTTTATTACACTTGCATTGAACATCAATCCGCGGCATAAAAGCCTGTATTCAGAGTGTAATTTCTTTTCGTATAAACCTAAGATTTATGGCTTGGCTTAGCAAATTCTCGGATATCCGTGATATGTAGATCTAATTTTTTTTTTTAGGTACGGTTATGTGTTATTTATCGTTGCGAGTTGTTTCATACACATTTGAATTATCTAAGAAACATATTTGAAAAGTTTCCAGTATTTTTGTCCGTTTTCCTCTATTATTAATGATCTAGATTTTTAAATAGACACCTAGTTTTACTTGTAGCAAATTGAAGAAATTAAGAAGTTTGATTAATGTCAATGTACTGTGATCAACATAGTATTAGTATAAAGTTAACGTTCAGTCGCGTTTCTGGGTTAATTTTAATATGTTTTTTCATTTTTTCAATTTACTCTGCGATGTTAATATAAAGGAGTTAGGTATATTTTGTTTGCTGTCTTTTAGAGTTGGTTATCAAGTCAAGGAAGACTTCTGGTTTCATAATTGTATCACAATAGTATCAGATAAACACACGCCAACATCGCGCCAGATAAACTTTCCACAATACAGCCATGTGATCATTCGTTTGGCATTCCTTGTAATTCATGTGACAGTAGCATAGCACGCAAATTTCCATAGTAACACTTATTCCAAAACCCCGCTGGACGCATCCGGGCAAAAAAGTCGCAAAGCAAAATGTGTCATTTCCCCAAACAAAACGAAAAGCATCACCTCATTAAACTAATTAACCAAAAAACACCAGCAGTGCACAGACCACGCTTTAGCGTGCGCGGGAGCCGATTTGGCTCACAGACTAGCAATCAGGCCACCTAAGGCCCTTCGTAGACGGGGCGATTTTTGCATCCAATTATTTGAGACACTGTAGATAGATAGATAGAATATTCTTTATTGTACTCATAAATTATCCAATTGTATTCAATTCATATTTGGAAGATAAAGATAAACATTTACATACAGGCACATACATTGCTTCTGACCCCACACTAGGATACCTTGTGTCGTGGGAACCAGAAAAAGCGACATCGCAAATATGCAAACATCCAAGACCTGGGTTTTTTTGTCCCCAGCCAGAACCTGGGACCTCCCGCATGGTAGGCAGATGCGCTAACCGCTACGCCACAGAGGTCGTCTTCCCTGGTCTGTCAAAGATATCTGGCGACACAACGTATGAGACTGATTTACCAGTGCAGAGCACCATTTCCTTATTTGCATTGCCCTGCTTCGACTGAATCGCTACTTTAGATAGGTAGTGCAGAATTGTACCTATATTTTCATACCGATAAAGTAATTCAAGTAATTTCTTACAATCATCATCATCATCAGCCATTTGACGTACATTCGCTTATGGTTACAAGTATAAAGCCATTTATTTAACCAAATAAGTGCTTTTGAGGTGCCTTTTATAAGACCTTGGAACAATGGCTTCTTGACAATCTCTGTGGCGTAGTGGTTAGTGCATCTACTTACCATGCGAGAGGTCCCGGGTTCGATCCCCGGCTGGGGAGAAAAAAAAAACTCCAGGTCTTGGATGTTTACACTTTTTGTTTTTGTGACGTCGCTGTTTCTGGTTCCCATTTTTTTTTTATTTTATCTACTAGGAAACCAACAGACACTGTACAAAACAAAACAGTGTATGAAAAAGTTGCTACATAAGGCCTAATAATAGGTTAACATTAAAATACTTATGAAAAATCAATACACGTTACACGAGAAATTACTACTGCATACAGCTAATAAAGACTGCGGAACATTACCTAATTAAGATTTTTCCCTTATACTCCTGAACAGATGGTTTCATGACACAGGGTATCCTAGTGTGAGACCAGAAGCAATGTATGTGCCTGTATGTAAATGTTTATGTAAATGTTTGTTATTTTCAAGGTCAGCCCTTACGTCAGTTAAGGTCCGCTCTATCGGGTCAATCGTTTTGAAAACCTCGGAGTAGAATTAATCGGCCTACTTCCTACAGTTGCGGTCATAAGTGGTAGCGCCCCAG
The DNA here is from genome assembly GCA_947310845.1 of Yponomeuta plumbellus. NCBI lineage: Eukaryota > Metazoa > Arthropoda > Insecta > Lepidoptera > Yponomeutidae > Yponomeuta > Yponomeuta plumbellus. Next base: position 20,800,879 of record OX371194.1, on the reverse strand, counting down.
GACTGAATAGGTTAAATCGTTCCCAACGGACGCAAAGACATTCGATGACTTTATCCAAAGTCGTAGCGTCTAAAAGTGTCATGTCTGCCGCGGCCCTACCAGCGATTGGGCCCGCTGACTGCGTATCAGATGGCCCTTGGGCTCGCTAATGAAAAGCAACTTGTTCAGTTTATTAACGCTAATGTATGCAGCTAAGATGCTCTAGTCGATTGCTCCAGGGAAATGTCAGGCCAGGCAAGGGGTGGATTTGAGTGAGGTTTGCATTCGTGCGCTTCTAGTGGGTGTTAGTCGGTACGGAAAGAACCAAAGTTAGTTATCAAAAGATTCTATTAATATTATGTAAAGCTGTTTTTTAGTATTTCTTGCCATAACGGCAAAAGAAATATGTACATCATCTGTGAAAAGTTCAACTGTCTTACCAGGCCTGTTTCACTACACGTGTCGGTATCGAACGCGTAAGTACATGCGGCGACCACTCCGGAGTGGCAAATAGGTACGAATTCAGGCGCCAGAAGAGGTAAGAGTTACGCAGTAGAAAGAGAGGCAACATGTAGGTGAATATAACGTAGCTTTTTTAGCGCCGTGCGATCTGAATTGCACCTAATTGTATTGCTGCTAGAGTCCCTTTTTCTTTAATTGATTTTGCGGAGTGAATCTTCTGCACCTGTACCACAGAATACATAATAGTACAGGTACAGAAGATTCACTCCGCAAAATCAATGCTGTACTATTATATATTCTGTGGTCTTATTATCATGGTTCATGTCATGACATACAGCCTGGTGACAGACGGACGGACGGACAGCGGAGTCTCAGTAACAGGGTCTGTGTTACCCTCTGGCTACGGAACCCTAAAGCTGACCAAACCAAATCAACTGACGTAAACAAGATTTGTTTTTTGTATGAAGGATGGGTCACCGCCTAGGACTAACGCTAGTAGCATTTTCCCGAGCGGATCCGTGCTTCACAAGGCACGCTAAGCAGTTGGTGCCGGCTTCCGTCGATAGATTGCAGTCGTTCAGCCCAGCGGAGGCCTTAGGGGGGCTTGAAAACTTCTGACAGTAAGACCAGCCACTAGTCTTACAAGCCTCCACCAATCCGGACTTGGCCCCCGTGGTGGAGTATGGTCTATACCTTCCTCAGGGAAGAGACCCGTGCCCCTCGGTGGGGACATGATGGGTTGATGATGATGAATAATTAATCATTTACACCATGTAAGTTGAACTTGCACTTGGCCGGTTTTATCACAGTTATTATTATTCTATGTGCATTATTTATTTACACAGTTTATAGTAATTTCTCATTACAGTTGAATCCTTGCGTAAGTCTCAGAATTTTCACAACTCGTTTCGTAATTTAAAACCGTAGATTGTCAATGCAATGATCAGTGTGCAGTTGAGGTACTATGAAATAACTATATAGATTTACCAAATGTTTGTTCGACAATCGCACTAACGCCGCTGGCAATAAAAGTTACGGTAGCAGAACCGTCGCCCGACTGTTGCTCTCTGTACAGACGCACCCGAAAGTCTTAAATCCACGAGTTCAAGTGTTCTGGTTTTAAACCGCTGAGTTATATACAGGAGGCGACTTTTTCACCGCGTATTTGGTGGTATCATAATTTTCTTGTCGCCGCAGTTGTTTTTGTGGCGGGCGCGGCCCTTTTTTGATTCGGACGATTATTTCGCTCGGCATGCGGGGAAACGTCGCTTTTGTTTGTGACTGTATTTACTTTCCTACAGCGTTTTTTAGGAGTTGAGGTAATTGTTTGTGCCATCCTTTTTGCGCCTTTTTTACTTTCCGGAGCTGAATCTGTATCCTACTTTCGACGACCTCTGTGGCGCAGCGGTTAGCGCATCTGCCTACCATGCGTGAGGACCCGGGTTCGAATCCCGGCTGGGGACATAAAAAAACCCCAGGTCTTGGATGTTTACATGTTTGTGATGTCACCTGTTTCTGGTTCCCACGACACAGGGTGTCCTAGTGTTGGGCCAGATTTCTGCACTTAGCTTATTAAGAAGGCGTTGGCATGTAGCAAGCGTTAAGGGAGTACCTAATGCAGACACGGATTCCCTCACGATGTTTTCCTTCATAATTAGCAAGTGGTATTGCTACTACAGTTTCATATACGTAACATAGAAAACAAAGCCATTGTTACAGACCGGGATTCGAATCCACGACCACCCGAATGAGAAACTGGCATTCTAGCTCTCCGCTGCCCCCGCTATGCGAAAAATTGATTGACATGATCGTAGGAAAAGGTAAAGATTGAGTCTTCTCCTTCTCAATCGGTAATTTTTCTTACGTAGCCTCTATAATAGTGTCCCACTGCTGGGCAAAGGCCCCCCAGTTCAGTCCCCCCCCCCCCAAAAACATCCCCTCAGACCACTCTGGCAGGTGGGTGCCGGCTGCCGTTGACAGACACTGCTTAACGTGCCTTCCGAAGCATGCAGCTCGGTCGCTGCAGGCTTGGTTGATTATATTATACTATAAGGCACACTAATCATTTAACAGGATAATACATAAGTAAAATAATGTACAAAGGCGATCTGTAAGATATTTCTTCCAGCCAACCTTGAAGAATCGGAGAAGCAGTAAAAAACAAGTCAATAAACATGTAACAATTAAATAAATTACTTAAATAACATTTACATACATTGCTTCTGGACGAACCCGGGACCTCTCGCATGGTAGGCAGATGTGCTAACCGCTGCGCCACAAGGTCGCCACAAAACGTCATAAACTACAAAATCCTGAACGACCTGTTACAGGAAAAAAAAACAAATACCGAATAAACTGCATTAATGTTGATCTTCTATTTACTGCACAAAAAGTAATGTCATACGAATAAAATTATACTATACTCCACAAAGCAAGCTCCTTAATCTAATGGTCCATGTGTTCCCATTTGTTTGCGCGTTATCTTCAATAGCTACCCTACCCCACTTCTGCCCTACCCTATGAAGATGAAGGGAACCGTTTTCGCTTATTGTTTCGCTTACCTCTAGCCACGCGCATTGACCAATGAGATACGAGTATTTGGCTCCCTAGAAGTTCGACTCGTGGAACCGAGTATATGTCAAGGGTCTATTGGTAATAGCACAGAATACATAAGAGTACAGGTACAGAAGATTCACTCCGCAAAATCAATTAAAGAAAAAGGGACTCTAGCAGCGATACAATTAGGTCCAATTCAGATCGCACGGCGCTAAAAAAGCTACGTTATTATTCACCTACATGTTGCGTCTCTTTCTACCGCGTAACTTTTACCTCTTCTGGCGCCTGAATTCCTGTCTATTTGCCACTCCGGAGTGGTCGCCGCATGTTCTTACACGTTCGATACCGACACGCGTAGTGAAACAGGCCTGGTAATAGTAATAAGCCTTCTACAAAAAATATCTCGAAGTAATTAAACCGAAAAGCACGTCCCTGAAATATTGGCGAACGGTCGGCAGTACATACAGCGCCACCAAGTTATCTGTTCAGGTGGGCAAAATTGTAACTAACTAACTAATTGTAAATCCTGTTTCCCATTTTTTGTTTTATTTATTCACTTACTAAGATTTATAGATATATTTTCGTTACAAATAAAAAGACGGGTTAAAATATTCTCATTTTTCAAGGTAAATTTCTTAAATCTTACTACTAAATTCTCCACTAGCGCCGCTATCAACTGAACAGATAAGATGGTGGCACTGTAATTACAATATTTCGTCGCGACCGTTGTCAAAAATCATTTGCATCGGCGGCAGCGTCAAGTGGCCTGTCGTATATTGGCTCAGCCAATCAGATAAGTGGGAATCGGTAACGGCTTTCTTTGCGTACAGTTCGTAAGAGAAGTGTTTCACGTAAATTACGAATATTTTTGCATGAAGGCTTTTAGTCGGTGTAGCCGTAATTAGACGTAATTGTAAAATTAATTATAGTTTTACCACTATTATGAATTAAAACTTTTTATTCACGAATCAAAAAACATAGTCAGCATTTGGCTGACGTTTGTAAATAAATAATAAACTCACGCCCGTTATCCCCGAGGGGGTAGGCAGAGGCACCAATCACTAGAACTTTGCCCACGTTTTACCGAGTTTATTAGGTCCCAACGTGGCAAGTGGCAAGCTTGTCGCCGTTATCGACGTGTGCTGACGTTTGTGAAGTTTGCTTCAGCGAATTAAGTTGCCAATTCTCCCTGCGGTTGCATGGTAGAAAATAGATAGAATGCCATAAATAGAGCGAGCCCCTGACAGTCAACACAGGTAATATTGCGGGCATCTGCAGTACGGTGTAGAAAAAGTAATTGCTTTTATGTTCTCTACGTTCTTCTCTATTTCTCTTATTCCATTTCTTCTACTTACTAGAATAAACTTCCACTTCTGATTGCTACTCTTTGTTGTTGAATTGCTGTTTAAAACCGATGTGCAGTATCTTGATTGTAACTCAAATAAGATTTATGCAAAATTCTCGACACAACATTCAATGTAAATGGCCATTTAAATGATTTTTCATAAGTAATGCAAAATATCGTATTTCCTTTTACTAACGAGTATAAAGTTCCACCACAAGGTGTTTTTACTCTTTTTAGTCGAGTTTCAGCTACTTGAACCAATTTCTTAATTTTATTCGAAATTTTTGACACAAAATTTAAATGTGATTTAAAAATGTCATGCAAAAGAAGTTATTTTCATTTGCTTACGAGTATAAATTTCCAGTTCTGATTTCTACTTTAATCTCAAGTGCCTCCAGCACTTGACTGTACATTGAAATATGCCAGAGCGCAAACCACACGCAAACCACAAGGGAATTCGAAAAACTCACAGGTATCGATCTGTAGCTGTATTTTACTTGACCTTTTAAAATAAAATAAAACTGAATTAAAAATTATCGGTAAAAACGCCCCCAGCTTGTTGCGCAATATTGAAAAACTGCTAACAAATACTTGAACATACTGTAGTGTGTGACATATATCGTCGTAAATATTTCAACGAAATTCCATGCGACGAAACGTTTGGCGACGAAACGCCGTACAAGTGCATCAAATCGATAGTCTAATTTGAACTCTACACCCATTGTTACTAAGAGCACAATTGTTTCAAGACTTTACCTCCAATATCGTAAAGCAAATTCGATTTCTTTCGGCCAAAGTGGGCGTAAGGTTTCGCGGGTCGCTGACCTTTGCATTAAGGCTTCATAAAAACGAAATCTGCCGCCTAAAATAAACCTTTTGATCGGGCAATTTGAGAGATAATTATTATTTTTGTTTCATTAAAAATGCTCGAGCTCCGCTTGAGGACAGACTTGGCTGGACTTTACTAACTTCTTTTTAAGAGAGTGTGTTCATTAAAATACAAAGTAGTACTACTGTTGTAAGTAGAAACAGTGACACAAAAAGTATAAGTCGCCCGTCAATTACCCAATTACACAAAAACCCCAAAAAAACACACGCCGAGCTCTTTTTAAAATTATTAATTTATACGACCAAAAATACTTTTACCGAAGCCGCAATAAATAGGGCTCGGGACAGACGAAAGCCGGTACACAAGGCATAAATACTATTCCTGACTACTCGAAAACCGCCTAACCGCCATCGAGAATTTAGCCAGAAGCATCCGTAACTTCTAAGCTACTGAGTCGATTTTTCCTCGTCCGGCGGTCCGGAGTTGCGTTTGTTGTATGGTGCTGTCTGGGCAAGACAATGCCATATCGTTTTTGGACACAAGTGGAGGTGACAGGCAGTCCGGTTGAGTTTTCGGGGATTTAAATGCGCGAAATTGTGAGTCGCGACTCCGACACCACAATGCTCGTGAAAATGGTAATGTTGTGATCTGAGAGGCAGAGATGGATCGCGGCGACGTCGATACGACGACTGCATTTTTATACAGGCTGCGCTTTTGGGTTTTAAGCTTGATGTTGTCTAGGAGTCAGTGCTTCCACTGCGATTTCTTTGTTATTGCATTATGAATACTGTCCAAGATATGGACGTTAAATAAAAGATGACTTGCTTTTTTAATGTATAATAAACGAATTAGATTATGTGCAAAAATCGAAAATGCGTCCGTTCGTAATCCAAGATAGGTGCAAGTGTCCGGTGGCGGTGCGCGGGCGCGGGACGGGGTCCGCGAGCTTGTCCCCCTTTCCCTGGTCCTTCCCCGCGGTCGTCTGCGCGTATACGAAGCATAAACAAATACATAAAATATAGGTGAGTGTCTGAGTTATTCACTTGAGCGCATGAAATCGCAATTGCGCGGTGGGCACGCGTGATGATTAAACCCATACTCTCTCTCTCTCTCTCTCTGAGAGAAGGCCCGTGCCAACGGACTGACAATGGGACGTTTATAGTGCCGTCATAAGAAGAAAGGCCATAACTTCAATTTTTACTAGTGTGAAAGTGTAAACTGTATTTAAATAAATAACACTCATATTGAAGAAAATAGCTTATGAAATAATGAAATAATAAAAACGTCAAGTTAGCAGACATGCCTGAAATTTAGTTTATCACTTAACATCAGTTTGCTCGAAATCAAGTTCATGTTAGTTATGGCCTTTTTTATTATGACGGCACTTACTTACTTACTATTACAATTTATCTATTTAGTTTTTGAAAGTCATAGCATATTAACCAATCACTGTATCACACGTTTTATAACTGACAAGAACGGCAGGTTTTCTTAAATTATTTACGAATAGTGGCGAGGTGACCAAGACCTACATTCTGTTCATACATTGTAGTACCATGACCACTGGATGATCACTGTGATTAAGTTTCATTGCCGCTTCTAGTCTATGCACGCACAGATATCAAACCTTCTAGGCGTCAATGGTATGAAAGAAACAGGTCACGTGACTCGACCGTGTATCTGTCACCGTACTATAATGCACTAATAGAATCTAGTCTAATCAAGTCACCTGTTCCCCTCTAGAATGGTTGAGACTGGTGACGGGAAGTTTGCCTGGGAGGAATTCATTTCAGAAAAGAGATACGACCTAAGTATTAACATAACAACATAACATAACATTCACATACAGGCACATACATTGATTCTGGCCCCACACTAGGATACTCTGTGTCGTGGGAACCAGAAACAGCGACGTAACAAACATGTAAACATCCAAGACCTGGGTTTCTTTTTTATCTTTATTAGTATCGTCTTAAGCGGTTTACTAGCGGTTTACGAGCCGCTACGAGGACGTCGCGGTCGAGTGACGATTTCGCGACGTTTTCGTCGCGTGTTTGTATCGAAATAACGACGTACAATACCTCTGTAACGACATCTCACATTCATGTATCGTTACGCACTGAAGTGAGACTGGGCGTACGGGCAGGCGATTGTATGAGACAATCCAAATGACGTCCACGCTTTTATTCGCGGCGAATTCGTTGCGCGTCCCCAACGAATACGCTGCGCATGCGCCGCGTTTTCGTTGCGCGCCCGCTCCGCTTTGAAGACCCTCGCAATCCGCTAGTATGATTGTAGGGCCCTGGCAAACAGTCGCTAATTCCAACAAAACCTCTGTAGACAAGCATCATCATGTATATTTTGGACTCAGCTCTGCGCATTCGTTTTTGGGCCCCCAAACATTCTTTTTTCTGTTCTGGGCATGCAAATAGGGTTGCGGTCTGAGCGCTCACAAAGAAAGCCTTTTCTTAAAACTACAGACAGGGTTTTTTGTTTCATCTTTTTTCTTTTCGCTCTATCACTGATTCACAAACGCAATCCTATAAATTATACTGAATCGTTCTTACAGTGTGCAGTGGTAGCCTGGCGGTAGACAATCGGCCTCACTTCGTATCTTGCCGTGTACCATACATAATCGCACGTCTGTATCCCAGAGGGGTAGGCAGAGACCAGAGAGTGCCATCTGTCACGATCATCCTGACAAATCACGGTTGCGTTGGTTTGGAGAGGATGAAGGAAGAAAGACTGACGAAGCAATTATATCGAGTGAGGTGGAAGGGCCACTAAGCGATGCCCCAGGCGGACGTACTTCGACCAAACTGGGGAAGAACCCGAAATAAAAATGTAGTGAAGAATATTATTATTTTATCAATATTATTATTTATTTACCAATCCGGACTTGGCCCCCGTGGTGGAGTATTGCCTATACCTTCCTCAGGGAAGAGACCCGTGCCCCTCGGTGGGGACATGATGGGTTGATGATAATGATGATTTATTTAAAGAACTTGGCGATTTCTTCACATGTATGTTTTCGTGGAGTATTTTAGATGGCTTGGCGCTCATAAAACTAGAGCAATAAAAAAATACTATCATAATCATCTGCCTCAAAAAGAAACGTATAATCAATCCTACACTAGTTAAACCAGTTATCGGTGATTAGGATTGATTTTGAATCGTATACGCATTCAATATTAGTAATTATTGGTGATTTTGAATTTGGGCGCTTGGCCCAGTCGTGACCAATTGTGCAAATGTTAGACGAATCATAATTCATAATACGACTAGCTAGTTTCTAGAGTAGACTCGACTGACACCAAATATTAAGTACATTTACAAAATAAACGAAACTCAAGTATGCAACTTGGCCTCATCATCAACCCATTATGTCTCCACCAAAGGGCACGGGTCTCTTCCCTGAGGAAGGTATAGGGCATACTCCACCACTGGGGCCTAGTCCGGATATTGTCGGAAGTTTTCAAGCCGCCCTAAGGCCTCTGACTTGGATTAACGACTGCCATCTACCAACGGCAGCCGGCACCAACTGCTTAGCGTACCTTGCCACGGAACCGCTCTATGACTAACGCTATGATCTGTAAGAACCACAGAGGGTCTATATATAATGTAGGCAAGGAATAAGACCGGATTTTTTCAAATTCAATCCCTAAGGGGGCAAAAAGGGTTGCCAAAATTAGTATGGGAGGTATAAAGAATTTTGTCTAATTTTCTTGAAACTTAAAATAAATACTCTTGTACTAAATTGATTGAACACGTGTTTCGCCGTTTTTCTAAATACAACCACTAAGGGAGTGAACGGGGTTGCAAACTTTTGAACTTAAGTACACACGGACGGAGTCGCGGGCGAAAGCTAGTTTAAAATATTACTCTGTGAATAACTAACATAGCTGTGAAATAAAAAGTGTTCTAAGCCTGTTTAACCAACAGTAAAATTTAATGACACGCAAACTTAGTTCATTTCCACGCTCCAAGGACAATTAATCGTAATAAAACAATCGCATTGCAGGGCTCATATTCCCATAATGAAAATCAACATCTTAAAACTCCACATATACAAAGTACGGACGCATTTTAATGACAAATAATAAAATACCCTTTTACAGGCCTCGTTTATCGTTTATTTGCTGTGTTTGCGAAAACATTAAACTGTTTTTAATCCTTTTTTTCCTCTGTTAAAAGCCTACAATTGTGCATGTGCGTAATTAATCTACGTTTATTGCAAGTGGTATATTTTTAAATAACTTAGTGCATCGAAGACGAGTAAGTAAATGCTTGGAACTGTTAAAAATACCGAGCGAATTTTTTAGTGCTCTGCATTGTAGCTGGATAAGTTATATTGCCCAGAAGGTGGTCAGAATAACTTTGTCTGGAGCTGTAAGTATAATTAGAAAACGTTTAACTTTACGATATTTTTCCTATAAAACTTCAGGCATCGTGAGAAAACCTAAGCGAAAATGAAAGTAATTTTACGCCAAAACACACATCTAATACATAAAGATCTCGTAACTTTAGTGCTAGCATTAAGTTAGATAGTTGGTTGGTTTTTTATTTGTACTCGGTCACAGCGTGAGCACAGCACTAAAGTTGTTAAAAAAAGTTAAAATTTAGAAGAAGTTTAAATTGGCCATATCTCAAAAACCGTGCAACTTTTACTGAGGTCATGTTATGTTGGTTCGACTCCTCTTGAGCATGAGCAGGTAGACCTCCAGTGTCACTGTGACGTGTCATTTTTGGGACACGCTGTATAATTACACTGGCACAGTGGGAATCTTGCCTAAGAATTAGATTTGAGTGGCATTGCATTTATACCAAAGCACATTCCTTTCAAACTCTCCGTTCACATACCATTCACTGAAATAACTGTTATGAACGAAATAATTTCGAAACTATTATGTTTTATTGGAACTCGAGGCGGTTCGGCCCAACGGCTCGCAATGGTGCGTTAAGATATATCTTTAATGGTACTGAGGTATTGGGAATATTATTGGATCTATGAGTAGACTTTTTGAATACTTACTTTAATCTTGAACAGCTAAAAACGAGAATTAAGAAGGCGTTTTACTTATATCAAATGTCAAAATCGAAATATTACCTATAGTCTCGGCTACTATCGGATAGAATCGGATATATTCGTGTAATAGAAATATCGGAACTAATATGACATTTAATTTGTTAGTTACAGAGCAGGAAGTAGTATTACACTCGTGTGCTTTTGGCGAAAACCGGAGCCTACTCTAGAGCCCGAGGTATATTCTAAAAGCTAACAGACTGTATGTAATTGCTAAATAAAAAAAAATCTATACTTTGGTTTCTTTGTCCAACTTTAGAAGGAAAGCAGCCTATATAGGTACGTCCCACTATGGGGCAAAGGCCTTCTCTCAGAGAGAGAGTATGGGCTTAATCACCACGCGTGCCCACCGCAGATTGGCGATTTCAAAAAGAAATCATTGGTTTGTCAGGTTCAATCATGCCTCCGTGTGGAGTTTCTGGTCTTCCATCGGACGCGTCCCCCGGGTGGCGGATAGGGGATCGCCCTCCAGATATGGGGGGTACCGGCTTCGGCCGGCGCGGACCAAAACCAGAGGGAGGGGGACGTCCAGTGGCTTGCGCTGCTGGATGTCCCGCGGGGTCCACTATGGGCCCCGCACCCTTAACCCCACACTGAGTGGGGCCGGGGGCCTTCGGGCTGCGAGGAGATAACCTCTATAAAAAACACACGGTGGGGGCCCTCCTCTATGTTCCTCTGTTCAGCAGAGGGCGTAGAGGAGGTTGAGGGAGGGTCACAGACGGCAGGTTGAGGGAGGGTCACAGACGACCTGCCGTCCGACATCGTGACGGGAGAAGGGGGTGGGGGGCCCATGCCCCTTCTCCAGTGAGGGTGGGCCCGGCTCCTTTGCGAGTCGGGTCGACTCGCCGGGGCGCCGCTGTAGCATTCGCACTGTGGTTTACCACAAGCGAGATCCGGCGGCGCCCTATTGCACGAGCGACAGGACGGCCCCCGGGGTGTTTTAGGAGGTATGCCTCTCCTATTATTAGGAGAGGAGAGTCCGACACACGGCCGTCGCCCTCCCCCAAGGGTGGCGGTTATGGTGCACAAAGCATTTCACCCCGTCAACAAAAAAAAAAAAAAAGGTTCAATCATGCCAGGTTTCGAAGCCACAACCTTCCGAATGAGAAGCCGGAAGTCTACTGTTCCGCTAATAGCGCTACGATACTCTTTTGGAATATTATATACCAACTAGCTGACCCAGCAAACGTTTTTTTGCTATTGGAAAGTAGATAACAACCTATTCTCTGACATACCGAATATACATAATTATAAGATTTCATTAAAATCGGTCAAGCCGTTTCGGAGGAGTATGCGCACTAACACTGTGACATGAGATTTTTTTCTCTTTCAATATTTACACTTATTTAGGGCGCAACATTGAGCCAAAGAGAGAGAGAGTACATCAAACAAAAGCCCTTTGTTTTATTAAACAAAAGTTTTTTGAAGGGAAATGTTTCATTTGGTTCGCATATCTATTTTAAATTACGTCAATGCACTTAATTCAAAAGTGCCATTGATCAAAAGAACTTCTGGTCAACTACGTTTTACAGTAGTTCACTATGAACCTAAGGTCACCACAGCGATACCATACTGTCAACGAGATTACTATGGGTGGGTGGTCAAAGTTGCTTGATTCTTATTTTTTAGTAGCTAAGAGCTATAATGAAACTTGAAGAAAAGCGTAGGCAGTAGTTTGTAAGTTTAATTATAGCGCAAGAGCACAGAGTACATAGAAAATTGATTGTCCCTGTCATTTTACTACACTGTGTGATTTTACCTACTACAGAAGGTAAACTGTGGTCAAAAATTAAAATTGCGATATTTGGGTTGCAACCGCCAGGTTAAAGTGGGACTGGGCGGGCCATGTCTGCCGTATGAACGCAGATCGGTGGGCCAAAATTGCGACCAACTGGGTTCCGTAAAATGGACACATGGACAAGTCGCGGCCAACCAATGCGGAGATGGCGGAAGACCTAAATACATTCTTGCCGTGATGGTAGGAGGTGGCTGAAGACAGAGAGAGATAACATTAACATTTACATACCTGCTTTATGTGTTGGAACACAAGTAGTGGGCTGCTTGGGCAGCCAACACAAAAAAAGCTATGTAAAAAAATGCTAAACTGCATTATCGCGATCAATATGTAAGAGATCTTTCAAACAATCAGCCACTGCTGAACATAGGCCTCCGAAAACCACACCACTTCTTTCCATCCTCGGCTATTCTCATCTAGTAATTGCCAGAAATCTGGCTCAGATCGTCGATCTAACCGGTGTTCGCCCGCTGCGTTTGTGGTATCCACTCGAGGACCTTTGCAGCATGGGTGTCTTCGGCCATAGTGACCAGTCTAGGACCACTTTGGCTTGCTAATTTTATAGGCTACCGTCCTTGCGTGTACGTAATGGTAATATAAATCATAGTGTATTCGTAAAAAAGTAAAATATAATAAATTTATTTTATGCAATCGTAAATTGTAAATTGTAATCGAAAATCATGAGGGAGGCCTATGTCCTGCAGTGGGCTGATGATAATACGTTTTTACTGCTTAATAAGTTAAGCATCACCAATAAGAGTTACGCAAAAATTACATGGTTTATAAACTTGAAATCTAAAAATCCAAGTGCACTCTTACTTACAGGTAACCACAAAATGCATTACCAATAAAGTAACAACATAAAAGAGTGAGCAGTCCTAAGTAATAAAAATTACGGTACTTAATGATTTATGTAAGATAAGTTGAATGTTAACAACTATGGTTTATTCTATGGATTTCATTAGTTCATTTAAGTAATAGCTAGCTTTACTGACGTAAGTTAGTTAATATCTCTACATTGAGTTAACCTTCTGCCTGCTATAAAGTGCACACAACAATCCACTGAATTATAATTTTAAGCATGTTCCACTGAAAACGTTTATTAATTTGTACATGCTCAAACTGTTGTGTGGTAAATATATTCAAGTATTACTCGGTGTTGTATTTAAATAGGTTCTCAAAATGCTAAAGCAAGATTTGGTTGGCGTAAGGTTATTTCGCATAATGATCTATACTATAAATACGGTAGCCTCACAAATCATAGGTTGTAGGTTCTAATCCCGGCATAAACTTTTGTCTATATTGGTGTTCAAGTGGTCTTTGTGCAGAGATGTCATATTTTCAGAACGTAATGATAATTATGACACTTTCGTAAGCACTTGACATTATAACTATCGGATACAATTACTTAACTTTTTGTTTATCTATATATATCATGATCACAAAATCAATTGATATATATATATATATTTATATTATTGCTCGTGACTGTACTTATATCGGCTCTTTAGCGAAGGACAAGAGAATTCTTCAAACTTTAGTCAAACAAGCAAATAATTAGAAAATGTCCTTATCCGTCTTTTCGCAATATCGCCTCGTTCAAGTTATCTGTCAGGGATTATACCTGTGATGATAGACTTAGTAAGTAAAGTAGGGTTTACTAAGCCTCGAATTGATAAGTAGATAAGTAGAGTTGGATTGAGCCTCGTAACTTTGTTTAATGTATAGTAACCATATTATAGTTCGCTAACGATTTCTGCTTTTATATTTTCTTTCTTGTACTGCAACAGCAAACTCACTTTCAAAGACTAACGAGATTCTAAAAACGACACAATTCGATCAATCCGGAATAGAACCGGCTACCTCGGCATGACCTTTGAGTCGACTCCGATACCATCTCGGGCTGGAATTCCTCGAGTGCTTTAATTGCGATATTTACATTGATTTAGTACACAATCTATACGGAATAGGCCCATAGTCAGGATTTACGATAATTGGATGTCTATAATCACCTATGTGTGTAAAACTAAACTGTAGTCTACAGAAATTACTTTTAATAATAAGGCCGCTAATTGTACCTACTGTACTATATTATAGTCAAATCTCATAATGTTATGTCTGGTGTATATTCTATGGCTTAAAAACTTCTGACAGTAAGACCAGCCACTAGTCTTACAAGCCTTCACCAATCCGGACTTGGCCCCCGTAGTGGAGTACTAGCGGAGTGGAGTTTTTCTCCACTACAGACGGCCCCAAGGCAGCGGCTAAGATTATACATAACTGTATGTACATTGACATTCAACAAGCAGAATGTAAATTCTTTACGTTGAAATAAATTATTGAATTTTGAATTTTTATGGCCTATACCTTCCTTAGGGAAAGAGACCCGTGCCCCTCGGTGGGGACATAATGGGTTGATGATGATGATGACGATGAGGGTAAAGAAGATAACAGTCTCGTAGAATATTCTGTCTATCTGTTTTCTAACTAACTAGCTGACCCGGCAAACGTTGTTTTGCCAGGTAGAGGTATGAAAAATAGATAACAACTTATTCTCAGAACTACCGAATATACCTTATAAAATTTTAATCAAAATCGGTCAAGCCGTTTTGGAGGAGTATGCGAACTAACACTTTGACGCGACAATTTTATATATTAGATTAAACCAAAAATAAAACAATCAAACGGCCACATATTTAAATGAAATCAACTCAAATATAGTTATTCATAATAAAAGCAAAATCTTCACTTTAATAGATTTTGTAGTGAAGAAGCTAACAAAGAATCTCCACATGTATTGTGTTGAGAATAGTTCTAGCTTAATTAATAAACTTTCAAACTTATGGATGTGTTGAACGCTAGTCACAATTATCCTCTGAAAACAATTAATATTAATCTACTGTCTAACGACAGACATCTCTATCTTCTAAATATCCCCTCTTTTAGCTAAAAAGATAAGGTATTGACCCTGTATCGAATTCAAAGTACATTAGGTGTATAAGTGTCTATATTTTTTATCAATATTCGCCCATTGGCCGTAGGTAATAAGAACGAGCTTAGAGTAACCTGCAAGCCACTGTACAAGATTTACTCCATTACCAATTTATTCCAGCTTCGCGCCAGTTGTGCAAAAAACCGTTCAAACCTCCAATTAAACGATAGCGCAATTAGAAAATAATAATTACTGACGTCTCTATAGCTAATCGTTCGCAATTAGTGATCGATCTAGCAATGAATCGATTCGGAGGTTAAACTCCTTTTATAGCATCTCCTATTTACTACCCAATTTTTTTTAATACCCATATTCTTAAATGTTCTCCGAGATTGTGAAAAATGAGGTGGAGTTTAACAAAAACCTCGTTTGACGACCTCTGTGGATGGCGCAGCGGTTAACCCAGTTGCCTACCAAGCGAGGCGTCCTGGGTTCGAACGTCGTCGTCGACGTTGCTGTCTCTGGTTCCCACAACACAGGGTATACTAGTGTGGGGCCAGAAGCCATGTATGTGTCTGTATGTACCAAAATGTAAATGTAAAATTGTTTGTCTGCCAACGTTAGTGCATATTTTCATTCATCATCATCAGCCCACCTTTACCCACTGTTGAGCTTATCCCCATCACCACATACCTTGTGGTCTCTCGCCATTCCCATCCACGGGCCTGAACGAAACATTTATAACGTAAACATAACATTTACATACAGGCCATACATTGCTTCTGGTCCCACACTAGGATACCCTGTGTCGTGGGAACCAGAAACAGCGACGTTACAAACATGTAAACATCCAAGACCTGGGTTTTTTTCGTCCCCAGCCGGGATTCGAACCCGGGACCTCTCGCATGTTAGTCAGATGCGCTAACCACTGCGCCACAGAGTGCGCCACAATTTAACATTTTATACCATTTCTTAACAGAAATAATTAATTTCATCTTAAATTTTTGCTTTGACATTTTTCTTTAATTTACTTAACGATGGCGTTGAGGAATGGAATGTATAATTACAGAAAGATGATGAAAACGGGTAAAATATAGTAAAATAGCAGAACACATGGACAGTGGACACCAATAATATTAGAAAGATGACTGACATGAGAGAGAAACGTCAATAAAAAACAAAAATATGATTCCAAGAAGTCTTAATACATTTGTTGAAATGTATTAATTATATATTTACAATAATATATGGTTTATTGCTAAATTACACTGAACATTTTATATTAAAAGAAATAATAAAAATATTTCGTTCTAGTATTCGTATTTCAAATAGACAATTTTTTGAGCATTAATTTGTCTGATTTTAGGTGATTTTAACTAAAAAAAATATATTTTTTATATCTTTTTTTGCTTCAGTATCATGTAAATAACCACCCCTGAATCGGATTTAGCTGTACAAATCAACACCCAGTATGTATATTATTCAAAACAGCTCTTAATATCTCATCTCTACACAAAAACCTCACTCACACTTTGACATTCCAGCTGCGCGCGCGGTTATCACAAGGCGCAAATCGGATCTCCATTTCAAAATGGCGTCAATTAAACCGGACAATTAACGTTGAAAGCGGGTGTCCCGATGGTATCGCGCGACCCCGGGCTATCGGGTAGCGGGTTCGGGCTTGCTCGCTACTGTTTAGAATGTTACAGGCTTACAGCTATTCGTGATTTATAGCCGATAGCTTTGTTTGTTTTCACTCGCTGGGTAATGGGGCTGCTCTGACTGTGTGAACGCTCTGGCACGGATTCAATAACACACTTGAGCGTGTTCAAAACTTCTGCGTTCGTTG
The DNA here is from genome assembly GCA_947310845.1 of Yponomeuta plumbellus. Taxonomy (NCBI): domain Eukaryota; kingdom Metazoa; phylum Arthropoda; class Insecta; order Lepidoptera; family Yponomeutidae; genus Yponomeuta; species Yponomeuta plumbellus. Next base: position 20,784,049 of record OX371194.1, on the reverse strand, counting down.
GTTTCTGTGGTCTGCGCAAATATGATCACGTTTCTGAATTTTGTTAGCTGCTCAAATGGCACCCAATCCGTCTCCGCGAACTAAAATGTTCGCGGAACATCGTTAGATAGATGGCAGTCGTTAAGCCAAGTCAGAGGCCTCAGGGCGGCTTGAAAACTTCTGACAATAAGACCAGCCACTAGTCTTACTAGCCTCCACCAATCCGGCCTTGGCCCCCGTGGTGAAGTATCGCCTATGCCTTCCTCAGGGAAGAGACCCGTATCCCTCGGTGGGGGCATAATGGGTTGATGAAGATGATGATGATGAAAATAAAAAATAGTACCAGTACATCAATGTATTTTTAATGATGAAATTGCATTTATGCCAAATTTGAAGCGGATCTTATGAAGCTTGAAAATTAATACTCCTAAAAAAAATATTTATTCTTCAAGGCCGCCACTGCAACCTCATTACGACAAAAGCAGCCAAACAAGGAAATTTATTATTTATCAACATAACTAGTTGGATACCACAATATGAAATAGTGCCTCTGAGGCAGATAAAACATAAACCGGCTTGGTCTGTGACAGTCTATATCTCCTGCCGAATTTCTGAATTTATAATTGCTCTGTTAAAAATACTAAAACTGCAGCCTATATCTATACTTCTATACTTATACTTACTATAATTATAGCTAGTACTAAATTTGCAAACGGTACCAATTTTTCTACCGCTAAAGGTTTTTAATTCAGTTTAAAGTCTGAAAAAATGCCAAGTATAGATAAATGGATTATAGGTCTGAGAATAGATTGTTATCTATTTTTCATACCCCTAATTGACAAGGGTGGTCCACTAGTAAAATTTTATCTGTCAAAACAACGTTTGCCGAGTCAGCTAGTAACATACAAGACAAAAGATATCCACATATAGACTCGCAAAGGCATGCTTCTCTTTCTTCGAAGACGGTAATTAAATTTTTGCGGGCACATAAAGTTTATTATACATATTGGGGCCAGTCGGAGTCATTGACTCGACTCAGATATGTGACGAAAGGGAGACATCACAGAAGATACACTGACTTTTGTTTATTTTCTGCAAGAAAAAGGTCAAAAACTGTAACCTGAAATGTTTTCACAAGAATTAAACTTAAGAATGTAATAAAAGTACGAGTAACTTTACCAATACTTACTACTTGCGTACTTAGTTTGACTACATTGTGTTTTTATGACAATTTTAATAAATTAATTGAACATTATTTTAGTCAATCAACACATCATCATTATCATCAACCCATTATGTCTCCACCGAGGGGTCACATCCCTGAGGAAGGTATAGGCCGTACGGGGGCCAAGTCCGGATTGGTGGAGGCTTGTAAGACTAGTGGCTGGTCTTATTAGCAGAATATCTTATTAGACTTGCCATCTATCGACGGCAGCCGGCACCAACAATCAACACAAGACAATAAATTTACAGACGATGCCTCCACGCGTTTCCGAAATAAAGCCTCTTCACAGAGGGACAGACAGGGTTCCGTTTTTTTTGGACGTACGGAACCCAAAAAAAAAAACGGAAACTTAGCAAAAAAAATCATAATATGTATGAAAACTAATAAAATCTCACAGAAACGTTAGCCTAAACTCGAAACCGCGAAAGGAAAAGCGGAGACCTGATGTATCAAGTAAGCGATACCTCTGACAAGCCAAAACCTTTTCTATTCCGTACATTCAAAGCCGATAATTTCACTGAAATCCTGCAACCAATTGTATGGTCTTTTGGTAAACTTAGCAGTCCAGCAAATAGTAAGAATATAAAGTTCACCAGAACTCTCTCTTGATTCCGATAGTAACCAAAGCTCTATAAAGACCGGTAGGGAAAAATATGATTTATTACTAACGAGTTAACGCGGCTTTTGCTGTGCCTCGTAAGGTGTCAAGTATCAAGTTTCGATCACACTTCGCCAGGTGTCGCTGTTGGCCTTGTCTTGAGTGACTTTTGTTTTAGACGTTGAGTGACTTGTGAACGTACAAAGTTGTCGAAAAGTTTTACACTTTTTCTGAATACAATACTGCCTATATCACAACGACCCTTATATGCGTAGTCTCTACTACATTACGTTAAGATCGACTTTGCGACTAAAACTAAACTGATTTATGCATAAACAACAAAAAACTTATGTCTCAGAAACACGTTAAGTAGAACTATGTACAAGTAAATACAGTGGCGGGGAGTCGCTGGATGTGATCGGCACAAGACCGAGAAGCTTAGAAACCATGAGAGGGTCTTGCAGTGGGCGTCAAATGACTGATGATGATGATGGTAATGATGATGATGATCATGATAAATAAGGTATGACTTTATGATTTACATAAAGTTTTTGTTATTATGCTTACAACTGCAGTCATAAATTAAGTAATAACTAATTCTGATTACCTAACTAATTACCTACAAATTTCATTAAACAACAGTTTCTCCATTATTTTGAAAAAATACCTTGATTACATTGATTTTGATTTACTCAAAAGTTGTACCTCTTATAAATATTTTGATTTAAATAGGGCCACAATAAAGTGGTCGCCTTATATCAGACGAAAGTTGTATGAACACAAAAAGGCTCACACATTGGATCACAGGAAGCGTATTTTCGAAGCTCAGAATAGAGCATTCGAGGTCATATCAAACCTTTTCTTGTGTGGGTCTTTTTGGACTGCACTTTTTTGCCTGGCCACATAAAAGGCGTACGGGCTAAAGGGTTAAATGCATTCATGCGCGTGAGATTGGAAATCTGTCTTGCAGAACGTATCAATGGAGCTTGTGTTTCACAATGCAATTTTTAATTCAGTTTTTTATTCGGTATTTGTATCGGAAATTGGGGGAAAAACAATTTCTGAGGGTCTGTTTTATAAAACCACAATTCGTTTACTGTAACAATTCAATGCATGTCATAGTAAACTACGATTTGTTGTATGTATGTGTATATAATAATCGCAAATAATTTATGAAATAACATAATAATAATAGTTCTTGTTTCTGGTTCCCACGACACAGGGTATCCGAGTGTGGGGTCGGAAGCAATGTATGTGCTTGTGTGTAAAAGTTTATATTTTAATATAGTGTAAAGTGTGTGCCTCCACCAATCCGGACTTGGACCCCGCGGTGGAGTATGGCCTGTGCCTTCCTCAGGGAAGAGACCTGTGCCCCTCGTTGGGGACTATAATGGGTTGATGATGAAAGTGTATGTATTAGAAGTCTATGTATTAGGTACATTGATATTACAATACTGGTAATCTGTAAGTAAGTAATTTATCTTTTTTTTCTTAAAACTCCTCTAGCTCTACCCCTTAGGTACACTTTCCAGATCCCCTATGGTTAGCTGGAAGAAAACCCTTTTTAGTATTAAGCTCGATCTTTGTGCAGATCTTTTCTTGTGCAATAAAGAATTTTCAAATAGAATCAAATCAAATCAATGCACAGTGGACAGTTTAAAGTAATCCTAATAGTCAATCTGTGCGTTGATAGACTTTGCAATGAACATCAAATTGTCCTAGTGAACCATCAATTGTAGTTAAATGAAACTAGCCCCTGGCATGTTTTAATAGAAGTATGATTTTGAAATTTATTTGTAACACAATTAAATTCTATCTTAAGCCGGGTCCGCTGCGCCATGTTACGCGTGTTACAAAAAACGTAACACGTAAATATAATAAAAATGGGGCATGGTAGAACACGTTACGTGTTACATAACGTTACGTTACGTGTTAAGTAACACGTAAAAAATTAATACCACTCCCCATTTTTGTTTTAATAACGTGTTACATTTTTTGTAACACGCGTAACATGGCGCAGCGGACCTGGCTTAACGGACTCAGTGCACTGATTGTCCAGTGCAACTTTGCCTATGTCCTAGACAAGACTATAAGTCTGATTTAGCCCTTTTGTTCCCGGTATGTCACGCCACCTCATGTACCTAACACTGTTACATTCGGGGACTTTTTTCCCAGTAGGTATCTCATACTCCTACTCCAAACTGTCAACATTTTTATTTTGACTCTTTCAAGTTGTCTAAATGCTTAACCCGATAGAGTGGAAAGTTACGTTATTTAAGGACAGAATTACTGTTTGTCGGAGTTTATGGAAAGCTTAGTGTTTTTAGGTCGTTTGTTTTAAAGTATAGTTTGATATTGTTGTCTGAAAATAATTTACCTATAATGTAAACAAGAAATGAATTTGTCTTGGAAGACTAAGTTAAGATAAGATAAGATAAGATAAGAATATTCTTTATTGCACATAAGAAACCAGAGACAAATAAAATAAGATTAGTAGGTCGGACAATGTCTTCAAGGAGGACATCCAAAAGAGAAAACCGGAGATCGGGCACTTGGCAAATTTCTAACACAATGTTTTTCAAATCACTTTTCTTCCTCTAATGCCACTTCTGGCCTTAAAACGTCCGAGACAAAAAGGTAAGTTTTAATTAAATTAAAGTAGGTAAGTTTGGCCTCCTAGATTTGCCGTATTATATTCGAGATAAAGACACTGGCAGCAATAAAATGCTGGCCAACTCGAGCCGAGCGAAACAAAAAAACGCGAACGTTTTTGTTTTTAAAAAGGGCACGAACGAAATCGGATCTTAAATTGCCGCAAGTAACAAGCCAGTATGTTAGCCTGTTGACACTCGACAAATTCGAGAGGCGACTTAAAACAATTAACAAAGATAGGTACAGTCGGCATTCACGGTTGGTATTGTGGACATTGCAAATATACCATTGCCGCTTGTAGACAATACCTACGTAGTGTTTTGCGCAAGTAGAAAGCTCGAGTACTTATACAGTCGACAGAACAACCACCTTTACATTTTAGTTGCACAATCACCCGTAACATCGAGGAATAGAGTGCATGGATGTACCTAAAGGTTGAGGGTTTTGATGGTACATAATTATGCCATCAAAAGGATGAGATTTTGGACACAGTGCAGTGCTTTTTCATAGTAATTCTGAAACTATGTCAAATGATTGCGTTGCCGTTATGCCGCTTATTGGGCGAGAATTTCAATACGTAAATACTTAAGTAACGTTCTGTCACGCTCTTTTCTTAGAATTTTCACGAGAAAGCACTGCAGTTAAGTAGTTACTTAGCGAAATTCTCAATCCAAAAACTGGCCCTAAGTATGCTAAATAGCTAATTAAAACTCAGATACATTTCGTACATTTTCAAAGCTACAATGTTTCTAAGTAGCTTTCTACATCCCAAACATTCCCGAAAATCAGATCATATCTTTCATAGAGTAACCCAAAAACAATGAAACTATTCATCACTTCTACCATTTTATATTGTCATCATATCCCATCTATCAAGCAAAAGCAGAGGCTTTAACGACTAATCTTTGGAAGCCCTTCAATTTTTAGAATTCCTTTAGACGGGGCAGGTCACCAATAATCAGAGGCTATGAAAACGTTTTACATTTTCAGTGACCTATGTTCTCGTATCATTGTTGAAAAGGTAGGGTTCACCAAAATGCAGTTCGGTTCAAGTATCCGGTTATAATGTTATCTGATATACGATTAGGCTTTTGTGATGGCTAAGGCGTTAAATAAGAACCATTGTGACAGTTTAGAGTTGGGTCGTGGGCAGTGTCAAGGAAACGCAAGAGAGAACGTGGAAATAATTAGGTTTTATCTCTGTGTCATGTTTTCTCGTGAACAATCCTACTATAATATTATAAATCCGAAAGTTTGTAAGTATGGATTGATGGATGTTTGCTACTCTTTCACGTAAAAACTACCGCATGGATTTTAATTGAAAGTTTACAATAGTATAGCTTATACATCAGAATAACACATAGGCTAAAATTTATAAAGATATTGAGTCAATTGTCTAAAATATGACCATAAGTGTCAAGTAAGTAAGAAAAAATCTACCATCTGCGAGCTATTCTGGCGGGCGCTGCCAAAACCGCTAAAGATACCTACAGAATCAGAACGAAACCTGGCCGGGCTTTTCCAACAAAAAGTCAAGTAAGTGTATACGGAAAAGTTTATTATAAAACACATTCTTATTTTTCCTCATTAACCTTTTTCTTTCATAAACATAAACATTTACATACATTGCTTCTGGCCCCACACTAGGATACCCTGTGTTTTGGGAACCGGAAACAGCGACATCACAAACTTGTAAACATCCAAGAACTGGGATTTTTTTCCTCCGGCCCCCAGCCGGCGCTCGAGCCCGGGACCTCTCGCATGCTAGGCATCTATATGCTAACCGCTGCGCCAAATAGGTCGTCTTCCTAAGCCATGTCTTATCCAATTAAATATTGAGGACAAATCAACAAGAAGAAACGTACCTTTTTGCGAAATGTAGGTCATACAGAATTCATACCTGAAAAAAAACCAATAAATAGATTAGAATAAAATATTTAATCAATTATCCACACATTCCCCGTCAAATACATACAATGAGGTTTGGACCATACAAATACAGCTGTCCCACATTTACATGCGTCTACTTTACTTACTTATGATAAGAGTCACTTTGCAACAAACGTATTCGGGCTGATTGAGTTGACAGACAGACAGAAAAGCGCGAGTTGTACTCGCCCAACGAGGGTTCCGTACAAATTTGTAGGTAAGATAAGATAAGGTAAGATAGTTATTTATTTGTACTTTACTTACAATGTTTGTCTTTAACATCATACTTAGTTGTAGTACATAGTGACACGATTAAAGTCGAACTTATGACTCCTTTAACCCTTTAACTGACAGAACTTGTTTGAATTTTTCATTGATTTTGAACTTTATTCTAAAGTGATAAGGTACAATTTAAGGTGGCAACTATTATGCCACTACCTTGTAAAGAGATAAGGGTTTTTTTCCCTTTTTCTTTTCTTTTTAGGTACGGAACCCTGAAAATAAAGTAACAGCGTGAAATTTCTTTCCCTTTATAAGATCTAAGACTTTTTTTTTTCAAAAAAACAAAATTATTTCTCTTGTAGAGAAGGTCCAGAACCATAATTAGTGTCTACCTACACATTTGAAAAGCCTCCTCTCTTCATTTCTTTTTAGCTCAAATCCTGCCTTGCTTTGCTTAATTAAGCACATAATTATCACCTGAGGCGATATGCCGTGAATACTCGCAAATACAGAAATTCTGTGAATTCTAACTTTAAAAAGAATGTCTCGTTCTTGGCAAGAAGCAAGGCTACATTTTAAAATGGCTTCGAGTAAATGTTGCCTTATTATGGCTTATGTTAAACTAATTATTGTATTTAAGAGGGCTGAAGAAAAGGCGAGATTCTAAGCGAGCTGAAAAGGGTTGATAAATTTATAAATATATCTACATACATATAAACGGGGCATCAAAGGCACATACATTGCTTCTGGCCCCAGACTAGGATACCCTGTGTCGTGGGAACCAGAAACATCGACATCACAAACATGCAAACATCCAAGACCTTACTTGCTATAGGCCAAGCAAGGAATGGCTTGAAATATATATAACAAACTATTACCTGTAGCCACGGTAATAGTTTGTTATTATATATTATATATTAGAAGCCATTCCTTGCTTGTTTGCTTCCCAAGAATACTTTTGTCAAATAAGTTTGAGCTTCAAAGGGAACATTTTTGTCCGAGTACTCCCCCCTCCCTCCCACTTCTATCTAAACAGTTTATTGTAGAAAAGTGAAAATATTCAGGGCAGTAGTATATATTACTAGCTTTCGCCCGCGACTCCGTTCGCGTGGACTTTGGTTCAAAATTTTGCAACCCCGTTCACTCTTCTAAGGGTTAAATTTAGAAAAAACGGCGAAACACGTGTTCAATCAATTGTGTTGAAGAGTATTTATTTTAAGTTTCAAGAAAATTAGACTGCATTTTTTATATCTCCCATACAAATTTTGGCAACCCTTTTCGCCCCCTTCGGGGTTGAATTTAAAAAAATCCCGTCTTATTCCTTGCCTACATTATATATAGACCCTTTGTGGTGTGCATTTCAGCTTCCTAGGTCCAACGGCTTGGGCTGGGCGTTAATGAGTGAATGAATCAGTCAGTCAGGACTTTGAATTTTATTTATATAGATTAGAAGCCATTTCTTGCTTCCTTGCTTGCCAAGAATACTTTTGTCAAATAAGTTTGAGCTTCAAAGGGAACATTTTCGTCCGAGTAGTCCCCCCTCCCTCCCACTTCTATCTAAACAGTTTATTGTAGAAAAGGGAAAATATTCAGGGCAGTAGTACATATTATAACGAACTTAAAAGGAAAACTATCACAGTTAAGTAGGCTTGGCTAGTAGGCTAAGCAAAACAGGCCATAAAATCAATAGGCTAGTTGCCCAAAAAAATGTAATTAGTCCGTCTTTTAGATTATTCAAAAATAAGGGACACGCATTTTTTTATTGGTAAATTAGACCAAAAATGACAAAGATATAGCCCATTAAAGTTACGTGTGACGTCACGCCGTGCTGCATTTTTTAGCACGGAGTGACGTCACACGTAGCTTTAATGGGCTACATGTTTGTTATTTTTTGTTTAATCGCAAAAAAAAATACGTGTCCAATATTTTTTTATAATCTAAAATACGGACTAAATAGAATTTAGTTATTTTGACCCTGGAAACTACCCTATTGAAAGTTACTTAAAGATAGTGTTACTAAAGCAGGTAAAACCACTCTTTCTACGGAACCCCACACAACGCGTGGCTCAACACGCACTTTGCCTGTTTTTCAACTAGCAGTGTCTGTATCACAACCACATTTTATACAAAGCAGACCAGTTTTGACATTTTCTAGCTATTGTGATGTCCATGTTCCAATCTCCTTTTGAGGCGACTTAATATTGTGTGGACGTCAATTTACTTGCTCAAACAAATCGGTGTTAAATTGAAAGACAGCCTACTTGAGATACAAACCAGTCGCGAAGGAAACTAAGCTTTATTCTCTGCCATTAAGAGACATAACGACTCATGGATACGTCACATAAAATACAGTTATAATTTATTAACTTGATTGACACATAATCACCATCGTTTAACAGAATATTTTAAAGGCTATTGTTAAGGCATAATTATAAAAAAACTGGTACGGATTGAGATTTTTGTTCGTATGAGGGTCTCTTCGTTGTTTTATTGTTACTTTTTCGAGCGATTGTGAGTGGAAGGGCTGGTAAAGGATGCCCCAGGCGGACTTACTGGGGAAAAATAAGGGATGTACTAGCAAAGAGAAAGATAAAAATTACCCGAAGCCGGCGTGCGTGCATGTAATAACTAATTAATGTCGATAAAGTGAATAATCGTGGCAAGTGACTGTCCTTGGTCTCTGCCTACCCATCTGGGATGCAGGCGTGAGCTTATGTATGTATGTTATTTTCGCGTCTAAAAGCAACAAATAGCTAATACCTGGATTTCCTGGAATTCTTTAGAACACTATTGACGTGTTGTTGAACTTTTCTTATGACCTAAGGAACGCTATAAACGCTTATAATAAAAGGACATCCGATTATGCTAATAAGACCAAGCTAGAGAGATCGTTTGCATAAATTAAAACTGTTAAATTAATATTCCAAAAAATACAAAAATACCTATAGAGAGATATACTTGTTGAAATCTTGGGAAAATTTATGAGTCGGCTAGACCAGACTTTAGGAGTTCATCGACCAGCTACCGCGGAGTAAAAAAATCGAAGGTTACCTAATATCATAATGTATTTAACAGCATCATTTCAGTCCGTTTGGTCAACTCCTCTATTCAACATCGTTTGATTTGGCAACTGTTGTATCTATGGCCTGTAAGTCTAGGCGCACACTAGCGACACGCGACAGGCGACAGCTCGGCGACTAGACGCGACAACAGGCTACGGCCGTCAATTTTCATATATTTTTTTCGAATCTCCGCACACGGAGTCGGGAGGCAAGTCGCGACGACAAGACGCCACAAGCAAATTACAACGTCGCGTCTGACGCGGCGACAAGTCGCCCTGTTTGCGATGGCTCTAAAAGTCGATGTATCAGAGTTTTAGACAGAAACCACCGCTTATGAAACAGATAAATACCTACCTACATACATTCATAAGCTCACGCTTGTATCCCAGACGGGTAGGCAGAGACCAGGGACTGCCACCTGCCACGATCCTGACAAATCACTTTCGCTTCATCGGCATTCATTAGTTGTTGCATGCACGTACGTTGGTTCTGAGTACCTTATATATCTTGGCCTGTGCTAATACATCCCGTATTTGGTCGAATTATGTCCGCCAGGGGCATCCCTTACCAGCCCTTCCACTCACATTCACTCGATATATTTGCTTCGTCAGTCATTCTTCCTTCATCGTCTCAAATAGATAATTTGATTTTAACGAGATACATCAATCTCTTTTCCCAGAGGAAGGTATAGGCCATACTCCACCACGGGGGCCTGGTCCGGATTGGTGGAGGCTTGTAAGACCAGTGGCTGGTCTTACTGTCAGAAGTTTTCAAGCCACCCTAAGGCCTCTGACTTGGCTTAACGACCCCTCGGCCTCGGCTTGGCCCCTCAGTGGGGACACAATGAGTTGATTTGATGATGATATAAATCTCTGTCAATTTTTTAAGCTAAAACTTTCGTAAGGACTAGACATTATTATATGTAACTCCGACTATCTACACTTCTTGACTGTTTGTCCGAAGAGTCCGACCAGGTTTTGCTCCGATTCGCAGAGCTTAATCTTGGTGAGCAGAGTCGGAGCTCGCGTCGTCGGTTGCTCATCCCTGACAAGTCAAGTAACTATCCGGAATAAAGTTAATCATCATCATCATTCAGCGACAAGAAGTCCATTGCTGGACATAGGCCTCTTCCATAGATCTCATCCAAGTGGCAGGGAGACGCTGGATGCAAGCCGCTTCCAACGAGTCTTTTTGGAAACAAAGTTAATAATCTCTGTCAATCTTTATTCTAGTCTAGCATTCTACATTCAAATAACCATAGTCATAATAATCATCAACCCATTATGTCCCCACCGAGGGGCACGGATCTCTTCCCTGGAGACGGTATAGGCCATACTCCACCGCGGAGGCTGGCCTTATCCAATAAATAGTTCTAAATAAATACGATACCAGGCGGTAACCGAACTCGTAATTTTTAACGGAAAGAAATCAACACACGAAAACCAGATTACGATACTCATTACTATGAAAAATGCTACCAATTAATAAAATTGACATCACTTATGTCTTAATTTTCCAAGTGTTAAAAGTAACATGTTGTTTGGAAATGTTCGAGTGCTAAAATGTAGTTTTTCAACCGCCGACTAATGTGTGATTGGTTAGATTAATTAGTCGATGTCGTGTCAAGTAAAGTGGGAATGCGTCATGGCTTCTTTTTGAAGGCTTTAAAACTGGCTGAGAGGTGCAGCTATTAACAATTCCTCTATTTATAACTACTTGAAACTGTGAAATTCCTTATCAATTTCACTCCGAATTCACTTACTTGACATTGAAATTTTTAAGAGCGAACACTGCTCGGACTGTTCCCACAAAAAGTCAAGTACATGTCACCGGAATAAATTTAGTAAAATTGTTAATTAGAGAAATATTTAATTCAGCTTTACTAATAGTCGATCTTTATACATATACTTTATTGCACACGTGACATGAAAAATAACATTACACTAAAAACAATATGTACAAAGGCGAGCTTATCTCTGTAAGAGATTACTTCCAGCAAGCCTTAGCGAGTCGATCTTTAGTTTTAAGAGGAAAGTTGCTTGCTAACTATCAACAGTTTTGTATACAGTTGCTGTTAAATAGCAATTAAAACTCTTTGAGGTGCTGCACATTATTAGAGACAGTTCTTATTTCGTAGCCTATCTCCGAAATTCTTTAGTCCCAAAAGTACTTTCTCTGTTACAAGATGGTAATCAAAAGTTCTCAGGCTCCCACCAGCACCTTACAAATATCTTCAAACGGCAAACAAAAACAGTTGACACTAAGGGTCGCCGTACATGACCTAATGTTCTCGGGACCTAACCCTGCGTGTAAAGAGCACTGTATTATTCTTCAATAGTGACACTTTCGCAATACTTTTGTATCAAAGATATAAGAATCACTTTGTAATTTTTCTTTTGGTTGGCCAATCAAGTGTATTCTATATTATTATGTTTTAGAATATGACTATAGGACCATCACACTGCTAAGCTAAGTAAGAAGAGAGGCTAAATCTTGAGCTCGATTTTTGGACACTATTTGTCTGAGAAATCTGGCTATTTGCCAGACAAATGGAAGCAAACTTGAGCATTTTTAATCAGTTTTTAGAACATATTTGTAACTGAACTTACTCAGGAAATTTTGATTTATTTTCTAGAGCTGAAACACATTTTATTTCCATGCGACACACAAATTCCAAAAACACATTAATAAAACAAAATTAGGGAGAAAGACGAAAACTAAAATAATAGTAATAATAATTTCTAAAAGCCGGATTAACTACGGAGACAGAGAAAACTCTTCGACACGACGGTGTCTGATATTCGGGAAGAGTTTACTCATAGTATCTAAGCCGACTCCCGCGCAAGTGACATGTATGGGAAGGGTGTGTGACAGGTTTTCACTTGCGTCGGTATTTTGCGTTTGTTGTGACTTGCCTACACGCGTTTTTGTTTCACATTAGCGTTTGCCTTTTGAATCTCTTTTGTCATTGATGGACGTAAGCATGTAGCATTGAGTGACATTTCTTCGTTTCGAGACAACTTTTTTTATAGTCTACAACCCTTAGCGTTGGTGGGCCATTGGTCAGACAGGTTAATTTACAATCTAGCGAATCCGGGTAAGAATAACAGTATAAATCTACGAGTAAATAGTGTTTTTGTAACTAGGATACCTGCGGTACAATTTATTCTTAGTAATAAGGCCTGCCACTAAGTTAAAGGGATGTAATTAATGTAATACAATGATACAAACAGCTATATATTATTTTTGAAAGGTGGAATATTTGGAGAACAAATCTTATTCAGATTCAGATAGTACAGACAGTAGATTTCCAAATCTTAGCATCGGTCTCTGAATAGTAAATAAAGTAAATTATTAACTAACGTTTTGTTACCCACTTTTCTGAGAAATTTGAAGAGTCAGCTAGTTACTTAGCGAAATTCTCAGAAACTAGCCTTTATACACGTAAAACAAAGACGGAGCCCGCGCCAATATATCACTTAAGTCTCAATCAAACGAAGCTTACAATGATCGAGGCAGAGCGTCGCGTCGGCTCAAGTGTGATTAACACCCAAAGCATCAGACCCGCACCTACCCCAGTTTCCTAACACACAGTCGTGCCTCGTTTGAATTATGCGCCCGCGCAGCAGTGCGAACAGCATCGACACGCTCACTGATAACTATAAAATAATGCAGTCGCCGCGCGCCGTGTCCGTGCGAATGCCGGGCCATGGGTGTGTTCCACAGAGCAGCGAAGTGCTAGAGGAGACACCGCGGATACATATGTGAGTGGTTGACCAAAAAGGGACCTCAAGGGAAAATAATTGATTTCTAGAAAATCGCGTTTAAAGTTTCGTGTATAGACAGGTTTCAACTCGGCTCGGCTCACAAAAAGAAATCATAAAAAAATTACTACGGCACCTAAAAATATTCTGGTTAGACCAAAACAAAGCTAAAATACCAGAGATTAAAAAAAAAAAAAAATTAACGGTTTCCAATCCCTCCAGGTCCCTTTTTGGTCAACCACCTACATATCTGTATAACATACTAGCAGTGCCCGCGACTACGTTCCAACGTCAACGCATTAGGCTCTAGTCTATACCCACCATGAAAATCTATTTTAGATTTATTTACTATGATAAGTACTCTCGGGAATTATTCCAACATACTTTCCTTTTTATAACGTTAGTGTAGGAGTATAGATAAGCAGCGTAAAAATACGTCCCACTGCTGAGCACAGACCTTCATTTAAAGAAAGAGAATGAACGTAACCACAACGCGTATCCACCTATGTACTCGTACATCTAAGATGCGTACACTCGCCTTTTTGCAGTGACTATGATCGAAAATAAATTCGATTAGTGAATATAGCACATGGATCACTTATCATTATAGGTAACAGGTAAACAAGAACGAAATTGTTTTATAATGATATTCTCCTTAAACTAATATTTTATCGGATGTTGTTACTGACACTTCTATCGGTGGTGCCTTTTTCCATAATTTCTACGCCTCATGAGGCAGAGAATGAATAGAACTAATTAAAATATTTTTCCATTCTACCGAGTACTCGTGTTTCACAAATAAGTATTTTCACCTTTCAGATGTCCAAACTTTAGACGATAGATAATGATATACACACCTAAACAGACATTTACACATTTGAGGGAAATTAATACTAAAGTAAAAAATTCGAGAAAATAACCGGTCCCATCTACAAAAACAGGATTCTTCTATTAAAATCCTCGAAAGCAGCTTAGGTCTTTCCTTCTAATTTGCTGCTCATACCCCCAGTTTCTCGTAAGCTAACAATATGTTAATCTGCTGCTAACAGCTGTCAGCTGGCCAAAGTGCAAACGAAAAAAACATTTGACAGCTGTCAACAGCAGATTAACAGACTGTTAGCGTACGAGAAACCGGGGGTTAGTCTGCCACAGACAATTTTATACAGCGTTTTTGGGCGTTTAAGGAATTCACAAATTTCATAAGAAATAAGTAAGTTGGTGTTGGCCCAGCATTGTCGGAGCTAGCCAAGTCTGTCCGCTTCGACACTCTACGGCCGGGTCATCCCAGCAATCCCGAAGTAATGTAAAATAATTCTGTGGGCGTCCAAATAACAAGATTTAGTCCTTTAAACGACCCCCTATTGTCACTATCGGGCCGTTTGCTTAACTCTATTTCTATATCTACGGAAGATTTCTCTAAATAAAATGCCAGAGGTAAGATGTGTTTTGTGTTCCGCGCCCCAGAACAAGGCAGCGTTTGAAAATGTCCGCGTTCCTATTTAGCCCTGTGTTTATTCTAATGTCCCTGATACGGAGTGGCTTTTGTATCTCTATTTTGGTGGGAAAATCCGTTTGACTCCGGGTCGTGTTGTAAACGGGGTATGTTTTTGCCCACTACAACGTTGCATTGTTAGAACCGGGGGAAGTCTGTGGACTGTTGGCCAAAGTCTAGCGCAAAAATTTACTAACAAGAAGCAACCATACCAGAAGCAATGTATTTGCCTGTATGTAAAATTGTAAATGTTTATGTCTTAAAACAACTTCTACAATAGATAGATGAAGTCGCCAGACGCTACAGTGCATGAGATTTATGTTTAGATGGAGTCGGGTTTCCTAGCACATTATTATCTCAGCGTTATTCACTTATTCGCGTGAAGAGTAGTGACGATGTCAGTGTGAACGGTGTCAGCAGTGGGATTAATTTGCACTTGTAAGACATTTTATAAAGATGGCTTAAATTGCTCTTAAATTAGGAATCTTGTGGGCATATTGATTTCAAAAAGTCGACAAAGGAAAGGCTGACATAAAACCCAAAATAGTAAATTCTATCAGAGTTTTCATAGTTATCTCATTTAATAAATCGCTCTTACTTCTGAGATCGTTGTTGGGTGTGATGAATGTTGATTTTTTTAATATTAAAGTGTACTATAAAACTGTCTCCGAGATTGAGCGTCGCTAGGTTGGTCCCGCGTGCTTAGTAGTTGATGTTTACAAGTCGGTTTTTTTATTATTTCTTATTTCAGATTTTTGTTTTTTTATAGTTTTTTTCACCTATAAATTGGCTTAGGCATCAACGCTATCTGGTGGTGACTAGCGAAATAAACATTAGCAAGATTAAACCATTCGCATGATCACTCAATTACGACCGAACAATCGAGATATTGTTTGTATACCTCTAACGAGTTCTTCCGAGTTCTTCAACTGTTCAGTTATCAGCGAACATAGACAATTATTAGACATACATACGCGCTACAAACATCACTCTCTTTTCATACGCCGGCGCAGTCGGGTAAATGCTATTCGTACACAGAAACTATTAACGCGCCCCAGTTGAGCCAACCCCAACAAAGTAACACCCCACAAATCATTACTAACAGCCATATCAATGGCACAAAGTAAACTACACACTGCTCTGGTAAAAAGGCAAAATAAATTAATATAAGCTGTACTAGGAACTGGGTCCGCTCTGTGAGTCGACACGACTTTAACACTGTGCTGGGCTGTGGATTCTGAATCAGGACCGGAGTGTGATCCTTGTTACTGACTTGTTATTTTATTAGCACACTAGCTGTGCCCCGCGGTGTTACCCGCGGTTCATCGATTTTTCCGTGGGAATAAGATATTTTCCCGCGGTAAAACGTAGCTTATGGGTTAATCCAGGGTGTCAGCGAACCCCATACCAAATTTTATTAAAATCGCTCCAGCCGTTTAGACGTGAAGAAGTAACAAACATACACACTCACAAACTTTCGCTTTTATAATATCAGTGTGATTAGTGTGATAGCACGAAGAAGCGATGGCCGATGAGGGGGCCGAAAGGTTCTTGAATGGAGACCACACATCGGGAAGCGCAGCGTAGGACGCCCAGCCACAAGATGGACAGACGATCTCATCCAAGGGGCAGGGAGACGCTGGATGCAAGCCGCTTCGAACCGGTCTTTTTGGAAATCCATGGAGGAGGCCTATGTCCAGCAGTGGACTTCTTGTGGCTGAATAATGATGATGATGATGATTTTATTTCTACTGCTGGCGTGCGTGCAAGCGAAAGTGATCTATAAGGATCGTGGCAGGTGGTCTCTGCTTACCCCTCTAGGATACAAGCGTGAGCTTACGTATGTATTTATGTTCTACTGCTGAACTGAGTCGGCCTTTCTTACTTTTCTAATATCTTACGCCTAAATCTAATTTAGGAATACGATACTGCAACATTTAAATATTGTCGTGTCATTTACCAGGTATTTCGAGAGTTGTAGGTCGTTATTTATAAGATGTGCTTTTTTAGTATGCAGTCTAATAAGTTGATACGAAATAATGCAATATATGACGAAGTTTGTAACACATTCTCATTTTCGTCTAGCAAGCAGATCCTATCTGCACTCACGCACGATGAACACTGGACTGCGTGTTACCCGAAGCTTACCGAGATCTCGCGTTTAGAATAGAATAGAATAGAATAATCATTTATTTCGTAGTTAAGTATATAGCAGTTAAGAAGCGCGTTTCGTAGATAAGTATTATAGCATGGGCGCGTTTCGGATGTTAGTAGGGATATTGGTAACTGTTATTATTTAAACTGTGTCTTTACTCGTTCGTAAATAAAGTCGGGTCCAAGCTCAGGTCCCAGACCAGCAAGAGCCTAGCAAGTGGTCATTTTATGCATTCGGTCGGCCGACGGACTCACCCGCTGAAATAAATCTGTCACGCAGGAACATTCGCTAACTAGACGATTTTGAATTATGCAACTTGAACTTGAGGCAGATGAGAGTGAACTTTACGGGGCCGCGTTAGGAGTGGTTTTAAGATGGCGAGTGTAGTTGAAGAAAGGTTGTAATACGAAAATTAAGAGTTTCTATGACGGCGGACTTAAGTGAAATTTTATATTTTCACAGGTTACCGCCTAGGATAGGTTGAGTGTTAAATTTATTCATTTTATTCCGGATATACTTACTTGACTTTTTGTCGGAAGGGTTAGACAAGGTTTCGCTATGATTCGCATAGCCGGCGAGCCTAATTATGGTGAGCAGAGGCGGAGCTCGCGTCGTCGATTGCTCGTCTCTGACTAAAGGAATAAAGTCTAAGTCTAGTCTAGGAATAAAGTAAATGTCTAGTGGTTCATCATCATCAACCCATTATGAGTGTTAAATTGGTACAAATCCTTATGATTATGTGGTATGTATTTTACTTACTTACTTATTGCGCATTGTCTTTGCAAGCTGTCAAGGGTAGGAAAAAACCGTGAGGTTACCTGATGATTAATGTAAATTCTGGTGGAAGGTATTTTTAAATCAGATTATACTTTAGGATTTTGTCTTACATTTAAACATTTCCTCTTCATAATACTAGTATACAGTTTATATTAGCAGGTATAAATATAGCAGATTTACTTGAGCTTTTCACAAACGCGTTTGCCAAATAACATAACTGCCTTTTTACAGGGAGTATACAGGGCATCCCACGGCTATACCACGTGGAGCGTTTTTAAATTACGAGTATATTTAATATGATGTAATTTTTAAATTAAAATAATGTCTTCTTTCAGTAAAATGTTCCATCTACAATATTCAAGGTACGTTCCCGCCGCGCGGCATAGCCGTGGGACGCCCCGTATAAGGGAAATGTACGGGGTATATAAGGGATGGAAGTATAAAAACACCAGCTTATGTGATACTCTACCCTACGCTGTATGCAATAAGGATCACCATACCTCCACATACCTACGTCAAGACGTTCAAAAGCCTCCACAAGCTTGTAATTTGTTCTAGAACCCAATAACTAAGGCCTCAACAATGTAACACGTTAGAGCGAACACTTCCTTGTGCGCTAGGAAAGTTTCTTTGCTAAGATATGATCATTTCTGTCATCAGTGTTATTGGCTACTACTGGCCGGTAGAAAAAGGGACGGACTGAGGGGCTTTTGGGGTAGATTGATTGGGTTTTTTCGTCGCACGATCGAGTTATCCAAACCAAAACGACTGGTTGCGACACTAACTTTAAATGACTGGTGAAACTGAAATCATCATCATCATCAGGCTATATTAGTCCACTGCTGGACATAGCTCTTCACTAATGAGCGCCATAGCGCCCTGTCTTCAGCTTGTCGCATCCACCATCTGCCTGCAGTTTTTCTCATATCGTCATCCCACCTGGTCGGAGGGCGTCCTACACTACGTTTGCAGAGTCGCGGTCTCCACTCAAGAACACGTTTACCCCAACAGTTATCGGTTCTTCGCGAAACTGAAATAGACACCTGGTGATGCGGGAAGGTGGCAGATGGACAAGGGCAAACACAGAGTGGTGGCAAAGAAGAGGAAGGTGTCCAGTGGGCAATAGTTGAGCCGGAGGAAAATCGGTGGATGCGGATGGCAAGGGACAGTGAGAGACGGCATTCGGGAGAAAAGGTTGCCCAGCAGTGATCAGCGGTGGGCTGATGATGATGATGATGAACTGTAACTTACCAAAAAATAAATCTCATGGTAATATTTTTTTTAAATAAATTACTTCTTTCTTTATTTATTTATTTCTCTCTCTCTTTCTAACGTTTACGCATCAGAACCTTAGAAGCCATTTAATGACTCATAAAATAATTATGTATTTGCAATACTAAAACCAACCATTTGTTATTATTATTATACCTTATTTTACTTGAAATATTTAAAAGTACATAAAATAAGATATTTCGAGCGGATGTGAGTGAAAGGGCCGCTAAAAGACGCCCTATGCTGACATACTTCGACCAATTAGAGATGTATGAGCCAAGGGCCAGTTAAAAAGTACCTGGAAGCAGCGTGCGCGCATGCAACGACAAATTAATATGGATGAAGAGAAGGAGATAAGATAAGATAAGAATATTCTTTATTGTACACGAGCAAAATACAAACATAAAAGAGATCTGGATCGTACGAGAGAAGGTCTGGATCGTAGCTGGTGGTAGTTCCCGGTCTCTGTATACCTCTCTAGGAGACAGTCGTGAGTTTGTGTATGTATAACCTCCTCATTCCAGATCTTAAAAATAACAATCGTTTTCTATTGTTATTTTCAAGGACAGGCCTCATGAGGATAAAATAAAAAATGTGAAAAAAGCAAGCATATCTCTTGTTTCATCTGATATAAATGGAGGTTATCTAATATCATATTAATTCTTAAGAGCTTGAATTTTTTGATCTAAAATCATTCCCAGCCAGTGCCACACATTGCTGTTCTCTAACAGGCTCAAACGCAAGTTCTAACTCCGGCCCTGTTGGATAACAGTAGAGACTTTTGTCTCCAAGGTAACTAATAAAAATTTTACTTCTTTTACCGTTAGATGTTTATGAGTAAGGTACTAACGAAAATATCTAAAAGCCTTTAGTCGGCCTGCAGAAGAATACTTAAAACGCGACTCCAACGTAAGTAAAATTGTACTTTGTATGATTATTGTAGAGGCATTATTGTGTAAGGATTGTGTAAGGGTACTTTCACAATGCCCGTAGAAAAATTAAAATGCTTCTAGTAAAAATTTAAAATCACACAGTAAGAAAAATAATGAGTTATATATAATGTTTTTGTTACGGTAATCCGTACCGTGGCTAAATTGTTAACTTTATTCCCGATACACTTACTTCGCTTTTTCCCGGAAGAGACCGACCAGGTTTCGCTGTGATTCGCAGAGCTTAATCATGGTGAGCAGAGACCGAGCTCACGTCATCGTTCGCTCGTCTCCAAAATAAAGGTAACAATTTTTAGTATTTACGAAAGTTTTAGTTCAAAAATTTGGACTTTTCCGACGAAAAATCAAAGAAGTGTAGCCGGAATATAGTTTATAATGAGCAGTGCTTATGAAAGTTATATTTAAATCCGTATTTTTGGCAATTAATCACTGAGCATTAGACTACGAAGGTAATTTCTTGCTTCAGTGTGCAAGGTTGTAATAGCTCAGGTGGGAAATCGGGCGGTCCGGAAACGAAAAGACCTCGCTTCAAATCCTGATGATTTAATTTTTTTTTTTTTTTTTTCAAGTTCCCGCTTTTGCCATTGGCTGCTCGATAACCAGATTACAAAAAAACCGGGCAAAACTCGGTCACCCAGGTACTAAAACTTCAAGTAAATTGAGAAAATGAGAGAGTTATGGTCAGAGTGGAGTTCATTTTTCGCTGCCTTTTTCTCTACGACATTCGGCCCCAAGGCAGCCATTAACAGTAACATTGCCAAAAAAGAAACAAACTGTAAGTTCTGTACGTTAAAATTAAGTTCTGATTTCTGAGTTATGGATACTTTAACATTCAAACCCTTCTATTTTAAGTATAAACTAGAAAATAATTTTAGAGTAGTATAGTATGCAAGCACCTTAAGCCTATAGCCGTATTGTGAACCGATGAAACCTGGACTTTACAAAGGTAGTAAAGAAACTGTTAGGGCCGAGTGAAAATATTGTTTTAACTCAGCGGTATACGTAAATCGTTTCCTATTTAAAACTGAAATTGTAAATGCAATGTTGCGAGTTAACTGAAATAAATATACACTTATGCACAAAATCATTTACAGATCTCCTAGAGAGATAAGCTATTTGAAATTACCTGAAGTAAGCAACAACTCATGCATTAGTTTTAAAATGATTCGTGAAAAGATGTTCACAGTGGAGTTTTTTTCTCCGCTGAAAATAGGGCTCGAAGGCGGCCGCTCACTTAGTACAGTCGACAGCACATCATCCTATACACCCTTGCACTCTACTCCGTTGCATGACGGGCGACTTTGCAACTAAAATGTGAAGATTGACATACTGTCGACTGTACATTGACATTTAGCAAACAGAAACTAAATTGTATTATAAAAATTAAAAAAATATGATTTGATTGAACAACTCCTCGGCTCGGAGGACTGCGTAGCTCCAAGAACTGGACAAAGCTGTGTTAGGATATAATAATCTAAAAGAAACTAAAATGAAATTAAAAACTTAAGATTAAATAACTACAAAAATAAAATGTCGGGTTTTATTACGTTTTGTCACTTTGTAAGCTTGAATAAAAATGTCAATACAAGATGTCAGTTATTATCACACTTTGTCAGCAAAACAGTCTATTTGTATGCACCATTATCCTACAGTCATCAAGTTCGAACAAAAGCTTGAGCAAATCTATTTCAATACGGAAGCTAAAGTTACATAAAGAGGTGTAATTTTTTCTCTTGGTTGCACAATAAAGTGTTCTCTATCCGTCTTATCTGTCTAGTATAATAAAAGAAAAATTCCATTCCCATCCGTCTTCCAGTGCTCAGCATTGGACATTACGACGCAGATCTCAAAGTCCATTTTGACTCGCCAATTAGTGAAACCATAAATCCGCGGCCGCTTTTACGGGAGGTCCTTTTATAATTATAATTCAGACGCAAGGGCGCGTTCACACTAGCTGGCCAGTTGATGTTTCTTTCTGCCAGTGAGTAATTCGTTTTATGAAGTTTTGGAGACAGGAGGGAAGATTTTGTCATGCTAGCGCAAACTAAGTTGTAAGATACTCGTAGGTTCATCATCATCATCATCATTCAGCCACAAGAATTCTACTGCTGGACATAGATGGATTCGTAGATTACTATATTTATATGCATATTTATATTTTTTTGCTGCAAAGAGCTAAATAAAACTGAATGAAATTTATTTCAACACATACATACATAAGCTCACGGCTGTATCCCAGAGGGGTAGGCAGAGACCAGGGACTGCCACCTGCCACGATCCTGACAAACCACTTTCGCTTCATCGACATTCATTAGTCGTTGCATGCACGCACGTCGGTTTCGGGTACTTTTTATCTTGCCCTTTGCTAATACATCTCCTATTTGGTCGAAGTATGTTCGCCTGGGGCGTCCCTTACCGGCCCTTCCACTCACATTCGCTCGATATATTTGCTTCGTCAGTCTTTCTTCCTTCATCCTCCCCACATGTCCGAACCAACGCAACATTCCTTTCTCAATTCTAGTCATTACATCCTCTTTCAGTCCACAACGTTCTCTGATCACACTATTGCGTACTCTGTCATTCAAAGTAACACCACACATATTTCTCAAGGCCCTCATTTCAACACAATACGTAATAATTTATGTTTGTGGTTTTTTTCTCCTTTACAATGAATAATATTCTTTATTATCCTACGTAATGGATTTAAAAAAAAATGTTTCACCAAACTATAATTATATTGGTAAATATTTATCGCAACAACCACCGAGATGTGGTTGGTACCATTGCTTCGCGACTGATTGATAAAAAACCGCTAATATCACTTTTTTGGGCCACTACGCATTTAATAGAGACCTTCTTGCTTTAGATCGATAATCTATCTAGTCAGCAGGCGTCCATCGCTCGCTGGGTCGTCTTGAAAAATCTTTTGAATCTTATGTAGGACCTAACTTCAAAAGTGTAAGTGAACAGTCCCTAACAATTAAGTCAATGGAAGTCATTACACGAGTTTTGTACCGAAAAATTTGCGGCCATTGTGTGTTTAATACGATCTCAACTTAACTCCGTTAAGTCAGACTTTATTTCTTTTTAATGGTTTGATTTATGACTGAAGCATAAATGTCACTTGCGTCATTTTACTTTTATTTGAGGAAGCAGACACAGTTACTCAATTTTGTACATAAGATGATAATAACGTATTGGGTTATTAATGGGATTTGTTTGTGATTATTTTTATTTACGAGACGACTCAGACTCTTGTCGTTTTGCTCATAACTCATAACTTCATAAGTCAAACGTATACGACGACGATGTGATGTAACAGAGATCAAAGTTTGAGCAGCTAGTCATTAACGCGAAGGTTAATTAAAAAATATTTTATAGATATATAAATATAAAAAGAAAACTTACAACTATAAAAATATACATTTCAAATGAAATAAAGACCAAGAAAAAAGTTCTCACTGGTAGAAATATTCATCATTATCATCAACCCATTATGTCCCCACTGAGGGGCACGGGTCTCTTCCCTGAGGAAGGTATAGGCCATACTCCATAACAGGGGCCAAGTCCGGATTGGTGGAGGCTTGTAAGACTGATCTTACTGTCAGAAGTTTTTCAAGCCGCTCTAAGCTCTGCTCTGACTCGGCTTAACGACTGCCATCTATCAGCAACGGCTTAAAGTGCCTTGCGAAGCACGGGATTGCTCGGAAAAATGCCACTAGTGTTAGTCATAGACGGTCACCCATCTATGCACTGAACGCGCCCTATGTTGCCCAACCTTCGTGATCATTTTAAGATCACTCAGGCAACCGAGCTACGAGCGATAGAAATGTTGAAACGATCTCTGTGGCGCAGCGGTTAGTGCATCTGCCTACCATGCGAGAGGTCCCGGGTTCGAATCCCGGCTGGGGATAAAAAAAAAGAAACCCAGGTCTTGGATGTTTACATGTTTGTGACGTCGTCGCTGTTTTTGGTTTCCACGATACAGGGTATCCTAGTGTGGGGCCAGAAGCAATGTATGTGCCTGTATGTAAATGTAATTAAATGTTAAAAATAGTGGCAATAAAGTGATCAGCTAGTAATTTTATTGTATAACAAGTAGTAAGTCACTACATTGATATTTTTTCTCTCATGATACTCGTAACCGTAAAAAGAACTTGCAATAAAAATGAAGCTTACCGTCATCACAACATAATACTCCATTCATTTAACCCTTAAACAAACTGCAAAACAAGCACTTCAGGCACGAAATAAAACTGAAAAGAAGAACCACTTAGACTGTACTCATAATAAATTAAAAATATACAAAAGTTCATAAAGAACAAACATTAGAAACAAAAATTACATTTTTAGTTTTTAGAATGCCAGTAATGTTGCTACTGGTATGTAAAGTAATGTGATTATGTTTGATGTACATTTATTGATTTATGTTGAACAGCTTCCGCACTGCAACATATTCCTGTCATTAGACCCCGATTTGAAATTTGTCAACAATTTATAATTTCATCATACAAGCTCAACTTGTAGGAGAGAAAGAGCAACGTAAATAATGTGTCTAACCATCTAATCAGCCCATAAACTACATCCGCTATTGAGCAGAGGCCTCTTTCACGACAACTCATCCGGACCTTTGCTAGTCTCGTCCAAAGTTTCCCATCCGCTTTCACAAAAAATGTCTGGACGAAAAGAAAAATTCCCTCGGTTCTTCTGTATTATAATTTTTCTTACACATACTGGCACATACGCGAAAAATTAAAGAATCCGTTCCGTCCGTTTTGAATTTCGAACGTCCGCGCCCGATCGCCGGCGGAGATGTCCGAGCGGCAGGGGTCCTAACGGTCCGTTCGATTTATGAATACCCGTCGGTATTGGCGAAGGACTCAGCCGACTCCTGTTTTTTTCGCAAATAAGTCATTATTAAGTAGCCCTGGTATTTCTGAAAACATAAGTCTGCGAAAATAGAGTATGTGTTCTAATTACAGCTTATGACCAGACGATAGATCAAATGAAAAAAAACAGATGACGAATGGAGCCAAGTATACTACAGGATTCAGCGCTACCAACGTGACCGTAATAAATCAGTTACGTTCAGAAAAATTGCTTTTGAAAAAGATTTCTTCACTTCAAAGAATAAGTTTTTCAAGACGCGTTCATGGAATTGCGAGATATGCATGCGTACTCTCCTGAGGCCCAGCATATGTTTTTTGAGATACATACTTTTTTACTTAGATATTTTTTAGAGTCTGTTCTTGCCTCACTATACTCTTATCAGAAGGAGTCTACGCAAACTTTTCATAGACGAAATTTGCAAAAGTATACTTTAATATTTTTCCAATCAACAAATGTGTTAGAATTTACAAGGCACGGATGCCGGATGTACGAGTAGCAGCACCTTTAAAGACATTATTCGGCTATTCTTTTCTTTAAAATACTAGTTTGGAACAAGGTTTACTAATGTATTGCCAAAAATCGTTTCCCAAAGTATTACTTCCCAAACTATTTTCCGCAAATTATCACTTGGCAAAAAAACATTTCTCAAAACAACTTAAAGCAAATAAACAGTTAGCAAAAGTTATTATTAGTGATATTTATTACCAAATAAATACTTGGTCAAAATTCATTTTACCAAAGAGGCAACAAGAGGCAAGGCAAGAACGCATCAAAGTCGAGTCTGTTTTCGATCTTACATAGAGAACCTAACGCTCCGACGCGCTCCGCTTCGCTACGCGCGTCGTCGCACCTATATTTCTGTTGTCACGTATTCTTTACATCGCCGACCCCCCGTTCCATTATTTGAAAATAACACTTGCCAAAATAAAACGTTAGCATAATAAACGTTTGTCTTAATAAAACTTGACGCAGTAAAATTATGCGAAATGATAATTTGACCAAATGAATAAAATGCGAAATGAAAACTTGCTAAAGTTTCATTTGGGAAATGAAACTGATGCCATAAGTTTATTGGGAAGTAAAATTTGGCGAAAAATACTTTGGCTAAACGGCGGTATCCCTTGGAACAAGCTAAGGCCAACTTTAAGAGCCGGGGCGGTCCACGGCCCTGCGCCCGCGTCGACGGCGCTAATTGGTGCGTGCTCAAGGCCCGTCCCTTGCTGAGGGCTGCGGCCGATGTCTCAGGGGCAGATAGGTTAATTTGTGTGTAAGAAGGCTAACGGAGCGCTGATTGAGCAACTTGACTAAAAACACATTTAGGAAAACCATCGCTCAGTCAGGGCAGTATTATGCTGAGTCAGCTAGCTTTTGCAGCAACGGATACACACTGCGGCAAAACTTTATGTGTATAAATTGTATTTCTTTATGTGTGCTTGTACCTTATCTTTGATGTTTTCTTCTCATTTGTATTCTGTTGTTTGCGACTGTTGGTGCAATTTGTATTAAACCTTCTAAGCGTCAATGGTATGAAAAACACGTCACGTGACCCGACCGTATATCTGTCATCGTACTATAATGGACTAACAGAATCAAGGCCCAGGTCTTACTAAATTTGACATACACGTGCGCAGCCTCTAACCAGGTGGTAACTTTACTACGGCAAGGCTGATATTTTTGGCTGTGTAAGGAGTTTGTTACACCGTGTACAAATCGAAGTAGGACGCCTGTTACGGAAATCGAATCCACGATGAACTGCTAGACCAACGATGCAGTCAAGCTCCAAGCAGTAAACCTTTCCCCACTTAGAGGCAGCCGGAACATAAAACCTTAAAATACACAACCAATAAATCTGCACAAACAGTACTTACAAATCTATGTCATGTACAGACCTATGTTGTTTTTAACAAAGCCATAAAACAATGTCTTTGCTACTCTATGGCTGGGCAGTAAGGTCCAGATTTCCTGAGGGGTCGTCTCGTACAAGGTTTATTAGTTTTAAGGCTAGGCCATTAATTTAAGGGAAGAGATTCAAGCAGCTATCTCAATTGGCTAGGATTATCAGCTAGTTCTGTCAAGGGAAATCTAAGAAGTTTTGGGCTCATACGTTCTAAAAATTTGGTCTCATTGTTATGAATAATTTAGTAAATTTTCAGTTACTAAGGGTAAATTATGATAACTGTAAGGTAAGGTAACGCATACGAGTAAATATGAATAATTTTAATGTAATGTAAAATTGTGATACAAATCTTCACCAATCTGGTCTTGGCCTCCGTGGTGGAGTATGGCCTATACCTTCCCCAGGGAAGAGACCCGTGACCCTCGCTGGGTACATGATGGGTTGATGATGATGATACAAATTGTATAACAGCTATTTACTTATCCAGATATGATTTGGCGCAAGTCATCTTAATCATCCTTAAGGTATGTCATTAAAACTAAAGTAATTTTATCAGTAACTATATAGATCTATATCCAGAGATAAACGAAATAATCCGTGATTGACACGGTATCAGTCATGTATGGATGGATCAGCTCAAATATATTTTTTATTTCTAATCTCTAAATCTAGAGTGGTTAAAGCGTCGAGCAAGTCACAAAAGCCTAAGAAAATCTTTGAAAGAAGTTAAAAGAAGTATACAGAGGCATAAACCACATAGCTCAGTACAAATACATTTTATTTATGATTTCTAAGTCAATTAAGTAAAATGACCGTAACGTATGTGACGTTGAAGTGATATTAGCCTTAAAACTCCTTAAACGAAATTAAAAGAAGCACACAAATAGGCATATGACAACGGCACAAAATTGAGAAACTTGAGAGACTATGAGAGAGGCCATGAGTATTTGACCTAAGGATGATGGATATATTAGCTCAAATACAAATTTATTTCTGATTTCTAAGACTAGTGTAATACGTGTTGAACCACTCATATATTTCAAAAAATGTATAAACAAAAAAAGACGCACACAATAAGGAATGAACCTTCAGATCCAACGAGTTCTAACCCCCGTATATCTTTAACAGGAATAGGGTTTTATTAAAATGCAAGTTATATATTATTATCGGCAAAGGCCGGTGTGTCAAAAGGTACGGCCTAACTTAGTGGCCGGAGATTTAGGATTGGCTCTCCCCGTTCCGGGTTCGAATCCAGATTGGTATCTTCAAAGAGAAGTGGAGGCATGCATGTTAATTTATTCGTAACTAACTTTTGCCCGTGGCTTTACTCGCTTAGCAGACTGACGCAAGTTTTGGTAGATGAAAGAGAAGAAGAAAAACATTTATTATACCAACAAGACACGTCACAGAAACAAAATAAACAGACAAGTAACATAATATAATAAATATGTAACGCAACAGACAAAAAAACAAATAAATGAAAACAATTAAAATTGAAGTCGATGCAAAATTATAACGAACAGAAATTGAAACGAGTCTATTCCCGGTTTTCCGTTTTCTAACAATCTACTGTTTTTTCTTTCTTACAATACTCTGTTCCACGAGAGCGTTCTAGTTCGTAAGAGCGTTGACAAGTGTGATAAAACTTAAAAATAATAATATTATTTTGGCCTGGTGCTAAAAGGGCCAAAGTCAGATTTTGCCCAAAATCAGCTTTTGATGCCAAAGTATTGAAAAATGTATATATTTATTTGTGCTGAAAGGGCGTAAGTGTAACGACAATATTTTCAAAGATAAGATGTAAAGAGGCCAAGGTGTAAGTTGTATGACTTTCTACCGGTATAGTAAAATTTGTAAAAAATGCCACTAGCGCTAGTCATAGACGGTGACCCATCCATGGACTGAACGCGCCGTATGTTGCTTAACCTTAGTGATCGTTTAAGATCACTCAGGCAGCCCAGGCTACGAGCGATTCCAGCGATAAAAAAAGCTTACATTATAGTAATCATTTGTACGTCAAATTAAAACACGTAATATCATTGCAAACTTGTGTCAGTACAAGTAACATCAGGCAGGCAAAGATTCTACTACGACTTAGGTCTGCAAATAACCGGATCTAGTATGCGATTGACCAAGAGAGCTAGAAGAACAAAAATAGTGCTATCTCTACGACAAGCGTATACAGAACGCGTGCCACGTTAGGTTCGAGATGAATCGTTCCCCGACAAAGCAGTTACGTCTCTAATTTATGCTTAATATTTCAATGTTGTGAACGCGCCCCATGGAGTAAATGTGTCTATTAAAGTTGGTGAAATCTGATATTCACATGATAACGGCGTATGTAATTATGCTTGGTTTTGTTTTACCCTTTTAAATAGAGGCAATTTAACCTTAACCAGGTTTATTGAAATTAAGTCATTGTGTTCAAGAGTAGCGTTTTCTTCTATAGGTACGTATAGTCAGCGGTGTCTAAGTATAGAACATATACGTTAAAAGCTTTTCTATCTTTGTTACGCTTATGAAAGTAACCTATGCGTAAGAGAGACTACAGTTTTCCAGCCTTAAGCAATGATTATACTACTCGCAAAAATTTAAGCTTTAAACAAAAAACTATTCCAAAAGAAATTATGTGCACAATAAAGTTAATACTACTACCAGCATTAAAATATACGTAAAAGCTGATATATATCTCAGTGCAGAGCACAGGTCTTCAAAACAGGTTTACAAAAAATAAAATAATCATCTCAGACTTTCAGGTTTCACGAAAAAAAATTATTCCTTAAGAACAGTACAATCCCCTATTTTTGGATACATTTGAATATTTAGTTACAATCTGTATATAAACATTTTTCCATTTATATGCATCTGGCACATAATATAAATTAGTACATAGCACATACGTTTGCGGTCCAATAAACTAATGCACACAGAAGAAACATTTTATGTCCCATAATAATACTGGAGCTTTTATTATCATCAGTCGGAATGGAAAACTTTAAGACCTTTTCAGACGGAGCAATTCACTGTTGCACATGAAAGGATAATAACTAGTCTAATAGCGATATTTTATGTTCCTATATTACGCACACCCTAGCTTGTAGTCAATCAGCACTAGCTGGCCTGAACTGGAAGCTGAAATGGAAGTCCATGGTTGAGGCCCTATCCTCCGATAGGAGTTGAAAGACCAAAGAAGAAGAAGAAGGAGATCCTGTACGATACCATTGTTAAACTGTCAAAATAGCATAAAATTACACAAATTGACACTTAAACAATTGCAATCCCTTCGGATTTGGCTCCTGAACTTTGTA
Source organism: Yponomeuta plumbellus (assembly GCA_947310845.1). NCBI lineage: Eukaryota > Metazoa > Arthropoda > Insecta > Lepidoptera > Yponomeutidae > Yponomeuta > Yponomeuta plumbellus. The sequence continues at coordinate 20,753,877 of OX371194.1, read as the reverse complement.
CTGCTCAGATCTGAGTTAAGGTTGATGATGTATTAACTCAGCGTAGGATGGTCACACACAGCCCACAGCTTGCTGGACCGACGATTTGAGATGGATAGCTAGCAGCGGCTAGATGAAAATGGGTAAGGATGAAAAGAAGTGTGCTTTGGAGGCGTACATCCGGCTGAGTGATTAATTAATATATCTCAATCCCATTGTACTATTGAAACAAACTCATCGCTGCGCGTTCCCGCCGCGTACTGGCGTTTTGAAGCGCTAAGCTATGCGTTCGCCGCACACAGTCGTGTTTTCTCACGACGTCGTCGTTCAATTACATTCACTGGCGTTTTGTTTGTCAACGACAATCGCGCTACAAAAATCGCCCCGTCCGGCGCATTCCTCCGCGAAATATCTCTTACCATTGAAAAGTTCGCATCGCAAACCGCACGCTGTAAAAAGCCACCGCAGTCCCATTTGAAATAATACTACAGAATTGCAGCGAATACCGCAGCAACGCGTTGCCGTGTAATTCTTTGCTGATAGCTCTCAGGTTTAATATTCTTAGCAAAGTGAATCGACAGTCAGACGAAGCTGTGGTCGCAATTATAAATGAGGGAAGTTGTAACTCCGCGACGACAAAACGTGTTGAGGAAACCTGCACTTTGTAGAGAAACGAAGGTGGTACAAAAAATATATGCAGGGTGATATCGAGTCACTGCGATGTCCGCTAACCATGATTTAGAAATATGTAGCACATTAAAAAATACTACCATACAAAAATTTATTTACAAACCACCTCGGAACGAAATGTAATATAAATCGTTCTACGGTTCGATTTCCTTATGGTCAACGCCTATAGAGATTAATAATACAACATACCATAACAGAAACTTACGCCTGCATCTTTGAGGGGTAGGCAAAGACAAGGGTTTACTATTTGCCACGATTCTGACAGACAACAACATTGCTACTAGAGTAGACTACTCAATTTTGTAATTATAATGCCAAGTGCAATTATAATCTGATTTGCTTAATACCTATAAATACACTGATCGCTTCTTCCCATTACACTTCGAATGGCAATTAACACTAGCAACTAGTGCTGTGCCACGTATCGGTAAAAAGATATATCGAGAATACAAGATAGAACGCCGCCATCATTAGGGTTACCATGATTTACCGAAAGGCTCATAATGCTTAATTGTTATAAAGGTATCATTGCAGGGGTGTGTACATTTACACCACCACAGAAATAACCATATTGTATATTGACTATCGTAAGACTATTTACATGTGAAATTCCAGTACCTGCAAATAATAAAGACTTTTGTTACATCCTGTCTAGTTACTTAAAAGAATACGCGAGTGTTTTCAGCATCTCACCAATACGCAATTTTTATGATACCACAAGAGTTACCAGAAAGTAGCCTCCTCTGATGCTGACTAATCCCAATTTACAGTCTATTAGCTTTTAGAATATACCTCGGCTACTATCGGATAGAATCAGATATATTCATTTAATAGAATTATCGGAACTAATATGACACTTATTTCTAAATCGGAACTAAGATGACACTTAATTTCTTAATTACAGAGCAGGAAGTAGTATTACACTCCTGTGCTTTTGGCGAAAACCGAAGCCAACTCTAGAGCCCGAGGTATATTCTAAAAGCTAACAGCCCTGTGCAAAAAGTGTCCCTAAAGTAAACACCACTCATGGTCACCCCTTCACTTGACGTTAATGCGGCCCGACTACCGTGAAGGCATTACGACGTTTCCCTTTCGAGAGGCCTCCCGGGGTCCTGTTACCGGCTTTTGTAAAATAAGGCGTTGGAAAAAAGCGAGGCCTGGATTAGCAACCGCCTATAGGTATACCAGGATACCTCCCAGGCTTGGCTGGTGTGTTAGGCTGCCTTTGTTTCGTGGTTCAGATTTGTAGTCGGTTTTTATATTTTATTTAAAAAACAATATTTAATGATAGTTTTGGACAAAAAAAAAAGAAAACCCCAGGTCTTGGATATAATGTATGTGATGTAGCGGTTTCTGGTTCCCACGACAGAGGGTGTCCTAGTTGCCAGAAGCAACGTATGTGCCTATATGTAAATGTTTGTTTGTTTGTGTTACAAAAGGATTAGCTTCTCCCTTCAAGTGTGCCTTTCAGCAGAGTTCCTTCGACGTTTCCATGATACTATATTCAGATCCTGATGTGGTAACTATGGGGACTACCTGTAAAGTTTACCCTTTCAAATGAAAAAATAATTTTCTAAACCGGTCCACGCGTCTTTGAGTAACCGAGGAACATACATAAAAGAAATAAAAATAGATGCGAACTCTCTCAAATATTTTTTTCTATTTCCTTAGCGCGAGAATTTAAAAAGGGCTGTTCATCTATCAAACTATTTTCTCAACATTTTGGAACAAAATGCAAATGGCCTCAGTCTGGGAGAAAACCTGAGAAAAAACAAAGATTTTTTGGTCCCCAAGAACCTCAAAAATGTAACAGAATTCAGGAGAAAGAAGTGTAGCTTACACTGATGTCGTTCCCTGAAACATTCCAAAATCAAATTTGATTATGGTACTGACACACGTGCTCAGCATGCTTATATTGAGCAAGTGCTTTAATCCCAATCTTTTCTGTATTTTTGTATTCGATGTTTTAATCTATCCGTCTTCCTTTTTTTGAGGTTTGATAACCTAAAACTGCATTGTTGTTGTCAGTGTTACTGTCTTAAGAAATCATTAACTTATTACTTACTTATTCTGTTTGTTGAATGTCAATGCGCCTACATACAGATAAGCTTGGGAGTAAAGCACTTGCTCAATATAAGCATGCTTTTGTGCTACTAATGAGCACGTGTGTCAGTACCATTATAGATAGCAAATTAACATACATATAAATACACATCTCAATCCAAGGCCAGGGCAAGACATACGAATTCGAAGTCTAGGTATATCGATCACATTATGTCGACCCATTAGTTATGAAAATAGCCTATGAATGCATAATGTCGCATTATGTAAATCGAGTCAGTTATCACGGTAGTGCTATGTTAGAGGAGCTAAATCGTGAAAGAGCGATGCTACCTTTAGCTGTTCTAGGGAACCGCTTTCCATTAAATGTACAGCGTTTTATATTCAGTAAAACTTTTAAGGACTTTCTTCTCCGATGTATTAGACCAGAACCAAAAGGTTGTCTGGAATATATCACTTTAAGTAACAAGGCTGCCATCTGCATTCTTCGAATAAGAAATATCTGTGTAATTTCCATTTTTATGTACAATAGAGTACTCCCTATCAATGTATAGAGTTTTGAGATATTTCTCAAAAATTACTTTAGAATCTATTAATAAGCATAGATTTTTTATTGTAAGTACCTCCGACTACTATTGATACGGTTGTTGAAAGTATGCTGTAATATTTCAACCACACTACGTCAGTCACTCCATAATTCATACATCCACACGTCTGTTGAATGTTCAAAACGACTCATTAACACTTGAATATTGTTTAAATAAACAAACACACATGCACCGCCTCCTAATATTAGGTAGTTTATGTTACTATACGAATTCCTTTCTTTCGAAAAAAGCGAAACTAAAACTCTTTTTGTCCGCCATTTTGAATTTTGAGAGGCGTGAACAGAGTGTCAGCTGCGGAGTCGACCGAAACCAGCTAGTAAGACCTCCCGAGGCACCATCTTTCGTCGCGAACTTCAACTAGCCTGTAGGTCTCCGGCAACTGGTGCTTGGCATACAATACTGGATCATCTGAATAGCTAATAAAATGCCTGTATGCACAAGTGCTGAACGTTTTATGAAGCGATAAGCTAGTGTTCTTTTTTGAATAAAGTACTAAAGAAGGAAAGCGTTTACGTTTTCTGTTCGCTGGATGGAATGTAGAGGAACGAAAAGCTCCTTTGAACTTTTTGAAATTAACATAAGCAAAACTAAACGTGGAACAATGGTGTGATGTTTGTCGGGTATTTTTACTAATAATAAATAGTTTATACTTGTCGGTAAATTTATACTTAAAGAAGATGACTAACCCCTAGTTTTCCGTATACTGACAAGCTAATAATCTTCTGTAAACAGCTGTAAGTTTTCTCAAAGTGCTTAAGAGAAAAATACATTTGACAGCTGTTAATAGTAGATTAATCTGTTGCCTTATGACCTTGAAAATAACAATAAAAATTCATTGTTATAGTGAGCCAACCGGCCCACCAAAAGTTCTACAGGTTAACAGATTGTTAGCATACGAGAAACCAGGTGTTAAGATCGTACAGTCGACAGCACATCATCTTATACACCCATGCACTCTTACTCCGTTGCATTACGGGCGACTTTACAACTAAAATGAGAAGGATGACGCGTCGTCGACTGTAGTTCCATGTTAAAAAAAATCTTTGACGAATCTACTATATTATTATCTCAAACTCGAATTGTATTGCTACGTATATGATCATAACGGCATATAATATTTTAATACTAATAAAATTATCGTAAAACAAAACGTAAGCCACAAGTTGATGTAAACTACTAAAAGATCCCATTAAAGCCACGAGTACGAGTGAGACAGCTAAACGGCTTTCCGAGTGCACGTACAATACCGCAAGTTGGGTGTATACTTTTCAGTTCAATAGTTGCACTTATTCCAAACACGATAAGAGCTAAGGTTTGCTATCGTTCAACTCGGTAGCGACGCCGCCGGCGAATCGGTATCGGAGCACGAATCAAAAAGGAGTTGTCACAATTCGGCACTATCGATACAGTCGATATATCGATTCTTAGTAACAACATCATTGCGTGTTAGGATTATGTATAAAAACGACGTACGAAACCAGTAAAATTTGTATTTTTATTGCTCGGAACATTCAAGTCAACAACCACTTTCATACCGTTTTAAATTATTTCTCGAAGAATTTAACCACAAATGTAAACACAGTAGTAATTTTCAGTTTTTAACCTATTTCTCATGTTCCTCCCATATTTATAATGTCCTTGCCTTGGAAGTATGAGTAGTTCAGATGACTATTTAATAACTAGTATCAACAAACTTTTCTAATCATAGAGCAGTGGATAAGAATATTGTTTCTCGGTAACAAAACACTAACTTTGTATAAAGGCACGTAATACTCCTCTTTGTCCCTCTGTTCAGCAGAGCGCATAGAGGAGGTTGAGGGAGGGTCACAGACGGCAGGTTGGGGGACCTGCCGTCCGACATCGTGACGGGAGAAGGGGGTGGGGGGCCCATGCCCCTTCTGCAGTGAGGGTGGGCCCGACTCCTTGCGAGTCGGGTCGACGTCGCCGGGGCGCCGCTGTAGCATTCGCACTGTGGTCTACCACTTGCGAGATCCGGCGGCGCCCCATTGCACGAGCGACAGGACGGCCCCCGGGGTGTTTTAGGAGGTATGCCTCTCCTATTATTAGGAGAGGAGAGTCCGACACACGGCCGTCACCCTCCCCCAAGGGTGGCGGTTATGGTGCACAAAGCATTTCACCCCGTTAACAAAAAAAAACAAAAAAAAAAAAAAAAAAGGTGTCATCAACTCTCTCTAGGGAAATATCTATACCTACCTAGTATGTTAATGTACATATTATATTTTTAAGCAATCTTTGGAGTGTGGTTCAAGTTTTGTTAATTAATTGGCGCTACTTCACGTACCACCAACATTTTAATGCTTTTCTAAAATCGTTATGTGCATTATGTACTACTTCTAATTTATTAAAAGTGTGCTGAGTTGTTTTTTTAACTATATTAAATTATTGTTATTAAACAACCTAAGTCGTAGCAATCTAAGTCATACAAATAAAAAAAATATATAAAAATCTATAATGAAACCCCAAAAATAAAATATCGATAACTTTTGTGACACTGCACGCATGCCTATAAACTCACAACCCTACATCAGATCATTAAAGTGTCACCGCGAGAATTGACGTTAAATCCTTGCGAAGGTAAAAGTGACCAATTCATAAAGAACTCCTTAACACGTGGGTTTAATTCCTTATACTCTTAAATGGCTTAAGAGCGGGGTGTCAAGATATGTTTGTTATCAATAAGATATTATTATTGTCTTATAGATGTAGGTCTATTGGATAAGTTCAACACGTCGTGAAATATTTTTTGTCTCGTTTTCTCCCGAGTAATTCTTTATTATTTATCGCGAAGCCATGATTTTCATCAGCCGATGTTTCTGTCTATGGCTGTATGATATTTTAATCCAATTATAGTGAGTAAGCATCGAGTGCGAATAGTCTTTTATCTCATTTTTGCATATTTTATTCGGACCCCGGAAAGATTAAGATAACGAAATAGACTTGAGTGCCGTCTTGCTTACGTAATCAGCAGAAGGTATATTATAAAATCGTAGTTTTTATTACATTTTTATTCCGTTTAAGTATTTATCACTTAGAAACAACAAACTTCTGTGTAGGCTTTTGTTTTCTAAATTCATCATCATCAACCCATTATGTCCCGACCGAGGGGCACGGGTCTCTTCCCTAAGGTATAGGCCCTACTCCACCACGGGGGTGAAGTCCTGGTTGGTGGAGGGTTGTAAGACCAGTGGCTGGTCTTACTGTCAGAAGTTTTCAAGTCGCCCTAAGGCCTCTTACTTCGAAATTAATTGAATTTAAAGGAACGATAAGGGACGCCCCTGGCGGACATACTTCGACCAAATGGGGGATGTATTAGCAAAGGGCAAGATTAAAAGTACCCAAAACTGGCGTGCGAGCATGCAAAGAGTAATGAATAGCGAAACTGATCTGTCAGGATCGTGGCAAGTGGAAGTCCTTGGTCTCTGCCTACCCTCTGGGATACAGGCGTGAGCTTATGTGTGTATGTATGACTTTACTTAAATAAATAAAACTACATATTCGTTATAAAGATCAAATGTTCTTTTCATAAACTAGCCAAGAATATCCGGAGATAGCCTTAAACGAAACTCAAAATTTACATAGGTATTAAAAATACCCAGAAATCAAAAAACTCACCACGTATAACTAAAGACCTTCTCTTATTTCATTCCCTAATACTCTTAATCTCGGTTAGTTCATATTAACCTCTTTATCAGCAAAATGTCAATAAACTTAGATTTTCTATCTTTAGCTAAGAAAAATTACTTCAACGTAATAAATAGGTCTTATATTTATTATAAATATGTTATTTATAGCATACGCTACGTTTTCTACTTTTAACTTACAGTAGACTGACATTTCCAGAATCACCTATCGCGCATCTATACTCCGTTCCGCGAGTCGAACTCCCAAGAAACCATATTATATGCTCGCATCTCATTGGTTGATGAAACAAGAAGCGAAGACGTTCCGCTTCATTGGGTAGGGCAGTGGCTATTAAAGGTCACGCGTCATCATCATCATCATTCAGCCATAAGAAGTCCACTGCTGGACATAGGCCTCCTCCATGGATTTCCAAAAAGACTAGTTAGAAGCGGCTTGCATCCAGCGTCTTCCTGCCACTTGGATGATATCGTCTGTCCATCTTGTGGCTGGTCGTCCTACGCTGCGCTTGCCGATGTGTGGTCTCCATTCCAGAACTTTTCGGCCCCATCGGCCGTCAGTTCTGCGTGCTATTTGCCCCGCTCACTGCCACTTCAAGGTCACGCGTGTTATTAACCAATGGGCGCACGTAAACGATTTTCTTTGGGACCAACTGCTCAATCGTGGAATTGAGTATAGAAGGAGTATTTAAATGTGACAGCATTTTTGATGCCAAATGTGGATTCGCTTGTTTTTAATTCTCACTCATTCGGCATAGCAAAGTCTCGTAAAATACATTAATTACTACTCCTCTTTGTGTAAGTATGGAGTGTTATTTATTTTAAAGTTTCTGAAGTGTCAAAATATGCATGAATTCGACAGCTGTGGTCCTTAAGTAATAAAAAAGTAATAAGTGCCGCTGCAGAAACCTGGCTTACAAAATTGGTGAAATTAAACGAAAAAGCTTTAAATTTCAAGCACCGAGGTATGTGAACATACCTTAGTAGACGCTCAGATTTCTGCACGAAGTTTTCCTTCACAGTAAGTTAGCAAGTGATGTTGCTATTATAACTTCTCAAATCGAAGTAATCCTAATTATATTCCTGATCACAACAACTTTGTACGTTTTGTAAACTTTTAGTCCGGATCAACGTACAGTCGACCGCACATCATGGTATACACCCATGCACTCTGCTCCGTTGCATTACGGGCGACTTTGCAACTCAAATGGGAAGATTGACGTGCTGTCGACTGTACTGGAGCTTATATCGTGTTCGAGACGAGCAATAGTCGACGCGGGCTCCGTCTCTGCTCACCATGGTTAAGCTCTGCGAATTATAGCGAACCCTAGTCGGACTCTTCCGACAAAAAGTCAAGTAGGAGTATCCCGAATAAAATTAATCATGTCTAGTGCGAATCGCTCGTAGCCTGGGCTGCCTGAGTGATCCTAAACGATCACTAATGTTAAGCAACATACGGCGTGTTCAGTCCATGGATGGGTCACCGTCTATGACTAATGCTAGTGGCATTTTTCCGAGCGATTCCGTGCTTCGCAAGGCACGTTAAGCAGTTGGTGCCGGCTGCCGTCGATAGATGGCAGTCGTTAAGCCAAGTCAGAGGCCTTAGGGCGGCTTGAAAACTTCTGACAGTAAGACGTATGGTGAGTAGAGACGTAGCTCACGTCTTCGGTTGTAAGCCTCTGACTCTTCCGGAAAAAAAAGTAAGTGTATCCGGAATAAAATTAGTCTAATATATAAAATTCTCGTGACACAGTGTTTCTGCGCATACTCCTCCAAAATGACTTGACAGATATTGATGAAATTTTATATGTATATTCGGTAGGTCTGAGAATAGGTTGTTATCTATTTTTCATAACTATCTGGCAAAACAACGATTGCAGAGTCAGCTAGTAATTTTTTACATTCAATGTCACAGAAATCCCTTAAGCAAATTACTGGGAGTTGAGGCCGTTCAACACATCACTATACCAACGCAATGTGCGATGGGTCCAACTGGTGGATCACGTAGCGCTATCAAAATTATTACGATTCACTACAAAAAAGGAAGCATTAGGGTTCTTGTCATGTAGAGAGATAGTGGCGGGCTTTTAAGGGTTTCGTTATAAAATTTTGTTATTGTATAAGTGTGCCGACCTGGCAGGAGTTGGCAAAGGAGCGGATATAATATTATACAGTTCAGTCGACAGCACATCACGGTATACACCCATGCACTCTACTCCGTTGCATTACGGGCGACTTTGCAACTAAAATGTGAAGATTGACGTGCTGTCGACTGTACTAGATGAAAACCCGGCTTCGCTCGGCTAAAATGTAGTCTCATAATGATATTCGATCATTATCGATAACGATTAGTAAAAAGGTTAATTAAACTTAATTATGTGTTATACTTTTATATACATTATACTTTATTGCATACATAAAATACATTATAAAAATAAAAAAATTACAAAAATAATCAAAAGTGTACAGTCGACAGCACATCATCCTATATACAACCATGCACTCTACCCCGTTGCATTACGGGCGACTTTGCAACTAAAATGTGAAGGTTGGCGTGCTGTTGACTGTACATGGCGATCTTATTTCAGCAGAAATCTCTTCCAGCCAACCCTTGATATGGCGTTATATTCAAATTTTTAAATATGTCATTTGAAAGGCGTTATCGTCGTGTTAACAAAAACACGCTCCTACCTTTACACTTAGACCACGCCCTAAGAAACACATTTTCCCAGAATTTCGTGTGAACTATCAGCCACGTCCATCTGATGTCCTCAGCCCGACTCTTTCATTTGCTTGAAGCTGCATTGTAAAAAAATATACTGTGAATGTATTTGAACTTTAGAAAAACACCTAACTTAGTCTGAAAACTAAAAACAATAATTTAGTAATTTTTAACATGTAGAATTTTGTGGGCCAATCGGCTCACTATAACGACGACATCTTTGGCGCAGCGGTAAGCGCATCTGCCTACAATGCGAGAGGTCCCGGGTTCGATCCACGATGTGTAGACCACAAAACATTACTCTCAAAGTTAAAACACTATGGAATAAAAAAATTAAGTCTAGATCTTTTAAAATCATATTTAGAAGGAAGGGTTCAAAAAGCAGAAATAAATCGTATTAAATCGTCAGGCTCACTTGTAAAAATGGGAGTCCCGCAGAGATCTATCTTAGGGCCGTTCCTATTCCTAGTCTATGTAAATGATTTACCGTTTTTGGTACAAAAAATGTGTGAGATAGTGCTATATGCTGATGACACGTCACTTGTTTTTAAAATAAAGAGACAGGAAAATAATCTTGACGAAGCAAATAATGCTCTCTCGCACGTTCTAGATTGGTTTACAGTAAATAATCTATTGTTAAATTCAAAAAAGACAAAATGTATGAAATTAGTAAAATAACTTAAAACTAACGTAAAATTAGTTGAAAACAACATTGTAATTGAAAATGATAAACTAGAATTTGTTGAAGATACTGTATTTTTGGGCATCACAATCGATGCCAAACTACAATGGGGTCCACATATTATAAAATTGGCACATAGACTAAGTTCCGCAGCATATGCCGTGAAAAGAATTCGAGAACTTACTGACGTTGCAACTGCTAGGCTTGTTTATTTTAGTTACTTAATTGCCGGGCAGCAGACATTGAGACTATCTTTCATCTTGCAGAAGAGAGCGATCTGATTTATTTACAAGCTAGGTAGTAGGGACTCGCTAAGAGATTTTTTCAAAGAAACTAACATCTTAACAGTTGCAAGCCAATACATTTATGAAAATATTATGTACGTTCGGAAAAATATTAAGGACTTCGAAACTCTTGGTAGCCATCATAACGTTAATACTAGGAATAAACATAAATTGTCATTTTCACGATTTAGACTTGCAAAAGTTAATACTTCCTTTATGGGGCACTGTATAAGGTCTACAACAAGATACCCCAAGATATATTAGAGTTACCCCCAACGCGATTTAAGAATTGTGTAAAGCACACTCTTTGCAAAAAAGCTTATTATAAAATCAACGATTATTTAGAAGACAAGGACGTATGGCATTAAATAGTAGTTTAATATTAAATTTAATCAGAGGATAAATGTGTCTAGTGTTCAACACATCCAATATATTATTTTGTATGTTTTATTTGTATTAGCTTTAAGGTTATTTTAGAAAAGATGGTCAGAGTGGAGTTTTTTTTTCGCTACCTTTTTCTCCACTACAGACGGCCCCAAGGCAGCGGCTAACATTATACATAACTGTATGTACATTGACATTCAACAAGCAGAATGTAAATTCTTTACGTTGAAATAAATTCTTGATTCTTGATTCTTGATCCTCGGCTGGATACAAAAAGCCCTGGTCTTGGATGCTTACATGTTTGTGATGTCTTTGTTTCTGGCTCCCACGACAAAGAGAATCCTACTTTGGGGCCAGAAGCAATGTATGTGCCTGTTTGTAAATGTTTGTCTTTCATTGAATGTCAATGTATAGTGTTTTCCGCTGTCTCCACTAGTAATTTCTTTTATAATGAGCCGTCTTCAGAAGAAAAAAAAAAGTTATTTGTATTGAAAAAAAAGCTAAAATTTTCAATACAAACTCCGAAAGGACATACATTTGGCTGTTGGCGTCATAGTAACTTTTATTCAGCTCGCTGAGACCTATTCGATGATGTCTATATCACACATGGCTATTGGGCTGAGGTCAAAAATTGTATTCCTTTGACAGCCATTCGTTTTTTTTTTTAGTTCTTCTGAAAACGGCTCATTTCATATTTTTTCTCATTGTCCCCAGCCATACTCTGCGGGTCGCCATGGCAATACGTTTTAGTTGAATCTATGTTATATTAAGGTCAAGAAAGGCAGTTGGGTGAAACCTTTGCACAACCTATTCACACAGTTAAGAGGAACAAAGATGACGTTCAGTTTAATTTTTTTAGGATGTTTTGAGTCTTGGACTACTTTTTATTACTTGGAGAGCATTGTTTTTTTCGTTAATTTGACTTTTTTTAACTGTAGTATCGGAAAACCAACTAACCAAATAAATCGCGGGAAAAATTGCGTCGCTTCTACAAGTATCTAAAATGAATCCCTCAAGAAAATCCTGCCCATGTAATATTTGTTAAGTAAGATGTTTATCGTCATCTTATTGTTTATCATATTGTTTAATTGCAATTACTTTTTAATTTTGAAATTCCCCCGCCTACTATACCATTATTTCGTGAACCAAGAAAAAATAACAATAGCATACGCTGAAAAACAGCCAAGTGTGGCTTCTATTACAAAACGGAACGTGAAAATCGCATTTTTTTCGCATTACATTCCTTAACAGCTATTTATGTAAATATCTTGCTACTTGTCAATATATTTTCGATTTTCTTATTTATGTACATCCTAAATTGAATATTCATACCCACAGCCTATGTTCTTCGTGCTATTATCTCCATCCAAAGGTTGTCTGGAAGAGATCGCTCGAAGCGATAAGGCCACCAATAGTATACAATTACTTACACATAAGGAAATTAAAATAATTATGTATCCTGGTTTGGCAATAAAGCGTTATCTATCTATATATTCATCGGTAATACAAGAATTCAACTCTCGACCATTTCATCTCCAAAAAACATGACTTCTTAGATACGCATCCTACCGTCCAACGGGCAGTAGCGGCCAATATTGACCCAACCATTAACATCTAGCAAGTGCTAAATGTCCAGCCATTGAGAGAAGGGATTCTGGGCCGGGTAACACTGTGGTAGGGTTGCCAGCCCAATATAATTTCTCATCTTTTGCCAAGGGCCGCTTAGGCTGCACTTTTTGACGCGTTGTTATTGGCTTCTAAACTGAATAAATTTGAAGATAAATACTACAAAATAAACCATTATGAAGCACCCGTAGCCTCGGCCGCCTGAGTGAACTTAAACGATCACGAGGATTAAGCAACATAGGGCGCGTTCAGTGCATGGATGGACCGGACCGTCTATGGCTAACGCTAGTGGCATTTTTCCGAGCGGTTCCGTGATTCGCAAGGTACGTTAAGCAGTTGGTGCCGGCTGTCGTCGATAGATGGCAGTCGTTAAGCCAATTCAGAGGCCTTGGAGCGGCTTAAAAACTTCTGACAGTAAGACCAGCCACTAGTCTTACAAGCCTCCACCAATCCGGACTTGGCCCCCGTGGTGGACTATGGCCTACACCTTCCTCAAGGAAGAGACATAATGGGTTGATGATGATGATGATGAAACTATTATGTCCTTTATAATCGTGTATAGAATAGGTTCACAAGCTTGCTTCTGTATTTAATATATGTTTAGCTAATATTAGACTCGTGAGAGGCATAGAGATACTCGTAGCATGTAAAAGGCCTATTATATACCCAGCAGTGTCCACTGGTAGCTAATTATGACAATGATGATGATGGCTGGGGAAAACAGTAGTGGCATAACTATCTGCGCTGTAAATAGAACAATAGTACGGTAAGACCCTAATCACAAGCTATATTTAATATCGGTTAAATTAGATGAATATTATTTATTGTTAATAATTTTTTTAATTTTTAATTTATACTCTTCTTTACAGATTTATTTTTCAGCCAGTGACATAGAGTCGCATCTGATGCTAAAATAAGCCTTTTTTTTATTGAGCTGTACCTACCTTTTTTTTTTTTCACGCTGGGAAAAATGCGTTACGCGTCTCCTCCCGTCGGGGGACGGAAGGAGTATGTGGGACTCCCCGGGAAAGTGGTGCCCGGTATACTCACTAAACAACCCAGCGGCACTCCCTCTTCGCCTTGGTGACGGGGGTCTGGGAATCTGGCACTTCTTCCAGTCCCCCGCCGGTGATTGCCCGCCTAGACACGGCGGGCCCCTCGCGCCTATCCGAGCTGTACCTACCTAGCATAGCTTATCAAACACACCTTAACTTAGTTGAATTTAAAATAATTAAGAAAATCAATTAATTCTATTTAAGTAATATTTTAAGAAATTTGGGCCTTAGTTATAAAAACTAATTAAAATTAAATTGCACATTATAAATAAATACCTAGTAGGATTTTCATGTACATTCATAATAACAAAAGTACTTGAAAATCTTAAATATCTAAGCTGCAATATAATCACTTAAATTTAACAAAAGTAGCTAGTACGTAAAATGCTTTTTATCGTTTTATAAAGTTATTATTATTTGTTGAAAATAAAAAATATATTTTTTTTAAGAAAAGAGACTTTTTGTAACAAATTTTTTAATGGCAGCCCTACTCGGGGTTCTAAATTAAAAGACTCCAGGAGAAAAGAGAAAGCTTTGTTTTAGAGGATACACATACGTCGATGGAATTTTCGGGCTGATTAGTTTGTTTAATGTTCGGCTTAAAGCCTCTGTGGGGCTCAGCCTGAGAAAAAATTTGGTTTATTCCTCACAACTTAGTTTTTATAAGCATGGACTTCTGGAGATACCCTGTACAAGGATTGGTATACGTTAATATCCAGAATTTTATGCCTTAACCTTCTTGGTTTGTGAAAAAAAAACTTTTCAAACGAGTAGTATAGTCGACGGCACATTAAGCTTTCCATACCTGTACTAGATAAGAATGAGAAAAGAAAGTGTAATCAGATAAACAGATGAAGATTGGGAGCACTTTATTTTACATTTAAAAAAATACAGTCGAATTGAAGGGACCAGTGGCAGAAGTCCCTAAGTGCCACAATGGGACTTAGGGACTACTGCCACTGGTCCCTTCAATTGAGAACCTTCTCTTTCTTTAAATAGGTTATAAAGAAACTTAGACAGTTCCGGTAAGGGCGTTTTTGCAACAAAAACGTTAAGGATGACCTGCACGGCCGAAGGCTCTAGCTGCAACTCCGGCGCAGGTATTCCCTTCGGCGCGAAGCGTCACGTGACGCGCGGCGCGGACCCGCGTGGAATTCGGCCGACTCGGCCGGCTCGCTGTCGACGCCATCTGGTCTCTAGTGATGCCCGCGGGGCGGGTTATCGATACGTTTTTATTACACTTTCTTTTCAGTTAATCATTTATTTATATTCTCGGATGAACATTGCAAGTTATTAACTTTGTTCCGGATACACTAGCTGGATCTTTCGTTGGAAGAGTCCGACCAGAAAAAGCTCGCGTCGTTCGTTGCTCGTCCCTGACTGAGTTTCTGCTCACCATGATTAAGCTCTGCGAATCAGAGCGAAACCTGTTCGGACTCTTTGGGCAAAATGTCAAGTCAGTATTATATTCGAAATAAAGTTAAAAATGTCTAGCTAGTGGTTATGAAAGTTTTAGTTAATAAGCAATGTTAGTGTTAAGATGGGTAGGACTTCTGGTTAGACGAGAAGTTGAACAATGGACGAAGGCAGTCACATAGCCACGACGTTCGGTGGGTAGGCCGCCAATTCAACGAGTTGTTGATATTCAAAACGACCGCTGAGATTTGCGTGACAAGTTTCTAGTCTGGGCTTTCACGGGCAGTATGGTTCGACAGTGTAAACGGTTACAAATTAAATACATTATTTCAACTACTGTTTACATCATATACAGATTTGCAATTCAACAAATTAACAACTAAGTGTGAATTCAAACCAAAAGGTAGATAAGGGAATCAAACATAATCAGTATTGAAAAACTAATCCAGTCTTCAATTAAAAGTAATCGATGCACATTCGTCAATGCTAGACATAAGCCTCCTTCAAAGTAGGTAATAGCCGGAGAATACTGAGAATTGAGACGAGTTTCGGTTTTTTCTTCTTAAGTTATCATCTTCAACCCATAATGTCCCCACCGAGGGGCACGGGTCTCTTCCCTGAGGAAGGTATAGGCCATACTCCACCACGGGGGCCAAGTCCGGATTGGTGGAGGCTTGTAAAACTAGTGGCTGGTCTTAGTGTCAGAAGTTTTCAAGCCGCCCTAAGGCCTCTGACTTGGCTTAACGACTGCCATCTATCGAGGGCAGCCGGCGCCAACAGCTTAACGTGCCTTGCGAAGCACGGAACCGCTCGGAAAAATGCCACTAGCGTTAGTCATAGACAGAAACCCATCCATGGACTGAACGCGCCGTATGTTGCTTAACCTTAGTGATCGTTTAAGATCACTCAGGCAGCCCAGGCTATGAGCGATTCTAAGTTAAGTAAAGTTATGGAACTTTCAAAATTCAAAAAACTATGTGAATTACTTTTCAGATCTATAAAACGTGACGTTATTGCACAAATTACCATAGACCATATGCTCTGATTTCTTTTAATACTGTTACTTCACTGCTATAGCGTGAATAAGAGTCTTTCACCAAAAGAAGCACACCCTCTTTTTGTAGAAGGTGCTAAAATCTATATATATATATATAAAAGAAGAAACTGACTGACTGACTGACTTAGAATCAACGCAGAGCCCAAACTACTGAACCTAGGGGGTTGAAATTTGGCATGGGAGTTCCTTAGGGAGCCTAGGGGAGCAGTAATAAAGGATTTTTTGAAACTCACCCTCTAAAGGGGTAAACGGCGGTGTTAAAGTTTGTATGGAGGTATAAAAAAATGTTGTCAGATTTTCTTGAAACTTGAAATAAATACTCTTCAACACAATTGATTGAACACGTGTTTCACGGTTTTTCTAAATTTAACCCTTAACGGGAGTGAACGGGGTTGCAACATTTTGAACTAAAGTCCACGCGGACGGAGTCGCGGGCGAAAGCTAGTGTAAAATAAAAATCTAAAAAGCAAAACTAGCCACACGATAAAACTGATTGTAATTTTCTACATTTAGATGACGACTGGAACCGACTATACACGATTCGGCAATACTAACTGACTGCAGCTGAGTAAGTAGACCAGGTATATATTTTCAAATCCACATCATTGACCCGAACATGACAGTGTCTCTTTCGTTCATTGTTCAGAAAAGGTAACGCCTTTAGCAGTTTCTAGTTCAAAAACACTATCGACAATTCGGTACCATCTCTATACGAAAACGCAACAACAAGACCCCATCCTTTTCTCGCGCCCTACCACCCATACCTCTATCTCCTTCTCACAAAGGCTACCTTATTTAAATAAGAGTGAGCGCGTCTGATCGCTCCTTTGAAAAAATTAAGACGAATTTAGAACTTACTGTTTAGAAGATAAGATTGGTAATTGTGTGAAAGATTTCGGGGAAAAAAGTTGTAAAAAGTCTTCATCCCGTTCTCTCGCGAGCATTTTAAATTCCCGTCTTAGTTTTAGAAGGATGCTTTAACCGGAAATATGATGGATAATATTTACGTTTTTTATAGGAGTCAATTCGGAATAGCGTTGGCAAAATACCATGGGGCCTTGGTTTTTACTTTTTTTAACAATAGATTTAAGATCAATCAAACTCATGTTTGGCCTCAAAGTTGACACGAATTGATTTGATAAAATAAAATTGACTTTTTTTTTTAAACCAAAAAGTACAGAATACAGTTTATTTTAATCTAGAA
Organism: Yponomeuta plumbellus; assembly: GCA_947310845.1. Lineage (NCBI taxonomy): Eukaryota > Metazoa > Arthropoda > Insecta > Lepidoptera > Yponomeutidae > Yponomeuta > Yponomeuta plumbellus. Next base: position 20,736,450 of record OX371194.1, on the reverse strand, counting down.
ATCACAGATGAAAAGGTTGACGGGATTTCGACTGCATTCAAAGATTGAAAGATTCTTATCGCCGCGATACAGTTTCGACTAGTGCGGAGGTCAGTTTTGCAAGTGAAATTAAGTTTGGTATACCTTTATTACATAAAGTAAAATGAATGTAGCCTGTTTGTAAATTAATTAATTAATTGTATTTGTAAAAAAAACCCCAGATCTTGGATGTTTACATGTTTGTGATGCCGCTGTTTCTGGTTCCCATGACACAGGAAATCCTAGTGTAGGGCCAGAAACAATGTATGTATGTGCCTGTACGTTTATTTTTATTTCAAGTTATAGTCAAAATTTTAAATAATTTTAAGCTTGTAAATTGTTGGTCCGGACCAACTTACTTGGCTTTTTATCGGACGATAGATTAAGTTCCAAAAATTTAATTTTAAGAAAAAAGGTAGGTATTTGTAAATACATACAAAGATGCCATATAAAAAAAATAAAAATGGCGTCATTTCTACAAAGTAAATTCAACTGAATTGAACTCAGTTCCAACCTGACTCAGTTTAATATAACTGTTTCTAGAGACAAGAGCATGCCTTAGGGCCGGTCAACGGAATTCTCAATTCAAAAACCGCCCCTTACAGCTAACTAGGTCCTAAGTTAGTGTTAAGCTAACCCATTACAGTAACTTGAGACTGCGGTCGTTGAGGTAAAACGATTCGTCGCCTTCGCATAGATGTCAGTAGGTTAGAAAGCTATACCTACGCCAGTTTTGCTTTTTGTTTTTGCTTTACCATGCACACAAAATAATCCCACACACTTCCTCACACAACATTAGGTACTAAGAATGAATGTAAATGCTCCTATTGTGTAATCCGCGAATGTGGGTATTTTAACTAATATCTTCATTCATGGACTGGGTACCTACATTTTTTGTCAAAAAACAAAACTTTTAATTTTAACTTTACCTTATCATAATAATAATATATGTTATACCTGCTCCTATGATATAAGTACAATAAAAATCATTTTAGCAACTATCTCCCCGACTACCACGATTCAGGCTCGACCTTGTGTGGTAGTCACTGTGCAAACTTATGTATACTGTAACAACTATTTTCTGTCAATATTTTTTTTTTTTTTTTAAGTTTAACTGTGTGACAAGTGAGATATTTTTACCACTGTAGGACGAAGGTTTTTCCGCAATCAGTTATGAACTTACATAACATAACATAAACATTTACATACAAGCAGATTCGCCGCATTTAGCTTAACACATCGATGAGTCATCGCTAAGTCATCGTTTACGCGTCCGATTACAATTTTCGATGGATGTTTGTATCATGCGTTCAGCAGAAATTTTGCAATCGATTACTCATCGATGTGTTCTGCTAAATGCGGCCATTGCTTCTGCCCCCACACAAGGATACCCTGAGTCGTGGGAACCAGAAACAGCGACATCACAAACATATAAACATCCGAGACCCACTATGTTTTTTTTTTCTTTCTAGACGGGATTCGAACCCGGGAACTCTCGCATGGTAAACAGATGTGCTAACCGTTGCACCACAGAGGTCGTCTAAACTTGAAAATAGCAATTAAAAACCATTGTTATGGTGAGCCGATCGACAAAATTCTAAAGATTAAAGTAAGAGAGGATAATATTATGGGCTGAATCACTATGTGAATACCCCGCTGTTCCTACAAAAGACATCAATGGGGTCCAAAAGTTTTCATAAAACTTCACTTGACATTTCACAGAAATTTTAATACACACTTCATCACCAAAATTTTATTATCTACCGTGATTACGCGTCGTGGTTACTAAGTCTGAACTCTCTCTCTGAGCGAAACCCAGCGCCATGGAACTAACTAGTCACCATAGCACAGAGTGTCCTAGTCTGGGACCACGCGATTGTAAAGTGTGGAAGACATTATTAGTCCTATTATGAAGGTACATCTACGGCACGTACCACGCGTTTTGTGGCGCCAAGACGTCACTATTCCACAATTGTACTGACAAGTCGCCGCTTTTGATATTTAATATGCGCCACTAGCGTCGTCATGCTACACCTGCAGGTACAGTCGACAGGACATCATTCTATACACCCATGTACTCTACCTCGTTGCATTACGGGCGACTTTGCAACTAAAATGTGAAGGTCGACGTGCTATCGACTGTACATAGGCTCCCGATCTTTTAAAATACGCATAGGGCCGATGCCAAGAAGTCTTTATAAAATATCATAAGCTCACGCCTGTATCCCAGAAGGGTAGGCAGAGACCATGGACTGCCACTTGCCATGCTTCTCACATACCTTCGTTAATTCAAACTCCGAGTGCGTGGGACATAAAACTATTCAATCCTATCGCCGCCATAGCAAAACAAATAAGGTATAAAAACTAATTCGCAAAATTGCCCGCGCGCAGGAATTTCCTGGGCACGTTTTTACGACATTTTCTAGTCCCATCATCTCACCCTACAATAAACCCGCGAGTATTTTACGTTGAATCGTAAAACCAACGCCAATCAATTTCGCGTCCGATAATTGAATTAAAACCTGAGCTTCATAGGCCTTTTGTAGAGATGTCGGCTTTGACGCCGAAGTCTGTTTAACTTTTGACTTTGGGTAAGTCGCTCGTAACGTAATTGAATAGTGCGCACTAGTGTTATAGTCGTTATGACATCAACAGCACGCTGAGTAATAATATAGAATAGCGTGGATTACTGAATTTTACAACCCAGTATGATCTAAGTAGTTCTATTAATATAATATTATGGCCTTAGTCTAGGTGTAGGTATCTGTATGTTTGTAATATCCTTGCCCGGTTACCAAAGCACAGGGTATCCTAGTTCGGGAACAGATTAAGTGTCGTGTTGTTGTGCAGTTCTTACATATGTATATTTTTTTAATGTTTAACGGTCTGTTTCAAAACGAGGTACATCCTTAGAGAACATGTGAACAATATGTGAGTGGTTGACTAAAAAAGGACTTGGAGGGATTGGAAACCGTAATTTTTTTTATTCGATTTTTTCAATCTGTGGTATTTTAGCTTTGTTTCGGTCTAACCAGAATATTTTTAGGTGCCGTAGTAATTTTTTTATATTTTTTTTTGTGAGCCGAGCCGAGTCGAAACCTGTCTATACACGAAACTTCAAACGCGATTTTCTCGAAATCAATTATTTTCCCTTGAGGTCCCTTTTTGGTCAACCACTCACATATAATAAAAATAACTTCCACACAACACAATCCATTGTATTTGTCCTAATTTAAAAGACCTGATGTTTTCCTCTTCAGTGCTGACCTTGAAAATAGGTCAGGACTTAAGAAGTTAAGGTAATCAGGCATCATCATCAACCCATTATGTCCCCACCGAGGGGCACGGGTCTCTTCCCTGAGGAAGGTATAGGCCATACTCCACCACGGGGGCCTAGTCCGGATTGGTGGAGGCTTGTAAGACTAGTGGCTGGTCTTACTGTCAGAAGTTTCCAAGCCGCCCTAAGGCCTCTGACTTGGCTTAACGCCTGCCATCTATCGACGGCAGCCGGCACCAACTGCTTAACGTGCCTTGCGAAGCACGGAACCGCTCGGAAAAATGCCACTAGCGTTAGTCATAGACAGAAACCCATCCATGGACTGAGACATGGCATGAGCTATGGACATTATAAATATGGAAGCACACCCAGACTGAGGCTATGTGTCTAAATGTACGGCAGCTCCCAACGGGATCGAACCTACAACGTCCGGCTTAGTAATTAGACATGACACCGCTAGGGCAATGAGGCAATAAAAAAGTACATTAAATAGTGCGTATTTGGTATATCTGCAAAGCTACGATAGGATGATTATTAACAAAAATGTTGTATGGCCACTTATGTTTCATTTCATTACTTACCGAGATCATGTTCCATCCTTGTAAAAGACTTATAGTTGATCGTATAGTCAAAGGAACTCTAGAACGTACCTGAAACAAGAAAATTTATTTAATTAATTTGTGAGACGAGTAAACTTAAGGAATTCCATTCACCTTGAAAACTATAGACTAATATGCATAATACATAGAGAACAGATACTCACATGCACACAAAAAACAGACTTGTAAATGTAATATAGTTGTCCTGAACAAAATGATGAAAAAAAACTAATTTAACGTCCTCAGTCTTGACCTTGAAAATTACAATTGGAAACCACTTAAAGTTACTAAAGTCTATGAATTTACTACAACTACTGTCACAAAAATTTGTCTCTACCTACACATGTATACCGTGTGTCTATGTTATTGAAGTAGAGACAATTGTGGAAGAAACTCTTAGGAAACCACTAAAAATCGAGTCAGAAAAACAAACTGTGAATGACCCATTACTGCGCCTAAAATCAGCAGTAGAAGAACATTTACATACATAAGCTCACCTCTCCTGTATCCCAGAGGGATAGGCAGAGATAACGGACTGCCACCATTATGACAAATCAATTTCGTTTCGTTTCATCGACATTCATTAGTCGTTGCATGCACGCACGTCGGTTTTGGGTAGAAAATTTCTAATAAAACAATGTATTCTACACTAAATATGCATTGAAAAACAAATAGAGAACTTAAGTTATTAAAACACATAGTTACAACACATTACAACACATAGTTGCATATCTCGACATACAGTGAGGTGCACAGGAATTCAACTCAAAATAGCACGAATAGGAAACCTATTTCTAAATAGCAATTCAAACAAATCAGAATAGGTGATCAATTCAAAACAACTTCAACTTAAGTATAACTCAACTGAGCAACATACTTTAGATTGCTCTTAGACACATATTACTCTGAGCGTAAGTGCCTTATTCAATCTTTAGATACAGCCTTACCTGGTGACCTTCGCATTAGTACTAATGCCAGAAGCCCGAAGATCACCGCTATGCTCCGTAGGAAGGTACGAAACCGTTAACTATGAACTCGATCTTATTTCTTCTTCTATAACGCGAAACGTAAAAGGCTTTTACGGAGTCCTACTTATGGAGATTTAAAGGTAAGATAGGCTACTGGGAATACGCGTTTAATTGCAGTTGGAGACAATAAGTATGTATAAATAATGTGGAATCGTTTGTAAATTTACCTCTTTTCCGAAAGACGAAAAGACTGCTTAGGCACTTATGAAGGCCATACATGTTTTGATTTCTGAATAAAACTTTATTCCGGATACAATCCCCTGACTTTTCGTCGAAAGAGTCCGACCAGGTTTCGCTCAGATTCGCAGAGCTTTAACAATCATAAACGTCTCAAAGCCAGAACAGAAACGCTGCATTCCTCAAATTCAGCCCTTCTTAAGAGCTGTAAGTTACGTTGCCAAGTTAAACAGCCAATAAAGTTCATTGATATTTACGCGAAAACCATGCTAAAGCTAACTGTCGCCTACGTCGGAAAACTTTCTAGGTCGCAACTTAGCTAGCTTAGCACTTAGCCGCATTGAAGTATTTCTTATTGAATGCGATTTCCGCAATACAGAATTGAGGAATGACCACTCCACATAGACCTGCCTTTGTAAATATGACCTATTTATTGTTAGGGTGATTCTCAAAAAATGGGTCAAATTGCATTATTTTTTTGGCGCATTTCTTTCACATTAACTCAATAAAAAGTAGGTAAGTTTGTTGGCCCTGAAGATTGGATTGAAACATATGTATTTGTGAGTGGTTGACCAAAAACGTACCTCAAGGGAAAATAATAGATTTCGAGAAAATCGCGTTTGAAGTTTCGTATATAGAGAGGTTTCGACTCGTGCTCGGCTCACAAAAAAAATCATAAAAAAATAACTAAGGCGCCTAAAAATATTCTAGCTAGACCAAAACAAAGCTAAAATACCACAGATTAAAAATCCAAATACAAAATAACGGTTTCAAATCCCCCCAGGTCCCTATTTGGTCAACCACTCACATTTGTAGGTTTTGATGGCATCTACTGCATTATATGTTACTTTTTATTGGGTTAATATAAAAAAAATGCGCCAAATAAACTATGCAGTTCTGAGAATCACCCGTGAAGTCTTTTGTCTTGCAAACAGCAGTATATTAATAAGTTTATTCCGGGTGCAGGATTTTTGATGTATTAGCAGAGGAGAAAATAAAAATACCCTTTTATGAAGCGAAAGTTTCGTCAGGGCCGTGGCAAGTGGTGGTGTTTTGTATCTGCCTACCCCACGGTGATAAAGTAGTGAGTTTATGTCTCGTTTAGTTCTCAGATTTCTCTAAACAGAATTAATAACTCCAGATTAAAGGCCGGCAGCTGGAACAAGGCTGCCGAGGAAGTTATGATCTGTTTTAGATTTTAAGTTAAACAGACCTAACTTAAAACCCAAAGCAGATCATAACTCCCTTGGCTGCCAAGCGCCACCCTTTATGTGGTCAGGCAACAATTCACTCTGTTCCCATGACATAAACTCGTGCTTGTGATAGCTTTATTTGTGTTCAATGCATTGGCGTTTCCGATAACGGAAACGGTGACAGTTGCCGCAGATAAATAAACGCACAGAAATGCAAGGTTTTACGGTGTTCAGTTAAGTTGAAACTGTTTTGTAGTAGTCAGCAGTAATTCCAACATGGGTTTGCATAATTTGTTTGTAACAAGACTTTTGTTAACACTACTAATAAGGGAAAAGAACTGGGAATTTATTTTTGTAATGACGATAACATTGTAAAGAGGTGTGGTGTAAAGACACTCCTTGGCCTAGATCCTGCTAATGCAATGTAGTACAATGAGAGTTGCATAACCCATCGCTTTCATTTAATTGCCGCTTCAAGTCAAGTCAGTTTTACATTTACATACAGGCACATACATAGCTTCTGGCCCCACACTAGGATACCCTGTGTCGTGGGACCCAGAAACAGCGACGTCACAAACATGTAAACATCCAAGACCTGGGTTTCTTTTTTGGGTTTATTTATTTTTTGGCCCCAGCCGGGATTCGAACCTGGGACCTCTCGCACGGTAGGCAGATGCGCTAACCACTGCACCACAGAGGTCGTCAAGTCATCGGTCGTTTGCTCCTTTCATACTCTCCACTTGTCCAAAATTCCTCTCGAAATTCCAAACACTACGGCAATAAACTAAGTAACATCTTTTGTCAATTGTAGACCCTACGGGCCAGTTTCTGAATACAAAATTTCGTTAAGTAAATACTTAAGTAACGTACTGTCACGCTCTTTTCTGAGAAAGTTAACAAGACAGCACTACAGTTAAATAGTTACTTAGCGAAATTCTAAGTTCAAAAACTGGCCCTATATCCTCTTTCAGTCGACATCGTTCTCAAATCACACTATTGCGTATTCTATTATTCAGAGTTACACCACACATATTTCTCAACGATCTCAGTTCTTCTGCATTAATCCTACTTTCATGATTATTCTGCTAGAAGTATACCCAAGAAATCAGAAATGTATTTCAACGTAAACAATTTACATTCTGCTTGTTGAATGTCAATGTACTTATAATGTTAGTCGCTGCCTTGCCCAGCAAAAAAAAACTCAACTCTGACCATCTTTAAAAAGGCAGCAAAAAAAACTCCACTCTGACCATCTTTATGGATTCATCCATCCATCATCAAGTCTCGCTATACATCATTGTAGATATCCAATCTAGCTTCTGTGGAGCTATTTTAGTTTAAATTATAGTGTATTTTTCATTTGTTCAATAAATTATAAATCAAACCACCTGTTACATGGTACATATCAGAAAATTTGGGTTATACAATATTTCAAAATGATCCACGTGAGCAACCCTAATACCTCGAAGCCAGTGGAGTGTACACGTCACTACAACGCCTCTCAAAAAGCTAACGCACAGACAATTCCGGTGCGTCTCTGTTTCGTCACTAGACAGAAACATATCGCGTTACAATACACTTGACGTGAAGGAAAGTGGTGCATGTGGACATGTTTGTGATGTTGCTGTTTCTGGTTCCCACGGCATGTGGGGGTTTTTTTGTTTTTTTAAATTAAAAAGGCGTTTTAGACTTGAACTAAGATAGAAAAAACTTATTTGGTCAATACTTCTGCAATACGATAGAAAAATGAATGATGTTACTTAAGTAAAAAGACGAATTCACGATTGCTTCAAAAACTTAAATATTTAATTTCTCAGTTTCGACCTGATGTCAGATGCGTCTTTTTACCTTATGACGGCAGAACTGACAGCTGTTAACAATAGATTAAGAGACTGTTAGCATTCAAGAAACCGGCGGTTAGTTCTAAAATACCAGTATAGTATAAAAAAAAAGTATAGTAAAAATGAGTTTTTTGCGATTTGATGAAAACATTTTTTCAATACCAAATTAATCACAGTTGGCAATAAAAGATGGGTGCAAGTACCACCAGAGACATAAAAACCATACATCCTACTCGTAACCATAATAGCAATATTTTAAATACTAAATCAGTGACCTATTTCTTCTCACGCCACTGCATTCAAAAGTGCACTTGCTCCAATGCACAAAAATGAAAAGATTATGGAGCCAGAGTGATAAATGTTTGAGTTATCAAGGTTAATTTGACGTAAGCATACATAACATATCTATTTAGGTGTGTTATATAGAGATTATTTTACGTTATACTTAAATTTCTAAAAGCCGTTGTGCATTTCTTCTGGTCCCACACTAGGATAACCTGTGTCGTGGGAACCAGAAACAGCGACATCGCAAATATAAAATTAAATATTAAATAAATAAAATAAATTCTGTCTTAATAGGCTATACGTGGGACTCATTCAAAGTATATTGGCTGAGCCTTTGTCTGACTCAGCCAAATTATTATTTTATTTTAAGTTAAGAGACTAAATTTGTTTTTTTTTTGCCCTGCAATGTGTACTCGTATAAGCTAAAATTAAGTCGTTTTTGTTATGTATATAGTTAATTAGGATATCATTTTTTAACGGGTACGATGGAACTGTCATCGTCACCTTGTGACAAAAGTTCCGAAAATAAAATAGATTAAAAAAAAAAACAAAGTCCTGGGTTTTTGTCCCCAGCCGGGATTCGCACCCGGGACCTCTCGCATGGTAGGCAGATGCGCTAACCGCTGCGCCCCAGAGGTCGTCAATTATTATTCATTCAGTACTTATGGAACCCTAAAAATAAACAAAAATCTGCTGTCACCGTTTTAAGAACAGCACTACTATCACCATCAACTCATTATGTCCCCACCGATTGGCACGGGTCTCTTCCGTGAGGAAGTTATATGCCATACACCACCACGGGAGCCAAGTCAGGATTGGTGGAGGCTTGCAATACTAGTGGCTGGTCTTACTGTCAGAAGTTTTCAAGCCGCCCTAAGGCCTCTGACTTGGCTTAACGTCTTGCCATCTACCCACAGCAGCTGGCACTAACTGCTTAACGTGTCTTGCGAAGCACGGAACCGCTCGGAAAAATGCCACTAGCGTGAGTCATAGACGGTTACCCATCCATGCACTGAACGCGCCCTGTGTTGCTCAACCTTCGTGATCATTTAAGATCACTCAGGCATCCGGTCTACGAGCGGTTCCATCACACACACACACAGCACACACTAAGTACCATCTAACTGTAACCCATTGCCAAACCACGGAATTGACCCCTACCATCTAACGCAAAAATTCAACATTGCCTCTGAGAAATTACAGTGGACTTGTCAAATACTTTCTATTTCTATACCATGGCTATCTACCACTTTTTGAAGTGATCTATCTTCTATAACTAATTTAAAGTGACTGTGATTAACCTTTTCGGTTTCTTCCAAGTGAGTGGGATTTCGTAGAAGCTTTACTTTACACTAGTCTTAAGAAAAATGCTCACCACTATCCCTGGTTTTTCGTCAAATTTTAATTATGTAGAATAAGTAATTTTTATTTAATTTGTATTTTTAATGTTTTAAAATTTTAAAATGTTATACTACTTTTAATTTCATTGATACAAATGTTATTGGTATTATTGTAATGTAATGTTGTTTTTCATACGCCCCGTATCAAAGTTTTGTCAGACTTACTTTCCTTCGGTCACCACTATACAGGTTTTACGCCTAGTGTGAAGACCACTGTAATGATTGTATGTATTATTCTATTATAAATTGTTGCAAGCCAATACATTTATGAAAATATTATGTACGTTCGGAAAAATATTAAAGACTTCGAAACTCTTGGTAGCCATCATAAGGTTATTACTAGGAATAAACATAAATTGTCATTTCCACGATTGAGACTTGCAAAAGTTAATACTTCCTTTATGGGACACTGTATAAGGTTCTACAACAAGATACCCCAAGATATTTATATTAGAGTTACCTCCAACGCGATTTAAGAATTGTATTAAGCACACTCTTTGCAAAAAAGCTTATTATAAAATCAACGATTATTTAGAAGACAAGGACGTCTGCCATTAAATAGTAGTTTAATATTAAATTTAATCAGAGGATAAATATGTTTAGTGTTCAACACATCCAAGATATTATTTTGTAAGTTTGAAGGTTTGTAATTTAGGCTAAAACTGTTTTGAAAAGAATAAATGTGGAGTTTCTTTGTCAGTTTCTTCTCCATGTAATCTATTAATTGTGAAACTAACAACTTTGACGTTCATAGACTAAATATTCTATTTTTACTATGAATAAAATATTTGACTTTGACTTTGAAATAAACACTTTATTTTATTAAAGTGTTACCTGGACTGCGGTTGAGATGGTGGTGCGTCTCAGCCTTATGAATTCAAATTGTTTTCCTGAACTAACCCGGGACTCGGGAAAGAGAGAGTCTTAGAGCTAGCACAGCTGTCCAGTCTGACAGCCTTACGTACCGCTAGACCTACGACGCAGTGAATCTATTACTTTTACCCGAAGTCCACAGCTTTAGCAGTCAGGAGGTAACTGTGCTATCCCGGAGTGCGATACCATCGTCCCGGGATCGCCCGCGATGCCACACAATAGACGGCGAGTATGCGAGCCCCGCTAGACCCGTGGGCCTTAACTTCATAGGCCTCCACACAACCCACCATGTTAAAATAATAGTAATATGCACACAATCACAGGTCCAACATTTGAGATCTGGTGCTAGAGACGCATCCATAATATTAACTAGACTTTTTCTCATATTGCTCTTCGTAATATTTGCGTACGTTATCCTAGTGTGGGGCCAGAAGTAATGTATGTGACTGTATGTAAATGTTATGTTGTTATGTTCACATTGGTAAGCTACGGCTGCATTTTTGGTGCTTTTTTTGTATTGTGGTATTATTGTGTTATGTATCCTGATGTTATGTGAGTATAATAGTTATTAGTTATAGTATTTTGTCTTGGATTATTTACAATGATGATAGTTACGGTAAGTATATAGTTATGTTACTTTTTTTTTTATATATTTATTTATAATCTATATTTGCAATATCATTGGGCTTTGATATTCTACCTTAAGTACGTAGAGCCTCCTACCAACGAGGAGATTCTACGACGTGTCGCAGAAAAAATAATGAAAGGAAGACTTTTGTCTCCTACAACTTATACTGTTGAGTAAAATCGCTGGCAAGAGACGCGTAGGCCGAAGAAAGAAATATTGATTAAGAAACCTACGGAAGTGGACTGGATTCGCAAGTGCTGCCGATCTCTTCCGCGTTTCTCTCTTACTCTCTCTCTCTCTCGCTCTTTTTGCTTTGCGCTACAGAGAGAAATATGCGAAGCTGACTGCCGACTGCCGACTAGTTAGAGAAGCACCATAAGAAGAAGAAGAAAACGTAACCTAGCCTCCATAAACCGCTCCAACGTCGGGACAACGTTTCAATTAAATCGCGCCGTGTCATTACACACGCCAAACATCTAACATCTGATCGCCGCGATATCAATAAATCGCACGCCTTAATAGCGCGGGCGAAGCCGGGGACAATGCTTGTAGTTTATCACGCGATCTCGACCTAAGGGCCAGCTCACACGAAACGAAAGGAAGATTTTTCGTTCACAGCTAAATTAGTTATTCACAGAATAATACTTGAAATTTATCAATGTTTTCAAAACATAAAACATCCTCATACACAACTGTGGTATGTATCATCTTCAAAATTCGATTCAATATGCCGTTGCAAGACCGACCCGCCAGCGGGTTACGGGGTCTGACGGAATGCGCCGTAGTTTACATTGGACCTGCCGGCGGGTCCTCAGGGCTTGAGGGCTACCTAATTTATATATATATAAAAGGAGAAGCTGACTGACTGACTGACTGGCTGACTGACTGACTGACTGACTGACTGACTGACTGACTGACTGACTGACTGACTGACTGACTGACTGACTGACATATCAACGCAGGGCGTAAACTATAAGGGTTAGAAACTTGAAATTTTGCACAGGGGTTCCTTTGGTAACGTAGGGGAGCACTAAGAAAGGATTTTTGAAAACTCATCCCCTAAGGGGGTAAAATGAGGGTTCAAAGTTAGTATGAAACATTGCCGTTTTTGAAGTTATTCAAACGAAATTCAGAATAAAGATTCTTCATTGAAGGTCATGAAACACATGTAAAATAGTTTTTCGAAAATGATCCCTTAAGGGGGTAAGAGGGGGGGGGTGCAAAGTTAGTATGGAACTTTGCCGTTTTTGAAGTTATTCGAATGAAATTCAATATACATTTCCTTCATTAAAATTTATGAACTACATGTAAAATAGTTTTTCGAAAATCATCCCTTAAGGGGGCAAAAGGGGGGTGCAAAGTTAATATGAAACTTAACCATTTTTGAAGTTATTCGAATGAAATTCAGCATGAAGGTCCTTCATTGAAAGTCATGAAAGACGTGTAAAGTAGTTTTTCGAAAATCATCCCTTAAGGGGGTAAGAGGGGGGCTGCGAAGTTAGTGTGAAAGCTCCTTCGCATGCCCTATCTTAACTGCAAACACTTTACTCAACTAAAGCCCACGCGGACGTAGTCACGGGCAACAGCTAGTAGTTTATATGTGAAACATGGTGAATGTAATTTTTCAATTAAGTTGCTGCCTCATTTTAATTTTATTCTTAAATTGGACCTGTTAAGGTTGCTTTTACTTGGAGCATGTTGTCTTACTCGCATTATTTGACATTTTTGGCCATTGTGATAAAATTAGTTGATTGCGTTATGTATGAGGCTTTGTGGGTAATTAAACTGCGGATGTTCGGGACGTATTTGAGTTATCCTGTCATAAGTTGTAGATTAAAACCACTCTGGACGGTGCCGGCGATTAGGACCCAATTCTTACTTTTCGACGTGTGTAATTTTCCAAATGATTATCAGGACGAACTCTTCTTTACGAAAATTCTTAATTTTACTAATTCTTAATTTTCCGAATTTTTCATTCGCGGCCTTTGCCCAGCAACAACAAAGTTGTTGATGGAGAATTTTTTTTTCAAAAATTCATAATTTTGGGCACACTTTTCCTTATTAAAAACTACGTTAAAGAAAGCCAAAATAAGTGGGTCCGGACTAAAAGTTTACAAAGCCAAAATATATTTAAAATGTCTATAATTTAATAATGCCTAAAACCCTCAGACCAAACTTATCAAAAGCTCACTCATTTTATTACGATTGCAAAAAAAATATTAAACGTGAGAGCGAGACAGCATGTTCTACGTAAGAGGAGCCTTAAATGTATAAAAATATTGCGATCTATTTAAAAAAAGAATTAGATAGATAGATAGATAGATAGAATATTCTTTATTGTACTCATAAATAACATTTACAAATTTTTATAAATCTAAGTACAATTGGCGGCCTTATTACTATAGAATTAATATTTATTAAATGTACAACATGTCGTCTTTAATCATTTTTTACGTAAAAACTCCCGACATGATGGCCGAGATTTAATGCAGGCTTTTTTTTTTATTTTCTTTAAAGTATAACTAGACCTTAACAACACTCCCTCATGTTTGTGTTCTAGCTTGTATTGAATTGGGTTATAGTCTTTATAATGGTTGAATTTAAGTAACCGACGGATATATTGGTGGTGGATTTGTTAAATGATATATGTATTTGGTTGATAGACGCTTCTATCAGTCATTTACTGGCATTTACACTTAAACTCGCGTATCAGAGGAAATGTAACTTTTTTTAAATTCTTGGCTAATCAGGTTCCCGCGAAACAGGTTGCACCTAGTGCGGGAGCCAACGCTAATCTCCGATTTATGTACATATTAAATTTCAAAATTAGGATGCTTCCTGATCACAGGTGTACTATATACTTTCATAGCAAATATACGTTTTTACTTTTTTTACTTTTTTATTTAAGACGACTCTTCTTGGAGCCACGGTCTTAGTTCCAGGTGTTATATACAACTTTACTTATGTTTTATAACGCATAATAAAAGTTACATAAAATCTAAAAGCCGTTTAATCAGTTTTAATAATTATGCGACTTCCGATAAGTATAAGTGCAATGATATGCGTCGTTAAACCACGTCAGAGGGCGGCTTGAAAACTTCTGACAGTAAGCCACTAGTCTTACAAGCCTCTGCCAATCCGGACTAAACCGTGCGCACAAAAGGTGAACTTCTTGATGACTTGTGTCATTGATGACGAGGAAACTGCTAGCTCCACGACGGGCGTGCGCGGGAGCCGCACCAGCTGCCGTCGACAAGCAACCGACGACGCGAGCTCCGTCTCTGCTCAACGTGATTAAGTTCTGCTAATCAGAGCAAAACCAGGGCCTCGATTCTACTAATGCATCGTAGTACCATGACAGTGGGACGTAGTTTAGCAAAAAGGTTCCAACCCACACAAAGTGCTTTTTGAGATATTTGAGTTTTTAGGTTTAAGCTGATTTACGCTCTCCATACATAGGGTTGGACTACCATGTGCCATAACTTTGCACATACTCATCGGATCGCTATGAAAGTCTTTGATTCTTAAAGTATAGAGCATTGTGATCATTTTGGTATAATTAACTCAAAAATCACCATGTTGTGGGTTGGAACATTTTTGCTAAGCTACGCCCAGTTGCATGAAGGCGTCGTTTTCTTTTCATTGCCGGTTCAAGTCAACGCGCGCACGCGTATCAATAGTTCTAGGCGTCAATGAAACTAAAAAACACGTCACGTGACCCGACCATGCAGCTGTAATTGAACTATCGTGCACTAACAAAATCGAGGCCTTGGTCGAACTCTTCCGACAAAAAGTCAAGTAAGGCTATACGGAATAAAGTTAATAAAGTAAAATAAAGTCAATAAAGATATAAGGAAGTTTCCAAATTGGAAACACGAATTGAAGTATCCTATAGTATACGAGCGAGGTATAAACAGTATTCCCAAAGCCTCGTGGCTCAATGTACACCAATCTCGATCCAGGCGAGTCGATTAAACCACGCTTTACGTCTAACACCGTATTTAAGCGTGCACACGGTAAACATATCTGCGCGCGCGCATAGCTGGGCTCGATAGAGATCGCCTTTACAGTTACCATGGTTACGGGCCTGTGTCGTAGGCTGGGGTACGTCGTTAGTCGTTAAGGCTTCTCCGTCTTCGGAGTTATTGACTTCTGAGGCTTTAAGTGTGTTGTTCTTTAAAAAGTTTTTGATGATAATTGTTATAGCGTCAACAGAGCAGTGAAATGGTCTTTTCCCATAGGGCACATTCGCGCCCTTGCAAGCACAACGTGATATTTCGAAGATTATTTTTTTTCATAGACATTTAGAACCGCTACAACGAGCTCTTCTTTCAGTAACAACGCGAGTTTATTTACTCCAAAAATTCCAGAATAATAATCGTTTAAAAAGTTAGTGCATAACTTCGTGACCGAGTACAAATTAAAAAACCAAACACGAGGGCTATCTAACTTAATGCTAGCACTAAACTTGTTAAAAAAAGTGAAAATTAAGTTTAAATTGGCCATATCTCGAAAACCGTGCAACATTTACTGAGGTCATGTTAGGTTGGTTCGATGCCTTTTGAGCAGGTCTACCTCCGGTGTCACTGTGATGTGTCATTTTTGGGACACCCCGTATATTATTTCAGGATTTGGACCCAACACTCTCAAATGTAAGGAAAGCGTTCTATCATGGCTGTATTGTCACGACCTACAAAAAATCTCATACATTTGAAAAGTTGACTTTGCTGTCATATAATTGATCATCACATATGGCACAGTCAACTGATACATCTTCATAATTATAATAATTATAATGACGTTATGATGTTGGCTGCAGTAAGTACTCAGAATCAGAATCAGAAATTTATTTCAACGTAAAGAATTTACATTCTGCTTGTTGAATGTCAATGTACATGCAGTTATGTATAATGTTAGCCGCTGCCTTGGGGCCGTCTGTAGTGGAGAAAAAGGCAGCGAAAAAAAAAACTCCACTCTGACCATCTTTTCTCAAATCACCTTAAAGCTAATACAAATCAAACCTACAAAATAATATATTGGATGTGTTGAACACAACTTACTGAGCTGCTGAGCTGTGTTAATGCCATACGTCCTTGTCTTCTAAATAATCGTTGATTTTATAATAAGCTTTTTTGCAAAGAGTGTGCTTAACACAATCCTTAAATCGCATTGGAGGTAACTCTAATATATCTTGGGGTATCTTGTTGTAGAACCTTATACAGTGCCCCATAAAGGAAGTATTAACTTTTGTAAGTCTAAATCATGGAAACGACAATTTATGTTTATTCCTAGTATTAACGTTATCATGGCTACCAAGTTTTTCGAAGTCTTTAATATTTTTCCTAACGTACATAATATTTTCATAAATGTATTGGCTTGCAACTGTTAGGATGTTGATTTCTTTGAAAAAATCTCTTAGTGTGTCCCTACTACCTAGCTTGTAAATAAATCGGATCGCTCTCTTCTGCAATATGAAGATAGTCTCAATGTCTGCTGCCCGGCCCCATAGTAGTATACCATAGGACATAATACTATGGAAGTAACTAAAATAAACAAGCCTAGCAGTTGCAACGTCAGTAAGTTCTCGAATTCTTTTCACGGCATACGCTGCGGAGCTAAGTCTATGTGCTAATTTTACAATATGTGGGCCCCATTGTAGTTTGGCATCGATTGTGATGCCCAGAAATACAGTAACTTCAATAAATTCTAGTTTTTCATTTCCAATCACAATGTTATTTTCAACTAATTTTACATTAGGTAGGGTAAACTTCATACATTTTGTCTTTTTTGAATTTAACAACAGATTATTTGCTGTAAACCAATCTAGAACGTGCGAGAGAGCATTATTTGCTTCGTCAAGATTATTTTCCTGTCTCCTTATTTTAAAAATAAGTGACGTGTCATCAGCAAATAGCACTATCTCACACATTTTTTGTACCATAAACGGTAAATCATTTACATAGACCAGGAAAAGGAACGGCCCTAAGATAGATCCCTGGGGGACTCCCATTTTTACAAGTGAACCTGGCGATTTAATACGATTTATGTCTGCTTTTTGAACCCCTCCTTCTAAATATGATTTTAGAACATCTAAACTTAATTTTTTTATTCCATATTGTTTTAATTTTGAGAGCAATGTTTTGTGGTCTACACAATCAAATGCCTTTGACAAATCACAAAATACTCCTATAGCATCATTATGATCCTCCCACGCACTGAAAATATGTTTAACTAACATGACTCCAGTGTCTGTTGTATTCCGCCCTTTAGTGACACCGAACTGCTGACTATGGAGGAGTTGGTAATTATTGAAATGAATAAGGAATTGATCTAAGATAATTCTTTCAAATATTTTACTTAATACTGGTAGGACTGAAACGGGTCTAAAATTTGTTTATCTGCAATCCTCGGTATTACTAGTAATGTGTTACTCGGTTTTACGAGTAATTACTCTAAATCAGCAATCCTCGGTACCAACGAGTTCCGTGGCGACGTCATTGGAGATCTGCAAATTACATTGATCACAGAATCGTGGAATATTCTGGCCCTTAGATAACACCTCAGCTCTGCATATCTTCAGAAGGTTTGATGCTTAAAATTAAGTCAAACCTTGAATTCGTTACGTTGATACGTTTTTCCGTAAAAATAAAGAGATTTATTAATATTCCATAGCTTTAAAAGTTTAGGAACCGCTGGTCTAAAAGTGAGCAACATGAATAATGTTGCTTTTTTTCACGTTTCTTACCTAACACTTACTCGAATGTTACATTTTGATCAAAGATAAAGATACGTAACAAGAAAAAGTAGAGAAAAATGTAACACTCCCACGCAACTTTCATCAAGTCTCATACATTTCAAAGCTCCTATGGAACTAAAATAAACCTTGAGGCCTAAGCTATAAGCGTCAGCCCAGCACCAAGAACAACCCAACATTTTCCCGCTGACTTTTTGCATGCACTCTGTTAGTGCACTGTGAACCTTAAGGCGTTGGGATAGGGATTATAAGACAGGCAATAGATACGGTTGCAAGTTTTTGCGCGGAAGCGTTGACAGAGGTAGCATCGCAGCAATATTTCAGAGACGCTTTGAACAATGCCAGAGCGGTGTTGGACCGATTGGGATTGTGGACACTTTCCGTATTAAAATTGTTCTACTATGAATACCAAGTAAATAGAAAAATAATGAGCTTCAACTTAAAATAATATCAAATCTCTTCGTTTTTAGGGTTCCGTAACTCAAAAGCAAAAAAAACGGAATATTTTTAGGATCACTTTGTTCGTCTGTCTGTTTGTTGTTTTTGTTGTTATTTTTACACTTTATTGCACAATAAATAATTAAAATAGCATAATTGTCTTATAACTATGTTAGTATGAAATGAATACAGAATAATACAATTTAGGACATGTCAATGTCAGCAAATGAAAATAATAAAATGTCAAATTATATTATAATTACCAGCGCACACACACAATACAGATAAAATAAAATTAGTCAATCAAACCGCCCCGTGACATATCCGACCCAAAGGTTCCCATAACGCTGGCAGCATCACATGTTTGTTGCTGTTTATTAACATCCTTTATCTCAGGAACGCGTAAAGGTGTCGAGTTGAAACCAGACAATCTAATTTTTTTTCTTTGTAATACTAATGTATAAGGAAAAACCTGAAGTCATTTTCATATTTTATACATTTTTTTAAACATTTTTTATTTGTTTTAAATTAAAGAAATAAACCAGTTGCCTTTGACGTTCGAGAAAGCTCGGAAAAAGCTTTGTGGGTGAACCCGACTTGCTCTTGTCTGGTCTTTTCATAACATCCAAAGACCTGGAGTTTTTTTTATCCCCAGCTGGGATACGAACCCGGGACCTCTCGCATGGTAGGCAGATGCGCTAACCACTGCGCCTTAGGTTGTCAATAAAAGTTAAAAGAACCAACCAGGTATAATAACGCGTCTAAGCCCGAGGTCCGAATGAGACCACCATGTTCCGGAGGTTTATTTAGTGCTCCATTGAACTAGCTTCCTTTAATTATAATCCATTCTTTTGTGCGTTTTTATGCTGACAGCCTTAAACTATGTTCCAGTATTAGATCTTAGATAGAAACTCGCGGTAGAGTTCAATAGCGGACAACATAAGCATACAAATCGCTCGTAGCCCCGGCCGCTTGAGTGATCTTTAACGATCACGAAAGTTAAGCAACATAGGGCGCGTTCAGTGCATGGATGGGTGGCCGTCTATGACTAAAGCTATTGGCAATTTTCTGAGCGGTTCCTTACTTCCCAAGGTACGTTAAGCAGTTGGTGCCGGCTGCCGTCGATAGATGGCAGTCCTTAAGCCAAATCAGAGGCCTTAGGGCGGCTTGAAAACTTCTGACAGTAAGACCAGCCACTAGTCTTACAAGCCTCGACTAATCCGGACTTTGCCCCCGTGGTGGAGGGTGTCATTTGGGTGTCAAACAAGCCTAAAACCTGAAAACGTCGGAAATACAAGGTAATTTAATTTTACCTAATAAATAATCATAATTATACCCGTATCCTATATATTTGTCAGCTGATTAACAGACTGTTGTTCGTTCGTTGTAGCTTTCGAGAAACTGGGGGTAAGGTTAAGTTAAACAACACGGCAGATTGATTTAAATATTTTCTAGAAAATCAATCATATCAGACGTTGCGGTGGTACGTATCGTAAAATTCCAGTGCAAATGAGATGCAAGTAACTCGCATGGATATCAACCACGATATGCCATCACCTCAGGGCTAGAAAGTTAGAACTGTCAAGCCTGAACGCCTTACAGCGCTGGAAATAAGGCCTAAATTGGTCCGACTGCTGCAGGACTGTAGGACGCAGTCTTGGTAGAGACTTTCGCCGTCAGAGTGTGAAATGTGAATGATATTTCTAGTTAAAGTTGGTTGTATAAGTAAGTTATAGATTTTACTTAGGGATTAGACGGCAGCAATAAAATAAAGTCTAAATAGGTGAAAGGAGATAGCATTTGTAGGTCAGTCAACATCATTATCAGCTATTTGTTTGCAGTTGGGCAGGGCACCAATTTCCACCAATCCGGACTTGGCCCCCGTGGTGGAGTATGGCCTATACCTTTCTCAGGGAAGAGACCCGTGCCCCTCGGTGCGGACATAATGGATTGATGATGATGATGATGATGATGGGAAAGGCCATAGGCCTCCCACATGGATTTTGAAGCTTTCCAGTCTTCTGCCGACCGCGTCCAGCGCCTCCCCTCCCCGGTAAGCAGGGTCTCGATTCTGCTAGTGCGTTACAGTTCAATGAAAAATACTGGGCTGGGTCACGTGACGTGTTTGAAGCAATGTATGTGCCTGTATGTAAATGTTATGTTATGTTATGTTTTTTTTATACCATTGACGCCTAGTCTGAAGGTTTGGACCGTCTGCGCGCGTATATTAAAAGCGACAATGATATGAAATCACCATGTTCATGCAGTTGGCATTGAGGGCCTAGATTCTATTATGGTTTATGGTTTAAGACGTTTATTCTCATAAGTACAATACACATGTTCACTTAAAATGAGAATTATTAATTAATTATGTTAGTTAACCTGCAAGAGCTTATAAAATAACATCAGTTTCATTTATGATTCAAGCAGACAATAGCTATATATGTAGGTAGTTAGTTGTATGCTGTATATTATAGTTCAATGACAACTGCATGAAAGTGGCAATTTAATTTTATTGCCGCTTCAAATCTATTATTTTACAAATTATTTTTTTTCACCACCCCGAGGGTGAAGGGAGTTTAAGGGGGAGATGTAGTATGGTGACATCAACATAAACGATGTATATGTATTATACGCTCACAGTAGTGTTTGTGTGACATATATTCGTAGTGTTTAGTTGTCAATAAGTTTTACTTAAAATACATTGTTTCGCGACTAAGCGCGGAACTTCATATTCGGAGGTGAACCAATAAACATGTAAACATAAACCTGCATTTTACCTCAAGAGCCCCGTCAGATCAGCGACCCAAGTATCATCATATTACACGCGCAAGCATATGAAACATCCTGGGCGTCAATGGTATGAAAAAACCCGTCACGTGACCCGACCGTGTATCTGTCGTACTACAATGAACTAACAGAATTGAGGCCCAGGTGTACCGCGATACTCGATTTGACCGCGTCACAAATTGTCACGAATGATTTGACCGTGTCACAATTGTCATAATTTAAACGCGTCAAAATCGCTCGTAGCCTGGGCTGCCTGAGTGATCTTGAACGATCACTAAGGTTAAGCAACATTCGGCGCGTTCAGTCCATGGATGGGTCACCGTCTATGACTAACGCTAGTGGCATTTTTTCCGAGCGATTCCGTGCTTCGCAAGGTACGTTAAGCAGTTGGTGCCGGCTGCCGTCGATAGATGGCAGTCGTTAAGCCAAGTCAGAGGCCTTTAGGGGCGGCTTGAAAACTTCTGACAGTAAGACCAGCCACTAGTCTTACAAGCCTCCACCAATCCGGACTTGGCCCCCGTGGTGGAGTAGGCCTATACCTTCCTCAGGGAAGAGACCCGTGCCCCTCGGTGGGGACATAATGGGTTGATGATGAAACGCGTCAAAAAAGTTTCCAGTCTCACTGGTTAGAAATAAATAATCTAATAAATCAATGATGGTAGTAGTCTAACCAATCAATGATTAGATTATTAAGAAAAGTCGTGTGCTGTCAACTGAAAAAAAAAGCAAATATAAGTAACCGATTTCGATGTATGCCGCTGGTTGGTAATACATTGTCATTGTTTAGTAACTAAGTGCGTTTTAAGTCAACATTGAATTACTTCTAAGCCGTCAATATCCACAAAATGTCCTCTAAATTGACAAATACCTATGAATAGCGACGAAGACGTGTCCCCATTCGCACACTATTGTCGTTCCCACAATAAATATGGAAGTTGCTGGGAAAATATTAATGATCCATTCAATTCTCATATTTATTGTCCTATACACACTTGCTAGTATTAAAATGAAGGTTTCCACAGACGAAAAAGTTGCGAATACTGATGAAAAAGTTGCGTGTAACCTATGAAAGTCGGCTAGTAAGCCCAAAGTTGAGATTCGCTCGCATTCGTGGGCATTAATAATGTAACTTTTTTATTTTGTTGACCAAACCCACAGCACAAGTTAATATTAATCGTCATCATCAACCCTTCATGTGCCCACCGAGGGGCACAGATCTCTTCCCTGAGGAAGATATAGGCCATACTCTACCACGTAGGCAAAGTCCGGATTGGTAGAGGCTTGTAAGACTAGTAGCTGGTCTTACTGTCAGAAGTTTTCAAGCCGCCCTAAGGCCTCTAACTTGGCTTAACGTCTGTCATCTATCGACGGCAGCCGGCACCAACTGCTTAGCGTGCCTAGCGAAGCACGGAACCCCTCGGAAAAATGCCACTAGCGTTAGTCATAGAACGGTCACCCATCCATGCACTGAACGCGCTTTATGTTGCTTGACCTTTATGATCGCTTAAGATCAATCACGACAAACGATCGACTTAAAAACTCAAAATCTCTAATTAATAAAGTCTACCTTTAAAGTTTTGATGCAAGATCACCCGTTGTGGAACTGGAACTTGACAACTGCACAGTAGGTATACAGATTACTAGGACAAACCAATCAGCTAACGCATGTGGTCCTATAAAATAGCAACAACGTCTTATTATACGACATTGAAGCGCTTATTCATTTCCCCGACCTTGTAGCGAGGTAAGTTAATAGAAAATTACCTCCTGCCCCGCGTCCCTAAGGCGTACGAAGTTAGTTAGTTCAAGAAAGAGGGTTAGCTCAGTATGCAACTTAAATACACTGGGTTGGATCAGCACAAAGCTATCTTTGAACAATTTAGTCCGTCACCTTGTTCTAGTAAGAAATAATCTTGTCTACTAAAACAGGAGTAGTTAATTAACGTGACAGGATTTTTTTAAAGATAAAATCATCATCATCAACCTGTTATGTCCCCACCGAAGGGGCACGGATCTCTTCCCTGAAGAAGGTATAGGCCATACTCTACCACGGAGGCCAAGTCCGGATTGGTGGAGGCTTGTAAAACACTAGTTTAGTCTCAGCTACTAGGCTGGTCTTACTGTCAGAAGTTTCCAAGTCGCCCTGAGACCTTGGCTTAACGACTGCCATATGTCGACGGTAGTCATAGACGGCCACCCGTCCATGGACTGAACGCGCCCTATTTTGCTTAACCTTCGTAATCGCTTAAGATCACTCAGGCAGCCGGGGCTACGAGCGATTCATGCCACTGATATGCTTACAGAATAATACGGCTGCTTACGGAATACGGGTGAAAGACTTTCACCTATCCGGTCATCCGAATCTTCTACGCGTAGTGGTTTGTGCCCTTCAGAGCAAGCCGTGAAGCTAGCCAGATAACGGCAGTCTCTAATGATTTAATAACAAGTTTTCTTAGATAAGGAAACACATACTTGGCGCTGGTTAATTAAAAAAGTCGTTTCGCCAGTTCTCTTGTTTAAACATTCAGAAAATGCAAATGCGCCGTGATAACTGTCCGGGGTCGGTTTTATTGGTAAATGTTGATTTACTTGGAACGCTTGATTTTGTCTTCATCCGCCTTTATATCCTCCTAAGCCCGGTGTACTAAAAAAGTACCAAAACCATTGTTATTTTCAAGGTACTAGATGAAAACCCAGCTTCCCTCGGGTCATCATTTCCTATATATCGATATTACACCAGGAAATACCTATATATCGATATTACACCAGGACGACCACTGTGGCGTAGTGGTTAGCGCATCTGCGTACCATGCGAGAAGTCCCGGGTTCGAATCCCGGCTGGGCACAAAAAAAAACTGGTTCCCACGACACAGGGTATCCTAGTGTGGGCCCAGAAGCAATGTATGTGCCTGTATGTAATTTTTTTATGTTTAAATATTTCTCTTAAATCTTATTACTTTACCCAAATAACTATCACGTCTGTCTCAAAATCAAATACCTTAGACCTTAGAGGTCACAATAATAATAGAATACAAATCTGTGACACCTGTAACGCGTGATGACGTGAGTGCATTGAGGACATTGAAATGTTTACTTAGCAATTCTATTATATAGCATATCATTTTTGTATCGAAAATACTCGATAACCCGAATTTTCCGCACGTATGTTGTCGACTCGGATTGACTATTTTTTGACGCTCTTTAATTTAATGTGCATTTCGTCCGAATTTAGTTTAGACCGGTACGAAATTATGAATAAAGATTTGTCCTGAAATTTTACTATTTATAAAAAGAACGAAATTCATACCACTCGTTGAGGCGAAGGAAAACATTGTGTGGAAACCTGAGCGTCTGAGCTATATTCTCGTAGTACCTCGGCGCTTGAAATTGAAAGTCCGTGGTGAGCATGTGTGGTGATTAAACCCGTACTCTCTGAAAGTTAGAGTGAGAGAAGGGATGATATGTATATAGGCTGCTTACACGCAATATTTTTGTATCACTCTAGCGTTACGACGCCGTTTGTAATTAAGTTTCGGTTGGAAATTTTAGAGGCAAACTTTAGAGAAAAAAATTGATTAAGGTCCGTATAAATAAAGCGCTCGTAGCCTGGGCTGCCTGAGTGATCTTAAACGATCACTAATGTTAAGCAACATACGGCGCGTTCAGTCCATGGATGGGTCACCGTCTATGACTAACGCTAGTGGCATTTTTCCGAGCGATTCCGTGCTTCGCAAGGCACGTTAAGCAGTTGGTGCCGGCTGCCGTCGATAGATGGCAGTCGTTAAGCCAAGTCAGAGGCCTGAGGGCGGCTTGAAAACTTCTGACAGTAAGACCAGCCACTAGTCTTACAAGCCTCCACCAATCCGGACTTGGCCCCCGTGGTGGAGTATGGCCTATACCTTCCTCAGGGAAGAGACCCGTGCCCCTCGGTGGGGACATAATGGGTTGACGATGATGATGATGATAAATAAAGCGCAAAGGTAATAAAGGTAGGTACGCCTTGAGTGGTCTACATAGCAAACTACAGGTGCAGTCACCCATCCTGGTCGTAGATTCTGTTAATGCATTGTACTACAATGACTATTGCATGAACGGTGGCGATTCAGTTTCATGGCCGCCCTTAGATCTACGCGCACACTTATCAGACCGCCTTCTAAGCGTCAATGAGGACCTCTGTGGCGTAGCGTTAAGCGCATCTGCCTACCATGAGAGAGGCCCCGGGTTTGAATCCCGGCTGGGGACAAATTATACCCCAGATCTTGGATGTTTACATGTTTTTGATGTCGCTGTTTCTGGTTCCCACGACACAGGGTACTTTATATCCTAGTGTGGGGCCAGAAGCAATGTATGTCATAATCAACCCATTACGTCCCCACCGTGGGGCACAGGTCTCTTCCCCGAGGAAGGTCTCAATAGGCAATGTATGTGCCTGTAATTAAATATTCATGTTTATTTTTACTCATAGATTTTTTCTCAGTCAAGCTTTAAATTTTTTATGAACACCGAGCACAACCGACCTACTGTACGGCGAATAATATTTATGTTTCTAGTAAAACGATAAAAAACAAAGAGTCACAGCAATTCCGCTCCTGTTCTCCGGCAATCAGAGGCCAAACTCGTCTGAGCCGTCTTGCCAAAGGAAGGTACTTGTCTAAACCAGGTCACTAAGCCAAGACAAGGGTATTCATTAAGCTCACACTTGGTTTTTCTTGCAGTCTGCACTCGGAAGTATGGGTGGAATTCAGTGGGCTTCATGGGATACATGGATGCAGGAATAATCGTGGATATGCTGTCAACTGACTCATACTGGTCTTTTGTGTGTACAGTGTACCCTTCCATGGTACCATAATTATGGTATTTATTAATTATGGCAGATATTTGGAATGATAAACTTGAATTGACGTGAGAAATTAAGAAGACTCTTGTGAGTCATCATAAAATGAGCGCATTATTTATTAAATTTATTAAAAACAAGATTTGGCAAGCCACTAGTTTGAACATTTTTTATGAAAAATACTCATGTATTTTTCATAAAAAATGTTGGATTCTGTATGAAAGATACTTATGACATGTATCTTTTTTGGTTATAATTTTTATTTTTGTGTATTTTTCAAATGAACAATGAAAATATTCGTATTCTATCTGATCTCATATGCCAAATTTAAGCCGAATTAATATCTTCTAATATTTTCTTATAGTTCTATGTGCATGTACCCTCTTATACATAAATTTTAATTTTTATGTGCACGTGTTACTCCCATGTATTTTAAATAATCGTCTCACAACTAATATGGATAGCTGGAAGCAATTTCTATAGAAATAACCTTGCTTATGTACTCACCAATATTAGAATATTTTTATGACATATTTTCTTTCTTGTGTACAGTATGATATGATATACTTCATCTTGTATAGTATAATTCAAGTGAACTTACTTTTAAAACTAAGTAACAAAATAGTGGTGTGCAATCGGCAAAAGCATAAAAGCACAGACGTTTAAGACACAAGAATTTGGTCGTATGAATTACAAACGAGACATACCACGTATTATTGTAATTACACATTTATTACAAGGCACAATAATTACACATTTCTCTGTCTGTATTACATTCCAAAGCTCTCTACCGCATTTCAACATTGCCGCATCAAAAGCTACATACGGCGTATTTTCTTCGCACATCTCAGCCATCGCCAATTAACTCCGCAGTTTTCTTCTGTCAACAGCCATTTGTGGTGAGCTGTAGATTATTAAGTTTCACTACAATTATCAAGCGAATAGGGGAAGTTGCGACGTTTGTTGCTAGTTCTAGAAAGTATTTGATTTGTTTGATGTAAGTAGAGGTTTCCTCTGTAATATGGGAGTGCAGTAGTGTGTTTAACGGTCTCTGGAACGTACACGATGATGACGCCGGCTTGGAAATTGACGTTAAATTGTAGTTAAATTAACTTCAAGCTAGTTTTTTTAAATACATACATACATGGCTCACGCTTGTATCTGAAAGGAGTAGGCAGAGACCAGGGACTGCCACTTGCACGATCCTGACAGATCGTTTTCGCTTCATCGACATTCATTGGTTGTTGATGCAGGCATTGTTTAGGTTTTCTTGTTTTTATTATTATCTTACTTACTTTATAAAAATCTTTTCCGAGCCAGGACTTATAGATTGAATTTTCCCCGTGATCATACCCCTCCTCAACGTATATAACATTTGCGGTGTGATTCTTCAAAAGCAATGACTCCTACCAAGAAAAATATTTTGAAGAAATTTATTTTTTTTGAGGGCCGATTACTGAATTGAGAATTTCACTAAGTAAATTTTAAGTAACGTCACGCCCTTTCCTGAAAAAAAAATGACGAGACAGCGCTACAGTTAAGTAGTTACTTAGCGAAATTCTCAATTTAGGAACTGACCCAAAGATACTTGTCTCAGCGCCTAAAATCAGCGTTATTTACCCCATAATCACATTTGAATAGAATATTCCTAGTCTACCGTCTAAACTCCCATAAACTTCACTTTGTTTACCTGGATCGGACGGGCAACACAAACAGGCCAATCGAAAAAAACACTTAAACCTTAGCTAGAAAAAATCTAACAAAAAGTAACACATCATCATTTGATAATTTCGCATTCGGAGTATCTTTTACAAGATGGGGGTCGATTCTCACATTGCGCCGATGCCAACGTATTCGTCATGGGCTTTGGTGGGGCCTTTGTACCTGCGCGTGAGGTTTTTTCTTCTCCCAATGAGAGATACACGAAATTGTTTCCACCGAAAACGGTGGAGCCGCAGGCTACGTAGCGTTACGCCTAGGAATGTACAGGTGCGCTCAAAAGTGAAACATGTCATAAAGACGGATACTTTTGTCAAATGAAGCTAAAATAAGAATTACAAAATAAAATCACGGACATTGTGCTCTTAAGTGAATTTTTCAAAAAGTCTTTTTAACTGCCCTTAATATACAAGCTGAGTTAGTGTAAAAATGGCAAACTTTGCACATTTTTTATTCTTAAAGCATTTAGCAGTTGGGTCACGTGGTGGATAAACTCTTTGAAAGAAGACCTACGTTCTGCATTGGACATGCATAGGGTGCTTCATTATCATTAATCACGTAATATTATACGGCTCTGTGTCGGGGGTAATCTCCGAAAGTATTTGATCAATTCTTCAGAATTAATCCGTCTACTGCTAGTTTTCGTTAAAATAATTAGACGCCCCCATAATTGCCGTAGACGTTGCAAAATAGTGTGTTTTTTGTTTGGATATTTTCTGAAATAGGATCTCACTTTTCTATATATCTGTACTTTATTATATGATTCCTGACGCGATGTGTTAATGCGTGCTGTATAGGAACAAAGGGTTCAAGTTTTTTCCACAACTCTTCTGGGTAGATCGTAAATGCTTTTTTTCTTCTTTTACGACGGGCCTCGCTGTAAACTGTTTTTGGGGAAGATGGCCAGAGCTTGGAGTAATTAGCTCAGTAGAACTTATTTACTTCCGAAATCCCTTAGTAGATTACAGATTCACATGAGATATTCAAATTAAGAACAAACTTTACACGCCTGCCCACGCATGTGGTGAGCACGAGTGTACATACTCTCCTTTTTATTTTTCTCTAAGAGAAGGTTTTTCTCTGCCGAAGACTTCTTAAGTTATGTTATGTTTATCGACTCTTCTCGTAACAGAATTCAACTGTATGCGTTATTATTTCGGTTCTAGGCACAAAACGCATTTGTACCGTAACAAATACACGCATGCACTCTATGCAGTCGTCATAAGGACGATTCTGCAATGAAAATGTAAGCGACGACGTGAGTACTACAACACAACACGTCATACTAACAACATAGGGAAGTCAAAACACGATCCGTCAAAATTTAAGCCCGAAAAAGAAACATGGCCGCCGACAGAATTACGTGACGATTTTTTAATAATACCTCCATAGCCTCAGCCTCTCTCTACCAACGCTTATTACCATGAAACAAAAAAATATATAGTATAACCCGACCACGATGCTAAGGGAGCAGTCGAAAAGTTTCGTCTAATTATTATATCTCCCAAAAACTATTGTAGCGACAAGGACACGTACATATTTATACCATTAAGGACATCCGAACATTTCACATAAAATCCTTTAAAATTGGGTTTTTACAGGTCTATAAAACGTGGAATATGAAAGTTACTTAAAGAATAAAAGTTCTTAGGTTCAGTAGACAATCCGTGTGGAGTTTCTGGTCTTCCATCGGACGCGTCCCCCGGGTGGCGGATAGGGGAACGCCCTCCAGATATGGGGGCTACCGGCTTCGGCCGGCGCGGACCAAAACCAGAGGGAGGGGGACGTCCAGTGGCTTGCGCTGCTGGATGTCCCGCGGGGTCCACTATGGGCCCCGCACCCGTAACTAAGTGGGGCCGGGGGCCTTCGGGCCGCGAGGAGACAACCTCTATAAAAAACACACGGTGGAGGCCCTCCTCTATGTCCCTCTGCTCAGCAGATGGCATAGAGGAGGTTGAGGGACGGTCACAGACGGCAGGTTGGGGGACCTGCCGACCGACATCGTGACGGGAGAAGGGGGTGGGGGGGCCATGCCCCTTCTCAAGTGAGGGTGGGCCTGACTCCTTGCGAGTCGGGTCGACGTCGCCGGGGCGCCGCTGTAGCATTCGCACTGTGGTTTACCACAAGCGAGATCCGGCGGCGCCCCATTGCACGAGCGACAGGACGGCCCCCGGGGTGTTTTAGGAGGTATGCCTCTCCTATTATTAGGAGAGGAGAGTCCGACACACGGCCGTCGCCCTGCCCCAAGGGTGGCGGTTATGGTGCACAAAGCATTTCACCTCGTTAACAAAAAAAAAAAGGTTCAGTAGACAAAATAGTAAAGTAGATAAAATCGTATTGTGACAACTCAAATATTTATAAAAACTTCGTGTATTACGTAATATACGGTTGCTGCTAATTCTGAAGAATATAAAGAAAACGGAAAAACGAAAAAAACTTCAATCCAGAAATTTATTCAAAATAAATTTCGAAAACTCCTGCGGTGAAAAAAATCGACAAGTCCCAAGTCATTTTAATCGTATTTTACTACCCTCCCTGTACGCCCATTCTGGGTATAACTTTTATTATAGGCTAGAAACACCGACTGCATACAGAAACCCACTTTGTTGTCTCTACCCTAAGGTCTATATCGGCGCGGCTACAAGTATCTTCAGCTAGGTAGTAATCTCTTTCCTTCATCAATTATCTTCACTTGGACTTAATGACTTTTATAGAGCGAGCTTGGACGGTGGTTTTTTTAATAGTAAAATGGGGTTTCGTCCGTCCGTTGGCGGTTTGGTTGTACAAGTTTCCTTGATGACGATAAGTGTTTTTGTGCTGTTGGTTTGTGCTAAATTCTTGGGTCGGCGGACTAAAGCACATAAGTCACATTGTCGAAAAATTTGTTCTGTACAACATAAATAGATTAAAACAGTAGTTTGCTTATTTTTTGTGGAAAAACAAGTATGTTCAATTGATCGTTTCACGAATGCTTTCTGTTAATGTAGTAAACACAATAAAAATGGCTTAGAGTAATTAAAAAAAAAGGTTAACTCTGACTGACTCAAAATGTAGTGTTTTGGACTTATGTGCTTTAGTCCGCCGACCCTAGAATTATTCTTGATAGAATGTACCTAGGTCTACGATGTAGTGACTAGAATTGAAAAATGTTGCGTTAGTTTGGACATGTGGAGAGGAAGAAGGAAGAAAGACTAACGAAGCAAATATATCGAGCGAACGTGAGTGGAAGGGCCGGTAAGGGACGCCCCAGGCGAACATACTTCGATCAAACAGGGGATGTATTAGTAAAGGGCAAGATAAAAAGTACCGGAAAGCCGCGTGCGTGCACGCAACGACTAATGAATGTGGAGGAAGCGAAAGTGATTTGTCAGGATCGTGGCAGGTTGCAGTCCCTGGTCTCTGCCTACCCGTCTGGAATACAGGCGTGAGTTTATGTGCAGAGGAAAAATACATAGTGCTTGATGTGGAAATTAAAAAAACATGATACAAACAGCACCGGCCGCATTCGTGTGAGGTTATTTTATGAGATAACTACATTTGAGTTTCGGTAGCTGTGAAGGAAAACATAGAGAGAAAATCTTAGTGTATTTAGTTGCGTACCTTAGCAATTAAAATAAAGAACATACACACCACACAATTACTAGTCCTGACCCCAACCTAGGTTCCTCTGTAGTAGGCTACTAGGCAGGCGCATCAGCAATAAGGGAAAACTTCCAGATAAGGCAATTTGTACAAATCAACGTTACAGAAGTCTCCAGTGGGACTCAAACTCATGACTTCTGGCTCAGCAATCAACTATGTTATCGCTAGACCAACGCCCTCGTTGGTCTATCGATAACACAGTTGATTGCTTGACTCCCTAGTCAAGGTCTTCAAGTCTCGATGAATACACGTATTGATTAACCCCATACTCTCTCACTCTCTTTCTGAGAGAAATCCTATGATATGTATTAGGGTCTGTACCACCTTAACAGGCTTCATAACAAAAAGTAAGCATATTGA
Source organism: Yponomeuta plumbellus (assembly GCA_947310845.1). NCBI lineage: Eukaryota > Metazoa > Arthropoda > Insecta > Lepidoptera > Yponomeutidae > Yponomeuta > Yponomeuta plumbellus. Next base: position 20,704,594 of record OX371194.1, on the reverse strand, counting down.
GTACTTAAATGCATCGTTAATTATTACTAATCTCCCATAAAAACGTGCCATAAAAATCGTAGCTCAAAATTGCCCCGAGAAATTACAACCTTTAATAGGCGCTCGTGGATTTTATTCGCTAATTTTGTAATGAAAATTTATTGCAGTCGAGGGCGGAAATAACGTAGCAAAATTGTCGGGAAAGGGCAGCATACAAAGTATGCCGAAACCAACGTGCGTGCATGCAACGACTAATAAATCTCGAGGAAGCGAAAGTGATCTGTCAGCATCGTAGCAAGTGGCAGTCCCTGGTCTCAGCCTACCCCTCTGGGATACAGGCGTGAACTTATGTATGTATGTATGTTCATCATCAACCCATTATGTCCCCACCGAGGGGCACGGGTCTCTTCCCTGAGGAAGGCATAGGCTATACTCCACTACGGGGGCCAAGTCCGGATTCGTGGAGGCTTGTAAGACTAGTGGCTGGTCTTACTATCAGAAGTTTTCAAGCCACCCTAAGGCCTCTGACTTGGCTTAACGACTGCCATCTATCGACGGCAGCCGGCACCAACTGCTTAACGTGCCTTGCGAAGCACGGAACCGCTCGGAAAAATGTATTTAGCGTTAGTCATAGAACGGTCACCCATTCATGGACTGAACGCCGTATGTTGCTTAACCTTAGTGATCGCTTAAGATCACTCAGGCAGCCCAGGCTACGAGCGATTCATGTGTATGTATAGAATAGAATATTCTTATGGCTACGAGCTATTCTTATACAAAATACAAAAATAGCGAGACAGTCCGCGTCATAGGGTAGATCAGTTACTATCTATTGAAGGTCACGCGCTTAAGGGTGTAACAAGGGTTAATGTTGCAAAATTGGCTAGCATTAACTGAAATGTTAGGCAAAAGTACGCAATAAAAAATTCTGAATAAAATCTTTAGTAATAAAGGATATATCAGTGACTAATTCGTACGGAAAAAAATAAACGCAATTTTTTTGCCTGTCTCGACGGCAAATATTTTTTTTTTCCAAAAGCTTTATTTTCCACAGAATCTAATTTCGCTGGTAAACGATAGTAGCTTTTCATTTAAATCTTTCATGCAAATATCGGCCACATAAATCTCTGCAATCCTAACTGCTCATATATTTTTTAATGTTAATATTAAGCGTGATTAGTACAAAATTGTACGATTTCTTACTTAGCGCAGGGAACAATCGCCATCGAACATCCGCCATATCTCTTATCTGTGTAATCTTTGGATTATGGATTAGCCTTTAAAGTATTCGCCGAAGAAGTACAACAAACATTCAAGAGATTGCGCTAGTTTATTATTCTTTAACTCAGAGGTCAAATGCTCAAAGTCATTCGCCCTTGTTACAGCCTTAACCAATGGGCTCTCACAAACGATATTCCTTTAGAGGTCGATTCGTGGGATGGAGTATGGAATCGAAAAGGCAAGAAGAAAAACTTATGGATAATGTCCCAAAGACATTTCCGAAAACCTAATCCCATACTAATCACATTCCAATTCTTTTGACTCGCCGATCGTATCCATATCCTTAGCCGAAAAGGACTCCAATCTATGAGAATATCAGAAATAATACCCTCAGTTATTAAGCAAAGTATAGACCAATGACAATGATAGTTTGACGGAAAAAATTACGTCGGACCGTCTGGCGCCAATGTCCCTTGGCGTACCTGTATTTATTTCAGCGGTTCTCAACCTTGTTTATTCAATAAACTTTCGACGTGAGAGCGTTCAAAATTTCGCTACATTTAAGTGCAATATCATAGAAATGACGATTTTGTCAATGTTTTACGTCCACATAAATAAACTTGCGTCATTTACACCTGTACGGCAAAACCTTGATATGCAAGCCTTCTAATGTATTGTGTTAACTGTTGTGTAGAGCAAAGAAATCCAGTGCAATTATTAACAAAATTATGGAGTCACTTCAATTTTAGATTGAGGCGGTAAGTAGTCCGACCATGAAAGTAGAATAGAAAAATGCATGTGATTTCGTTTTTTTTTTCCACATAACACAATATCTTGTCCTGCTCCCAGACAAGGATACCGTGTAATAAAAGGATACCTTAGTAACCAAGCAAGAACGTCACCAACACCAAAATACTGAGTGTATTTTGGTGTTGGTGACTCTGACTTGACTCAAGAACTGGGGCCATTTATACAAATTTATGGTGGCCATCAGTGGAAATCGAACCAATTAAGTTAATAACAAATGTAAAGGTTGAGAGCCCCTGCCTTTTGCTGCTTCCCGCTCTACCTGGCCTGCAATCACTTGTTCCAAATTGTACCCGAAATAATAGACCATATTACCGACCAGCGCCCCTTGACGGAATATACCTGTGAGGAGCCCCTTTGTGCTCCGAAACGTCAGGTTGTTATTGCAGAACGTCTGGTTGTATAACGTTGTGGATGTATGGCGATTTTCTGAACTACTGCAGGAATTTTTACAGCTTGATAATACTTTAAAAATACCAGTGGTCTTATTTATAAGAAATTAATTCCTAAAACACTTCAATAGCGCCGATTAAAATAGTCTGTGATGGACATTATACAGGGAAAAGATGTAGCTACAGATTAAACAGACAGAGCTTTAGATAAGGTAAGAATATTGTCTTTAGATAAGATAAGAAACTTTATTCCGGACACAGTTACTTGAATTTTAGTCGGAGGAGTCCGACCAGGTTTCGCTTTGATTCGCAGAGCTTAATCGCGGTAAGCAGAGACGGAGCTCGCTTCGTCGGTTGCTCGCTAAAGAGTAGCCTACGCCTATTTCTCTTTAGTAATTGATTTTTTGTGATAATAGCAACCATCTTCCGCTTCTAAATTATCTGCTTTAAAAATAAGTGAGAAATGTTCCATAAGGCAGATAAGTCGATACATTATATGGACGTACGAGTAGTTTAGCAAAAAGGTTTCAATCCACAACATTGTCATTTTTGAGTTAAATATTCCAAAATGATCACTATACTCTATATTTTAAGAATAAGACTTTCATAGCGATCCGATGAGTATGTGCAAAGTTAAGCCACATGGTTGTCCAACCCATGTGTATGGAGAGCGTAAATTTACTTTTACCTAAATACTTAAATATCTCAAAACTCACTTTATGTGGGCTGGAACCAGTAACGTTTATCTAACACCTCATCATCATTTAAAACCTAACTAATTATATGTATTTACCCAAGTGAAAGATTCGAGGCGTCATCAAACTTTTCTTTGACTCATTTACTAACTTCGGCAACGGTCAGCAAAACCGGGAAGTTAACTTCAGATGACTTATTTTACCTGTGAACAAACAAAAAGAAAATTAGACTGTAATCAGAACAAAATCCCACCTCAATATTGCTCAAATTCGTCAACAATTTCCGGAAAATGATAAATCATTCTGCCTAGCTTAAAACACATTAAGCCACGAATCAGATCGCCAGACTAGTTTACCATCTTGCTACCTACTCTCTATAGTTACACAACCTTTGAAAAACATCTTCAATGAATAATATCCCTTGCTCCTTACGAAATAAGAACTACGCCAGCCCTAATTTGGGTTTGTACAGTAATGTTAAATGATTAATGCGTTCAGTCAATTTTGAGCCAACGTCAAAGTTGGATGTGGTGGGAATATGGTGCTATTATTTTGTAGTTTAGGCAAGGAATCTTGGTTCATCTTTTTGTTAGACTGTTAGTAAGTTAGAAGTGAACCAAACATACAGGGTGTGTTTTCATTTCTTTTCTCTAGTTACACAGACGTACAAGTCTTTTCTACTCGTATTTATACGTATTGGTAACGTAGTTGGCGTTCTCAAATATCGAGGTAGGTATGTATTATATAGAGGAATTATTATTATCCCACCATATACTATATTACTATAATAGACATTTATTGATTTACTCAATATGTCCTAAGAATGCGTAAGCAAATTACTTTTGTTTCACATAAAAATAGACTGCTTTACAGCTCTTTTTTTTAAGAACATAATGAATACAAATTTGAATAGTTTTAAAAAATTTGCTGTGTTTGTTTTGTTTTAATTGTTTAAATTTTATTTTTGTTTTGTTGACCTCCGTGTATTTTGTTTGTTACGTACTTCTCTACATTTTTTTAATGATTATGCAGCAGTTATGTTTCTCTAACCCAACTTACAAGATAAGATAAGACATATTACCTAGAAAATACACGGCATAACTCAGCTACATAAGTAGGAAGTGTGGTATAGTCCACATACGTGTATGGAATTTGCATGCAATTATCCGACATTATAGCACATTTGTAAGCTTATTCTATCCTGCGGTAACGTACATGACTCTTCAGTTCAAAGCCGTAAAGCTTACAATCGGATGGCAGATTCCGAACATGAAAGTTTGACAAATTACATACCAAAATCTAAAGACCTGTCTTCTATCCTACTCGTCTATTAAAACTCAGCTTTGGCTAAAACATTCTCAGAGCGCTCAGAGCTCTTACTTAGCTGGTAGCAACTTGCTATAACCAACGTAAGAAGAACCATCAGGTAGTTTTATTTGCATAGTAATAAAGCTCAAGACAATGTGGTGGTTTAACAATAAAGTTGTATGACCTGCCAGTCAGTCAGTCGATTGATAGACAGCCGAGGTCGATAACATGATGTTAGGTAATTTTTGGCTCCGCTCAATATGCTTTGTTAGGTTAACTTGTTTGATTAATTGGATGCGAAATAGTTTGGCACGTCGATAATTAGGAATGTGGAAAAAATATTCAGGAATTAAAGCACGATCTTTTCTCGATTATAGCACCTATTGAGCCTATATAGAATAGAGATTAGCTAAACAGATCATTGACATCTTACTCCTTGATTGCATTACTCGAATTTCTGATCTAATCCAGTTAATTTTACAATTAAACTGAATTCAAACAAAAGGCGAAGGTTCTCAAATATCGATTTATTTCGAATTCTTCATATTGACTGTCAAACTTAGGTAGATATTTCAGCTGCAAGTAGTACAGCCCAAACAGTTTGATACTCGTCCTAGATTTAAACAAGAAAAATTTTTGTATCTATTCAACATAATTTTACCTATGTTTTAGTATGTACATACGAGTAATAATGTTTTAAAGCAAACATGAATTATTCTTGTTGTAAGGTCTGTCGGATGACGAAAATATTATCAGATCGAAGATTTAGTCAAAGAACTCAAAGATGTTGAGAAAAAAGATATGAATCAGATTTTGATTATGGTTCAGCATTAATAAATGTTTATAAGTTTATGTGGTGAATATTTATTATCCCTGTTTTTGGTGGAGTGAAAATGTTGTTTTTGATGTAGTTAATGTTTTCGTTTTGCTTATATTTAGTAATGTTTGGACAAAATTCATTGGAGACTCCAAACTAATTAAACAAATAATCAAGTTAAGCAAAAGTATCAAGATGGTTTATTCAGACAATATGCAGGGTTATCAACTAAAAGATTTTTAAATTTCCCGCCAAAGGCTTGAGCCACGACTCACTTGTCGCACTCTATACTTTTTTGTCAGAATAGAGATACCTTCAGGGTGATTTCGAATTATAATAATAATAATAACTAGAACACAACACAATCACTTGACCTGGTCCCAAACTAGGATACCCTGTGCAATGGTAACTAGACAAAGACACTACAAACATAGAAAAACACCCAGACTGAGGCCATTTCTACATATGGTGCGGCCCCCAGTGGGAATCGAACCCACGACCTCTGTCTTGGCGGGTAAGCGCCTTGACGGCTACGCCAACGAGGCAGCCTGAAGATCTGCGAGTCATCGAAATTCTTTATTTTTAGTGCGTGCTTTTTTCTTGTTTCGATTTCATTTTCTGTTAAAAAAGTACATAATACGAGTATATAGACAGAACACTTTATTAAACAGAAAAAAAGAGATTACACAGGTATTTCTTAACCTAAGTAACCTAACCTATAGACGGTGGACTTATCACTAAAAGTGATCTCTTCCAGATAACCTTTGGATGGACTGGAGCAAAACATAGGAGAAGGAAGCAGTTGTACAAAATAAGTAAAATAAGTAGTAATTATTTGGCGAAAACTTTGCAAAAACAACGTTTCAATCAGCTGTTCACTGTACGCAGATATCGTACCACCGTACAATTAAGTTATCTACGAAATAATTAGTCTAGTCTCAAATTATTCCGCAAATCTTACGTTAAGCTCTAAAAGCGGGGCTAAGCCCTAGTTTACCTAAATACCGTGAAGCCTACGGCCTAAATAAGCGATAGGCGTCTTAATTCTAGACCGACTTTACCGTCACGCCCACGGGCTACCGGCGAAGGTAGAGATACTGTGTTCCAAACAAAGATCCTTGAATGTAAACAAGAGCCGGCTTCTGATTGAGATAACATAACATTTATATACAGGCACATACATTGCTTCTGGCCCCACACTAGGATACCCTATGTCGTGGGAACCAGAAACAGCGACGTCACAAACATGTAAACATCCAAGACGTGGGTTTCTTTTTTTTTGTCCCCAGTCGGGATTCGAACCAGGGACCTCTTGCATGCTAGGCAGATGCTAACCACTGCGCCACCGAGATCGTCAAAATAACGTTTCACTAAGTAACGTTCTGTCACGCTCTTTACCGGGAAATTTGACGAGACAACACTATTACTGTAGGTAGTGTTTTGGCGAAATTCTTAATTCAGAAACTGGCAATAAGAGTGATTTCTGATTGAAGTAAATACTTGATTAAAGTTTTGTCACGCTCTTTTCTGAGAAATTAGACGAGACAGCACTACAGTTCGAAAGTTTTTTAGCGAATTAAAGGCGTTGAAATAATTAAAACATAACACAAACATTTGGCACTGATTTCTGTAATACTGAAGATAATTCTAGGACAGCAACAGAAGCTCTTTAGACGCCCAAACTAGTGTAATTTTAACTTGTACCTACTCTGTAAAATGTTTTTGGAAATAAACATTTTATTATATTATTATTATTATACGAACATTTATATACAGAACCAAACATTGCTTCTGGCTCTACACTAGGACACCCTTTTTTTTTTGTTTTTGTTAACGGGGTGAAATGCTTTGTGCACCATAACCGCCACCCTTGGGGGAGGGCGACGGTCGTGTGTCGGACTCTCCTCTCCTAATAAAAGGAGAGGCATACCTAAAACACCCCGGGGCCGTCCTGTCGCTCGTGCAATGGGGCGCCGCCGGATCTCGCTTGTGGTAAACCACAGTGCGAATGCTACAGCGGCGCCCCGGCGACGTCGACCCGACTCGCAAGGAGTCAGGCCCACCCTCACTGGAGAAGGGGCATGGGCCCCCCACCCCCTTCTCCCGTCACTATGTCGGACGGCAGGTCCCCCAACCTGCCGTCTGTGACCCTCACTCAACCGGCGGCGCAAGGTTCGCGTGGCGTCCCCCGCGCCACCGGCTCTTCCGGCGGAGAGGCGCGAGCTCCCCAAGCCTCCAGCTACCGAAGACCCGTTTTCTGGCCCTCTGCCAGGTTTTCGGCCCCGTCCGGTCCTCCCCTCCCTAGTCCTCCCTTGGCCAAGGACCATGGGGTCCTCAATCCCTGGTCCCCGGCCCCCCTCCCAATGTCCCTCCCGGCCCGGCTTTCAGAACTCGCGCCCCTCCCCTCCCCGTCCGGCCCTCTTCCATGCCCTCTGCTGGACAGAGGGACATAGAGAGGGCCCCCACCGTGTGTTTTTTATAGAGGTTATCTCCTCGCGGCCCGGAGGCCCCCGGCCCCGCTCAATGTGGGGTTACGGGTGCTGGGCCCATGGTGGACCCCGCCGGACATCCAGCAGCGCAAGCCACTGGACGTCCCCCTCCCTCTGGTTTTGGTCCGCGCCGGCCGAAGCCGGTACCCCCCATATCTGGAGGGCGTTCCCCTATCCGCCACCCGGGGGACGCGTCCGATGGAAGATCCAGAAACTCCACACGGAACACTAGGACACCCTGCCTCTGTCGTGGGAAACCAGAAACAGCGACATCACAAACATGCAAACATCCAAGACGTTACTTGCTAGCTTGGCTGCGATAGTTAGATAAAATATTGTTTTTTGTACACTAAAGGTACATTTGTCTGAAGATTTTTCGTCTTTTCTCCGCTGAAACTCGACCCAAAGACACGGATAATGTTGAAGGTTGACGTTCTATAAATAGAATATAAACATTTTTCACGTTGAAACACACTTTTGATTTCTGATTTCATTAATAGGAATTAAATAAATGCACCACCTCACCACCGCCACTCCAGCAGAAGTCGGTACCAACGATAAAATAAGAATAGTTATGCGAAATCGATACTTCACTATGCTTCATTTAACTTCTAACTGACTAATACGTACAAGTGTTGGATAAAAGTATCTTATAATCTCTAATGTGCCCTTTGACACTACTTTGTCATACAAGTAGCTCTAAAAACATTTTTTATTTTTTTGTATCGCCTGCTTTTATGGATATTTAGTGTGAAATAAAGTTATAATTATTTATTATTATATTAGCCCTTTAGGTATATAACGGTAAGGTAAGATAGACCATATTGTTATTAGTTTGCTCAATTTAGTATTTTCTATTTTCTGTTGATCTCTAGTCGCTGTTCAGCTTACTTTTATTGCCAAACAAAAATATTTTATTACAGATCAATAAAATATCAATCCAATGGTATACATATATCAATCGGTGCTTCTGGTTACCTCTTAACTATACGAGCATTAAGATGTGTTATTATTCCTTATAGTAAAATATGACTTAATTGACATCCTATTTTGTACAAACACTAAGCCCTGACAAAGTGCAACAAAGTTTAAATTAACTTTAACTTTACACTTTAAGTAACAAAGACTAATATTGCATACCTTTGACGAGCTATTAAAATACCTGAGAACTATGATGTAGAGTCCACCTTAAAATGCCTTAGCTACAAGCGTTTAATACACATTAAGTAATAAATTAATGTAAGCTATGCTTATCTAGATACAAAACATTATAAGTTAAAGGAAATCTGAAGGCCCGATATGAAGCTTACTACCCAGTGCTAGCTAGCGATTTAAGGACAGACCTTGCCTTAAAAACGGCAACAAATTGCCCACGGGTGTTGGGCAAAGGGCAAGATAAAAAATACCTGAAACCGACGTGCCTGCATGCAACCACTAATGAATGTCGATGAAGCGAAAGTGATTTACCAGGATCGTGGCAGGTGGCAGTCCCTGGTCTCTGCCTACCCCTCAGGCATGCAGGCGTGATCTTATGTATGTATTTAATAACAATATGATCATTTTAGATTATTTTACTCTGATTGAAGAAAAATAAACATTTTCAATTTTTATTTGCACAAAATGAAACATCATCATGACGATTACTGATAACAACTCAATAATACATACAATCATTACTGATTTATCATTCGCTTATGTACTTGCAAAAGGAATTGGCGTCTCTATTCTTTTCTACCTCTACGTAAAGCATGCTCAAGAAGCATGCTGTCTCGTCAAATTTCTTTAGAAAAGAGCGTGACAGTATGTTACCAAAGTATTTACTTTGTGTAAATTCTCAATTCAGAAAGCGGTCGTAAATGTCTCTTCATACTTTGTATTTCTGTATTTCTATGTTTCCAATTGATGTAACATTTTTTTAAATAATGCATACTAGTGTACATTTGAAAGCTAGCGATAGTGGGCGTTGACATCTGAGATACAGTATTTACCACTAGTTCAGATGTCATCGTTTTTCCTTGTAGGTACATAATTTGCACTACACGCATCAATAGCAATTTAGCACAAGGAATGTAATTGTTCTCGTTTTTAATAATGAATAAATATACTGAAAATTACTGAATTACTGAATACTTTGAGTACGGAACCCTACAAAATAATTTAGATTCGCCTTAACTTTCTTATGTCCTTATCTCTTAAGGTTGGGTTACATTGTTAGTTAATCGAATTTGTAAGCGAGTGCTTAAAGTTTTGAGATAAGCCTTTTTAGGAATTGCGAAATGCTAGTGGTAAATTGTAATCCCACTTAAGTAGATACTTGATTTCTGACATGCTGGTACCTGTACAGTCAACCATTTTATACAGACTCCAAAAAACTCTATCGCAATTGACTTAAGAGTTATCTATCATCACTTAATAACGTACGTAATCATCATCAACCTATTACGTCCCCACCGAGGGGCACGGGTCTCTTTCCTGAGGAAGGTATAGGCCATACTCCACAACGGAGGCCAGGTCCGGATTGGTGGAGGCTTGTAAGACTAGTGGCTGGTCTTACTGTCAGAAGTTTTCAAGTTGCCCTAAGGCCTTGGATTAACGACTGCCATCTATCGACGGCAGCCGGCACCAACTGCTTAGCGTGCCTTGCGACTGAACCGCTAGGAAAAATGCCACTAGCGTTAGTTATAGACGGTCACCCATCAATGCACTGAACGCGCCCAATGTTGCTTAACATTTGTGATCGTTTAAGATCACTCAGGCAGCTGGGGCTATGAGCGATGCGAGCTTAAGCTCGCCTTTGTACAAATAGAGTGACGTGTAATGAAGAATTAATCCAATATTTTTTTTCCACGGTACTATTTTTTCATCCTTCTATAGACTCGACAAAGCGCCCCGAACAATAGTTAACGCTTAAATAATATTCAAGGTGTATTAAAATTACGTGGATCCAGAAAGTATACCTTCTAAACTGCTAATCTACATTACTATACTCCATTCCACAAAACGAGCTCCCAAAGAAAATCACCCATGTCGCTCATTGGTTCACGCGCGTGACCTTCAATAACCACTGCCCTACCCTCTTCGTTTATTGTTTCGCTTATCTCTAGCCTATGACCAACGCAACGCAAGTATTTTGTTTCTTAGAAGTCCGACTTGCGGAACGAAGTATATTACTTCTAGCGCCTCACAGAGAGTTGCTAGAATGTTGCAAACATAATTTATGGTTGTCTGACTCTCCCCATCTACTTAGTCAACCATATCAATTACTCTTGCTACAATTAGCAAGCTGGGTTAGCTGTTCAATAACAACTAACCCAGGAGAGTAGCCCAGGAATTCCTACAAATAACTGTTGAAATATAAGCCCACTGTGTCACTTCATATTAGGGCTGCCATCCGTCCGGAATTCCCCGGATTTGTCTTAGTTTGAAGGGCGTCCGGGGGTCGTCCGGCAGAGATTTTTAAAAGTGTTCGGGTGTTTTTTATATGTAGATAAGCGATAAATTGAAAAAAAAAAAAACGAGTTTTTTATTTTTGTTGCAAAAAATACTATTTCAGATGTGCCCGGGGAAAAAACCATATTTCGGCGAAATGTCCGCGATCTTTGGTATGTTTCTCCGGCGTCGGCAATTTAGGTGATGGCAGCCCTACTTCATTTTTTTATTATCTGGGCTACTGCAAGGTAAATCTGGAATTAGCCCACCGCAGACTGATAGCAGTGGAGAACAAATGAAGTGTTATTAACGTTATTCCGAATTCACTCGCTGGTATTTTGTCGGAAGAGTCCGACCAGCCCCCTTAGCATGATGGCTTATCCCGCGCGCGAGATTAGCGCAGATGACTCGCGTATACGCGCTTCAAACGAGATCCGAACGCAACTTTGTAACCTAAGCACACAGGTAGATTTGTTTTGATCAGAGACTCCTCTTCAGTTATACAATGGTATCGGTTGAGACTACTTCGTTTACTGCTTTTAAAAAGAAAAAACGTAAAAATAAGCGAATCTATTGGATAGACCCATTTAGCGCGCGCCCCTCTTCCCCTTCCTCCACCCCTTTGTACGCGCGTAAACTTGCGTTTGTATCGCGTTAAACGGGCGTTTCAATAAATACAAACGCAACAATCGTATCTACGGCGTAGAAAGCGCGCGTTTCCGATACGAGTATGCGCGTCACCTGCGCGTATAAAATACGCAGTGTGCTTAGGCTCTAAGACAAAGACTCGGACCATCCCGTTCTCGTCTGCTTTTCTTTCTTTCTCTACCTCTCTTGCATGGAATAGGAGATTATGCTAAGGGGGCAGGTTTCGCTGTAATTCGCAGGCTTAGTTTAAAACAAATGATACCTATACCGATCTGTGGACAGATGAAGAAAATACGTATAAGAAAACGAGTGCCTATGTTTGTACTAGATGTAGGTACCCTTGAACTGAGTTCTAATCAGTGCATCTTCGGCCCGCGTCATCGATCGCAGTCGAGGCTTTTGTAAAGCTCCTCTCAGACGAGGAGAGGTTTCGTCGCCATTTTTCGACGACAAAGGACTTATACGGTTTGTGTTCAATTTGTGTTTCGTGTACCTACAGTGTTGGAAGTTAAGTGGAAGGAAGTCTCCACCACGATGTACATGAATAGTTTTAGAATCGAAATAAATTTTTTTTTATTTTTTTATTATAATGTGATTTTCTTTTCGGTGACATAAATATTTTTTTTACTTAGGCCGCCAATTGTACCATGAACCTTTGTAAACATTTTGTTCTTTGTTTTTTTCAGTGTGCAATAGAAAATACTTTTATTTGTTGAAAAGTCTTTTATTTGTTAGGTACCGGCAGAAAACCAGCTTTACAAAAAGTTTTCTTTCACATGCTGAATTGGGTCCTTATCACAAACGCAGCACATTGGCATGCCATGTTATTTAAATTGTGTAATATATTCAATCTTACCATAGTATTTTAGCTTCAAGTATTGTACTGTGTTAATTTAATTTGTGATTTTTTTTCTATTCTCCTATACGTTAAAAGCGTGCAAAAGCTTTCCCAGTGAGAGAGAATGAGATTAGCACGCGCTCTCACAGCAGACTTGCGATTTCATAGTTGACAGTACCTCAACCTTTACGAGCATTATCTCTACTTGGAAATTTTACGGCCAATTTGGCAACAAAATTGTAAAGTTTGGGCTGCTGTCGACGTAGACGTAGAGTTAGCCAGTGGAATTGCTCGTAATACAATTACACTAGATATATTTACGCAGATATCGTGAAGAGGTCGAGATCAGGTTTTGCCACTTAGTTTTCCACAGTGTAGAAATATACTTATAACACAGTGAGCTAATTGACTGACTGATTGACAAACAAACAACGCACAAACTAAGCTAGTGAGAGATAGTTTTTTATCGTCTATTGTTGTTTGTATCACTGAGTCGCGGCAATACGAATCTCAGTGTGCGCTAACCCTATTTTATTTTAATTAAGGGCGGACCGGATCGGGTCTTGTCGTGGGCGAGTTTGATTGAAGAGGGAAGGCGAAAAAACGACGCCGCCAGTCGGGTTGCATAAGCAGGGTGTTCTCTTCAGACATTGGTCTTTCTGATGTGCAAGTAACTGCGTCTGCATCTATAGTGACATGGTAATTAAGGTATGAAGTAGACTATGTTACTCTGTCAGCTATAAATAGTTCTCGATGTTTGATAAAAAATGATAGACTACGAATGGCTGTGGATAAGGTCTGCCTAATATAGGAGCAAGTTCACCACAATTGTATCTTCATTAGATAACCTAAAAAGCTGACGCATATCTTAATTTACGTCCTCGTAGGGTTGTGGCCTCAAGAAGCTTAAAAACATTATTAAATATTAATTATGGATTTTTTTATATGAATTTTGCGTTACATTGTATTACACATTAAAATTACTAATAAATGCCACCTAAAATTTTTATTGGTTAATTTTATTTTTTTATTTTAATTGTTAATATTTAGAAATTTTTAGTATTTACCTGACTTACCCACGTAGCCTGTTTCAGCATGTGTGTTTTAAGCAAACAAGGATAATATCATAGATTAAATTTTGAAGACTTTGGGTTAGTTAAATCCGTGATGTTTTCCTGTACTTCGTTTCTTTTAATTTTCTCTTAGTAAGAAGTAAAGTGTCAAATGAATAAATGTTTGGAAGAGATATCCTGTAGTTTCTGTACAAGACTTCTAGTTGACTCGTTTAAGGTTGCTTTTAGATCTCCAAGGAGAAAGTTATGCCTTTAGAGTTTGTGGACTTAGAAGTCTAAAGTCCAATTTCTATATATATTTATTTTATTTACAGTTTTTATTCACCTTCTTACTTTTCCTTGCAGCAATTTATGAAAAATCCACGGCATGTCAATACGATTTCTATTTATAAAGTTGCTGTTGTGTTGTGCATTATGGACGTATTAAAGAACTATAGTTTTAATTTTTAACTTGGTTTTTTTTTTCAATAAATAACAATACTGGCCTGCAATGTTAAATGTAGGAAGAACTTTTTTAAATAAATAAAGGTTATTCTGTTCTGATGATTTTATCTGGTAATATGTCTCGAAGTACTTGTACTATTCTAAAAGTATATACTGCACGACCCTATGACTGTGTCGCCCCTACAACAACATACTCTTATTTAGTGCCAAACATCCTAAGTTACTCTATCAAAGCCTTGCTGTCACCAAGCGCCTTAAACGAACAATACAAACATACCTTCAACACCTGTCTTCACACTTATATCTGAGCTCATAGTGACGCATTTCACTTGACACAGAAGCAGAAACAACTTAGCAACTCCAACCTGAAGAGTGGAATCCAATGATATCTTGTTCGTTTGTTGTAGCATCTGGAGTAATGGGAATAGATGTCATTTTATCTTGACACAATGAAAGAGTTGTGTTGGCGCAGTGGCAGTGGACATAAATTCTATTAGAGGGTCGTGATACAAATCTATTGCTGACCGAACGCCACCTACCGTCGTCCGTTACAGACCCGTAGGGCCCACTGTATGATCCTGGTTTTATGAATCATAGAAAAGATATAAAACAACCTAATATATAAAATTCTCGTGTTGCCACTGACCGTGTTAGTGCGCATCTTCATCTTCATCCACCCATTAAGTCCTCACTGCGGGCCACGGGTCTTTTCCCTGAGGAAGGTATAGGCCATACTCCACCACGGGGGCCAAGTCCGGATTGGTGGAGGCTTGTAAGACTAGTGGCTGGTCTTACTGTCAGAAGTACGCATAATCCTCCAAAACGGCATGGCCGATTTTGATGATATTTTGTATGTATGATCGGTAGGTCTGAGAATAGGTTGTTTTCGATTTTTCATAGCCCTAAGTGAAAAAAAATATATGTGGCGAAACATCCAAGACCTGTGTTTCACATGGTAAGCAGATGCGCTAACCGCTGCGCCACCGATGTCGTTTCGTACAGTCGAGAGCACATCATGTTATACACCCATGCACTGTGCCCCGTTGCATTACGGGCGACTTTGCAACTCAAATGTGAATGATGACGTGCTTTCGACGTTGTCAAGTTGTCCGACCGTGTGGAACGAATTCCAACTCGACAAGGCCACCTGGTCGGAGAGTCCTCCCGATCGTGTGGAAGGCCCTTTAGACCCGGCGCAGCCCGGACTTCGAAAGCGAAGCGTTAAAAATGGTAGCGAAGTTGGCACGCTTCGGATTTTAGGTAATTTAGGTAAAGGGTCGTTAAACCGAGTCAGAGGCCTTAGGGCGGCTTGAAAACTTCTGACAGTAAGACCAGCCACTAGTCTTACAAGCCTCCACTAATCCGGACTTGGCGGCCGTGGTGGAGTATGGCCTATCCCTTCCTTAAGGAAGAGACCCGTGCCCGTCGGTGGGGACATAATGCGCTGATGATGATGATGATGCATTTTAGATTGTAGGTGTTGCAATACGCCGCATATTTGATTGTGACTCACTGTATTTTTATTTATAATAATAATAATAATAATAATAAACTCACGCCCGTTATCCCCGAAGGGGTAGGCAGAGGCACCAGTCTCTAGAACTGGACCCACGTTTTGCCGAGTTTATTAGGTCCCAAACGTGACAAGTGGCAAGCCTGTCGCCGTTATCCGGGCACAATTTATCAGCGAATGGTGTTGCTGTACAAACAAATGTACGTAACTAAAAGTCATTGGTACATGCGTGGTTCGAACCCAGACCCTCATGATCGAGAAGCAAGGGTCAACCCCACTACGCCACCACCGCTTTTTTATTTGTGGTCGTGAAATAAAGTGTGTCTACTCTATCTATCGACAAAACGCTTAGACACACAATAATAGCGCGATTTTAATATTATGAGAAGCTACAAGTCTATTTAATTAGCATAAGATGCTACTTACTAACAACCGAAAAGAGAGATAAGATAAATAAATAAAAAATCGCATATGATTTAAAATATTTCTGTCTGCGCGTTTGGCTCTATGATTAGTTTTTCTACAAATACGACCACGGTCTGGACGACGCTACATCCAAGGACTATGACGACCTCTGTGGCGCACCAGTTAGCGCATCTGCCTACCATGCGACCTCTCGCATGGTAGCATGTCCCGGGTTCGAACCCCGGCTGGGGACAAAAAACACCACAGGTCTTGGATGTTTACATGTTTGTGATGTCGCTGTTTCTGGTTACCACGACACAGGGTATCCTAGTGTGGGGTTAGAAGAACATATGCGCCTGAAAAAAAAAAGATCCACCTAGTACCTATACATTCGGAGCTCTGATTTTATGAATTCAATATTGTATTTTTTTTTTTAGTTCTAAAATTCGTCAACAATTCAGCAACAAAAGCGTCTACTTGAGCAACTCTTTACGACCTTTTGACTCCTATCGGCTAATTTTCTCACTACATATTTATAATCCAGGAAGTAAAAATAACTCAGTTTTAAGTAAACATTTCCATTCAGGACTAGGGGTCAAAACGGCAGCTCAAAAGGAACCGGACCTTCACAAAGATGTCGGTTCGTCAGCACGACGAATGCAGAATGATGTTGCTCTAGATCACAAAGCGATGACGACTATCACTGGCACGGCATTAGCATATTTCTGCTGCTGTTATTAAGGACAATTTTTGCTGAATTTCGTCCATAAATATCATGAATATAAATCTATAATATAGATAGATAGAGAACACTTTATTGTACATAAAAAAGAAGATAATATAGATAGATAGATAGAATATGCTTTATTGTACTCATAAATTGCCTTTACCTACAGATTTTTTATAAATCGAAAAAAAATTAAAAGTAATGAAATGAAGCGAAATTTGTCAGGGTCGTGGCAGGTGGCAGTCCCTGGCCTCTGCCTACGCCTCTGGGATACAGGCGTGAGCTTATGTATGTGTGTATGTATTTTTTATAAATGGAAGTACAATTGGCGGCCTTATTACTATAAGCAATTTCTTCCAGGCAACTATGGACGGAGACAAGAAAGAAATTAGAGACGGGTAGCTATGCAATTAAATTCTTCGGTTCTTGGACCGATCACCCTCTCATGAGCGAGATCTTTACATCGAGCTCGATAGAGAGCAACTTTATTCTGCTTTTGTAGCAATTGAGAAATATTTCGTTCTTTTTTTGTATCTGTGGTGAAATATTCTTATTCCCTTGTTTTCCCATAGTGTGTAGATATACAGGGTGGAATTTTGTAATGCCACCTGAAGGGGAAGTACTCTTAATACTGTAGATAGAAAATTTTACTCAAAGAAAACATTCCTTTATTTTTGAAAAGAAAGAAAACTAAATTCAAAGATTTTTAAAAATTCGCTTGCCTCATCCGGTAATCGAACCGACTAAAATCTGTGAAAGTTGCACCCTGTACTTTTATTGCATCGATCGTTAGGGTCAATTATAAGGATGAAATCTCTCTAACAAACTTTATAAATTAAATGAAAGGAAAACAATGAATAGCAGAGAGTCTGTAAAGACATATTCATCACGCGTACCCACCGCGCATTGGCGATTTCAAACGCCGAGATATATTACCTTAGACACTCAAGTTTCCGCTCATTGTAGAAATACAATTACACCAAGAGTCCCCCTTCCCTCTCCACTGTTTTCTTAGCTCTAGGGCAGAGCGGGAACGAGACAAAACTAAAACAAAAGCATGCAAAAGTGGGCCCGGCGTGCAGTGAAAGCTGTATTTATGATTTCACACTATCGCACGCGTCATCGCTCGTTCCCTGCGAGTGCTGGAATAAGTAGAGATGACAACTGGATGAACTGGAATAACTGGAACTAATTCAGAGCTTTATCCTGTACAGAGGTTTTGACCACTAACCAGAAATCAGAAATTATTTCAACGTAAAGAATCGACATTCTGTTTGTTGAATGTCAATATACTAATAATGTATATGTATACAAGAATGTAGTGGAGAAAAAGGTAGAGAAAAAAATCTTCACTCTGACCATCCATCTTTTCGTTCTGATTCGTCTCTATCAATCAGAACGAAACCTGGTCGCACTCTACCAACAAAAATTTAAGTAGTAGTATCCGGAATAGAGTTTATGTCTTCTAATGGAGGGAATTAGCATAACAATAGTTAAACAATGGCCGCCTGCCCGCAGCGGGCGAACGCCACGGGAAGGGTTATATTATAAGCATTGATTATTTTAAAAAAAATCACTCAATTGTTCACTTTTTTCACTGAAAGTTTACTAAGACAGCATCTAGAGTCAAAGCGTCATGTCGCCTCCACTGCCAGCCACGGAGATCGGTGCGTCAGTTATTTGCATAGAGTGAGCGTGGGTCGATTCTTGCACGACACTGTATAGAACAATTTGCTCTACTATGTCGCTTTGCTGTTAGACAAACGCGATAGTAGCATAGCAGACTATACTGTATCAAACACCCTTTTGTTCCGAAAAATGGCAATGCTACGCGTGATTTTGAAGAGTTTTTAGAGGGGCAACCTCAAAAATGTTACTCCGTACTTGAGTTCAGGTAATCACACTGTTACTAACACTGCAGATTACTTGGTGTTCAACAGGTATACATTGAACGAGTCTAATCACAATGTAATTTATTTAGTAAGCAAAGCTTTAATTTTACAAATATAATGTATCGAGCAGCTGAAATCTCCCTTTTGATAAAACACGGATGTATTTGTAAAATAAAAATTTAAATGTGTTTATTTCGAATAATGCAGAAATTGTAACTGATGAACGTTACAAGTAAAACTAAAATACGATATATCTTTAAAAGACCAGTCAAACAAATAAATAATTGAATAATGTTTTTAATAAACTAAAAATCTAACAAACACAACGCTGAGACCAGACCAGGCCAATAATGACCACACGACCATTTAAATTAACAAACTTTACATTTATTTTTCTTTAGCAGAGACAAGCGTCATTACCCCATAAAGTCACCAGCGAGAATCGAATCCATGACCACTATCTTGGTACAATGCCGTCAAACCAATGAAGCAGTCTACGAGTATCATCATCAACCCATTATTTCCCCACCGAGGGGCACAGGTCTCTTCCCTGAGGAAGGTATAGGCCATACTCTACCACGGAGGCCTAGCCCGGATTGGAAGCAGTCTATGACTTAGTACCATTTGGTATTTAACTTACAATCAATTTGTAAAAGTGATGGAAAACCTCGCATAAACAGTCTATAAAAAGTTTTCAAGTTTCATCTTCAATCAATATTGCAAACAATTTAAGCCAAATCCATTCTTAGTTATAACTGCTACCTATACGTGTTCCGATCGCAAAAACCTTGAAGATACATATCTTCATTCATCACACCAGTACTGAGAATCATTCAATTGAACTACGAGTACACTATGTAAAATACGACTAAACTGTCAAAGCACGATATTTACGTTCGCTTAGCGAATAACAAGTCCCACATTCTAAACTAATGAATTGGCCAATCTGAGGCTATAGCGTGCAGTACTAAGGTAAATAATACAATTAACTATAAATAACATAAATCACTATGCCTTGGTTGACTTCAGACCTAATGGCGTCAGCCTAGTACAATTGGAAGGCAAAATATGATTTTGTAAGGTAACTGGTAGGTAACTGTTACGTACTTTGAGACGAGTTGTAACTACGCAGGTTTCCTCATGGAATTAAACCTTTGTAAATTCGCCCATGATGTAAATTAGTAAGTACACGCTTGCGAAGGTGTATGTGATGTCGACTGTACATTTATTTAAATTTTTCAGAAATGATTCCATACTGTCAAAAAAATTTCCAACCTCAAAGGCTGCAATGGATAAGCAAAAATTAAAAAAAAAAATCATTTTTATTGACAATTAACTCTACGGTTCTCTGAAGTTGTAAAACACATCAATCTTCTAAGCCATAGAAGATTGATTTCTACGTTACCTTAGAATCTAAGGTAACGTAGAAAAATATTCAGCCGTTTATGACGCCAAAAAACGTATATTTCGACATTCCAGGGAATCCAAATTAATAAAATAATTAAGTAGACCTGGAACTATGAAATTAGGCACGCAACATCGTCGTATACTATAAATACAGGAAACAGTTAACAGAGATTAGTAATTAATCACAATAATCTTAATTACTCTTTGAGGACTTTTCCTCGAAGATTAATAAAATTAGATTAATTAGGAAAAAACCTCTATAGTCGATTTCTGAAAAATTTAGGTATAATGATTATTGCCCGGTTCCAATATCCACAAAACGCTTCGTTTTTGCTTACGATCGGTTACAATTCCTACGAAATTCCTACGAACCGTCAATAAATTGTAGGGAAAACGGATCGTAGCCGGTAGGCGTATATTATAGGAACCGGGCATATGTGAATTACCTACAAATTTGTACGGAACCCTCAGTGTGCGATACTAACTCGCACTTGACTGTTTTTTTTTTAAGAAATACCCAAGCAAATGCAACGTAAGACATACACGTCCTCTCTCTACGCCTTGTGAAACCCGCTGCGTCCCGCTAATTCCTGTGACCAATACTAAAACATAAACTATTATTATCCTATCCACCTAACACTTTTACCAACAATGTCACAGCCCAATTAAACAAGACTTTACCTGTAAGGTAACTGGCACAAATATCAAAATTAATAACAATTTTGCTCAAACCAACCTCAACCAAGACTGCCGTGGGTAGCTTGACGTTACAAGGTCTGAGGCGATTTGCGAGGCGGTTCTCACCCAGATTCGAACCTGTATACCTAATACGATACCTAAACAGAAATGATGGCAGATCTCGACTGCCTCGTTGGTCAGGATTATCATATCTGATTTTTATCGTTAATCATAAACATACAATTGCTTCTGGCCCCACACTAGGATACCCAGTGTCGAGGGAACCAGAAACAGCGACATCACAAACATGTAAGCATCCAAGACCGGGGGTTTTTTTTTGTCCCCAGGCGGGATAAGAACCTCTCGCAGGTTAGGCAGATGCACTACCGTTGCGCCACAAGGTCTTTCAATATTTGTGAAGTTTCCCTAGTTTATACGGCATCTATGTAATGACCTAGTGTGGAACTAAAACAAGTGATTGATTGTATCGAAATTAATATTGTACGAGTATAAGCCAGAGCTCGCTATTACTAACCCACTTAGCACGTTTCAGTAAATACAATGTTAGAATAGGTGTGGAAAAAAGATTTAAACATATTTGACAAAAAGAAGAAATTTAGAATTAAATTTTCCAAATCAATCAGTCAATAAAAAACAAATAAATCAATCACAGAATCAATCTAAAAGAATATTTAGAAGACATTTCTAAAGGGTCCCTTTATCTTAAGAGCATTTTATTAAAACGGTAAAATCAGCTGCCTGTGGTGACGGTGAGGGCACCGTCCATACCGAGTCCATGCTAGGCATAATACCTTGATTAGTGAGACGCAGATTAGATGTGTAGATTAAAATGGTTTGGAAGTTTATTTACCTGCTGAGAACACTTTGACTAAAGAAGTAGTATAAGGAACTAAAGATGAAAGGATACGATGAGGGGATAAAAAGAATATAACACTCTTTTACAGATTTTTTTAAGCAGCTCACCTGGATTTTTGAACTCACTACGCAGGGACAAGAGATGCTTGACAAGACAAGACCTAACGTATACGCCCTCGGGCTACCAAAAGAGGGGGTGGCCAAGGATCGCCTGGAAAAGATCTTGAGCCCAAAAGCCCAAGTCGATCGGCACTAGCTGGTCTGAACTGGAAATTGCCGCGAGACTATGCTCACCAAGGAGTCAAAGAACTGAAGAACAAGAAGAAGAATCCTTAATAATTTTTTATCCAAGGTTTTTTTTATATCATCTTTTTTTTCTTTATTTCTTTAAGCAACATATTCTGCTTTCTTTAAAATGAAATTTTATTCAATTAGAAACCTTTTGGTTTGGAGGCAATGGACACGTGATCAATTATGTTAAAGCTGATCATTCGATGTGACTTATCTCAATTGTTTTCTCGCCATTATCAGCTCTTTAAGCACCAAACTAAGAGTTGGTTTGTAGGGAATTTCGCACCATACGCCAGACTTAAATACAACAAAAGGACGGACTTCCTAAGATACCAATTAAAATATTTTATTCGTAGTACACACAAAATGTTTACTTTAAGAACGTCAACGTGGTGTTTCATTCTCAGATTATTACGTTGAAACTATATACAATACACACTAGAGTAGACATGCGCAAAATATGTACCGAAATTAAATGCCACAAAACGCGTGACTCGCGTCATCGTACTACCTATGCTTATGTTAACTATGTAGGATATGGATGCAGGCATTGGTTGAGTCAAAAAAAAAACAACATTTTTTTAAATGTTACAATTGCTCTTTTTGGTTGTCTAGATTAATTTCTCACAACCCTAAGAGTATTTTTAGTACTTTTACGACTTATTCCTTATTTTCTGGTGTCTTCAGTGTTACGTATCGAAAAAAACGCAGATGTACAACCGCCGCTCTCACAACCGAAATCTGGCTCACTATTATAAAATTCAACTTAATATCTTTAATATAAAAATGAATTGCTGAATGTGTTGCCAATCTCGAGCTGCTAAACCGATTTCGCTAATTCTTTTTTTAAAATATTAATTGAAGTACGAGGATGGTTCTTACGGAGAAAATTTTAATAAAATGCCTAAAAGAGCATAAATGCCTTAAATGGTGAAAAAATATGAAAAAAAAACTTTAGCGGTACGAAGTTTGCTGTGACAACAGGTAGTTACATATAAAACTTCCTGAGCTTAGTTACAAAATATCAATCAGAACCGATTTCCTCGCTAGGTTTTCTATACAAGTTTATTGAATGATTTATAATTTCTGAATCTCTGGCGTGTGGTCGTTGTCTAAGTTTGTAATTTGCCAAGCCCACAGCGTTTGTTGGCTAATGAGAGATTACCGTTGATTGTTCACGATTTATGGTCGGCATTATCTATTATAAGCAATAACTAATTGTTTACGTCGATTGTGTTAAACAGATTTGATTGGTTTTTCTGCTACATAGCGGTTTTAGGACTCCGTAGATACCCGGAGAGTCCCAACAAGGCAATACATACAAGCTTGTTTTGAGTCAAAATGTATTTTTCCTGGAACATGTAGGTTAGACTTCGTAAAGAAGTTTTTTTTTGTGTCGTCTCTATTTTTTCATAATTTTCGTGAAAACATTCGCAGGAAGGTATATGCGATATATTTTGATATTTATATTGCGGGAGGTTCCGGGTTCAAACCCCGGCTGACAAAAAAATCCCCAGGTATTGGATGTTTACATGTTTGTGATGTCGCTGTTTCTGGTTCCCACGAAACAGGGTATTCTAGTGTAGGGACAGAAGCAATATATGTGCCTGTATGTAAATGTTTATATTTATATTTATTTACGTACCTAAGCGCTAGCTATGTACAATGGCCCAACTATGAGGTTAAGTGTGGAAATCTCAGAGTATGGTAGAGAACTAGAGTTATGGTAGATATCGTGTTCGTGCGTCTATGTGTCCACCTATCGTGAAGTGTCCTCGCGTTTCGTGAGGATTTAGGAAAAAAATTGGCGTCCGTGTAGCACACACTTGTAGATTAGTGGACTGCATATCTACGAGGCTGATGATAAATTAAAACCGATATTTACTATTTTTAGACCAAATTATAAGGTTTAAAACCGCGTGCGGGAGCGGCAAAGCCGAGCTCTATTTACAATAGTGACAACATAAGAATGTAAAACAGTATTGCCACATTAAAAGTATGGTAAATTAATCTATTTTGCAACACATGCAAGGGCATTAAAATGTGTTTCGTAGTTTTCATACCGGTTTTAAATTCACTCTACAATATAAAGTACGAAATGGAGCAGTTAAAGTAACAAAATGAGATATTTAATTCAATCAAATACAAACTCCCAAAGCTGTCAATCCATTTTACAAAATCTCAACGATATAAATTCAATTTGTACTGACAACGCAACTATAGCCTATTCTATTCCGATGATAATGATTCTTATTACTTAGAATTTAGGAATCATTTTCCAAATTTCCGTGCTACATTTAAGGCTCCTTAATGGAATTTATCTTACATCAAGCGTCCTTGCAAACTGTGATTTGTCACAAACTAAGCCACCCCGAAGCCTAAAGCTTAGTTTATATAAGTCCTTGTGCCAAACATCGCAAAAGCTCTTGTGGAGTTTTTTTTGTCCTCAGCCGGGGTTCAAACCCGGGACTACTTGCATGGCAGGCGGATGCACTAACCGCTGGCCACAGAGGTCATCTAAACTAAACAGGCTTTAGTAAAAGCTATCCATCTGTTAGACCCGTTCTGTGACCTATCGATAAAACCGTTTACTTGTCTAATATGTATTTAACTGAGCCCGGCGTAGTTACCGGTTAATTGTTACGGCCAAATACCGAATTTAACTACAATATTTACCTTAACTGGCTACGGTAACCTAGTTTGTTATTTATCGTCAATCGAGCGACAACATTTTGGTCAAATAAAGCTGGACAAGTAAGTTAGTACAATCGACGACCGAGCAACCTTCGCCTTACGTTGTGAAGTCGTTCTTAATGTAATTTAATAGAGTGCATTAGCGATAAAGTCGTTATGCCATCAACAGTACGGTGAGTATTTGTGTAAGTATATTATTATACAGAATAGCCTGGATTACAATTTCACAATACAGTATGAAAATTTGAGTAGCTCTAGTCAATATATGGCCTCAGTGTGGTGTTCTTTCCATGTTTGTGATGTCCTGGACTGGCTACCATGGCACAGGATATCCTAATTTGGGACCAAGTCAAGCGATTGTGTTGTGTGGAAATTGTTATTACAGGTTTATTTCCGAAACCGGAGTGTCTGAGCTATAAACATACCCTGCGCTTGAAATCGCCAATCCGCGGTGGGCGTGATTTTTAAGCCCATACTCTCTCTTCAGAGAAGGCATGTATTGTGTCCTATAGAACAATGTAAGGGGTATTATGTCCCTTACGCCTATTTTTCCGTAAAATAGAATTCATTTATCAGCGAATTCATTCGCGTGAGAATTGAAACGTAGTAGCCTCAAACCAAACCACCTAGCACACTTTTTAAGTTATAACCTTAGTAAGGATGGGTATGACAGATTCTGACAGTAAGGCCAGCCACTAGTCTTACAAGCCTCCACCAATCCGGACTTGGCCCCCGTGGTGGAGTATGGTCTATACCTTCCTCAGGGAAGAGACCCGTGCCCCTCGGTGGGGATATAATGGGTTGATGATGATGAAGGATGGGTGTACCTTTTGCATTTGTACTCCTTGACAGTCCAAAAATTAACTCGATTTTTCATTTATTTCTATTTCATTCATCTATTTCTGAGAAGTATTTCATACGTAAGCATTTCCAATTTCTACCTTTGGAAGTGAAATTGAACAACCTTGAAGCAAGAGACGGGATAGCTCTTACATCTCGATATCAAATGCCCTGTTACTTGCAGCAGTGGTACTTAAACTCTGTTCCAGGAGCATTAATACGTTTAACTGCTGATATATACCACCGTCTTAAGAGTGTTATTACTGACGCATACATATACACACTCCGAACTCTTAAAATAAGATAAGAATATTCACAAAAGACACATACAAACATTCTTTACATACATTCTAGCTTTGATATATTTTAAGTCAAAATATATTTACAGAGTTTCGCGTGCATTTTTTTAGTGCCGTCCTATATCACAATTGAAAAATTATAGCAATCATCTTTTTATATCATTAAAAGTCAAACATTTCTCTATTCAAAAAGATATATTCAAGTCATATAAGATAATAAGTAGCCAAATGAGATTAAATGTGTAATATATAAAAATTTCGTTATCGGCAATCGATTGTTTTTTTTTTTTGTGTATATTTGGTGGGTCTAAGAATAGATCACAGGCTAATTAATATTGCAAAACAACGTGTGTAGGGTCAGCCAGTAAAAAATACAATCGACCTCAAAAAAAATAAGGTTCCATCTTCTTCTAAGTTTAAGCACCGCTGTGTTATTTAATCTCATTTCGCGGGCCGCAATCGGACTAGCGAGATAGAAGTCAGCTGATACAGATAGAGATCCGATCGGGACCATTGTTTGCTCCTATGCATAATTAATTGTCTCAATTTGAAAGCTAAATATTGATTTAGGGCTTGATCAATACGTTCGTATTTAGATAGCACGGTCATTTTAAGGAAGGGACTGAATATCTATTGCCTCTTGCTCAGGTAATGACGGCCTTCTTTTAGAAAGAGAATAAGGCTTCGTTACTGTGGCCCACCGTGGATTAGCAATTAGCCAATTATGCATTTTGAACATGAACGGAAATCTCAAAGCCATTTCGAGGATTATGCTTCCAGTGCAATTTCTATCTATGAGATTTGTATTTAAGTCTATATATAGCTTTTAAGATATTCATGAAAAAGCCTTGACCTTAAATGACTTTTTATAACGTCATCGTCAGCAAAAGCAATATGACTATTTATTGATCCTTTGCCTTACTTACATAGAAAAATATTTTAAATAGACATAATGAGTACAGCTCAAAAGTACTGAAATTAGTGTAATCTTGAAATGGTCAATATTATCAAAATTAATTATAAAAAAAATATATCTAAAATAAGTAGCACGGGCACTCACCGATAGCGTGGTATTGCTACTATAACTTACACCATTGTAAGTAATTCACTCTTTTATTTAATGAAAAAAAAGAAACATATTTATATGCAACTTTTAAAAGAATGCATACTGGCCACCTACAAGCATGGCTTGACAAAAAGAAATGCTTGTTTTCGAACAAAATAAGCCAAAGCTTGGATTCTTGTCTGTTGCATGCAATATAATTAAGAAAAAAAATAAGAACTTTTAGCAGAATGTTTACTGGCCACCTACAAGCATGGCTTGCCATGAATAAAAACATATGCTTGCCAGTAGCAAAAAAAAAACTTTGACAGCTCTAAGGGAGGCACTTCAATGGGCTTCGAGCAAATTAAGCCAAAGCTCGGATTCTTGCCTGATGCAACATAATTAAGTCGATTTAACTCTTCCCGCGATCAAATTACCATAATTAATGACATCTATTAACTCAGCACTTCCTTTCCAATTATGTGTATTTAATTGGCTGCCTCGTTGATCTAGCCGTTAAGGCTCTTACCTACCAAGAGAGAGGTCGTGGGATTGATTCAAACTGGGGGCCGCCTAACATGATACAAAGGGCCTCAGTCTGGGTGATTTTCATGATTGTAATATCCTTGCCTAGCGTCGTAGAGGGTATCCTAATGCCGGCGCCAGACCTAGCTTCATAGTATATTTGAACACATTCATCTTTGAACACATCGTTGAAGACTTTGCAAAGACTTGAAAACATATTTGAACACAATATTGGCGCAACCTGCCAGACATGCTTCGCAAACACTTCTCTTCACAGTAAAACGATTTGATGTGCGCTAAAAAACCGACACCGCATGGCAAAGCGCAAATGTTTCTTCAAACTTTGCAAAAGTCTTCAAAGATGTGTTCAAATATGTGAAGCTAGGTCTGGCGCCGGCGTAATAAAAATATTTAATTTTCTTTTAAATTTTTTTGAATTTCGAATCCTAGTTTGGAACCAGGTTAAGTGATTGTGTTGTGTGGAAGTTATTATTATTAGAGATACTTGTAGATAGACAGACAACCACTTCATTGCACAACCAGGAGAAAGAATTATTCAGGGTTACGTGGATCGATGGCTTATATGCATGGATTTTATTCGATATACGTCCTTATGTCGAGGCCATAAGAGTTACTGTAACTTTCATTATTAATCATTTCGTTTCTGTAAATGAAAATGTGGCATTATAAGGAGTTTCATTCTTAGTTTGGATTTGTTTTTAGTAAACTAGTATTTCCGTTTTGGAAGTTGATACGAAATACTAACGGTTGCCCACTGTGCCTCAATAAATTAGCAAACAATTTATGGGCCGCAGTAAAAAATAAAACATAATGTAAGTTCATACATAACAGGAAAACCGAATCATTCCGAAAAAGCCAAAAACTGGAACTCAAATAATTATCACCAAATAAAACCAGTCAAAATCGAACTCTAAAACTTGACGACAAGGTTGGAATTTCTTACAACTTTAATCTCGCCCAAAGAGTAAAGATTGGTGACCTCTTTCTTTGTAATAAAAGTTTTAGAGGAGGAGGTCTTCATATTTCGTGTATAGTGACGATGGTTATTAAGCTTTCTAAATGAAATGATAGAAGCTGTGAATGTGGAATGTAGACCGCAGCGTGCGCGTGAGTATATGACGTTAGTTTATTAGCCTAGTTCAAATCTATGTTTGACTGTCTCTTTGATCTAGGGGCAACATGTTTGACTGCCAAAACAGACTTCGTGGGTTAGATAGATAGACAATTGTATATTTTTATTATACCATAGAAGAATATTTAAAGGATAGTATAGATGAAATAAGATAAATTATTGTATAAATATAACTTTTGAAACGTAAAAAAAATAATAAAAAATAAATAAACTCACACCCGTTATCCCCGAGGGGGTAGGCAGAGGCACCAATCACTAGAACTGGGCCCACGTTTTGCCGAGTTTAGTAGGTCCCAAACGGTACAAGTGGCAAGCCTGTCGTCGTTATCCGGGCACAATTTAATTTTGAAACAATTAACAAAAATTTCATGATAATTAGTTCAAATAATTTTAAGTTAATATAATGCATACTTTTATATAGCACTTTAAAATGTTGCGTGCCCTACAGGCTCCACAAAGATCTTATCAAACCCTAAAACTTGTGGAATGAAATAAAGTATTGCGTATAATTCATTTATTTACATAAGACACACAAAAACACGGATGGAAAACAAAATCTAAAATATAAGTCACAGCACTAAGAATGCATCGAAAAATAATAATATAGTAACATACCTACATACATAAGGAGCGAAAATACATAGAAAATTGGTACGGTACGCTAATGAACCAGGACAACGTATCTGGACAGTAACGAACCAACGCAGGTGTGCCAATTCTAGTTGGAAGCGTGCTTAATAAATCACTGGAGTCCGTATCATCATCATCATCATCAGGCTATATTAGTCCACTGCTGGACATAGCCCTCCCCTAATGAGCGCCATAGCGCCCTGTCTTCGGCTTGCCGCATCCAGCATCTGCTTGCAGTCCTTCGCAGATCGTCATCCCACCTTGTTGGACCAATAGGCTCATTATGTAATTTTCGCAACGGATATATTCATACGTCTTAAAAAGTCCCTATGTTAGAGCGAGACAGTACTCCGTACGACGTCGGTTTTTGTGTTGACGTGACTTTTTCAGACGTATGAATATCCGTTGTGAAAATTACATAATGAGCCCACAGGACCTAAATTCTGTTAATGCATTGTAGAACAAAGACAACTGCATGAACGTGGCGATTTAGTTTCATTGCCGTTTCAAATCACCGCGGGCACGCGTATTCGTAATTCTACGCGTCAATGGAATTAATCACACTAATATTATAAACGTGAAAGTTTGTGTGTGTGTTTATATGTTTGTCAGTCTTTAGCGCTGAAACGGCTGGACGGATTTTAATAAAATTTGGTATGGAGTTAGCCGATACCCTGGATTAAAACATAGGCTACGTTTTACCGCGGGGAAATATCTTATTCCTACGGGAAATTCGATGAACCGCGGGTAACACCGCGGGGCACAGCTAGTAATGAATAAAAACTTGTCACGTGAACCTACAATGTAACTGGAATTGAACTATAATGCACTAACAGAATCGAGGCCTAGGATAATCGATTGTAGAGTTCATTGTATTATTAATAGCAGTTTCCGCGAATGCCTTTGCGTGGTAAACTCATTAGTCTATAGCCTAGATCTAGTTGTCTACCCTGAAGGTCTATTCTAGATACTTGTGTTGTTTACGTGATACGTGTTCTTTACGAGTGTACGCTTTTGGTGTAACGATTCTATTTTACTTCTATGCTTAAATAGCATGCAAATAAACCGAATGTCAACGAGGCTTTAAGGGTTACACGTTACAAGGAGTTAGATTTTGCAATAAGTTTAATGAGCTGTAAAAGTTAATTGAATAAGCTAACGTATAAGATGTTTTAGGTCACCATTGGTGTTGCCATAAAACGCCTTAAGACGCCTTTTTATTAAATCGTATAAATTATTTCATCGCATACCGCTCGATCGATGTTTTTGCCAACTATCTTTTGCACTCAACTTTAACGAGCCATCCATAAAGTACGTCACACGTTAAGGGGGAGAGAGGGGTCTACGAAGTATTCAGCAGAACACATTGATGAGTAATCGATTACAAAGATTCTCCTGAACGCACACAAAAATTTATAGAAAATTGTAATCGGCGCGTAATCGATGACTTAGCGATTACTCATCCATGTGTTCTGCTGAATGCGGCCAAATTGGCCGCATGATAAGGGGGCGGGAGGGGTCCTAAATTTTTAAAATATGTTATAATCTAAGTATTAAAAGATTAACTTTGAATTATGAACAAAAACTCAAAAGCATTTGCAACTCCATCTGTTTCTAACTGTATTTGTAACTCTATCGGATATAAAAGTAATTTCGGATCTGCGTTTTAATTCAATAATTTCTAGACGTAAAATTTTAAAATATGTGACGTCATATTAGGGAGGAGCGGAGTCTCACAAATGTGACCAGCTGTGACAATGACGGGGGACGGGTAAAAATTCATGAAATTCGTGTGACGTAACTAATGGAAGGCCCCCTATTCGGAAACATGGGAACGAAACAAAACTTGGTATTAAGATGTTTGTACGTATATTTTCACATATTTTCCCATACAAAAATTCTGGATAAAGCCTCCAAAAGCCTGAGAAAGGTCGGCTCTTGACCAAAAGTGGCTTCGATTGCTAATAAACATCGGTATAAGCTGCCTTACCTACGAATGCTCGAGTGAAAGTCTATAAAACATCATAATTAGCATCTTAATGACTATCGGAATTTAAGTGTTCCGTGAGTACCGTTGCGCCGTGAAGTTATGTTTGTTATGATGTTTGTAGGCTTTGTAAAGAGTTGAATGTTTAATTGTTTCTTGGGAGTAGCACGGATATTAACGGATGAAATAACTTCGGATTTTTTCCTTCGTGAAAATGGGTCTAACGAAAAGCAGGGCCCCCATTTTTGGATACATCTACCTAACATATAAAATTCTCTTGGCACAGTGTTAGTGCGCAAAATGTTAGTTTTTTTTTCAAAACAATATAACTCCGAAAGGACAAACCTTTGGCTGTTAGCGTCATAGTAACTTTTGTTCAGCTCGCTGAGACCTATTCGATGATGACCACATAGCTATTAGGCTGAGGTCCAAAATTGCATTCCTTTGACAGCGATTAGATTTTTTTTTTAGTTCTTCTGAAAACGGCTCATTGACAGCAGTGAACATTTTTTTTTTTCATAAGTAACTCGCCCATAAAGTTTTAGGTGCTCAATGTTTTTTAACATTCACACATTACGTCACTTTTACACGTTGCACATTTGCACATGCTGTGATAATGCAATGTATGATAATGCACCAAAAATTATATGTTAATCCGCCTTCGACTCTACGACTCAGCATTTTTAGTACATAGCAATTATTAATTAAATTTTGGCGATCAACGTTTTTGAGTTTCAGTTAGTGACTGATCAAACTTTATAGGAGTCGTATTTAGATTATTGGCTTGAAAGTCGATTTGCTATTTAATGCACATATAATTCTAAAAAAAAAAAGTTTCCCGACGGTGACCTATCCAAGAAACCAGCTCGCGTGCTCCCCGTTGCGCAATCGCACTCGATATGACTTTTTATTGCGCCTGTCCGCACCATTTAGAGTTGAAACGTAATGTTTATGTATGTGTCTACCTCGCTTAACGTCTATTAACAACTATGTTCGAGTTTGAGCTATATTGATGGAGGCTTTTTGTTTCTTCTACGTCACTCCTAAATAGGTAAGCTGGCGACCATAGACAACACCAAAGAGGTATGGAACTGCTCGCGGCGACAAAAGAGTAAATTTAAAAGTAAATTCGAAAATGGAGCGACAACTTTTTTTTCATTGAAGTCAATTTTAGCAGCCAGCATCGCAACAATTTTCACCTTATATAATTTTTCATCTGAAGCAATTCTACTCGCTAACTGTGATAACACCGGAAGAAAATCTAGGTGAATTTTATAATAATAATAATAATAAATAATAATAAACTCACGCCCGTTATCCCCGAAGGGGTAGGCAGAGGCACCAGTCTCTAGAACTGGACCCACGTTTTGCCGAGTTTATTAGGTCCCAAACGTGACAAGTGGCAAGCCTGTCGCCGTTATCCGGGCACAATTTATCAGCAAATGGTGTTGCTGTACAAACAAATGTACGTAACTAAAAGTCATTGGTACATGCGTGGTTCGAACCCAGACCCTCATGATCGAGAAGCAAGGGTCAACCCCACTACGCCACCACCGTGAATTTTATATTTACAAATTTTGTATATTTGTCAAACTGGCAAAAAATAAGCCTAAGTTATCATTTTACGACAATTCTATTTATAATATGGCATCGAATACCGCTTTATACAATAGGAATTGTGTCATTAGTATGTAGAGGACCTCTAAAAGGTCGTTCTAAATATCACACTTTTAAATCGAAACGACACAAAGCAGAAAAATAATCGCTCATCTAAAATTCTTTAAAGTACATAGCAGGAGCTAATTTTATTTTAGGACATTTAAATAAATACTGCATTTTTCTCCAAGTTTGAAATACGAAATAAATTATACCTGTCGTATTGATCAAGATCGGTCAACTGACCTAATAAACTTTATTAAGAGCAACAAAAGAGACCCTTGATTGAATTATATTAACACAGTAGGACCACTTTGGCAAGCTTGCTATTATGAAGTTTATGGAAGGTAGGAAGTTATATTAAAAATATTCTTATTACTGTATCTAGAATAGAATAGAATAGAATATTCTTTATTGTACTCATAAATAACATTTACAGGATCGTTGTAAGCAACCTATATACATACAGTCGACAGCACGTCATCGTATACACTCATGCACTCTGCTCCGTTTCATTACGGGCGACTTTGCAACCAAAACGTGAAGGTTGACGTGAAGTCGACTGTACCACAGCCTGTATACGGCATAGGCCTTCTTTCAGAGAGAGAGAAAGTGACAAATCATGGTAAACGACAAACTCTGGTCTCCATCTACAACTTCGGGGTACAGGGTTCCGTACCTCAAAAGGAAAAACAAACCCTTTTTAGGATCATGTTGTTGTCCGTCTGTCCGTCCGTCCGTCCGTCTGTCTGTCAAGACCCTTCATCTCCGGATAGCGTCGAGGTATTGTGTTGAAATTAAACCCATATATGTACTCAAGTTCCTTCGGGACGGTCTGTTGAAGCTGTAAAAAATGAAACTTCTAAATTAACGAAAAAAAATACGGTTGTTTATGCAAAAAACACGTATATTTCGACAGTCAAGGGAATCAAAATTCTTAGAGTACTTTCTGTTGACCTACAACGATAAAATTCGCCAAGTAATATCGTTTTATGCTAGAAACACATGGAAAAATCCAAAAACTGTACATTTGTAATTAAATCATTTCAAAATTATTGTGAGTGAGTGCCACAAGGCGGTCGTCGCAGGAGAGGTAGGCCAAGAAGACGTTGGCGAGACGATCTCGACCGACACATGCCGGAGTGGTCTGAGGTGGCACAAAACAGAAACATCTGGTCTAAGTTGGGGGAGGCCTTTGCCCAGCAGTGGGACACAATCGAGGCTACGTAAAAAAAAAAAAAATTGTCATTGAAGTTCCGGAAAAGTTCGGAAAAAACTGCGAGTACGGAACCCTCGGTGCGCGATCCCGACTCACTCTTGACCGGGTCTTTTTTTTTAAAATTATTTCCAGTGTATCCTTTTGAGCGACCCTTCTGCAGGTCCTTGCTTAGTACGTTGGCTCTTTAAATCTATAAACAAGTTCCCCGGCATGCGACCCGGAGTCGGACCAAACACGACTTTTCCATCACAATAACGACTCCGACGCGTCCGAAAAAGAAACAAAAGGATACTGTAATAAGATAGAATTGTTCACGCAAATTAAATAAGTCGTATCTTTATTCAGAAACTATTCTTCACTTAAAACAACGATTTAGTGTTGATTTGGTTTCACCTCGATAGTGCGTGGATTGATTCAACAGAGATTTAAAACATGTAGGTACCAATGACTTTCAGTTACGTACATTTGTTTGTTTGTACACAAACACCATTCGCTGATAATTTGTGCCCGGATAACGGCGATAGGCTTGCCACTTGTCACGTTGGGGGACCTAATAAACTCGGCAAAACATGGGCCCAGTTCTAGTGATTGGTACCTCTGCCTACCCCCTCTTGGATAACGGGCGTGAGTTTATTTATTTTTTAAAAGATTTCAAACATCGACTTGTTTAGAAAGATAATTGATTTTCTTTTCTTACTGGCGCTACTGTAACCCCCTGAAGCCTCTTCTTCCGTGAACCTAGGATTACGGACCTGGAACTGATTTGATAGATGTAATCGAGTTGAGGATCGTGGAATTTGCTTACTTCATAGACATAAGGGTCAATATCCCACCTACAGTAGTTCACTTCACCGCCGCATTCGCAAACGGGGCGCTAATGTATGCTGATACCATCTTAATCATCAACACATTATGTCCCCACCGAGGGGCACTGGTCTCTTCCCTGGGGAAGGTATAGGCCATACTCCACCACGGGGGACAAGTCCAGATTGGCGGAAGCTTGTAAGGCTAGTGGCTGGTCTTAATGTCAGAAGTTTTCAAGCCGCCCTAAGACTTCGGACTTGGCTTAACGACTGGCATCTATCGACGGCAGCCGGCACCAACTGCTCAACGTGCCTTGCGAAGCACGGAACGGCTCTGAAAAATGCCACTAGGGTTAGTCATAGACGGTGACCCATCCATGGACTGAACGTACCCTATGTTGCTTAACCTTCGTGATGGTTTAAGATCAGGCAGCCGGGCTACGAGCGATTCCACCTTACGGTATTCGTAGTTCACTTTCGAATCCACGTGGAAATAGGCTTACAGAATAGAACTACTTCTGGGACTCGTTAGCATTTACGCCAGAAAAGTAAAATCCTAATAATCACTAAACTGTTTTCCAGATATTCGCGTTTTCTTGACGCGAGCTCCGTCTCTGCTCACCCTGCGGATCCGAGTGAAACCTATTCGGAGTCTTCAGACAAATATTCAAGTAAGTGTATCCGGAAAACCATTTATAAAACCTAATAATCACCATTAACATCATTTATAGATTGTATAGACACTTAGCCCATGTTTCACAATGTTCAAATAAAGTTCCAGATAAGCTTTCCGCAACCAGGGCTGCCGTTTGTTCTAAATTTAAATATTTTTTTCCTATATTGCGTGCAAGGAGAATATGTGTTCGTTTATGCATGGCTTCAAATTTAGAACAAACGGCAGCCCTGGTTGCGGATAGCTTATCCGGAACTTTATCTGCAGATTGTGAAACAGACCCTTAGTCTTTTTCAATATTTTTTTTATTTTTTCTTCGTTGACGATTTTTTGTCGGAAGACCCAGACCAGGTATCGATCGGCCGGGTGGTGCTTGCGAAAGCTATAGTTGAAAAAAAGACGCTAATGTTACTCAGTGCAGCCCCCTTAAGGCAGAATTCAACCTCTGCCAAAGAACTGAAGTATGCATTCAAATCAATTCTCAGTAACAAAAAAACCTCAGCCTTAAATAAATACAAAACTCTACAATTTAATGCTAGCATTATCCCTAATTCTTATTGACAGCTCCGGCCTCCAAAGTCGTTTAGAATTCATCCTCTTTGGGTCAGTAATAGGAGCATTGACCCTAACATGCCTTACTCTTTTTTTACTCGCGCACATATGAATATACAAGCATAATAAAATGTATACGAGTTAGTTCGTTTGCATATTATCATTACGATCTTTTAGACGTGAGATGCCGATTTTTTCTTGTTCTGTGTGAAATATTTGCTGACGACAAGTTGAGTTTACCGATTCGGATAGATGTTAATCGATACCTTTACAGATAACTTTCTACTTGTTAATAAAACTACAAACAAAAATTGCCTCATTGGTTTAGCCGTTAGGTTGCTTACCCACCAAGACACAAGTAATGGGTTCGATTGCCTTTATGGACCGCCGTACATCTGTACAAATGGCCTGGCTACCATAGCACAGGATATTCTAGATAACTCCGTGCTTACGTACTAGTTAATTTAAATTTTTAATAATAATAATAATAATAATAAACTCACGCCCGTTATCCCCGAAGGGGTAGGCAGAGGCACCAGTCTCTAGAACTGGACCCACGTTTTGCCGAGTTTATTAGGTCCCAAACGTGACAAGTGGCAAGCCTGTCGCCGTTATCCGGGCACAATTTATCAGCAAATGGTGTTGCTGTACAAACAAATGTACGTAACTAAAAGTCATTGGTACATGCGTGGTTCGAACCCAGACCCTCATGATCGAGAAGCAAGGGTCAACCCCACTACGCCACCACCGTGAATTTTATATTTACAAATTTTGTATATTTGTCAAACTGGCAAAAAATAAGCCTAAGTTATCATTTTACGACAATTCTATTTATAATATGGCATCGAATACCGCTTTATACAATAGGAATTGTGTCATTAGTATGTAGAGGACCTCTAAAAGGTCGTTCTAAATATCACACTTTTAAATCGAAACGACACAAAGCAGAAAAATAATCGCTCATCTAAAATTCTTTAAAGTACATAGCAGGAGCTAATTTTATTTTAGGACATTTAAATAAATACTGCATTTTTCTCCAAGTTTGAAATACGAAATAAATTATACCTGTCGTATTGATCAAGATCGGTCAACTGACCTAATAAACTTTATTAAGAGCAACAAAAGAGACCCTTGATTGAATTATATTAACACAGTAGGACCACTTTGGCAAGCTTGCTATTATGAAGTTTATGGAAGGTAGGAAGTTATATTAAAAATATTCTTATTACTGTATCTAGAATAGAATAGAATAGAATATTCTTTATTGTACTCATAAATAACATTTACAGGATCGTTGTAAGCAACCTATATACATACAGTCGACAGCACGTCATCGTATACACTCATGCACTCTGCTCCGTTTCATTACGGGCGACTTTGCAACCAAAACGTGAAGGTTGACGTGAAGTCGACTGTACCACAGCCTGTATACGGCATAGGCCTTCTTTCAGAGAGAGAGAAAGTGACAAATCATGGTAAACGACAAACTCTGGTCTCCATCTACAACTTCGGGGTACAGGGTTCCGTACCTCAAAAGGAAAAACAAACCCTTTTTAGGATCATGTTGTTGTCCGTCTGTCCGTCCGTCCGTCCGTCTGTCTGTCAAGACCCTTCATCTCCGGATAGCGTCGAGGTATTGTGTTGAAATTAAACCCATATATGTACTCAAGTTCCTTCGGGACGGTCTGTTGAAGCTGTAAAAAATGAAACTTCTAAATTAACGAAAAAAAATACGGTTGTTTATGCAAAAAACACGTATATTTCGACAGTCAAGGGAATCAAAATTCTTAGAGTACTTTCTGTTGACCTACAACGATAAAATTCGCCAAGTAATATCGTTTTATGCTAGAAACACATGGAAAAATCCAAAAACTGTACATTTGTAATTAAATCATTTCAAAATTATTGTGAGTGAGTGCCACAAGGCGGTCGTCGCAGGAGAGGTAGGCCAAGAAGACGTTGGCGAGACGATCTCGACCGACACATGCCGGAGTGGTCTGAGGTGGCACAAAACAGAAACATCTGGTCTAAGTTGGGGGAGGCCTTTGCCCAGCAGTGGGACACAATCGAGGCTACGTAAAAAAAAAAAAAATTGTCATTGAAGTTCCGGAAAAGTTCGGAAAAAACTGCGAGTACGGAACCCTCGGTGCGCGATCCCGACTCACTCTTGACCGGGTCTTTTTTTTTAAATTATTTCCAGTGTATCCTTTTGAGCGACCCTTCTGCAGGTCCTTGCTTAGTACGTTGGCTCTTTAAATCTATAAACAAGTTCCCCGGCATGCGACCCGGAGTCGGACCAAACACGACTTTTCCATCACAATAACGACTCCGACGCGTCCGAAAAAGAAACAAAAGGATACTGTAATAAGATAGAATTGTTCACGCAAATTAAATAAGTCGTATCTTTATTCAGAAACTATTCTTCACTTAAAACAACGATTTAGTGTTGATTTGGTTTCACCTCGATAGTGCGTGGATTGATTCAACAGAGATTTAAAACATG
Source organism: Yponomeuta plumbellus (assembly GCA_947310845.1). Taxonomy (NCBI): domain Eukaryota; kingdom Metazoa; phylum Arthropoda; class Insecta; order Lepidoptera; family Yponomeutidae; genus Yponomeuta; species Yponomeuta plumbellus. The sequence continues at coordinate 20,666,086 of OX371194.1, read as the reverse complement.
TAGGTACCAATGACTTTCAGTTACGTACATTTGTTTGTTTGTACACAAACACCATTCGCTGATAATTTGTGCCCGGATAACGGCGATAGGCTTGCCACTTGTCACGTTGGGGGACCTAATAAACTCGGCAAAACATGGGCCCAGTTCTAGTGATTGGTACCTCTGCCTACCCCCTCTTGGATAACGGGCGTGAGTTTATTTATTTTTTAAAAGATTTCAAACATCGACTTGTTTAGAAAGATAATTGATTTTCTTTTCTTACTGGCGCTACTGTAACCCCCTGAAGCCTCTTCTTCCGTGAACCTAGGATTACGGACCTGGAACTGATTTGATAGATGTAATCGAGTTGAGGATCGTGGAATTTGCTTACTTCATAGACATAAGGGTCAATATCCCACCTACAGTAGTTCACTTCACCGCCGCATTCGCAAACGGGGCGCTAATGTATGCTGATACCATCTTAATCATCAACACATTATGTCCCCACCGAGGGGCACTGGTCTCTTCCCTGGGGAAGGTATAGGCCATACTCCACCACGGGGGACAAGTCCAGATTGGCGGAAGCTTGTAAGGCTAGTGGCTGGTCTTAATGTCAGAAGTTTTCAAGCCGCCCTAAGACTTCGGACTTGGCTTAACGACTGGCATCTATCGACGGCAGCCGGCACCAACTGCTCAACGTGCCTTGCGAAGCACGGAACGGCTCTGAAAAATGCCACTAGGGTTAGTCATAGACGGTGACCCATCCATGGACTGAACGTACCCTATGTTGCTTAACCTTCGTGATGGTTTAAGATCAGGCAGCCGGGCTACGAGCGATTCCACCTTACGGTATTCGTAGTTCACTTTCGAATCCACGTGGAAATAGGCTTACAGAATAGAACTACTTCTGGGACTCGTTAGCATTTACGCCAGAAAAGTAAAATCCTAATAATCACTAAACTGTTTTCCAGATATTCGCGTTTTCTTGACGCGAGCTCCGTCTCTGCTCACCCTGCGGATCCGAGTGAAACCTATTCGGAGTCTTCAGACAAATATTCAAGTAAGTGTATCCGGAAAACCATTTATAAAACCTAATAATCACCATTAACATCATTTATAGATTGTATAGACACTTAGCCCATGTTTCACAATGTTCAAATAAAGTTCCAGATAAGCTTTCCGCAACCAGGGCTGCCGTTTGTTCTAAATTTAAATATTTTTTTCCTATATTGCGTGCAAGGAGAATATGTGTTCGTTTATGCATGGCTTCAAATTTAGAACAAACGGCAGCCCTGGTTGCGGATAGCTTATCCGGAACTTTATCTGCAGATTGTGAAACAGACCCTTAGTCTTTTTCAATATTTTTTTTATTTTTCCTTCGTTGACGATTTTTTGTCGGAAGACCCAGACCAGGTATCGATCGGCCGGGTGGTGCTTGCGAAAGCTATAGTTGAAAAAAAGACGCTAATGTTACTCAGTGCAGCCCCCTTAAGGCAGAATTCAACCTCTGCCAAAGAACTGAAGTATGCATTCAAATCAATTCTCAGTAACAAAAAAACCTCAGCCTTAAATAAATACAAAACTCTACAATTTAATGCTAGCATTATCCCTAATTCTTATTGACAGCTCCGGCCTCCAAAGTCGTTTAGAATTCATCCTCTTTGGGTCAGTAATAGGAGCATTGACCCTAACATGCCTTACTCTTTTTTTACTCGCGCACATATGAATATACAAGCATAATAAAATGTATACGAGTTAGTTCGTTTGCATATTATCATTACGATCTTTTAGACGTGAGATGCCGATTTTTTCTTGTTCTGTGTGAAATATTTGCTGACGACAAGTTGAGTTTACCGATTCGGATAGATGTTAATCGATACCTTTACAGATAACTTTCTACTTGTTAATAAAACTACAAACAAAAATTGCCTCATTGGTTTAGCCGTTAGGTTGCTTACCCACCAAGACACAAGTAATGGGTTCGATTGCCTTTATGGACCGCCGTACATCTGTACAAATGGCCTGGCTACCATAGCACAGGATATTCTAGATAACTCCGTGCTTACGTACTAGTTAATTTAAATTTTTAATAATAATAATAATAATAATAATAATAAACTCACGCCCGTTATCCCCGAAGGGGTAGGCAGAGGCACCAGTCTCTAGAACTGGACCCACGTTTTGCCGAGTTTATTAGGTCCCAAACGTGACAAGTGGCAAGCCTGTTGCCGTTATCCGGGCACAATTTATCAGCGAATGGTGTTGCTGTTCAAACAAATGTACGTAACTAAAAGTCATTGGTACATGCGAGGTTCGAACCCAGACCCTCATGATCGAGAAGCAAGGGTCAACCCCACTACGCCACCACCGCCACTTCTTTAAATTTTTAATCGTTTGTAATTTAACAGTCTCACTCATACTTAGTCGATTGCATGTGAAAGATCGATAGGAATCAAAAATGGTAGTTTAAAAAGTCGTATCTATTACCTCAAGAGTCATACTTAGATTCGGATTTAAATTATAGTTAGGAATCCAAATCTTGCAGTCTGGATAATTGACTAAGTTATCAGGTGTGTATTATAGACCTTTTTTTCCTATTTCTATTCGTCTTTAGTTCAAGATTAATTCTAGATGCCAGTATCTGTACCGGCATTCTATCTGCCAGAAAGAAAATAAAAAACTGGCCAAGGGTTTTATCCCTACAAAAATGCATAAGGTCAAGCCTGTATCCCAGAGGAGTAGGCGGAGAAGCGCCAGGGACTGCCACTCGCCACGATCCTGACAGAGCACGCCGTTTTCGGGCACTTTTTATTTTGCTCTTTGCTAATACATCCCCTATTTGGTCAAAGTCACGCCTGGGGCGTCCCTTATAGGCCCCTTCACCCACATGCGCTCGATATATTGGTTTCGTCAGTCTAATTTATCCTTCGGGATTATAAAAAGTGTTTTTTCCTAAAATGTAGATGTACCTGAAAGTGATTTGTCAATATCGTGACAGGTGGCAGTCCCTGGTCCCTACCTACCCCTCTGAGATACAGGCGTGAGCTTATGTATGTATGATGATTTGACCATGCAATGACTCTTTACTTCCAAAGAGGACGCCCTCTTCCCCCACGCCAAGGCACAATGTATTCTTCGTTTCTTTTATTTCGCGTAACATCGCGGGTGTGATTGTCGGTTGCAGCCGGATCGATCAGAAATCGACGCTTAATTTATGGTTTAATTGCATGTTGCTGATTTGCCAGGCGCTTTTTAGTACAGACAGCTTCAATCTCGCCTCCCTCGAGCTAAGTCTTATTGCTGGTAGCTTAAGGACGAGTATGGGTTAAAGAAGAGGTGCCGTCGGAACTACTCGCTGGGTGCAATGGACGGGGCTGTTTCTGATGATATGTAAGAAAGGAGCCGTGTGATTTGAAATCGTTTCTGCACTGCCAAAGTTTCCTTAAATTGTTTTTGTTGCAAATCAACGCATTAAGAAATATGAAGTACGAGTATAATGCCCGACAAATTATGTGAAGAAATTAATTTGTCTTCACATGGATGTATTTCAGGACTCAGAATATTTCGGACGCAGAATGTGAATATGATTTATTATTTTTTTATGTAGCTAAGGGTCCCACTACTTTTATTTTTATTTATTTATTGGATTTTAGGAAAACCATCTACTAATACAGCATAATGGAAGGTACATTGTACAATATAGCAGCAAAAAGTCATTTAAAGATTTTCACTTATAGAGTCATTTATAGGTTTTCACTTATAGAAACAATCTCTCTCTCTACTCTCAGAGAGATAGAATTAAATACCAGGCATGCCCACATGAGAAATTTTAAGCTCTGAGGTATTTGAACACCCTCAGACATTCAGGTTTCTTCACAATGTTTTTCTTCACCGAATGGTTACTGCATGTAAGTAAGAGATCAACCTATAATGCCTGGAATGAAACTTTCTGCAATGCCAGATATCTACATCGATTACTACGCTTGCAACAAGTTTTGGGAACTTCTCTTTCAGGATGCTTTTTTGAAAAATCAAAAGAAAGGCGACGTTAACATAACAAAGTTAACGTAAAGGACGGCGCGCAGTGCAACATTGAACTCGTGAATGCAAATCAGCGAGTGTAAGAGCGAGCGTGGTCGAAATTATCGAAACATGATAGCTTACACTAGAGCAGCGATGTAGTCTGACCAACGAAAAACCACCTTACCTACAGTTTCCGCAGGAACTAACCTCGTGAGTATTGCTAAAGGCCTTCTTTGCGTGAGCCATTGTCTTACTTCATAGGGACATTTTGACGTCTTTCCCTCTTTGGCAGGTAAGTTTGAAACTGAAGGAGCTTATACCATGCAGTTGGCATTGATAGATATATATTCTACTCCTCTTTAAATGTGTTAAGATTTGTTTATTGTATGTTTTTTTGGTATCGCAAATTAACTATTTTATACTTACTCTGCCTCTGCCTTATTTTAATAAAGTCGCGCTTGTATCTCGGAAGGGAAGGCAGAGTGGTACACTGAGATACCCTGGGATACAGCATCTGCTACGATCCTTTCAAACCTCTTTTACTTACAACGTTACAATGTGTTGTGCTTACGAAAGTTTAAGTTGAGAAACGTTGTATCTATCTGTATCTATCTGTACTAGCAAAATTTTTTAATTTAGTTTTCCGTCAAAATGCCAAGAAGAAGAAACTATATTCTCATTTCAGTAGTTATAAGAAAAACAAAGATAGAGAAGATATAGTACTTGTAATCTATCAGGTGACCTTACGATATAGTGCAACTAGCCTAAAATCGTAAGCACTGCACATTATTAACTTTATTTCGCATACACTTTATTGACGAGTCCGACCAGGTCCGAAGAGGCTCGAGTTGTCATCGCGAGTTACCTCTCTGCTAACCATAATTAAAGCTCTGCGAATCAGAGCGAAATCTGGTCAGACTCTTCCGATAAAAATCAAGTAAGTGTATCCGGAATAAAGTGAATAACCTGAACTCAGTAGCTGGAAATACAGAAACTTACGTAAACATTCCAACCTAATGGTATTATGATAACGATTATGAATTCACAGAATCATGAACCACCGGCTATTTCGTTGGTCAGACTATATTTAGCCCAAGGTTCTATGCTCTCCAGATAAAAGTAAGCAATATCGAATTGATACCGAATATCGAGTAAGTTACGACTCCAGGGAAGCATCGGTCGTAAATCCTTTGCGAGCTTTCCTGTGTTCGGGATTTTATTCTGGGCGGGTAAGACACATTGAAAAGATTGTGTAATTATTTTTACGTAATATTTCTGGTTCCAAGGTTCCCGTTTCCTACTTAGGATAATCCTGCTTTCAATATTCAAGTTTCCTATGCTTCCGATTCCAATGCCACTGCTACCAATGTTCCCGTTTCCTAATTCCAATAATCCTGCTTTCAATATTCCCGTTTCCTTTAATTCCACTTCCAATGTCCCTGCTTCCAATATTCACGTTTCCTATGGTTCTGCTACCAATTTTTCTGCTTCCAGTATTCCCGTTTTCTATGCTTCCGCTTCCTATTTGGTCGTGAGCAGAAACAATCCTTACAGCAGTTACCTACAATTCTTATCTACGATTCCTATTAATCTAATATTTATGATACACACAGGGAGCTAGGGCAGGCTAGTATGGGGCTAGAAGCCCAGATGTATGTGCCTATTGTGTCTGTATGTAAATATTTATGTTTATTATGGATTATTTCCACAACGTCTAAAGGCAAATCCTGCCTACTCGTACTTACAATAGATCAATTAAAAATCACTAGATCATTGAAAGGCAATTTCTGCTTCCAATGTAAACAATTGTGCAAATAAAATTACTAACACCTGGTTTCTCGTATACTAACGTGACGGATATCAGTTTTTTTTTTGTATGCAGTTGGGCCATCTGACAGTTAATAGTAGATTAATGGATTGTCAGTGTTCGAGAAAAAGGGTGTTAGATGGACGACTAATATCAACTCTTGTTAGGACTTTCATGCCTCTGCATTAATTTAATCTCTGTAACTTTTACAATTGCAATACCCTACGGGAGCTAACCGAGACGACAGCATGTAGTTAATTTAACCTTAATTGAAAGTGTAATTAAATGTTTATTATGATATAATAAAAAATCTTACCTACCACAGAGTCAATTCAACCATAAGTCATCAATTCGTTCACTCGAAAAAATTGTCTGCTGTACGAATATAAAAACCTGCTGTATTTTCAGTTAATCAACTGTCATACATATACGAGACTTTCACACATAGCCCACAGTCGTCCATTGCTATGCACAGGCCTCCCCAAAACACTCCAGGGCTTCGATTCTCTTAGTGCATTATAGTACCATGACAGATACACGGTCGAGTCACGTGACGCGTTTTTTCATACCATTAACGCCAAGATTGTTTGATATGTGTTCGAGCGTAGATTTGAAGCGGCAATGAACCTAAGTTGCCATGCGGCTGTCATTGTTTAACAATGCATTAACAGAATCTAGATCCAGTAGGTCCTCGACCGTACGCCGCCGCCGGTCGCATCCAGCCACCACCAGCAATCTGCATTAGATTATCTGTCATGGTCTCCACTCTTTTAGTCCATCTGTCATCATCAGTAATTGGGTCACTGTCAATTCCGCTCAATAATCTACGGGCTACGTCAAATATCTTAATCCTTTGGCGAATCATCAAATCTCTGACATGTCCGAACAAAAAGGCTCCGACGAACTCGCTGCATTACTGCCACACACTATCATAGTTTTTCCGTTGAAAAACCAGCCAATTATGTAACGGCGTTTGGTATCACAATTGTCATCTGTCATTCCGAATTCGAAACATTCGAAAATCGGGCGGGCGCGTTCCAATTTCAAATCGCTGCGCTCGCAGGGCTGCCAACACAATTCTCATTAAGCGCGCGGTCGTTCGCCATTCATCATTACGTGCCGCGGAGCGCGGACAGCCCTATAATTTCCCTCCCTCCCCTCGCCTCCCCTCACTCCCTGCCACCTCCCCTCTCTACTCCTGTAAGCTCGGGCTTTATTAAAAGAAGACGTCGATCGAAATGAGTTTCGTTGAAAAACGCGTGTTTCCTTTCTCGTGCCTGTTGTTTTAGGCTTTGGTGTTTTTAGGGTTCTTGAAAGAAATGAACGGGAATCTTAGGATCACTTTGTTGCAGTCTGTCAAGATCCTTTTTTTCAGGAAAGAGCGATGCCTGGAAGTTGTAAAAAACGTTGTCAAATTGTACGATAATTTGTATCACATTGTTCACGGTATCAATTTGTCGACACATATAGGGCACTAGACTTCATGCGACCCAGTATAATGATGAATTTTGTAAAGGTCTTATGGTATTTTCAATGAATACTAAACGAGTCTAATCGCTGTTGTTTATTAAGCAAACTTAATAACTTTAATACTAAATATTATATAAGACTTCTAATGTATTTATTTCTTTCTGGTATGTACAATAAAGAGTTCTAATCTTATCTAATATTTTGGCAAATCTTTCAGTTACCATGCTCCCGGATAGTCAAGTACTCTACCGGGTAGATTGAAGGTCTCCTAACTTGTATATTACAAAAAAACATTTAGTTTATAAAGGTTTGCCTAAAATGCTCAAGACTCGGATTGCAAGTCAGTAAGATAAATTCTTTCGTACTTCCAGCGTAGCAGCCCTAGGCAATAGGTTAACACCAACATCGCCTCTTGCGTCAGACGCAACATGGTGCAAAAGCCAGGAGCATATTTCTGCATAATCCAATAGAGATAGCTGAAGCCAATACCGGCACCAGCGCTCATATTCGGTAGCGGTATTGCCGAAACTCTGACCTTTCCGAGCACGATTGCTCCCGCCATTGCCATTTGGATAAAGGTTCAGGATGCATAATTAGGGGAAGCGGCGATATTGGGGAGCGATACCTTGATTTGACATTTTATTTTATTGATGCACTTTACTTTGAGACTGGTGAAATTACAAGATGTTATTGCAAGAACACATCGACTTACAGAAGTGTGACAACTCTTGTAATTTTGTTGTTAATTTACTTTACAGATTGTATCAGTCGGCAGCATATCGAACTTTACACGAATTCTCTCTATTCAGTTACTGGATGACTGCAACTAAATTGTAAAGACTTGTGCTGTAGACCATAAATAAATTAATAAATAACTTTCTAAATACACAATCACATGACCTGGTCCCAAACTAGGATACTCTGTGCTCTGGTAACCAGGCAAGGACGTCACACACATGGAAATATACACAGACAGAGATAATTTGAACAATTGTAAGGCGGCCGCCAGTGGGAATCAAACCCGGGTCGTGGGTTTGATTCCCACTGGCGACTCCTGTCTTAATAGTTTAACCTTAACGGCTTGACCAACGAGGCAGCCAACAACGCCGTGAATAAGATTCAATTCATTTCAATAGTTTATTGGCATAAATTACAGTCGTATAGATGGTATCATATAAAAATATAACACTGTGTAAGTTCACCGTACAATAGCATAGCAAAAATGATTAGACAATTAGATAATAAAATTAAGTTATTAATATTCTCTTAAAAGATAATATTAAAAAAATAAAATAAACAAAGATAGATTGATAGAATATTTTTGAACTAAAACTTTCGTAAGCACTACACAATTGTAAATTAATTCACTTAAGTTAATCCGGACCAAAAATTTATAATGATAGAATATTCTTTATTGTATGTACTCCAGTAATTTTACATGAGATTTGACAATAACATAGTACAGTACAATTCGCGGCCTTTTTACTAAAAGTAATTATGTATACTTCCAGACTTCATTGACCATTTGACCATTGTTTGACTTTGCAAGTATTGATTGCACTCATGCAAATTGAGATTCTTGGTATATGAACACTCATACCTAATTTGTATTAGCTTTAAGGTGATTTGAGAAAAGATGGTCAGAGTGGAGTTTTTTTTCGCTGCCTTTTTCTCCACTAAACACGGCCCTAAGGCAGCGGGTAACATTATACATAAGTGTATGTACATTGACATTCAACAAACAGAATGTAAATTCTTTACGTTGAAATAAATTTTTGATTTCTGATTTCATTGATAATATACGAACTAATCAATTTTAAGTACCGTTAGTTCTTTTGATAACACTTGTGCAGTTCACAGCACATCACTGTATTCATGAACTCTATTCAGTTTTATAAAGTGCGTACTGGCAACTTTAGGCAAAAATCGACGGCAAAAATGGCAGCGGACTATGAGAATCGAATCGAAAATCGAATTAATCGACCCGTAATCGCCTAGCTGGTCGAGCGGGTGTTAATTTCACACTTGAGCCCGGTCTGAAATAGCATCCTGCGATGGATAACCACATACTTCCATAAGGGGGGTATTACATGAACTAGCTTCTACAGTTCTACTTGGTGTTTCGTTTCAGAACATTTCTCATACGATTTTTGCACTTACGCGACCCGAGATAAGTGCTATTTTGTAATTGTAGCATTGCTAGCTGTCATAGAGCTATATTTCTTTTTCTTCTTCTTTCTTTATTTTTATTCTTCTTTGAAACATTTGACATTTTGACGTTTTAGGTAGATTTATTTCTACCGTGAATAGAAGGCTCATATGACAAAAATCCTAATCACATCGAAAACATTAAAATTTAATTACTCATAAGAGGAAAGTCTAAAAAAACTTACGTAGAAACACCGACGTTTTTTCAATGATTAATAACATAATCGTCCGACAAAAAGAAGGAAAACATATTCACGCCTTTATCTTTGAAGAGGGGTACAGTAGCAGCAACTCCGCATCTGTCCGTAATCTGCACAAAAGGGACTGCACTATTTTTAGACGGCAATATAATTGCATTACAAGCCTTACCAAGAAGGCGAAACAAAAGCAAAAACTCGAAATGACAATACAAATTTCTGAAATCGCATCGGGATCGCTGCAATATGAGAATTAACTCCTTAACTGACCTTTACGAGCTGTTTTCTTTGCATCTCATACTACATAAAGCCTAGCTTTAGTCGGCGACCTAAAAAAAGAAAAAAACACGACGGGCGTTGTAAATCGAGCCTTTTTTCCGACACCGTAAAGTCCACTTCGAAATGACAGCCGCCTTTAATTGTTTTGCAGCTTTCGCAGTCGGTTTAATATCCAATCTTTACGCACATCCAATGATTTAAGCGGATAAAGGTAAATTAAATCGCGATTCTTTAAGTTATTTAAAACTTTTTACGCGTTTATTGTGCTTAAATGTATGCCTTGGTTATTCTGTAATAAGGCCTTTAAAAATAAGCCTCCTAACCCCGGGGTGCGAGCAGAAGCCGCAATTTAGAAAATAAGACAAGTTTCTGATCCGGCCGTACAAAAAAATCAGGGTCACTGACACATAATGTCCTAATCCGAAATTATGAATTTAATCATGCATTCGCTTATAATTTTCCTGTGAGGTCTAAAGAATTTGTTTGTTGAAAGTTTCGTCTAAAGCGTGTTCGGCGCATGGACCGTCAAAAATTTTCGGGATACTGGTGGGGTCATTACTACCTTTCCACCCTTAGACCCTGAATCCTTATTTTTCAATTTTTTTCTAAAATTACCTATAATTCAGTATTTAAAGTCTCATAACTCTTTTAGTTATGTTTGTTTTCTTCTAATTTTTTTTTTTTCAAGTAGTAAATGACCCTACCAGTACCCCGAAAATTTTTGACGGTCCATGCGCCTAACGCCCTGTGTTTTTTATGTATTTTTTTATTGTATAAAACGTGGGCCTAGTTCTAGTTATTGGTGCCTCTGCCTACCCCCTCGGGAATAACGGACGTGATTTTTTTATTTTTATTTATTTTTTGTCATAATCAACTGCCTATTCGTAGATGTTTGTTACTAGCCTTGTTAACAGTAGAATCGTGGTAAAATTATTTGTTTTCGCTGTTGACGTCCTTCATCATCATCATCATCATCATCAGGCTATATTAGTCCACTGCTGGACATAGCCCTCCCCTAATGAGCGCCATAGTGCCCTGTTGACGTCCTTACTAAAATAAATAAACTGTGGAGAGTAGACAAATCACTCTTCGGAAAAAACAGTAAAACCCATACTGGAAAGTCAACTGTTGGCTAATTAGTTCTCGATGAGAAAAGCGCCCATATTTGTCGATCATCAAGCAACCTGTCGCTTACGGGCGCTGATCCGTACACGTCTCAGTATTGCAAGTATGTAGGTTTCATTACACGGTACTCATAAAAAGATGCAAACTTGCATTCCATAATCTCTTGTCACCAACATTCGTGGCCGTAGCTCGAACCACAAAAACGCCGCGGGCACTAGCCGGACTTTTTCTTCGGTAGTCACTCTTATGCCTGTTAAAATAAGAGCGATCGTGACCAGCCGAAGGCGTGGGCCAGCGTACGTAACTTCTTAAGTAGCAATCGAGCGACGCCCCGTGGATCGATGCCTTTTAAATAACGATTCTTCATCCGAGAGATCGGTAAATCGTCGATTAAAGGGTTAAATGTGGCAGGTTTTCTGGTCTCCGCATTTTTAAAGGTGGAAATTGTGGAAAGCAAGCGGGTTAGACGTACCGGTGTTTGATAGCATCGATGGCCTTGTCATCCATTGCGTGTTACACGCGGTCGAGGCCAACGATTTGTCTTCAAAATCATGTATCGAAAACGGAAAAGTGCCGTAGAGACAAATGTTTCTATCGAACAAATGATAAATACAGTAAAACTTGAAAGTTAAACAAAGCAAAAAAAAAACTAAACAAGAGTCGGAGTCACCCACCGTGGCTTAGGTAATCGATTTTTTTTTCGAACTTTTTCAAAGACAATTTTTTTACGATTTAATATACCTACAGATAGATAGATAGAATATTCTTTATTGTTCTCATAAATTACATTCACAGATTTTTATAAATATAAGTACAACTGGCGGCCCCATAACTATACAAATGTATAGTTTTCAGATTGTTTCATATGTTAGACTACAAATACCTATAGCGTAAGACTATTTCGTTCGTAAGACGAAAGTTGTTCTAGATCCAAGGTTGATTCCCTTGAGTGTCAAAATATTCTTTTTTTTGTGGCGTACAAGGATGTATGTTTTTGTTAAGTCAACTTAGAAATGTTATTTTTTCACAGCTTGAAGGGACCGTAAATTTGAATATTTCGTTTTAATTTCAACTCGATACCTCCCGCGTTTCCGAGATAAATGGTCTTGATCGACAGACAGACGAACGGACCAACAACAAAGTGATCATGTAAGGGGTTCCCCTTTTTTCTTTTGAGGTACGTCAACAAACACACATATGCATTTGGGTGCGCATGCGCAAGATTTCGTTATTGATCCACTTATCTCTTTTTTTTTATTTTTAAGTTAAAAAAACTTTAAAACCATTGTCAAGACCGAAAAAATAATGTACCTAAGTATAAAACCAACCAGCAATATATAAAAAAACAACAACACTTATACGGCCATCAAATTATGCAAGCCGCAATAAAAGACAATGTCTCATAATGGATGCCGTTATTAAAAAGAAGTTACAGCGTCGCAAATCAAATTAGTAATTAAACATTTGAAAATGGAACGCGCGAACGCTCTGCTTGCGCGCGCAGCGAGGCCCGCCAAGCAAGTTTTTCAAAATGGCTGACAAGCGAAAGCTTACGATTCTCGTCGGGCCGTTCCTGTGAAATCTATTTCTATTCTTAGAAATCCTGCAACTTGATACTGTGTTTTCTTTTTTAAGTAATTAGTACCTGGTTGACCGAGCTTTGCTCGGTATGTAGGTTTTCACACAAAAAAAAGAACTTGAAAAAAAAAAGAAAAATTATTACCAAGTCTCCAACCAGGGTCTTCTGTTTACGGTATCGTCCTATTTCCCACTTGAGCTACGACAACCTTACAGATGGTTGCGAAAATTTCCTTCTTGTAGTGTAGCAGTTATTTCTTTGCCTTAAAACACGGTTAAAACGATGTTTTATAAAAATGAAACCTAGTTGGATCAATTAATCGCCCTCAAAACCCCCTGTATACACAATTTCATGAAAATCGTTGGAGCCGTTTCCGAGATTCTGATTATATATAAATATATATACAAGAATTGCTCGTTTAAAGAGATTAGATGAGGGCTATAATTTATTCATTTTTGAGAAAGGCTCATTTATTTGGAATGAAAATAGATCTAAGGCCCTATTTATTACCTCTACATTAGGTTACATAGGTTAACATTTACACCTCATCAGTCATCTCTAAAATAAATGTCTTAAAACAGCATTTTTTTCGTGTCATTCCGGATACACTTACTTGACTTTTTTCGGAGGAGTCCGACCAGGTTTTGCTCCGATTTGCAGAGCTTAATCGTGCTGAGCAGAGTCACCAAAACATTTTGTTTCTTTTCTACGAGTAAATCATGGTCAGAGACGAGCAACCTACGACGCGAGCGCTGTCTCAGCTCACTATGATTAAGCTCTCCGAATCCGAGCGTAACCTGGGTCCAGTTCTGCTAATGCAATGTAGTACTATGAAAGTTGCATGAACATGGCGATTTAGTTTCATTGCCGCTTCAAGACTACGCACGCACTCATATTAAACCTTCCAGGCGTCAATGGTATGAAAAAATGCGTCACGTGACCCGACCATGTATCTGTCATCGTACTGTAATGCACTAACAGAATCGAGGCCCTGGTCAGACTCTTCAGACAAAAAGTCAAGTAAGTGTATCTAGAATAAAATTAATATGTGGATTGTAACACTTAAGTTCAAGGAAAACCATATTGATGTGGTTGTGAAAGTCCACGCCGATCTACTATGAAAAAATTATGCTGACAAGGACTGCTTAGGAGCAGACCCGCCCGCTGACAGTGCGGATGTCAGACACGGCCGCCACGTGCTGATGAGCGCTGCAGCCGAGTTAGTCAAGTTGTAGGGGTGTCGCCTTGCCACTTGTGGGCCTGAGAAAGTGTCTACTAACACTGTCAAGTGGTCTATATGTCTGTTCAAGCTCTCATCAACGTTCAAATAATGTTTCAGAATACTCCCAATCTAAGAAAATTTGCCATCGCAATTCGGTATGTAAAGTATTTTTCAGGTATTATTTTTATATTTTTATTGCATAAAACATTTAATTTTAAGCCACTAATTTGAAGCTTTTTATTTTCCAAGTAACGGTTTTTTTTAAATTATTTTTTAAAGTATTATTCGTGATGACGTCATTTCGTAGCCTGAATAGCTTTAAGTCTTTGCCACGTTTTCAGTACATACAAAAACACTATGTTGTCAATGTCAAGTTTGAAGTTATCTATCACTTTCACAATCACAATCAAATTAGTGGTTGATTGTGAAACAAAATTGGCTGTAACGACTTTTCATTGTAGGTACATAATTTTACTCTACGAATTGGTGAACGCCGCAGCTAGAAAACTATTCTTCTTTTTCTGTCACAGCCTGAATTATATCGTATTTTAGAACTCTCCGTAAAGAGACACTTTTTAATACATATGTCGTAGCCATATCGTAGATTGTGCCATATCATGATATGCCATTTCATGATAGGGCCAGTTTCACTTGGCCTTTTCATGAAAAGGACACATTTCGTGACATGGCTAACCACGTCATGAAATGGCACAATCTACTATATGGCTACGACACATACATTATTCCGAAAGAAGTGACAAAGAACTCTTCACCGGCATGCATCAGTAGTGGCATGCACACTCGCTGGTTTTTGGTACTTTCTCTCTTTCCATTCGCAAATACATTCCTTGAGGCCTTGTTTGCTCAACGTTAATGAGCAATAAAAGGATTTATCAGCGATTCGGACGTCCCTTGCCGGCCCTACCAACTACACTCGCTCGATATATTTCCTTTATCAATGTTCGAAATAGATATAATAAAATAAATATGGAAGAGTACCTTAGATGCAAGCACGTAGAAGTTTCACGGTGAAGGGGCCCCCTTGAATTTGCTTCCTTTGCGTTATAGGTGTCCGTAATAGTTTTTCACGTCACAGAAGAGCACACTCACACAATAAACAGTACATAAACTTAATGCCTATTGCACTAACCGATTTTTTACGATATTCCCTAAAATATGCTAAATCGCTTCACAGCTAGACCGAACCGATCCGCACACGCCAGACAAGACGAGAATATAATGTCGGTATCAACTACCGCACGCAAAATTAAAAATATTATTTATTCTACCTGCATGTATGAGAGATTTATCGAACAATCAATCTTTCGTTCTTCATCCTCTCAATTTGTCACAGCCGCAACATTCCTTTCTGAGTACTAGTCTCTACATACTATTTCAGTACACAACGTTCATGCCACACATTGAATTGATCTTAAGTCAGTCGCATATTTCCCAAGTTACACAGCCCGTGCAGCCAGTTACACCGTCTTGTAATTGTAACGGAAGGGGAAAGCCGAGCGAAATGCGCGAGTGGAAGTGTTAAACATAGATGTAAGTGTAATTTATGCGCGCTTTAGTTTTTAACTTACACGGATCGATCAGTTAGTTGCTCGGCAGTGAAAGTCGATAAAACTACGAGCATTTAATGGAGTGGTGGCTGCGCTTTCAACGACTCTTCGACGTGATTAACGCAAGTACATTATGTCTATAATCGGGAATCGTTTATGTGTAATGTTGACAACACGTTGCCAGAGAGGATACACCATCAACCCATTATGTCCCCACCGAGGGGCACGGGTCTCTTCCCTGAGGAAGGTATAGGCCGTACTCCACCACGGGGGCCCAGTCCATATTGCTGGAGGCTTGTAAGACTAATGGCTGGTCTTACTGTCAGAAGCTTTCAAACCGCCCTAAGGCTTCTGACTTGGCTTAACGACTGCCATCTATCGACGGCAGCCGGCACCAACTGCTTAACGTGCCTTGCAAAGCACGGAACCGCCCGCAAAAATGCCACTAGCGTTAGTCATAGACTGTCACCCATCCATGCACAGAACGCTCCCGATGTTGCTTAACCTTCGTGATCGTTTAAGGTCACTCAGGCAGCCAGGGCCACGAGCGATTCAGAGAACGAGCGAGCCAGATAGGATTGTCATACTTTATTTATTGCACAAGTAACGGAGGTGTTGAAGGGTGGGTTGAGAACAGAGTTTACCGCGAGCCTGTCCACCTCTCTTCTGAAAAGTACCCAAAACCGGCATGCACGCTGCCTTACGGGTACCTACTGACGGAAGACCAGCGTTGGAGTACCATATCTCCAGCTTATGCTGAGTCAGAGCCCTTTTGCATTTGCCACACCTACAGTACTTAAAGCATCGCCGTATGTCTCAATTTTAATGTTTTTGTTTTGTTATATAGCTTCATTGTGTTTTGTCTGTGTTGTTTGCTTTTCTTCTACTGTATAGACTGCTTTATATTGTTTTTATTGAATGTGTGTGTAAATGCAAATAAATTATTTATCTATCTATATATCTATCAATTGTGCTTATTAAATAGGATGAGATATGGCAGGACTAGTCCTGCAGATTAATAATTACTACTTTTCTACATAGCCTATTTAGTGTCCCACTGCTGGGCAAAGGCCTTCCTCCTGATTTCCAGTCCCGGTAAGAATGCATTTAGGTTGTCCTGACGTCTTCACCTTGGTCTGCCGCGACGCCGGCGGACGGAGGGGTTTTGATGGCACCCCCGTGGGAACTCTTAGGTAGATCCTAACTTACATATAAATTCTATGTGATATAAAAGTAATTTCTTCATCGAAAATTATAACTTCAGAACTACATTCTTACAAAATCTACAGAACTACATTTTTTACAATTAATATTAATGGTACATAATACAGTCATTATAAGTAGCGACATCTGACTGATATTAATACAAACATAATTTGATATTTTTTCTATGTTATCCTATTTAACAACACTTTAGGGGCATTATTAGCAAAGGGCAAGATACAATCTACCGAAAACCGGCGTCTGCTTGGAACGACAACGAACTGTCAGAATCGTGGCACATTTCGGTTGCTGGTCTCTGCCTACCCACCTAGGATACAGGCGTGAGCTTATGCATGTATGTATGTATTAGCTTCCTACTTAGCCATTTTGCAAAAGTGTAACAGGTCGTTCATCATATACCATGTAGGTGTCATATGTGAAAACATAAATTAATGGTCTATCTTCGAAATAAAAAATTCGGAAGCATACATACATAAGTTCACGCCTGTATCCCAGAGGGGTAGGCCTCTGCCCGAGGGATTGCCACCAGCCACGATCCTGACAAATCACTTTCGCTTCATCAACATTCATCAGTCAGGTACTTTTTTGTAAGCACTAAACATAAACAATTAAATAAATCCAGAATAAAATTAATAATTATCTATGAGTGTTGTTCCGGGTGAGTCGCTCGTAAAGCTTACAGGTATCTCTGAAAAAACGTTTCCTATTTACATTCCCGAGTCGCAACCCTAGCTCCATCCAAGGAGGTGAAAAAAAGGAATAAGCCTACTACTCTGTGGGAATGCATCGAGTAATGCGATCTTTTTGCTACGCCTTGGCAACGACTGGACGCTGTTGGCGCTGGTACACTCGACAGCACGTCAACCGTCACATTTTAGTTGCAAAGTCGCCCGTAATGCAACGAAGTAGAGTGCAAGGGTGTATAAGATGATGTGCTGTCGACAATACACTCGAAGGAAGCATTATCTATTGCGACAATTTGTTCTGCCTTTGATTCCAGGCAACTTGTGCTACCAAAAGACAATAATAATATCATAAACAGTGATTGGAGTCTAAATACCCAGAGATAGCTAAAGTTAAAAGAAAAATGATTGTTCAAGCGTTACAAGTCAACGATTAATTATAATTGACCAACTTTAAAAAGGAAACTACGTACTAAGTCTAGGCCCACAATAACGACACGCGACAGGCGACAGCTCGGCGACTAAACGCGACGACAGGCTACGGCCGTCAATTTTCATATATTTTGTTCGAATCTCCGCACACTTGGAGTCAGAGTCGACGACAAGACGCCAGAAGCAAATGACAACGTTGCGTCTGACGCGGCGACTTGACGCGGGCGGCGGCATGTCGCCCTGTTTGCGATGGCTCTAAATCGCGTTTTTAGCGTTTAAGATACAGGCTAGGCCTAGTTTAAAGGCTAGTGCTCATAGAATTATCTTGTGTAAAAGGTTAACCAAAATAAATAGTGTATTCATTGGATATTGTATGTTTACAATCTTTAGAATGTAAGTACAGAATGTAATTGTTTGTTTGTCTATGTGTTAAATAAAGTGTTGTTTATTATTTTATTTTAATACATTGAAAAATACTTTGATAAAGTTGTTACTTAACATAAGATAACTATTTATTTGTCAAACATGAGATATAAGGTTGTTACATTGAAATACGTCGTATCTTCTGTCTCATCGGGACTTAGGTACAAAATATTTTATAGAATAAAAGAGAATAAAACCCTAATATCGATAAAAATAAACGCCCTATTTTACGGAGTACTTTCCGTGGCCCAACTTGTACTTGGCCGGTTTTTTTTTTTCATTTAAAAGGTCCCTTCACACTAGAACAATTTTCTCGGCCCATTTCTGTACACAATAATAATTAAAACATTCAACAATAAATAAAACTAAACCAGTAGACAAAGAACATTTGAAATGTCGTCCAGACCAATTTATTCTTTTCAGATAAAGGCGAAGACTTCAAGACCAGCCAGAGTTATTAATGCAAAATGACGCAGGCCCTAGTCAACACAGATAGGAATAGGCGGGGCACATTACCACCGTGCAAGCTGTATTTATATTAACAATCAAGTTCAACATTAAAACGAAAAGCCTTTTTTTAGAAGCGCAGGAATATTAATTCGATACTGTATTTAATTACTACATCGTTGCCATCCCGGTGTCTGTAATAAAAAGGGGCGTCTACTCTTAATGTGTCACCGGAAAAGGGAAAAAGATAAAAAGGCGAATCACGGCAAAAGTTTGTACATACATACATAAGCTCACGCCTGTATCCCAGAGAGGTAGGCAACGACAGGTACTTGGACCTGGCACGGTCCTGACAAATCACTTTCGCTTTATCGACAGTCATTAGTCGTTCCATGCACGCACGTCGGTTTCCGGTTATTTTTTATCTTTCCCTTTGCTAATACATCCCCTATTTGGTCGAAAAGTTGAAAGTTGAGTACAGTGCAGCGCAATATAATCATCATCATCATTCAGTCACAAGAACTCCACTGCTGGACATAGGCCTCTGGTTTCGGGTACTTTTTTTTTACAAAAGTTTCTGTCACCACTTTTGTAACGTAAACCTTTTATATTATTGTAATAAAATGAGTCCCTCCCACCACAGACCAATTTTATCGAAAGTTTACCCATTTTGTTACAATAATGAGAAAATAAATTGTGCGAGCGAGACCGCATGCTCCACGTAGGTATCTTGTCTTGACTGTCTTGCCTTGTTTAGGAATCGAGAGCGAGAAAACAGAACTTAAACTTATTCTAGGAATCATTTCTTTTCATCCTTTCCCTCAACCTTTATTTTGGATCGTTAAATGCCAGTTACTGAATTGAAAATTTCGCTAAGTAACTACTTACCTGTAGTGCTGTCTCGTCAAATTCCTCCGAAAAGGGCGTGACAGAACGTTACTCAAGTATATCGTCATCAACCCATTATGTCCCCACCGAGGGGCACGAGTCTCTTCTCTGAGGAAGGTATAGACCATACTTTACCACGGGGGCCAAGTCCGGATTGGTGGAGTATATACATATTGAAATTCTCAGTTCAAAAACGTCCCTAAATCCCTTTGTATGCTGTTTTAAAATCTGATCTGTAGAGAGTAGAGGCCCAACTTCTACGCAGCGCAGACCAAGACTTTTACAAATTAAGCTTGGCCAAGGTCGCCAGTAATTATAACTTACAATTGACTCACCGTGTACAGCTCAAAACCCAATCAACCTTTACATTTTTATTGTAAAATAGTTCGTAATGTAACTCAATAGAGTCAACGGATACAAGGGTTGCTGAGCTGTCGACTCTACTTACCACTTTAGTGGAAGTTTAATAAAATGGCCGAGAATGGCTACAGTTGGAGCGTAAGCTTTGAGTGCCTATGTATAAACATA
Organism: Yponomeuta plumbellus; assembly: GCA_947310845.1. Classification (NCBI taxonomy): domain Eukaryota; kingdom Metazoa; phylum Arthropoda; class Insecta; order Lepidoptera; family Yponomeutidae; genus Yponomeuta; species Yponomeuta plumbellus. The sequence continues at coordinate 20,646,004 of OX371194.1, read as the reverse complement.
AAACATAACATTAACATACAGGCACATAAATTGCTTCTGGCCCTACACTAGGATACCCTGTGTCGTGAGAACCAGAAACAGCGACATCACAAACATGTAAACATCCAAGACATGGGGATTTTTTATGTATAGGCTAAATTAGCCTTTTTTTATTGATAAAAAGAAGACCAACCTCTAAGAGCTGGTACACACTAGGCGTTTTGAAGCGCGCGCTTTTGTAACGCGCGTTGTAAGAACTATGAGGAACACTTCAATCGGACCTCATAGTTCTTACAACGTGCGTTACAAAAGCGCGCGCTTCAAAACGCCTAGTGTGTACCAGCTCTAATAGCAGTACGTAGAAAATCTGAGAAAAAAAAATACAAAAAAAATTGTAACGTTCTCGTTGAAAATAGTTATTAGGTACTGACATCTATGTTACTTTTAAATCAAAATCATTCATCAAGATAAAACATTTCCTTTCAGCGGTGCAAAAGATTTCTTAATCAGCCTGTACTTCAGAAAATACTACGAGTATTTAGGAATTCATAGTTACATGTGCGTGCGTCTGTACAGTACAACTGACACAGATTATGCATAGCGTGGGAAGATTTGCATTAATAGCAAATAATAATCACTCATCTCTTTTAAAGCATACAGTAGAGATGTAGCGATATTTAGTTTTTATTTCACTTTCGTAATATCACGAGTGTGACTGACAGTCATGCATTGTACAAATTATATGATATGAAAGTCAGTTAGCTTGGTGGCGATGTTCTGGTTTAAGTTATTTTTTTTATTTTTATGTTTGACGAAGATATTTGTTTTAAATTACTGTTTGAATTTTGTTGCATTAGAAAGTAACGTTATAGGTAAATTAAAATTTAATAAATCAGTAAGGTTATTATTACGAGATGTTCAGCAAACATTCTAAAGATGAACGGTTTTTTTCAAAATGTTTATGTCTATTTAATACTTTGTGATACTCAAAATCAAGTGAGCATAGATGTTGTTGTGTGAGTCTAATATAATTTTTATACCATAAATCCTAATTATAATAAAATTATGTTTACAATAATAATTACTGGTTAGCTTGGTTGATTGTGTGTTAAGTGAAATGTATCGTGGCTAGCCTTCTTTTTCTGATACTTGTATAATGCACAATACGGTAAGCCTAGTTTTCATAATCAGCGGTGAAGTTCAAGAAATTTCAGGCCTAAATATTTTCAAAATAGATATTCTATCTATAAACAATTATTCTCACATTCAGGAAACTGAATACTGGGAATCATTCTGCATTTTCCAGTGCAATACACTGACTGACTGTCTGATGGTTAAGATTATTCTGTGAAAATTCTTATTTAACTTACTTTTTATAATATTCACTGACCTAATGACCGTAGCGTAGCAATCATCAAAAAGTAATAAACTGAAAGAATCAAATGGAACCAAAAAACAATGGTGGGTTCAGGTTGCATTGGACGACAAAGCCATAGGCAAGAACTAGTTGTGACACTCATCACCAAAACCAATAAAAAACACCTGCAGTTATATTACCTAACAAGTCACATTCGCTGCACACAGATGCGTGCAAACGCACATAACTGTATACAATTTAACGGTGGTCGATCCTGAGATCGAGAGAATGAAAACGAGCGTCAATGTACCGGAGCCTTTTATCGGCGGGCGAATCGCTCGTTGAATCGATTGAGTTGAGTATTTGTATTATGAGCTTTTATGGACGTAAAGAGTATTTTCGTTCGGTAGCAAGAAGTCACTTGCTAAAAGCGCACGGTACGAAGAGATGTCGCCCCAGCAAGGGCCATAGCATAGGGTATCCTAGTTTGGGATCAGATCAAGATTGTGTTGTTTGAAAGTTATTATCATTATTATTAAAAATTTCTTTCTATATCAACATACTAATCTACCTACGATAGACACCTCTTTGAAGGGTATCCTAGTGTGGGGCCAGAAGCAATGTATGGCCTGTATGTAAATGTTTATGTTTTTTTTTTAAAGGGCCCGACTCAGCATAATGTTGCAACCGAGATCAGTTGCAACGCTGATTTTCAGTCGGGTCCATTGCGGTTTTGTCTCAAAAGGATTAATCCAAGTTGAAACGAAGTGGCTTGCTAGCGTACCTACTTACTTGCTCGTGCACAAAGCGGCGACTGTTTACCTACTGTCAGGTTAGATTCTTAAATTGGAATCACATTTATTTCTTCAGTGTTTCCGAGTAAATAAAGTCGGATGAAATGGATGGTGGCGTTTTTAAAAGAAGAAAACGAAATGTCAACTTACGGCCTTTTCGAAAAGGGAAAAACGAACCCGATTCGAGACATTGACAAACACAATTCGATTTGTGGACTTTATCGTGCGCTAAATCGAACTTGACGACGCTATACGTTTCTGCCAGGTCTCTACTTTAAAAGAAACCTGTATTGTTAAAAAGAAAATCAGTGGGCCCATTTTATGAATGCCAACAGATTTGTTTCGGTGTAATTAAGTAAATTTTACGATTTTCGATGGTCGAAAAAAACGATGACATCATTTTAATCAAATAGTTTTGCGTGGACGTGGACGTATGTAGGATCTTGGCAAGTGGCAGTCCCTGGTTTCTGCCTACCCCTGTGGGAAACGGGCATGAGTTTATATATATAAGTACGTATATTTGCGTCCTATATGGTGACACAACAGCATATCTGGTTATGGTTTATGGCTTAAAAACAAAGATTTGCGATATGTTAAGTAAAAACACCGTTTTGTTCAATACACTTATCTAACGGTCAAATGAAAGTATACCTGAACAGATATGAAATAAAAATAGCATTATAATTCGATATCGTTATTTATTATCGGTATCATAATTTCCATTTATTTCCAACCACTTTTGATATTGTTCAGTTTGCCTTAAAAGAAAAACGAAATGTCAACTTAAAGTCTTTTCGAAAAAGAAATACAAATACAATAGGAGACATGCATGCATTTCAGTTTATCTTAAATTCTCAGTAGATTTCAATTGATAACCACACATAACGACTATACAACTCATTCAATCGTTGTCGGGTAAAAAAGGCCCCATCTCCTTTTCACGACTATTCTAAAATCATCTCGTAAAGCCTTCAGACGTAGAGAGACATAAATAAGTGCGTCAATTACCTTCGAAGCCAGACTATTCACTTCGGCGACCTTTAAGGCTTACGTTTTAAGGACGTTTTTTCTTTGAGGAGATCATGTTTAAGTGTAGGTCAGTAAAGAAAAGTGGGACTCGAGGGAAATGATTCCTCTTTAATTAGCCATCAGACGTTTTATAGACTTAAGGTTCTTCTTGGTCACCGTCGATGGTGATTAGTCATAAGAATTGCGCTGATATTTGCTTGCTTTTATTTGAAAAAGTCATGTTTGTTTGATTTTTGACACACTGCAAAAGATCACTGGAAATATAAATTTCTTTTTACAACTTCACTATTTGAAAAAAAATCAAAAACAAAAAAATGACAAAATAAATACTCTTCTTTTTCGGTACTTAGATAATATACACTACAATAGTCAGTAGCTCATGCTTACGCTTAGGATAATGTTGCTAAAATATTCATTTACCTTTTGTATAATGTCACTGACAGACGCACGACGCCCTTTAACAATACAAAACGTAAGCACAAAAGCTTAACAAATCGAGCTAGACTTGGGCAACAAATATGAAATCCAAGTCAAACTACAAATGTTATTGTTATTTCAACCCATCATGTCCCCACCGAGGGGCACGGGTCTCTTCCCTGAGGAAGGTATAGGCCATACTCCACCACGGGGGCAAACTACAAATAACGTTCTAAAAATGTAAAATCAGCAGAGCCATTAATATTAATAGGCCGAGTTCACGGAATCAGCGAGGCTCTATGAAGACGCGAGCCTGTGATATAATAATCTCATTTTTTCCTCCATCTCTCTCGGAGGAATGCGCACGCGTTGAAGACGACCTCATAAATTGAGTCGACTTACATTATTACGAGTGGCGAGCCGGAGCTTCCAGGGGTGGCGCCACTGTCTACGTGGCTTTAGATACAATTCTTCAATTCTCATGGTGATGTGTGAAATATTTTCTGTCTTATTCAGAAAAACACAGTTCCTTACTACACTTCCCAGAGCCAGTTTAGATAGGTGGTAAAGAGAAAAGTAAACGCAGATTATTGAAACTCTCACTGAGAAGTATAAAGTATATTTAAATCGGGTTTTCATAACTGATATTGTGGATCTTCAACGTTATTTCTATGTAGAACAGGGTAGTCTAACTAGGTCTTATACTTTTGTAGAAGCGGTCGTAGGTTATCTATTGGAGTAAGAGTTTACAGTTATTATTGTAGTAAATTAAAAATTTATATTCTACTAAAACATCATCGGAAAAGCTTCCAAATAACCTTAACCTTTCAGATTAATTTTAATTTTAGTTATGATTTTTAAAGTGTCTAGTAAAGTTTTATGACTTTTGGGTAGCATCCGGACTCATCCATTTTGTTGTTCATAATATAGTTATTGTTTATTTATACTTTATTTAAAAACCCATACTTTTAACAGTCAAAAGTTACCACATTTAATAATAGACATTTATTTCGGATAAAACAGTGTTCCATAGTGATGTTAGTAGCCCTAAAAACTAAAACTAAACTAAAAGTAAAAATTAAAAACTACTAAAAGCTATAAAAACTAAATACTATATTTTATTCACTATATTTTACACATTTAACTACAATAATTTATTTTCTCTTTACTAATTCTATTAATCGCCAATTTTTGAGGACATTATAAGGATCCTAAAAGCAAATAAGTAAATATAAATTTCGCCCGCGACGGTCATCCAGTCACAAGACAATAGCGCTCATACAACCGAGCAATTTAGTTCCACAATCGGCCGTAGTCCTCGAAATAGGCGGCGTCGCGTGACTCCTGCCCATAAAGGAACTTGTTTCAGTGTGTTTAGAGACTACTTAACTTCGTCCTAGGAGAATTTATTCGATGCTCACTCATGTTATGTATTGTGCCCAAGTACCGGTCACGTCATTGGGATTCGCATGCAACAACAAAAAAAATCTTGTCGGTTTTTTTGCGTGTCGAGCCACGCGCATTGTGGTTCCGTAGAAAGAGTAGGTTTGATATTCTTTACAGAACTAACCACTTCATTAATAAGTTGCGTTATGACCTCAAAAATAACGATTACAAATCACTGTTATGGTGCGTCGATCAGCCCAGCAAAAATGCTACAGATTAATGTAATTTTCAATGAGTTTTCTACGAAGTTGTGTTTTTATTAGTTGGTCGCCTATTGTTTTTTAACTTTTAAAGCCTACTTAGCCGTGATAGTCATTATAATATGTGCTATTTCTACACATATCTAATGACTACCATGTTCCTAAGTTCATTATAATAATATGTGCTAACCCTGATTTTTTTACGTTTCTACACTCGGACAAAAATTTGCTGTTTAAAGGTTAATATTTCGCAAACGAACTCCTGAATCGAAAAATGGTCTTACAAAACCCACAACATTTTTGAAGCAATGTTATCAGCCATTCCGTAATAAATTTAGTTGTTCTAGCGAAGGTACAAATGTAATTCTTTGACCAAACACTTTGAAGTGACTAAAAAGTCCAAACCAAACCCAAAAGCACACTATATTTTTAGCAACACTACTTCCGTAGGCTAGCATACGCGCGTCTCCTGCGCCTACGCTGGCGGTTGGCATGGCGACGGAATCCAAGATGGCGGTGTATCTTATCGGGTTATTGAAGATGCGGCCGTCAACGAGCGCTCTGCGCTACCGACCTCCAACGGGATAAGCCTTGAGCGCAGGGACGCATCCAGAGTCGGGTTCAGGGGGTCCAAAATATTGTACACATGGTGTGTGAAAAAATAGAGGCGGGTTCAAAGCCATAAAGACTATTCGAAGTAGGTGGGTGAAATATCACTGGCCTCCCAATGTTTAGGGTAAGTTAGTAGAAGTATTAAAACTAGTAAATACTTAGATCGCCTTTAGATGTTCAAGTTCTAGTGTAATGAAATATTTTGCTTTGTTAATACCAAAATGCGTTTTATTAGGGTTGTTCGGAGTAACATGGGTGATATGAGCAACAATGTCTCTAGGCTGTCTAAAAGAGATCGATAAGATCACCAGTAGCATATTACGTAAGTTAGATATGTAAGAAACGTGTACTTTTTATTATGCATGATGTGCAAGAGATCCAATGTAATCTAAATGAGATTTTGAAATTCCGCCAAAATATTCCTACTACAAATCATATTTTTTCACGGGTACAAATTGAAAAAAAAAAAAATACCCATATTTAAAACACAGGATGTTTACCAAAAAACTATTATCATAATGTTTATGTACGAGTATTGCAAGTTACAAGTGAAACTACTCGTAGGTGTGCGTCTACCCGTAGGTGTGCGTTTGAAACTGTATAATATACAGTTTCAAATCGACAGATATTATCGTTTACAAAGATATTATATATTAGATATTATATACAGATATTGACTATCAACGTCCTTGTATATCAGGAATTGGAATGTTACCCCCTATAATACGCACCTGGTGATAGGGTTTGAAAAGTATTAATTTACCAAGATTGTCCCGTATCAGGAAGTTTGCCGTGGAGCCTTAATAGCTTTTATGCGTAGCGGGTGAAATGTGAATGCCTCTAAAGCCTTCTTTAATTAATAGAAAAGAGCAGCTTCTGATGCTTTTTAGTGTAGGTCATTAAGAATAGTTAGTGTTATAGAAGACGTAAAAGACAGTTTGCCAATTAAACTTGATATTTGCAAGCCCAGACATGATTGCATGAGTATTAAAAAGGAATGTTATGTAGACCAGATACTAGTACAATTTTGTTAGCTTAATGGTTTTATATAAAACGAGCTTTCGTTCAAGACTTCGTCCGCGTGGACTTCAGTTCAAAACTTTGCGAGCCCGTTCACTCCCTTATGGGTTAAATTTAGAAAAACGCCGAAACACGTATTCAATTAATTGTGCTGAAAAGTATTATTTTGAGTTTCAACAAAATTAGACAACATTCTTTATACCTCCCATACAAATTTTGGCAACTCTTCCCCTTAGGGGTTGAATTTAAAAAAATCCGGTCTTATTCCTTGCCTATAGACCCTCTGTGCAAAATTTCAGCTTCCTAGGTCCAACGGCTTGGGCTGGGCGTTGATGAGTGATTCAGTCAGGACTTTGAATTTTATTTATATAGATTAAGTACAAGATCATTATGTAGACCAGATACTAGTACAATTTTGTTAGCTTAATGGTTTTATATAAAACGAGCTTTCGTTCAAGACTTCGTCCGCGTGGACTTCAGTTCAAAACTTTGCGAGCCCGTTCACTCCCTTATGGGTTAAATTTAGAAAAACGCCGAAACACGTATTCAATTAATTGTGCTGAAAAGTATTATTTTGAGTTTCAAGAAAATTAGACAACATTCTTTATACCTCCCATACAAATTTTGGCAACTCTTCCCCTTAGGGGTTGAATTAAAAAAATCCGGTCTTGTTCCTTGCCTATAGACCCTCTGTGCAAAATTTCAGCTTCCTAGGTCCAACGGCTTGGGCTGGGCGTTGATGAGTGATTCAGTCAGGACTTTGAATTTTATTTATATAGATTAAGTACAAGATCAGTCGCTTTTCATTATTAATGTCCTACGTTCACATATCTGAGTAGTACGACGACAAATACACGGTCGGATCACGTGATCTGTTTTTTTTTCGTTCCACTGACGTCTAGAAGGTTTGATATGTCTGCGCGCGTAGACTTGAAGCGGCAATGAAACTATATCGCCACGTTTATGCAGTTGTCATTGTTCTACAAGGTATTAACAGAATCGAGATCCTGAATGTCGAGCGCTTCAAATCACCAATCTGCGGTACGCAGAAAGCTTTTTGCTATTCCTACAGGGCGTGATTTAATGAACAGTTATGTTTTCACGGCATCCGGTTTCTAATGGATCATTATTATGCCTACCTAACACATAATAAACGCTCTTTAATCCATCGCTATGGTATTGGATTGACAACCAATATTTTTATCGGTTTTAAAAGGAACTTGGTGGGTGTGGTATCGATTCCCACTGGAGGCCGCCGCACTTATTTTGTACAAGGCCTCTGTCTGGGTGTATTTCCATAATATATTTGTATCTTTGCTATGGTAAACACAGGGTATACATAGTTTAGGAGCGGAACAAGTAATTGTGTTTTTGGAAGTTATTATAATCATAATTACTTTGTAATAACGACTAGGCAAGTCACAAAATCTCAAAAGCAAACAATAAAATGAAATATTTTCTAGTATTTGATCTAATCAGCTTGTAAATAGAGCCCACTGTTGGGCATACGCCTCTTCCCTTTCACGACAACCCATCCGGTCCAGTGATAGTCTCGAGTATAAACAAAAACATTTTCAAACAAGCACATACATTGCTTCTGGCCCCATACTAGGATACCTTGAGTCGTGGGAACCAGAAACAGCGACTTCACAAATATGTAAATATCCAAGAGGGGTCTTTTATGTATGCATACTCAACATTATATTTTAGAAATAAGGCTAATGTTTTTATCGTTTACTTTCGTGAAGGCTTTGTTGAGCATAAAATGTGTGTCAAAGTCTGGGCTAAAGCAAATCTCTCCAACCATTAAGGTCTACACTGTGATTAAGGTAAATGGTGGAAAAGAAATATATAGAGACAATTACACTCATACACACGCTCTATACAAAGTCAACTCAATATGTTGCTAGTAAAATAACTGTCATCTTTTGCAGCGGTAGGTAATTTACATGGTTTACTTTTTACTTTATGAATGCAAGGGCAACTTTACGAAAGATGTTTCCGGATATCAGAAAATATAGCAGTCTACTCTGAAATAGTAAATTACTGAAACTCGGTATAAGCCCAAAGAATATAATAGCAGGCACACCCCTCCGAAATATTAATATAACTCCCAGACACTTCATTCCTGTAGAAACTTTATGATTTATCTATCTAATCAGCCCGTAAATAGAGCCCACTATTGGGCATAGGCCTCTTCTCTTTCACGCCAACCCATCCGGTCCAGTGCTAGTCCCGTCCAATGCTTCCTAGCCGCTTTTACAATGTTGTCGGCTCAATCGGGCTGGTAGTCAACCTACCGACCGACCGTCGACACGTTCTTAGCCACCACTCAGTGGCTACCTTTGTCCACCGGCCGTCTTCCCGCTTAACCAAATAACTGTCAAATACAAAAAAATTATAAATGAATGTTATAAAGAGAAAATATTTTTAAGAAAAGATTTGCATATTGGGGGTAATCTACGAAAGTATTTATCGGATTTAAAAAATTCACGAATATCAAGTAACAAGGCACGCCGACAGTGCTGTATTGTTAAATCTAGATTTTAAACGTAATATAGAATAGATTTTTAGAATTAGAATACAGTATATTTTTTCTAACCTACATAGTTTTCACCACACAATTCCATTGCTGGCTGGCATTCACAATTTATTAAGAAATTATTGATTAATCGCATTGTCGTGGTTTATTGCGAAATTAAAAATACGACAAAAAGTAATAAATAAATTTCATGATCACTTTCACCATAATTAAAGGTTGTTTTACATTGTTGCGTGTAAAGTGCGTTAGGTTTTGTAGTGACCTACAATTTCGAACGGGACTAAAACTTTTATGGCAAGAACAATTGAACCAGTTTACGGGTAATTTGCATCTGCTTTGATTTGTACAAAATAGGCTTAGATTTGTTTAATTCTACGGTTCAATTTGGTACGCAATTTGGTTTAGTTTCAGTACAGTTTGAGCTGGGAATAAGATCTCAATTGTAGACTCTTGATGTACAGCCTTTCAGATATTATAGAAGAGTACCAATTTATTTTATATATCCGATGTAGGTATATTAAGAAGACACTTATATTAAGAATATACATAGCAATTTGTAAACATAAAATATTACAGATAATGTTAGTTGTGTAGAAAGTAATGTTAGTTGAGTAAGCATATAAGAACTGTTACCAAGAGCTTGCCGATAAACTGCATTAGCAGTTTGGCAAACTAATGCTGTTGTAATTTCGCACTTTTTTGTGAATAAATAAATTAATAATAAAAACTAATACCTCACTTACGCGACCTCACTACATCCGACAGATATTAAAAGATATAAATAACAGTTACAATTTCAAAAAGTACAATGGGCGGCTTCATTGCTAACTGCAATTTCATCCAGACAAAGTTGTGACGGAAAGGTTGCTGACGGAAAAAGTGAGTAGTTGGTGCAAATACATACTATTTATTTCTCTTTGTCGAACCCCGACACACGCGAATTTCTATTGACGCGGTGGAGCGCGCGGAACGCATCCTTCGCGTAAAGCGAGGCATTAATGTACGTCACATACATATATAAGATACACTGAACGATATACCAACGCAATGGAATTTTGTATTTCAACGCGAAATGTAGTCATAAACGTTATAAATAATTCATAAAATTCCTTTCTTTGAACAAAAAGAGATATTGTATGATGAAGCGCTTTATTTATGTCTCAGTTATTTCTATAAGGTGGATATTTTCCACGATAATATATTGAGGCAAGAAGTAGACATCATCATTGTCATTTTAAACTTATAAAGCTCGTTTTAATTGTCTGACGTTTTTTTCTCATCTCATATTTGCATTAAGTTAACATAATTTATACAGTACAAGCGCGATGAGCCAAGAGAGTGAAAATGATGCTTAATCTTGGCCTCGAAATAATATTAACCTTTTTTACTTACTGTTTACAATCTCATTTTGGTTTGACGGCTTTTGAGCGCGTTAACAATTCAGTTTATATTGGTAGTATACACATTGTGCATACCAGTAACACCGTCTACCATCTTAATAATAAAATATTTTAAATTCAGGTAAATAAATCAATAACTTCCGCACAGCACAACCACTTGAACTAATCCCAAAATATCCTAGTTTTTTTTTTAAATCCTAATATCCTTGTGCTATGGTAACCAGGCAAGGACATTACAAACTTGGAAAAACACCCAGACTGAGGCTATTTGTAGAAATATACGGCGGCCCCCAGTGGTGATCGAACCCACGACTTCTGTCTTGAAAGGTGAATGTGAAAGTGAAAGTGAAAGGCCAATGAGGCAGTCAAAGATAGTAAGGTACTGTCACAATCTAACCTTTAATTTCAATTACGAAACCGTACATAATTATTAATGACCCAGTAAATTCTACTAAGCAAAGCAAATGAGTCCAAAATCTAGGCCTAAGCTTAACAAACCACCAATATGACAATTGAACGCGACCGTCAATTGAAAGAAATCGTGATTCGTGCCTTAATGGCGTGCAGGTGAAGTGGATCCTCTATTGAAAGCCACACTATTCAATCTAAGTGAATAGCACAGAGAGTTGAAGGGAAGCCTTGAAAAGAAGATTTCTGGGTTTTCTAGGTCGATTCTTTTGTAGAATTGGGCACAACGTAAAAGTGATTTTAAACTCTACGGCAAACATTTCAAGTCCTCTGTAATAAAAAATACATTATGAAGTGTCTAAAGTCGAATGAACGTCCAGTTCCTCGAGTAAAATGTATTGTGCGGTGCAAAGCTACTGCTTTTCTATTAAATTATTGGTTTATTTATATTGTAGTGCGGTTCGCGGATACGTTTGTGCGAATTACTTTACAATAGATACTTAGGTAAATATGCCGAATCACGGCTCCACCTCGAAAGTGCTCCAAATTTTTTTCTATTGTTTTTCACCACTAATACAGAGTATCCCGAGTAATATTGAGGAGGCGCATGGCTTTGGAAGGTAAGAACGCATCAAAGTAGAGTCTGTTTTCGATCTTACATAGAGAACCTAACGCTCCGACGCGCTCCGCTTCGCTACGCGCGTCGTCGCACCTATATTTCTGTTGTCACGTATTCTTTACATCGCCGACCCCCCGTTCCATTATTTGAATCACGGCTCCACCTCGAAAGTGCTCCAAATTTTTTTCTATTGTTTTTCACCACTAATACAGAGTCGGCGATGTAAAGAATACGTGATAAGTATAGGTGCGACAAAGCGTAGCGAAGCGTAGCGCGTCGGAGCGTTGGGTTCTCTGTGTAAGATCGAAAACAGACTCGACTTTGATGCGTTCTTACCTTGCCTCTTGTTGCCTCTTGTTTTTTTTTTACGGGTCCAAAGCCATTCGCCTCCTCAATATTACTAGGGATACTCTGTATTAGTGATGAAAAACAATAGAAAAAAATTTGGAGCACTTTCAAGGTGGAGCCGTGATTCGGCAAATTTACCGATACTTACTCGTACCTAGGTCAAACGTATTATAGAATAGTCATCAAGGATTGAGAGAGCGTGAAATTTAACTGTCGTTGAATACCCTCCCAACGTTTTTAAAAGGTTACCCCGTGAGCTCCAACAATCGATTTACGAAGACAGATCAATTTAGCTTATCAATTCGTTCCCGCCAAGTGATCCCCCAAATTACACCTTTCCTCCCCTTAAAATAAAGCCGCAGATACAGCGCGAAAAGTGAACAAATTAATTTCATAACCACCGCCTGTAATGCTTACGTAATAGAGTTCAAAATTACGAAGAAAGGATGCGAAAAAACTCAATTTCCTCGCGCCCTCTTATCGGACAAATCCCCTTGCAAGCTCGTAACTTACGGCGAGTTAATTTCTTTCTTAAAATATTCCACTATATTGAAGTAGTTATAAATAAAAGGGTGGAGGCATAAATCTATCGCGTCCGAGTGATGCCAGTTTGGGCGTGTGGCGATGGGCATCGCAAATTGCGATCTAAATTGAAAATTAAACAGTGTGGTTGCGCGCGCAGGTTGCTCCCGTCAGACGCATTTGCCTGGACATTGGCAAAAAACTCGACCCTTAGCTCTTAGGCCTGAATCGGCCTGATTTAAGCAAATGGCTTTATTTTCGTGCTTTTTAGCACACTTTTCATACAGCTATAATAGAATAGAAACGCCAATAAAAAATCACTAATGGTTGGTAGTCCTAAATACACTATGTATTTAGGATTTTTTTAAAGTACTTCTACAAAATATGGTGCGTACTACGAGCTACGAATCGGCATATGTTTTTGCCGTCTCTATTTTATTCAACCTCCATGGAAAGCATGCTAAAAAAGCACAAAAATAAAGCAAATGTAAACCAGACCTAAGGGAGTCGCTAACATTCGACATTGATTTTCAACTTACAGACTCTATGCAGTGACATGTCCTAAAAATAGCTGAGAAACTGATTACGAAGGCTGGATGTAGGCGGCACAAGACCGGAAAGATTTATGCGGGAGGGCCTAAAATAACTGATACTAATGATGCTTGAGAGTCTGTTCTGACACTTTTTGCAAAAACTGTCTGTAAAAAAGGTATGATATTTTTCCATTTGCGGTGCTAGTGTTACAGCTGGAGCCCCTTATCAAATATTGAGGCGTGGAGTGGACCTTTTTCTTAGTTTCGTTTAGACATAATGTTTGCCATAGTTATTATAGAATCTTTAACCCTATTCACTATTTAATGCAAGAGACTATAAAACAAAAAAAAACGCAATGATGCACCTAACCGTATAAAATTATATTCTCCATTCAGTACTAAGGCAAAACTTAGCGAACATTACAGAGTGACTACAATATGGCCAACACCGACCAAAGCAATAATAAATGCATTTTGTTATTATTATTGTTTATTTTCATTTTTTTTTAGTTTTTTATCAGTCATAACCATAACTGATATGAATCAATCAGGAAAGAATACTGCTGAAAATTGCAGTATTACCACCAAGCCACCGGGAGTTTTCAGCTACTTAAACCGCTACCGGGCCGGGGACCAAACAGGAGGAGCCTTCTTCCCAGTGAGACGCAAGAGCCAGCGCAGGCGCAGCGCCCGCGGGCCCGCGACCGCTCGCACCCAATAAGCCTTCGCCGTAACGCGTGCGGAATAGACCTCTAGGTTCCGCGTTCGGAATTAGATTTGCGGCTATTGTTTTATTTGTGTGTAAGTGCTTTGTTTGGTGGACTGTCAGTTGTAGACGCGTGTTTTTTAAACACACATAAGCTGACCTGAAACCAACGTGCGTGCATGCAACTACTAATGAATGTCGATGAAGCGAAAGTGATTTGTCAGGATCGTGGCAGGTGGCAGTCCCTGGTCTCTACCTACCCCTCTGAGATACATGGGAGCTAATGTGTGTATGTAACTTAAATCTTTTACGATCTAACGTTGGGAAGTCGATTAGGAAGGAAGTACCCCTGAGAATATTCCCAACTTATCTCTTGAGGTGATAAAATCATAATGAAAGTGCTAAGTCAACCTTTGTAACCTCAAACGCAATGCTACTAAGACCCCCGAACGTCGTCTTTATACCACATGACATACGGTCCAAATTCGTGGCAAAAGGTCAAACAACCCACAGTAGGAGCAAACTGACATTTCCATGGCATTTTGATAAAGCGAACGAAGCAATTTAAACCAAGCATCGCAAATTACTAGTAGCTATTGAACTTTCACTAAGGATGTGTGTGCTTATTTGGGTAAGGAATTGAACAGACATGTTTTTCCGCTCATTAGATTGAAATGTTACTGGTAGAATGATTCGTATCTTTAATACCTCCAACGCGTATTTAACTGACTTATTTTTGTAGGCTAACTAACGCTAGCAATGACCGCTAAGATTCATTCGAGAATACGCTTAACGATGTAATGAACCTACCGACATGGGCATGGGCAGGGCAAACGTGGTAACTATTATTAACTTTATTCCGGATACATTTACTTGAATTTTAGTCGGAAGAGTCCGACCATGTTTCGCTCTGATTCGCAGAGCTTAATCATGGTGAGCAGAGACGGAGCTCGCGTCGTCGGTCGTAACGTAACTTCTCTTCTTTGTACAAAAGACATCGACGCGTGTCCGCAGAAAAAGGAAGTTTTAGCTTATTTATGGGCACCTATATCTCTGTTTTGACTCGAGACCATAGATATCTGAATAGAAAAGAGGTCTGTGCTCGAGACGAATTGTGAAGTGTATACAACTCTGTTATCTTGATTGATTAATCAACGTCTTGAAACAATGCTGAGATTGCAAAAAAAGTCTTATCAAATAATATCAATAATCTATTAGTGATTAAGCTGAAGCGGAAAAAAAATACCTACAGAAAATTTAATAAAAAAAATGTAACCGAAAATTCCAAAAAAATGGAATAAGGATTAGACAGTGCACCCTATTTGACGTGTTAAGTTAATTTTGGTAGCCAGTGTATACCTCTTTCTTCACCTAATTTCTTTCAATTTATCTAGCTAAATTTAAACTTAACATCTTCTGACACGAAGTATGTATATAAATTTACAAAAGACTCACCTTTAAAATGCAGCTGCCGACGGCCTCATTCTCTGGCACGGTGACGTTGTAGAAGCTCTGGTCGAATATCGGCTCATTATCATTCACATCCAACACTGTTACATACACTGTCGCGGTAGAAGACATAGGAGGCGACCCGCGATCGTTTGCCACTACCATGAGGCGCGGCATCGGATTCGTCTCACAATCCACCCTAGCTTTAGTCGTCACTAGCCCTGACCTCTCATCTATTGAGAACCACTCCGACTGAGGCGTTGGAAGCAACGAGTATCTCAAATCAGCGTTTTCACCCTCATCAGCATCGGTCGCCAACACTTGCACGACCGGCGTACCGGGAGCCGCGGCCTCCAGGACGTTCGCTTTGTACTCGGGGTCACTGAATTCCGGTGCATTGTCGTTCACATCTGTCACTCGCAGGCTGATGATCCTAGACGCATGCAAAGGCGGAGAGCCTTTGTCTGTTGCTACTACGTTCAACGTGTACGAAGACTGAGCTTCTCTATCTAGTGGCAAAGCTACCACGACTAGGTAGATTATGTTGTCATGTGTTCGTAAGTCGAAATGACCGTCTCCCCCGCTTAAAGTCACGTTCACGTTGGAGTATTCCGTCTTGGAGTCGGGGTCGTGAACGGAGATGCGCGCCACGAATTCGTCCAGCTGAGCTGACTCAGAAATTTTTGGTGTAGCGTCGTCGCTCAGAAATATGACGTCAATCGTAGGCTGGTTGTCGTTGACGTCTGTCACGCGGATGGAGACGAAGGCTGTGGTCTCCAAAGGCTGAGCACCTTTGTCCCTCGCCACGACGACTAACTCGTGGAGCTCTTTCGTCTCAAAGTCTAAGGCTTTATTGACGGTAATCTCGCCCGTCCCCGGATCTATACGAAACATGTTCTCCCTATCACTCTGCCGGCGGTTGATCGAGTACTCGATCACCCCGTTCTCACTCAAATCAGCGTCGGTAGCCGAGACTTTGAGCACGGCAGTTCCCACTGTGGCGTTTTCAGGAATAGTTGCGGAGTACACGCTCTCAGCGAATACTGGCGGGTTATCATTCACGTCCAGTATTGTAATATTCACTATCATAGATCCCCGCAAAGGCGGCGTCCCGCCATCTAAAGCCTCTATCACCAGATCGTAATGATCCGTCATTTCTCTATCCAAAAACCCATTGATTTGCAAATCCAAGTACAGAACCCCATCCCTTTCCCTATGAGAAGATAGTCTAAACGCGTTATCGGTATTCCCTGACACTATGTTGTACCTCTGAGTGTTAAACGCGCCTAAATCCTGGTCTCTCGCCGGATTTAACTTCCTCTTTACGTCCCGGGGCGTGTTCTCTGAGAACTCCACGGCCATGACGGCTGTAGGAAAGGTGGGCGCGTTGTCATTCTCATCTAGAACCCGGACGACCACTCTGACGTTGTCACCGCTCGCCGGGATGGCCACTAAGGCGTAGTGGTCCCTGTTTTCTCTGTCCAGCGGCGATTTGGTCCTGATCTCCCCCGTATGGGGGTCAATTTTCAGGTCGTCGTTGACGGCGCTGCCCGGGACTGGCACTATGGTGTAAGGGGGCGAGGCGTCAGGCAACTCGTCACCCAGGTGACCGACCAAAGTACCGGGTCTAGCGTTCTCCCGCACCGTGAACTCCCTGACGTGCTCGGCCGAGGCGTACGCCAGGACCAAAAACAAGATGGCCGCGCGCGCCATCTCGCTCGTTCGACTGTTTCACCGCACGCACATTGTCACTTCACGATATCTGGAAAGAGAGAAAAGATGACTTTAGTATCGAGAATTAATATAAAATTTTAATCGTTTAAATGAAAATGTAATGTTAATTAGAATGTACCGTTTAACCTGCACTTTGAAAACGATATTTATTTATATTTTTGGACTGAACCTTTTGAACTAGAATTAATACACCAAAAAAAGGAACAAGATTGTTCTACAAAAACTTGTCATTTTTAACATGATATTTTTTTTATTTTATTTTATTTGACTCGGTATATATCTTTATCTGCACCGTAAAACATTCTCAGTCATTCTCCTGCGACGACTCGGAGAAGCCAAGTGGCCACAAAGTATGCCGTGCTAATTAATAAAAGATGAAATCATTACACCTTTTCTAGCGACAAGAATAATGATCACTGATGAGCTAACAAAACCCGTCGCGGGCAGTGTGGAATGGATCCAGAAACGTCAATTGAACAGTAGGTACATCGCGGACTAAAAACTGTAAAAACTTTGCAAGTACCTTAATTAACAATGCATACTTGTGTTAATGTAGCCTTAACGTACTACTTACTAGGCTCGGTCGATATTAAAGGCTTTTTGTTTGAGGAATACTAGTTTGCAAAAGAATTTTCTGTTTTATTCAGGGACTTTATTGTGTCGTTGAGAGGTCACTTATCCCATCTGGTGTAGAAAAATGCCAATTTGATGCTGTATAAATTATTCGACGCTAAAAACTTTATTTATATTTAAGTACTATGGATGGCGGTGGCTGGTGGTCGGTTGTACACTTGCCTGAGAGTCCAGAAAGAGTGGTATTAATGACCTTTTCTTCTAATTTGCCTAAATTTGCCAATCGTTATGCCGGCGCCAGACCTAGCTTCACATATTTGAACACATCTTTGAAGACTTTTGCAAAGTTTGAAGAAGCATTTGCGCTTTGCCATGCAGTGTCGGTTTTTTAGCGCACATCAAAGCGTTCTACTGTGTTTGCGAAGCATGTCTGGCAGGTTGCGCCAATATGTATTGAAATATGTATACGCCAATAAGACTTGAGTCTTTGCAAAGTCTTCAAAGATGTGTTCAAATATGTGAAGCTAGGTCTGGCGCCGGCATTAGAGGTAAAGGCCAATAATATTAAGAGTTGAGAACCATTTAAATGTTCCGGATAGGTCCCGTTTCAGCATATTAGTACCTACCTATTTAATTTAATTTAAAATTAACCTGACCATGTTATTAAGAATCATAATCAAAAGCCTGCCAAAATCAGATGTCTACAATTTGAGAGATCTACGAGTACTTCCTATACAATTACTTAATAAATTATAGACGATGATAACATCTGGTCATATTGACATTACAGTGAAAGGTGTTTTTTGCTGCGTCGATTGAGAATTAATTCACGAGCCGCAAATCTGTGTTGTGAAATTCAACATTTTTTACCAATCAATCAACTGAAATCAGTTTTAAATTGTGCCCGGATAACGGCGACAGGCTTGCCACTTGTCACGTTTGGGACCTAATAAACTCGGCAAAACGTGGGTCCAGTTCTAGAGACTGGTGCCTCTGCCTACCCCTTCGGGGATAACGGGCGTGAGTTTATTCTATTCTTTTACTTTTATTTTTCTTCTTGCTACCTATAATGCACTATTGATCAGTTAGTTAGGTACTTTGTTTTATCTTGCTTTTAAATGGAATCGCATTGAAATAATATACATCACTAATTCACCTAAAGTTGACGACAATGTATTTTTGTTTACGAAAATTTTGTTATCCATCTCTTTTTCTTTGGGCAACCTTTCTATCACAAAGTTGTCTGGAAGAAATTGCTGTTAGCAATAAGCTCGCCCATTGTACTTTTATTTTTTATTGTTACTAATATTTGTCTCTTGTTTCCTCTGTGCAATAAAGAATATTCTTATCTTAGGTCATCTTATGTTAACCTGGTTAGGGTTAACTTATCCTAGTACCAAACAGGATTACCCTAATTTACTTTTATAGGATTTCAGGGCAAATTTATTAAGTATTATTATTATTTCAACTTAATTATTTCTTCATGAATCGCAGGATACCGCTTTTGGTTTAGCCTGAAGAATATTGTAACTAGAGATTCCGTAAGAGACAACTACCGCCAGTAGGAGTTATTTACTTAAGTCACTTCCTATCACACAATCTATTTTATAATGATTACAACATTGGGGTAGATAAATCCATGAACAAAGAGACTGTTGAAGCCTCTCTTCCTTTCTAAACAAACTGCTCTACCTGCGGCATTTTAGAAGATAAAGCTTCGGAAATAGCATCCTTTTTGAGGCTTTTATTAAAAAAAACAGCCAAGACCGAGGCTGAGAGACCCACAGAGAGTTCCGTACCCGCAGCTTTTTCAAACCTTTCCCGAATTTCGAAGACAATTTTCTTATTATTTAATTACAATTATCTAGTTTCAGATTTTTTCCAGTATTTTTTAGTATAAGAAGACTTGAACTGTCGCTCTGGGGCATATCTCATGCAACGGATCTCCCTGGCTGTTCAACGTGGTAATGCAGCCAGCGTTTTGGGAACTTTCGCATCAGATATGGTCCAGGGTGCCTAAAAATGTTGTTTAGCTTAATGTTGTTTAGCCCTGAGGACCCGCCGATCCAGACGGTGAAATTAAAATGGAGCTGGGCTGGTCATGTCAGTCAAATGAACCTGGATAAGTGGGCGAGACTCGCCACCGAGCGGGTTCCACAAGAGGAGGAGAGACGATCTCTGACCTGCTGGAGTGGTCTGAGGTGGCCCAAAACCGAAAACTCTGGACTGAACTGGGGGAGGCCTTAGTCCAGCAGTGGGACACAATAATGAAGGCTACGTAAAAAAAAACGGCGGGTCCTATGTAAACTATGGCGTCAGACCCCGTTGGTCTGACGGCACTTTGATTCGAACAGATGATACATACCAGTTGTATTCAATGAGCATGTTTTATTCTTTGAAAATTGTGATGGATGATGGGCAAAAATGTATGAAGCGTGGGCCCACTCCAATAAAAATGGCTTGTTTATTAAATGAAAGGTCTACATACATACATTCATTATCAGGCAGGCGCATGCCAGAATTTGCTGTGTGTCTGGAGTTTTTTTTATTTAGAAAAAGTTGATGTTTTTGGTTATAAATAGAAGTGTTTGGTTTATAAAACCATTTTTTTTTGTAAACCACCTAATGTTACATCCTGTATAAGATAATAAGTTGAGATTTTTGGGGCAGGAAAATAAAAGTTTATGGAATGAAAATAATATAATTATAATAGACCAATAATTATCGGTATCCGTGGCATGGGTGGCCGAGAGGTCTCCACAGTAGCATCGCCTCATGCGCACTCATCTAGCACGCTTCACGAGAATTAAAATTAATGATCGGTTTAGGCCCGATCTGCAAGTACCTAACGCAATTATCAGATTTTTCTTAGTGCGCTAACTACACTAAGTTTTGTGGCGCTGATACTAATTTTTACATCATCATCAACCCATCAAGCCATCTATCGACGGCAGCCGGCATCAACTGCTTAACGTGCCTTGCGAAGCATAGAATCGCTCGGAAAAATGCCACTAGCGTTAGTCATAGACCATCCATGGACTGAACGTGCCGTATGTTGCTTAACCTTAGTGATCGTTTAAGATCACTCAGACAGCCCAGGCTACGAGCGATTCCAATTTTTACATGGTCTAATGGATATGCTGGAAGAGGAAGACCGAGGAAAAGGTGGTTGGATTGTGTGCGTGATGTTAATAAGAATGTGAATGCAGAGATTGCGAGTGATAGGGACGCATGGAAGAGAGTGACATACTGCGCCGACCATAAATAATGGGAACAGGGCAAGAATATGATGATTGTTTTTTACATGAAGCGATTGCTAGACAACCCAAAAGGGCAACCAGATGTGTCTTAGGTCATGTATGCAACATAGTCTGCGCTAATGTCTAAATGGCCGTAAGTCACCTCTTACGACATCCATAGGCTGAAATGGGTTGGTCATTTACTATTATAGTAAATGATGTAGCATTAAGTGGTTTACATATTAGAAAAAAAATGGTTTTAAAAGATAAAAACTTCTATTTATAACCAAAAATATCAACTTTTTCTAAATCAAATAACTCCAGCCACACAGCGAATTCTGGTATGCACCTACCTGATAATGAACGTATGTATCTAGACCTTTAATCTAATAAACAAGCCATTTTTATTGGAGGTGGGCCCATTTTGCACATCATCCTTTCCCATATCACTCTGTGGATAACTAATTTGACTGTGAAAGAAAAGTATTCTAGGCCTGAGGGACTAAACGGCTGTATCTTTTTTTTACGTTAACTTTGTTTAAAAAAGTTTGATTTTTTCACAGCTTTGAGTGACTGCAGATTTGAGTATGTGGTCTTAATGCCAACTTGATACCTTGAAAGTTCCCGAGATAAAGGGGCTTGACAGACAGATGGAGGGACAGACGCAACAACAACCCTATAAGGGTTCCGTTTTCTCCTTTTGAAGTACGGAACCCAAAAACACGTTCCGAACTCTATACTTGAGCTCTTAATATTGTTTGTTTTGCCACCCACATTTAGGGTATCTACACGCTTTTGCTGTAACATTTAGGTATCACTTGACAATGATTTTGAATAATGGTAGCATGCTTTAGCCTGTAGAAGTTTTGGTGGAGCGATCGGCTCAACATAACAATGGTTTTTTAATTGTTATTTTCAAGGTCTTAACGTAACGATTACGTTAATTTAATTTTGTATCTATTTTCGAAAAATAAATTTTATTACTAAATACTACTACTACACTTTACTAAACTCCGGATACACATATATATAATCCTAACACGAATGCTAACAATCTCACTATTCCACTAATATTATAAACACGATGATTTGTTGTTTAGATATCTAGGTGCTTGTGAATGAATCAGGCATAAGCGTTTGATGGGGTCACAAAGAAATTTAGCACGCAGAATTACATTCCTGTGCAGACACAAAAGATTTTTTTCTATAGTAATTTCCAAGCTTTTATATTAAGAAGTATTAACATCACGTTAACTTAAAACCAGCTACGAGCTATTACTTTAGACGAAGACTCTAAAGAATCTGCAATGACTTGACGCGTTTTGACGAAAAATAACGTTGACGTACCAATTAAGTTTTGTCACGCAAATTCTGAAGCACAAACTGACGCAACCGACACCTCCGCCGTACAAATTAAGATATTAAATAACTCTGTGACAATTCTAAGCTAAGCAATTATGCGTTGAGAGCGTTAAGAAGGCTTATCGGTCCAAGAAACCGTTATAGCTTCAAATAATCCGTGACAGTATAGACAAAACAAGTTCGATGGACGGTGAGACCACTCATTTAGAAGTTCTAATCAAGCCGTGAGTTTTTTCTTGTTAATGTGAGAGATAAATCGCAATTTCGGACGGAACTCGACGGAAATATATTTTTTGGAATTAAGTAGTAGATTGATTTGTGAAAGGCAACGACGAAACGTCCTTTATGGGACACTGTATATGGTTCTACAACAAGATTTCCCAAGATATATTTGAGTTACCACCGACGAGGTTTAAGAAATGAGTTAAGCACACTCTGCGCGAAAAAGCTTACAGTCTGTTAGCTTTTAGAATATACCTAGTGCTCTAGCTAGAGTAGGCTTCGGTTTTTGCCGAAAGCACACGAGTGTAATACTTCTTCCTGCTCTGTATAAGTGAAATTAAGTGTCATATTAGTTCCGATATTTCTATTACACGAATATATCCAATTCTATCCGATAGTAACCGAGGTATATTCTAAAAGCTAACAGACTGTATTACAAAATCAACGATTATTTAGAAGTAAAATATATCTGGAGTTAAACAGTAGATTAATATTAAATGTATTCAGAGAAGAGTTATGTTTAATGTTCAACACATCCATGAGTAATAATCTTTAAGTTTGAAAGTTCGTTAATTAAGCTAGAACTATTTTGAAAAGAATAAATCTGTAGTTTCTTTGTTAGGTTGTTTTCCACGTAATCTGTTAATTGTGAAACTAAAAACTTTGACGTTTATTAAATAAAATAAACTTGTGGTTTTTAAATTCCAAGTTTTTAATAATGTGAGAAAATTATTTTAGTGGAGTTCAAAGCTCGTAACAATTTTTGTATCAAGCTATACAAAATTTTCTTAGTCATAAGTTTAAAATTCAGTAAAAGATAAAGCCGTTTCGTTATTTCCATCGCAAATAATTACAAGACATTTAAGAAATCCGCTAAAATGTACCGGGTAGGCAGTCGTCGCTTCACAGCGAGTTACCATTTATCTTTTAATCTTAATTCGACAGAACCGCCGGCAAAGTCCATGTCATTTCAGTTGGCATCGTAAAACGTGGATTTTATTAACAAAATTTGCTCCAAAATTTGTGTTGATGTAGTTCGTTTTAAAAGAGCCTATCATAACAGTTTACAAAGCATATATTTGTTAACTGGTTGCAAATGACACATAACATGAAATATTTAAAACTTACTTCTTCAGTAAAAGTTAAATTCTTTATTCGGGTCTATTGCTCGTATTTTTACGAAACGTTATACGTAACGGGTAGAACATAATTCAAAGTGTCCTCTATTTATTTTTAATCTGCTTCACCAAGCAACGAAAATGTTTTGCGCATGGAATATGGATAGTTTTTTGTGTAATGCTTTAGAGAATGAGGATTACAGTTGGTTCGACCAGTCACTACAAACCGATAACTGTTTCATGCCTAGAAAAAGGGACTCCCTTAATAGTTTCCTCAACACGCTTATTTGCAATAAAAAAAATTGAGTAGATTTCTGAATTCCACTGGTGTGGGGCGGAGCTTTTTTGGCAGCTTCGCTCGGCTAAAATGTAGTCTCATAATGGTATTCCTTGGATCCCATTGGATCAACCACATATTTTTGTTTAGCATTTAATTTTTGGTATTTTCCATTTACTTTTTCATTTCAACAACGAGTTCACAATGGACACCTGTATCACATGGTGATGTGACACCAACGCAACATGGGTTACATTGACATGTTTACTTTGCGACGCCATTATATAGAAAGATCATTTTTATATTCAAAATACTCGATGATCTGAATTTTCCACTTATAAGCTGTCGACTTGGATCGACTATTTTTTAAGCTCTTCAATTTGATGTGCATTTCGTTCGAGTCTACCATAGAACGGTACGAAATTATTAATATAGATCTATGTACATTTTCGAAGTATGTTCATATGGCCAACATATGTGATAAATTGAAGTCGCGCTTTTCTTACTTTGATAGACACTTTGATTCGCAAAGTAAGTGAATCCGTACTTCAGTGTATAAAATATAATATTTCCTAATAATTTGCCTTTGAGAGTCAAAACCTATTAATGTATAAATCTCAGATTATATTCCATTCCTCCCCGTCATATACGCTCAGAGCATAATTCTTCAAATTATTTATCAAAACATTTAATCAATACCAACGGTGGGCAAAAACTCACCCAGAATCGCATGAGAAAAAGTGGTTTTCTAACGAAATAACCGTCAAACATCCCGTGTATGCGCAGGCTGGCGACGAAGGCCGAAAAATGCCGAATACCAAAACGGATCCCAAGAAATAATACGCCAAAAGCATCTGTTTTAGTATCTTATTTTGGACGTTCAAAATTATTTACTAATTTTGTATGTTTCCCCACTACAACTTCTATTGGAACAAAGTTGAATTAAACTTGTTGTTAGTACATATAGTCGTAGCATTTATGGTAAAAATTCATGGATCGAAATGTATAATAATTTTGTATATTACATGACGAATTCAATATAGACTTCTAACATTCTGTTTCATATTAGATCAGAGGAGCTTTGCTATTTTTGCCGTTGTTTTCGAAAAAACATAATGCTCGTAATTAGATTAGAATACAGTACTTCTGGCTGTAGTCATTCCTTTTTATGTGCGACAGTGTCCCAAGTTATGCGATGAAGCCCGTGAATTATTACGCCGAATTTTATGCACCTCTCTGCCTACGCCTTGACAAATTCCAAGTTTGAATTCGCACGTTTTTTTAAACTTCAGTGGGCTTTTTTTTTTATTTTGCTACGTTGCAAAATTAGAGAACACTAGCTGACTAGGCAAACGTTGTTTTGCTATCATAATATAGGGGTATGAAAAATAGATAACCACCTATTCTCAGACCTACCGAATATACATATAAAATTTCATCAAGATCGGTCAAGGCGTTTCGGAGGAGTATGCGCACCAACACTGTGACACGAGAATTTTATATATTAGATTTTACCTATATCTACCTATCAATATTCTCCGCTTTTCACCGTTGCTACTTCACAAAACTACTCTGTAAACTGTGCACTCCAAGTTTAAATTTCAGGAAGCTCTACTCTTGTTGAGCTCAAAATCAAAATCAAATATTTTATTCACAATCCAAATAGAATATTTACTTTATGAACGTCAATGTTGTTAGTTTCACAATTAATAGCTTACATGGAGAAGAAACTAACAAAGAAACTCCACATTTATTCTTTTCAAAACAGTTTTAGCCTAAATTACAAAATAAAAAATACTCTTGGATGTGTTGAACACTAGACACATTTATCGTCTGATTAAATCTAATATTAAACTACTATTTAATGCCAGACATCCTTGTCTTCTAAATAGGTAATCGTTGATTTCATAATAAGCTCTTGCTCAGATTAAATTTTAAAGCTTCACAACATTCTTGTTCCTTATATTTTGTTCCGTCATGATTTATCATGACTGCGAAGAAGCCAGTAATCTCTCTACACTCCACTAGAAGAAAATGTAAGCTCTTATTAGCTCCAACAATAAGACCTCAGCCGATGCCTGCCCCACAGTGTACTGATGTTTTTAAGAGCCCTTTAACGCAACCACAACTGCTTTGCATTCAATGAGATTGTTATCAAAGGAGGCTTTATGCTTTACTCTTATCAACACGCCTAGCGCTGTGAGAGAGATGATAATTTCGATTCTGTTATGGCTTTCTGAGGCTGCTGCAGTCTTCTTAATAATCTCTACCTTGTTCAGACGTTTAGAGAAGTGTTTATTGGAAGTTTTAGTCAATACTTTTTCTGATGATTTTATAGTGGGATTATCGAGATAATACCTATTATGAGTCTTAGGGGACCTAAAGTATTAAGGCAATCTAACGCTATGTTTCTTTTTGAATTTGAGTTCATAATATATCTGTTTCAACCTATCAAATATTCAGTATATTTCCAGAGATAGAGCGGTTTCCACCAAATTGATTTGATAGGCACCGTTAATGAAAAAATCCTAAGGCTTTACATTCATATGAAGTCGGATTAGAAAGCCTGGTACTAGGCAATAATCTTAAGCGCAATAAAACATGCCTTTATAAAACGAGCTTCCACACGAGCTTTCAAGCTCCTAACGCTATCAGTTTCCCGCTAAGATCAACAACCTGAAACCTAAACCTAACTTAATCAAACTTCGCTTCCAAAACCAAAGTCTTATCTCAACTAACCTCCAAAACCGTTCAACACTTCACAAATACAACTTTTTCAAACAACATTCAGAACATTATACAGACAACGAAATCCCGAGTCGATTTACACGTTTCTCAACACCACTTCGTTAGCAAACTAGACAATTGGCACACTGCAATCCTTAAAAGGCACTTTTCGAACAGTAATCAACTCACAAACTTGAAATTTAACTTGAGAAATGTTTTTTCTACGGCACGCGAGAGCGCGGGCTTCACGCGGGTTCACGCCGAAGGCTTAGGCGGTACTAAGGCGCGCATGCGCGGGAGGCCTCCCCCCTCAAACAGGTTGCTCTCGCGCATACCGCTTGGACGCCAATTTTCGTAGCTCTCGGGATATAGGGACGCGGCAAAACGCAGAGCCGCGAAGGCATTTTATTACGAGCTTTTGGGACGTTGGACGCGGTATCTCAACTTTTCAATATGTTGCAACGAAATATTATGTGCCTTAGTTGTAGAACATCCTATTAGTGGACTGTATTTAAGGAGATGATCGTTTCTCGTTGTAGCGAACTGCCAAAATCATTTCGAATCAAGCAAAATTTAGGCAATGAAAAAGGTATCTTATTCCTGAAATTCCCGAAATGTAGGATTGTACAAACTGCAATCTCACAATGTGAAAATTAGGAATTGACAATACTTTTGGGTTATACCTAGGCTTTGGTTAGTAGTGTAGTAAAATTGAGATTAAAGATCTTATGAGAACTAGATTCCTAACGTCTAACGAATCGAAATAAGTTGAGGAATCAGGATTGCGATCACTCAGGATTTCCTGCCCTGATGGGCCTCAGTTTATTACTATTCAAATAAAAAATACATATATTGACACTCATGATAAATTTACTAATAAACCTAAAACAAAAATATCACATGTAATATAATAATATGATAGTATCTATGACGGTATTAATGTCTGGACCTGTAAGGCTGTATCTGGCTCACTAAGACATATCTTAACTGCAAAGTACACCCCTCATCCATAATCGGGTATCTTGCACGATAAACGAGCACCTTTAGAAAGTGTTCCGATGGAAAAGTATTTTTAGCAGTGTTTTTGAGAGAGCGAAGTTAGGTCTAATAGTCTGTCTATAAAAAAACAAAATATGGCCGCGGGCCTGTATCCCAGAGGGGTAGGCCTCTACTTGCCATCACCCTGATAGATTTCTTTCGATTCATCAACATTCGTTAATTCTATGCTTACACGCTTGCCGATTTTGGGTACTTTTTATGTAATAATAGTTTAGTTCAATAAAAAATAAAAATAAAATAAAATATTCTTTATTATAAAATTATTACAATTTATAAAAGGGTAGAGACCCCGTACTATCTAAAAACCTGTATTACGGAAAGTCCTGCTCTTTCGTTTTTCATGAGAAACAGACAATTTCTTAAAATAGTAGGATACAGTTCTATATTGCTTTTCAACAAAAGCTTGAACAGGAGAAATAAATTAATATAAAAATAAATTTCATGCAAAAAATTAAGCTACACTGTATTTATTGAAGCGAACGAGTAAGTGTCTAATACTCCCTTTCGTGAGTATTACTGCCAGGTTGTAACTTGGCAGCAGCCGTATGGACACGGCCTCCACTACCTTACCTTAGGAGATTTTTTTTTTTTTACTATGAAAAAAAAAGGAGAATGTATATAATAGAGAATATAAGTATACTAAGTATAAACCTAAGTGGTCTTAGTTTTGTTGTCCGGTTTAGATAAGATAAGAATATTAAGTATTGTAGATGATTGAGTTAAATTAAGTCCATCTGAGTGCTAAGTGATGCCACACTATGACACTAACACTAGTTTGGTTAGCAGTTACTTGCTTTTTTTTTTTATTTTTACTTTTAGATATTCTCTTAATTTGTGCTTGTGTTCTACCTTTCTTCTACCTTTAACATAATATACCTAGTGATTTATGAGTCTAGGACGTCGCTGAAAATCAGCGCTGTTGGGTGCCCTGCATCTATCAGCACAGGCTGAGCGACAGTCCTATTGCCAAGCTGTTCCATTTTAGATCTTAGTTAAAATTGTATATATCATTAATTTAGTCTGTATTAAGATATTATTATAAGTATGAAACACTGTTCTTGGCAATAAATGGTTATTCATTCATTCATTCATTCACCTTTTTTGTACCATGGTTAAGCTAAGTATTTACAAAAAAGGAGACGTTTAAAGTACCCACTAGTAGCTAACATATACAAAAGAAGGACTTTAAAGGTCACTGTACCAATGAATGGTACGTGAATTTACGTGAAACCTGATATTATGGTCACCCTATCCAAACATTGTGTGAGAGGTTATATTTTTTTAAATAACTCTCGTTACGATAGGTTTCTGTGGTGAAACGATATGTTAATCGAAGGAGCCTAAAATTTCAAAGAATATGGTACATAAATCATATCTCAGACTTATTTTGTTTACTAGATATCGGCATATGAAAAAGCGTTTCGATTGCGCGGCCAGCGTCCTTAGGTTTTTTAGTCATTTTGTTTGTCTGATGAGAAAACGAGTGTAAATTCAGACTTCATCGGCTTTGACAAATTCAGACCAAGCTCTGAACATCGGTCTTGACTAATTTAGATAAGCCTGATTACGAAAAAAACAACCTAAAGAAATCGGAACCGGAGGATTGCGCGGCCATGGCGTTCACGCGTCGATATCTTCGGAAGTAATGGTGATAGAACGAATTTTCTTTCTTCGACATTTGTTGACAAATTCAAACATGCATTGACAAAAAAACCAGGCCTGTAGACCCTGTAGATGCCGAGATCTGACATGGCCGCGCAGTGCTCCGCGGGAGGTCGCGCGGCCATGTTCAAACCTCAATAACTTCTTTAATACTGCTTTGACAAATTTTTGGTTTTCATTCAGTTTTGACAAATTTCGACAGAATCCTGACATAAGCACTTTTTGAAAACAGAACATGGCCGCGCAATCGAAACGGTAACAATTAATTTTGCTATGGTACAGTAGTTTTATGTAATGAAGAATTAAATTTATGGCAATAAACTATTGTAATTGAGAAAATCCAAATTAATTAAATTAAAAATTTGTAAAATAGTCCCGGAAATGTGCACGAAAAAAAAAGGCACATATACGTAGCATCCAATTTAAGTAAATTGTAAAATGCCGCATCCAAACGCCAAAAATCCCAGTTGGATCTTGTATCAGTGGAGTCACGCATAGTTTTATAGGATTGGGGTTGTCATCGGTCCGAACGGGAGCCCTGTTTGTGTGCGCCGGCTCCTGAGGGATCTTTAGCTTGTGGGGTAGACAGAGTTATCTAAGGAAAAAATAGTTGAATAGGTAGGTGTTTGCGATCCCACGAAGCCACTGTGCTCTGGCCCGTTACCACAATGATAGATTAGTTTCACCTCAATAGCACGTCCTTGTATTTAATTCAATATCAATCCATTACATCCCACCGAGGGGCACGGGTCTCTTCCCTGAGGAAGGTATAGGCCATACTCCACCACGGGGGCCAAGTCCGGATTGGTGGAGGGGCATTTTAATAGGTACACCACCAAACAATATTTTTTTTAAAACATTGTTTTTAGAAACAGTATGTTTAACACAATACCAAGAAGTTATTCGGCAAAACTTTGAATCGGCGTGTTAAGTGCGATCCGTTTCTTCGGCAAAAATTCTGTCTGTGTAGCCTGAGACTCAGACTAACCTACATATTTAACAAAATGGATATATCGCTCGTAGCCCGGGCTGCCTGAGTGATCTTAAGCGATCACTAAGGTTAAACAACATACGGCGCGTTCAGTCCATGAATGGGTCACCGTCTATGACTAACGCTAGTGGCATTTTCCCGAGCGGTTCCGTGCCTCGCAAGGCACGTTAAGCAGTTGGTGCCGGCTGCCGTCGATGGCAGTCGTTAAGCCCAATTAGAGCCAGCCACTAGTCTTACAAGCTTCCACCAATCCGGACTTGGCCTCCGTGGTGCAGTATGCCTATACCTTCCTCAGGGAAGAGACCCCTGCCCCTCAGTGGGGACATGATGGGTTGATAATGATCTGGCTGCATGAAAAGCATGAAATGCATGCATGAAAGATATTCCTACCAACTTATGTATTAGATTTAAGGTGATTTGAGAAAAGATGGTCAGAGTGGAGTTTTTTTTTCGCTGCCTTTTTCCGCGCTACATTCGGATAGTACCTTCATTGACTTACAACAAAAAACACAAAAAGGTGCCTAGTACAGTTGGCGGTGTTATTGCTAAAAGCAATTTCTTCCAGACAACCAGGCGATGGAAAGTCGCTGAGGGAAATAAGAAATAAGTAGCCGGTGCAAATTTTAATATTTATTTATTTATACTAAATAACTTCATCATCAACCCAAACATTTACAAAAGGAGAATGGCAGGCTTCAGTGGAAGTCTAGTACACCTACAAAAAGTCGTATTGAAACATGAAATATTTACATTTAATAAATCATTTAATATTTAAGAATTTGTTGCATTATTTTTCTTTTTTTTATAAAGTTGGGAGTCATGAGTTAAGCTTGTATTTTTAAGAAGTTTGGAGGTTATGTTACAACCCCGTTTGCTTGACTGTTAGAGATAATACCTACACAAATAATTGAAACAAAATCATTCTATTATACACGCATACGTACATACCTATGTACATACATATATGTATAAATAAACAGTCAGATAAAAAACTCAAGAAACATAATTTGAACCAAATACATACTACTTACTGCTCAACTAGCAACAGCAGTTTTCTACGTGTAAAGCCACTTTCTCATGTTCTAGGATACTTTAGAACTCTCACCGTAGTCATAGTCTACTAGTACTACATAATACACTACATACTTGTATAATTCGAATAACAAAAACAACTTTTTCATTAAGTGGTGTTTATTGAGACAGATCTTATCTACATGCAGTACAGAAACGTATGGATAGCGGCGCCTTTTCATTCAACTACATATATATATATCTATATTAATAATTTCGTTCGGGTCTACGGTAGACTCGAACGATATGCACACCAAATGAAAGAGCGTAAAAAAATAGTTGATCTGAGTCGACAACACATATAGGCGGAAAATTCGCATTATCGAGCAGCATCAATATAAAAATTATTAAATTCAACAATGGCGTTGCTAAGTAAACATGTCAATGTCCTCATTGTTGTGTTAGTGTCACAAGTTTTCATTGTGAACTGTTATGGCCGGTTTACATTATTTTAGTGTTTAGGAGAGTGCTATAATACAATTAGAGAGGCAAGTGCATTAGCACATTACTAGACGTTCGAGTGAACGTTTATATTTCTTCCAGTAGAGTGTCACTTCGTCGACGTCGCGAAATATGCGCTATCCTACTCAAAATGCTATGAGTTTTTTTTTTCTTTATTAATTTAAAAGGTTTTGGTACACTAGTGACCATGTCACCCTCGTTTTTGCTATTCTAAACTTATTGACTATTGCTTGACGCTAGTCTAGCTCGCAACCCAAAATTAACCATCTTGTACAACATTCTAGCCTCTTCCGAACACGGAAAAGCTAGAATGATGTTACAACCACCAACCACATTAAATATTTCATACATCTGGTAAATTTGTTGTCTTACACTACTGTTCCGGATGCATTCAACTAAGATGTGATGGACATCTTCAATCACACCACACTCTGTGCAATTTTGCGATTCTGATTTTCTCATTAGGAACGCGAATTTATTTAGGGGTAAGTGCCCAGACCGTAATCGAAACGCTGTAATAATATCACGTCTGACCAAGTCTGTGGTATCAAACCAAGGAGAACGTGTTGGGTGTGATTGAATAGTCCTGTACCAAATGCCCAAAGTAAGCGACCGAAGATCGAAGTACTCCTTCCACAATGTGTGACAATTCGTTTTAACATAAGGTAATAAATCTGTATAAAAAGGCAAGGAGGGTGTAGGATCGCCATCTGATATTGCCATATTAGCCAATCGGTCTGCTTCATCATTTCCGTTAATACCAACATGTGACGGGATCCATTGCAGCTTGATGACTCTTTTACATTTAAAAAAATTTAGGACCACCTGTAAGATCGAGTAGGCTATCGGTGAACCTCTAGCACCAGAGGTACATCGAGCCACATGCTAAAGCGCACTTTTTGAGTCTGTAAGGATGACACACTTAGTAGCGTTTACACTACAACAGTACGATATTGCCTCAGCCAATGCCACCAGTTCAGCAAACATTATTGATATGTCTGCACAAATCCTGAATTTGGCAGAAATTTTTGCCTCAATATCATAAAAGGCCGCTCCTATTCCCCCCCTATCTTTAGAGCCATCAGTAAAAACCTTATAAAATCCAGAATATGTATCAACTAGGTATCGACTAACAATTTCATACAATTCGGTAGGTTTGTAATTGGTCTTCGCTCGATCAATCCCCGCAATTGAACAATACACTACATTTGACAAATCAATTCTGCTTACCCAAGTTTCCAATTTGAACATTTCCAGTACATTACTCTGTTGCACAGGCTTGTCTTTAAGAGAATTGTGCACCAGCACTAATATAGGTATTTTCTTATTATTCCAGTAACGGTTGCTTTGACATGAATAAGACAGTTCGTTCAAAATTTCAATGCACAAGTTATTTTGAAAGGACCTTGACTTTAACCAAAATTTGCTAGCTAGGTAGCGTCGTCGCAAACTCAATGGAGGCAGTGACAGCTCACTATCCATAACGTGAATCGGAGTAGATCGTATAAAACTCCCTATAACTCTCATCACACAGTTTTGAATTTTATCTAATTTGTATAGATGATTTTTTGCTGCACAATCATAAAGAAAAGATCCATAATCTAACCGACTGCGTATAATAGCAATGTATAGCCTTCTTAGATGTTTGGGGTGTAAACCCCACCTTGAACCGGCCAGCACCTTAAAAATATTAATAAAACTAGATGTTCTTTCGTATAACTCGTTGATATGTTTCCTCCACTTCAATGATCGATCAAGCCACATACCTAGATATTTTACTGTTTCTATTTGAGCAAGGCCTTGTCCATCTATTTGATTTGAATCTCAACATTTTGTCGTCTATAGCCTCTGCTAAATAAACAAATGCAAGTTTTTCTGGAAGATAATTCTAAGCCTAATTCATAGATCAGATTGCATAAGGTTATCAAGGCTTGTTGAATAGTAGCTGTTACGTCTGGAATCCTTTTATCTATACTATACATCACAAAATCATCAGCATACTGCGAGATGCGGATACTAGGTATTAAATGGCAAATATTGTATGTTGCTACATTGAAAAGGATTGGAGATAAAGGATCGCCTTGAGCCAAACCTCTTCCCGTGCATCTTGAGATTATATTTTTATCAGCTGTATGTATAGTTAGTACCCTATTATTAAGAAACTCAAACAAGTATTGGCATATTATTTTACTTACTTCAGGTTTGTCTAGAGTTTGTACCAGATTTACTACGTCAACGTTGTTGTAAGCGCTATCAATATCAATAAAAGAAGCTAATGTGACCTCGTTATTGGCAAAGCCTAGCTGGATATTAGATACCAATAGAGAAAGACTATCCAAGCATGATCTGGCTTTTCTAAAACCTACTGTATTCTCAGAGAATATGTCTTTTCTTTCTAGATGCCACTCGAGTTTATTCTTGATTATTGAATGTAACACTTTACATGGGCATGACATGAGCGCGATGGGTCTTACAGCCGAATTTGAATTGAAGTTGGTATAAGGTTTTGGAATAGCCACTAATTTCACGGATCTCCATTGGTAGGGGACAAATCCGAGTGACATAAATCTATTATATAACTGAATTAAAATTGATTTACCAATCATAGGCATGTTCTTCAGCATGGAAAATGAGATACCGTCATCTCCCGGAGCTGTATCTTTAGCTTTAATACAATGCTCAAGCTCTGTTAATGAAATGTCTGTATCCAGGCTGACATTACTTGATGTGAACACTGGACAATCAGGTGGTACGTAATCGGGGCACAAATTATGCATTAGTGATTCCCCTACTTTAAAATCTATTTGGACTTTTCGCTGACTGTAACCTTTCATCCATCTGATGCGCCTCCACATTTCACTTGCAGCTATACTGCCATCAATGCTGTCACAAAATTCGTGCCAGGCTTTGTTTTTTGCCTTACGAATCATGCGTTGAGCGGCAGAAACTTTTAGTTGTAGCTTCTCTAAATTTTGTGGTGTAGGGTTCCCTCTGAATATCGCCAGGGCCCGTCTGCGTTCTGCTATGGCCTGAGATATATTAGCATTCCAATAAGGTTTAGGTCGAAACTGTTGAATTCGAATAGGACTATTACAAAATTTGATTTTAGGTATATATTTATCAGCTGCATCATTTATAATATCTATATATCTATTGTAATCTAACTGAGGGTTCTCACTTAATGTAAAGTTGTTGTTAAAAGCGTATTCTAGGTGTGAGTTATATTTCTCCCAGTCAGCTTTTTTATAATTTCTCCTGAATGAATGATCTAATAACCTACTGCTGTTACCATCTGTACCAAACAATACCACGAGATGATCACTCCCTAAAGATTCGTTAGAAACTCTCCAGTTAAATCTCAGTGCGATATCAGCTGAAACGAATGTTACATCTGGAGCGCTTCTTTGAACTCTACCATTTACAAGTTTAACACGTGTAGGAGATCCGTCATTCAGAGACACAAAATTATTATCTATTAGACAGTCAAAGAGGTGAGACCCTCTAGAATCAGTTCTATTTGACCAATTAGAGTGGTGACCATTGAAGTCTCCAGCGATAATAGTACTATTTGGACACAAAGAGAATATGCAATCCCAATCGTTTTGCGTTGTGTGGACAGAGGATGGGCAATAAATAGAAATTACGTTTTATAAAGAATCCCAATTAAATAATTTTATGTGTACTATCTGAATATCTGGGTTCAATATATTATGAGTTAATTGTTGAGCTTTAATTGAATTATAAACTATTATTGCCACACCGCCATACGAATCAAACCTATCTTGGCGAAAGATACTGTATCCACTTATTCTGAAGGTGCTGTCCGGTTCAAGCCATGTTTCAGATAATATACATATATGGACTTTTTGTTGATATAACAACAGTTCTAACTCTGTTTGTTTTGGGCGCAAACTTTGGGCATTCCACTGGATTATATTGAATCTGTTATCTGTAGTTTTATTAGCCATTACTACTGAATAATGACTTTAGCCATGGTACATCCGATATATAGTCCACCGCAGCACACAATATGTATTCTAACACCAATTTCGCGCATATTTTTATTTTATCCTCTAGACTACCACTTTGTAAGAAAACCCGATCTTTCAGTTTTGATAATAAATCTGTAAAACTCTCTCCTTTGCGACGACTGTTTTTATCTGACTTCCTTATCTCTTCCTCTGAATTATCTTCTGACGATGACTTCACGTCGAAATCCTCCAAATGCGAATCGTGCGTTTTCGGTATTCTTTTTTTCTTTCTCTTTTTTCTTTTCTCATTTTGAGTATTAAGTATCTCTCCGCTTTCACATGATGTTTTATTTTCGGGAGTATATAGAGTGTGGGCGTAAGTGGTTCGCGCAATATTTGGGTGAGCCGTAGGAAAGAGTGTTTGTTCAGTTGCATTATTAGCGCGGACTAGAGGCGGAAATTCATGCCGAATATCATCCAAATTTACCGCTGGAGATGTCGGTGGGACATAAACAGTGAGAGCTTTCTTGTAAGAGCAATTAAATTCAGCCATGATTTCTCGTAGTCGTTTTTCTTTGACGAATAATGGGCAAGTACGTGCCAATGCCATATGATTACCTGAACAATTAGGGCACTTGAATCTAGTGGGTTCGCAGTTAGGGTGGTTTTTTCCACATTTAGGACACCTTATTCTTGATGGACATACTTTATTAATGTGACCAAACTTCCAACAGTTCGAGCATTGGGTCACAGGGAAGACAAAAGGTACTACCTTTAACCTCGTACCATAAGTCAAGATATACAGTGTGTCCCTGGATAAAGTGCAATCCAGAAAGGGGATGAAACTAGACCATGAATCATAGACTAGAAAAATATAAAAAAAAATTATAAAAAATTATTGTAGGATTTATGGGTATTTTAAGATTTTCATGTTTCATTAAGGACTCTATGTACAAAAGTATTGATTTCTTCCAAAATAATGGGTCTATTTCTTTGAAATAAAAAAAAACAGTATGCCTAATACCTGGCGATGACCATGAAATAATAAATAGTCCGCAAAAAAGTAACTATCTTGGGTAAAAAAATGTATTTTTATGAAAAAAATGATTTTTTTAGACGTTTATTTTAAAAAACTTCAAATTACTAAAAAATGTGCCCTATAACTATGTAATTTTATAGCTTACTTTTATTCTTTACCATTTTAGCTTCCTAATAAAAAAAAAACAATGTTCTAACTAAAAAAACACGCTATCTACGAACTTTTAAAGTGGAGCCTAATCGTGTTACCGTGCAGGGAGAGACCGTTTTTTCCATTGTTTCCGTCCTACTCTGTGCCCTTCGGCAGTCGCAGTCCTTTTGTTCTACACTCAGGTAGAGGGAAGGCGAGGGGAGGGGAGGCAGGGGGTTCGAAACAGGACTTACACAGTCGCTCCGATATTCTCGCCGCTGCTACTACTGTTCTCGTTCTCGCATTGTGTTCTCGTTGATTTGTTATTAAGTTTTTGTTACATTGTTGACTGTTACGTTTTCTACTGTTCGTTACGTTTGGACATTGGACTTGGTTTGGCACGAGATCGCCGTGAGCAACCAGCTGTCGTTATTGACAATGCGATAGAAGACACGCATAAGACGAGCATAAGACGATTAGCGTTGCGTCATGGCATATCGAAGACGTCTGTCTGGCGAATTTTGAAAAAGGAGGGATTGCATCCTTTCCATTACCAACGAGTACAACATTTACACGAAAATGTAGATAATCGTCCAAGATGCGTAATGTCGACGTGAATTCTAAGAAAAATTAGAGCTGACCCAAATTTTCCCAAACGCATTTTTTGGATGGACGAAGCGACATTTACCCGAGACGGCATTACAAACTGCAGAAATTTGCACCAGTGGTCTCACGAAAATCCACGATTGAAGCGGGCATCTACTTTTCAAGTAAAATTTTCAATAAACGTATGGGCAGTCTTAATCGACGACATTTTAATTGGTCCAGTCATTTTACCCAGAACCCTAAATGCTGAACGTTTTTTAGACTTACTACAAAATTTACCCATGTTGATGGAAGATGTTCCCCTGGCTACGAGACGGCGTGGGCGTATGTATCTCCAAATGGATGGATGTCCTGCACATTATGGGCGGGAGGTGCGGCGATTTTTGAACGAAAATTACCCGAACCGGTGGATTGGCCGAGGAGGGCCAGTAGGCTGGCCAGCGCGTTCACCTGATCTGACACCCCTAGATTATTTTTTCGGATTCGAATAGGATTCGAACCCGGGACCTCTCGAGTGGTAGTCAGATGCGCTAACCACTACGCCACAGAGGTCGTTAAAGGTTGAGCCCCCAAAATGGGCCCGATTCAGCTTAATGTTGCAACAGAGTGTAAAGTAAAGCACTCTCCTAAACACTAAGATAATCTAAACCGGCCCTTTGATCTAATTTGTTAACTTTATGGTGTGTGGAATACCGTGGCATCCAAAAAGGTTATTATAATCTGTGCCAACTGAGAAGGTGTAGTAAGTAATCTGTGGTGTTTTTCATTGGCGGGAGCTCAGAAGAAGGTCCTTCTTCTGAGGGCGGGAGGGAAGACAATAATTTGACAATGAGTTTTGGAAGGGTCTGAAAAATAATTGAAAAAGGAAATCAAAGTCATAAATTGATCTTTATTGTTTTGCTTAGTTAGGTACCAATAAACTTATTGAAATGAAAAAGCCACTAGATAAGAAAAATACCAAAAATTAAAATGATGAAGATAAACATGTGGTCAATACAAAACTAAAATCTGTAAAGCCAAAGAGAGGGAGCTGTTTTTAGTTGATTAGCCAAGTGGATTCTACGTCTCATACGTCATTAGATTCACTAGCTGTTAACTAAATTCAATGCTGTTAAGTTTATGAAGGAAGCTCATTTAGTAATTTGTGATGAGGTACCCATGACAAAGTTATGATAAGTATCCGATTTTCGCCTTGCATTCCTTCGTGAGTAGCCAGAACATGTCCAAAAGAGCAAGATTGGCTATCCGTAATAGTGTGCTGGTTCCAATACTGATGTAAGCATGGCAGCGAGATTTGGGTATGGCAGAAGAATCACGAAAGTAGGATTAGTGCAGTACAAATGAGATCCTTAAGAAATATGTGTGGTGTTACTTTGAATGACAGAATACGCAATAGTGATCAGAGACCGAGGATGTAGAGAAAGAGGATGTAGTGAGTGACTAGAATTGAAAAAAGGAATGTTGCGCTGGTTTGGAGATGTGGAGAGGATGAACGAAGAAAGACTGACAAAGCAAATATATCGGGCGAATGTGAGTGGAAGGGCCGGTAAGGGACGCCCCAGTTGGACATACTTCGACCAAATAGGGGATGTATTAGCAAAGGGCAAGATTAAAAGTACCCGAAACCGATGTGGGTACATGCAACGACTAATGGATGTCGATGAAGCGAAAGTGATTTGTCAGGATAGTGGCAGGTGACAGTCCGTGGTCTCTGCCTACCCCTCTGGGATACAGGTGTGAGCTTATGTATCTGAATGTATTAAGAGATTTATATCTACTGGTGGTTGATAAATACAGAGGCGTCACCATATAAAAAAAACATAGTGGAATATTATTTTGCGTCTACATTTTACCCGAGCGAAGCCGGGTTTTCGTCTAGTACATATATATATATATATATATATATATATATATATATATGAATCCCGGCCGTATTCGGCCACAGCGACTGGGAACTGACTATTTAGAGTGTCGCGCATGTGCTCTCAAGTGGCTGATATAGCCAATTTTGGCGGAGAATTTTTGTCCACATTTGCTGCACGTTAGCGCCTATTGTAGTGTATGGCCGCAGGTGGTCGGGCCTTGAGCTCGTCTCGCTTAGCATCGAGCTCTAATCTGCGTTTCTCTTCAAAAAGATTTATCTTAGAGCTCACGACATGCCTCCACACCGCCCGATCGGCTGCCCATGTCACCCACTGTGCCGGATCCAGGTCACACCGTTTCATGTGACGCTTAAGCTCATCTTTATACCGCAAGAGTTGACCGCCTTGCATCCGCTTCCCAACCTGCAGCTCCGAGTAGAAAATGCGCTCTTTCAACTATTAATTCAACTACACTCTTAAAATAACGTCATCCAAGAAGTTAGCTGGTTGCGTCACTCTCTCATGGAGAGCATAGCCCAGGTACCAGATGATACTCATCACATGGGAGCAACACCCCACAGTTCTCAGCTCTAAAATGCAGTTGCAACAATAACTTATTATTGCTTCTCTGCCACGATTACCTCTTTCAGTACAATAAAAACAACGACGACGAGACTTCAATCCAATTAAATTATTTTTAATGGCACCCTTAGGATTCTGCTAATGTCAAGTTAGTTGTTGTGGAGATGGCAAGTATCTTATTTTTTTTTATTTTTGCACGAAGCAGTCCCACAGAACACCTAAAAGATTGTTTCCACGGTAAGATCCTTAACTATATAAAAATAAAAGCCAAAATCAATTAACTCATGGGACTTCTTTCGTGAAACGAACTCTACTGATTCTCACTTTTACATGACAGTTGTTTTTTTTTTTGCTTGCAAGAACAATCCATGGCGTTCCGTTTCTGTTTGTAAATTGCGTGTTATTTAATTATTTTCTTCCCGCTACTTTAAAAAAATATTTGAATAAGTGAAAAAAGAGCCACTTGCGAAATACTTTGGGAAAATATAACCCCAAAACATTATTTTAATAGGGCGTACAGACCCACGCTCATCAATACGCCACTGTACGTAAGTAGAAAAAGTAGATGTCATTAGGTACTTGGATACATTTATTGACCAAAATCTGAACATTAACAATCATATTATAGAACTGATAAGCACGCGACTAACAAAATTAATTTACATATTCAAAACCCTGAGACATGCTTTGGATCCAACACTCACGAAGGGTTCCGTACCATTATCTACGGGTTGTCCCAAAATGATACGTCACAGTGACACCGGAGGTAGAACTGCCCAAAAGGCATCGAACCAACCTAACATGATTTCAGTAAAAGTTGCACGTTTTTTGAGATATGGCCAATTTAAACTTGTTCTAAATTTACACATTTTTTAACAAGTTTGGTGCTAGCATTAAGTTAGATAGCCCTCGGGTTTGGTTTTTTTATTTGTACTCGGTCACGAACTTACTAACTTAGCGTAAGTGCTAGCATAGCACTAAAGTTGTTAAAAAAGTGAAAATTTAGAATAAGTTTAAATTGGCCATATCTCGAAAACCGTGCCACTTTTACGGAGGTCATGTTAGGTTGGTTCGACGCCTTTTGGGCAGGTCCCCCCTGGAATATTTGTTTTTTTTTTTATTTCATTATTTATTTTTAAAGTCAATATGTATATAACTAAATATTCTGTGAATATTTCAAGCGTCTACCTGTTGCCGTTATCAATATTGAGCAAAAACGAGCAAAAAAAATCACGTTCGTTATATCGGAGGCCCCTTAAATATTTGTTTTATTCTTTTTCTTAGTATGTATACTAGTCAAAACAAACTAAGGGCCACTGACTCATTTCAACTATCGGGTCGTTTTTACAACTTGAAGGTATTCTTAAGTGGCTAATTCTTTTGTGTGGTTGTTACCCTAAGTGTTAACAAACATATCGAGAGTATTACAACTGCATAATTTGTGAAATGGGTAAACTTTGTCATTTTTTTTGTAACCACTTAAATTAACCCACATTTGAAGCTGCATTTTAATGTCATTCAAAGTGTGGATTTCTTTGTGTACACATTAACTTTTGCAAAATTAGTGCCTAAATAAACATTGGCTTACACAATGCCGAGAATTCGAAGACATATGGACCTGCAAACCACAACTAGAGCAATAATTTGATCCAAGAGGGCCATTTACAGCGTTCTGCGGCTTTGCAGCTAGGATATTCTCGTCGAGCCATCCAGAATGCTTGGAACCGTTTTCAAGAAACTGGGAGTGTATCCAGAAGACGGGGATCTGGTAGAAATCGAGAAAGTAGCTCACAGGAAGACCGTTACAGCGATTTGTTACTGCACGCTCCCTACAAAACCGCTTGCGCCAGACCACTGGAACCCGTGTTAGTGACCAAACTATCAGTAATCGGTTGCATGAAGACCAGCAGTTTTCTAGAAGATGTGTAGTGCGGATTCCATTAACAAGTGCGCATCGTGCAAACCGATTATCATTTGCAAGGCAGCACTAGGACTGGAACATAATTATTCGACTCGATCAGCGACTAAAAAATCAATATTTCGCATAAAACATTAACAAATGTTATTTTTCCAATAAAATGTTCCATAATTAGAATTTTTTAATTACCGATTGATCATTCCCTTAAAATAAATCGATCTTTTTCTAAAGCCTGTTCATCAA
Source organism: Yponomeuta plumbellus (assembly GCA_947310845.1). Classification (NCBI taxonomy): domain Eukaryota; kingdom Metazoa; phylum Arthropoda; class Insecta; order Lepidoptera; family Yponomeutidae; genus Yponomeuta; species Yponomeuta plumbellus. Next base: position 20,603,776 of record OX371194.1, on the reverse strand, counting down.
CTTCGTATCGTTAAAGGGACCGTTATTATTTTCGTTATTTTTGGTACGTCACTAGTTCACTACAAAAAAATACGGTTGACATAACCTTGTGACAGCGTAGTAAGGATTTTACGCACGAACATTAAATATTGATTTCTTCTTATTTCACATTTAAATAACTGTGCAAAATATAACAGTGATTGTAAGTTTACACAATGATATAGTTTCAATGACAATTATTTGCTAGTAGGATAAATAGGACATAAAATATTTTAATCGAAAATTTAACGCCACTTCAAGGTTACGTCGTCCGTTCTAACATGACCTGTCAGGATCGTAAACTCCCAGCGGCCGGACAGTAGGTAGGACTAAAGAAAAAGTATTTGTTGGCAGTGTATATTTAGCAAAAATCCGTATTAACAGACAAAACTTATTCATAATACCAAAAGAATTAAACACATAATGTACCTACATACATTTAATAAAATTTTCCATTTTTGCAATATAGTATAAAGTAAAATATTTTTAAACATTACACTGCATTAGGTAATTATTTTTATTACAGATACTAGTACGTAAAATCAAAATTGGATTAATATCTGAATCACTTTTTTGTAATAAAAATAATTAATACTAGACCCAAACTGAAGCTTTTTTCCACAAATAGTAAAAAAACAATACACATCAGAAGTAGTCATTTTGATTTAGCACCATTGATTCAACCTACTGCAATTGCTCCAAGATTATGATATCATCTACAAAAAGTTCAATTCAATTCAATTCTGTTTTATGGACTCAATGCACTGATTGTCCAGTACAACTTCGCCAATATCCTGTGTTAGACAAGAATATAGCCAATGACAAGCGAACAAGGCTCGGTCAGAATTTTGAGTAAATCAGAACTGTTCTTTTTTTTTTTTATTTCATCTATAGTTTGATATTGTTGTCTGAAAGGAATTTAGCCAAAATGTAAACAAGAGGGGAATTTGCCTGGGAGAGGATAAGTTTAAGATTAGTAGGTCGGATAATGTTATCAGGCAGGACATCCATAAGAGAAAACAGTACAAAAAGTTTCTAGAAGATGTTACAAACATAAACAAATCTAAGATTTTACTTCTAAATGAGGTAGCACCAACAAGACCGTATTGTTTGTCTACTTTCATGTAGGCAATGAGACACAGTTGCCAGCTGACAAATATGAGTTGCCATAGCAAGTAAGTTCCAACTGCCAATATCAGAAGGCTGTCAATAACGCCAAATACATAGACCGTATTTAGGAACAATCATTAGAACATTGCCTCACTTGCATTTCCAGAATTTATCAATGTCCGATTTTGATTTGTGAAAGTGTAGTACCACTTAATAACAATGAATGATGTCATGAGAATATCTCAGCGGCTGAGGTAACATTAACTCAACACTTGACATTGGCAATCTGCGGTCGGCAAACATGCTGGTGAAGCCCATTCTATCTCCCTGAGAGATGGCTTGTACTACAGTGCAACATATTATTATACTGAATTATTATTCATATTGTAAATCACTTCTGGGCGTTGTACAGACTTGTTCCCAATATGGTAACCAATGTAAAATCTGTTTGTGTAATGTTTTTCTATTGACATTAACCCTCAACTGTAGTTAAAATTAAATGGTATGTTAGGCCAGTAGTTTGGCTTGTACTTATCACAATTCGACATAAACTCAGCTTGATGAGACATTTCCAGTGCTGATATCTTCTGCCAATGAACTCCATATAACTTCTTCAAGCGTTCTGTTTTATCTTCAGGTGTCTGTACAGGCGGTGCTTCCATTCTCCGAATTCGATCTTCTTCTGTTTCAGAATTCTGTTCTGCTTTCAGTCTTTCCCGTTCGAGCCTTGCCTCCTCCTTGTACTTGGCATTTGCGGCCAGAAATTGGATATAGTCCTCACTCACTTCTAGATCTGGCTCTTCCTCACCTGGTGGGCAGTGTTCATCGTCAGAGTGGTCAATTTCAAGGTGGAATTCCGAGGTAGATTCTGAAGTGGTCACATCCGAGCTTGAACTAGTACACATGTGATTTTTACGTATCATACCGTGCAGCACGCGATTTTCGAACTCTAAAGCTTTGGCTTTTGCTTTCCAGTATGCAATTTGGTGTTTGTATTGCCATGTCTCGGCGATAGAATTCATGCTGGAGTTACCTGGGTAGTTTCTCTTCAAGTTTTGATGTTTGCTGACACCGTGGAACTGTTGGTTTTGGTTTTTCGACTTGTTCTTTTTCCGTTTGTGTTTTTTTCGTTTACTAGGCACAACTACAGCAGCGGGTTGTTTGAAAATTGGCAAATTGCTATGGGTAGGCGAAATTCTACCTTCCGCTTCCATCACAAAAATTGTAAACAATACCACTATTAGTAGTGTGAATACAAACGTCACATGCGTCAATCAGTGTCGCCATCTAGGGGTGCCGCCAGCAAAGGTAGTATGAGGACGCGAGTCGCGCGCGACAACGTCAAAAGTCGCGACTTTCCAGTACATTAACTGTCAAATTCTGACGTTTAAGCGCCACAAAACGCGTGACTCGCGTCCTCATACTACCTTTGAAGAACCATTAAACCTTTTACAAAAAAAAAAAAACAATTAGTGTGGTAACAGTTTAAACTTTTTTTACACCTGTTTTTTATATTTCTTTACATTATGTTTGTTTGTCTAGATTTCATTTCACATTCATTCTAACTTCACCTTGGACGGAACTTTTACTTGCTTATCACATTTTATTCTGTTTCCTTTTATTTAATAAACATTTCTGTTGGTTGGTAATTTAAAATTGAAAAAATTTTGAAAAATCGGTTAAAAACCGGTATTTAAAAAAATATTTGATTTCTTTCGTTAGATAAATTTTTAGAGTGCGGTTTTTTAGGTTTCGTGCCTAACAAGAAAAAAATGGTACCTTAAAGGATCACTTTGTTGTCCGTCCGTCCGTCCGTCTGTCCGTCCGTCAGCAATCAGTTGCGTTATTGAAAAGAACAATAATAATATTAATTAAAAACCATTGTGGTGAACACAAAACTTCTTAAGTTTAAGGTACAATATAATATCTACTACAGTTATGGATAGGCATAACTTTTCTCCATCTTCCTGTATGCCTCAGAAACCTCGGAGACCATTAAGGCAAAAATCCAGGGCAGGATTTTGAGATGTAGTGCTTGTGTTACATGATTCTCTGGAATTTAAAATTAAGTCCACCGCATTGCCACTGTAATATTTATTTAAGTGCAATAAATGTATTAATAATAATAATAAAATTAAATTCAAATGTTTTTATTCAAAATTCAAAAATTATCACTTCATGAATATCAGAGTTGTTAGTTTTACAATTAATTTACGTGGAGAAAAAAACTTACAAAGAAAATCCACAATTATTTTTTTCAAAACAGTTTTAGTTTAATTAACAAACTTTCAAACTTAAAAATATTACTCGTGGATGTGTTGAACACTAGACACAATTATCAACAGTAATTGAAATTCAAATAAAAAATCTCCTCTAAATACCTACATTTAATATTAATCTTCTTTTTAACACCAGACATCCTTGTCTTCCAAATAATCGTTGACTTTATAATAAGCTTTTTTTGCACAGAGTGTGCTTGAGACATTTCTTAAGCCGCGTCGGAGGTAACTCTAATATAATAATATCTTGGGGAATCTTGTTGTGGAACCTTATACAGTGCCCCATAAAAGAAGTATTAACTTTTGCAAGTCTAAGCCGTGGAAATAACAATTTATGTTTATTTCTACTATTAACCCTATGACGGCTACTAAAATTTTCGAAGTCTTTGATATTTTATCGAACGTACATAATATTTTCATAATGTATTGGCTTGCAAACTGTTAAGATGTTGGATTCTTTGAAGAAATCTCTTAGCGAGTCTCTACTACCTAGCTTGTAAATAAATCGGATAGCTCTCTTCTGCAAGATGAAGATAGTCTCAATGTCTGCTGCCCGACCCCATAGTACAGCACGTCAATCTTCACATTTTAGTTGCAAAGTCACCCGTAACGCAACGCAGTAGAGTGCATGGGTGTATACCATGATGTGCTGTCGACTGTACTAGACCGTAGGACATAATACTATGGAAGTAACTAAAATAAACAAGCCTGGCAGTTATAACGTCAATAAGTTTCCGAATTATTTTCACTGTATATGCTGCGGAGCTAAGTCTATATGCCAATTTTACAATATGTGAACCCCATTGACTGCTATGAGAACCAACACCTCTTTACTTAAGGAGTTCAAGATCCGAACTCGCCTATCGAATACATTACATGCCAGCAACGTACTTTGTCTTTCTTTGGGCACATCGCACTCTGCGATGACCCAATAGCATTGAGTTTGGTATAATGGCTGGCAAAGTGACCAAATCACCAAGGAAACAAAACTTAAGTTTCACCAAGTGGTCCGAGCAGCGAACAACAGATCCAGATGGAAAGCATACCCATTCTCGTCATAGCGGCCACGATTTTCAGCATTGAGGGACCAACGGACTGGATTAGCCAATACATATTTGAGAACCTCTACTAATTATTATTATTATCTCAATTTTTACTTGGTATGTACAAGTTGTTTGATTGTGTATTTTGTCCTGTTTTTACACCAATGTGTTTCCTTAAAAACCAGCTTTTTTTATCGTTGGCAACACTGACTTAATGTCAAAAAACAAAATCTCTCTGCGGTGAAGTCTGTGGTGGTGGACAGATTCACAGAGTACTTTACTAGACATTAGAGATGTGATGTGCACATAAATACATAATTTTTTTTCGATAAATCGATATTTTAGCAAAAAGATCGCTTGTTTGAAAAAAACAATCAATTTAAAAAGAGATGGATTGAATCAGAGTTTTTAAGTATTAAAATACTACGTAGAGTCCTTGAGTAACCGACGTATAGTTTGCATACATGGGTTACTCAAGGACAGAAATCCCATGAATTCCTATAAAAAAAATCGTAGAACGTAACTTTTTGAAGTTTTGACCACAATGTTTATCTTTTTTACGTTTATACTTTAGTGTATAATCACTAGTAATTTACACATGGTATTATTTGTATGCATATAAATATAACTAACAATTTTCATTAACTTTTGGTACATAAAATGAAAAACCAGCAGCACTTTTAAAATAATTTAACTATAATAAATAAGGAGTAGTGAAGGTAGGTAAAGCAATTTCGGGGTTTTGTTTTTTTTTAATAATGTGCAAAAAAACACTGCTGCCGAGATTAAATGACTGCGCGGGATGTGAAAATTCTAACAAATTGTTTGTGTCGCCTGTAAAATATTGAAAAAACCCTGTAGTACAACTGAAAATCAATTTAAAAATCAATTTTTTATATTAAAAAAAAACGACTGAAAAAGTCGCCTATTATAGAATTGTTTTTTTAAACAATAACATTTAACATTTGTATTTACATACAGGCACATAATTACATTGCTTCTGGCCCCACACTAGGATACCCTGTGTCGTGGGAACCCGAAACAACGACGTCACAAACATGTAGACATCCAAGACCAGGGTTTTTTTTTGTCCCCAGCCGGGATTCCAACCCGGGACCTCTCGCATGGTAGTCAGATGCGTTAACCGCTGCGCCACAGAGGTTGTCGATGAATGTTTCACATCCCTACTAGACAGATTTTAATTCTCCGTATCGTCTGTGATTTTAATTAATGAATAAATAATATAAAAAGTTGTGTTGTTGTGCTCCTAATAATTGTTTAGAGTTTAATTAATGCTGCAACTACTAATTAAAAATGGATATTGAACAATGCTGCCTGACATGTTTAGGTACCAATCAAGATATGCGTCATTTCGAGTCGGTTGTTACCATTGGTGGAGAAAATATCCGATTAACCAATATATTGCACGATTTCTACAATTTCAAGGTACGTTTCTGGATGATTTCGTTAACTCTTTAAAGGCGAAATGTTCCACACAAAATCTGAAGACTACATAAGTCAGGAGGTAGGCAGAGACCATGGTGTATTTGATGCGATGCTTGCAATATATTAGAGGCGACGTCGAAGTAGAGGCGTGTAGTATAGATTTACGGTAGGTGTGAGCGTTCCAAAGACGCACCGTTTAAAAACGCCGTTTTACTGTCAAGAACGCACAAACCGTTTTTCAAATTCAGCAAAACCAGTGAAGTCCCTAAACTAGTCCAACTATAAGACGGAACGGTGCGCGCACGTTCGTCACGACAAACCATGGCACTGAGTAAAAGCAGTCTAGTCCCTAAACTAGTCTAACAACGACACGGAGAGCGGCGTGCATGTGTCGAACAAGACAAAAAATTGCATTCAGAAAAAGTCGTTTTAGTCTAATAATTAAATGAATAATAAATACAATAAAGACGGAAATTGCATCAAAGAAGACCAGTCACAGAGCGAGTTCTGAGAGCATCTCCTCATATTTAAGCTACTGTCAATATCTGGAGTGTAGGTCTTGTGCGCTGTCTCTTTTTAGCCTTCTCTGGTTGATTGAAGATTGATTGAAGACGTTTATTCAAATAAATATACAGTAAAATACAGAAGTTGGTTTCTGCCAAACTGCATAACAGTTTGTTGGCAGATGCTCTTGGTTTTACAATTTTAAGTACTCTTAAATGCTAGGTAGGTAAATACAAATAAGATATTTGAAGCGCCCTACACACCACCCTCAATCCAATTATAATAGTTTTTCATTAATTAGACAGTACATTTGGATTGCACTTCAAACAACTCTTGTACTTTTCTGCAACAATTCAGATCTGCTATTATTATGTACATATTTGTATGTGTGTTTGTATTATATATTACCATTAGATTGTATTAAAGAAATACAAGGCAAGTGAGAGCCGGTGTCCGGCACCGAACATTCCATACCATCATGTATTTTGTACAAATGAGTTTTTTTAGAGGTCTTCTGCTTAGACTTGATTTATTAGGCAATTTAGCTGGGTCATGCTGGCACCCTTTAGGTACAGACCATAAAAAGTACCAGTAACTCCTTGATTTTGGTTTTTTTAATATATTTCTCTGAAATTCTCTTATCCTCTGTAAAGAGGATACGTGGATCTTTCTATGATCTGTCAGGATACTGGCAAGTGGCAGTCTTTGGTCTCTGCCTACGCCTCTGAGATACAGGTGAGTTTATGTTACTATTTACAAGTAGCACCTACATAATATTTTGTTTAACAAAAGAGGTGGGTAACAAAAAATATGCTATAACTGTGTTATTTCAATAAATCTTATTTTACTTTACTTTAGTTCAAGAGACATTTTGTCACATAGAACTTGCTCGTCTGCCTTCTGGGTATATGATTTTATTGTAAATTAGCATCCCTAATATTTATAATACCTAAAATATATACACCATTGTGAGAACAGGTCTTTTTAACCTTTTCAGATTCCAGAGAGCCATAAATTCCCGGATAAACTTTGTATCACTTGTGTCCACCAGCTGACTGTAACTTACTCATTCAAGATTCTCATAGACACCAGTGCTAAAAAGTTATCGGAGACATTTTTATTAAAAGAAGAAAAAATCGAGCCTACAGAACCAACAGAATCTCATTTTGATGGGAATGATCACAATAATTTTGATTCTGACGATGATGTATCTGTTAAGAAGGAAACAACCTCGAGTCCAGAAAGAAAACCAGCTAAAACCAAAGCAAAGAAACATAATAACACAAGTGGTAAACGTTACCTAACTATGACTAATGTGAAAAAACCCAAGTGCTTATACTGTGTTGAATGCAAAGCCCCTTTTTATTCAGTAAAAGCTATACGACAACACTGCTCAGATAATCATCCTGTAAAGAATACCATTGGTAGAGGTTGTGAGTGCTGCTTTGAAAGGTTTGATAGTTTTCGAGCAGCACTCTTGCACAGGAAATTGCATAATAAACCATATGTTTGCGAAGACTGCTGGGAGGGTTTTGAGTCAAATGAAGAAGTCACTTTACACAACTGCAGCAAACCAGACAAATCCACAAAAGAAGGCTTAAAACAATGTGACCAATGCGGCAAATCATACAAGCCAGGTTATATACGTATTCACATGTTAACGCACAAAGAAGAACGTACTTACAGCTGCAAGCAATGCCCCAAAAAGTTCAAAGTCCTAGGTGGACTACACTCGCACATACAATGGGCCCACAAACGGATAAAGAGTCATAAGTGTGAATTTTGTAATACTATGTTCATATCGTCAAGTGCAAAATGTGCCCATATAAGGAAAATACATCTTAGAGAAAAAAAATATGGATGCAAATGTGGGAAAGGATTCTTTTCTAAGTCAGAGCTAGAACGCCATATGTTAACACATACAGGTGTTAAGAATTTCCACTGCCATCTATGCGAAAAGGCGTATCAAACAAGGCATGGTTTGAATGTTCATTTGCGATCTCACTCTCAAATGAATAATATGAATATAATAAATTTGTAACTTATCACACACATTATTTTCAAATTTATTGTAGTACCTACTAAAGATAAGTGAAAGTAGTTTGGGTAATTTTTGTAATGCTGTTTGGTGTTGTTCATAACGACCGCAGAGCATTGAGATAATGTGGTAAGGGCAGATAACCAAATAAAAGTGTTATGAAATGGAGTATCAAACTTAAAATATTCTCTTAGCTAAAATGACTAAAACTAGATTAACAATTGAGAGCAAAAAAAAAGATAGAAATTATTTCTTCACTTTCAATTTTTTACAGATTATTGTGAAGTCCATGATCTCTGAGCGGGGTAATAAACCTGTGTTACAAAGATCAGTGCCCTCTCCCATTTTAGATGATTCATGGTCGCTTCTTACCTACAGTCCACCTCCTGAGACCACCTGGGTGAACCGTGGGGGTTTTTTTTTACAACGGTTCACCTCTCCGATAAAACATTGAAACATTATATTTTTTATTGGTGACAGTCCATCGCAGAAGTTTGATGCTGGCCATAAATAATATTTATGGAATTTTTTTGACGTGTTTTTTTTTTACAAAATTTACATCAGCAAAATGATAACATGACCTCTTTGTGCTTGACTTTGAAGAGTTTCGACATCAAGGTGTACGGTGGAAAAAAAATATTTTCCCAAGAATAGGTGTTTCCTTGGGAAATACGTTGAAAAAAAAAAACCCTCACGGTTTACCCAGGTGGTCTCAGGAGGTAGACCGTGGGTAAGAAGGGTTCATGCGCTGTAACATAAATTTGAGATAAATTATAAAAGTAAAGAAATTTAATATAGCAGGTCAAGTATTAAGTACAGTTTTTTAAATGTTTTTTGTACCTATAATCAAGTAGTGTAAAGATTTATTTTATTGGATTTTGGAATACCATCGACTACAATAAGAAAGTGGAAGGTACAGCTTCAGTCCAGAAAGAGTAGGAATTAAAGAGTACGGTTTTGCTCAGACTTTTTGTCTGTTTGTTAATAGCTTGCGCTTACAAGCATTATATAAATTAAAAACTTGCGCTATTATCTACAGGGTGATATTTTCAACGGTACAATAAATCAACATACGTTATACTAAGTCCAAAATACAAATACCAACATTTTTTGTTACTACCCCGTTGGTACAAAAAAACAAAAATATCAATGTCTGAACTTATCCGCAAATCTTAAAGAAATGTGGACTCCATTACGCATGAGCACAACTAAACGCACGAACTGGCAACTGCGCGCGGCTTGCGAGAAGGAAAAGAAGCGGCGGGCGGCGGCGCAGCCAGTAGGTATGACTTATGTATGACGTAGCAAAAAAAATCTTACTTGATACCAATTCTTCCTTCATACTTGCATGGGCTTAGGACCGTCACCGGCGTGGAATGCTTGCACTGGTTTGTAGTAGTATGAATTTCCACACCACGTACTGGCTAACGCCGAAGTGCGCCGTGCGTACCGCGTCGTTGGTGCTCCTTCTGGGGCCTTCCTCGAAGAATGCGAATATCTGTTCCTCGATCTCCACGGCCAAGGGCGGTCTCCCTCCTCGGCCTTGAGCGTGCGCTGGTGCAGTGAACTGTCCGTAGTCTAGCAAATGCTGCGTCACTCTCATGAATGTCCTGGTGTTGAGTATTTGAGGTTAAATAAAACCGGCATTTATCAGGCGGGACAAACTTTCTTCAGCGTATACCCGCCGAGCTGCACTGTATTTTCCCCACTGAGAAAGTAACTACGAACCATTTCGTAATACCCGCGGTTTATAAACATCGTGCGCGCGTAATTTTCGACTGCAGGAAGTGCGGAAACGGCGCACGTGCACTCACCTAGGTCAGTGCGCGCGGACTGAATGACCGGCCAAATCGTGCGCCGGCCAGCCCGCCGCCCGCTCACTCACCCCACCCCGCCGCCCTCTGCCTCGCTCCGCGATGACACCTTGTAATGGGTGGTAAAATCGAATAAAGGTAATTTTATTCGATAAATGTAATCTATTATCGATACCAATGATATAGTAAAATTTATTGTACCGGTGAAAAAATCAAGCTGTATAATAAGGTATTGTGCTTCAACAAATATAGTAAATGTTTTTACTTCTGAATAAAACAATTGGTAAACTTTCACTTCCGGTTTCTAGTGTTTTTGGACAAACTGTACCTACATTGTACAATATGGTAGCAAAAATTCATTAAAGGGTTTTGATGTGGAATCTTTGATGGCATTCATTTGGTTAGCTGCCACCCTAAGAAAAAGGTAGCGATATCGTATTTACCCAAACCTTAGAATGTGGATCGTTCCCGTTTAGAACCAAGTATGCGGTCTTAGAACCATCAAATTCAATATAAACATAAACATTTACACACAGTCACATACATTGTTTCTGGCCCCACACTAGGATACCCTGTGTTGTGGGAACCAGAAACAGCGACATCACAAACATTTATGTTTGTTTACGTGTAAACATACAAGACCTGGGTTTTCTTTTTTTTTTCTCCCCAGTCGGGGTTCGAACCCGTACCTCTCGCATGGTAAGCAGATGCGCTAACCGCTACGCCACAGAGGCCATCGATATAATTTTGTGAAAAAAATCGGACAAGAAACGTCGAAGAAAACATAGGTTTGAAAACGGTCGCGCTATCATTTGTGAGATAAACGTAGGTAGACATTATTTATTGATAATATTCATTACAACTCACATTGAAATTACAATTACAATAGAGTAATTTGCCAAAATAAAATACTAGAATACGCGCGAAAATGCGCGCGTTTTTTTTTTTCATATGACATGTTGGCAAAATTCAAATTCAAATATTTCATTTGAATCTTCTTTAACTTTTGATGATGGATGTGAGTCATTCAAAAACTAGTCGCTCGTAGCCCCGGCTGCCTGAGTGATCTTAAACGATCACTTAGGTTAAGCAACATAGGGCGCGTTCAGTGCGTGGATGGGTGACCGTTTCACGACTAACGCTAGTGGCATTTTTCCGAGCGGTTCCGTGCTTCGCAAGACACGTTAAGCAGTTGGTGCCGGCTGCCATCTATGAGGCCGTAGGGCGGCTTGAAAACTTAAGACCAGCCACTAGTCTTACAAGCCTCCACCAATCCGGACTTGGCCCCCGTGGTGGAGTACGGCCTATACCTTCCTTCCTCAGCGAAGAGACCCGAGCCCCTCGGTGTGGACATAATGGGTTGATGATGAAATGTCGTGCGAGAATGGAACCAATGGGAATGACTCTATATCGTTAGTGCAGACTCACTGAATTGTTTTAAAAATAGACTATATGCTATAGGATAATTATTTAAAAACCAAAAACAATCACGCATCAGCTCTAAGCTGCTAGTGTATCAAATAATAATAGTAAGATACCTAGTTATGTGAAGATAATACAAAAATATAAAAAATATGTATAGATTCGCACCTCTATAAATTCCCACGAAACAACATGACTACCTACAAAAAATAATATTCCTATAGGTAAGTGTATACTATAGGTACTTACTTACCCACTCTGCAAAAGATAACAAATAAATCAATGTTTGCTTTTACATTAGACGAGAACGATAACTGCACTTTGCTTCATTCGAGCGCCGCGCCCCATAGTAAATTGTATACTTATGAATTAAACTAAGTACATGTCGTGTTGTTGCAGTTTATTACAATACATTTAAATCTGTATTCTGGAGGGGTAGGTAGAGAGAAGGGTTTTCCGGATCAGTGGCGTAACTGTAGGGTGGCAGGGCTGGCAAAATGCCACGGGCCCCCGACCCAAGGGGGCCCCGGCCCAAGAGGCCGCGAGCTCGGAAATATTTTTTTAACATTGTACCTGAGTATTTTATTTGACTGGAAAAGTTTTTTTTTGTAAATTCTGCTTAAAATCCATTAAAGTGAGACAACTAAAGACATCTTAAACAAAAAGATGTTGATCAATTTTAGAATGCATCCATTGGTTTCTATTAGGTAGTACCTACCTACATCGTTTTGTGGTACGTTGGCAGCATAGGTGAGCATTGACGATCGCGGAATTCCCGTTTGTTAACCAAGAAAGTGCCTAGTCAACATGTACATTTTTGGACGAAATTTTTGTGAAGTCTCCGAAAATTACGATCAAAATGTCATTCGATTCGGAATAATGATTATGCAGAAAGTTTAAGGAAAAGGGCCGATAAACATGGCAAAAGTTATAAACAATTTATTAAAAAAGAATAAGGGTTTGGTTTTTTTTTATATCTCAAAAACTATCAAAGATATTCAAAATTTGTAAAAAGATCTGAAAAAAGAAGGAAATTTCCCAATAAAAGTTACCTCCCGGAACCGTATCTATAATATTTATAATTTTTACAGAGCCCTGAAAATAGCGTTAAAAGCGGGTAGTCTTCCGCGCGTCACTCGTAACTCGGACACGGTAACACGGTAAAATGAGTTTTATTCATTTCAACATATTAAATATGAATATTAAGGAGTAATAACATTCTAATACTATTGGGATACATAAATAAACAATTATCCGCAGGCAAAAAAAATGTATCCCCATTTTTCCATTAGAATAGAATAGAATTATTATTTATTGCTGATAATATGCAAAGTTACAATTACTTATGCATTAGTTAATTAACATTTTTTTCCGAATAGAATGTTAACATAAAAAACCCGATTATTATTAAACTAAAGCTCTAGGATTTTTTTCACTTCGTGGAGTTATTCTTAAGAGGCGTAAAAAATGTAAGATGTGTCAAAAAATGTGTCCAAAGATGTTAATTTTCCAGTTCGACATTAAAGTATCAGCAGATATTTAACTCTGTAACTTCGATAACTTTCGATAAACTTCGGTACCTTTCGATTGTTAAGAACAAAGTGGAAAATTAACATCTTTGAATTTTTCCAACGGGGATCTATTTTTTACGCGTCTTAAGAATAACTACACGAAGTGAAAAAAATCCTAGAGCTTTAGTTTCATAATAACCTGGTTTTCTATGTTAACATTCTATTCAGAAAAAAATGTTAATAAACTAATGCATAACTAATGGAAAAATGGGGAATTTTTTTTTTGCCTGCGGATAATTGTTTATTTATGTCTCCCAATAGTACTAGAATTTTATTACTCCTTAGTATTAATATATAATATGTTTGAATGATTTTTTAGTGACCGTGTCCGAGTTACGAGTCAAGCGCGGAAGCCAGACTACCCGGTTTTAGCGCTATATTCAGGACTCTGTAAAAATTATAAATATTTTATATACGGTTCCGGGAGGTAGTACTTTTTTTTCTGACATTTCCTGTTCTTTTGAAATCTTCTTTCAAATTTCGAATAACTTTGATAGTTTTTGAGATATTAAAAAAAACCCCTTTTTTTTAATAAATTGTTTATAACTTTTGCAATTTTATCGACCCTTTCCTTAAACTTTCTACATAATATTCCGAATCAAATGACACCTTGATCGTAATTTTTGGAGACTATACAAAAATTTCGTCCAAAAAGGTACCTTCACGTTGACTAGACTATTTTTAATGTGAATGTGAATGAATGTTAAATGTATAAACCCATGCTCTAAAAAATAAAATTGTTGTTAGAGTTGGATAACTACTTTTTTAAGTGGTTTATTAAAACTAAGTGCAATGTGACGATTTTTACTGATAGGGCCCCATCAAAAAAAATTGCCACGGGCCCCAGATGGTATAGTTACGCCACTGTTCCGGATGCCACGACCCTTACAGAGTTTTCACATTAACCGATCCGATATCGGTGTCGGCGTTATCTGACCTCCGATAGGTGTTTTCGCATATTTCTGACAAAATCGTTCCAATACGACCATCTTCAAAATGCTTACCATCACCGTGCATCAGGCTTTACGGATACAATTTAGATACACGTGCAGCACATACGAACGATGTTTGTTCAGTCGACAGCACATCATCCTAAACACCCACGTACTCTACTCCGTTGCATTACGGGCGACTTTGCAACTAAAATGTTGTAAGATTGACGAGCTGTCGACTGTACACCATGGGTGTCAAACTCAGATTAGAAAAGTGGGAAGCGAATCAAGTATAAAGATACCCTATTACGAAGTAGTGTAATGACTTTCGATTTCAGCATAAAGAATGCCTTTTTAATTTAGTAGTATTATAAAAGCGTAGTTCTGAATAGAGATTCGAGATGGCGCTGTGAAAGCAGTATGTAATTTAATATTTTAGTACAAATAATGATCACAGATGTCGGTAATGAGCCGTTTTCAGAAGCACTAAAAAAAAAAAAAATATTACGGCTGTCAAAAGAATGCAATTTTGGATCTCAGCCCAATAGCCATGTGTGATACATCATAAAATAGGTCTCAGCGAGCTGAACAAAAGTTACTATGACGCCAATAGCCAAATGTTTGTCCTTTCGGAGTTATATTGTATGAGAAAAAACTTTCAATAATATATAACTCCGAAACGACAAACATTTGGCTGTTGGCGTCATAGTAACTTTTGTTCAGCTCGCTGAGACCTATTTTATGATGTATCACACATGGCTATTGGGTTGAGGTCCAAAATTGCATTACTTTGACAGCCGTAATTTTTTTTTTTTTTTAGTGCTTCTGAAAACGGCTCATTAGTTAAAGGTATTCATTCTCAGGGTTGCCATACGAAGACGTTGTACAATAAACGTGAGAAAAAAATAACGTTTTTTTTTTAAATTATTATTTTCTTAAATCATCATCGTCAACCCATCATGTCCCCACCAAGGGGCACGGGTCTCTTCCCTGAAGAAGGTGTGGTGGCGCAGCACCACGGCCCAGACACAAGATTCGTCTGAGGCGGGACGCGCGAGGAGCGCGGCGTGAGCTCCAGCCTTCTTGCGCGGCCGACCACAGATTGAAGGGACCCGTCACTTGGTCTACGCTGCAACGCCTAATTATCAACCCACCAGCAACGGATATGTACAAGAAGCTTAAACAAGAGTTGATCAAACGTCTTTCTGTTTCTCGAGAGCAACAAATGCGTCAACTTCTGACTCACGAGGAACTAGGAGATAGAAAACCGTCACAATTCCTATGACATTTGAGGACTCTTGCCTGTTCCGGTGTCACGGACGAGTTTTTACGCAGTTTGTGGTCAGCCCGACTACCTACCTACGTACAAGCCATCAAAGCATCGCAGTCTGGTGCCAGTCTGGATGCCGTCGCCGAGCTCGCGGACAAGATTTGTGAGGTTGCACTTTCGACACACCAGATAGCCAGCACTTCTACCCTCAACTGCGATTCTATGCTCAACCGATTAGACGAAATTATCTCGGCACGTGTAAAATCGGAAATAGCCCATCAAATTGCGCAGTTGTCCGGCCATCAACCACTTGGACGCGGCCGGACGCCATTCCGTCGTAACGCATCGAGATCGAAGAGCCGAGGTCGTAGTCATAGTCGAACACCAGGTGTGTGTTGGTATCATGATATTTTCGGTGACAAGGCACAAACATGTAGACAGCCATGCAACTACACATCGGAAAACAACCGCGACAGTCAGTAGAGACGGCGGTTGACTGTCGGACTAGTACGAGTCGTCTTTTTGTCACAGATAAGAAAACCAAAGTGCAATATTAGGTCGACACAGGTTCCGATCTTTGCGTTTTGCCTCGCTGTTTCCTTCGTCAGCACAGAGACGCAACGAACTACAAGCTCACAGCTGCTAACGGAACCGTGATAAATACATACGGAACTCTAACGATGCATTTGGATTTAGGCTTGCGCCGCCATTTCGTTTGGAATTTTGTCGTCGCAAACGTGGACAAACCTATAATCGGAGCCGACTTTGTTTCTCACTACGGACTTTTGGTTGATTGCAGAAACCGACGGTTGCTCGACAGCCTAGCCACACTTTTTTCACCAGGATCAGCCACTAAGTGCCAGCACCACAGCATCAAATTAATTACCGGAGAGAGTGAGTACCATCATTTATTGGCTCAGTACCCTGATTTAACGAAACCATCAGGATTGTTCCGTCAGTCCAAGCATTCAACTGTACATTATATACGGACAGTACCTGGTCCTCCAGTATTTTGCAGACCTCGTCGGCTTGCACCTGATCGTCTGAAAATAGCGAAAGAACAGTTCGATGACATGGTTGCTGACGGTACCGCCCGCCTTTCCGATTCACCTTGGGCGTCTGCTTTGCACTTGGTACCTAAACAAAATGGTTGGAGACCCTGTGGGGATTACCGTGCACTCAACGCACGCACAATACCAGACAGGTACCCGATACGGCATATAGAGGACTATTCCCACAGACTAGCTGGTTGCAAAGTATTTTCAAAGATAGATTTGGTAAAGGCTTACCACCAGATCCCAGTTTACCATGAGGATATTCCAAAGACGGCGATCACTACCCCGTTTGGGATGTTTGAATTCCCTTTCATGTCATTTGGCATGAGAAATGCTGCCCAGACATTCCAGCGATTTTTGGACGAAGTCGTGCGTGGTTTGGAATTCTGTTATTCATACATCGACGACATTTTGGTTTATTCCAGGAACCAGACTGAGCACCTAGAGCACCTGAAACAACTCTTTGAGAGGCTACGAGAGTACGGCCTTCTCATCAATGAGGCGAAGTGCTGTTTTGGCCAGAAGGAGGTGACGTTCCTGGGATTCCTGGTTTCAGCAGAAGGCACGCGCCCGATAGATGATAAAGTGAGCGCCATCACAGAATTTCCACCTCCGAAAACAGTAAGTGGCTTGCGTCGCTTTCTTGGCATGCTTAATTTTTATCGCCGTTTCATACCTCACGCCGCTGAAGAACAAGCTCCTTTGCACGACATGCTATCTGGACCAAAAATAAGAGGTACAACACCGCTTACTTGGACGGTAGAGCTTACGCAAGCCTTCGAAAAATGCAAAGCAAGTATTGCACGATCAACGCTTTTAGCTCATCCCATAACTGACGCACCACTTTCCCTCGTGACTGACGCTTCAAACTCAGCCTTGGGTGCGGTGTTACAGCAGTTAGTCGAAGGAGAATGGCAACCGCTTGCTTTCTATTCCAAGAAGATGAATAGAGCCCAAAAGTTGTACAGCGCTTATGACAGGGAGCTACTGGCCATCTATGACAGCGTAAAACACTTTCGTTATATGATCGAAGGTAGACACTTCGTCATATATACTGACCATAAACCCATAACATTTGCGTTTCAACAGAAAGACAGGAATTGTTCGCCGCGCCAGTTCAACCATCTGGATTTCATATCACAATTTACGACGGATATACGCCATATCGCTGGCAAGGAGAACATTCCTGCAGACACTCTCTCTCGCATAGAAGCAGTCGTGACTCCCCCAGACTTCGAAACTCTAGCTAATGCACAGCGAAACGACGGAGAGCTGCGAGCACATCTATCAGAATCCTCCACGTCACTGAAGCTAGAGCAAGTGCCGATACCAGGTACCAACATTACGTTGTACTGCGATGTATCACAGTCGAGGCCTCGTCCTTATGTAACACAGGAGCTGCGTCGACCGATTTTCGAGTCACTACATTCATTGAGTCACCCTGGAGCAAAGTCTACCGCTAAACTGGTATCAGAAAGGTTTATTTGGCCCTCCCTACGCAAAGATTGCCGTGCTTGGGTCAAAACCTGCGAGCCGTGTCAAAGATCGAAGGTACAACGCCACACGTCATCACCCGTGGGCGTATTCAAGCTACCAGAAGGGCGTTTTAACCATGTTCATATAGACCTGATTGGACCTTTGCCTCCGTCAGAAGAGTATAAATATTGTCTGACAGCAACGGACAGATTCACTCGCTGGCCAGAAGTAACACCGCTAAAGGATATTACGGCAGAAACAGTGGCCAGTGCGTTTTATGAAACGTGGATCTCACGATTTGGTTGTCCGCAGATAGTCACCACGGACCAAGGACGTCAGTTCACCTCTCATCTTTTTAAGGCGTTGAATGCACTTTGCGGGATCTGGCTTCGTCACACAACTGCATACCACCCTGCCGCGAACGGCATGATCGAGCGGTTGCACAGGACGCTGAAGGCAGCGATTATGGCACATGGCGGGCAGAGATGGACAGAGATACTTCCCATTGTCCTGCTCGGCATCAGAGCGGCCTGGAAAGAAGACTTGAAATGCTCGGCCGCTGAGATGGTATATGGTGAGCCACTCAAGATCCCGGGTGAGTTCTTGCATGTATCTAAAACACACCCTCCTGAACCATCCGTGTTTGTAGCGCAGCTAAAGGATTACATGGCTCGCCTCAGACCTCAGCCAGCATCAAGACACACCACCAAGCCCGTATTTGTTCATGATGACTTAAAGAACACAACACACGTTTAAATAAGAAAAGATGCTTTGCGAGGGGCTCTAGAAGCACCCTATTCAGGACCACATCGAGTGTTACAAAGAACACGTAAGACTGTCACTGTAGAATTAACCAGAGGACCAGTGACCGTCTCGATTGACAGAGTCAAACCAGCCTACAAGATAGCGGAACCGACAAATGTCTCTCTGAAGGCTTCTGCAACTGATAACCCGACCCGCACTACACGGTCGGGTCGTGTCGTCAAATTTAAAAATTATTTTTCCTCAGGCCTTTCACACTCCAAAGGGGGTGATGTGGTGGCGCAGCACCACGGTCCAGGCACCAGATTCGTCTGAGGCGGGACGCGCGAGGAGCGCGGCGTGAGCTCCAGCCTTCTTGCGCGGCCGACCACAGATTGAAGGGACCCGTCACTTGGTCTACGCTGCAACGTCAATTCTTTTCCGCGAACTATTAGCAAAAACAATATTATATTATTTGTGGTGATAACGCGTCGTTTTACTGAAATAGAACCCCGTATCACCTCAAAGGTATAGGCCATTCTCCACCACGGGGGCCAAGTCCGGATTGGTGAAGGCTTGTAAGACTAGTGGCTGGTCTTACTATCAGAAGTTTTAAGCCGCGCTAAGGCCTTTGTCTTGGCTCAACGACTGCCATCTATCAACTGCAGCCGGCACCAACTGCTTAACGTGCCTTGCGAAGCACGGAATCGCTCGGAAAAATGCCACTAGCGTTAGTCATAGACGGTGACCCATCCATGGACTGAACGCGCCGTATGTTGCTTAACCTTAGTGTTCGTTAAAGATCGCTCAGGCAGCCCAGGCTACGAGCGATTCAATCACTCAGGCAGCCCAGGCTACGAGCGATTGTCGACAAGTAGGGAACCCATTTTGAGAGCATGCGCCAAATATTTATTTTGAGTGTGCTTTAATAATTTATTTAATGTGATACAAAGAAACTGAGTTTTCGATGCCGGAAGTACGCCATGCACGGAAACACGTCTTCGTTCCTTCTATTATTCATTCGTAACGTTCAATGAGCCGTTTTATGAAGAACTAAAAAAAATATGTAACGGCTGTCAAAGGAATGCAATTTTGGACCTCAGCCCAATAGCCATGTGTGATACATAATAAAATAGGTCTCAGCGAGCTGCACAAAAGTCACTATGACGCCAACAGCCAAATGTTTGTTCTTTCGGAGTTATATTTTATTGAAAATGTTAGTTTCTTTTTTCAATACAATATATATATTTTTTAGTTTCTCTGAAAACTGCTCATTGACACCATGGTTCGATACAATAACTCTTTATACAGTGTGTCCCTGGATAAAGTGCAATCCCGAAAGGGGATAAAACTAGACCATGAATCATTGACTAGAAAAATATAAAAAAAAATTATAAAAAGTTATTGTAGGATTTATTGGTATTTTAAGATTTTCATGTTTCATTAAGGACTCTATGTACAAAAGTATTGATTTCTTCCAAAATAATGGGTCTATTTCTTTGAAATAAAAAAAAACAGTATGCCTAATACCTGGCGATGACCATGAAATAATAAATAGTCCGCAAAAAAGTAACTATCTTGGGTAAACAAATGTATTTTTATGAAAAAAATGATTTTTTTAGAGGTTTATTTTAAAAAACTTCAAATTACTAAAAAAATGTGCCCTATAACTATGTAATTTTATAGCTTACTTTTATTCTTTACCATTTTAGCTTCCAAATAAAAAAAAAATAATGTTCTAACTAAAAAAACACGCTATCTACGAACTTTTAAAGTGGAGCCTAATCGTGTTACCGTGCAGGTAGAGACCGTTTTTTCCATTGTTTCCGTCCTACTCTGTGCCCTTCGGCAGTCACAGTCCTTTTGTTCTACACTCAGGTAGAGGGAAGGCGAGGGGAGGGGAGGCAGGGGGTTCGAAACAGGACTTACACAGTCGCTCCGATATTCTCGCCGCTGCTACTACTGTTCTCGTTCTCGCATTGTGTTCTCGTTGATTTTTTATTAAGTTTTTGTTACATTGTTGACTGTTACGTTTTCTACTGTTCGTTACGTTTGGACTGTTCCTGTTCTGCTGTTAAGTGTTGACGAAATGCCGCGATTGACAGAGTTCTCACCTCGAGAAATAGCCGACATGCATTATTATTATGGCATGTCACATGGTCGCACAACAGTCGCTCGGACTGCATACATAAATGCTTTCCCGGGCAGACTCATACCCTCAGCTCGAAATTTTCAAGAGATTCATAGGAGGCTCTCCAACATTGGACTTGGTTTGGCACGAGATCGCCGTGAGCAACCAGCTGTCGTTATTGACAATGCGATAGAAGAGGCCATTTTAAACGATCTGTTTGCTGACCCTACAACAAGCATAAGACGATTAGCGTTGCGTCATGGCATATCGAAGACGTCTGTCTGGCGAATTTTGAAAAAGGAGGGATTGCATCCTTTCCATTACCAACGAGTACAACATTTACACGAAAATGTAGATAATCGTCCAAGATGCGTAATGTCGACGTGGATTCTAAGAAAAATTAGAGCTGACCCAAATTTTCCCAAACGCATTTTTTGGATGGACGAAGTGACATTTACCCGAGACGGCATTACAAACTGCAGAAATTTGCACCAGTGGTCTCACGAAAATCCACGATTGAAGCGGGCATCTACTTTTCAAGTAAAATTTTCAATAAACGTATGGGCAGTCTTAATCGACGACATTTTAATTGGTCCAGTCATTTTACCCAGAACCCTAAATGCTGAACGTTTTTTAGAATTACTACAAAATTTACCCATGTTGATGGAAGATGTTCCCCTGGCTACGAGACGGCGTGGGCGTATGTATCTCCAAATGGATGGATGTCCTGCACATTATGGGCGGGAGGTGCGGCGATTTTTGAACGAAAATTACCCGAACCGGTGGATTGGCCGAGGAGGGCCAGTAGGCTGGCCAGCGCGTTCACCTGATCTGACACCCCTAGATTATTTTTTATGGGGTGTCATGAAGCAAAGAGTATACAGCACGCCAATAAATACCGAGGCACAGTTGCACGACCGAATAATTCAGTGCGCAAATGACATTAAAAATGATCCAGGAATGATTCGCAGAGCCACTAACCAAATTAATATTCGTGCAGTAATGTGCTTGCAAAATCGAGGAGGCCATTTTGAACATTTAATGCATTAAATAAAAATGCAAAATTGTAAATTACGGATAATTTTATTAATAAAGTTATTGTGATTAAAGTCTGACTTTTATTACCTACTAAAATGTAAATAACTCCTACCTAGCCAATTTTTTAGTTAGAACATTGTTTTTTTTTTTATTTGGAAGCTCTAATGGTAAAAAATAAAAGTAAGCTATAAAATTACATAGTTATAGGGCACATTTTTTTAGTAATTTGAAGTTTTTTAAAATAAACGTCTAAAAAATTCATTTTTTTCATAAAAATACATTTTTTTACCCAAGATAGTTACTTTTTGGCGGACTATTTATTATTTCATGGTCATCGCCAGGTATTAGGCATACTGTTTTTTTTTATTTCAAAGAAATAGACCCATTATTTTGGAAGAAATCAATACTTTTGTACATAGAGTTTTTAATGAAACATGAAAATCTTAAAATACCAATAAATCCTACAATAATTTTTTATATTTTTTTTTAATATTTTTCTAGTCAATGATTCATGGTCTAGTTTCATCCCCTTTCGGGATTGCACTTTATCCAGGGACACACTGTATAAACAAAACTGAAAAGCCTCCAATTGTACAAACGTAAAAGTGAAATGACATGTTTACTGAATGATTTTTTTACGGAATACCGAGATGTCAATATCTTTTCTTTATTCATTAATAAATTTCATAGATACTTTCATTGATGTGTGATAAGAAATTAAGAATTATAGAAGGTCGAATTAGTCTCACACACTTATTCACAAAAATACAAAAAATAAATTATTATTAATAATTCATTAATATCACGGATTGAATCGCTCGTAGCCTGGGCTGCCTGAGTGATTTTTAACGATCACTAAGGTTAAGCAACATACGGCGCGTTCAGTCCATGGATGGGTCACCGTCTATGACTGACGCTAGTGGCATTTTTCGGAGCGGTTCCGTGCTTCGCAAGGCACGTTAAGCAGTTGGTGCCGGCTGCCGTCGATAGATGGCAGTCGTTAAGCCAAGTCAGAGGCCTTAGGGCGGCTTGAAAACTCTGACAGTAAGACCAGCCACTAGTCTTACAAACCTCCACCAATCCGGACTTGGCCCCGTGGTGGAGTATGGCCTATATCTTCCTCAGGGAAGAGACCCGTGCCCCTTGGTGGTGACATAATGGGTTGATGATGATGATGATTACGGACCTTCCGCAGAGTTCGCGCCATCGTCCGTTACGGGCTGCTAGTCTACATTCAAAGACCGGCACCTTACTTCCGTACAAACGTTACTTTGAATAGATATACAGAGAAAAGGAGAAAACACGTTTAGTATCACACAAAACCAAGCCAATATTTTTAAAGCCAAAATACGATGCTTTCAATATGTTTAAGAAAAGCAGAATGGAGCACACCGCTTTTCCTAATAGAGACAAGAATAATTATTATCCCATCGCTTAGAAATATAATATAGCATTATAATTCATTTTATACTTTTCAATTAAGTATAATTTGTAACTGTCAATATTTGGAACAATAGGTACTTACCTACCCATTCTGGATCTATGCACTTATGGGTCACTTTTGAGACCTTCTTCTGGGAAAAAAATATCAGAGGTTTGCAACACTACTAGTTGAGAATTTGAGAAAGAAAGGTAGTAGGTATGCAAACGAAGAAAAATTATTTCGGCTTCGGGTTTTTCTGATATTAGGGGTTAATGTTTTGTGTTATTGTGCTGTGTTGAGAAAGTTTTCATAGATCCATGTGGTAACAGAACCGCAGTAAGGCTGAGAAAGGACTCTTCATCAATAAAATCTTGGAAGACATTGATGACGGTAATGACTAATGTAGTGAAAAAATATTTTAAGAAGTGTTACCCAAGAAAAATATACATATTTTTGTCGTATTTAGATGTTTTATTTTTCATTTCATTAACAAAATAAAAAGTAATAAAATCCAGTACTGCGGTGCTTTACATTCTCTTCATTCTATTCATTCATTCATATATATATTTAACCTCCTGCAGCCCAATGTCAATTAAAATGTACAAAAACAATTGTTATTTTCAAGGTCGGGCCGCAAGAGGATATATATATAGGTCGTCGTAACTCTGAATAGCGATAACAGATGGCGCTATTTTGGATTTCCCATTTTTGGGTCGAAGATTAGTCTCTATTACAGTATATAACAATGTACTCTGTGCTGTACACACATACAAACATCGTCCGATGCACAGAACAAAAAAAAAAGAGTAGAAGTAGTGACATGACCTATCAGTAGGAAAACCAGTGTGACCAAACTCACACACACAAATCAAACGCACAATGTGAATGCCAAGCTGCCATTGGCAAATAAAGGCAATTCTGAAAAGGTCTACATCACAAAAGTTACAAGTAAAATATGAACCTTTTCAATCATATAAACAATGATCAAAATCAAATGATAATGATGAAATTAAGTTTGACATACGATCTTTGTTTTGTAGTACCGCTACTCTACATTAGATGGAACTACCGCCGCGTGTGATCGTCGAGAAGCTTTAAGGTCTATGCCATAAAGTCGAATATTGAAAAATAACTATCTGCTATGTTGCTACTCAGGCTAAGGATGGGACATATTGCCATATCGACAAATTAAAGAACTGTTTCATAAAGCGACAGTTAAAAATGAATTTGTTATGACAATGTTTGTTAATCATTTATTTTTTTAGTACCTACATTGACAAAGTAACATAATGTATTCCCTTCTGCCAAACTGTACCACAGTTCGATGTAAATTACGCAGCCGGCTACCATATTAACTGTATAATGGAATTCTCATAATCTAACCATAGTCGCTTTATGTCACGAAGCCCATCAAACTTATCGTGTACAATTTACAGAGAATAAGAAAACCTATTGTATATATTTTTTTTAACTGTAACTTTTGTTTGTCTCTTGCTTCTTGTGTGCAATAAGGAATATTCTTTTTTTTTTACGTAGCCTCGATTGTGTCCACAGAACAAAAAAAAAGAGTAGAAGGAGTGACATGACCTATTAGCAGGAAAACCAGTGTGACCAAACTCACACATAAGCCAAAACCCACACTATGAATGCCAAGCTGCCATTGGTAAATAAAGGCAATGCCGAAAAGGTCTAAATCATAAAAGTTTCACGTGACATATTAACCTTTTGATGATATAAACAACGATCAAAATCAAATGATAATAATAATAATAATAATATAATTTATTACATATTTCAGACACAATGTATCCATATTATAATGTTATATTAGTAAAAGGAAGAACTTAGGACTATGTTAGTAACATAGCTATATCTATACTAACTAATGATGAAATTAACTTTGACATTAGATCTTTGTTTCGTAGTACCGCTACTCTACACTAGCTGGAACTCCCGCCGCGTCTGACCGTCGAGAAGTTTTATGTGATAGACCATAAAGTCGAAAATTAAAAAAACAAGTATCTGCAATGGTGCTTCTTAGCTATGGATGGCCTATCGACAAATTATAGAATTGTTTCGTAAAGCGACAGTTGATATTTAATTTAATTACAATAAATTCGATGTAAATTACGCAGACGGTTAGTATATTAACCTACCTTCTGGATGATCGGCTACGCAACGTATATGGAATTCTCATATGAAACTAACCATAGTCGCTTTTGAAACGAGGCCCAGCAAACTTATCGTATGTATAGTTTGTTTAATTTTTTATTTATTTATTTAAAATGTCGTTATCCATCAAGGCTTGTGCTTCACTTATATTATGGAGATGACATTTGCCAACGAAAGTCACGAGACTTCCCCATACATATAAGGAGTAAGCGTTGATTAAATTATCTAGCCCCCCCAGATGATTTTACTACACGAGGACATAAAATCATCTAACTTTGAAATTATGCATGCTGGTTTAGTTTTGATGACAATACGCCAATCTATACTAATAAAAATTACATGTTTTTTGAACTAAAACTTTCGGCACAACACATTGTAAACATTTAGTCCGGATCTACTTACGGGTGTTGTTTTATCGGACGAGTCCGACTAGGTTTCCTTCCGATACGCAGAGCAGTGAGTGGGTGGTGAGCAGAGACGGAGCTTGCGTCGTTCGGTTGCTCGTCTCAAAATGGGATGGGTAAGTTGATCCGGATTAAAAGTTTACAAAAATGACATGATACTGCAGTCAGGACCACATTCTCGCAAAGGAACTAAACAGCGTCAAGGAACATGAACAATAAATTTTGCGCAGTATCAAAAATAATTGCAACTAAAAATGTGTTAAATAATAATAATAATAAAGTATGATAAAAAACACTTACATACTTACAGCCTGTGTCGTGGGCACCAGAAACAACGACGTCACAAACATGTAAACATACAAGACCTGGGATTGTTTTTTGTCCCCAGCCGGGATTCGAACCCGGGATCTCTCGCATGGTAGTCAGATGCACTAACCACTGCGCCACAGCGGTCTTCAATTAAAATAAAATAACGACAATTATTTTCCCAAAGTACCTAATTAGACGCAGGTACTCTACCTAAAGTACCGATAATTATTTATTACTGCTAAGTCATAGACAAAATATTATCGATAGATTTTTATAATGTTGTGTCCCAGCTGCAATTGCTACTCATTTGAGTAGCATTCAAATGTTGACAGAAATTTGTATAAAAAGTACACAGACTTCGACGAAAATTGAACATTATATTCCAGTAAATAAAGGTGGTTTTACTTTCTCACTTTCGGATTGCTTTCCTTGTTCATATCATTACAAATTTAATTTCTATTAAATTAAATACAATGGAAATACTACTTACCGATGGAATGTTACGGCATGATCGGTTCATTTTGGTCCCCAACTTTTATTTTTGCACTCTGACACAGCACAATAAGGCATTTTAGTAGAGTTTTCACAATTGTTTTCTTTAATAGAAGCGCGCGGCAACTGAGGTAAGAAAAACTGTCATAGACTACGCATAGGAAATACATTGCTAATGTGAGGCACGCGGGCACCGCCCACTTACGATTTCTACTCTTTTTTTCTGTTCTGTGGTCCGATGCCTCACGGGCGGCCGATGGTGCCGCCAACATACGGTGTCGGCTCCGATATCCGATGTAAGACAAGTATAATATTTCATACAGTTAACAACAGGTCGATCGACATCACAGAACAAAAAAAAAAGAGTAGAAATCGTAAGTGGGCGGTGCCCGCGTGCCTCAAATTAGCAATGTATTGCCTAAGCGTAGTCTATGACAGTTTTTCTTACCTCAGTTGCCGTGCGCTTCTAGTAAAGAAAACAATTGTGAAAACTCTACTAAAATGCCTTATTGTGCTGTGTTAGAGTGCAAAAATAAAAGTTGGGGACCAAAATGTACCGATCATGCCGTAACATTCCATCGGTAAATAGTATTTCCATTGTATTTAATTTAATAGAAATTAAATTTGCAATGACATGAACAAGGAAAGCAATCCGAAAGTGAGGAAGTAAAACCACCTTTATTTACTGGAATGTAATGTTCAATTTTCGTCGAAGTCTGTGTACTTTTTCTACAAATTTCTGTCAACATTTCATTGCTACTCAAATGCTACTCTATTCAGCTGGGACACAACATTATAAAAATCTATCGATAATATTTTGTCTATGACTTAGCAGTAATAAATAATTATCGGTACTTTAGGTAGAGTACCTGCGTCTTATTAGGTACTTTGGGAAAATAATTGTCGTTATTTTATTTTAATTGAAGACCTCTGTGGCGCAGTGGTTAGTGCATCTGACTACCATGCGAGAGATCCCGGGTTCGAATCCCGGCTGGGGACAAAAAACAATCCCAGGTCTTGTATGTTTACATGTTTGTGACGTCGTTGTTTCTGGTGCCCACGACACAGGGTATCCCAGGGTGGGGCCAGGGGCAATGTATGTGCCTGTATGTAAGTGTTTATCATCATCTTTTATTATTATTATTATTATTTAACACATTTTAAGTTGCAATTATTTTTGATATTGCGCAAAATTTATTGATCATGTTCCTTGACGCTGTTTAGTTCCTTTGCGAGAATGTGGTCCTGACTGCAGTATCATGTCATTTTTGTAAACTTTTAATCCGGATCAACTTACCCATCCCATTTTGAGACAAGCAACCGAACGACGCAAGCTCCGTCTCTGCTCACCACCCACTCACTGCTCTGCGTATCGGGGCGAAACCTAGTCGGACTCGTCCGATAAAACAACACCCGTAAGTAGATCCGGACTAAATGTTTACAATGTGTTGTGCCGAAAATTTTAGTTCAATAAACATGTCACTTTTATTAGTATAGATTGGCGTATTGTCATCAAAACAAAACCAGCATGCATAATTTCAAAGTTAGATGATTTTACGTGTTTTACTGGAACCTTAGTGACTCTTTTTCCAATACGTATAGGGACTACGTTTCTATTTGTTTCACCTATCACCTCAGCCCGTAAGTATCGGGGCTTGTCCTTGCTACTTCTTTTGTTAGTGTCTTTTGTATATATGACGTTACCGGGTTCAATCGGAAAACTGCTTTCGCCACCTCTCTTCTGAACTATCTTCTCCTTCTCTTTGGTTGTCTGCTCTACTAAGTGTTTGTAAAGGTACTTTGTACGTTTTGCGTGTTCTTTGACTAACTTTTGGATGTATTGTTTTTCAAAGTCTGAGTCAAATGTGTGTCTTGAGTCAGTATGTCCTAGCAACACTTCAAAAGGGGTCATACCAGTAGTGCTATGTATGCTATGGTTGTATGCCATTACGGCATAAGTCATGATTGAAGCAGCATCTGTATACTTTTGTTCGTATTTTGCTAATCTGTATATCTCTATTATTGTAGAGTGGAACCTCTCAATGAGTCCCATTGAATTTGGGTTGTTTGGGGTACCAATATGAAGGTATACTTTGTAGAGAGAGAAGCTCTTTCATCAAAGCGTTGTTAAATTCTGAACCAGAGTCTGCGCTTATTTTTAGGGGTACGCCATAAAAAGAAAAGTATTTTATCAGGGCTCGGACTACCTCAGGGGTAGAGCGGTTAGGAATTTCGAAGGCCTGTCCAAGTTTGCTGAAGGCATCTATTATTGTCAGGTAGTAACGACCTTCTATGGAAAATAGGTCGGTAAAAATTTCCTGTAACGGTTTAGTTTGGGTCTGGGTTAGTTGTAAAGCAGGTTTTAGAGGATTTCTGTCGTATTTGGCCTTTTGGCAAAGTTCGCAAGAGTTTATTATACTTGATATAATTGGTTCCATGTTATGCCAAATATATGTGCGTTTTATGTGAGCTAATGTTTCCCTAATACCTGTATGACACGTTTTGCCAATTTGGTACTTTTTGACGATGCTCTGTTGTTCTGTTTCATCGTCTACAAAAATGACTCTTTGGGTACACTCATAAAATTTTACAAGTTCCTTTTTAAACAGGAATATTACTGCTTCTGTGAATTGTCGGCGGTGTTCATCATCTTCAAAGTAGATAAAGTACTTTGACTTGTTCTTGATATACTCTTTGAGAAACTGCTTAACAAGGTCAGGTCGTTTCGTAGGTCACCCGTAACCCCACACTGAGTGGGGCCGGGGGCCTTCGGGCCGCGAGGAGACAACCTCTATAAAAAACACACGGTGGGGGCCCTCCTCTATGTCCCTCTGTTCAGCAGAGGGCATAGAGGAGGTTGAGGGAGGGTCACAGACGGCAGGTTGGGGGACCTGCCGTCCGACATCGTGACGGGAGAAGGGGGTGGGGGGCCCATGCCCCTTCTCCAGTGAGGGTGGGCCCGACTCCTTTGCGAGTCAGGTCGACGTCGCCGGGGCGCCGCTGTAGCATTCGCACTGTGGTTTACCACTTGCGAGATCCGGCGGCGCCCCATTGCACGAGCGACAGGACGGCCCCCGGGGTGTTTTAGGAGGTATGCCTCTCCTATTATTAGGAGAGGAGAGTCCGACACACGGCCGTCGCCCTCCCCAAGGGTGGCGGTTATGGTGCACAAAGCATTTCACCCCGTTAACAAAAAAAAAAAAAAAAAGGTCGTTTCGTAGGTAGATGTACTTCTAGAATACGCTGCTTCTCTCTAGACAAGTCTTTAACTGAAAGTTTATCAATGAACCAGGTGAAGACTAAAATTTGGTTCGGCTTTGTGTCAATGGCTTCCTGTAAAATGGGAATACCTTCGGATTCAGTGTCTAATGCTGATTGAGCTGTTGCAGTACCTGAAGATTTTTCTGATGCTGTCACAGTGTCACTAGAAGGGCTAGGTATAGAGTATGGATATCTACGTCCTAATCGCATCGTTACGTCAGAGTCTGAGTCTGGGATGCTGATTGGATGGTCAGAGTCGCTGTCAGAAATAGTAATTGGTTGTTCAGGTACTGGTTGTGCCAAAGTTTTCTGCTGGGCTCTACCTAACTCTTCGATCTCTTTGGTCAGCTGCTCTATTGACTGCTCTCTGTCTTCACTCTTATCAACATTTACTTTTACTGATCTTTTGTCATCTTTACCTAATGCGTTAAGTCGAATCCGTGATAAGGCGTCAGCGTTAGAGTTTAATTTACCCTTTTTGTAAACTGCGTTAAAGTCATATTCCGATAAACGTAAGCGCCAGCGTGTGAGCTTACTGTTGGTGTCTGTTAGGGACTTAAGCCACTGAAGAGGCTTATGGTCTGTAATAACAATGAACCTTTTACCATAGAGGTATGGGCGGAAATGTTTTACAGTCCATACGATGGCAAGCAACTCCTTTTCCGTTACGCTGTACCTGGTTTCAGCGTCATTGAGGGTCCTACTAGCGTAAGCCACTGGCTTATCACTGCCGATTGATCCCTGCGAAAGTACGGCACCAAGGGCGAAGTCTGAAGCGTCTGTGGTCATGATGTAAGGTTTGTCAGGATCAGGATATTGCAGAATCGGGGCGTTTACAAGAAGCTCCTTACATTTCTGAAAGGCTTCTACGTACTTCTCGTCACTGCTTGACATAGACCGCTTCTTCTTCAAACGAGCTGTCATGGGTTGAGTGATTTTATCAAAGTCCTTAATGAACCTTCTGTAATAACCTATAAGACCTAGGAAGCTCTTTATTTCTGTAGTTCTACGGGGTAGGGGGTAGTTGAGTATAGCTTTTATTTTGTCATTGTTGGGTTTAAGTCCTGCACTGGTTATATTGTGTCCGAGGTACAAGACCTCCTTTCTCAAACATTCGGACTTGTCTAATTGCACTTTGAGGTTAGTTTTTCTTAGTCTCTCAAACACTGTCCTTAATTTGAATAGGTGTTCCTGTACTAGGCAACTTAAACTAACTGCCCTGGGCACCGCAAGTACTCGGGCTTATCTGCATCCGTCTGCCGACTCAGCGTCTGGGCTCTGGGAATATAGAGCTGACTCCGGGTTTAGAGGCTGGGTCGCCAGGCGTAACTACCTCGTTGGTACAAAAAAACAAAAATACCAATGTCTGAACTTATCCGCAAATCTCAAAGAAATATGGACTCATTACGCATGAGTACAACTAAACGCACGAACTGGCAACTGCGCGCGGCTTGCGGGAAGGAAAAGAAGCGGCGGCGGCGGCGCAGCCAGTAGGTATGACTTATGTATGACGTAGCAAAAAAAATCTTACTTGATTTCAATTCTTCCTTCATACTTGCACGGGCTTAGGACCGTCACTGGCGTGGAATGCTTGCACTGGTTGGTAGTGGTATGAATTTCCACACCACGTACTGGCTAACGCCGAAGTGCGCCGTGCGTACCGCGTCGTTGGTGCTCCTTCTGGGGTCTTCCTCGAAGAACGCGAATATCTGTTCCTCGATCTCCACGGCCAAGGGAGGTCTCCCTCCTCGGCCTTGAGCGTGCGCTGGTGCAGTGAACTGTCCGTAGTCTAGCAAATGCTGCGTCACTCTCATGAATGTCCTGGTGTTGAGTATTTGAGGTTAAATAAAGCCGGCATTTATCAGGCGGGGCAAACTTTCTTCACCGTATACCCGCAGAGCTGCACTGTATTTTCCCCACTGAGAAAGTAACTACGAACCATTTCGTAATACTCGCGGTTTGTAAACATCGTGCGCGCGTAATTTTCGACTGCAGGAAGTGCGGAAACGGCGCACGTGCACTCACCTAGGTCAATGCGCGGACTGACCGGCTCGGCTAGCGGCTCACTGAACTCGTGCGCCGGCCAGCCCGCCGCTCACTCACCCCACCCCGCCGCCCTCTGCCTCGCACCGCGATGACGCCTTGTAAGGGGTGCCCATGAGTTACAAATTGGATGAAGGATAAATTGATAAAAATGAAAAAAAATATATGGTAATTTTATTCGATAAATGTAATCTATTATCGATACCAATGATATGGTGAAATTTATTGTACCGGTGAAAAAATCACACTGTATATATTTTTTTTAATCTTGTTTTTCTGCTAATAGCAGAATAGGCAAAGGACTTTCGTCCGTGCTGTCAGGTCTAACGTTTTTCCCTTTTCTGTATCCGAAGACAACTTGTCAATACAGGTAATTCTTTGTAGAAGGCCAAAGTTAAATCGTTGTGTTTTATAAATATCTTTTTCGTGTTGAGGCCGAGAGCAAATCTTTGTAAAAATTTGTTAGACGTATTTTTCTTTTTAAGGCCGAGCCCCGTTTCATTATATTATTACACTTTTAAGCAAGAAAAAAAACTCGTAGAATGTTCTTGGCAAAGTCGTCGAGAAGACAAAGAAAATAATTTTCGATAATTTTGAACGAGATGTGAGACAGACAACATTATCGAAGAAGAATTAATAGGGTATTTTCCAGGGTCAAAATAATGAGCCGTTTTCAGAAAAAAAAAAGTTAATAACACAAAAACTCAATAGATGGCGCTCAGTTGGCGAAAAAAGTTCTGTCATTAACGTAGCATTTTTTATTTAATCTGTGGTTGTGACCGCTCGCTTCTTGACGCAGCAAAGGTAGTACAGCGCCACCAAGTTATCTGTTCAGGTGGGTAAAATTGTAACTAACCTGTAAATTGTAAATCCTGTTCCCCATTTTTTGTTTTATTTATTCAGTCACTAGGATTTATAGATATATTTTCATTAAAATTGAAAGACAGGTTAAAATATTTTCATTTGTCTAGGTAAATTCTTCAAATTTTACTACTAAATTCTCCACTAGCGCCGCTATCAACTAAACAGATAAGATGGTGGCACTGTACGAGGACGCGAGTCGCGCGCGACAACGCCAAAAGTCGCGAGAATTTGACAGTTAATGTACTGGGTGTTGGTTAGGTCGACCGTTCCGAATCTCTCGGTTCGGCAATATCACTCGATGAAGTCGAAGCCATTGCCGTCCAAGGAAAAATGGATGGTACAGCTGTTTTCTTTAGTATTCTTAGTTTGCCACCTAAAAACAGAGAAAAGCAAAATTGAATAATAATATTTTACATCTACTTCACTAATATTTTATTTTACTGAACTTAAACGAAGAAATTCGTACTTACGTGTCATATAATCGTTTGGGGTGAAATGATCCGAACAAATTCATGAATGTTTACGCATGTTCCATCCAATTTTTCGATTTACATCGACTCTGGTTGCTTTGATCCATTGTCGCTTCAGGGTTTCATTGGTACTGGGGAATGTATGAATTCCTGTATTTTTGCACGTCACAACGGCACAGGTACGCATTTTTGTATACTCAAAGAAAGTTCCTAATTTACAAGGTATCGAAACCAAAACTAAAAGTAAAGTAAGTAAAAACTTACAGCAGTGTAACAATCTTACAGTATTTCCTACTTAGTCTGTGCAGTCTTCTAGGGGCACGGGAGCGCCCTCGCCAAGACGCGAGAAGATGGATAGTGCACTACCTACCTGGGTGAATATCCTCGAATTGTCGCTAATTCGTCATTGCTGTCATTAATCTCTCACAGTTCTCAGCACAACAGAAATATAATAAGTATACAGTTATTGTCGTTACAGTATGTAAGATTGTCAGTCAACTTCAACTAATATAGAAATAAAAATATCTTTAACAACCTGTTGCACTGACAAAATATAAGTGTGACACTTCCAAGGACAATGACGCCGTCAATTTGAGTAGATTCACCCACCTACCTCTTCTTGAAGTGTTTCGTAGATTAAGTACCAATTCTACATCATACCATCTAATTTTGCTGTTGTAGGGATAGAAAGTGTGTGGGGCCAAATTAGGTCAGATTACTAGAAAAGTCAGAAAGCGACGAAAACTTTTGTATGGAATAAAAACACAGCCCGAATAAATAAACCATCCTACAAAAAAAACATTTCATAAAAAGGATGACAAAACAAGCCCTAATCATACAATCATCATGGTAAAGAATAGGGCTTGGCCGTTTTACAATACCCAATTTCTTTCCTTAGTTAAGAAGTAACGGCCAAGCCTTAAGCTAAGATAATAAATAAAATGATAATAAAATTATGTAACATAGATAGTCATGCATGAGTTCTGATAACTTTTTAAACTGTACGCATACATATCACATCATGAGCTTGTGTCTTGGCATCCTTTTGACATAAAATGTTTTGTCGGGTGGATTTGACAGATATATTTTTCTGACTTTCACGCCATCTAGTAAGTGTTGTGGAACTAGTTTTTTTATTTTAGATTATAAAAAAATATTGGATACGTATTTTTTCTACAAAATGCAGCACTGAGTGACGTCACACGTAACTTCAATGGGCTTTATCTTTGTTATTTCTTGTTTAATCGAAAAAAGAAAAAATACGTATCCAATATTGTTTTATAATCTAAAAGACGGACTGATTACATTTTTTTAGGAAACTAGCCTATTATATCTCTGAGAGCGGACAGCAGTGATGACGATGACAACACTCGTTGTAATTCTATTAGTTCTAGTGAACAAATGCATTTGTGAGTGGTTGACCAAAAAGGGACCTCAAGGGAAAATAATTCATTTAGAGAAAATCGCGTTTGAAGTTTCGTGTATAGAGAGGTTTCGACTCGGCTCGGCTCAGAAAAAAAAATCATAAAAAAATAACTACGGCACCTAAAAATATTCTGGTTAGACCTAAACAAAATGTTTTTTTGCAGGTCACCTCACTATGAAGCTACCTTAGGACTGAACTGACACATGTCAATGAGCCGTTTTCAGAAGAACTAAAAAAAAAAAAATATGGCTGTCAAAGGAATGCAATTTTGGACCTCAGCCCAATAGCCATGTGTGATACGTCATAAAATAGGTCTCAGCGAGCTGAACAAAAGTTACTATGACGCCAACAGCCAAATGTTTGTCCTTTCGGAGTTATATAGTATTGAAAAAAAACTAACATTTTTAACAAAATATAACTCCGAAACGACAAACATTTGGCTGTTGGCGTAGTAGTAACTTTTGTTCAGCTCGCTGAGACCTATTTTATGATGTATCACAAATGGCTATTGGGCTGAGGTCCAAAAATGTATTCCTTTGACAGCCGTATTATTTTATTTTTTTAGTTCTTCTGAAAACGGCTCATTGTGGCCTATTAAATTGGCTTTACTTTAATCTGTGATTGCATTATTATTCTGTCTGGCAAGTAGGGAGTAGTATATTCTTTGCTGTCAAGTCTACAATAGTTTTGGTAGTGATTGGGTTGGCGATAAAAATACGAATAAATAATGCAAAATGGATTACAAAAGATGCTGCCTTACTTGTTTAGATACAAGCAAAGACATGCGCCATTTTCAGGCAACTGTGACTATCGGTGGGAAGGATGTTCAACTGAATGATATTTTGGACACTTTCTACAGATATAAGGTACCTACTTTTCCACATATTATTCTATCTTAGCTTACAAATTTTACTGCTTTTAAGGCTGATTTACACGTATTAAGTTGCCAAGTCTTAACTAAATTTTAACTAAATTTCAAGCGACTTAATTTTAAGTAACCGTTTACATGTTAAAATACTAAATAACTAGTTAAACTCATTTATTCGCTCAAGATGGACGACCACAGAACAAATATACCCCTAGCGGACGACCAACATCAACAGTTAACATTCAAATTCTTTAACACCAAAATTTGCAATCGCCATGGCTGACGCTATAGCGGCAAGACGATGTTGTTTTGCTTGCTTATTTCTGTAATTTAAGCTTT
The DNA here is from genome assembly GCA_947310845.1 of Yponomeuta plumbellus. Taxonomy (NCBI): domain Eukaryota; kingdom Metazoa; phylum Arthropoda; class Insecta; order Lepidoptera; family Yponomeutidae; genus Yponomeuta; species Yponomeuta plumbellus. The sequence continues at coordinate 20,567,817 of OX371194.1, read as the reverse complement.
TAATATTCCATAAACAATCGTCCTTTATGTATTCTTCAATGAACTTTATTGCCGTGTCTTCCGTCCACTTCGAAATTTTCGAAAGATTTTTATTTATAAATTAAGTAGGAACTATGTTGCAATCACTCCGCCAGCTTATGCTTTTCACTTAAATTTAACTAAATTTTGCCTGTCCAAACGTGTCAAGTGATTAGCCACGCCCACCAACAGAACCGAAAAATAGACAAAATTCTATTCTACCTTGTTTACTTGCAACAAAATTTTAACTTGCAACTTCTTACTAAATTCACTGTTTACACGGGTTAAGTCACTTAAAATTAAGTTAAAATTTAGTAAATTTTTTGTCAACTTGATACGTGTAAATCAGCCATTAGGGCATACTTTCGGTCTCTAGTTAGCAATCTGAAAATTTTCTGCTAGCAGCTACCGCAGCAGCTGTTTTTCTTGTATGTACTGTTTGGCCAGCTGGCTGCTGTTGACAGTAGTTTCAAGAGATTGTTTGTGTTTGTTCTATGTTCCTCAATTACCTGCACGGTGCGAGTTAACTGTAGGAAAAAAAAACTTCACCACAAATCTGTAGTCTTACAGTTGACGTAAAAAGAATTGAATTATTATTATTATTTATTATTAGACACTCCGACAGTATTTTCACAATTCATTTAAAAACTACTTATTCTAATTATGTATAATTCAGTGTGAAACACCTTTACAGGAAAAATAAAAATAGAATTGAATTGATAGTGAAGTGACATTTAGTATCAACCACTGGGGTATCTAGGAAGTCTACTTTTCGAAGGATCTGATCATACTAAAATCTGTCTAATATTTCAGATTCCAGAAAACCATCAACACCCAAAGCAACTATGCATCACATGTGTGCACCATCTTACTGTTACATACTCATTCAAGATACTCATAGAAAATAGTGCAAAGAAGTTATCAGAGCACATGAATGACATAAAATCTTCAGATGATGGAAATGATCATGATGATTATTCAGATGAAGATGTTAAAAGTATTGAATTAATCCCAAAACAACACCAAATAAATCCTACAGCTGTAGAAAAAACACTCAGATTAGGTTTAAATAAAGTTAAGAAGCTAAAATGTTTGTATTGTGTCGAATGCAAAGCATCCTTCCATTCTGTCTCTTCATTGAAACGACACTGCTCTGAAAACCATCCCGTAAAGAGCACTGTTGGCAGAGCTTGCGAATGTTGCTTTGAAAAGTTTGACAATTTACGATCAGCGCTTCTCCATAGAAAGAAACATTACAAACCTTACATATGCAAAGACTGCTGGGATGGCTTTGATACAAATGAAGAATTGACTTCACACAAATGTGTTCAACCTGTCCAAGAAGGAAAAGGTGATGGCACATACAGCTGTAAAGAGTGCCCTAAAAAATTCAAAGTCTTAAAAGGTCTACATTTGCATGAAAAGTGGGCACATGAAAGGATGAAAAACTATCAATGTGAATTTTGCCATGCAACATTTAAAAACTCCAGTGCAAGGAGCGCTCACATGACAATAATACATAAAACACAGAATATAAGTAAACCAGATCAGTCTGCAAAGGAGGGCTTAAAACAATGTGACCAATGCGGCAAATCATACAAGCCAGGTTATATACGGATTCACATGTTAACGCACAAAGACGAACGTTCATACAGCTGTAAACAATGCCCTAAGAAGTTCAAAGTCTTAGGCGGACTGCACTCACACATACAGTGTGCCCACAGACGGTTAAAAAGTCACAGGTGTGAATTTTGTAACACAATGTTTATATCATCGAGCAAAAAATGTGCCCATGTGAGGAAAATACATTTGAATGAAAAGAAACATGTGTGCAAATGTGGAAAAGCATTTTTTTGGAAGTCCGACCTGGATCGACATATGTTAACACATACTGGTGTGAAGAATTATCATTGCCATGTGTGTGACAAAGCGTACCAATCAAGGTACGGTCTGTCTGTACATTTAAAGTCACATTCTCAAATTAATATAAAACCGGCCAAGTGTGAACCAGACCCGCGAAGCGAGGTATCGGTACCGCCATAAATATAATATTATTATGTATTTAAAAAAATGTTTTATCTCTCATTCAGTTCTAAACCACACTTTACTTTATTTACACTATGTAAATAAAAATAAATATTTGAGTTCCTATTAAATATATTTTGATGAAGCAGAGAAGGTTTGTCAGGATTTTGACCAATAGTAAACCCTGGTCTCTTCCTGATGTATGTGTGTTGAATTTATATAAGTCTTTCAATTTGATGAATTGATGGCATATTATTATATAAATTTGAAATGGGAAAAGCAATATTGCGCGTCAAAACTGCGCTCGCGCTATTTAATCGATTTATTGTGAAAACTGTTGAGATCACTTGTGAAATCAGTGTTAAAGTGTAGAAAACAGTGCATACTAACTGTGAAAGTGTTATTTACGCAAAAAACATTGGGTCAGGGTGTAGCAAAGGGTGTGCAAGGGAAAAAACACTTAGAAAAATTTCGCAATAAAAATTGGCTCCCTGTAACCCATTCTTTTTATATTTTTAAACAAAGGGCGGCATCACAATGAGCAACTTTTCCCCCTAAAAAAAATCTCTAAATTAAATATTTGAGATTTTACAGGCGATTTAAATTTTATATGGCTAAGCACTTAGAAGAAAAATGGACTTCAGAAAACAGGTCCCCGTAGCCCCTTCTTTTTATATTTTTAATCAAAGGGGGGCATAAAAATGAGCAACTTTTCCCCCTAAAAAAATTATCTAAATTAAATATTTCAGATTTTACAGGCGATTTAAATTTTATATGGCTAAGCACAAGAAAAATTGATTGTCTAAAAACGTTTGATAAAATGTATTATTTGACAAATGTTTCGTTTATTAATCAATCTTACGAACGGGGGGTCGGCGATGTAAAGAATACGTGACAACAGAAATATAGGTGCGACGACGCGCGTAGGTAGCGAAGCGGAGCGCGTCGGAGCGTTAGGTTCTCTATGTAAGATCGAAAACAGACTCGACTTTGATGCGTTCAACATTTTGTTAAATGACATTTGGACAAATGTCTTCATCTTAGACAAACTACCGCTGGTATATCTTCTGGGAAAACCGGTGCACCCAAAAGAGTAAATGCAGCTTTGTGCAGTGTTGCCAAAACATCAAACCAAATTACCCCAGATCAACAAAATAAACAAAACGCAATCACTATGTCGTCTGGAAAAAAAGCAATCCCTAAGTCGCAGGACAAGTGTGCTAAATGCAAAACTGCCGACAAAAACAAACTATCTGTCGCATGTGACCTGTGTAAAGGCTTGCTGTGCAGTGACTGTCATGGATTATCACCAACTGAAATTAGAGTACTGGAATTAAAGACGGTGGTACGCGTCATGACCTTCCTCTGCGGAGATTGTAAAACTACAATGGTGCAACTTCCCACAATTCTCCAGAAACTTAACGAGCTCACAGAGGAGGTCAAGCAGTTACGCATTCGCCAGAGCATGCTTGCGACTGAATCGGCTATTCAGGAGATGTCGGAGAGGGCTAATAGATCTACTAATATTATTATGTACGATTTGCCTGAATCCACCAGCGAATTAGCGGAAGCTCACGACATAGCAGAATGTACGAAAGTGATAACCGCGATTACGAACAAAGCTGACTGCACTAAAATAAAATCCTTCCGCCTCGGAGCGCCTAAAGCTGATGCAGGTGCCGCACCGCGTCCATTGAAAGTGATTATGCGCAGCAAGAATGAGGCACTGGAGGTTCTGCGCAACAAACAAAAACTGCAAAAGCCATCATCCATTACTGCAGACCAAACTCCCATGCAACGTGAATACTTGAAATACCTTCGCGAGGAACTCGAAAAACGCAAAAGCGAGGGAGAAAAGGACCTCACAATAAAATACGTGCAGGGGCAGCCCACAATCGTAAAAAACCTTCCCAAAAAAAACTAAGTTCTGCAACCGCAGAAAACCAACAGCATGTGACAAATATAAATACTGGAAGCACATGCGATCTTGTAAAGAGGCTCTCACCAACCCTCTATACTATCACTATTTTGTACACAAATATTCAATCAATTACTTCAAAACTGGACCTATTTATCACTAGAGTTAATAATATGAAACCTACCTTAATTATAATCACAGAAACATGGCTAAAACCTATAATACCGGATTCATTAATATAAATACCTGGCTATGACATTTATAGAGACGACCGGACAGACATGCGAAGTGGAGGTGTGGCTATATACGCTGCACAGAATATCAATATTTTAAAAACAAAACTAAACACTGAATACAACACAAAACATGGTGGCTCAGAATGCCTGTGGTTGGATGTCAAATTTGGAAGCAAAAATATTCTGATGTGTGGAATTTACAGAAGACAAGACTCTACATTAGAAGAAGACACTGCTCTGCTGAACCAAATTATAATTGCATCAGAAACAAACACAACTTTAATTATGGGCGATTTCAACTATCGTGGAGTTAAATGGCCTCGCGAAGACTGTGAATATCTAACGCCACGAGAACGAAACTTTGTGGACTTGTACGAAAGCAGCAACTTAGAGCAGCTAGTCAATAAACCTACGAGATTTCGTGAAGGTAATCAGCCATCTTTCCTAGACTTGATATTGTCAAATGACGAATCACTTATCGCTGAAATTAAGCATGAAGCCCCAGTCGGTAAGAGTGACCATGTATGTCTATTGGCAACAATACAGCTAGAAGCAAGACCGCAACACATAACTACACCCAGCCGCAACTATAAAAAGGCAAATTATGCTAAAATTAATGAAATCCTTCAAACAGTACCAGGCAGCATTAAGGAGCTGAACTGTGCAGAAACCCAATTTGACGTATTACTCACTGCATACAAACAAGCCATCCAGTTACACGTACCCCTAACTAAAATTAACAATATAACACAAAACAAGCCATGGGTGTCTAAAGAAACAAAAGAACTGATAAAGCGTAAAATAATACTCTGGAACAGATACGCCATCACAGGACTAGACAAAACATATGCGGATTATAGACAAGTAAATAATAAATTGACAAATATAACCAGAAACTCTCGCATTACTTATGAAAAGGACTTACTACAAGCCGGACCAAAACGATTTCACTCATATATAAGGCAACAAGTAACTTCAAAAGTTACTATTCCATCAGTCTTGACTGATAAAAAAGGACATACAGTTTCCCAAGCAAATGAAATGGCTGAGGCCTTTGCAGACCAATTTGCTGGAGTCTTTCAGGTAGAACCACATAGTGACATACCTACATTGAATCCTAATCTACGAATAGAAGAATCCATACCTGACATTGAATTTACCCCAGACATGATTTCAAAAGTAATCAAAGAGATGAAAGCAGATTCTGCTCCAGGCCCTGATGAAATCCCTACAACCATACTCCAGTAATGCGACGTGGCAGATTCCCTATCGAAAATAATGCAGACTTCCTATGACACTGGGATACTACCTACCTTATGGAAAACAGCAATAGTGACACCCATATTCAAAAAAGGCAGTAAACTGAAGCCATCAAACTATAGACCAATAAGTCTTACAAGTATTGTGTGTAAGGTCATGGAGAAAGTTATTGTCTATCACATAAGGAAATTCTTAACCAAGCACAGAATCATCAGCGATCAACAACATGGTTTTTGTCCGCATCGATCTACAATTTCAAACTTGCTCTCGTGCCTCTCATATTGGACAGACAGTTTCAATGAAAGAAAACCCACTGACGTGATATATCTCGACTATGAAAAAGCCTTCGACAAAGTCCCAACAACAAGACTTCTACATAAGTTGGAATTTATTGGTATACGGGGAAGGTTATTGAATTGGATCGAGAGTTTCTTGCAGAATAGAACTTTCCAAGTAAGAGTGGGTGATGTTCTTTCTAGTCACAGGGAGATTCACAGCGGAGTGCCGCAAGGATCCGTATTGGGCCCTATTCTGTACATCATATACACATTTGACCTACCTGACGAACTAAGTAACAACGTTAGTATCTTCGCGGATGACACTAAAATATTTGCTGATCCATTAGTGAACTACGATCGCCTCCAAGAAGACTTGAACAAAATTGCTAAATGGTCAAAGGAATGGCTCATAAGTTTAAGTGCCGAAAAATGTACAGTACTGCATATAGGAAACAACAATCCTCACTTAACATATACTTTAAACAATGTTGAGCTTCGCGCAGCTAATGAACAAAAGGACCTGGGAGTAATTATCTCTAAAAACTTAAAATGGGAGCAACACATAACAACCATAATAAAAAAAGCAAAGAGTTTTATCTATTTAATCAGAAAAGCTTTTGGAGTACTAACCCCAGAAACGATGTTAACCATTTATAAAACTTACATACGACCCCTACTTGAGTATGCCTTCCAAGTCTGGAGCCCATATCTCATTAAAGACATTGACATTCTGGAAAAAGTTCAGCGCAGCTTTACTAAAATTCCAAGACAGCTAAAAAACCGATCATACGAAGAAAGGCTGGAAGCGCTGAGGCTTACTTCTTTAAGGGAGCGTAGAGAGCGTGGTGATTTAATCGAAACCTACAAAATTCTAAATGGACACTACGACCTACAGGATTTAGATAAACAAATTCTTCGAAGAGACAACAACACCCGCTTGAGAGGACACCACCTTAAACTACAAACTTGTTTCTCCAACAACAATCCTCACAGACACTTTTTCTCTAACAGAGTAGTGAATGGATGGAACAAATTACCACAAGAAGTGGTTTCAGCACCAAACGTCAACAAATTCAAGAACTTACTGGACAAACACATCACTGACCAAAAGAAAAAAATGACAAAGTGAAACTGGATGCGGGCAATTATCAGTTGTTCCAACTGCCTGCCCGTCTACAAATAATAATAATAATAATAAAATTTTCGGCATAATTTCTATGTTAGGAATTCACTAACTATTATACATAAATTTTATTTTTCAAAAAATATTTTTATTGTATTAAAAACCCAGTATTATTATTAGTGTGTCCAAAATAACCTTTCGCAGTAACAAAATAAGAATTCTAAAACCTTATAACTGTAGAATTCTAATAGACTGTAATGAAAATTAACTGCTAAAAGAAAGTAAATTTGTTTACTCTGTTGATGAATATTCTAATCATCATCATGTAACAGCTTGCTTCACCTAAAAGTATCGATTATCATCCATACCGCTTATCCAGTAATGATATTTTATACTGAGTAGGTAGGTACTACTTATACTATCGTTTGTATAGCTTACTGAGTGCGTATACTGAGTTTTGTCGTTCACTTTCGATAGCGAGAGCGTTTGCGTTTTGCATAGGAGTGACAAAGCGCGCCATCTATTTGTCTCTTTGTTACTCCTATGCAAATCGCAAACGCTCTCACTATCGAGAGTGAATGAAAAAACTCAGTATAAGCACTCCGGCCTTTGCATCTACGTGATGAGATCCAGTGAGAGATACAGCATCCAGTGGCACCTTCACTCCCACTCACTGTTGCCAACCTTAGGAGAGCAAAAAGCAGCAAATTAAACTTAAAAAAACAGTAGAAAGCAGTAAAATAGTAATTATATAATATGAAACCGCAAATCAAATGTGACATAACATTTATAGACTGGACAAATACAACTACTCTTAGATCTAACACAAAATGCCTTTATTTAAGAAATTCTGAGATTTTTTAAACTACGAACTTTGACCGCACTTGCGAAACGAAATGAACGAAACCTGTATTATATATCTGTTTTGTCGTATACAATTGGCGGTCTTATCGCTAAAAGCGTTCTCTTCCAGACAACCTTGGAATGGATAGAAAGAAGGAGATTAGAGAAAAGATAGGTAAATGTACATGAAATAGAGTGATGGGATATGTACATACACTAACTGACTATTCTGTTTACTGTATGTGAAAAGATTTGCGTCAGTAAACGGGAAATCCTCTATGCCGCAAGAAGCCCGCTAGCACTGACCGACGTATACAAAAACCTTTATTGCTTTTCTTAAAATGTTATTATTCCGTTTTGACATGTTGGTTGTGGCCTTATTGCGATTTGGAATGAATTATTTTTTACCCAGTTTTAAATTCAGATACATAACAAAAAACAGAAGAAATACGAGCTAAAACAGAAAACAGTGGTGTCATAGCGAAAACAGTAAATCTACTGTTAAAACAGTAGGGTTGGCAACACTGCTCCCACTAGATGAAGGGTTCACTCCGAGTACTCCGACGGTTCACTCGGACATTGCAGTGCCTGCGACATTGTTTAGTTAAAGTAGGCTTGCCCAGCACCTATACCATCTTGACAAAAAAGGTCTAGTCGGCCCCGGTCGTAGGTCCATCTTGGTTGGTCTAGTCGACTAAATTAATTTAGAGTATTATTTTTGAACGTATCCTCGATGAACTTTATCGCGCTGGCAAACCCATATTTTTTGATTTACCGACTTTTTGACACCGGTTTTCGTATCACTAATGTAGTGTGGGTACTATCAAGGAGGATTCCGTTCCGTTTTCAGCCATCATGGCGTAAAGTTCGATTTTTTGTAACAAATGTTTCCCGATCATCCGTTACGGCCTAGCCACGGGGAACGGCGGCGCGAACGGCAGTGCGGCAAGCGGGACGAAAATTCGCGCGGCGCGATTTGTCAGCCACGGGCAGGCGCGTTTGCCGTCGCGACTAGTAGGGCTGAGTAGGGCAGGCCGGTCAAGAGCGAAATGTCTTTATCTCAAAGTAATATTTTTTTTTTGTTCAATACATAATATTTGGAAGAGCGTAATCTACTCCATAGATTTGAATAGGAATCGAGGTATACTATGGAGAATTCCATATTTTTCCACCGAAACATTTTTCGAGTCTACTAGAATTATTGTCGAATTATATTCTTCAGGATTGGGAAAAAAAGTCAATGCAGCTAGAGTCTTAGTGCCGCTGAAAAATTGATCTAATACATAGGTGCCATTTAATTAAGCTGACCATATTTTGGAGAATGATAGTAGGTATCAATGAATTTTTTTCATAACTACATTTTTTCAGAAATATCGCTGCTAAAATATGGTCAGTTAATTAAATATTACTCTGTATATTAATGTTTCATGAAATTAAATAACTTTTAGGTATGTAATTATGTTCTTTATCAAAGTAACAAATATACCCCATTTTGTTAGTATTTCAGCAATAACAGTCTCGGTATTTATTATTCGCGGCGAAAACAACTAAACTCGTTTGATCTCTGCACTAGTCGCCGCGACTGCCACTCGACGCCGTGGCTTGCGCCGTAGGTACTTGTTCATGTGTTTGTTACACTCGCCGCCGGGCGCGCCGCCAGTCGCCGCCACCAGTCGCCGCTCGGTACATTTCGCCAGTCGCGCCGCCGTTCGCCGCTCCGCGTGGCTTGCTCCGTACATTTCTATGAGTTTGTTTCAGTTTGCCGCACCGCCGATCCCCGTGGCTAAGCCGTTAGGGCTAAAGTTTCGTACAGGCCCTGTAAAATAAAGATAAAATAATAAAATACTACCAATTACGATTTACGTCCATAAAAATATTTACTCTGTGGTGTTATTTTTATAATTTAAAAAAAACGTGTCGTGTTTGGTTTGGAATTTTGGATGGATGTTTATTTACAAGATTTCACGTAAAACCCGAAGAATTAAGACAGAATGGATTATAAACGATGTTGCCTTACGTGTCTAGCCACCAGCAAGGACATGCGGCATTATCAGTCAGCTGTAACTATCGCGGGGGAGGACGTTCGACTGAATGATATTTTGGATACTTTCTACAGTTATAAGGTACTCTTCCACTCGCCTTTCTAGTTAGTGCATTGCTTTCACGCGTGCTAATTGATGTGCATAATGATTTTATTGTCACACAAAGCTATTTAGAAAACCTAGCTTTTTTATGACGGGACTACTAGAATTGGTCTGTTTTCAGGTCCCTGAAATCCATCAACGCCCTGAGCAACTATGCGTCACATGTGTGCACCAACTTACCGTCACATACTCTTTCAAGATACTCATGGAAAACAGTGCAAAGAAGTTAGCAGAACAAATGTATGTAGTAAACAGTCCAGACAATGATATTGGTCATGATGATGACTTGGATGTAGATGTTAAAGTTATTAAATCAGAATTCATCCCGAAACAAGAACAAACAAAACCTAAATTTGCAGAAAAAAAACCCAGATTAGGTATGAACAATGTGAAGAAACGTAAATGTTTATACTGTGTGGAATGCAAAGAAGCTTTCTATTCGGTTTCTTCATTGAAACGACACTGCTCTGAAAACCATCCAGTACAGAACACCATAGGCAGAGCTTGTGAATATTGCTTTGAAAAGTTTGATACCTTCCGATCAGCTCTCCTCCATAGAAAAAAACATTACAAACCTTACATTTGTGAAAATTGTTGGGAGGGCTTTGATACTAACGAAGGCCTGGCTTCACACAAGTGCATAAAACCTGATAAACTAGCAAAAGAGACTATGACACAGTGTGATCAATGTGGAAAATCATATCAACCCAGCTACATAAAGATACACATGTTAACTCACAAAGAAGAACGCACTTACAGCTGTAAAGAATGTCCTAAAAAGTTTAAAGTCTTAAAAGGTCTACATTCGCATGTACAGTGGGCCCATAAAAGGATGAAAAACTATAAGTGTGAATTTTGCAGTGCAATGTTTATTAACTCCAGTGCGAGAAGTGCTCATGTTAGAAAAATACATCTAAGAGAAAAGAAACACGTGTGCAAATGTGGAAAAGGATTCTTTTCAAAGTCCGAGCTTGAACGCCATATGCTAACGCACACTGGTGTTAAGAATTATCACTGTCATATGTGTGATAAAGCATATCAAACAAGACATGGTCTTAATGTACATTTGAAGTCACATTCACAAATTAATAACATGAATGTTATGAATCTGTAAATGTGATATTATTATATTTGCTGATTGTAGAGGAAGCATTTATCTTGTATTATTATAGAAACAACATAATATATTATAATCATAGAATAGTTATCTATTTAAAGTTAATTATTAACAGATGTTTGCGATATATGAGATAAAAAATTATGTGCTCTGCACTAATTAATGCATGCTAAATGATTTCACTGCAAAAATCTCAAACACCGCATTTGACATGTAGTGGAAAGAAATACCTACTTATTTAAAATTGGTCTACATAACATAATTTGTAGTGATCTGCTGCATAGTAAAAAGTTTGTAGAACATGTAAGTATCAGACGATAAGATCCACCCTTCTATCATGTAACTTTCCACTCTTATTGGTTCAAGCATTTAGATGACTCAAAATTAGTAAAATGTATCTTTACAATTCAGAGTAGATAGAGTAAGTCAGACAACTTCGTACATTGGAGGACTTCTATAACCAGAGATATACAGGAGGAATATTCTACAACCCTGCTCTTTCCTAGTATCATCATCAACCCATCATGTCCCCACCGAGGGGCACGGGTCTCTTACCCGAGGATGGTATAGGCCATACTCCACCACGGGGGCCAAGTCCGGAATGGTGGAGGCTTGTAAGACTAGTGGCTGATATTACTGTCAAAAGTTTTTCAAGCTGCCCTAATATTAGTACTTTGGAGATAACTTCAAATAAGCTGATCTATTAAGTCCATTTGTACTGCCGCAATAATTTTAGTGCAGATCACATCAACCTTTACATGTGCATTCATCACTAGGTTTGCTTCTTTGCAACTAAAATGTATAAAGGATGATGTGATTCGACTACTTTATCAACAACAGATCGAGCTATATTTGTGCTTTCGACTCTATTGTATCGTTTGAAAATCTTATTACTAAATTTTGTGCTATAAAGCCAGGGATAGACATCGTTGGCCTAATTATCAGAATACGTAACTCCAAACAAGTTTGGCTACAGTAGCAAAGAAAAATTCGTAAGTCCATTTTCTTAATGATCTAGTCTGCAAAACTAAAAACTATTTGAAAAATTAAATTCCCTGATAATTTTTACTGCTAGATTCCTAAATGCATTGAAATAATTTCCGTATGTAGTAAAAATAAACCGTTTTTACGAGCTCCTGTAAAGATTATGCCGAGGAAATTACGCATTCTGATAATTAGGCCGACGACATGCCAGTAAATCGGCAAAGTAACTGGCACAACATTTCAATCAAACATTTGATTTACTTGCATGCCCATTGAGGGAGGGGCCGAGGGGTGTTGCTAAACGTCACGCCAGTTAGCGTATACACAGTGACAGTAGCTGTTACGTGCAAGGAGCTGGTATGATAGTGTGCAAGCTACGGGCATGTGTACATCCCTAGCTTAAGTGTGAACCTGTAATTGGCTTTATGTTACGTTATATCACTACGTTATAATAGCTTTTGGTTTACCATAGATCTCTAATGCCCGGTCCCAATAACCTACCAACCAGCTACCACCAATTAAAATGTTTACTAGTGATAGGCCACTCAACAGAAAAGAAAAACGGAACATTTCAATGTCGTGTTGAGAGCTAACCGCCTGGCCACGGGGGAAATCGCCCGCGCGAAAAATCGCGCGGCGCGAACGGCGGGGCGTCAACCCCGTGGCTTGCTTGTTTTATGCCCGGTTCCAATATCCACAAAACGCTTCGTTTTTGGTTACGATCGGTTACAATTCCTACGAAATTTCTACGAACCGTCAATAAATTGTATGGAAAACGGATCGTAGCCGGTAGGCGTATATTATAGGAACCGGGCATTAGTCGCTAGTCGCAGCCGCGACTGAAACAAACTCATAGAAATGTACGTAGCAAGCCACGGGGTTGACGCCCCGCCTTTCGCGCCGCGCAATTTTTCGCGCGGGCGATTTCCCCCGTTGCCAGGCCGTTACTGTCAGTTATCTTATCTGTAGATAGGTTATTGGGACCGGGCATAACTAGATAAGTTATAGTACCTAGAATCACTGATTATGTCGTGTTATATTATACCTACCATAGGCATAAAAAAAATCACGTAATATAAGACTTGTAATAAAGTTTTATTGTCAGCAAGTTCTAAATCTACTATAATTGTCATCGTGTATAATAAAATAATACAGAAAATGAGATACCGTTAAGAGAACTGTACAGTACCATCTCTTTTCATTTCGCACCTGTGTAGCCTGCTCGATATCACATAACGGTCCACTCTATAGGGTTAACCATTCTAACGAATCCGAAGTGTTAAATGGATCCGACAGTTCGAAGTTAATTATCGAATAACTCCAGACAATGGAGTTCAGCGCCCGACTAGAAAAGAACCGGATCAAATCCATACCTATTTTGACACTTCGGAAACGTGAAAACGGATAACCCGATAGAGTGGACACTTACGTAATAGGAGGGCTAAAATCTTGATAAATGGGTAGTGCGATGGCGCAAGTCACGCGTCTTGTGGCGCTAAAATGGTCAGAATCTGACAATGTACTACTGGAAAGTCGCGAATGTTGACCATAAAGTGCGCTGGTCCTGCTACCTTGGCTGGCGGATAGGATATTTGTGGTTGTTGGCACCGGCCACGGCTCTGCAGTCTGCCACCGGTGTTTGGTGAAACAACTCTGTGCTCTATCGCTTAGTCACTCCACTGATTCCCCGCCTTACGTCCTGTGGGCACCTTCCCTTCCGGAATATTTGAATGTCTGAAATATAACGCGTAACATTGATTAAATCATTTATTATTTAATTAAAGAATCTTACGATTATCGACAAGTTTTAACGGCAATAAGTAAATTGAAACGTCTAGGTATGTAGCCATTTGTTAAGGCCCGACGTACGGTACGATTGATCTATGAATTCTTTTGTATTTGTAGGCGAATCAAGCTGACACATAGGTATAGGTCCGTTTGCCACTTTCTAAGGCACTTATTAAGTTATTTATTACTACCTACGTCTTTGTCGTTGCTCTTCAAACAAGTAAATGATCGATCCCTACGCCCGTACGCTAGTATTACCTACTCTATGGAGCCACTTAATATACTGCTTGGCCACGGGGCAATTCGCCCGCGCGAAAAGTTTGTTTTAGTAGTTTGTTTTAAAAGTTTAGACTGAAACAAACTCATAGAAATGTACGTAGCAAGCCACGCGGTTGACGCCCCGCCGTTCGCGCCGCGCGATTTTTCGCGCGGGCGATTTCCCCCGTGACCAGGCCGGTTTCTAGAACTCTTTCAAAGATCCACATTTTATTTTACTTTAAGTGAGTACAGCATCTAACATATAAAAATCTCTTCAGTGTTTGCTATCGAACTCCGCCGAAACGGCGGCGTCACCTATTTGTATGATTTTTAAAATATTTGGTGGGTCTGAGAATAGGCTCGTAGGTTAATTAATATGGTTTTGCCGGGTCTGCTAGCAACAAGTTTTAAATGTCGAAAGCCGCTACTTTCCAGTCTCGAGTTTCCAGTACCTACATTGTCTAATTCTGACATTTCGCGCCCCACCTGAGTCGTGTTAAGCGGCCTACAGAGTTTTGAAACGCGACGCGACGCCATGTATCGACACACCACGATGTGCATCGTGCACATTGCCAACACCCGATGCCCAAAATTATTCTAATCATAGAAAATAGTAGATTTGATTTGACTCAACACGCGTCACGTTGCGTCGGGTCGCGTCGCGTTTCCATAATGTGTTTCCGCCTTTATCGTACTACCTATGCCATATTCAATGCCTATGCAGCTGTACTCCATTTTGATCCCTTCAAGCGTCATCAGAAGTATATTGGCTTCTACTTTACTATTTATTTTACTTGTAAAATAATTTTATTACATTATGTACTCACCTAATCCACATTCTCGCGCACATTTAAATTTTCCGCCATTGAAGTAAGTGACATTGTTCGAACCACAAACCGGATTATATTCTGATGTTGACGAACAATCTTGCACACATTGCGTTAATGCAGGGCTGGCAATTGTAGTACTGAAATAATAACAATATATGTAATTTTATATTTTTTTATACATTTTCATGAATTTACCGCTAACTGAAGTTAGGCTGAAGAATAAAATCTATAGTTCGTGCCAGATAAACTTGCACAAAAGTCCATTGTACTCAGTCTGTTGTAAAAACCAAAAGAGAGTAACTTAAAAAAATATATTTTCGACGAAAAAAAATCTTGTTGTTTTTCTATTCTGATTGTTAGTAGAAACAATCTTAACTTAATTTATTTTCTCATTTTATAAATTTAGTGTAGTAATGACTATAACTTTATAAAAATGTCGTTCATCACGGTAAAAATGTCTTATTTTATGTTTTATTTTGTGACTGGCAATCAATTAACCCATACTGTAAATATTGTATTTATAATAAATCTATTTGAAGCATTATAACAAGGTATTTTAGACTTGTTAAAATTACTTGATCAAAAATGAAAAAAAAAATATTTACTCCATTTCATTACTGACTGCAGACAGACGAAGTATGCAGCGGTGCACAACTGTCGGCCCCCGTTTTGTCGTTCAATCGCTCGCTTGCGACACAGATTAGAGAAAAAATGTTTTCTCGCGTCATTCATTCGAGCGATTCTGTGCTTTCGAGTCGGGAACACAAAGTACTTTATTAGTTCAGTCATTATAGATTTTGACCCGTGAATAATCAGTTTTTGAAATTTTTCGTAGGTCCCTCGGGGGGGTCACTGGGAGTGTAAATTCAAAAAGTAGACTTAATCAGGCTACTGCGTATATTCGAAAAATGTTTTTTTATTTTTTTCAAACCAAAAAACGGTTTTTCTTAAACAACTCGGCCATATTTGATTTTACAGTTAAACTGTGAGAACAAAAATTGTAGGAAATTTGATTGTCTACAAGTTTGGCTGTTACAATTTTTCTTCTAGGATCGATATTTTGGAAATTAAACTTGAAAAACCCGACAAATTCAAAATATCATTATTTCCTATATTCCACGTTTTACGGCATAAATGAAGAGAAACAAAGTTGTAGAGAATAAAATTCTGAACAATTTTGGTTTCCACCTTTTTTTCCAAAAATTGATATTTTATTCAGGTTTAATTTTCAAAATATCGATCCTAGAAGAAAAATAGTAAGGACTGAACTTGTAGAAAATCAAATTTCCTACAATTTTTGTCCTTACCGTTCTGCTGTAAAATAAAAAATGGCCTAGATATTTAAGAAAAACCGTTTTTCGAATATACACAGGAGCCTGATTCAGTGTTCTTTTTGAATTTATACTCCCAGCGAGTCCCCCGAGGGACCTACGAAAAAAAAATCCAAGGACTGATTATTCACGGGTAGGGTCGGTGTTTTGGATATAATGACTGGACTATATAATACAATACCGGAAAGTTGGGAAGCGCTCACGTCACGCATGCGGCCTTGTTCTGTGGTATGTCCACATCTACAGCGTATAACAAGACCACTGATGTAGCCATAAGGCACGAATAAGAATTAGCAAAAATGTCCAAAAATAATATCTAACTTCACCTCAATATCTCAGAAATGATGAGGAGGATGTGGTTTTCGGAGACGTCGGAGATTTTTTTACACCCGTTATTACTTGTCATTATTACTTTTATCCAATAAGGGGCTTTATTCTTTAAAACATAGTCAACTATGTCAAATTTTCCAAAGCATAGATCTCGATGGGTATTTTTATATTGAGACTATATTTTATACTAGCTGTGCCTCGCGGTGTCACCCGCGGTGTATTAGGGAAAATAAATTGTAAAATAACAACTATTCACATTTTTAGGGATTTACCTATGAGACTAAGATATTTTTCGCAGTAAAACGTGGCCTATGTGTTAATCCAGAGTGTCTGCTAACTCCATACCAGATTTTATTAAGATCACTCCAGCCGTTTAGACGTGAAGAAGTAACAAACATACACACTCACACACTCACAAACTTTCGCCTTTACAATATTAGTGTGATTGCCTAAGGTTATTTCCCCCTGGCCAAGACACCGAAAGGTCAATGGACTTTTGTGCAAGTTTATCTGGAACTATAGGCATGAAGCCTTAGGGTCACGGCTGCGTTCTGCTACGACTGTAAAAAGAACATGATATTTTCCCCTCGGTGCTGCTAATGACTTAAAAGTAGCCCCAAGGCCCCCAAGTCAGTGATATAAAAAAAATACCTATCAATTCAGAATTAACTTCGGTCCGATTCAGACGCAATATTTACCTGGTCTGACTGTCATTAATTGCAGAATTATTAGCACTCCCTGTCGTTATCGAACTACTGTTATCGTTGGTAATTGGAAAATTATTAACTCCTTGTCCGTCCTGGCCATCAACATTGTAATCTATTGGAGAAACAACATCCGTTCCTTGTGTTCCTTGATGCCCAAAGTTATCACCTCCATTGGTTACTGCAGGTCTGCGGTAGGGTCCCTGCTCGATCTCTAACCAGTTCGGGCGTTGGCTTGGCGTCTGAATACCTGTTCGTGTGGGATTTTGGTTCTGCCATTGGCTTTGGTCTAAAGGATTTGGAACTCTTTGATTTGGCCTCCGCCTTATATTTTCTATATTTAGTTCTGGGTCGTAAATTGTACCATGGTCATCTAAATTAACTTGATTCGGTAATTCATCGGGATTTATGACACCCTCATTGGGATTTTGTCCTTGTCCTTCATTAATACCTTGTTCTGGGTATTGTTGGTTAAAATTCTGACTGTTTTCAGGTCCTTCTTGGGTAGAAAATTGACCTTGATCTTGGGTGCCTAAGTTCTGTGCTTGGTTTCGACCATTCCCAAATCCTTGTTGGGTAGGAAACTGATCCTGGTTTTGACCATTTTCCAATGCACCTTGATTATTAGGAAACTGACCTTGATTTTGCATATTAAAGTTCTGTCCTTGATTTAAACCACTTCCAAATCCACCTTGGTTAGGAAACTGGCCTTGGATAGGAAACTGACCTTGACCTGCATTTGGGTATCTGCCTTGATCAAAGTTTTGGAAACCACCTTGACTGGGAAACCTTTCTTGGTGTGGGAATCTCCTTTGATCACGATTACGGGGATTCCAACCACCTTGGTTGCCGAAGGGTCCCTAAAACACATTAAATAAATCAAAAAGGTCATAACCATGAATAATAATAATAATTTATCTCTTTCACAAAGGAAATAACTACCAAACTAAACAAAATTAATACAAAACTTCTCTCTAAGAGAAGGCCTGTGCCCTATAGTGAGACGTATACAATACAGGCAGCTTACACACAACTTTCGCTCGTAGCCTGGGCTGCCTGAGTGATCTTAAACGATCACTAAGGTTAAGCAACATACGGCGCGTTCAGTCCTTGGATGGGTCACCGTCTAGGACTAACGCTAGTGGCATTTTTCCGAGCGGTTCCGTGCTTCGCAAGGCACGTTAAGCAGTTGGTGCGGGCTGCCGTCGATAGATGGCAGTCGTTAAGCCAAGTCAGAGGCCTCAGGGCGGCTTGAAAACTTCTGACAGTAAGACCAGCCACTAGTCTAACAAACCTCCACCAATCCGGACTTGGCCCCCGTGGTGGAGTATGGCCTATACCTTCCTCAGGGAAGAGACCCGTGCCCCTTGGTGGGGACATAATGGGTTGATGATGATGATGACACACAACTTTTACGCAACACAATAACTTGATCAATAAAACTCTTTTGCGCCTACCATACGGAGGTATATACCTACCTATTTCCGAATAATCATTAGCTATCTAGTAATAAGTGGCCTAAAGCATCTAGTCCCAGGCTATTTTTACTGCTACCACCTACTTACCTACCCATATCGTTTAAGGAAAACTTTGTAAGCGGTAATCCCGTTCATCAGCGTCCATTTGTCGACTGCTAGGTATGTGAACGTGTAGCGGAATTACCTCATCCAGGCGCTGACAACAATATGCCCACGATACCTAAGGTTCATTTGTCTATACTTGAGTATTGCGGTAAACAAACCTCACTCGAGCACAAATCACAACATTCCGAAGACATCACACATCGTAGATAACCACAATAAGTTTTAAACACTAGTTTAAACACTAACGCATCTAATTAATCAGAAAACTGCTCAAAAATATCTTTAAATATGTCTTTTTTAACCAAAATTGCAATTCAGTATAAAATCAGGACACAGGTTAGCAAAACACACGTTTTAATATTTTGTTGTAGGGATGGGTGCAAGTGAATGAAAGAACAATTTGAAGTGAATGAAAAAGCGTATGTAAAAGCGTTGATTGCTATCAACGCTTTTTAACGTTAATGGGTTAATAACTCATCATAATAGTTATTACAACTCTTTAAACCAATTTTAAGCCTTTTCAACATTAGAAGGATCACATAAATATTTTCACACAGAAAATATTTTTTAGAGAGTTATTAATAAGACCGTTAGTGTTCTTCGTCTCTTTATGCGCTCATAAATCATGACTTAAAATTCAAAAAAACACAAAAAAGAATATACAGGGTGTCCCGTAAATCGACGTCAAGCCGGAACCAGGTGAAAAGGCAAGTCATAGTGGTTATCAGAAAAAAATAAAAAAAAATTGCACGAAAAAAAGTAATAGCCATTAAAAAAAAATTCAAAATCCTGTTGCCACCACTCTTTCCTTTTTCCATTTTTTTTTGTTTTGTAACTTTGAATAATGCTTCTTCAAACTGTTAACAAAATTTCAAAACCAGCTGCTCCAGCTTGGAAGAAAAGGAGACTAAAAAAAATAACTTAAAAAATTGCCCATTTTAAATTTTAATTTTAGTTTTCATTATGTTTGTGAAATGTCTTGAATAAATAATAAAAAAAATTACTTTTTTTATATTTTTCTGATAACCAGTATGACTTGCCTTTTCACCTGGTTCCGGCTTGACGTCGATTTACGGGACACCCTGTATTATGCTGCAGCAAAGATATCCGTTAAATAAATGTCTACCATATTTTTTCACAGATAACTTTTTTCTCGCGCCATCTATTTTGTAATTTGATATGGCAATACTAACCTGCCCACGCACACGCACATCTGACTCAGACTTTTAGGTCCTATGACCGAAAACCTAGGGCCAAGGACTTGGGACTAGCATTCATGCCAAAAACTCCGTTTTTTTGAGGAATATTGCTGTCTAGTTATGACTAGACTCGTGATTTGGCTACATTTTTCGGTTAAGAGCCCTAAAAATCACTATCGGGATGATGAAGAGATTTAAAAATCACTTTGTGTAAAAATGTCTAAGAAAAGAAGGAATAATTTTATTTTCACTTACATCTGAACCTTGTGAACCTCTTCAACTTCGTAACTTTGTTAATTAGGACTAGACTAGAAAATTGGCCTCTTGTATTGAGAATCTCCACTGTGTCAAATTGGCGACTGACTGAATCGACTGGCACATAAGTGCACCTCCTAATAGGGTTTTTTTGTGTATACTGAGTAGTATCGTGTCTAAAGTCGCTAATTTTATTAATTTCTAAACAAAATTTGAAATAATATTTAATATGTTACTTTTACATTTTTTATTTCACTATGAAACATGGTGGTGTTCAGTACCTTTGAAGTTGTAGTAGGTATTTCAAATTGTGGGTAATTTTTATGTTATTTCTGCTAATAACAAGCTAAAGATTGATTTTTTTATTATCATAATAATCTATCATGTATCTCCAAGTAACAATCATCACATTCATGAACATTTCTAAAACCCAATTCATTCATTCACCAATAAATATTGCTAATCTCAAATAGCTCATTCACTGTTTCCCAACCCCGTAAGTGTCAAATTTTATTGGTACGCCATTGTTGTTTACCGCAATACTCAAGTATAGACAAATGCACCTTACCTAATGTATGTGTACAATAAAGAATATTTTACTAGTTTCTATCTACCTAGATATAGGTACCTATTAAATCCTGACGTTTGCGATAGCAATTGGTAAAATAATATGGCTTGATGTTAGGAAGTCTTCGCGCTGAATATATGGAGTCTTACAAAGTATTTATCTAGTAAAAAAATGGCATGGTCATGGCCTATATTCGGTAGTGGATGAACACAGGCTGATGGATTAATTGCTACTTACCTGAACTGCAACAGCTGGTTGAAAAACATTGGTTCCAGGGGCTTGTCTGTTCGACCCGAATAACGAGCCCAGAATGTTGCCAAAATCCAAGAATCTTAAAGCGACGTCCGGTGTAGCGTGGACGCGATTTGGCGTTAGCGCTTCAACTTTGCCCGTTTTATTTTCAACTGATTCGAGGCTAACGGAACTGAAACCTATGACTGAAATTGAAGTAAAAAATGTAGGTACCTATGTTAACATTATCAATATCTAGTTTCTGTACTTACAATAATTTCATTAAGTAGGTACCTAGTTAGTAATTTCTTATAAACTTGCCTATTAACCTGCCACTTCAGATTTTTTTCTAATAGATCGCGTCCGAAGTCCAGACGCCCAGCACACCAAATCCTGTCGGATTTGTTACTTTTGCGATTGTAACCAGTATGGAATTATTCAGGATTTGGTGGGCGTATGCAAAAATACCCAGGATTTATTTTTATAGCCTATATACGTTCCACTGCAGGGGATAGGCTGTCTCTCAGAGAACTTGGGGGTAATAACCACGCGTGGCCAAGCGCATTGACAGTTTCAAGCGACGAGGTATATGTGAATACCACAGTGAATGCCCTGGATAGTTTTCACTGAGTTTTTCTTCTATTATTCTCTATTATAACTTAACAAATTTCAAATCATCGTCATTGGTGCCTGGATTCGAACCCACGAACCTCCAACCTCCAACGTTAGGCCGAGCCGTTCTACCAAAAAATCTTAATCTAATAATTAATCGGCAGCGGGTTGGAGATCCTATTCCTACCTTCTTCACTAATTGTACAATTTTATCCGGGCTGGCAATAATTCCTTTTTAGGGAATTTTAAACACCTTAACATTTAATGGACTGAATGATATCACAAATCTACTTACGAAATATTAATCCGCAAATAAACTTTTTCCGCGTTGAAACCATTGTTACAATTTAACTCTGTCCAAATTGTCACTAAGTAGGTAGTAATTTTAATACTGCTTCCAAAGTAATACTGAAGAATTTTTGTGACTACCTACCCAATATAATATTGTTTTCAATTAGTTAATCGTTCACTTAATTAGAAAGCTATTAGCATTACGCAGCTGCCTATGGTACATACCAGTTTTGTTTTAATATTATTTGATATTATGTACCTATGGATCGAGAGCTAGAAATGCGTAACGTTTTAATTGATTTCGGATTTCTTCATAATCGGCTGTTTTTCCCCAAAAAAACAAGAGTTAAAGAGTTAAAAAACAAAGGCTAGTTGAAATTAACGCAATGATAAAGTTGCAGCGAAACATCTAGTGCGAGTTTTTTCATTCACTTTCGATAGCGAGAGCGTTTGCAATTTGTATAGGAGTGACAGAGAGACAACTAGGTGGCGCGCTTTGTCACTCCTATAAAATATGAGTTTATGTTAACGCGATCGAGTAGTTAAAAAAACTCGCACTAAGCCCACAGAGCTGTTAGTCATACATAACTACAAGTCATAGAGGAGAACATTGGAATCGAAGTGTATCGAGCTGTTCGTGCAGGGTTTCGTAGTCATCATCATCAACCCATTATGTCCCTACCGAGAGGCACGGGTCTCCTCCCTAAGGAAGGTATACAGCGTGTCCTAAAAATGACAAGTCTCAGTGACACTGGAGGTAGACCTGCTCAAGAGGCGTTGAACCAATCTAACATGACCTCAGTAAAAGTAGCACGGTGTTCGAGATATGGCCAATTTACACTTACTCTAAATTCTCACTTTTTTTAACAACTTTATTGCTATGCTAGCACTTACGCTAAGTTAGTAAGTTCGTGACCGAGTACAAATAAAAAAACCAAACACGAGGGCTATCTAACTTAATGCTAGTTAGTATTACTAAACTTGTTAAAAAAAGTAAAAATTTAGAACAAGTTTAAATTGGCCATATTATTATCTCAAAAACTGGTTCGATGCCTCTTGAGCAGGTCTACCTCCGGTGTCACTGTGCCGTGTCATTTTTGGGACACCCCGTAGGTAAGCCATTCCACCAACGGGGGTCAATCCTGGTATGGTGGAGGCTTGTAAGACTAGTGGCTGGTATTACTGTCAGAACTTTTCAAGCCGCCAAGGCTTCTGACTTGGCTTAACGTCTGCCATCTATCGACGGCAGCCGGCACCAACGCCTTAACGTACCTTGCGAAGCACGGAACCGCTCAGACAAATGCCACTAGCGTTAGCCATAGAACGGTCAACCATCCATGCACTGAACGCGCCCTATGTTGCTTAACTTTCGTGATCGTTTAAGATCACTCAAGCACCCGGGGCTACGAGCGGGCAGAAAATTGCGCTTTGAAGCTAGATATATTTTGCAAATGGACCCCTTATTAAGGGATCCAGGGGGTAAAACTATATTAAGATACCTAGCGCCCCACGGAGCGCGGAGTAAAACAATCATAGGTAAATATTTTGGTATAGATCGAATTTGCAAGAAATGTCTGTATGTGCAATCTCTCGATCTTTAGTACCTAGGTAGGTAATTTCGTCGTCCGTCATTCAGCCAATGTTGTAGATAATAAATCGAATAAACTGAGGGTAGGGTCCTAGCTTGACTCGTGCGAGTCGTGCGTGAGGCCAACCCTTATATTTAACTGGTTAAGCATTTAGAAAAGTCAAAATAAGAATGTATTAGGTTGAGTCTCCACGACGATAGGTAATAATAAAGAGTTTACGACAGTTCAGAGTAGGAGTATGTGATAACCAAGGACCACCCGGGGCTACGAGCGGGCAGAAAATTGCGCTTTGAAGCTAGAGATATTTTGCAAATGGACCCCTTAAGGGATCCAGGGGGTAAAACTATATTAAGATAACTAGCGCCCCAAGGAGCGCGGAGTAAAACAATCATAGGAAAATATTTTGGTATAGATCGAATTTGCAAGAAATGTCTGTATGTGCAATCTCTCGATCTTTAGTACCTAGGTAGGTAATTTCGTCGTCCGTCATTCAGCCAATGTTGTAGATAATAAATCGAATAAACTGAGGGTAGGATCCTAGCTTGACTCGTGCGAGTCGTGCGTGAGGCCAGCCCTTATACAGTGTGGCCCTGGATAAAGTGCAATCCCGAAAGGGGATGAAACTAGACCATGAATCATTGACTAGAAAAATATTTAAAAAAATTAAAAAAAAAAATTGTAGGATTTATTGGTATTTTAAGATTTTCATGTTTCATTAAGGACTCTATGTACAAAAGTATTGATTTCTTCCAAAATAATGGGTCTATTTCTTTGAAATAAAAAAAAAACAGTATGCCTAATACCTGGCGATGACCATGAAATAATAAATAGTCCGCAAAAAAGTAACTATCTTGGGTAAAAAAAGGTATTTTTATGAAAAAAATGATTTTTTTAGACGTTTATTTTAAAAAACTTCAAATTACTAAAAAAATGTGCCCTATAACTATGTAATTTTATAGCTTACTTTTATTCTTTACCATTTTAGCTTCCAAATAAAAAAAAAAGCAATGTTCTAACTAAAAAAACACGCTATCTACGAACTTTTAAAGTGGAGCCTAATCGTGTTACCGTGCAGGTAGAGACCGTTTTTTCCATTGTTTCCGTCCTACTCTGTGCCCTTCGGCAGTCGCAGTCCTTTTGTTCTACACTCAGGTAGAGGGAAGGCGAGGGGAGGGGTGGCAGGGGGTTCGAAACAGGACTTACACAGTCGCTCCGATATTCTCGCCGCTGCTACTACTGTTCTCGTTCTCGCATTGTGTTCTCGTTGATTTGTTATTAAGTTTTTGTTACATTGTTGACTGTTACGTTTTCTACTGTTCGTTACGTTTGGACTGTTCCTGTTCTGCTGTTAAGTGTTGACGAAATGCCGCGATTGACAGAGTTATCACCTCGAGAAATAGCCGACATGCATTATTATTATGGCATGTCACATGGTCGCACAACAGTCGCTCGGACTGCATACATAAATGCTTTCCCGGGCAGACTCATACCCTCAGGTCGAAATTTTCAAGAGATTCATAGGAGGCTCTCCAACATTGGACTTGGTTTGGCACGAGATCGCCGTGAGCAACCAGCTGTCGTTATTGACAATGCGATAGAAGAGGCCATTTTAAACGATCTGTTTGCTGACCCTACAACAAGCATAAGACGATTAGCGTTGCGTCATGGCATATCGAAGACGTCTGTCTGGCGAATTTTGAAAAAGGAGGGATTGCATCCTTTCCATTACCAACGAGTACAACATTTACACGAAAATGTAGATAATCGTCCAAGATGCGTAATGTCGACGTGGATTCTAAGAAAAATTAGAGCTGACCCAAATTTTCCCAAACGCATTTTTTGGATGGACGAAGCGACATTTACCCGAGACGGCATTACAAACTGCAGAAATTTGCACCAGTGGTCTCACGAAAATCCACGATTGAAGCGGGCATCTACTTTTCAAGTAAAATTTTCAATAAACGTATGGGCAGTCTTAATCGACGACATTTTAATTGGTCCAGTCATTTTACCCAGAACCCTAAATGCTGAACGTTTTTTAGAATTACTACAAAATTTACCCATGTTGATGGAAGATGTTCCCCTGGCTACGAGACGGCGTGGGCGTATGTATCTCCAAATGGATGGATGTCCTGCACATTATGGGCGGGAGGTGCGGCGATTTTTGAACGAAAATTACCCGAACCGGTGGATTGGCCGAGGAGTGCCAGTAGGCTGGCCAGCGCGTTCACCTGATCTGACACCCCTAGATTATTTTTTATGGGGTGTCATGAAGCAAAGAGTATACAGCACGCCAATAAATACCGAGGCACAGTTGCACGACCGAATAATTCAGTGCGCAAATGACATTAAAAATGATCCAGGAATGATTCGCAGAGCCACTAAGCAAATTAATATTCGTGCAGTAATGTGCTTGCAAAATCGAGGAGGCCATTTTGAACATTTAATGCATTAAATAAAAATGCAAAATTGTAAATTACGGATAATTTTATTAATAAAGTTATTGTGATTAAAGTCTGACTTTTATTACCTACTAAAATGTAAATAACTCCTACCTAGCCATTTTTTTAGTTAGAACATTGTTTTTTTTTTATTTGGTAGCTAAAATGGTAAAGAATAAAAGTAAGCTATAAAATTACATAGTTATAGGGCACATTTTTTTAGTAATTTGAAGTTTTTTAAAATAAACGTCTAAAAAAATCATTTTTTTCATAAAAATAATTTTTTTTACCCAAGATAGTTACTTTTTTGCGGACTATTTATTATTTCATGGTCATCGCCAGGTATTAGGCATACTGTTTTTTTTTATTTCAAAGAAATAGACCCATTATTTTGGAAGAAATCAATACTTTTGTACATAGAGTCCTTAATGAAACATGAAAATCTTAAAATACCAATAAATCCTACAATATTTTTTTTTTATTTTTTTAAATATTTTTCTAGTCAATGATTCATGGTCTAGTTTCATCCCCTTTCGGGATTGCACTTTATCCAGGGCCACACTGTATTTAACGGGTTAAGCATTTAGAAAAGTCAAAATAAGAATGTATTAGGTTGAGTCTCCACGACGATAGGTAATAATAAGAGTTTACGACAGTTCAGAGTAGGAGTATGTGATAACCAAGGACCAAAAAAGTCCCAGAATGTAACAGTGTGACAAGGTGGTGTGACATACCGGGAACAAAAAGGCTAAATCAGAAAACTCAATCTGCCGCATTTTACGACGAACATTGTTTTGGTTTGGTCGGTAATCTTTTGTAGTGTGATCGTTCCTCAATTGTTGGTTTTTATGTTCACCGGTTTGGAATCGGTATGTAATTTCCCAATTATTCCCATCACTAGAAACGAGAAAATTCCATCTGTCAATTTGTTTTGCGGCGCATTGCATAGTGATGGGACTCGAATCAAAAATGACGATTCGAATCGATTCGAATCACGCGGGCAATGATTCGAATCATGATTCGAATCAACCCCCGATTCAAATCAATATGCTGATTCGAATCAATATGTTCATTCGAATCAATATGCTGACTCCAATCAATATGTTGATTCGAATCAATATGTTGATTCGAATCAATATTTTGATTCGAATCATTATTACGATTCAAATCGATACGATGATTCGAATCAATACGGATACATCATATGTATTGAAAATACTGATAAAATGTACCTATAAAAAATAATAATTTTCAATGTAAATGTTTCAATACACTACCCAATTATTTTTCCATGTTTTCATCAAAATTTAGTTATTATTTTAATAAGTAAAGATATGTGTCCGAAACATGAAATTTATATATATATTTATTTATTTGTTCCAATAGCATAGGTAAATAAATTCCAGTTAAATGAAATTGACTGGTTTGATAGTTGAATCATGTAATGTAATTTTTTTTATCAACGCTTTTTCGTTATCACCGTGTTGTCTTCTGAAAAAACTTATCCAGCACAACTCTTTCACTTATTCCACTCTGACCAACTAAACTATGAACTAAAACTCTACTACTATTTTATTTCTAACAGAGATATGAGGTAGTTTTGGGAAGTTTTAATTGTGTTGAATGGTTTTGAAATGTGTTTAAGATGGTATTGGAATATTCTTAAACCATAATTTATCCCAGCACATTATTTGATTTGAGATAGCAAGGTTTTATTTTATTTATTTTATTTTATTTTTATTTGGACTGTATTTGGTATTATTTAAAAAATTATCAATGAAAAAGCATCCCAAACACATCCCAAAACCATCCCGAAACATACCAAAACCATTCTAAACATATCCCCAAATCATGGCTAACACATTTCAAAACCATTCCAAATACATACTAAAACGCCTTAAGCGGTCGTCTGCGGCTATGTCCATATTTGCACAAAACAATAGATTTTCTATTGTTTTTCTAATACTGCATACTAGAGGTTAAACACAAACATCCTAAAACTATCCAAATTATATGCCCAAACCATTCTAAACACATATCAAAACCGTCCCAAACACATGCAAAAACCATCATAAACACATCTTAAAACCATCCTAAATTAATTTCGAAACCATCTAAACATCCTAAAAAAAACAATACATCCCAAACACATTTCAAGGCGATCAAAACAAAAAGTTGTAATCGAAAGTAGTAACAATAATCCAGTGGAATGTCGGAATGGAAAGAACCAGTTGACAAGTTCGGTTGGTCAGAGTGGAATAAGCCCTTTAAACACCAATTCACTTTAACCACTTTCTAAAAAAATTCATAGTTTAACATAAGAAAAAGTTAATACCTTATCAGTAACATAGAGGCAAGACAAAACTAAAAAAATAACTGTTTAAAACAAAAAAAAACTTCAACAAATCCTACTTGTCTCATCGGTCAGGTGAGATTGCCGCGCAATGAATGATTCGAATAAAAAAACTGATTCGAATCCACAATCTGATTTGAATCAACAAACTGATTCGAATCAACTCGACCATTCGAATCAAGCTATGATTTGAATCAACTTAAATTCTCATTCGAATCAAGTTTTTACCGTCGTGATTCGAATCATTCGAATCAAAGGTGATTCGAGTCCCATCACTATGCATATTTTCGTCACAAAAAGCAACGATTTCACTGATTTTACCGTAAGTTTTATGCTAAATTATTCGCTTCATTCATCAAACACCCTTTTAACACTTGTTTCATTATAAATATCCACTAGAATCGTGCAAATTTTATGTTGTAACGTACTTTTTGCCGGCAGGTGATAGCCGCCTCAGAAACTAAATTAAGATGAGTTGTCCGTTCTCTGAAGATCAGTTACTGCAGCTGAAGGTATTTGTGGATCTTTGCAAGACGCAGCCCCAGATTATCCACTTACCCCAGCTGGCTTTCTTCAAGGATTACTTGATCTCCCTCGGCGTGACTCTTCCTACGGCTACATTTGGTGCTAAGAATTTTACTGCCTCTGGAGACAAGTAAGTGGCGGGCTTACCTGCTTCTTTGCAGGTTGATATAAAACTTTACTCGCCCCCAACTTTACCTACCAACCACATTTTTTTATGAGTTTTGAAGATGTGACTTACAGTGGTATTATTTGTCATGCAGTGTCATTGTTTTTCATGTTTAATCAATGTTCCTTCGTGTAATCTATAGGACATCGACCTTTTCATTTATGAACTTTGCATTGCTTTTTTAGTGTATTGAGTTCTATGAAAATGTGTAGGTAGGTTAAATAAAACATAACCTAAACTAATACATGCATGTATCCTGCAGGATTTGCTGTACCAGGGCAGAGTTTCATAAAAGTGTAATTCTTAGTTTAATATGACTTCAATGTACATTGTGTAGTAGTGTGGACTTGTTAATCTGTGGGATAGTCGATTTTGCAATGTACATTGAATAGCATAGTAAACCATTAATTTTTGTTACAGTAGAATGGAAATTATCCAAACTAATTGGGGGATATGTGTGTCTAGATAACCGGTTAATGGGGATAATCAAACTGACTATTTAGCAACAAAATCATACAATAATTTTTACTACATTCTAATGCCAAGTAGGAATAAAACTTTTCTTGAACTAAAACTTTCGTAAGCACAACACATTGTAAACTTTTAGTCCGGATCAACTTACGAGTGTTGTTTTATCGGACAAGTCCAACCAGGTTTCGCTCCGATTTGCAGAGCTTAATCATGGTGAGCAGAGACGGAGCTCGCATCGTCTGTTGAACAAGCGTAAGTTGATCCGGACTAAAAGCTTACAAGGAATAAAACTTATTTTCAATTGATTTGGTGTGTTAAAGTATACTCCTGTATACAAATTGCTTTCAGAAATGTAGTGGGAAGAAGTGAGGTGCAAGGTTTGTAGCCAGTTTGGTTTAGAGGTCTTTTGGATAACTGACATTCGCATAATTGTCACTCTACTGTATATGAAACAGGCCCCAGGGATTGTTAACTATTCATCAGTGTTGTCAACTTTAGTTATAAACTGTTACAATTTGAATTTGCATCATTACTGCTGCTTTGTTTTTTCTGGAAGACCACAGCGTGTCACCACTGGTATGTCTATAAATCATGAGTCAAACTTCTAGGGAACAAACTACTCTCATCTCTGGTCATGAGCTCAGCTAGAGATTAGCGAATCAATAAGAGAAGACTGCTTCGTAGGCTAGATAAAATGCTATTGAAGGTCACACACATTAACCGATGAGCACACATGAACCATTTTCTTTGGGAGTTCTTTTCATGGAATGAAGCAGATGTTAATGTTTTTGTGCAATAAGATGCAGCAAAATTACCGCGGTCGAACCTCATTTTTATGTTGGATTCCAGCACTAATGTGCCGCCCCCAATGGAGGAATCCACTTCATCGGAAGAGGACTCTGTGGAGTCAGATGTGGAGCTGGACATGGAAGGTAAACATATATTTTGATACCACAAATTAAATCTGTTAGACTATTTTAACAACCCTCTGATTTGTAAAGCAAAATAAGCCTTATGTCAACACTCCGAAATCAGAAATTTATTTCAACGTAAAGAATTTACATTCTGTTTGTTGAATGTCAATGTACACACACTTTTATTATAGTTTTCTTTGGATCTTCTTCCCCACATCATATTATATAATAAATTAACCAGTTCAAAATCTTTAAAATTTCACCTTAATTATAACTAACTGCCTATAGCCATATACAGGATACAGTCTTAAGCAGTTGAATAAGTAGCATTTAATAGCTAAAATCTTAACGGATCAGAAGTCTCTACCTCTAGTACAACATATAAAGAAGGTAGTAAACACTTTATTTGGGATTAAGCCCAATCCTCAGGCATCCCGCCTACAGCAGGTGAAATGTTTTGCAAAACCCTGTTTTACACAAGTAAAACTAGAATATTTTTCATTATTATTCAAGGCCAGAGGTAACTGTTCACCAATTATATTGGAATAGGTTTACTTTTCTGCATATTGAGCTTGACAACAAAGAAATTAACACCTTTGTACCAAGGTTATTTAATTTGATAGGTAGGCATTAGTAGTGTGTCATTTATCCTCTTACAAATGGAGATGGTTTGGGTAGAATGTTCTTGTATGACATGACAGTATTATTTCAATGTTTTTGTCTTTATTCAATAAGTCATGTTCAGCTATTCCTTGTGGACAAATACAAAAAAAAAAACAACAAATGAACAGATATCATTGTATGTAGGTATATTATTTCAGTTAGGATTAATTTACACTTTTTTCCAATTCCTGACATTCGAGGACATACTATCTAGTATTACATATTCTTATAATCAAACGACTGCGGCGAAGTCCAAAAGCAGGGTAATGTGTTTGGCTCGTATGTATGAAACGCATGAACAACCGATTCCGTGCGTTCCTAAATTAGACCATGCGCGTCTGATTTTGGCAAATTCGATATCAATTCGTCGTATTTACGCCAGTGTCATAGTTCTACTGTAGCCAGCTAGTGTATCACCGGCACCTAGTACCTAATATTGTTTTGCGCACTAATTAAAGCGCACGCTGTTCTAACTGTAATAATAACTTCCACAATCACTTGACCTGGTCCCAAACTAGGATACAATGGGCTGTGGTAACCAGGCAAGGACATTACAAACATCGAAAAACACCCAGGCTGAAGCCATTTGTACAAATGTACGGCGACCCCCTATGGGAATCGAACCGACGACCTCTTTCTTGGTAGCTAAGCGCCTTAACGGCTTGATCAACGGGGCAGTCAAATAATGGCGATAACGCGCTTTTGTTGTTTTAATATCGTGCCCGTGCATATTAGCAGTATCGTCGGTACATGATAATCCGATAATCCGGGCGATGAAGACGGCGCGCACGTTTGGCTATGGTGATTCGGATTTGGTTATGTTGTTTTTTTTAATGATAAAGTAAAGAGTGGTGGGACAGTGACAAATTCCCAAACTGGGATCACTACTAAAATTCCTGAAACTCTTGAGTCTCCGCTGTAATATTATAATATTAGTAGGATATAGAATCTAAGAAATATTAATAGAATCTCCGCTTATAATATTAGTAGGATAGGATCTAAAATAAAACAATACCGTTCACCCTCAGGAGTGATCGAGCCAGACAAGCCTATTGACCAGGAGATGGGAGACCAGACTGTGGAAGAGGTCAACGACGAGGCCAGAGACCAGTCCGACGAGAAGCGATCGGAGGCCATGAGGGCCTTCTCCGACCAGAAGTTTGATGAGGCCATCAAGCTCTACACCGAGGCTATTCTGCTGAATCCACAGAGCGCATTGCTGTTCGCCAAGCGAGGGCAGGTTTGTTCTAGATCTAATCAGATCTATTTCCCCGCTTAGCCTATCTATCATCATCATCATCATCATTCAGCCACAAGAAGTCCACTGCTGCACATAGGCCTCCTCCATGGATTTCCAAAAAGACCGGCCGGAAGCGGCTTGCATCCAGCGTCTTCCCGCCACTTGGATGAAATCGTTTGTCCATCTTGTGGCTGGTCGTCCTACGCTGCGCTTGCCGATATGTGGTCTCCATTCTATCTCCATTTTACGTGCTGATTATAGCCTATCTAATCAGCCCGTAAATACAGCCCACTGTTGGGCATAGGCCTGTTCTCTTTCACGCCAACCCATCCGGTTCAGTGCTAGTCTCTTCCAATGTTTCCCAGCCCCTTACAATGTCGTCGGCCCATCGGGCTGGTGGTCTGCCCGTTAGCCTCACAGTATGCTATTTGACAGATTTCTGAAAACCATCTCATATTTTTTGTTGGTGTTCACGGAGCCCTCAGAAAGTGGTTATTTTAAATTATTTCGTGTATTTGTTCGAAAAAAGGCAAACGAAAATTTTCTTTTGAAATAAGCTGCCATTACGCTATCTTGGGCAATATGGCGTCGCATAGGAATAGGGTAGTTTCCAGGGTCAAAATAATTAAATTCTATTTAGTCCGTATTTTAGATTAAAAACAAATTATGGTCACGTATTTTTTCTATTTTCGATTAAAGAAAAAATAAAAAAGATATAGCCCATTAAAGTTACGTGTGACGTCACTCCGTGCTAAAAAATGCAGCACGGCATTTTCGGTCTAATTTACGAATAAAAAAATACGTGTCCCTTATTTTTGAATAATTTAAAAGACGGACTAATTAAATGTTTTAGGGCAACTAGCCCATTATGACCTCGCTAGTCAGTGAACAAACCAATGAACGTAAGAACGACATGTTTTTTATAAATAATCATACGTTTTTAGGTAAAATTTAGTTAAAAGTGGTTTTAAGACTCGTAATTTATACGAATACGTAATAATAATACTGTTTTTTTTCACACTGTCAAATAGCCTGTTGGACCAAAGTATGTAGCAAACGCTGAGGTAATTAAATACTAGCGTTGCTTACGATGTTTTCTTATACAGTTGGAATTAATGCATTAATAATAGTACTGTCAAATTTATAGAATCAGTCTAAAAGTACTTACAATCCAATGGCCCAATTACTCATAGATCAGCTAACTACAGTAAAGCAATGAATCAGATAAAGAGAAAATATTTTTCGCTATTTAAATATCTGTACTAATATTGTAAAGAGGAGAAGTTTGTTTATATACAACCATAGTGTGAAATGTCTGTATGGGTAATCTCCGCAAGTACTTATCTGATTGCAAACATTTTTTCACTAGTACTTAGAACGCGATCCAGTGACGCGAATGTAGGGCGCCGCTACTCTATTAAAGATAGATAGATAGAGAACACTTTATTGTACATAAAAAGAAATTCATACAGGTATTTCTTAATATAAGAGTCTCTAATTAATAATGTTGGTGTGGACCCTGAGTGGTGGCCAAGAACGGGTCGACGGTCGGTGGGCAGACCACCGGCCCGATGAGCCGACGATATTGTGAAAGCGGCGGGAGACATTGGACGAGACTAGCACTGGACCGGATGGGTTGGCGTGAAAGAGAAGAGGCCTTTGCCCAACAGTGGGCTCTATTTACGGGCAGATAATATGGATAGATAGTGTGGACCGGTGCTTCGGTCAGTTTTATTATCGTTCCCTGACACAAACTTTCGTCCCCACAGATATTCCTGAAGCAAGGCAAACCCAATGCCTGCATAAAGGACTGCACGCGCGCCTTAGAGCTGAACTGCGACAGCGCGGCTGCGTACAAGTTCCGCGGCCGTGCCTACAGGTAATAATAATGACAATAATGACTTTCACACAACACAAGCACTTAACCTGGTCCTAGATTCTGCTAAAGCATTTTAAGTCAATGACAGTTGCATAACTGCGGAGATTCATTCACGGGTCTCTTCCCTGAGGAAGGTATAGGTCATACTCCACCACGGGGGCCAAGTTCGGAATGGTGGAGGCTTGTAAGGTCTTACTGTCAGAAGTTTTCAAGCTGCTCTAAGTCCTCTCACTTGGCTTAACGACTGCCGGCCTGACAGCCGGCACCAACTGCTTAACGTGCCTTGCGAAGCAGGGACCCGCTCGGAAAAAACCACTAGCGTTAGCCATAGACGGTCACCCATCCATGCACTGAACGCGCCCAATGTTGCTTAAGCTTCGTGATCGTTTAAGATCACTCAGGCAGCCGGGGCTACGAGCGATTCATCGATTGTTGGATGGATTTTTTTATTGATTCGATTGATGATGACCAAACTTGCAGGTTGCTCGGCAAATTCGAGGAGGCCGCCCACGACCTGTCGGAGTCGCTCAAGATCGACTACGACGATCAGGCCAACGAGTGGTTCAACGAGGTCAAGGTCAACGCGGAGAAGTTGCGTCAGCACAGACTAAGCCAACAACGGAAGAAGGAGGAGAAAGAGGTTCGTGTTGAAACCTCATCAACTATACTTGAGCCATTACAAATCGTTCTATGCGTTAAACGGATATTCTAGTAGTGAAGAGATCTAAGTGATAGCTCAACTAGCAGTTTGTTTTTAAATCAAACATGAAATGTGAAATGAAAAGAGGAAGCAAAATCCACTGCTGATTTTTATTTTAGCTGCACTTAGTTCACCACAACTTATTGGTGTCATACAAGTACTACAATTAATGTGGAAATCTGAACATATAGAGGAGGTACAACAAAAGATTTTTTTATTTGCAGATACTTATTTCTTTTAATTAGCTATCTCGGAACCTCTGAAGTGTGGAATAGCTTCACCACTAAGGTTGTCGCAGTTAGTAAAGTGAAAGTGCGATCCGTAGTAAAAGAGGGGTATCCAGAGGCAATAGTATAATATGTATATGAGGTAAAACAGGGGTCACCAATTAGTTTCATTGTGGGTCCGTTTGTAACAAATATAACTCTATCGCGGTCCGTTTGGTTTATAATAATAACTAGCAACCAAGACTTAAAATGTCAATTGTCAATCCTACCTACTACTAAACCTACTAAATATCCTAAAAGAGAAAGTATGTCAGTTCGTTTATTTGTTACTCTTTTACACAAAAAATACTGATGAAACCGCGGGCAACCGCTAGTGAATACTAGCGGCTGCCCGCGGTTAAATAAAAGCAAAATAATCAGAATACCTAAGTACTTGGTTTATTATTAATGATACATTTTGATACTGATACATTTTCATCACACATTTTGATACTGATATTCCCAGATTCTTCTGGATCCGCACAAAATAGGTTGGCGGTCCGGATCCGGACCACGGTCCGCCATTTGGTGACCCCTGAGGTAAAAGAAAGGCGCCTGGGAACAATGCAAATAGAAAGTCTTTATAAGAATAAAGAAAGACATTAGTCCACCTTGTATGGAAGCTGAGGGTTATCTGGATCCAGATACGTCCATCCACTGCAGCAAAAGTCAAAAACTAATTAAATTTAGAATAGTTACTTGCCGAAAATAATAAAAAGCAACGAGGGGAATACGGTATTTGACACTATCAACAATAAATTATTTGAGACGCTCGATTAAAACAAAAATTACAAAATGATACGGAAAATGTATTTCTTTTAATCATTAACTAGTTATTACAATTTTTAAATAGATGAAACATAAAAAGAGTGCTATGAAATATATGAAACTTGAGTCGCTGATCTGACGGGGTTGCTTGAGGTAAAATGCAGGTTTATGTTCACATGTTTATTGGTTCACCTCCGAATATGAAGTGCCGCGCTTAGTCGTGAAACAATGTATTTTAGGTAAAACTTATTGCTAACTAAACACTACGAATATGTGTCACACAAACACTACTGCGAGCGTATAATACATAGACATCGTTTACGTATGTCGCCATACTACAGTGACGTCACAAGCAAGCATTTTCATACAAAATTCCGTTTTAAAAGTAACTCATTTGACATTTTGTCAAATATCCAATTATTGACCGATCAGGCTCTTCACAAGAGATAAGAAAGAAAGAAAGAAAGTTTATTGTACCAACAAGACACATCACAGAAACAAAACACACAAAAAAAGTAACATAATAAATAAGTAAGGCAACAGACGAAAAACAAATAAAATTAAACAAAAACCTTAGTCTGTGGTGTGTCTAAGTCGCCACAAAAGGCAACTGACTCAGCGTTGTGCTGAGGGTGTGAACCCTCAGCGCTGATTTTCAGTCAGTGCCTACGGTAACTCACAAAAATACTCCAAAATTGCGTGACGTGGTGCATAATCCCCCATCCCCCCCTCAGCACCGTGACCGCTTGAGGCGCGCCCGCAAGGCTCAGGAAGCTAGATCCCGCGCGGCGGCTGCGCAGGCGCAGGCCCCGCCCCCGCCCCGCGCCCGCCCCGACGCCCCGCCCCTCGACCCCCAAGACTTCGCTTCGCTTCTCATGGACCCGGAGATCCTACAGGCCTTCCAGGTAAGTGTATATTGAAATCTACGTACTGTTGGTACACACTGACCGTGTTATAAAAGCGCCCCTCGACCCCCAAGACTTCGCCTCGCTGCTCATGGACCCGGAGATCCTACAGGCCTTCCAGGTTACTGTATATTGAAATCTACGTTCTGTTGGTGGGTGGATTTACTCGACAAAAATTTCTCGGAAAAAAATTCAAAAAAATTAAAACACATTGGAATGCTAGTAAAACCAGATAAAATCATTGTAGGATAACTATAATGTTCTTACATTGTGTTTAGACCAAGATTTTTAACGTTGATCCGAAGATATCAGCATTCAAATAAAAAGAGGTGAGATGGTGATGACGACTGTGGTATGGCGGTGATTTATCTATAGATGGTGATGATTTCGTGTGTATGGTGATGATGCTTTAACTAAGTAGGTATGTCAAATTAAAAACAAAATTATGAAAATCAAATGTTTTTAATGATATAATCAACACAATTCTGATAACAATCGTATACAGTCATTTTCTTCTACCTCTAATGATATAACTCAACACAATTTTACTAACAATCCTAAACAGTCTTTTACTTTTCGCTTAAATATCATTATATTTTTATGTTAATTGAGATTTGGTCAGCTTTTTTGGTAATAAGTCATGTAAAAAAACATAAATTATTGTACAAGTAACACGTAATCATCATTTTTATTACTAAGTTAATTGAAATTTGGTCAGTTTTTTGGTAATGAACTACTTTTATGTTGTTGATTACTGTTCTGTGTTATTCTACGATTGATTATATTACCAAGAAACTGACCAAATTTTCTTTTTTCATAATTTTACAAAATTCTCTTACATAATCATCACATTGGTTCGTTGTGGTCATCGGTGGTTTTTGGTCCATTTTTTGTAATCAAAGAGGTAACTATCTACTTATTAATTTTTTTGTCCTCATCATCATCATATTAGTACACTGCTGGACATAGCCACCCCCTAATGAGCGCCGTAGCGCCCTGTCGTCAGCTTGCCGCATCCAGCATCTGCCTGCAGTCTTTCGCAGATCGTCATCCCATCTGGTTGGAGGGCGTCATACACTACGTTTGCTAAGTCACGGTCTCCACTCAAGAACACGTTTACCCCAACGGTTGTCGGTTCTGCCACTTCAGCTTGCTAAATTCTCTGAGCTATATCGATAACTTGAGGTATTCGTAACGAATTCTATTCTTCAGAGAAACTCCGAGCATAGTTCTCTCCATAGCTCGCTGAGCGACTTTGAACTGGTGAACCAGCCGTATCGTGAGTGTTCACGTCTCGGCTCCGTAGGTTATTACAGGTATGGCACACTGATTGCAAACTTTCGTTCTCAAGCATTGCGGTATGGATGACGAGAAGACTCGGCGTAGTTTCCCATACGCTGCCCAAACCAGTTGGATCCTCCTCTTGGCTTCCTTCTCGAAATAGTTCTCACCTAACTGCAGAATCTGCCCGAGGTAATATTCGGAAAAGATTTCTTGATCTACGACGATCGGTGTAGGATCTATGTGGCCATTGATCATGACTTTGGTTTTATCCAAATTCATGCCAAGACTGATACGTCACGAGGCTGAAGCTAGGCTGGCCGGCCTAGCATCTGGTTCAGCTCCTCTAGCGACTCCGCCATGCGAATTGCAGGTGCGAGATGTAGTCGCCGTTTATGTTAATGCCCTTTCCTTTCCAGTCCAGCGTCTTAAACATGTCTTCCAACGCGCTTGTGAACAGTTTCGGGGATATAATATCCCCCTGTCTTACTCCTCTGGGCAGTTGGATAGGTTTAGACTGCTGGCCCTGTACTTGGACACTCATGGTGCCGGCTTCGTATAGACATCTCAACACCTCGATAGAACGATAGTCTACTTGGCATCGCTGTAAGGATTCCAGAGCTGCCCAGGTTTCGACAGAGTCAAAGGCCTTCTCATAGTCCACAAAGTCAGTGATTGGATCCGGCATTGAACCTGTTGATCACTGAGACATCTCTGAACATGTACTTGCTATCCGTCATGATGAAGTCGATCTCATTTTAAGTCACAGTGTCGGGGCTTTGCCATTTCCACCTCCCTTGAAGAGGCTGTTTCTTGAAGAAACAGTTCATTAAGAATCACTCCTCTTTCTCAAGGAAGTTGACAAGCATTTGCCCCTTGTGATTCCTGACTCCATAACCATGCGGGCCTATTCGGGACTTGTTGCCACTCTGGGTTCCCACCTTGCTGTTAAAGTCCCTCATAACAACGTTGAAGTGAGCCTTCGTGGTTTTATGTAAGGCTTTGGATATGTCTTCGTACATATCCTCCACTTCATCATCCTAGTGTGTTGAGGTCGGTGCGTAAACCTGAATGACCTTCATGCTGCAACGCTTGGACAGCCGAAGGATAAGGTACGCTACTTTGGTCGACACACTAGAGATTTCTTCAACGTTGTTAGAGATGGCCTTATTGACGGGGAAACCTACGCCACCCTGGGATGTTTTATCACCCTCGAGAAAGTAGAGAATATGGCCCGAGTCTAGGGTTACGGTGTCCTCCCCCTCTCTACGGACTTCACATAACCCCAGAACATGCCATTTAATGTTCTCTAACTCCACTTCCAACTGCGCTAGATGATGGTCAAGCCTCAGAGTGCGCCCATTGAACGTTGCCAGGGTCAATTTTTTGTGGCAGCCTGAGGTAGCCCGGTGATTCTTAGCAGCCCCTGCTATGCAATAGCGAGGCGGCTGGGAACTGGGGGCCATTGCCTTGGTCGTGCCATCATTGGGGGTAATCCATAATCCCATAATCCCCACGCTGGGCATGCGGGTTGGGGATCCGCACATCATTTGTAAACGGTGATGATGCGTATGGAGATGACGATTCGAACATTACGTAATTTTTTCTAGAAAAGTAATATCAATAATAAGATACCGCTATTTTCTTTAGCATCTTCACTTACATCAAGATCTTAATGAAATTAATGGTAATGCTATTTTATGTACTTACCTTGAACCACAGTCTGACGGTAATGACGGCAACTTTGTCTAATCAACTTTTTTGGACACTCGCAACAAAATCTTTGCTCTCGGAGAGAGTGTTATGCACGTGCGACTCGCTTCGGAGTTTGCTATTGAACTGAGGAAGCAGATCAGGGTATCGCTGGCCACGTCAATGCAACGCATACAGAACTACCTTCACTTTGATGTTGCCGTGACGGTGTTGACGAATATCGATGCTAAAATTTTGTTAATTAATTGATCATTAATCTTACGAAGAAATTATTATTTTCTTTTCTATAAAGTTATATACAATATGGATAAACGTAAATAATGAATTAAAATCTAGTTCCTACGTCGGGTATTCGACTTTTTGCCGGCAAACGTCAAGAGTAGCAATTTTTTTCACAGACGGTGATGATTTTTATAGCAGTATTCATTTTATTACTAAAAATCTATTGATTTTGAGTATGTTTGGGTTAAAGCGCATTATAAAACAGGTATATTTAAAGCATGTAAATGTAAAAAAGTTACGATTATCGAGCAATATTTATTTTTTTATCCCCTCAACGTGAATTTTCGACAGGATTGTAAATCCACCCTGATACACACTGACCGTGTTATAAAAGCGGTGAAAAAAATTAGGAAAAAAAATGCACCGCCTCCTGCCGTTATGGACATAATCATTCATAGGACATAACTGTCACTGTAAATTGTCACTAAATATTAATTTCTAACATTTTACAATTTCTTCTAATTAAATTTTAATTCGAAGCCATAATATTCGTTGAATTAAAAATTTTCGTTTTAAAAAAAATCCTTAAAAAATGTCGCATTTAACTTTTTTTTTATACATTTTTTAGTTTGTACAACACCATTCGCTGATAAATTGTGCCCGGATAACGGCGACAAGCTTGCCACTTGTAGCGTCGGGACCTAATAAACTCTGCAAAACGTGGGCCCAGTTCTAGTGATTGGTGCCTCTGCCTACCCCCTCGGGGATAACGGGCGTGAGTTTATTAAACCCAACTTTCAAGCGTGTTTCTATTTTTCTGATGAGAAGTGTGTAACAATCGCATGCAGTAACATTAACGAACGATGCGAAAATCCTTTATTTCAATTTATTTACTAGCCATCAAGTCTTATCTTCGGCGTCCGCCCGTCTCCTTGCAGGACCCGGAGATATCCGCCGCATTCCAGGACGTGTCCGCGAACCCGGCGAACTTCGTCAAGTACCAAAACAACCCGAAGATCGCCGCCGTGATCACCAAGCTCCAAGCGATGCTCGGGAAAGGCGAGGGTGGCGCTGCCGGCTTCCCAGGTGACCCATCCAAACGTTGTTTCAAATTCAAATATTTTATTCACAATAAAAACAAAACATTTACGTCATTAAAACATTATACGTGGGTTCGAACCACGCATGTACCAATGACCTTTAGTTACGTACATTTGTTTGTACAGCAACACCATTCGCTGATAAATTGTGCCCGGATAACGGCGACAGGCATGCCACTTGTCACGTTTGGGACCTAATAAACTCGGCAAAACGTGGGTCCAGTTCTAGAGACTGGTGCCTCTGCCTACCCCTTCGGGGATAACGGGCGTGAGTTTATTATTATTTTATTTTATTTTACGTCAAACTTGTTAGTTTCACTTTCAAACTTAAAAATTATTACTCATGGATGTGTCGAAAACTAGACACAATGGACAATATTTCTATGGTCACGAATCAAGAAAGTTTCTTCTAGGATATGGATATGAGCGGTAACTAAATAAGAATGTATTTTTTGTTTATTTTTTGGTGCTGTAGTTTTCGAGAAAATAATTTCTTTATTTAATTTCGCTCAGTGATACAGATCATTACGCCATCACAGATTAATACAAAGTCAGAAAGTATCATTCATTCGAATCTGTCAAAAGTAATTAGTCTGTTGCCTTTAAAAAATAAATACTGAAATAGGTACAGCGCCACCAAATTATATGTTCAAGTGGGCAAAATTGTAACTAACTAATTAATTGTAAATTCTGTACCCCATTTCTTGTTTCATTTATTCACTTACTAAGATTTATAGATATATGTTCACTAAAATTTAAAGACGGATTAAAATATTCTCATTTTCCTAGGTAAATTTCTTAAATGTTCCTACTAAATTCTCCACTAGCGCCGCTATCAACTGAACAGATAAGATGGTGGCACTGAAACGAAATCACTGACAGAGCAGTGACAGTTTTTTTTAAATGCTTCAACGTTGGATGGCGTGGATACACGACTATTATTCCGTTCCGTTTTGCTTATACGCCCTTTTAGAATGAGAAGGTTT
Source organism: Yponomeuta plumbellus (assembly GCA_947310845.1). NCBI lineage: Eukaryota > Metazoa > Arthropoda > Insecta > Lepidoptera > Yponomeutidae > Yponomeuta > Yponomeuta plumbellus. The sequence goes on along the minus strand of OX371194.1, from coordinate 20,525,709 downwards.
TCAAAACCAAAATCATGAATGAAAATCTTATCTGAGGTAAAAACTAAGAACGTAGGGCTATCCAGTTTAGCTTCCTTTTCATATACATCAAAGGAAAAAAAACCCGAATTATTGTCCATTATCCTCTGAATACATTTAACATTAATCTAATGTTTAATATCAGGCATCCTTGTCAGGCTAAATAATCTGTCAAATTCTATACAAATATTATAGTTAAAGAAAATTGGAATCGTTCAGGATTTGTTACATAACATAAACATTTACTACAGGCACAAACATTGCTTCTGGTCCCACACAAGGATACCCTGTGTCGTGGGAACCGGGAAAGAAGAAGCTGTTCTCGCCTATAGTCTGTTAGCTATTAGAATATACCTCGAGCCCTTCGGTTTTCGCCGAAAGCACACGAGTGTGTAGGCTACTTTGTGTTGTAAGCACTTACACATACATAACCTACACTTTAATTTATTACACAAAAATATTATATCTATTTACAAATAAAATAAAAACTTAAAATTAACTTACTTTACTACAATAAATATTTACATACAAAATAACTATATCTAATTATGTAAATGTATCCCTATTAATATATATGTAGTTCTAATTACTTTATTGATATTCATGTGTCACAGCGTTAGTACTAGTTTGTCGATGTCGACAAACTTGCCATCGACCTATCAACGTCCCATCACTAGGCAGGACTGGTTTTACTCCAGCCCTGCCGGTCTGCGGCCGCGCGCCTCCTACCTAGCCAGTCGATATCTCTTTATGACGCGGAGCTCATGCCGCTCGCCTCTATACGATAACACCTCGACGCTATGCTTTTACATATAATTTCCGCTGTACTTGTTTTTCTATACCGCTAAATTTCTTCTACTTCTATCTGACTTTCGCCTGTGCTTTGTGCTTGTGTTTCGTGTACCTGTTTCGTGTTCCTTCTGTGCCTTCTGTAAATTTGGACTACTGGTGTTTAGAAATAAATACCATCGAACTGAGCGAGTCGGACTATGTACTTATTACCACATTCACCCAGTACAACCATACTTGTGACCCCGCATTTGAATAATGGAAAAATCCGAAGGTACGAGCGAAACGAACAAGCAGCCAACGCCCAATAGTGATGGGAAAGAGTCGACAAAAAATGTCGATGTTTTAAAAGTCGGCGCTCGTCTTCCACCTTTTTGGCCAGAAGAACCCGAGATCTGGTTCGCACAAGTAGAGGGCCAGTTCGTCATATCCGGCATCAGTAGCGACATCACGAAGTTTCACTACGTCATCAGCCAGCTCGACAACCAGTACGCGCGTGAGGTCAAGGATCTCATTATCAACCCGCCCACCAGTGATAAGTATCAGAAACTGAAATCGGAGTTGATAAAGCGACTGACTCAATCCAGAGAAAAGAAGCTGAAGCAGCTACTTATGTATGAGGAGCTCGGAGACCGCAAACCCTCACAGTTCCAGCGCCATCTCAAGGGACTCGCAGGAGCCAACGTCCCCGACGACTTTTTGCGGACGATCTGGGTGAGTCGCCTCTCCCACGGAATTCAGACGGTGCTCGCGGGTCTAAAGACTGCAGCTCCCATCGATGATCTAGCGGATTTGGCCGATCGTATCCACGAGCTGGCCTCACCATCGCTGTCCGTGGCTTCCACAAGCCAGACTAACCCTGGTTCCTCGCTGGACGTTGTTACGAGGAAAGTTGCGGAGCTTCGGAAGCAGTTCCAGAAGCTCACATCTCAAAGGAACTTCAGATCCCGCTCGCGAACTTCAGGATCACCACACCGCAGATCAGCCTCCAGGTCGAAGCGCTCGCAGTCAAACTATCGCAAGTACCCGCTTTGCAAGTTTGGAGAGAAGGCGAAGAGATGCATGACTCCCTGCGACTACAAACCGGGAAATGCCAGGGGCGGTCGATAATGGCGACTGCTGACTGCCCAACATCTACTGGTCGCCTGTTCATCACGGACCGAGCGTCGAAGGTGCAGTTCCTGGTCGACACTGGAAGCGACATCTGCGTCTTCCCCCGGTCCCTCGTCCATGACCGTCGTGCTAAAACGGACTATAACTTGTGTGCTGCCAATGGAACTAATATTGCGACTTATGGTTACGACCATAAGTGTAACACTACTTCCTGCTCTGTATAAAACTTTTCTTCACAATTGTGAAAAGTTCTAAATAGCAATACAAAATAAACCATACCTTATTGCAATATAATCGGTTTTTGTAGTAGTAGCCGAGGTATATTCTAAAAGCTAACAGACGACTGTACAAGACTCCTCTATGAGACTAATCTTGCATTTTCACTCCAGGTTTCCCGGGCGCGGGGGTTCCGCCTGGCTTTGGCACCGGCCCCAAACCGTCCACGGATGACGACGTTGGCCTAGACTAAACGTTGACTTTGGAGGCAGCGTCCAACGTTGACCACACGCTGCCCCCAACATTGGCCCAAACGCTCGTCCCGAACGCCACGCCTGCACCGGATGCATAACGTATTTGCAACGCACTTCATTCTTGACTACTTACTGCGATTGGTCTGACCCTACATTACGCACAGCAAATCCTAAATGAGCCCTTTTCAGGTCAGCTTTTTTCACACTTGGGTTCACCAAAATAAATTAGATGGCGCTGTACGCTACCCCGTCTGGTAAAACGGCAAGGAGCGTAATCGACACAGAGTATAATAGGCATGTTTGATAGTTTTTCTTTCTACTCTGTGTAAATAAAAAATCCCAATCAGTGTGTGAGTGACAGGAACAGGGTAGAATGTAGATTTTTTAAGCATGACCACCATAGGGAGCACGATGACGCGAGTCACGCGTTTTGTGGCGCTGAAATATCAGAATTTGAAAGTTAATGTACTGGAAAGCCGCGACATTTGTCGTTACGGCGCGCGACTCTCGTCGTCGTACTACCTATACAGAAACCAAAGAAGCCTTGCTGCCATTTTCCACCATCAACCTCGACCATTTTCTTTAGTAGGTCGGCTGGCTTTCGTTTATTCAGATAGGGTTTGCGTCAGCGCCGTCTATGGATCAAAGGAGGTACTATTTTTTTCTACAGTTGCTCTGAAAAGGGCTCATTATACCAGTAGTGTAACAGACATTTTCCGTACTATAATAATTGCTATCGCAGACGTCAGGATTCCGACAGGATTTGGCGCGCGTAAGTAGGCCTCTGATCAAACCAGTGCGGAAAAAATTGATTTTAGGTCGTATCTAATTCTGCAAGTGTTGATTCTTTACACAATATAAGCATTCAATTTTATGGAAAATTGCAACTTTTTCGCTGTAGATGCTTAAAAATACTTTCAAAGCAGTTATTAAGAGTTCTCATTCTTACACTATGAATAAATAAATAATTTTATCTAGCGTTGGCGAACTAAGGAGCAACTATGGGAAATAATTATTTTTTCCTATTTTCATCGGGATTGATCCCGTAATAATTACGATTAGCAATTATTGCTAGTATATCTGTCAGTCCGTAAGTGTATACAGTGTCAAAATTACTGCGCTATTTGTGCTATTTCGGTCAGGTCCTAAGTTGTATGGTCAACTCGAAAGAAGCTTAGTGCGAGTTTTATCATTCACATTCGATAGCGAGAGCGTTTGCAATTTGTATAGGAGTGACAGAGAGACAACTAGGTGGCGCGCTTTGTCACTCCTATAAAATTTGAGTTTATGTTAACGCGATCGAGTAGTTAAAAAAACTCGCAAGTCGCGTTTGCAATTTGTATAGGAGTGACAAAGAGACAACTATTTAGTGGCACGCTTTGTCACTCCTATACAAATTGCAAACGCTCTCGCTATCGAAAGTGAATGAAAAAACTCGCACTAAGCACTCTTATCGGTTTCACGTAAACTCACGCCTATATCCCGAAGGGGTGTACAGAGAACAGGGTTTGCCACTTGCCACGATCATGAGAATCCTATTTGGCTTCGTCAATGTTGAGTTTGCGATTTGTGTTTATTATGGAGTTCAAAATTGGGTGTATGTATCTATGCTAGATTGATTGTCCCATTTTCGACATAGAATGAGGCGAATTGTTTGTGTCAAAATGTGTGACAATAATTTTATTAATTATGTTCATTGCACATTTTGTCTGGTTCGGGATGACATGCCAAGTTTCCAATTCCATTCCAATTGAAACAAAAGTGAACCAAATACAGTAGAAGGTCGATCCGAACTAATAGGAAGACATTTCCGATAACCAGTTTATTCGGATAATCGAAGTCACTATAATATTATGCATTTGATTTACCCACAAAAACATATTTATAATACATAATTTGAATCACATTTATTGTAATGGAAAATAGGTACTTATTTTCGAAAGTGGCAATTGACAATAATAATAAAATATTTCGTATATTTTATTATTATTGTCACATAACTTTTCTTTGGTAAAAATAGTGAGAAGTGGAGCTCGGGGTTCGTAGCCAGTTCAGCTAAGCGGTCGTTCGGATAACCGACGTTCGGTTGATCGACGTTCAACTGTAAAAGTTTTAAAATATTTTCTTTTAATATGTATATCAAAACTAATGCATGCAACGACTAATGAATGTCGATGAAGCGAGTGATTTGTCAGGATCGTGACAGTGGCGTCCCTGGTCTCTGCCTACCCTTCTGGGATACAGGCGTGAGCTTATGCATGTATGTAAAACTAATATAACATTCACTCTTTGTTATTCTCTTATCCAATATCAATCAATCAATCTGCACCTATCCCCACTGGCCACAATCTTCAGCATTGAAGAACCGTCTGATTGGATTCTGCTCAGGATAAATTTATGTGTGTTTATGATTGCCCAATAGTAAATTTGGTGCCAAGTAATCAGGACATCGTTAGTTATATTTCGTCACATTTCCAACACATACTTTACTATTTAAGCCAGTTCTTAATAGGCATTATTTTAGCAAATACACTGATAATAGTATAGCCGACATAAAGGCAGGCCTTATATAGATTAAAACCAAATACTGCTTTAAGGGTGTAACAAGGGTTAATGTTACAAAATTGGCTAGCTTTAACTGAAATGTTAGGCAAAAGTACGCACTAAAAATTCTGAATAAAATCTTTGGTAATAAAGGATATATCAGTGACTAATTCGTATGGAAAAAAAATTGCATTTAACCTGTCTAGATGTCAAAAAAAAAAATTTTTCCAAAAGCTTTTTTTTCCACAGAATCTAATTTCGCTGGTAAACGATAGTAGCTTTTCATTTAAATCTTTCATGCAAATATCGGCCACATAAATCTCTGCAATCCTAACTGCTCATATATTTTTTAATGTTAATATTAAGCGTGATTAGTACAAAATTGTACGATTTCTTACTTAGCGCAGGGAACAATCGCCATCGAACATCCGCCATATCTCTTATCTGTGTAATCTTTGAATTAAGGATTAGCCTTTAAAGTATTCGCCGAAGAAGTACAACAAACATTCAAGAGATTGCGCTAGTTTATTATTCTTTAACTCAGAGGTCAAATGCTCAAAGTCATTCGCCCTTGTTACAGCCTTAAATAAAACAAAATAAATTGTTATTAAATAATCAGAAGTGAATTGGTGCTCAGACTATATTTTAAACTCGTGAAATACCTAATATTGTATCATTTTTTGGAGTTTTCGTCAGGTTGGCACATTACTTAGGGTTTGTATTTAATTCAGCTTTTTTTGGATGCCAAGAAGTTGATAATAGGGTTTGTTCATGTCTCGAATTAGATAAAGAAATATCCCAATACTAGAAACCACCATGATGTATTTCAATTCTTTGTTTAAATCTAGGACAAGCTGAATTTAAATAAATACCACACACACGCAATTAGTTTTTAAATAAGTCTTTAATACAAAGTACATACCTGTTTGTATACTGGGTGCATACTAAAGTGCCCTTCTAGATAGTGGGGCTTCTATTCGTCTCTCAATGTGTAAAGCGGGGTTTTTACAATTTTAGTACCTACTTGGACCGAGTTACCTATTTTAGCTTATTTAAAAACATGTAACTACTATGGTTTTATTGTATGTAGGTTGCCGGTGTACAGTCGCGAGCAATAATATATATATACACTGTAAAATTTTCTAAAAACCGTAACCTAAAACAATCTAGTAAGTAGTGTACGATAATTTGTCATAAATTATGTAACCAGTGATTAGATAATTTAGGACAAATTTTCGTACAAAATGTGACAGTGTATATTTATATTATTGCTCGTGACTGTACACAACACAAGTAGAGTACCACGAGTTACTCATTCGGCCCAAGTGTGCTAACATAGTGAAAACGCGGCTTTAAAGTCAGGACTGTAAGGGCCACTTTGAGATCGTAAATAAAAATGTTCGTTTTCGAACTTGCCCCCATACTAAAAAACAATATAATGGTAAATAGAACCCCCCCTTTCCCCTTTAACTCACATCCTGTTAGGTGCATTCTGGTGTCCATCAATATTGTTAGATTGTAAATAGGTAATGGAATAAAGATTATGAAGTTGCTTTTACCGATTTGCTAGCTAGTTTAAACGTTTTGGTGTTCTCTTGAATGTACCTACGATAAACGGAAGTGTATTCAGTGCATTTATAACGATTTGGGCTAAAATCTCGTAGTTTTAGTTCTTCGCGAAGAATAATTCCCGTAAACACTTCGTTTCGAACGCTTTTGTAGAAGTAACACATATTTTGTTAATTTTTTATTACATAAACTAGTCTTACACAATTTCCAATAGGAAACCAACTTTGTTTCAGCATGATTTTTCTCACATGTAATTGGTTAGTCTTATTTTAATTTTAAAATGTTATTGCGAATAAAGAGGTGGAAGACATACCAGTGTTTCATTTCGTTTGTATGCATATCCAGATGACTTTTTTCTACTAAATTTTACAAGATCTTGGAAGGATAATGATTTTAGCAGTTTCTGAATTGATAATTTCGCCAAGTAAACTACTTAATTGTAGTGCTGTCCGGTCAACTTAACAGGATAGAGCGTGACAGAACGTTACATAAGTAAGGTGAAATTCTCAATTGGGTATTTGACAGGATGTCAATGAGTTACTTTTAAAACTGAATTTTGTATGAAAATACTTGCTTGTGACGTCACATTTCAGAGCACTCTTTTTACGTTTCATCTATTTAAAAATTGTAATAACTGGTAAATGATTTAAAGAAATACATTTTCCGAATCATTTTGTAATTTTTGTTTTAATCGAGCATCTCAAATAATTTATTGTTGATAGTGTCAAATACCGTATTCAGAAACTAGCCCCTATCTATGCCAAAATTAAGTACTAATTTTGTCATGGTAATACAAAATTAATTTTACCTACGGATGTCCGCGCCTCCTAAGCTACGCATCCGATTTTGACGAATCGATTCGTGATTAGAATTTGGATGAGACAGGGAAGCAAGATTACCTGTGGTCCAACGGATTTTACAACGGAAGTAGGCACACTATTTTAGACCAGCTTTCGCTATTTTATAGCCAATGTTGCAATGAAATCCCAAGCTAACTACTACACGTTTATTAATTCTTATCACAATAAAAGTAACCCTACACATCGTTAACCCTTCCCCAGCGAAGACGGATCTTCCGTTCGTGAAGCTTCAGCCAAGAAGGCATGCTTTTGGGCTGCGGCTGAGCGTTGGGGAAACGCAGTGGTGGCGGGGGCCCAGTGAACGGATCGTCGTCCTTCAGTTTTCTCAGCAGATACTCCTTGTTTATCTGCTTGGGGTCGCGGTACTTGTCCATGTAAAGATTGAACGGCTTCCGACGCGGCATGTACTCTTGGGGCCTGATGTAAGGCGCTGGGAAGTCGTACTCGTAGACTGGAAGGAGAAAATATCACCTTAAAAACTAATAATTACTGCCAAGGGGCATAATCACCTGGTCAGGGACTCATGCCATTTACAAACCCATGAACCATTGTTACAATCATGGTTGACAATTGGCTATTTGACAGGATGTCAAATGAGTTACTTTTTTAAAACGTAATTTTGTATGAAAATACTTGCTTGTGACGTCACATTTCAGAGCACTCTTTTTATGTTTCATCTATTGATTTAAATGATTAAAAGAAATACATTTTTCGAATCATTTTGTAATTTTTGTTTTAATCGAGCATCTCTAATAATTTATTGTTGATAGTGTCAAATACCGTATTCAAGTACGTTGTAGTCGATTAACTTAAAGATATTACCTAACAAGAGTTGTTGATCTTTGACATGACACATAATAGCATACTGGCGACGCGGATTTTCAGCATGATCCTCGGGTTTAGCTATGAAAATAAATTTTTTCCTCTTTTGTTACAAGCGTGAAAGGCGGTTATTGAACCATTTTCAAAACGGCTAAACAGGCTGTACTAGGTACAAGAGCACCTTATCTATCTCTTCTTTTGTTTAATTTAGTGTTAATTTTATCTAAATACACATTTAGTGACAGTACCTGAACTTCCAAGTTTGGTAAGTAACTACTTAATAACTACTTAACTGCAGTGCTGTTTTTTAATTAGGGTAAACTATACATTGATTGGCACCTTAAGCAAAACCTTGACATGGAAATAAAAAATAATTCTTGCTTGTTGTCATAGTTTTATTTAAGAAAAATAATAATAATTTGAAAATGTCTCCAAAACTAGTCATTGGCATTACAGGTATAAACATTGTCACTAATAATATCAGTCATTGGCATTTATAATTTGTATGTATGTTTTGTACTTAACAATGCTAATTATAAAAAACTACCAAAATGCCCTTTAAGAAATTTTAATTCTTAATATTTGTGTTTAAAACTCACTGTGCCAATGACTAGGTGGGTGCCAGCAATACTATGGTTTACCCTATATTTTTTTATTATTCCTTTCCTTTGTTTACTTTCCATACAACTTAATTTAGCAGAAACTCATTAGTACATAGCAAATACACGTCAAAAATCACAATTGGTGTATTAGTTTTTTTTTTATTAAAGTCATTAAAACAGCAATGATTATCGTGTTTATTAGTTGTTACGAGTTCTTTTTCTAAAATTTGTCATAATAAAGTAAAATAATAGTTTTTTTTAAATCATTTTGGAAATTGGGGTGTTATCATAATCGGCCACCCTGTATTATGATAAGATTATGCCTCATTATAATAACAAAAATGTGGTCTTACTTGGCTCTTTTACTTGCAGAGAGTTATGGAAGAAGTCCTTCACAGATACGTCCCAATCGCATTGGTAGAATGCCAGGCCTGCCGGAGTGATCTCATCCTGGTACTTTTTGTACCAGTCGCGAGTTACAAAGGTTCTGTCCACTAGATTTGGTGCTGACACTGGAAATTAAAGTGTAGTTAGGATATAAAGTCGGTATTTTTGAACTAAAACTTTCTTAAGCTCTAGACAATTAACTTAATTCCAGATACACTTACTTGACTTTTTGGTAATAAAGTTGGGAATTTACCTGGTTGGTAATTTACATTACCAATTTGGTAATAAAGGCTCATTTTATTTTATTAACTAGAACGTGAAAAGGTTAAGACACTTAACAGTACTACACTTACTATCAAAAGTGCCCCAGTCTAGCATTTTTCTTTATTGTGATATCGACAATCCTACTTTGCACAGGGTATCCTAGTTTGGGACCCGGTCAAGTGATTGTGTTTTGTGGAAGTTATTTATTATTTTATTTATAAAGTGTAGATTGTATTGCCCTATTGCAATAATGCAGCATGTAGGAACTATTTTTGTTAGTGCTTTATCTATTAGTGCATTATCTATTTGTCTTTTTCCTGCTGGCTGCATAATATTATAAGCCTGCCTGGAAGAAATTTCTCTAAAAATAGGTCCACCTTTGCTCATAAGTTCCCCTTCTGTTTTGTCTTTAAGTTTTTATTTTGGGCATAAAATGTAACAAATGAAGTATTTGTTTAAGATACTAAAAAAAATTACCTTTAGGCACATCATAGTTCACTCTCCCACTCTGCTTATACAGTACAAAGACATATCTGTGATACCCTGTACCCTTCAGTGGAAAAGGTTGCAAGTAATCTGCAATGACATCTCCCTTTTCAATCATATTTCCAGGAATATTCGCCACCAGCCAATGAACATACTCCTTATTGGGTTCGTTTAGATGTCCGTCCAAACTGGTCAATGCTAGAGTCCACATGTCATTTCCGTTTGAGTTGTACAAAACTGTAGGAGCATTTTTGGCTTCATTGGGCTTTATAAGATTGCCAGTGTAAACTGGCAGGCAGGAACCGTCCTTCAAGCCATAAAGAACATCCAAGTTTAAATATGGAACAAAGTATCCCTCTCCATAAAGATGTTCGAAGATTCCATAGTGCTCAGCGATTTTTTTCTTTTGTGCAGGACCAGACGTATCCAGCCAGTCCAGTCTCACTTGTTCTGTATCTACTTCCAGTTTATTGTACCTGGCTTGGTGTTCAAGGTCTTTGTCAGCTTTCAGGACCTTTATGTGATCTAAACGGGCTTTTCGGATTACTGAAGCTTTTAGTCTGTGATCAGAAATTAAAAAATTGTAAGACACAGATTGAGTTTCAGCATTACATCTATTATGTTTGAGTTTACAGTGATCTTTGTCTGGCTCTCACTCTGAGATAATACTTTCACATACAAGAATTATTTCTGTCCCTGATTATCACAAATTTACTCATCAACCAGTTGTCCTCCTAATAAATGAACAATTCGGCTTTCGCAGTGCACATTCAACTGTCCAACAGCTAGCTAGAGTTGCCGAAAACGTTGCTCACAATCTCAATATCAGCCATTCCACAGGAGTGTTTCTGTTGTATATTGAAAAAGCCTTCGACTCGGTTTGGCACAAGGGCCTTATCCACAAACTAATTAATAATAATTTTCCTCCAGCTTTGATCAACATTATCGACTGTTACCTATCAGACAGAATGTTTAAGGTTTACATAGGCGAAAACTCATCCTCTCCTCGTACTGTACCCGCAGGTGTTCCACAGAGTTCCATATTGGGACCGCATCTTTTTCTGATCTACCTTAACGACATTCCTATACAAACACGGACTAGTTTAGCGTGCTTTGCGGATGACACGGCTTGTTTCACATCCTCTAATGATACCGACCTCATAATTGACCGGCTACAACTGGCCATTAATAGGTTAACAAAGTAGTTTTCAGAGTGGAAGCTCAAACTTAACCGAAGCAATCATTTTTACTCGTAAACGTCGCTTACCATCAAGGAGACTAATAATTTATGGTCACTCCGTTAAATGGAGTAAGTCTGTTAAATATCTTGGCCTTCACTTTGATAAGAAGCTCAACTGGAATGAGCATGTAACACAAACTAGACTCAAAGGAATTAACGCTTTTAAGGCCCTAAGTCCCCTACTAAATAGGCGAGCAATATTAAGTAGTAGTACTAAATTAAAAATTTATACCACACTCATAAGGCCATGTGTAACCTATGGTTGTCCTGTTTGGAGTGGTACTTCAAAAACGAATCATAACTGTTGTGTATTGGACTTGGGTAGTTTGTAATAATTAAATATGAGTGACAGCCAAGGGTAGTTGCAACTACAGTCTGGTGACATCAAGCTCCAAGAGACACGCAATTCATCAAAACTGAGTCAATTTAGTGAGTATATAATAATAACAAACTACAAGTTATTCAAAACAGAGCTCTTAAAATCGCATTTAACACACCGTTTCGAACAAACCTATCAAAATTACATGACTTCATTAAACTTCCTAAGCTATTTGAATTTATTTTAAAATTAACTAAGAAATTTATTCAACAAGTAATAATAGTAGCCACCCAAATAACTTGATTGCAGGCATAGGTAATACATGACCTTGCGATAATAAACATCGATACAAATATATTGTAAAGTTACCCCATCACTACGCGCTTGAGTCGCATACGCCTAGCAACAGCTAATATGCCTACGATCCGGCTTGCGTCATTCGCCGCTCATAATATCGTACCGCGCCCACTACCCGGGTGCTCAGTCTGCTTGCCTGGTGCCGGCAGCAACGCATTCTTGTTACCTACCCTCAATGTTTGTTAAAAGTGCAGTATGTTCGACTAACATAGCTAGGGACTCCTTGTGCCGCTTCATAAGTGTAAATTTGGTGGCGTTGGACTTGAAAAGCCTTCAACATACCGAAACAAGAAAATTCTGTTTAGATAACTACTTAAGTGGCACTTGGGAGGCGATCTGATAGGCTTAGCTATGTATATTTTTATGTTCCAGAGGACAGTATCACATGATGCAGTCCTCTGGAACATAAACTTAAATATAATTAAATAATTATACATACCCAATTTGGTATATCATAAATGTGCATTGCTACAAAGTGCGCATAACCTTTTGTTGTAATGTTCATATAAATAGTGACGTGAGCTTAAGAATATGTATAAAAAATAATATGTATGTTTCATGCATTAATGTTTCTAATAGGTTCACCTACTTAGCCTGATAAACCTGCCAAATGAGGCTCGCTTTTGCCTAGGATAAAATGTACACTAGGTTTTAAGCATTGTTAAAAGAATTATGTTAAATAAGGAACTTTAAAAATCAAAATAAATCAACCAATTGTCTGCGTAGTGCTTCGCAGAAACAAATATATTTCTGCACAAAATATGATTACATCAGGGCGACATCCCTACTTGATTTCCCAAGCGATTAAGTTAAAAAGTTTAAATGTTAACGATTACTTACTTTTGTTGAGGAAAACCGATATCTATCCTTGTTGTGTATAGTTCATCTTTATGATTCAATTCGTCTAGTCGGTCTTTTAGGCTTCTGGCAATTGTAGGAGGTTTGCCTCTCATACGGTGACCTAATCTAACCTGCTGAAACTGTATGTTACTTACAGCCACACGAAATGTTTTTAGCATCTTGACGGTTGTAGGATAATGCTGCTTTATGGAGATTTCGTATGGATTTAATAAAGTTGTTCTTAGCGAGAAGCGCACATTCTCACAGTTCTTTTGAATTATTTTGACCTGATTTTGACCACATTTCGATTTTGATAAAAAACTGGTACACAGATTATTAAAGTGACAGTTGAAATGATGGGGTAGCATATATTATCGATATGAAATAACAAGTTTATCGCCTCACGAGTCGAATCCTATGTATATAAATATATTTTAATTTACAAGCAATGTGCGAGGTCATGCAATATTTTAAGAGGGCTGATATCCTGATAGCTATAATCACACTTGAAACTACTAACAACCCCTTATAAAAGGAAAGCCCGACGTCTCACCTTTATGAGCTACAAAATACACAGTGATTACAAGATAATTATTAATATGTAACACAAACGAAAGAGCGTGCAGCACTAGCTGAGCGGTCATTCCCACGTATAGTTAAAAAAAAAGACGTTGGCGCGCTCTCGTTCTTGTATTTTGTTGCTTGTGTTATTCAAATTTGTAGGAGGTCTTTGGGGCTTTATTGAATAAAGTGAAGGCACTAGATATCCATTAGAGTATTTATTATGATTTAATAATCAACAAACACGAGTTTCCTGCATTGAGTCAGTCAGAAGAGTGATATGTCTAACATTCAAATTGACATACCACAAATATCAACATTCTATATTTAAATCTTGTGTCAAGCGTGAGTCGATTGCCACTTGAACCTCTATACTTTAACACACCCCCTCAATCGACTCTGCTTGTAAAAACATTAATAACAATTTCTTTAATTAATTTAATTTACCTACTGCATCTAAACAATGTTTCCCAAAATTATATTTTATACATCATCAAATTAATTTCGAAAATTCACTACCCAATAATAACTCAACCTGTATATTTTAAAATACAATATCAAAAATATTCAACCTGTATATCAAATTTTCAACTTTACTATATAAACATTTTCACCCTGTATATCTTTCACCACAAACAATATGAACTATTTATTCCATATCTATCTCTATTTTCACCACTCGACACATCAAGTCACCACTGACATAAATAACTACAACTATCTTGTTTTATCTTCATCTTCTCCCACTCATATCAACACCACTATGATATCATCATCATATAAATAAGTATAACTACCTATTTTATTTTCTCCCACTCGACTCATCATCATTATCATATATAAATACATAAGTATAACTATCATCTTTATTTTCTCCCACTCGACTCGACCACCATCATCATATATAAATAACCTCAACTATCTTATTTGCTTTTCTCCCACTCGACTCATCACCATCATATAAAATAACCTCAACTATATTCTTTTATTTTCTTCCACTCGATTCACCATCACTAAACATATAAAAAAAAAAATACAATACCTCATATATATTCAATTTTAAAGATCTAGAAAAAATACTTAAGGATATCTTCAGGAAATGTGTAAAGAAATAAAAAATTTTAAATTTTTACTCTTCTTTTGACAAGTTAAATGTTAAATAATGATTCAATTAATATTACATTACATACACCCCCTTAAGTGAATCATTATTAAGCACCCCCTTAAATCTGTCATTATTAAGCACCCCTTTAAATCTGTCTGAACTTGTTACGTATTTCAATAATCCTTAAGTGTTTTTCCTTTTATACATATTAAATGTTTACACACCCTATAAAACCTTACATACTACCATAAGATATAAAATAAACCCCGACATTAACCGAAAAAGAAAAGTTCACTTTAGCCCGCACTTATACTACACTCTACGACTCACATTGTCACTCATACACTAATCTTCGTTGACATTTTTCAAACTTTACAGCCGGTAAACTTTTAGTTAGTATATCAGCCAGTTGTGATCCTGTTGGACAGTATTTTACTGTAATCTGATTCTCATCTATTTTTTCTTTTAAGTAACAATATTTCACGTCTATATGCTTGCTTCTATTGCCCATAATTCCTTTTTTCATAAGCCAAATTGCTGATTGGTTATCCACTCTCATCTCAACTTCAAGTTTTTCTTTGGTTATCTCATAGATCAGGTCCCTTATGTAGAGCAATTCCTTACAGCATTCAGCTGCCGCTATGTATTCTGCTTCTGTGCTGCTTAGCGCGACTACTGATTGTTTTCTTGATCTCCATGCCACTGGTCCACCGTTCAGCCAAATCACAGAACCTGAAGTGCTGCGCCTAGTATCTGGATCTCCCGCAAAATCCGAATCACTATAACCCCTGAGAACTTTATCACCTTTCGTAAAGTGAATCCCTTTTCCTATTGATCCTTTGATAAATCGCAAAATCGTTTTAGCATTATTAAAATCATTTAGATTTGGAGAATTTTGATGTCTCGAACAATAACCTACATGAAAACTTATGTCTGGTCGTGTTTTATTCGCGAGATATAACAATGACCCTATCATTTCACGGTAAAGCTCATGAGATTTTTTATCAATTTTCTCAAATGAATGTTGTTCTATCAATATAGTTGGACATTTACATTCTCTAGCATTATTCAAGTTAAATTTCTTGACTATTTTCTCACTGTAAGTCTTTTGAAAAATTTTAATCCCATTTTCATCTTGTTTAATATCTAAACCTATGTAATTAGTTACTTCATCACAGACTCTTAACTCAAAGGCTTTTCCAATCGTTTCTATTATGTGAAGAAGATCTTCTTCTCTTTCACCGAAAACCAATCCATCATCTACATATACCGCAAGGATAATCCTTCTTTCGCCTTCCATGACAAATATACATTGATCTTGTTTCATTTGTTTGAAACCCATCTTTGTCAAAAAATCTGTAAATTTTATATTCCACATTAACGGGGCTTGTTTTAATCCATATAAGCTCTTGTTCAATTTGCATACCTTACCTTCTTTATTATTGTATCCATTTGGCACCTTCATATAGATACTTTCCTTTAGGTCTCCGTGTAAAAATGCTGTTTTTACATCGAACTGTTTCATTTTTAAACCTTTATCTGCTGCGATTGATAATAATACCCTCAACGAAGTACTGTTGACCACTGGACTATACGTTTCATCATAATCGATCTTGTATTTTTGTTGAAAACCTCTTGCCACTAGTCTGGCTTTGTATCGACCATCGGACTTGATGGTAAAAATCCATTTACTGGTGACTAATTTTCTTCCTACTGCTTCCTGTTCATCCACAAATGACCACGTCTTATTTTCTTCAAGGGATTTAATTTCTTCTTTTATAGCTTGTTTCCATTTGCCCTTTTCTTTCGATTCTATTGCCTCCTCGTATGTCAACATTGATGCTTCAGTGTCATAATCCATCAGATAATCTTTATATCTATCTGGTGGTCTACGCTCTCTGGCAGGTTGAACTCTTCTATTTTGACTATTATCCCTATTATTTCGACTTTCATTATTTTCGACCCGATTTTCAATTTGTTCAGTATCAAAGAATTCTTCATTTCCATCAGAATAAACTTCATTATTTTGTTCTATTTCTTCTTCAACTTCGTTTGTTTCTCTTTCATTTCTTTCAACTTCAATTGTTTCATTGTTATTTGTTTCGTTCTCATTTGTTTCGTTGTCATTTGTTTCGTTGTCATTTGTTTCGTTGTCATTTGTTTCAACTTCTGTTTCGCCTTCATTTGTTTCGTCTTCGCTTGTTTCGCTACCCAATCTTCTCAAATGAAAATCGCCTTCTCGAACATTCTCAATATTTCTACTACTTACTATTCTTCTTAATATTTCACCTTCTCGAACACTCTCATTACTTCTACTTCTTCCTCTTTCTCTTAATATATCACCTTCTCGATCTTCGTTGTTGTTGACTCTTCCGACTTGATTTTCTTCCTGACTATTATCTATTCTTCTTTGTGTTGTGCCTTCACCAACTGACTCTTGATTTTCTTCATCCATCCTCCAAAAACCTCCACTTCTATCACCATTTCCTTCATTTAAATATATATCTTGCTCATTTTCATTTATTCTGACATCTCTCGCTTTTACAATTGTTTCAGTTTCATCCACCCATATTTTGTAACCATTCCTGACGTAGCCTATCAGGATTCCTTTATCACATCTAACGTCCAACTTTCGTACACCAGAGTTTATTTTATAGTAAGCTGTTGAACCAAATCTTCTAACATTAGATACGTCTGGCTTGATACCAAACCACATCTCGGCTGGAGTTTTGTCTCTGCCTTCGGTGGGACTTCTGTTAATAAGGAAGCTTGCAGTTAAGAGTGCTTCGCCCCATAGATAGTTTGGAACACAACCATCAAACATTAAAGCTCTTGTTCTTTCTAATAACGTCCTGTTCAATCTTTCTGCTTTCCCATTTAATTGTGGCGTGTAGGGTATTGTTAAATCAAGAATAATGCCCTTCGAGTTACACCAAGACATTAGGTTATTGTTCGAATATTCCCTCCCATTGTCGCATCTGATTTTCTTCACTTTTGAATTAAAATGATTTTCCGCTAAAGTCACAAATTGTTTTATTTTATCAAAGGCTTCACTTTTAAAGGTGATTAAGTACACGACACAAAAATGCGTAAAATCATCTAAAAATGTAATAAAATATTTTTTGTTGTCCCAAGTGGGAGTTTCTATTGCTCCGCAAACATCCGTATGGATAATTTCCAAAGGAAATGTTGCTTTAACCCTATTATTTACGAACGAACGTTTCCTACTCATTTTGGCTTTAATACAAATTTCGCAAAATTTTTCTCGATTATCCCCCCCAATTTTAATTCCGTTAACTAATTTAGCTAGGCGCCGCACATCCGATACGTGACCCAGCCGACGATGCCAGGTATCGACAGTTTCAGAAAGCAAAGCTTCGCGGACACTCTTTGCATAAAAACTTGTCTCATACAAGCCGTTTCTAGTTTTGTACCCACTCAATATAATATGGTTATTATTCTTTATAAATACCTTGTTTCCAGCGAAGAGTACAGATCCACCATGGTCAGTAATTGAACTTACAGAAATCAGGTTTCTTGATATTTCAGGAACATATAATACCTTTTGCAGGTCAAAAGTATTTGTATTTATCGTGCCTATTGCTTGAACGACGAGGTTTCCAGCATTTGCACATCTTATTTCTGTGTTTATCTTTTCTGTAAAATGTATAATATTATAATCATTGAACATGTGGGAAGATGCACCAGAGTCAATAATCGCTTTGATTGAAATTTCGTTATCTATTTGTTCGCTTACCATGGTAAACATGCGACAAAACTTTTCTATGTGTCCCTTTTTATTACATTTCTTGCAAGTTTTTGTTGAAAAACATTCAATAGAAGTGTGTCCATTTTTATTACATATTGCACATTGTTTATTGTTACAAAATCTGGCAATATGTCCTATTTTGTTGCAGATAAAGCACTTTCTTTCATCGCTCTTAAAAACTTCATTAATATTAGCGGGTATTTCAGTTGTATTTTCGATTAACCGTATTTCCTTTTGAATTCTTTCTATGAGAGTGTGAATATTTTTATCACATTTCGGAGTTATTTCCCAAACTGTTCTAAAATGATTTAATGTTGTGGGCAAAATTGTTAAAATCTTTTGAATTATCATTTCTTCATTTATTTTATTTTGAGTAGATTCCAATTCAAAAGCCAAATTCTGTAGTTTACTTATGTCCTGTATTATATTTCCACTGAATTTGTAATTATAAAATTCAATGACTTTGAGATGACTATCTTTCTCGACGTTATAATTGTATACAATATCTAATTTCTCAAAGATGTCTTTTGTAGTTGCGCAATTAATAACATAATGTAAAATGTTTTCATCAATCGAATTTAAAATAAAATATTTTGATTTTGCGTCTTTACCTTTTTCCTCGCTGTCGTTTCCGATTCCTTTTGCTTCTAAAAACAATTTTGTAAGCTTCCTCCAATTGGGATAATTGGTATTTGCATTTAATTTATTAATGGTCTCCATAATTATTCAAGAAATACGTACAGTTTATTTCTTCTTCAAAATTTTAAAATGTCACCTTGGTTGCTATGCTTATTTTGTCAACAACTGTTTGGTTGCTATGCTTATCTTCGTAACTCGATGTGTACGAAAAAAGACTTATATTTCTGAAACACTGAAAAACGATTATACTGATCTTTAAAAGCTATTGCGAGCCCATGACCTGTTATTCAAATTTGTAGGAGGTCTTTGGGGCTTTATTGAATAAAGTGAAGGCACTAGATATCAATTAGAGTATTTATTATGATTTAATAATCAACAAACACGAGTTTCCTGCATTGAGTCAGTCAGAAGAGTGATATGTCTAACATTCAAATTGACATACCACAAATATCAACATTCTATATTTAAATCTTGTGTCAAGCGTGAGTCGATTGCCAATTGAACCTCTATACTTTAACAGCTTGGATCATGTTAGAAACTTTGGTGAACATGGTACATCAATACGCTACTTGATTCGTATCAAATTCGACGCGATAAATGAATATTTCCTGTAGTATCTAACGTAAGAAACCGAAATATATTGACTTTGCTAAGTAAATATGCAGGATGGCTGCAAAATTTGCAAATTAAAAAAAATAATTTCGCTTTTAAATCGGAACGGTGAAAACACTATCCGCCATCTTGAAAGCACCTTTGGTTGTAAACAAACATCTGTCAGTCGTGCGTGCGTAAGTTCTATTGTGGTTTGGATTGGATTTAGTGTTTTTGCAAAAACTCTTCTTTTGCAGTTAGTGTCTTATCATTTTATTGATAAGCGCAATCGTGGACGCTGGATTCGTGGAAGCTGATAGTACCAATTTGCCAAAACCAAACCAAATCAAACCAAGCATTATTACAGCTAAAAACGGTTTCTGTGTACATTGACATTACAGGACTTACATTAAAGTAATCTTCACATAAATACGCCCAAATTTCATAATGATAATTGATATATTTTGCATGTAAACACGATGAAATCATGAATGCGTTGTTGTTATTTCACTATGCTCACAGATCACTAACAGATTTTAGGACTAGGTAAAGATCGTTTCACCAAACAAGTCCCACGGTAAAATCCTTAAGGCCATAACAATAAAAGTCAAAATTCATTAACTCATACTTCTTTCGTAGCACGAACTCTACCTATGTTGAATGTCAAACTTTGTTTACAAAAATAAAGGACTTCAAACCATAGATAAAAATGGCGGACCACGTTTTTGGCTGTTTAGCAAAGCAACGTTTTAAAATAATGTTTTTGTTGCTTTTAGGTCCTCAAAAAATATACTAAAATATTTCTTGGTCTAATGGAAGAGATATTTAGCATTTAAGACATACTTGAAAAGAGAGTCAAGTAGCGGATTCACAGGATCTTGTAATTAGACGAATACAAAAGTCGCCAACGAATGTTTTTGTATTCGATTCGCAGTAGCATCACTAGACCACAGATTACGACCGGAAAGTCAATTTTATCAAGTTGGGTAACCTGAATTTCTAAATTGTGTTGCTAGACTTAAAATATTGGTGTACCAAATTTCAAAACATACCTACGAGAAATTATGTCAGAACCGTACATCACTGTTGTGAGATCGTAGAGGGATGGTTCTACTCTATCTACGTATGAGATCAATGAGATACATGAAAATATTAACAATGAAAAAAAATAAACACATAACATTAGGTATAATAGATATTTAGTGACACGCACATTGTTGCATCATGATGAAATAATAGTTTAGATTTAGATGTCATCCCTCATTAACCAACCTCAAAATAAAAATAGTTCTGTTCTTTTATTATGTTCGATCACAGTTGTGTCTCAGTTGCGTTAAGTATGACATTGTAAAGAAAAATAGAACACCATTGTTAGGGTAAGCCGACAGGTCCACCAAAAATTAGACAGGTTGATTAGGACATCTTCAACCTGAGAAAGATCCTTTGCTTTAATAAATTAGGTTTTATCTTTATCTAATTTACTCTCATTCTAGAGGATTTTGATTTAAGAAAAAATTTAAAATATAACTGTAGGTACAACCATCTCTTCCATATTATGATACTTAAAATACTTCCAAAAAGGATAACAACGATGTTATCAAAATTATATGATCAAATACTTGAATAACACATACATACATAAGCTTACGCCTGCATACTAGAGGGATAGTCAGAGACCAGGGACTGCCAGTTTCCACAATCACTTTCGCTTCATCGACATTCATATAAGTCGTTGAACAACGCCTTGTCAATAAATCAATCTATGGGTCTACCTAATTAGGGTCGATTCCTGAATTGAGAATTTACACTAACTAAATACTTAAGTAACGTTTTGTCGAGACAGCACTACAGTTAAGTAGTTACTTAGCGAAAATACTCAATTCAGAAATCGGCCCTCAGACTATGCTGGTCAGCATAGTCTGAGCGCCGATTTCTGTGGTGCACTTCGATCTTTACATTTTAGTTGCTATTGCAACTAAGTTGAATGCATGGAATTATTGCAGAAGCCAAGGGTAGGCACTAGGTAAGCCGGGTCAGGCTGAGCATGGTAGTTCTTAGGAACTGTTTCAATTGACCCTAACTGCTAACCTAATCTTGATAAGGATTAAAATAAACTTACGGCCTGGCCACGGGGGAAATCGCCCGCGCGAAAAATCGCGCGGCGCGAACGGCGGCGAAGCGTCAACCCCGTGGCGTGCTACGTACATTTCTATGAGTTTGTTTTAGTCGCTAGTCGCAGCCGCGACTTTTGAAATTTATGTATGTATAGTTGATTGTCCGTGTTCCTGATTTCAGTAAACAATTGTAAAATTTTCTTTCACTAATTTCGGTCAAACATTTTCGGAACAAAAAATCACCACTATATTTTTTGTTAAAAAACTGTGTACTTGTTTGTTTACTGTAAATATTGGATTAATCATACGGTCACTGGTCGTATGGAAAACAAAAATAAGTTAAGTTTTTTTTGAATCGGTATTTCTAATTATTTAAAAAAGTAATTTAAGTACCAACACTACGTAGTCAAAACAATCCCTTCGGCCAATCAAACGACGGGTTCAAGTATTTTCCGAGTGCGATTATGGAATGGAGATGGTTTTAGTGAAAATAATAAAGTGAAGATCAATAAATTAAAACCGGACTTTATGATAGCGGCATCGGATCTATACGAAATCCAACTTAAGAGAAAACAGTGTTTTATAACTACTGAATCGTGTGTAGATTCAGTGTCCTTTTAGGATTACTTTTCGCTTTTGAGTTTTTCACGATTCCTAAAGGTGCCATTTACACATGGCAAGAAGTCACGTAGACTGGTTTCGTAGTAGAATGTACACAAATAATGGTACGGCCATAGTTTAACATGTGTTAATTTTTTTGTGGAGTTACTGTGTTTCTTAAAGAGATGGATATCAAGAATATACAGAAAAATGCGATGCAAAGAAGTGTGGAGTTTACTTTCACTCCACCACCCGAGGCACCCGTATTTGAACCCACGGCCGAAGAGTTCTCGGATCCGCTGGGTTACATCGCCAAAATACGTCCCGTAGCTGAAAAGACGGGAATATGCAAGATAAAGCCCCCTGCACGCTGGCAACCACCTTTTTCATTAGACGTCGACAAATTGAAATTCGTACCACGAATACAAAAAGTTAATGAATTAGAAGCCATTACGCGTCTGAAACTTTTGTTCCTTGAGAAAATTTTGAAGTTCTGGGAACTTCAAGGATCGCCGCTAAAGATTCCGATGATTGAGAATAAAACATTAGATCTGTTTTGCCTGAAATTTTGGGTAGATGAGGAGGGTGGCTTTGAGGAGTGTAATACGCCTAAAAAATGGCGTAAGATCGCAGCCGCGATGGGTTACTGCCAGAATGCCAACGTAATGAATTTCCTTAGAAATAATTACGAAAAAATACTCTTGCCATACGAAATATTCGAGAAAAGTAAAGCAACTATATTGAAAACTGTAAAAAAGACTGAACCCAAAATGGAAGACTTGGAAAATGGCGACGTGAAGTGTATGATCAAAGAAGTCCCAATAGAGACAATAACTAATTTGAAACAAGAGGAAATCAAAGAAGAGAAACCTCATTCAAACATAAAGAAAACTAAAACTGGTTCTGATATAAAACCAGATCTAGATGCTTCTAAAACAAAGCTCGAAAAAGAAGAAGACAGACGCCATAGAGAGTTAAGAAGACTAGCTTGTTATGGTCCTGGGCCTAAAATGCCAGGATTAAATGATGAAGAATTTGACATAACCAAATCTAGGAAACGGCCACGCTATGATATGGATCCCTTGGCAATTTACACATGTGCTATTTGTCAAAAAGACCATAGAGATGATCTGTTATTGATTTGCAACGGTTGCTCGGATACATACCACACATTTTGCTTAAAGCCCCCTTTGAATACAGTACCTGATGGAGATTGGAGGTGCCCATGCTGCATTGCTGAAGAGGTCCACAAACCAGCTGAGGCATTTGGCTTTGCTCAGGCTGAAAGGGAATATACACTGCAGCAATTTGGTGAAATGGCTGACAAATTCAAGTCAGATTACTTTGGCATGTCCGGTCACTTAGTCCCGACAAATGTGGCTGAAAAGGAGTTTTGGAGAATAATTTCTTCAGTAGAAGAGGATGTAACTGTTGAATACGGTGCAGACTTGCATTCAATGGACCATGGATCAGGTTTTCCTACTAAGTCTTCCCTCAATCTGTATCCTGGAGACCAAGAATATGTTGATTCCGGTTGGAATTTGAACAACTTACCTGTTCTTGAGGGTTCTGTATTACGTTTCATAAATGCTGACATATCTGGAATGACGGTACCATGGATGTATGTTGGGATGTGCTTCTCAGCCTTCTGCTGGCATAATGAGGATCACTGGAGCTATTCTATCAATTACCTTCATTGGGGTGAGGCTAAAACTTGGTATGGTGTACCAGGAAGTGGTGCAGAGTTATTAGAAAATGCCATGAAGGCAGCAGCACCAGATCTGTTCAAATCTCAGCCCGATTTGCTTCACCAATTGGTAACAATAATGAATCCTAACATTTTGATGGCTGCTGGAGTGCCAATCTACAGAACTGATCAAAATGCTGGGGAGTTTGTTATAACCTTCCCAAGGGCATACCATACAGGTTTCAATCAAGGATACAATTTCGCCGAAGCAGTAAACTTCGCCCCACCAGACTGGCTGAAAATTGGGCGTGAATGCATTTCACATTACAAGAACCTCAAAAGATTTTGTGTCTTTTCCCATGATGAGTTGATCTGTAAAATGGCTTTGGAAGGCGACAGGCTCGATTTAGAGACTGCATTAGAGACACAAAAGGAGTTGGTGCATGCAACAGAAGAAGAGGGATATTTGCGAGCCATGATGGCTAAGAAAGGGTTGAAAAATGTCCGTAGAACTGCCTTCGAGTTATTAGGTGACGATGAGAGACTATGTGAAGTTTGTAAGACTACTTGCTTCTTATCATCTGTGTCTTGCCTTGCTTGCAATCACATGACTTGCCTAAAGCACGCCACGGAGTCATGCCATTGTCCATGGGATAAGAAATCTCTCAACTACAGATATGACATGGATGAGTTACACATAATGTTGCAGACTATAGATTTCAGAGTTAACAGTTTTGACAAGTGGATGACCGAGACAAAGAATATACTGCTACCTACAGCTCCAGACATTGGTCGATTACAAAAATTGAAAGCGCTTGTAGATGAGGCAGATGAACTTAAAATACCGAAGTGTTCATTATTTACTCAATTGAAAGATGAATATATGAAAGCAACTGAGAATGTTGAGCCAATAATAATAGAACTAGATGACGATTAGATTGGCCCCAAAAAAGGACTATGGTAGTACAAAGTGCATAGATGATTGTATTGTAGCAATTGAGTATTATAGCATTAAGAATAAGAAATATTATTATGGCTAATTTTTATTGTTTCCCTGCAATATAAGGCAGCTATTTCTTTAATTATTAATTTCATATCTACCAAATAGTGTGGTCTTTGTGTAAATACGTAATCCAGCCCCGATTCGCTTACTCTGATAAAGACATTCCATTGACTGTAAATACCTAGATAATATGAAAGGATGAGCATGGTGAGCATAAAATAAATGTATTAGTACTGTCCCTAAAGGTGCGTCTACGCTAGGCGAGACGAGCACGAGCCGAACACAATTCGTCTAGGGTGGCCCGATTTACAAGCCTCAAACGAGCGCGCTACGAGCGTTTCGTTCGTGGTCGGCTGCGTTCCGCCAGCTGTCGGTTTTTGGACGAACACAAAGGGATTTGCTTCGCGCTTCGCGAGTAAACTGCGGAAAACTACGTACACTTGACGCCGCGAACGAGGAAGCCGAGAACGGCTCCGCTCGTGCTCGGTTCGTCTAGCGTAGACGCACCTTTAAGCGTAGAGTTTGATTTAAATTTAATTAAGATAATATTTGAAGTCTTAATTTAGCTTTTAACTATCTTTGCTGTTATCGATCTAAATATGTACCAAAATGTTTCGAAATGGTAATATTACTAGATTTAGATAATGCACGTAGGTATAAGTAGATCTAGATTTTCTTTTTAAAAAAAAAAAGAGAACTAACCGACATCACATGTGAACTAGTTAAAATGATTAAAATTAGAGATTAATCTTAAATTAAAAGCATTAGTGAAGAGTTAGTGCCCACCGTAATTTTGTAATACTAATATAAGTTAGTAATAATCTAAATTCAGTTTTTTACTATATGACATTATTGGGACGATACCTACAGGGTGTCCCGAAACTCAACGTTAAGCCGGTACCGGGTGAAGAAATTGCCCAATTTTAATTTTAGTTTAAGTATGTTTGTGAAATTTCTTGAATAAATAATTAAAAACGAAAAAATTTTGTACTAAAAATAAAAAAATCGATTTTTTTTTATATCTTTCTGATAACCAGTATGACTTGCCTTTTCACCCGGTACCGGCTTAACGTTGAGTTTCCGGACACCCTATATATACATATTGTATTATGTTAATAACTAGCAGAACACGGCAAAAAAATCACGTTTATTGCATTGCATTGCCCCTCTTAAATATTTATTTTAATTTAATTATTGTTTTTAAAGTGAATACAAATTCACTTCGATACCTGTTGCCGTTATTTAATATAGATCAAAAAGCGCCAAAAATTTTTGGGAGGCCGCTTAACTTTTTTTTTTAAGTTTTTAACTTATTGGTCTTTGGTAAGTTTTTAACTTTGTTTTATTCAGCGGCAACAGAAATACATTACCTGCGAAAATTTCAATTGTCTAGCTATCACGGTTCATGTGTATCCTGATGACAGACAGACAGACTGACAGTATAGGGTTTCGTTTTTACCCTTTGGGTACGGAACCCTAAAAACATTTTAATAACATGTAATAACAGCGTCATATAGTGAAAGAATGTTGCCATGCCTTGATAAACCAAAAAGCCAACATTTGAAGTAAAATTATGTAAAGTTAAAAATTGATCTCGGCTTCCTTCTATGCTTATTTTGCACAAGTTAGCAATAAAGTAGGATAGTTTGTAGTACCTATTTTCTCAAAAGAATATAATGGCTATGAGGCGATGATTGGATAGTAAGTTTTGTATTTATCATTTACCTTAACTTACCTGGGTATTTAAACTTACCTACCTAACCTAATACATACCTTACCTAATTATAAACTTACGCTAGTATCCCGGACAGGTCGAGAGACCAGTCCTGTACCATGGCAGGCATTGATTCGATTTCTGTGCGAGCGAGAAGGTAATGTCAGTGTTTCGGAGGCTAGAAAGAGATACGAAGCAATGATATTATGTAACGATAGCAATGTATGTGCCTGTATGTAAACGTTATACAAAACTAATCCTTCGACATAAATCGAGTCTACGTTTGTCATAGTCGAAATGCTGTCTGATTTTAGGGTCTGTATATTAAAAAATATATATTGCGAATAAGGTATCAAATTATTTAATTATAAATTTTTTTGCTAGAAACTAAATGTTTCGTTAAAAATGTTTATTTTTTGCAAAATATTGTTCATTTCTGTAATGCTTCCTTCTACCTACTACATACATACCTTTTCCCTCAGTACATATAGTTTTGTTGGGCATTGCACATGGTATGTGAAAAAAACGCATATTCCTCTTTATATTATTCAGTGACTATAATTTTAGAGATAGAAAAAAAAATGCACCTGCCGTTAAAATTACTGTGGATTGAAAATAAAATAAAAGTTTTATAATATCATTATAATAAATTCACTTCTGTACTGTTTACTTGAAAGGCATAATATCAATATTGTATTATTCTATAATTTTTGCACTGTTTTTTTACTGTGATGTTTTTTCAATTGTTACAATTAATAAGCGTGAATGTGTGTGTATTTAAAGAATTAATGGGATGGATTTGTAATGATAAAGAAATAAAAAAGAACCTTGCGAGTATAAATTAAAATAATTCTAAATATCTAATTTGGCCCTTTTATTTTGCCTTAGTAATTTAGTTCGCCTACACTAAGAAAACAAATTTAAAAGTGCAATATAATTTATTAGATAAAAATTAGTCAAAAATAATACATTTCACCTCGTTTAGGTACACAATAAGGTAAATATTCAAAATATTTTTGGTGTGAATCCTACACATTTTGTCTGGCATTGGTTTCTTTGGCACCATCTAATATTATAAATTATTTAAAAAAAAAATTTGTTTTGTTAATATAGTTAAACTGTCCTTCATTTTATTAACCAGCAAAGCTTTTTTAAACTAAAACTTTCGTAAGCACTACACATTAATAACTCAATTTCGGATACACTTACTTGACTTTTTGTCGGAAGAGTCCGACCAGTCTCGGTCAGAGAGAGCGACCGACGTCGCGAGCTCTGTCTCTACTCACCATGATTGACCTCTGCGAATCAGAGCGAAACCTGACTCTTCGGACAAAAATTTAAGTAAATGTATCCGGAATAACTTAATAATCGGCAAAGCCTCCGACCAGCCGTGAAAATATTTTTAAGAATATTAATAATATTAGATTGTGCGAGCGAGACACATGCCAGACGTAACAATAGCCTTAATAAATAATATACGAGCAAGCTATTACAGCGTAAAATTACTAATAATACGTAAAGTTACATTATACAGGGTGTGCAATTGATTAAGTACACAAAATTACTAATCACAATCTCTTAAAAATATATTACGCAAATTAATACTGATGACGTGCGATTCGTTCATTTAAAATGCATTATTTGGACGGAGATTTTCCATTTGCTAAGTAGTTTATAAGAAAAACTAGATAATATTATTGGACTTAATTAAAATTTGTTTTAATTTTATTTATATTGAACCACCAACAGTTCGTGAAAGTTATAAGTACAACGTGAAAGGGGCCATCCACAAATTACGTCACACGAATTTCATGATTTTTGACCCCTGCCCCAGACCTTGTCACAGCTGGTCACATTTGTCCTCCCACCCCCTTGTCACACAATATCACACTTTGTCGACCCCCTCCCCCCACCCTTAACGTGTGACGTAATCTATGGATGGCTCCTAGTTATTCAATTACAGATTTCGATTCAGAGTTCATCTAAAGTACTATGCTAGAATTTTCTTGGGATAAAAATAATAATAATGACATTAAAGTTCCATTAAAAAAAATGTTGGCATGAAGCAGTTTACTAGGTAAAATACGACCTGCTTTGCTAATAGATATACACTATTAAGCTCTCTCTCTTGTTATAAATTGTTTGTTACCAGTTTTACACATCAATAAATTAAATTAATAACATAGTTAATAGTGCCATATTGCGAACTTACAATATAAATAAAAAAAAACATCTCAACATATTAAAATGTCCCTACAAAAATGTTTTGGTCCCAATAACGGTAAAAAATCTATTTTATAACAATTAATAATAGACACTTAATAAAAAATAAAATGGGTAAGTAGGTATCAATAGGACAAAACAGTCTTTAGAAGTTTGACTTTGACACTTATTGAGATACATTTAGCGAGATTCTTAACGTAAATAAAACGAGTATCGATATATGTTGCATTTATAAATAGACTCTTATGTATTAAACAATACCTTACTCAATTTTATAGGGAGCAGCCATTAATTTCGAATAGATGCTTATTATTTTCAACACCAAAAGCGAAAAGGCATTTCACATGGAAAAAAATATTTGCACACCATTCCAACGCTCTAAAATATTTATTCGAGACGTCGCGGGCGAAACAGCTACAACGAAAAACCGGCCAAGTACGAGTCGGTCTGACGCACGAAGGGTTCTACAAAAAACAGCAATAAAATCACGTTTGTTGTATGGGAGCCCCACTTAAATATTTATTTTATTTTAATTCAATAATTTATTTTTAAAGTGAGTATATAAATAACTAAATATTCCGTGAAAAAAATCACGTTTGTTGTATGGAGCTCTATGGAGATTTTAAATTTTGTTTTGCAGCAGGCAATAGAGCAAAAGAAATACATAACCTGCGAAAATTTCAACTGTCTAGCTATCACGGTTCACGAGATACCGCCTGGTGACAGACAGACGGACAGCGGAGTCCTAATAGTAGGGTCCAGTTTTAACCCTTTGGGTACGGAACCCTAAAAAAGACCAAGGATGGCCCAATTCAAGAAATCACTAAGTCCAACATAATAGATTTGCAAAACGACGTAAGTCCAAATAATGCTTTTTGGACTTACGTCGTTTTGCAAATCTATGAAATTGGACTTACAGTCTGTAAAACATAGCTTGAGCTCCACGACAGCTGTCACACTGACAGGGCTAGGTTACGATATTGCTTAGACATCGAATAGTGTGCAGTAAGTACGGAGTTTTCACAGTACAAATATTCTGTGAAAAAATTCAAAACTTCATGGACGCAAATGTCCATGACAGCTGTCGCGGAGCTCAAGCTATGTTTTACAGACTATAGTGATTTCTTGAACTGGGCCATCCATATCCTCTTGCGGCCCGACCTTGAACACAACAATTGATTTTGTACATCTTAATTGACATTGGGCCGCACGAGGATATATTTACTAACTGGTTGGTACGTTTTATCCTCAAAACCCACCGTCTGACGTCGGGCTAATGTGCCGCGTTTACATTCTCGCGCATCTCCTTGCCCTTCGTCTCGATGGGCAGCGCGAGGCAAGCCATCGCGGCGAGGATTGCCGCGACCGAGTAAACGCCGGTCGCGATCGCAATTGAGTTCTTCAGAAGCACCTGTGGAGATAAAATAAGATAAGATACGACCAGCCACTCTGCCCTCGTAAGGAAGAACGCAGTAATCGTAATAACGCAGTTTTGAGTAAATAGCTATTTATTTCTTAGGAATAGAAGGATTTCATACATTACTGCATATTTTCTTACTGAAATTTCAGGTTTCTAGTAGACCTACAGCCACCATTATTTTTTCACCTATAGATATACCACCTGGGAGCCCAATTTTGGATCCAAAGTAAAAACGCAGTAATGGCTATTACTGCGTTCTTCCTTACGAGGGCAGCACTAGCCTCCACCAATCCGGACTTGGCCCCCGTGGTGGCGTATGGCCTATACCTTCCTCAGGGAAGAGGCCCGTGCGCCCCGGTGGGGACATAATGGGTTGATGATGATGATAAAGATAAGATATGGCTGATCATACCGACCTATTTGTATGTACTCTTGACGAGTTTACAAAGACCTGTCTATGAATTTTGGCTTCTAGTTTAACTTCCTCAGTGACCTTGAAAATAACAATTGTTTTCGATTGCTATTTTCCAGGTCAGTTCTTAGAAGGATAAGGAAGGAAATAGATAATATAAGTTTGTATTGAAATAATTTTAAATAGTAGATACAATATATAATTAATATTGGAGCACATCTTTCGCATAAGGCTCGTCCTGTAATGATAGATGTAAGAAATTGAAATAAACAAATGTAAATGTAAAAAAAAAATACCAAACCGGACTTGACCCCCGTGGTGAAGTATGGCCTATACTGTTCCTCAGGAAAGAGACCCGTGCCTCTCGGTGGGGACATAATGGGTTGGTGATAAAATGTAAAATGTAGCTTTTTAACGAATAACTTTTATAAACTAAACTAGCTGAGCCGGCAAACGTAGTTTTCGTTGTGTCATCACGCATTACAGGTGTCACCGGTTTGTATTTTGTTATCTATGGTGACCTCTAATATAAGGTCTAAGTTCTTAAACATGAACATTTACATAAAGGCACATACATTGCTTCTGACCCCTCACTACACTTTTCTCCCCAGCCGGGGATCGAACTCGGGACCCCTCGCATGGTAAGCAGATGCGCTAACCGCTACGCCACAGAGGTCGTCTGAGACAGAGACGTGATAGTTATTTGCACAGAGCAAAAAAAAGAATAGAAGTCGTAAGTGGGCGGTGCCCGCGTGCCTCACATTAGCAATGTATTGCCTATGTTTAGTCTATGACAGTTTTTCTTACCTCAGTTGCCGTGCGCTTCTAGTAAAGAAAACAATGTTGAAAACTCTACTAAAATGCCTTGTTGTGCTGTGTTAGAGTGCAAAAATAAAAGTTCGGGACCAAAATATACATTTATGCCATATTTCATCGGTAAATCGTATTTAAATTGTATTTTAATTAAATTTGTAATGACATGAACATGGAAACCCATCCGAAAGTGAGAAAGTGAAACCACCTTTATTTACTCGATCGTAATGTTCAATTTTCGTCGAAGTCTGTGTACTTTTTCTAAAATTTTCTGTCAACATTTGAATGCTACTCAATTACTGATGGGACGCAACATGATAAAAATCTATCGATTATTGTCTATGACATAGCGACTGCTAAGTTGATTGCTATGTCTAATGAGCGTTTTTCCTTATGTCATATTTAGTTTTAAAAGGATCCCTAGATGGCGCTGCCGTACCGTAATAATAAACGTCAAAGCAAAAATAATACTATGGTTCTGTGGAATTTGTGATGGATGATTACCGAAAAAAAAATGCTGTTGTCGTTTGGTGATAAGTGCGCTTTTGGATACTTTGGAGTCTTTGCTATGGATTGTGGGTTGGAATTTTTATTTTTATTACGAGAAACCTCGTCCGAATAGCAACCCTGGTTCCTTCTCTTGTTTAGTGGTCTGACTTTGACATTGATTGCTACGAATCACAAATTCGTATGAAGAAACGAATGACGCCATCTAGTATATCTCAAGGAACTAAGAAAAAAAAAGAAAGGAAAAACGCCCATTAGCCATACATTTTTGAACATGAAAACCATTCAAAACCATTTCGAGAATTTATGCTTTCAGTACAATACGGTATTTGACACTATCAACAATAAATTATTTGAGATGCTCGATTAAAACAAAAATTACAAAATGATTCGGAAAACGTATTCCTTTGAATTATTTACTAGTTGTTACAATTTTTAAATAGATGAAACATAAAAAAAGTACTCTGAAATGTGATGTCCCAAGCAAGTATTTTCATACAAATATCCGTTTTAAAAGTAACTCATTTGACATCCTGTCAAATACCTAATTGCTATTTATCAAATGTTGTTAAAGTCTAATAAACCTTTGTCTGTTGATAGAAAACGACATTGTAAATAAATAAAAAATAATATAAGAATATTTTGTCTTGTGCCACCTCAGACCACTCCGGCATGTGTCGGTCGAGATCGCCATCTGGTCTGAGTTGGGGGAGGCCTTTGCCCAGCAGTGGGACACAATCGAGGCTACGTAAAAAAAACGAATATTCCTTATTGCACACAAGAAGCAAGAGACAAATAAAAGTATTACAGTTAAAAAATATATATACAATAGGCTTTCTTATTCTCTATAAATTGTACTCGGTAAAGTTTGCTGGGCCTCGTTTCATAAAGCGACTATGGTTAGATTATGAGAATTCCATATACCATACACATTGTGTAGCCAATCATCCAGAAGGACAGTTAATATGGTAGCCGGCTGCGTAATTTCCATCGAACTGTGGTACAGTTTGGCAGAAGGGAATACATTATGTTACTTTGTCAATGTAGGTACTAAAAAATAAATGATTAAGAAACATTGTCATAACAAATTCATTTTCAACTGTCGCTTTATGAAACAGTTCTATAATTTGTCGATATGGCAATATGTCCCATCCGTAGCCTGAGTAGCAACATAACTTAACATAACTTATTCGACTTTATGGCATAGAACTTAAAGCTTTTCGACGATCACACGCGGCGGTAGTTCCATCTAATGTAGAGTAGCGGTACTACAAAACAAAGATCAAACTTAATTTCATCATTATCATTTGATTTTGATCATTGTTTATATTATTGAAAAGGTTCATATTTTACTTGGAACTTTTGTGATGTAGACCTTTTCAGAATTGCCTTTATTTGCCAATGGCAGCTTGGCATTCACAGTGTGCGTTTGATTTGTGTGTGTGAGTTTGGTCACACTGGTTTTCCTACTGATAGGTCATGTCACTACTTCTACTCTTTTTTTTTGTTCTGTAGTTATTTGGATAAATAAGATTTAAGAAAAATATCTACTGGTGAAATATCGATACATAGAAAATGATGACCCGAGCGAAGCTGGGTTTTCTTTTCATGTAGTAAATAATAATATAGTGTGAGACGAGCAACCGAAGACGACTCACCATGATTTAACTCTGCGAATCGGAGCGAAACCTGGTCGGACTCGTCCGATAAAACAACACCCGTAAGTAGATCCGGACTAAAAGTTTAGTATGTGTTGTGCTGACGAAAGTTTTAGTTCAAAAACAATAATATCTTTGGGGCTGATTTTTCAATAGTCAAATAACTTTTATCTGAGGAATAAAAATGGCGGTTTGACATAACTTTCATACATAAGCTGTCAAGCTGCCATTTTTATTCCTCAGATAAAAGTTATCTGACTATTGAAAAATCAGCCCTTAATAATATTATTATTATATTAACTACAAAGATAGAGGTCGTCGGTTCGATTCCCAGTGGGGGCCGCCTTACATTTGTACAAATGGCCTCAGTCTGGGTGTATTTACGTCTGTGATGTCATTGCCTGGTTACCGTGGCACAGGGTATCCTAGTTTGGGACCCGATCAAGTGACTGTGTTGCGTGGAAGTTATTATTATTTTTGTTAACCTATAGAATTTTTGGTGGATCGATCGGCTCACCAATACAAAATAGTTTTTAATTGTTCTTTTCAAATTGAAATTCAAATATTTTAATCATAGTACAGACAAAATGTTTACTTTATGAACGTCAAAGTGGGTTTCACAGTTAATAGATTACATGGAGAAGAAACTCAAAGAAACCCCACATTGTATTCTGTTGTATATTAAACTAGCTGTTGCCCGCGACTTCGTCCGCGTGGGATTTAGTTGACAAAAGTGTTTGCAAATAAGTTACGGATACTTTTAGCGCATGTGAAATAATTTAAAAAAAATTGTGTGTACTGAACACACATTCATATTTATTACATAATTTACATTTTACTTCAATCAACAACAATTCAATCAACTTTGCACCCCTTTTTTACCCCTTCAAGGAGTGAATTCACAAAAAGAGATATCAGAATTAATCATTAATAGGAACTTAAAACCTAAATACCACTTTTTATTGAAAAAGCTTTGAAAATCAGAGAACTTTCATACTAACTTTACACCCCCCTTTTTCCCCCTTAAGGGATGATTTTTGAAAAACTATTTTACACGTGTTTCCTGATTTTAAATGAAAAACCTTTGTACTGAATTTCATTAGAATAACTTCAAAAACGGCAAAGTTTCATACTAACTTTGAACCCCCATTTTACCCCTTTAGGGGATGAATTTTCAAAAATGCTTTCTTAGTGCTCCCCTACGTTACAAATGGAATCCCTGTGCAAAAATTCAAGTTTCTAACCCTTATATGTTGATATGTCAGTCAGTCAGTCAGTCAGTCAGCTTCTCCTTTTATATACAGCGTGATTTTTTCACCAGTACAATAAATCAACATACGTAATATTAAGTCCAAAATACAAATACCAACATTTTTTGTTACTACCCCGTTAGTACAAAAAAACAAAAATACCAATGTCTGAACTTATCCGCAAATCTTAAAGAAATGTGGACTCCTTACGCATGAGTACAACTAAACGCACGAACTGGCAACTGTGCGCGGCTTGCGGGAAGGAAAAGAAGCGGCGGCGGAGCCAGTAGGTATGACTTATGTATGACGTAGCAAAAAAAATCTTACTTGATACCAATTCTTCCTTCATACTTGCACGGGCTTAGGACCGTCACCGGCGTGGAATGCTTGCACTGGTTGGTAGTGGTATGAATTTCCACACCACGTACTGGCTAACGCCGAAGTGCGCCGTGCGTACCGCGTCGTTGGTGCTCCTTCTGGGGTCTTCCTCGAAGAACGCGAATATCTGTTCCTCGATCTCCACGGCCAAGGGAGGTCTCCCTCCTCGGCCTTGAGCGTGCGCTGGTGCAGTGAACTGTCCGTAGTCTAGCAAATGCTGCGTCACTCTCATGAATGTCCTGGTGTTGAGTATTTGAGGTTCAATAAAACGGGCATTTATCAGGCGGGGCCAACTTTCTTCAGCGTATACCCGCCGAGCTGCAGCTGTATTTTCCCCACTGAGAAAGTAACTACGAACCATTTCGTAATACTCGCGGTTTGTAAACATCGTGCGCGCGTAATTTTCGACTGTAGGAAGTGCGGAAACGGCGCACGTGCACTCACCTAGGTCAATGCGCGGACTGACCGGCTCGGCTAGCGGCTCACTGAACTCGTGCGCCGGCCAGCCCGCCGCTCACTCACCCCACCCCGCCGCCCTCTGCCTCGCACCGCGATGACGCCTTGTAAGGGGTGCCCATGAGTTACAAATTGGATGAAGGATAAATTGATAAAAATGAAAAAAAAATATATGGTAATTTTATTCGATAATTGTAATCTATTATCGATACCAATGATATGGTGAAATTTATTGTACCGGTGAAAAAATCAGGCTGTATATAGATCTCAAGGTCATAACTACGCCCATATGATCTCTCTGAGAGAAGGCCTATGCAATGCAGAGTGGGACGTACATAGGCTTAATAAAATAACAAAAAAAACTTTCTCGCATTAGATACCTTATACCAACAACATAATGTGAAATATGGCATACCTGTGCCACGTAAGGTGTTATCATAGCACCCAATCTCGCCACTCCGCTGCAAGCTCCCACGGCAGTGGATCTCAAAGCTGTGGGATATACCTGCAACCGAAAAAAAGTTAGTTGAGACCAATTTCCCCCTTGAACACAATTAATATTAATCATTTTATTATAAAAAAGCATTTCACAGATAAAGTAATAAACTAAAAATAAAAAATAAATTTTAATTATGAAAAAGTTCTGAATATAAGAATTATGAAAAATAATTCACCATGGGCGTCGTCAAGTTATTAAAAAGGTCACATTACAAAACGCTTTGGGCGTGGGTCGCGTGCCATTAACTATATCTACAACTTTAAACACTATATCTATATATATAAAAGGAGAAGCTGACTGACTGACTGACTGACTGACTGACTGACTGACTGACTGACATATCAACGCAGGGCCTAAACTATAAGGGTTAGAAACTTGAAATTTCGCACAGGGGTTCCTTTTGTAACTTAGGGGAGCACTAAGAAAGGATTTTTAAAAATTAATTCCCCAAGGGGGTAAAATGGGGGTTCAAAGTTAGTATGAAACTTCGCCGTTTTTGAAGTTATTCGAATGAAATTTGGTACGAAGGTTCTTCATTTAAAATAATGAAACACGTGTAAAATTTTTTTTTTAAATCATCCCTTAAGGGGGAAAAAGGGGGGGTGCAAACTTAGTATGAAACTTTGCCATTTTTGAAGTTATTCGAATGAAATTCAGAATGAAGGTCCGTCATTGAATGTCTTGAAACACATGTAAAATAGTTTTTCGAAAATCATCCCTTAAGGGGATAAAAGGGGGGTGCAATGTTAGTATGAAAGTTAGTCATTTTTGAAGTTATTCGAATGAAATTCAGCATGAAGGTCCTTCATTAAGTCATGAAATATGTGCAAAGTAGTTTTTCGAAAATCATCCCTTAAGGGGGTAAGAGGGGGTTGCGAAGTTAGTATGGAAAGCTCTTTCGCATGCGCTAAAAGTATCCCTATCTGATTTGCAAACACTTTACTCAACTAAAGCCCACGCGGACGTAGTCGCGGGCAACAGCTATTACATATATTAATGTCGAGCAAAAAAAAAACGGGAAAAAATCACGTTTGTTGTATGTTTGAATCATTATTTTATTTTGTTTTTGTTGTCATAGCGGCAACAGAAAATACTGGTGTCAGACAGACACGGAGACAGCCCGTCAGTGGAATAGGTACCTACTGGAATAGGTAGGATAGGTAGTAATCTTAGTGGGTCCCTTACCCTTTGGGGCGTGAAACCGTAAAAATCTAATCTTCTATCTATATAAATAAAATTCAAAGTCCCGACTGACTGACTCACTCATCAACGCCCAGCCCAAGCCGTTGGACCTAGGAAGCTGAAATTTTGCACAGAGGGTCTATGTATAATGTAGGCAAGGAATGAGACCGGATTTTTTGATATTCAACCCCTAAGGATGAAGCGAAAAGGGTTGCCAAAATTTGTATGGGAGGTATAAAGAATGTTGTCTAATTTTCTTGAAACTTAAAATAAATACTCTTTGACACAATTAATTGAACACGTGTTTCGCCGTTTTTCTAAATTTAACCCTAAAGGGAGCGAACGGGGTTGCAAAATTTTGAACTAAAGTCCACGCGGACGGAGTCGCGGGCGAAAGCTAGTACAAATATTGACGTTCATAAAGAAAATGTTCTATTTGGATTATGAATAAAATATTTGATTTTGTTTTTTTTTTTATTTTGAATATACAAAGCGTCGCGTCTTTCCCCTACGGCCTACGCCTTAGACGGTTTTCGCTGTACACTTTAGACCTTATGCTAACGCAATAAGAGACATTATACCTCCGGAGTGTAAACGTAGGCGGCCTGGAACAGACCGGCGATGATCCCACGCGCCAAGAACAGAATACAGGTGAGGAACGTGCGACTGAAATTTAAATGAAAAAAGTATAACTAACAAATAAACTTAGAACAACATAACATAAACATAAACGTAAACATACACATTTACATACAGGCACATACATTGCTTCTGGCCCCACACTAGTATACCCTGCGTCGTGGGAACAGTGACATTTTTTTACTGATGGGCGCCATGCAGGAATTCAAGCGCCACTATGTAAATGTATTTACTAGTATGTAGAAATGTACATGTTATATTATGTTTTTATGTTACGTTACTATGTTTTTTTTTAAATCAAATAGTAATGTTTAGTGTAATGGTCTTATGCGATCGACCTTGAACACTGAAGCTTCAAAGCTCTTGGTGGCGTGAGGAATAGTTACCCGGTGAACACACCAAATTGGCGACACCGAAGTGAAAAAGGTAAGCACTTAATAAAGCGCTGCCCTTCTCCAGCTATACTATTTAAAAATCGTGTAAAAGAACTGTATCTTTCTCTATAAAGAAAGTATTTATTATTTAATTACTTTTCTTTCTATGTAGGTATAATATACCTATTCATTTTATCCTCTTCTTACAAATCCTCTACATAAATAAGTTGTAATACCTAACTTATTTATGTAGTAGTTTATAAACAATTCTAAGTAAGATTTATGTAATAAACTCGGCAAAATGTGGGCCCAGTTCTAGTGATTGGTACCTCTGCCTACCCCCTCGGGGATAACGGGCGTGAGTTTATTTATTTCTTTATTTTATTTACGTAAGTATATTATTAAGTATAAGTATGTATTATACGTATTTGCACCAACTACCCGTTATTCTGTTTCCTTCGGCAATCTTTCCGTCACAAGGTTGCCTGGAAGAAATTGCTGATAGCAATAAGACCGCCTATTGTATGTTTTTTTTTAATTGTAAGTTTTATTTGTCTTTTGTTTCTTGTGTGCAATAAAGAATATGCTTATGCTATCTTATGGTTTGGAGTTGGGGGTGGCTGGGCACCATACACTACTGTGTGGAGCCCTGCTGCCGTAGATTTAAAAAACGGTTGTTTGTTTTCCTTTGTCTCTATTTTATTTTTCTTGTTTTTTTGACTCTTGTGTATTTTGTCTATTATGTACTTTTGTCTTCATTGTGTTTCTGTGACAATACTAATAAAATCTTTCTTTCTTTCTTTCTTTCTTTCTTCTTTCTTTCTTATCACTTACTTTCCAGTGGCGAAAATGAGCACGCAGATGCATATCGCGAATATGACGAACTGCACAGCCATCGTCTTCTTGCGCCCGAACCTCTCGATTACGAAGATCGTCGCGAAGATGCCTGCAGAAGGAACACAGACAAGATGAGTTTTCTTTAAAACATTTGTACGCCTTATTGGCTAAACATAGCGCGCTTTTTATATTTATACCAGCGACCCGCCCCGGCTTCCCACGGGTGGCAAAAACGTTTCCGTGGAAATAGTTATATTAGTTCCGTGGAAAATTCCCGGGGTAGTATTTTTTTTGGGGTCCTGCTGTTTGACCAAAAGTCATTTGTCAAAATTACACTTGACAAACAACGTTTGACAAAAAATGCTTTCGCCAATTGATCATTTTACTACTAATCATTTTACAAATGACTCACTTATCCAAATGATCAACACTTAAATTTACATTTTACAAATAAATTATTTTACTTAATGAACATTTAACAACTGAGTTATCAGACAAAACTACTATTGGTCTAAAAACGTTTGATAAAATGTATTATTTGACAAATGTTTTGTTTATTAATCAATCTTACAATAGATATGGTATGGGTCAAATTAATACATAATATTAGGTTAGGTTAAGGTTGTAGTAGCCCAGGTGGGAAATACGACGATACTGTAAACAGAAGACCCTGGTTCGAGACTTGAGCATAAAATTTCTCTTTTGAAACAAAAGACCCTGGTTCGAGACTTGTGAATGAAGTTTGTCTTTTTTTTGGGGTTTTTGAGTTCTTTGGAGGTTTTTTGGTTGAGTTCGGATTGTTTTGGTGATTGTTTTGTTCTGCGTTGTTGTGAAAATTATTTCACCTTCGTCGTCGGTTGTGGGCAGAGCCCTCGACTGGTCGATGGAGTCGGAGGAGTTTTCGGACCGCGGTACCGGGGAGATGCCGCGGCCAGTATCTGCTATCTCCCCAATACTGTCGCGCGCGGGGGCCGCGTCCCAAGCCCGGAGCAGTCTGGTCGGCGTGTCGGACTCGGAATCGGTCGATGTAAATGCAAGGAAGAGACCTATTCCAGGAAGTTCTAAGTTTTTCGCTGGCGTCTCCGTCTCCGATTCCGAGTCTGACGTGGCGCTAGTTGACATGTCGGCCCCGAAAGTCCCGCGTGCTCGCAGAGGCCGAGGCAGAGGCTATCAACATGGTGTGGGCTTGTCTCAGGCCCGACGCGACCTGAAGGCGGTGGATCACCCGGGGTCGGAACACGACTCCACCCTCACCGAGGGGGACTTGTCTGGGGATCATGCTGGAAAGGTCGCGAAGGGCAGGAAGTCATTGGAGCTCACAACGAAGGCTCTGATTGAGAAGGCGGAAGTGGACGCGGGCCGCCTTGAGCATGTCTCGAGTAAATCGAGAAATCTCAAGGGGACCTTCGTCCGCGAGATCCGGGAGGCGTCGAAGTCGATGCTGTTGACCGTCCGAGCTCTGGCCTCCAGGTCCTCAAACGAGGAGGTAAAGAGACTCGAGGCGGACAACAAGCGCCTAAGGGGTCAGCTGTCAGCTCTGCAAGGGGAGGTGGTAGCGCTGAGACGGGCGTTCACCGAACAGAACGCCCATCGTAAGAGTCCCGTAGCGGAGAGGACAGCGGGCCCCTTATTGTCGGACGGCCTCTCCAGGGAGGAGTTCTCGGAGGTCATTGAGCGGCTCCAGCGAGAGCTGACCGACCAATTCGGGCGCATTCTTTGTGCCCGCCTGGAGGGTCTTGAGGTGGACGGCCGGCTGCTCCCTGCGCAGTCCCACCGACCGCCTCTTCGAGCGGACGCCAAGGTGATAGAGAAGGAGAAGGGAACCCACTCCCAAGTGGACGTGGTGGTACCTACTACCCTCATCCCACCTGCGAACTTGCCGAAGGAGGCGAGGCAGAAGAAGGCCAAGAAGGCCCCAGCTGCCGCGGTGAAACGGGCCTCGCAGCAGTTCGCAGGCACGTCCCGAGAGGAGCAGCCGGTCGTCCTCGAGGAGTGGACGAAGGTGGTTAAGAAGCCCAGGAAGAGGGTCGCACCAGCGCCTGAGGCTGTCAAGGATGCCAAGGCTAAGCCCCAAAAGCCCAAGGTGCCGAAGCCGCCCAAGACCCTGGCGGTGGTGCTGACCCTCAACCCGGAGGCTGTGGCGAAGGGCGCCACTTATAGGGACGCTATCGCAAAAGCGAAGGCGTCGGTGAACCTGGGGGAACTGGGCATCGGGCCAGCTAAGTTCCGGACAGGGATGACAGGGGCGCGAATCATCGAGCTCCCCAAGGAGACGACAGCCTCCCAGGCTGACACCCTGGCGTCCAAGATTGGAGAGGCGCTGGGAGAGGCTGCCAAGGTCACCCGTCCGACCAAGATGGGTAGTATCCGGGTGGTGGGGCTCGATGATTCCGTCACCGAAGAGGAGATCCGCTCTGCCATAGCGGAGAAAGCGGGATGCCCACCGGAGGGGATAAGGGTAGGCAAAATCGCGGTTGGACTCAGGGGTGTGGGCTCCACGATCGTCTCGTGTCCAACCGAGACCATCGCCAAGCTGGCTGAGGCTGGGCGGATCTGTGTGGGGTGGAGTTCTGCCTCCATCCAGGTGTTGGAACAGCGCCCTATGCGGTGCCACCGATGCATGGGTTTAGGGTATCCTCAGGCGCTGTGCCCCTCGGAAAAAGACCGCAGCGGTCTGTGCTACCGCTGCGGCCAGGAGGGTCACATGGCGTCGGGATGCACAGCCGCACCTAACTGTGCGGTGTGCGCCGACCGAGGACTACCGGCGGGGCACCGCATGGGTGGTGTAACCTGCAACCCCCCTCCGGTCAAGGGCCGCCCCATCCAAGGGGGTGCCGCCCCCCGTCCCTCGGCTACACCAGCCGCCCCTGCAGTGACGCCTATGGAAACCGCCAATGCCAGTTAGACCCATAGGCAAAATACTGCAGGGGAACATGAACCGCTCGGCTGCGGCCCAGGACCTTTTGTGTCAGTCAGCAGCCGAGTGGAACATAGATCTGGCAATCGTCGCGGAGCCGTACGTTGTCCCATCTTCCCCCAAGTGGGTGGGGGCGGCCGACGGCCTCGCGGCGATAATGGTAACTGGTGTGGCCCCTCCTCTGGTGATGGTGGAGAGAGGAATGGGGTATGTGGCGGCACAATGGGGAGGAGTGGTAGTGGTGTCCACCTACTTCTCCCCGAACGGCAGCCGGGTTGACTTTGAGCGTCTCCTGACTGCCGTAGAGGGAGTGGTCCGCCGGGCGGTCCCCAGGTCGGTGCTAGTGGCGGGGGACCTAAATGCGAAATCCGCAGCCTGGGGGTCCCCCGTCACGAACGTCAGAGGAGGTATCCTGGAGTCCTGGGTTCTGTCCTCGGGACTCCAGATACTCAACAGAGGCACCGTCCCCACCTGCTCCCGGTGGCAAGGCACGTCCAGAGTTGACGTGTCCTTTGCCACCCCGGCACTCGCGGCCCGCACCAGTGACTGGCGGGTGATGGAGGAAGTGGAGACCCTATCGGACCACTTATACATCCGATACGAGGTCTCCACGGTGTCCCCTGGAGCCCCTCTACCGCCGGGTCACGTGGCAGGCGCCTCGCCCTTCCCAAGGTGGAGGCTTGCACTCCTCCGGGCGGACGTGGCAGAGGAGGCGGCGATGGTGCGAGACTGGGCTGAGGCGCCAGTGGCCATTGCAGGGGATGCCGACGGCATGGCGGACCTGTTTGCGGACGACCTGCAGGTTGTCTGCGATGCCGCCATGCCGAGGGTGCGGGCCGGAGCAAGAAACAGGGGGCAGGTATACTGGTGGACGCCCGAGCTGTCGGGGCTGCGCGCCACCAGTATGGGGGCCAGGCGCGCATACCAGCGGTGCCGCAGGCGCGCCACGAGAGTGCCTGGCGAGGAGGAAACCCTCCGGCGGGCCTACTCCGAGGCACACCAGGCCTTGCGTATAGCCATCTGCAGGGCCAAGAACGATGCCTGGGAGCAGTTCCTGGGCATCCTGAACCGGGACCCCTGGGGACGGCCCTACAGGACGGTCAGAGGAAAGTTCTCTTCGCCGGCCCCTCCGACGTCCAGCATGGAGCCGGGGTTGCTGCGAAGGGTCCTGGGGACTCTGTTTCCGAACCCTGGGCCCTTTGCGCCCCCACGCATGCCGCCCCACGAACCCGCTTCGGGGGAGCGGGCCGACGGTCCTCCAGTAACGGACTCGGAGTTCGAGCTGGTCCGAGAACGGCTACGACGCAAAAAAGGGTCGCCAGGGCCGGACGGGGTGCCAGCCAGGGCCCTGGCTATAGCTCTGGGCCCTCTGGAGGGCCGATTCCGCGCGTTGCTGGACGCCTGCATCGCGACGGCCCGCTTCCCCAGGCGATGGAGGGTTGGGCGGCTGTGCCTGCTCCGTAAGGAGAGCCGCCCTTCAGATTCTCCAGCGGGCTACAGGCCAATAGTGTTGCTCGATGAGGCGGCGAAGGCTTTTGAGAAGATTCTCGCCTCCCGCGTCATCGAGCACCTAGAGGGCACGGGGCCGGACCTGGCAGAGTGCCAATACGGCTTCCGGACGGGCCGGTCCACGATGGACGCGGTAGGACGCCTCAAGAGGTGGACTGAGGCGGCTACGGCTAGGGGGGATGTGGCGATCGCGGTGTCCCTAGACATCGCGAACGCCTTTAATTCCATCCCCCACGAATGCATAGAGGAGGCACTAAGATTTCACAGAGTGCCTCCCTACCTCCGCGCTCTGATCAGTGACTACTTGCGAGACAGGGTAGTCCTCTACGAGAGCGCGGAGGGCCGTGTCCAGTCGTGGAGGGTGACGGCGGGAGTGCCCCAGGGTTCCGTTTTAGGCCCACTCCTATGGAACCTGGGGTACAACTGGGTCCTGCGTGGTATGTCGCTGCCGCGGATGGATGTCGTCTGCTTCGCGGACGACACTCTGGTCGCGGCGGCGGCTAGAGACTGGGAGGAGGCGGTCCACCTTGCGTCGGTCGGCACCTCCATGGTCGTCCGACGCATCCGCCTCCTGGGGCTGGACGTGGCCCTCAGCAAAACGAGGGCCATGGCGTTCCACGCCCCACGACGCAGGGCCCCGACAGGGCTTCGCGCCCGAGTGGAGGGGGTCCGGATCCCGGTCGAGGCGCCTATGAAGTACCTCGGCCTAATACTGGACCCCCGGTGGAGATTCGAGGAGCACTTTCGGCTCCTCGCTCCTCGTCTGTGCGCCACCGCAGCCGCCCTTGGGCGTCTTCTCCCCAATGTGGGTGGGCCGGGTGCAACGTGCCGTCGGCTGTATAACGGGGTGATACGGTCGATGGCACTATATGGAGCACCGGTGTGGGCAGAGTGTCTCACCCCCCGCACGCGAGCCCTCCTGCGCCGTCCACAGAGGACCATTACGACCCGCACAGTGCGGGATTACCGCACAGTGAGCCACGGAGCGGCGTGCGTCCTCGCTGGCACGCCGCCCTGGGACATCGACGCCTCTGTGCTGGCAAAAGTTTACTGGCACAGGCGTGAGTCTCAGGTACAGGGTGAACGACCCGCTCTCGAGCAGGTGGTCCGCGTAAGGACCGAGGTGCAGGAGGAGGCCCTGCGCCGGTGGACGGAGGCTCTCGCCAGCCCGACCGCAGGCCACCGGACAATCGAGGCCATTCGTCCGGTACTAGAGGAGTGGCTGGGGCGCCAGTGGGGCACCCTATCCTTCCGACTGGGGCAGGTCTTGACCGGACACGGGTGTTTTGGCCA
Organism: Yponomeuta plumbellus; assembly: GCA_947310845.1. Taxonomy (NCBI): domain Eukaryota; kingdom Metazoa; phylum Arthropoda; class Insecta; order Lepidoptera; family Yponomeutidae; genus Yponomeuta; species Yponomeuta plumbellus. Next base: position 20,480,879 of record OX371194.1, on the reverse strand, counting down.
TTACCTGCACCGAGTGGCACGTCGGGAGGAGACACCGCGGTGTCACCACTGCATCTCCCCCGACGATACGGCCGAGCACACGCTCTTAGTGTGCCCGGCTTGGCAGCAAGAGCGCCGCGAACTCACGGCGGTGCTCGGAGTCAGCAGCCCCGCCCTTCCAAGCATGGTCAGAGCCATGCTTGGCAGTGCGGAGGCATGGGAGGCCGCCGCTTCTTTCGCAGAGGTGGTCATCTCGGCGAAGGAGGCGGCGGAGAGGGAGCGGGAAGTAGATGCAGCGGCCCCTCCCCTCCGGCGAAGACGAACGGGCAGGAGAAGGCAGGCAGCCCAAAATGTCAGTCTTGTCCGGCCTTAGGGTGGCCGGCACGCGCCAGTGGCACTGGCGCGTGCTTCGCTCCGGTCCCCACGTCTGGGGATTACCTTGGCTTTCCTAGGTAATCCCCCATCGGCGCAGACGCTCGGCTAAAGAGCCGGGCAGCCCCGGGGGTGGTCTGGTGAATTTCACAGGTCCCAGATCGCCTCCAACAAGGGCAGGAAGGAAGGCCGGGGAGTTTTAGTGAGTATTCCCAGCGGTTAGCGCTGGGCGAGTCTCACACGCGCCCACTGCCTAGCCAGCAGTGGGTAGTCCGCAAATGGATTTCTCCTCGTTAAAAAAAAAAAAAAAAAAAAGGTTAGGTTAGTGATCACAAAACGCGCGACCCGAGCGAGCGAAGCGAGCGTGCCGCGGCAGCGGCCGGCGAAGCGCCAGAAAATACTACTGTTGTCAGTGCAACAAATTCATGCTCACGGCGATACGCGGGTAGCGGAATAATTTACCCAACAGACTAAATCGTAATGTTGAAAAAAGAAGTGCAATTTTATAAAATTACATTTTGTTAAATGACATTTGGACAAATGCTTCATTTGCGAAACATATTATTTGGTGAAATTAAAATAGGTCAATTGACATTTTAATATTCAAAACATTTAACAAATGTAGTGTTTGCTAATGGATCATTTGCTAAGTGAGTTTTTGTAAGATGATACTTTTGTCAAATGTCTCGTTTGCCAAATGAACATTTGGTTAAACGTTGTTTGTCGAATGACCATTTGTCAATAATTTTTTTGATCAACCATTAGTAATCCATTTTTTTTACACCTTGGGTTACATTATTCGAGATTTCGTACGGAACCCTAAACTTTTTGAAAATACAAGTAGTTTCTGAGCCTATACAATACAATACAAACATACACACACACTCACACACACACACACACTCACACACACACACACACACTCACACTCACACACACAAAAAAATACAAGTTATTCCTCTTTGCAATATTAGTATAGAAGACCATGTATTGTATACCTATTACCTATGTTTGAAAGTATCTGATTCTTCTAAAATGGATTTGCTCACCTAAACAGCAATCGATAATGGAATCTGATCACTTCAGCACGGGATTGCCTAGTGTAGTGTTCAGTTACTCAGTATTCTTGAACATATTATACTTTGTGAAGAAATAAATAAAAATTAAATAAAAAAAATATTTTTAAATTGTTATCTTGTTAAATGCGGTGGTGGCGTAGTGGGGCTGACTCTTGCTTCTCGATCATGAGGGCCTGTGTTTGTGTCACGCATGTACCAATTAATTTTAGTTACGTACATTTGTTTGTTTGTACAGCAACACCATTCGCTGACAAATTGTGCCCGGATAGCGGCGACAGGCTTGCCACTTGTCACGTTAGGACCTAATAAACTCGGCAAAACGTGGGCCCAGCTCTAGTGATTGGTGCCTCTGCCTGCCCCCTCGGCCGTGACTTTTTTTTATCTTGTTATAAAATGTTGCCGATCTTATCAGCCGGGTAGTTATAGAGCCCAACTTACCGGGAAACTCAGCCAGCGTGGTCCACAGCAAGTCCATATAGTCGGTGGTCTGGAGCGGCCGGCAATCAGCGAAACACGTCTCTATCTCCCCGTCAGAAGGCTCAGTTTCGAACAGCTCCGTCGTCATCAGCACGAGGCCATAGTAGCAAAAGGCGCAGGACATCCTGAAATAAAGGACGGCGTTATAAAAAACCGGCCAAGTGCGAGTCAGCCTCGCGCACGAATGGTTCCGTACCATTATCTATAAAAACGGCGGAAAAATCACGTTTGTTATATGGGAGACCCCTTGAATATATATATATATATATATATATATATATATTTTTTTTTATTTAAAAAAAACCTTCACGTTGAAATAAATTTCTGATTTCTATTGGACTATAAAGGCTCCACTTGGTAACACTAGAGCCATCGAGGAGAAAAATCCTCTCCGGGGCAGTAGATTATATTAGCTCACTAGCATATTCTCAAAACATCATATTCTCGTGTTATGATATTATCGCGTCATGATATTCGTAAAGTACTACATTCGCACAGCAGCATTATCACAGAACATGATATTCGTAAATAATGCTATTCTTTAAATATTTAAGTCGCACATTAAGACATACAGGGTGGCCAATCGGGTGACGTTATTTTTATTAGATAGCCCGTACCGAGACCTATCCAAAACACCCCCATGTATGTTCAGCGCTTATTGATAGTTTTCGAGTTATGATTTTTTTTTTGAAAATTTAGAAATTTTCCAAGAAATCGTCAAAAAAAACCAAAAATACTTTTTGGCTTTTATTTTTTCTGTAATTAAATCAGTATTTAGCCTATTTTAACATCCAATAAAGGTAACCTGAAAATCCGAACAATAATTAAGTACATTTGTCCCGGAAGGGAAAAATCATATAATTTTTTTACATAGGTATCGAATTTGTAAAAAGGCTCTGTACAATCTCTCCATCGTGTCTAAGCAGCCTTTATACTTCCCACTGTGGGGCACAGGCCTTCTCTCTGAGTGAGAGAGTATGGGCTTAATCACCACGCGTGCCCACCGCGGATTGGCGATTTCAAGCGCTGAGGTATGTGACACCTCAGACACTCAGGTTACCTCACGATGTTTTCCATCACAGTTAACGAGTGGTATTGCTACTACCTATACCTTTACAAATGTCTCTAGCTTCGAAAACAAAACTTCAAATACCCACACTGGAAATCGAACCTGGGTTTCCCGCTTCCGGGTTAGCATTTGTGTCAAAACCCACCGTTTTTGGCGTCAATGCTATCTAGTCCTAGATTTCCTGAATTTTTATCGGGAGAGTCCGACTAGGTTTAGCATCTATTCCAAGCGCTATTCACTAGTCAATATTCTTATCTTCAGTTCTCGTTTGGCTCGCGTAGTGTGTACACCGCTGCGCTAGGCCGGTATGCGAGTTAACCGAAAAAAAGGCTTGATAGTGGTTGACCCACTCGATAACCTGAATATCGATAGTTTCGTAGCCAGTGTCGACTATGGAAAAGTACCTGGTTCGAACATCATCAACTGAAAGCTTGTCTAATAAAAGACCAGCTGAAGACAACATCTGGAGAAAACCCAAGCGAGCTGCGAACCCCAGCAGAAAAACCAGCCAGCAAGTCAGCTTCAGTACCGAAAACCGTTTCAAGGATCTCGCTGACGATGCTGATTGCGGCCGAAGTGAGGGGGCTGATCCAGCCTCTAGTCCGCGCGCTAAGCCAGGTCGTATTCCTCCAATTGTAGTAACGGTCAGAGATGATTGGAATCATCAAACAATAACAAATCTTGTTCAAAAGTTCACCAAAAACTTTCATCTGCAATACCGTTCTAAGGGTAAGGTGGCAATTCACTGTCATTCAAACGATTGTCACCGTATTGTGTCAGAAGGCCTAAAAGCAGACAACGTCCTCTTCCACACTTTTTCCCGCAAAGAAGAACGAACATATAAAGTAGTAATCAGGGGCATTCCAATGGACACTATCCCCTTGGTCCGCGATGAACTGGCTGAAATGGGATTTGTTAATGATTCAGCAACACCACTTAAAAGCTCATCTACTGATGGCAAAACTGCATGTCCACCATTGCTGGTACAGCTTCCCGCAAGATCGGACATTGTAAAATTCAGGCAGATAAAATACCTCTGCAACTGCGTTATCAAGATTGAAAGGTTTAAGCCTAAGACAGGTTCTGGTACGCAATGCTACCGCTGCCAATTTTTTGGACACGCTTCTAAGAACTGCAATATGCCTGAGAGGTGTGTTAAATGCATCGGGCAACACGCCACAAAAGAGTGCCCAAAGAAAGAGCGCACAAGCCCTGCTCAGTGCTGCAATTGCAAAGAAAATCATCCCGCTAATTTTAAACAATGTCCTGCTCGCATCAACTACTTGCAGCGCCTCTTCAATAAAAAACAAGACCTAGACAGTAAGTCTAAACAAGTCTTCGCTACAGGAAACATCAGAAGCGAAACTGTTCCCCGAACCCTACCAGCTGGCAGTTCTTTTGGGCAGGCCTCCGCTCAAGTACGTGTTGAGAAACAAGACTGCGTTGTTAAGCAAGGAAAGGTGTCACGTGAAGAGCCACTACCTAGTGAAGCGCCGCTACTGGATCCTGCAACTGGTGATATGCTACAAATACTTAATGTAATTAAAATCATCAAAAAATAATTTAAATCATGTTCGAATATGTTTGATAAAGTAATCCTAGTTCTAAAACACCTAGGTCAATATGTCTAGCGAAAAAGAAGTGCGTATCCTTTACTGGAATGCGGACGGCATTCGTAACAAACTAACTGAGCTCAGTCATTTAGCTATTAACAAGCTTTCTACAGATATAATAGCCATTTCTGAAACTAGACTTAGTGAGTTAGTGACTCTGGACGTGCCAGGGTATCGTTGTTTTCGTCGAGACAAGTTAGGGTCGCGTGGACAGGGTGTTGCAATTTTCGTTAGAGACAACATTCCACATTCCTTAATAGCCACTCCCAAAACAAAACACATGGAAGCCGTAGGAGTAGAAATTTTAATATCTAACCAAAAATATTCAATTTTTTCTATATATCAGTCACCTAATTTAGAACTTTTACAGAAAGATCTTGATGCTTTACTAAATAGCCAACGCCACGTATTACTGGTAGGTGATTTTAATGCGCGACATCCTCATTGGTGCCAAACAAGCACAACAAACGGTCACGGAAGGAAATTATTTAGTTAGATCCGGCACAATGAATTTAATATTTACGCTCCATCTAAATAAACTTTGGTTCACTACAGAGCGGATCTCTCGCCCTCAACACCTGACCTAGCCGTCGCATCTAATATTTATACAATTAACAGCATTACAACATTGGCCGCCTTGCCATCAAATCACCTACCGGTACTATTAAAACTAGGTGGTGTCATTAAACGGGTTACCACAAAATCATTTAATTATAGGCTTGCCGATTGGCCTAAATTTCGTGCCTACTTAAACGATCATATTTCGCTTACTGGTATGGTGTCTGAGTCAGCTGAATCAATTGACCGTCAGGTACTCACATTGACTAATGCTCTTATTGATGCTAGAGACGAGGCCATCCCCAAAACTGGCAATAACGCAAGCTTAGATCTTAAGCCTCTACCTAAATTCATTAAAAAACTAATTAAAAATAAAGATGCACTGCGATTCCGTGAGCTTCATTTCAATGATTCAAACACTCGTAAAAATATCCGTACAAAGATAAATAACCTCCAGTCTAGAATTAAAGTGGCAGTCAAAACACATAATGATAAAATCTGGTATAATAAATTATCTAAAGCCAATAAAACTCCCTCGGACCCATGGCGAATTGCTAGATCACTTCGAAGAAAAACAACTTCGACGCTACCGATGATAACAACTTCAGTTAATGAACAATGTAACGAATTAGCAACCGCTTTTAACAGGAATATGTGCCTAACGTTGGGTTGGGTGGATGATGAGACTAGTAGTGTTGTAGCCTCGTCTATTGACAAACTAAATTCATCTCTAGATACTTCCTTGCCTGCTCTTGCATCTCCTCGTGTAGTAAGTAAGCACATCCAAGCAGATCCGTAAATCACCAGGAGATGACGAAGTTCACAATATTCTTTTGAAGTACATGCCCCGAAAATGTTTAGTTCTACTGACAAAAATTATAAACAACTGCTTAAGACTCAGCTACTTTCCTGCTAAGTGGAAAACGGCAAAGGTTATAGCTATTCCCAAACCAGGTAAGGACCATAAATATGCTGTTAACTATCGTCCAATCAGTTTATTAGCAACCCTTGGTAAAATACTTGAGCGGATTATTTATGACCGCTTATTAATACACCTTAATCAACGGTTTATTAATGAGCAATTTGGGTTCCGACGGTCACATTCGACTATCCAACAGCTTGTTCGTGTTGGGGAACATGTTTCTCACAACTTGAACTTGAAACAGTCAACTGGCATGTTCCTTCTAGATATTGAGAAGGCCTTCGACACCGTATGGCACGAAGGCCTTCTCCATAAGCTGCTATGTAACGGCGTACCTATAGGTCTAGTCAAGCTTGTTCAATGCTACCTTTCAGAACGGAAGTTCAAAGTTGTCATAGCGAATGACTCCTCGGATCCTTATCCTATTTTGGCCGGGGTGCCCCAAAAGTCTGTCCTGGGGCCCTTATTACTTTTAGTATATCTAAATGACATCCCCAAACAGCCCCGGACATGCCTAGCTTGTTTTGCAGACGACGCAGCTTCTTACACCTCCAACAGTGACGAAGATCTAATCATTGATAGATTACAATTATCTCTTGACCTACTTTCCACGTATTTCAAAAAATGGAAACTTAAATTAAACGAGTCAAAAACGGAAGCGATCATGTTCTCGCGAAAACGTAAGCCGCCTGACAAAAAACTCGTTATTAACAATCACCAAATTCCGTGGAATAAAACTGTAATATTTAATATTTGGAGTTTACATGGATACAAAACTAAATTGGTGTTCACATGTTGAACACAGTCGCATGAAAGCTCTTAAAGCCTTCGGTGTCCTAAGTCCGATCATAAATAGGCATAGCAATTTAAGTGCTACAACAAAAATTAAATTGTACAGTACCCTAATTCGCCCATGTATTAGCTATGCTGCTCCTGTATGGAGCAGCACTTGCAATACTAACTACAACTATCTTCAAGTTTTACAAAACAAAGCGTTTAAATTGCTTTTAATACCCCATGGTTCACGAACTTACATAAGTTACATAAAAAAACATAATTTTCCTGCTATCAAAGAATTTTTAATTCAATTAACAAAGACATTTTATTTAGAACGTACTTCACACCACAAAAACAAACTCATTTCTTCATTGGGAAAAACACGCACACCCAACTTGCCGTACATCGATACTTATAAAAGGTATCGTTTACCACATCACTACGTCTTGAACGAAAAAAATACTGAGTCGACCGCGTCAGTCGACGCGATGTAGGCGGCTTGATGTTTCTTTGCGTGCGAATGCCGTCCGCAAATATATTTCAGAATACCCACCACTTACACCCAATCAATTTTATTGCCAGGTTGGGATTAACATATAACTACTCTCATGTCACAAATGCGAGCGATTCAAAGTAAGCATACATAAGTAATTTATGCAATTACAATATAGGTAAAGAAATAAAAGTGATTTATTAAGTTCAATAAGGTATAGGCCTTTTGCCGAGAGTTAGGCTTCTCAACCCCTGGTTGATAGCGATGGGGTCGCGGCGTGAATGTTGGGGGGACGTGTTCGTTTAGCATTAGGCCCGTCTGAGAGCTGCAGGGATGGGTTCCCACTCCACCCCCGCTGTGGTGTGGGCCAGCACGCGCGGGTGCGGGGCCGTGCTCTCGGAAAAACGCCTGGATAAATAAAATAAAAATAAATAAATAAATAAACTCACGCCCGTTATCCCCGAAGGGGTAGGCAGAGGCACCAGTCTCTAGAACTGGACCCACGTTTTGCCGAGTTTATTAGGTCCCAAACGTGACAAGTGGCAAGCCTGTCGCCGTTATCCGGGCACAATTTATCAGCGAATGGTGTTGCTGTACAAACAAATGTACGTAACTAAAAGTCATTGGTACATGCGTGGTTCGAACCCAGACCCTCATGATCGAGACGCCTAGATACTATCATAAATAGTAAATTTTATCATAAAACTTTTATAGGCGCCATAGCCTGCCGAGTTACTGTAATGTTTGTGTTTGTATGTACTAGACTGTGTTTAGTTAACTTACTTTTGTGATGCTTAAGATAAATAAAGACTTTAATTTAAAAAAAAAATCTTATCTTATGAGGTCTTTCTTTCTAAACCTTTGGACATATTTTTAGACGGACTAGGCTTGGATAGGTCCCATACTATCCTCTCACGTTAGCCCGCACTATCCTCAAGAAAAAATAACTCAATGCGTGCGCCAACCAAGCCGCGGGTTTACTCACGATGTATCCTTACATACTAGATTGTTGGATGTTCCCTCACAAATTAGATGGTAAAAGTGATAGAAAATTACTTACTGGATCCAGTGACCATTTCTGTAGCATGCAAAAAAAAAAAATTTAAAGTAAACAATCAAATTCAAGTTTAACTTTCTCTACAATCGTAATAAATGTAAGAAAATGAATGACTTGTCACGTTTGGGAGCTAATAAACTCGGCAAAACGTGGGTCCAGTTCTAGTGATTGGTGCCTCTGCCTACCCCCTCGGGGATAACGGGCGTGAGTTTTTTTGATTTTCTTATTTATTTATAAATGAGTGAACTTTCGACGAGTGTGTCCCGAGGGTTTGATGCACAACTGAATCCGCTACTGGACTCTTTTTTCAAGTAAGTCTTAAATGCTAAATATCTCTTCCATTAGACCAAAAAATATTTTAGTATATTTTTTGAGGACCTAAAAGCAACAAAAACATTATTTTAAAACGTTGCTTTGCTAAACAGCCAAAAACGCGGTCCGCCATTTTTGTCTATGGTTTGAAGTCCTCTACAGTCTATTTTTTGAAGCGAACGACTAAGTGTCAACATGTCAAAAATTTGGTTTTTCAATATGCCACATTTATAACACTGCATAATATTTAGCAAAGTTATACAAAACGATATGCCTAATAAATACCATTAAGCAATTAACACAATAACACTGTTATTACCTGATTTTATCCCCCACTTGCAGTTTATTTAACTAATATTTTATTTTATCACGAAAATACCATTTGCTTAAGAGATCTATGCCCCAAAAAATACCTAAAATTTCAGTGGTCCTCAAATAAAAGCGATCCTACTGCTGCCAAATATGTTCGCAACTAGTAAAGATGACGGACTTTTGTTTAAAGGCCGATTATGATAGACTATTTTATGCTAATGGGCTACGCGAAGTGTAGGAAGAAGTATGGAGAGCTGACTACGAACCTCTTTTTTAATTAAAGACAAAAAAAAGTAAGATTGACGCTGTTGTTGATGGGAGTGCGACTAAAGAAAATAAAATAGGTAACTTATCTTTAGTCTGTTCATCATTGTAAATAAGGTATTGGTAAAGTTTTTTGGTCCATCGTCCAGTTTTTTTATACTTCTGTGTTTGCTATTACGAAACGGAAAATAGTATGGGCGAGCGAGCCGGACCCAACGCTGATTCTGCCAAACCGATGTATACAATGCCACAGAATACATAATAGTACAACGATGCAAGCAAAGCTGCGTGCATGAGCTATTTTGAGTGAGATGTAAGTTTGAGAGATGCTGTGTCTTTGTTTACCTTTAGTCGTTCGCTTCAGTAAATAGAATATACGTTTGTAAACAAAGTTTGACATTCAACATTTAAGTAGAGTTCGTGCCACGATCAATACAATTTGAGTCACAATAGAACCTAATTTGCCCATTTCGTGTCAAGACTTGATTTTGGCAGAATTTGTCGACATCGGCTGGTTGCCATCAAAACAAGAAATAAAAAAAAGAACCTACGCACGCACGACTGACAGATGTTTGTTTAAAACCAAAGGTGCTTTCAAGATGGCGCATAGTGTTTTCACCGTTCCGATTTAAAAGCGAAAAAACTTTTTTTATTTGCAAATTTTGCAGCCATCCTGCATATTTAAATATCCATTTATCGCGTCAAATTTGATACGAGTCAAGTAGCGTATTGCGTATATCGAAGACATATTTTTTATAAAACGTCTAAAAACTCAGTTTTTATTCAAAATTCAAACAAAATGTCTACTTTATGAACGTCAAAGTTGTTGGTTACCAAGTTTTTGATTCAGAACAACTTTTCTTTATTAAAAACTATATGTAGGAAAACAAAAATAGTATATTAAAAATGTCCGTAAGTATGGTGCTTTGTTTACATAGTTCAAAAGTTTCATTGATTTCTACTTTACATAGTTCGGTTATCCGAAGAAACCGTTTTTCCAATCAACATCAATCAACGCCAAAAGGCCGCCAATTGTACTGTATCTTTGCAAATGTTTTGTATGTGTTTTTCCTGGTACAATAAAGTTGTTATCTTATCTTAGTATGTAAAATAAAATTAGCACCTGTAGCGATGACATTTACGAGAAAAATGACGATGACGACGGTAATAGCGAGTAGATTCGTCCCACCATACTCACCATATAAGCCACAGCAACAGACTGGTGGTCCTGAGCTGCGGTATGAGTAAATGCTTCAGTCTTCCCCTCTGTCCGATGCCGACCGAGTCGTCACAGACCAGGCGACCCAACAGCATAGGGCGCCCGTTGTCGTGGGCGATCTGTTGGGGGAATTCGGGCCGTGTTAGTACGGGGGCTGAGGCGGTTATGCCTTGAAAGATGAAATGAGTATTGTGTGGTATTTGCATATGCTTTATTATTTCCTGTATACAATTATTGAACCTCTTCAGTCCTGACCTTGAAAATAACCATGGAAAACTATTGTTATTGTATAGCTGAGTAAGATTTGTTTTATTTATAAGTAGAATATTCAATATAAATATAGAAACTACATTATAAATAGCAACATATCCACCAATCCGGACTTGGCCCCCGTGGTGGAGTATGGCCTATACCTTCCTCAGGGAAGAGACCCGTGCCCCTCGGTGGGGACATAATGGGTTGATGATGATGAACATATTATAATGGCAAACCTCAAAATACAGTTATAAATTCAATGTTAAGTTGTGGCTAAACATTCAACCACTAAAAGTATATAACTTTACAGTTTTAATGATGACAAAGTGTGCTATGGTTATGAAAAGGCCGCTTCGCATTGCGTAGGTTATCGAGTCCGCTTTAGGGAATCAATATTGAAAACCTAGCTTTTATGCAAAACGCTGCGTTTATGTAAATTCAATTTCTTTTTTCATTGCTGCCGTTTTTCTTTTCGAATATAGGTACGTGTTTAGTATTGTGTTCGTAAATAAATATGTTTATTTTTAATTCAATTCACATTTAAGCAATATGTGGGACATTTTTTTATTCTATTCAATGCCTATGTTCGATATTTAGAAATATCTCGGAAACTGTAGCGTCTGATTGGCCACTTCACTTATAGATAGATAGATAGATAACACTTTATTGCTCAACCATAATACAGAGTTATTGTAATTTCCTTATGTCTAAATGGTACACAATTATTATTTAATTATTGGTACTTATTTAGTGCGGAGTTAGATTGGGTTGAAACTCTTTATTGTACAGAACAGAAAAAAATACATGGAGGTGCTCCCATTGCCTCATAAATCATTTAACACTAGCAGTGCCTGCGATTAGGTTCACGTCAATGAATTATGTCCATCCTGAAGGCCCATTCTAACCCCACACACAAACTTCTCCTATTTATGATACTCATTTAAAGTAAGGCCTATTATTATTAGTACCTGGGTGACCGAGCTTTGCTCATATAAAAAATCTGCTCAATTCACAATCTGGGAGACGAGAAATCTTAAAAACAAGTTTATTGCACTGATGAAATAGAGTTTCGATTACTATAATCGATTACTGTGAATGATTTCAAGAATTATTATTGAACATAAAATCACTTTCATCGAATGATGGATTCAATCAAAGTGAACAAAATCTACGGAATAAATTATTATATTGTCAATAGTTTACAATAAAACAGAATATTAACTTTAAAATCGATTCTCGTAGATTCTCGTTTACAGATCGATTTATTACTTTTTATGTTTGTCAAATGTATTGAATCTGTGCTGACAGTGACAGCTCCCGGATTTTCAATCTATGATCATGATGGGTCACTATATTGCACGGACCGAGAATTTACGGCACGAGAATGTACAACCCGGGAATTCGTGCCCAAATGACCATCTATAAATAACGCTAGTGGGATTTTTCCGAGCGGTTCCGTGCTTCGCAAGGCAAGTTAAGCAGTTGGTGCCGGCTGCCGTCAATAGATGGAAGTCGTGAAGCCAAGTCAGAGGCCTTAGGGCAGCTTGAAAACTTCCGACAGTAAGACCAGCCACTAGTCTTACAAGGCTCCACCTATCCGGACTAGGCCCCCGTGGTGGAGTATGCCCTATAGGTATAGGACCGAGGGGCACGGGCTTTTCACTGAGAAAGGTTCCTCAGGGAAAAGCCCCGTGCCTCTCAGTGGGTTTATAATGGGTTGATGTATCGCTCCTCTACATCTAAACTCTGATCATTTGGATTGACTTGTCTAGTGTAAGATCCAGCCAGATCAGGACGTCAATCTATTGCAACTCATAGCCTCGATAATGTCACGCACTAGATCGAGCGTGTAATGACTGCGAAGTGAATGATTTACGCTTCATGGAAACGAGGCACCACTCTGTCGTGTCTATGGCTGTACACGGATTCTCGCCCGTACCAATTTTATACAGCCTGACATGATAACGCACGACCCGAGAACGTACGGACAGGAATCCGTGTAAATGTGCACAGAATCCGTGGCTGTACATTACCGGGGCGTACGTTCTCAGGATGTGCATTCGCGGTACGTACATTATCATCTCCCATCACGATCACCGGACTACAGCGCGTCAAGTGTAAGTTGGCGTGTGGCAAAAAAAACGTACTAATTTTGTCGGTTGTGTTGACAGTTTTCAAAGCTTGATGGTCTCACATTTAGTGTGTAGGAGGCGCCGCCACAGGAACGCCAACTTATACTTGACAGTCTGTACAGTCTATTTTTTGAAGCGAACGACTAAGTGTCAACATGTCAAAAATTTGGTTTTTCAATATGCCACATTTATAACACTGCATAATATTTAGCAAAGTTATACAAAACGATATGCCTAATAAATACCATTAGGCAATAGACACAATAACACTGCTATTACCTGATTTATCCCCCACTTGCAGTTGATTTAACTAAATATTTTATTTTATCATGAAAATACCATTTGCTTAAGAGATCTATGCCCCAAAAAATACCTAAAATTTCAATGGTCCTCAAATAAAAGCGATCCTACTGCTGCCAAATATGTTCGCAACTAGGAAAGATGATGGACTTTTGTTTAAAGGCCGATTATGATAGACTATTTTATGCTAATGGGCTACGCGAAGTGTAGGAAGAAGTATGGAGAGCTGACTACGAACCTCTTTTTTAATTAAAGACAAAAAAAAGTAAGATAGCCACCCCGACGACATATTTACTCACGATTGACGTTGTAGTTGATGGGAGTGCAACTTCTCTTTAGTCTGTTCATCATTGTAATTAAGGTATTGGTAAAGTTTTTTGGTCCATAGTCCAGTTGTTGTTATGCTTTTGTGTTTGTTATTACGAAACGGAAAATATGGGCGAGCGAGCCGGACCCAACGCTGATTCTGCCAAACCGATGTATACGATGCAAGCAAAGCTGCGTGCATGAGCTATTTTGAGTGAGATGTAAGTTTGAGAGATGCTGTGTCTTTGTTTACCTTTAGTCGTTCGCTTCAGTAAATGGAATATACCTACCTACTCGTCTTGTATCGGTTCTCGTTTGCGTATTTTAATTATATTCCTCGACCAGTGCTTTCGCTCTACTGACTTCTGTTATATTGTTTAACGTGTACGACTGTGGCACACCGACTTATCGATGTAATACACTGGGCCGACGAGTTTTAGAGGATGAAATGACACAAATCCTTGTCTTCCCTGTCTTTTAATCTATTTGTGAGTTTCGTTACATTTTCCCACTCAATACAATAAGAACTACAATTAATGTAATAAATAACTGTCTATCATATGATCGTAGTTATAAAATCAGCTGTTAAGTACCTATAGATTATTGTCAATTTGTTGCATAGCCTCACTTTTACTAAATCTCTTTTAACTTTGCTCTCAGATTGCTATAATCCGCAAAATGAAAAAGATGGTTTGACAATATATAAGCTGTTTATTGACACCACTCTCGTCTTTTTACATCTGGGCCCAAGAATGTATGGAAGCGTTTCCGTCTCCTTTTAATTGCCTTAAAACACGGATAAAACAACGTTTTCTAAAAATGTAATTAGATCAATTAAACGCCCCCGAAAGCATCTGCCTATAAAATTTCGTGAAAATCGTTGGAGCCGTTTCCGAGATTCTGATTATATATAAATATATATACAAGAATTGCTCGTTTAAAGAGATTATAATTTAGGTAGATAAAAGTAAAAATTTGACATAAATTGTAATTAACGACATTTGTAAAAATATCCCAGGTCTTGGATGTTTGCATGTTGCGACGTCGCTGTTTCTGGTTACCACGACTCAGGGTATCCTAGTGTGGGGCCAGAAGCAATGTATGTGCCTATATGTAAATGTTTAAGTATGAAAGAACTGTCAAAGAATGCCCACGAGTTGTTGAATAATGAATGGAGCCACTACATCTGGGTCTGTATTGACGTAATAAAAGCGATTCCGAAAACTTACTTGTTCCAGAGTAGCCAATGCTTTGTCCGGCTGTCCACTTGCGACCAGGAACCTCGCCGACTCTGGAAGCCACTGTAATAGACAAAATATTTATGTATCTAATCCATTGACAAAGAGAGGAAATAAAGAAGAGACAGAGCGAGAGATGTGGAAGCCAGGGGACACAGAAATTAGAGTGGAGAAAGAAAAGAGAGAGATAAGGAGATAAGGGAATGAGACGTAGAGAGGAGAAATAGGAAGAGAAGAGATAAAGAGAAAAGAAATAGAGAGAGCCTAGAATAGAATCACAAAAGCGCGCTCCACTTCCAGACTCGCGCCCAGAGGGGGGAAGAGGAGAGAGGGAGGAGAGATGGAAAATAGTGAGTGAGCAAGAAGAAGTAAGAGGCAGAGGGGAAGAGACAGAGGACAGGGAGAGAGGAGAGTTAGAGGATAGTAAAAGAACGGACAAATGAGCGCAAATATGAGGTGTGGTGGGGGGGGGGTGTCACATCCAGACTAGCGTCCAGGACAGGGGCGGGGGAGAAAATAGAGAGTAAGCGGTAACGAGAAAGAGGAGAGTGAGGGGAAGAGACAGAGAAGACCGGGGAGAGAGCGGAGATGGAGAAGGGAAAGGAGAGTTGATAATAAGATCAGAGGAAAGGGAGGACAAATATGACGAGAGGAGAGTAGAAAGTGACAGAGGAGAAAAGGCACTTACTAAACAAATGAGCGCAAATATGAGTAGCGGTGTGTTGGGGAGAGCGAAGAGCCAGTGGAAACCCAGCGTCAGCATCACCACCAGAGCCAACGTCACTTCCAGACTAGTGCCCACAGGAGGAGGGGAGGAGGAAATAAAGATAGTAAGCGGGAAAGAGGAAAGTGAGGGGAAGAAACAGAGAAGACCGGGAGGGAGAGAGCGGAGATGGAGGAGGGAAAGGAGAGTTGATAGTAAGATCAGACAGTAAGACTCTGTATGCTGGTTGAGTAATAAAGTGTTATCTATCTATCAGAAGGAAGAGGAGAAAAATGACGAGGAGAAAGGGAGAGGAGAGTAGAAAGGGCACTTACTGGACAAATGAGCGCAAATATGAGCAGCGGTGTGGTGGAAAGGGCTAGGAGCCAGTGGAAACCCAGCGTCGGCATCACCACCAGAGCCAGCGCCACCTCCAGACATGCGCCCAGTGCCCAGAAACACTGCGGATAGAAATTATGGGGGTTTTTATTCACTTACTTGCTGTCATGGCAAACTTCGTACCGCCAAAGTTTTCGTAATCTTCTATCTTCTATCTTCTATATATATAAAAGGAGAAGCTGACTGACTGACTGACTGACTGACATATCAACATATAAGGGTTAGAAACTTGAAATTTTGCACAGGGGTTCTTTTTGTAACATAGGGGAGCACTAAGAAAGGATTTTTGAAAATTCATACCCTAAGGGGGTAAAATGGGGGTTCAAAATTAGTATTAAAGCCCACGCGGACGTAGTCGCGGGCAACAGCTAGTTTCTCCATATTTTTGCACCATATAAACATTTTCTGGACTTCCAGAAATATAAAAAATCTAAAATTAGCCAAATCTGTCCAGCCGTTCTCGAGTTTAAGTGAGACTAACGAACAATCCTTTTTTATTTAAATAAGAAGATTACAAAACCAATGGGCACGATAAAACATCACAGTTGGCAGAATATAATACAGCATACAATCTATAGATTCGAAATGATTCAGAGCCATAGTGTAAAGTGCCAGTACGAATGACCAAAAAAGTTATTATTTGGGTAGCAAAAGAGGGCTAAAAAATACCCCATTGAAAAAGTCTTTATTACCAGCCTTAAGTACTGGTTTAAGCAGCCTAAATACGTCCCATTATAGGGTACAGACGTTCTCTCAGAGAGAGAGAATACTTAAAATATGGTGATTAAAGATTTTTCTTAAAAAAAAATCTCCACTACAGACGGCCCCTAGGCAGCGGCTAACATTATACATAACTGTATGTACATTGACATTCAACAAGCAGAATCTAAATTCTTTACATTGAACTAAATTTTTGATTTCTGATTTCTGAAAGCCAATAGGCTTTAAACACCACGCGTGCCCACCACGGATTGGCGATTTCAGTTGAATAGCTGAGACACTCAGGTTTTCTCACGATGTTTTCCTTCACAATATTGATTAATATATAGAAAAAAATACACTGTCCTTAATTGAGGACATAAGGACTCTTGGTTTCCCAGCATTAAAAAGAAACCCAGGTCTTGGATGTTTACATGTTTGTGACGTCGCGCTTTTTGGTTCCCACGACACAGGGTATCCTAGTGTGGGGTGGCGCCAAAAGCAATGTATGTGCTTGTTGTATTTAAATGCTATGTTCTGTAATGTTGTGTTATTTTTGCTATTTGTAGAACTTATTAATTTATTAATTGATTATTTTATGGCACTTACATGAAAAAAAAAATAGAATATAAAAGAATCAGCAATTTATTTCTAAGCAAAGAATTTACAATCTGTTTGTTGTATGTGAATGTACTTATACTGTGTAATCTAATAATTGCGAAAGTAATAACTTTGACGTTCATGAAGTAAACATTTCGCTTTTTATTATGAATAAAAACGTTTGCATTTGAATTTATAATGTTAATGTTAGCCGCTGCCTTGGGGCCGACCGTAGTGGAGAAAAAGGTAGCGAAAAAAAAACTCCACTGAATAAATGTTATATTATAGGAACTTCACTATAATCACACCAGTTTGTCACTAGCATGTTTACCGTTTTTGTTAGAAATACGCTACGATAAAAATAGATTATGGTAATTAAACACAAATTACACTTACGTCTAGTAGAACAACACATTTCGCCCTCTGCTTTGTTGGCAGGAACTCAGCATAAAGTGTGACCCTGAAAAATTAAACAAACATGTCGTGACAATGATAAACACTTTATCTTAACATACGAACGGATACTAATAAAGTTAAGCATTAAAGACGCCCAATATGTCCTGAATGTAAGCCGGGACCTATTAAAAGAAACCCCAGGTCGTGGATGTTTACACGTTTGTGATGTCGCTGTTTCTGGTTCCCACAACACAGGGTATCCTAGTGTGGGGCCAGAAGCAATGTATGTGCATGTATGTAAGTAAATGCTTATGTTTATTGAAATAACTTAAAAAATAATGGCCCTTACACAAAAGTTACATCGCACTGAGAAAAATAATAATAACCATCCCTGCATTTAGATAGATAGATAGAGAACACTTTATTGTACATAAAAAAGGAAATTACACAGGTATTTTCTTAATCGATTTTATCTGCATTTATGTTTTACATCCTCCTAAGTCCTGACCTTAGATTAAGTTGGCATTTGATATATTGAGCCAAGAACCTGATTAATTAGAGCGATGGTTTTTTTGCAATTGGATTTATTTGTATTATTATGAGATTTATTTTACTGATATTTTATTGCAGTGTAACAATGGCCTCAGTCTGGGTGCTTTTTCCATGTTTGTAATGTCCTTGCCTGGTTACCACAGCACAGGGTATCCTAGTTTGGGACAAAGTCAAGTGATTGTGTTGCGAGTTAGTTATTATGATTATTATTTAAGTATGTACAAATATGAATACAATTCTAAGTTATTAAATTGCTATGCCGCTATCCGATAAACTATTTTTTTACACGTAACATCATTATAAATACTTAAAAATATGATTTTATGCAATAATAACAATATAACTTCTACATAACACAATCACTTGACTTGGCCCCAAACTAGGATACCCTGTACTATGGTAACCAGGCAAGGGCATCGAAACATCGAAAAACACCCAGACTGAGGCCGTTTGTACAAATGTACGGCGGCCCCCAGTGGGAATCGAACCCACGACCTCTTTCTTGGTAGCTAAGCGCCTCGGCGAGACAGTAAAAAAGAATGAATTGAATTAGCATCACTCTCAATTGAAGACGTGAGTGGATGAAGATGATAAGTGCATTTTTTTAGATTTTGAATAAACTGAAGTTAATATAAACCTTTACATACAAGCACATACATTGCTTCTGGCCCCACACTAGGATATACCCTGTGTCGTGGGAACCAGAAACAGCGATGTCACAAACATCTAAACATCTAAGACCTAGGGTTGTTTTTTTCTCCCCAGTTAAAGTTTTACTACAATTTTCTACAATTTTTTTCCACTCAAAAAACAACGAAATTTGAAAATACATACATAATATAAACGAACGAAACGGAAACCGAAAATACATACATAAAATACACGAATGAAACGAAATCCGAAAATACTACCTACAATACATATTATCACCTTCATCCACTCATGTCTCCAATGGGCTAGTTGCCCTAAAAAATGTAATTAGTCCGTCTTTTAGATTATTCAAAAATAAGAGACACGTATTTTTTTATTTGTAAATTAGACCAACAATGACAAAGATATAGCCCATTAAAGTTACGTGTGACGTCACGCCGTGCTGCATTTTTTAGCACGGAGTGACGTCACACGTAACTTTAATGGCCTATATCTTTGTTATTTTTTGTTTAGTCGAAAAAAGAAAAAAAACGTGACCAATATTTTTTTATAATCTAAAATACGGACTAAATAGAATTTAATTATTTTGACCCTGGAAACTACCCTAATAGTTATTAGTTATTCTGACTCACGACTGAGGCACGCATCCGATGGCAAATCCGACCAGCCCTCGCAGGAATAGCAGCCACAGGAAGTTGGGGGCTATCGCGCTGAGCAGTCCGTAGTAGAACAGAAGCACACCGCACATCGAGAGAGCCTGGAAACAATGTTGGGGGTTTCGTTCATCAGTGAAGAGCAAAGCGCATCTGATTCAGCCAGAACCAGATCAGATAGGTAGAAGAAGAAATATATTTATTTATCGCCACACAGACATTATCATCATCATCCCCTGAAGATATAGGCCATACTCCACCGCAGGGGCCAAATCCGGATTGGAGGAGGCTAGTAAGACTAGTGGCTGGTCTTATTGTCAGAAGACAAAAAAAAGGAAAAAACAGACAAGGTAAAACACAAGACGAGAAATAAAAACAAGAAATAGACACGGGCTATGTCCATGCATTGCAAAAATATGGGCCTCAGACTCAGTATTTGCTGCAGGTGTATTACCCACAGCACTGATTTCCTGCCAGGGTCTGGCCTAGTGACCCACGGGTAGATCTATTGAGACAGACAAATACAATACAATAGATAGAACATTCTGTAGTACACAGTGAATTGCACAGATAAATAACTGACCATGGCCTTTGCATCTACATAGCCCCGAGGACCTGCCGGCGGGTCCGATGTAAACTACGGCGCATTCCGTTAGGCCCCGTAGACCCGCCGGCGGTTCGGTCTTGCAACGGCGATTTGAATCGAATTTTGAAGATTATATAGACCAGCGATTCCCGAGTGTTCCGCGGAACCGGTTCAGGTATCTATGAAGGTACTGCTCGCGACATACCGCACATCATCAACCCATTATGTCCCCACCGAGGGGCACGGGTCTCTTCCCTGAGGAAGGTATAGGCCATACTCCACCACGGGGGCCAAGCCCGGATTGGTTCATACCGCACATTATCTGCGAATACATTTTCGTCGATTTTCCCATGGGAATAAGATATTTTCCCGCAGTAAAACGTAGCATATGTGTTAATCCAGGGTGTCAGCTAACTCCATACCAAATTTAATTAAAATCGCTCCAGCCGTTTAGACGTGAAGAAGTAACTAACATACACACTCACAAACTTTCGCCTTTATAGTATTAGTGTGACTAAATAAATTAATGAAATGAAATATCGGGTTCTTACAGTTTTCCTTCCATATCTGTCACTGACATTGCCCCAGAATGTTGAGCTCAGCATCATGCCCAGAAAAACAACTGTTGTAGTCAGCGCTTGTTGATATCTGCAATAATGTTAACTTAATGGTTAGTGTTGAATTAGTCAATGGTGTTCACTGCAGTATAGGTAAATAGCAAAGGCATAGGCAAATTATAATAGTCGAGTTTCCAGACCACTCATAATGCAAAGTAAAGTGGAATGTTTAGAGGTGGTGGTAATTTTTTGGAGCGACTTAAGAGATGGATGCGAGGATGCAAAAAAGGCTTTTTTAGGGTGCCATATGTACCTCAAAAGGAAAAAAAATGAACCTTTATAGGATCACTATGGGCTGGGCACACGGGCCACCGGCCACAACCACAAATCGCCGCCACTGGCATACTTCCTGTAGTTATCGTACATTTTATGTGGACTCGCCGCACACGGTTGAAGTGGCTGTCGCGCGCTCCAGCCACTATGTAGCCGCTTCTAGCTTCTTGTGGCGGCGTTCGTGGCTGTGGCGAGTGGCTCGCGTGCGGCGACACTATGTTGTCAGTCTGCAAGTCTGTGTCAAGACCCTTTATCTCGAAAAGGCGTTGAAATTAAAACCAAATAGTCAATCTACAGTCCTTTGAAGCTGTGATAAAACCAAGCTTCTAAGTTAAAGTCATAAACTGCCATGACGACCTCTGTGGCGCAGCCGTTAGCGCATCTGCCTATGCGAGAGGTCCCGGGTTCAAATCCCGGCTGGGGACAAAAAACCCCAGGTCTCGGATGTTTACATGTTTGTGAGGTCGCTGTTTCTGATTCCCACGACACAGGGTATCCTAGTGTGGGCCCAGAAGCAATGTATGTGCCTGTATGTGAATGTTTATGTTTATTTAGACGTACATTAAATTAAAAAAACGTACATTTAGACACTCAAGGAAATCAAATTCATATGGTACTTCCTGTTGACCTAGAACTATAAAATAAGGCAAGTAATATTGTGATTTGCTACAAATACAGGGAGAAATCTGAAAGAACACATCTTTCATTTTTATTTATTATAAGAAACTCTGAATATTTCTTTGTCTTTGACAGTCCTAATATAAACTAATCAATACAAAGAATGTGTTTTAAGATCGGGAAATGTTGAAAAAACTGGAAGTATGGACGCTTTAATGTACGAGGCTAGTTCACTCTTGTCCAGTTTTATTAATAAAAACTACCATTCAGATAGAGATTAGGATTTTACATGCGATTCAAGAGGGAAGGAGGTGAATATATAGCTTTTCCAGTTTCATGGTAAATATTTGGCTATTCTAACAAACATTAGAAAATGCTGTCCCTTTTTTTATAGTATTTTCAAGATATATGAATCCCACATATTGAATAAGTCGAAAATTTCTCATAAGCCATTGATTATTATAAAAATAAACTTAAACATCTACACAAAGGCAATACATTGCTTCCGGTAATGGTATTTATAATAATTTCTTATAACTTCCACACCATACAATCAGGTCCCAAACTAGTATACCCTGTGCTATGGTAACCAGACAAGGCCTTATCAAACATGAAAACACACTCAGACTGAACCCCTTGTACAAATGTATGGCAGAACCTAGTGGGAATCAAAGCCATGATCTCTCTTTTGGTAGCTAAGCACTTTAACCGCTATACCAACGAGGCAGTCAGTGATATGAGGTTTTAAGTCTTACAAAGTAGTGGTCACAGTATTTGCAACCATCAGAAGTATGATAAAAACAATTCGCTCACTTGGTAATGTTCCATTCACAATGCAAAGCCGGAGACAGTATACTCAGAATGGTCATCTCCATAGAATCGGCCATCCAGCAGAGTCCGGTACAGAGAGACAGCTTCACTTGGAACCAGCCAAAACCCAGAGCGTTCACCGCTTGAGTGACTGTGAATGTGTCTGCAGCAATAAAGAAAGAAAAAGTACAATTATTTGCAGCAACAGTTAGACACACAAGGCAATGAAATAAATGTAAAAAAAAAATGCAAATAGGTAGGGAAATAGATACAAGGATTGCAGCATTCCGACAAACAGTTCTGATTGACTCAAAATTCTGTCCGGGCCTTGTTCGCTTGTGATTGGCTAGATACATGTCTAACACGGGATATTGGCGAAGTTGTACTGGACAATCAGTGCACTGAGTCCATAAAACAGAATTGAGTTTAGTTTGGTCAAGAAATAATTAAAATTTAGGTGAGGTACAAATTATGTCCATATCCTTTTAGTCAAGTTAAGTGACCGGCAGATAACTTGACTAAAAATTCGCATCACAAACTATGAGAAAGTAAACGCATTTATAAAAAGAAAACTGTAAACTACAAACATACCATCCGGAACTACCGATACTGAAGCCATTTCTATTTCCTGGGCCGGTGGCATTGGCGGGAGCTGCGGGCGAGGTCCCACCCCGTTGTCGTCCAGGTCCTGATATCCTTTACTTCTTCTCATTATCACAGAGAGAATAAGCCGCTTTCTAGTAATAAATAATCAGACTTGAAGTGTCCACGTCAATAGTCAGTTTTACATGCGTTTTCAAGAGGAACGAAGTAGATTTTGCGTAAATATTGCACACGTTAGTCCGGCTTCCCACAGAGTTTATTTTAATAAAGGGATTAGGGCTGAAAATAACTTAAAACACAGATTTTTTGTTTCAAAACAAAGTTCCGTTACTTGACATTCATGACAACCGCCCGCAGTGATGTTTTTTCGCATGCGCACGTAATCAAACGCGTTCCAGAAAAAAAGTAAGATGACCAAGATAATCGATACAAATATTATAATCTTTTGCAATTTAAAAAGATATTGTTATTTAAAGATTTTTTGTTGTTTTTATTTAATATAATATTTTATAATAATATCTAGCATTGATCTACTGAGACGAAAATTAAATTACTTTAAGAAAGAATAAGAGTAGTTAGGTGCATGGGCACTAGATGGCCCTGGTTGATCGAGGTCTGAAATAGAACTTGGAAATTCTATCGGAAATCTAGAAAATCGGAACATTTATCTATCACTTTGGCCCACAGTGATAGATCACAGGCCCATCCGTCTGTCTGTCAAGAGAAAATTTCCCTTATCTCGTGAACACGTGGAGGTATAAATTAAAACCATACCTAAACCATAGGTAAGTATCTACTCAGCCCTTGAATTACGTAACTTTCCACTCTATCGGGTTAAGCATTTAGATGACCTCCAAAGTGTAAAATATATCCAAAAATGTATGTGACATGTAGTCACATGACAGTGACATGTGGGATGTAGACAACTCCATACACTGGACTAGATCGACAGACCTAGCTGTGAAAAAATCTAAGCCAGAGGCGGGGCAAGACCTAGATTTGATGTGGGCAAGACAGATTTCGCGAGGCCCTGTTCTGTGGCGACCTGAAGACGGATTTTATAAAATAACTAGCGACCCGCCCCGGCTTCGCACGGGTGCAAATAACACTATTTCTCCACTATTTAATGGATGTTATTATACAAAATTATAAACTCTATTAAAAAAAACCGCATTTATGCGGTTTTGAAACCATTGCATAGTTTTAAAGATTTTATCATACATAGGGATATAGGGGCAGAGAAAGCGACTTTGTTTTATACTATGTAGTGATAGTGATTTTAAAAAAAGAAACAATTAACACTGCGAAGTTTTTATTCATAAAAATACAAATTAGATTAATATTATTGAAAAAAATACAATTCGTAAATATACAGGGTTACAGGGAAAGTCGTACACAATATTAAAGGAGGTTATTATTTAGGTAATTTCTGATGGATGGATGGATGGATCCGAAAGTTAACCGTTATGGAGATATTAACTGTTAAAGATTTAAAAAAATATCAAATTTTTTTGGCTTTTTGATTGGTTTTTTTTCTCAGAATAGAGCTCATAAAGTGTTTTTTTAAATGTATTTAGTTAAAATGCATGTCAATTGATAAAAAATATCAGCAAAAGCTGCACCTACTACTAACAGCTTTTAAAAACTGCTCGGCAACGGTTAGAATTAAAAAAAAATCTCTAAATATTTTTCAAATTGAAGCTCTTAAAAAAAATTAACGTATGGAACTTATTCTGCAAATAATTTTTAAAACTTCTACGACTCTTTAACTATTCAAAAAGGTATAACATTTAATAGGTATGTGCATAAAATTTTAAAATTATGTCATTTGAGTAGGCTCTAGTGGTAGTATCTACATAACCTCATATCTACATAACCGTAAACAGCAAGTTGAAATTGATCACATTAACATAGATTCAGGCATAATTAGTAAAGTGGCATCCGATACATCCCAAGCAACGCAGTCAATTCCTCAAGGAAGTGTACTTGGATGTATTCTGTTTTTAATCTACATAAATGATCTCCCGAAAATTATCAACAATAAATGCATCCTCTTCGCTGATGATATGTCTGTAGTTTTCCCTTGTGAAAATGATAATGATCTTCAAATAAGTTTAGATAATATACTCTCTAGTATAACCGGCTGGCTCAATGATCATAATTTAGAACTTAATGTAAAAAAAACCAAACTCATGCAATATAAACCCTACCAAAAGCGAGAGCTAAATATTGATTACTTTTACAATAATATGAAATTAGAATGCGTAGATGTTTTTCCATTACTGGGTCTAAACATAGATACAAGAATTGACTGGAAAGCGCATACCCAAGTAATATCAGGTAAACTCTCTCGTTTCACTTATGCTCTAAACGAACTTAAGAGATGCACAAACATAAAAACCGCACTTTCAGCTTACTATGCTTATGCACATGCATGGCTAAGCTATGGGATTGTACTGTGGGGAAATAGTACTGATGCATCTAACTTATTTGTACTTCAAAAAAGATGCATTAGAATAATAAATAACGTAGACAAAATAGAAAGCTGTAGAGAACATTTTACTGAACTTAAAATTCCTACACTTGCTTCATTATATATTTTTGAAATTTGTAAGTTTGTTCGGAAAAACCAGAAACTCTTCTCTCTTGCTAAAGACCAGTACACGAAACCATTGAATTTAAGAAATCAAAATAAATTAGCCATTCCCACCTCTACACTAAAACTTCATAGTTCAGGTCCACATGTAATGGCAGTTAAGCTATATAATAAATTACCAAAATATATTTTGCAAGAAAGGGTATTCAACAGATTTGTAAATAAATTAAAGGATTATCTTATAAAAAAATGTTATTATAGTGTAAAGGAATTTACAGAAGAAAACCATAAATAGAATGATTATGATTTATAAATTCTTATTAGTAAAGAAGAGGGTTTAATAGATATATGTATAACAGTGTTAGTGCTAAGTTTAGATTAAGTTAGGTCTTAGGCATGTACCTATGAGCTAGATATTAGCTCTACGTGTAGATGTACTTCTAGGATATATTTAAATATGTATATCTACAATATGTATGCTTTTTGTATTAAAAACATAAGCAGTACTGTATTGCAGTGCCCTAACAGGGCTCATGTTGAGGACTATACAATTTACTTAATAAGACCTTTGTACCACATGAAGCAATAAATGATTGAACTTGAACTTGAACTAGTACCTACATAACTGAACTTCGATACAAATAAAATATTTTTACTTCCTGGCACCTTTGAACTATGTAAAAAGGTCAGATAGGCTTTTTTGTGCTCTGGAGACATGCTGTCTCAGGTGTTCAGGTACCTATTAAAGTACTTCTTTTTTAGTGTGGTGCAGCTTTTGCTGATATTTTTTATCAATTGACATGCCTTTTAACTAAACACATTAAAAAAACCACTTTATGAGCTCTATTCTGAGAAAATAATCAATCAAAAAGCCAAAAAATTTTGATATTTTATTTTACATCTTTAACAGTTAATATCTCCATAACGGTTAACTTTCGGACCCTATATAATAGAACAAAATCCATCAGAAAGGACCTAAATAATAACCTCCTTTAATATTGTGTACGACTTTCCCTGTAACCCTGTATAGGTAGAAATGACAATACCAATAAATTAAATATCGACTTTCAAAGGATGCTTTCAGTAAAAAAACAATTAATTCAATTCCATTTTTTTTAATTATGGCTCCATAGTACTGACGATGATTCTGCCAGTGATATTTATGCAATCAGGACAGCAGTCAGGACATAATTTTATATTTTAAATATTTTCTTCATGCTGTAGGTATAAGGTACCACCATACGGGTCAATGATCTCTGCATCGGTAAAATATCATGTTAACATATTTTAAAATATTGACAGTTTCTGATTTCTCGATTCAGTGATTATTTTTAAAGGGATATTGCATAATTGCGCCAAAAAATTATGTTATTAAAAATTGGGTTATTTATTTATTACCAATGACTTATTTGTTACCTTATGTAAAATAGATGAGTACAGGTATCGTTGTGTGAGGTACACATCACAAAGAAAACAATAGTTATTTGTTATGCAAGGCTGCAAAAGGGTTATTTAGCGCGAGTATTGAAATTGAAAGCTGAGCAAGCGAATAAATCTAAGATTGAGTCATGAGCGAAGCAAATGGTTCAAAAATAGATTCCTGAGCGTAGCGAGACTTTCACGACACAGAGACGACAAATAATTTTGCAGCCATGCGGAACACACAACTTTTCACCTCACTTCAGCGAGGAAAATGCGAGAGGCAAGAAAAACAATAAAAATAAATACTTATCGCGCGATTTTTCAGGAAAAAACTCAACTCGGCATATTGTAAACGTGTTGAAATCATATCGTCATCGCTGCTATAATCACTCATTTTTATAGTTCAAATAGCTTAGCACAGGACGAATCCGAGAAATTTAGGTACGTGAATTTTGATAAGATAACTTTCAACTTTTTAAACTTTTCCTTTTTTTTCCGGTTGCGTTCAGAAATTACACTCTTATGTTTCAATTTCTATATCAAATAAACATTAAAATTGTGTTTTAATTAACCGATTAATTAGTCAAAATATGTAACTTAAACTGAAATACTATTAGTCTTTATAATTAAACCGATTCGACATAAAATAAAGTGTAGATAAAAAAATAAGTTTAAAATCTGTAATAAAAAAACATGTTTCTGATTGCATTAGGAAATCAAATCAATCACGCGTTGAAGGAGTTTTATGTTAAAAAAAATTACTTTTCCACGCTAGCGGATAAAATAGGCTTTTCCACGCAGATTTCGCTCTATAAAATGAGGTTTTCCAAACGATTGAGGTGAAAAAACCATTTATTAAGTCACTGTTTTTTTAATTTTGGCTCAGTTTACAGGAGCAATCAATATACCTACACACTATCTATTTATTCACTAAATATTATTATAACATTGAACACACTATCTTTTTTTATTTTATTCTCGCTTTGAAGAAATGCATAAAAATTTTTGAGGCGCGAGGCCCCTTGTACCGCGAGGCCGTGGGCGGTGGCCCACGTCGCCCACGCCTTACGCCGCCTCTGATCTAAGCTAACATAAAAAAGATGCCAAAACAAAAATATGCAGCAAAGAAACGTAGGTAGCTAGGTATAATATTGTCTTAAGCTGCACAGGGAAAAAAAAGAGCTGTACATTTGTTTATTAAATCATAAAAAAATAGTCTGAAGTTCGGAAAAGCTCGGAAAAAAACTGCGAGACCTAAAGATTTATAAAATAAAAAAAACATGTAAGTATGTAGGTACATACAAATTTGTACGGAACCCTCGGTGGGCGAGTCTCACTCACTGGCACATGCCCGGTTTTTTTTTTTGTTACCTGATTTCGTGTGATCTAATAACATTTCCGCTAACACAACCGATTAAGATCCCATACTCTACTACTCTAAGAAGTTATGAGGGATTCGAGCCAAAATGTTACAATTTTTTTGGGCTTCGTCGCACTCTGGTGAAAATACACAGGTACTCGTTCGGACAGTGACTTGGCAATAGTTTCCACTTTTCCGGCATGTTTGCAAACAAAACAAACCAATAACTTACTAATATCTAATTTCACTTTACAGGCACAGCAAAAAGAAAAGAAACTTCAAAATTCCCACCTAAAGACACAAACATATTGCTTTTTTTTTGTAGTGGCCAGACTGGCCATCACCAGTTTAACTTTTTTTTTCAGAAAGTTGTTAAGTTGGCCATACAGCCATACTAAACATTCATCAATCTCTGAAAAAAACTCCCGCCCAAAACCTTTTTTTAATTTCCGCACCGCACCGCACCGCACCCCGTTCGTCTTCAGCTCGGCAAGTCGGCAGCGAAACCCCGTTGATATTTGGGTCACAGCGGTGCAATGACCGGGTCACCCAGGTTCCACTCAGGTCGCGCCAAGCCGTCTTCGACTGTCTTCCGGTTCTAGCTAGACATTGGTATTTAGGTAGCAGCCCAGCAGGAGGGTTCGGAATTCGGAATTGGAACGGAATGAGGGACGTCAGGGCGCGCGGTTTGTTCCGGGCTCTTCTATGAAGGTATTTAGGTACCAATGGAATATAGTTAGTATCTAATGAAGTTTAGTTGGGTAATTTATGCACTCATTCACCGACCACCTCAGACCGTATTTAGCAAAAATTTTAGTCATATTACTATTTAATTCTGCGAGCGAGACAACAAGCTCCGCTTAAATATAAGCTTAAGTAAAAAAATAAACTCACGTCCGTTATCCCCGAAGGGGTAGGCCGAGGCACCAATCACTAGAACTGGGCCCACGTTTTGCCGAGTTTATCTAATCTAATCTCTTTAAACGAGCAATTCTTGTATATATATTTGTATATAATCAGAATCTCGGAAACGGCTCCAACGATTTTCATGAAATTTAGTACCTATGCAAGGGGTTTCGGGGGTGATTAGTCGATTTAGGTAGGTTTCATTTTTTCAAAACGTCGTTTTAACTGTGTTTTTAGGCAAAGAAATAACCGCTACACTATAAGAAGGTAATTTTCGCAACAAAATGTCAGATTGCAGTAACTCAAGTGGGAAATAAAACGATACCGGAACCAGAAGACTGGTTCGAAACATGGCAAATAAATTTTTCTTTTTTTTTCAAGTTCCTTTTTTTTGTGTGAAAACCTATTATCAGGAGCCCTTTATCAACGCACCTAATTCGTATCCAAGTACCTTTTGTTTCTAAAAGAAATACGAAAAAAAATGCAGGACAATGCTCATCAGAGATTAAACTTTGTTATTTAGAACAATTTTTATTTTGTTTGCTATTTTTTAAGGCGCTATTTGACGGAAAATGCTTGAAACCATACTTTTTAATCGTGTCACAACCCAAATTATTGTGGCATTTATTTGAAGCAAAACAAACATTTTCCTAAAGCTCGAATTTATCTCGGAAACAGCTTCAACTATTTTCATGAAATTTAGGATGTAGGGAGTTTCAGGGCCAATTAATTGATGTTCTTTTATCAGTGTTTTGGGCAATAAAAAACTGTTCATTAGAATGCGAAGGTAAATTTCTCTAAGCTACAACTTGACACCTAGCGCCATCTGTTGGAGATTTATATCAACCCAACAGGACATGTATCGCCATCTATTATCGAAAATAGGAACTAAAAATACCCCTACCTGTGTCGCTGAGAATCTACGTTTTAGATACACTACTTGCTTATCAGTTACCTGTTCGAATCTAGCTTAAAATAAACCTTTCTGCATTTATAACGAATAAAATAAAATTATTGAAGGAGCCCTGAAAACCCCCTGATACTACACAAGGTTGTATTGGCTCAGGTGAGAAATCGGTTGGTCCCGGAAGCATAAGAAACTTTGATAAGGCAAAACCAGGACGAGGAACTCCACCGAGACGAGACCAACGGCCGATCTCCATCCAGTACCAGGTCGAAGGCTAAGACATTGCGAGTTCCAACGTAAAAGAAACAATGCAAAATCCAGATGGGACAAACTTGCGAGGCCGAAGGCCGAGCCTCGCGAAGCGAGCACAAGAAACTTTGACAAGGCAGAACAAAGATGTGGTAACTCCACCGAGGCGAGGCCGAAGGCCGAGCTCCATTCAGTACCAGGTCGAAGGCTGAGACCAAGAAACAATGCAAAATCCAGATGGGACAAACTTTCCAGGCCGAAGGCCGAGACTGCGAAGCGAGCACGAAAAACTTTGATAAGGCAAAACGAGGATGAGGAACTCCACCGAGGCGAGGCCAAAGGCCGAGCTCCATTCAGTACCACGTCAGGTTCCGGTGTAAAAGAAACAATGCAAAATCCAGATGGCACAAACTTGCGGGGCCGAAGGCCGAGCGATAGAACTCAGTTCAGGCCAAGGCTGAAAGCCAAGACGTCCCGTGTTCCGGCGTAAAATTAACAATGAAAAGCGGGCGAAAAATGGGACAAATTTGCGAGGCCTCAAGCTCCGCGAAGCGGGCGGGCAAGAGAAACCTCGCTGAGGCTCCGTTGAGGCTGAGGCTGAAGGCCGAGACCATACATGTTTCCATGCGTCAAATCTCAATCAAAAGTAGACACTTTCGACAGCGAGGCCCTAGCCTCCTAAGTCCCCGTGTCCTAAAAATAGTAAAAAAAGTTATTTTCAAGGTCGGGCCTCAGGAGGCTAGGCCGACTGCAACGGAGAGTGAAACTCGGAGCGGCTGGGGGTTGGCGCGTGAAAGCAGGGGCTTGCCCCTTAGTCTGAGTGTAATTTCCAAAAAACACGATTTATCAAAAAAATACCGAGCAAAGCTCGGTCATCCAGGTACTTAAGATTAATTCATCATCATCATCAGGCTATATTAGTCCACTGCTGGACATAGCCCTCCCCTAATGAGCGCCATAGCGCCCTGTTCAGCTTGCCGCATCCAGCATCTGCCTGCAGTCCTTCGCAGATCGTCATCCCACCTGGTTAGAGGGCGTCCTACACTACGTTTGCCGAGTCACGGTCTCCACTCAAGAACACGTTTACCCCAGCGGTTGTCGGTTCTTCGCGAAATATGGCCAGCCCACTGCCACTTCAGCTTGCTAATTCTCTGAGCTATGTCGATAACTTTGGTTCTCTGTCGGATATATTCGTTACGAATCCTATCCTTCAGAGAAACTCCGAGCATAGCTCTCTCCATAGCTCGCTGAGCGACTTTAAACTGGTGGACCAGCCCTTTCGTGAGTGTCCATGTCTCGGCTCCGTAGGTCATAAAAGGTAGGACACACTGATTGAAAACTTTCGTTTTCAAGCATTGCGGTATGGATGACGAGAAGACCCGGCGTAGTTTCCCAAACGCTGCCCAGCCCAGCTGGATCCTCCTCTTGGCCTCCTTCTCGAAATTGTTTTTCCGAGTGGTTCCGTGCTTTGCACGTTAGGCACGTTAGGCATTTGGTGCCGGCTGCCGTCGATAAATGGCAGTCGTTAAGCCAAGTCAGAGGCCTTAGGGCGGCTTGAAAACTTCTGACAGTGAGACCAGCCACTAGTTTTACAAGCCGCCACGAATCCGGACTTGGCCCCCTGTTGGAGTATGGCCTATACCTTCCTCAGGGAAGAGACCCGTGCCCCTCGGTGGGGACATAATGGGTTTATGATGATGATTAATAAACAAAAAGGAACATATTTCCCTTTGAATAGAGTGAGATGCGGCTAGATCTAGGCAATTGATACGTTGTATGAGACACCTATTGTTTCTCCCCAGACAATACCTGTACGAACACAATATTCTAGTTCAATTCTACTAAGAAAAGCCATCGAGGGCCGCGTTCCATAAAATTACACTTCAGAGCCGATTAGTACTTACAACCTTTCTACCTGTTAATCTGTGAGTTAAAGGGCTACATTGAATAGTCATTAATTTGTAAAAAATAAAATAAATAAATAAACTCACGCCCGTTATCCCCGCAGGGGAAGGCAGAGGCAACAATCACTAGAACTGGGCCCACCTCAGAACACTTTTGTGTTCTGAGGGGCCCACGTTTTGCCACGTTTTTTGTTTTGTCATTAATTTGTAGGTCTATGAAATAAGACCCTGTGGCATATTCGATGACTAATGCGTAGCTAATTAATGCGTTTGGGCATCTGAATAAAAACATCTGTCAAACACAGAGACTTAACAATGGCTTTTGTATTAGCAGAATCTGGGGCCTGATAGGAAGACGCAGGCATCCGTCCGACTTGCGCCTTCTATAAATGTGAGTGGTTGACCAAAAAGGGACCTGGAGGGATTGGAAACCGTTATTGTTTTTATTTGATTTTTTTAATTTGTGGTATTTTAGCTTTGTTTTGGTCTAACCGGAATATTTTTAGGAGCCGTAGTAATTTTTTTATGATTTTTTTGTGAGCCGAGCACGAATCGAAACCTATAGAAGAACGAAACTTCAAACGCGATTTTTTCGAAATCAATTATTTTCCCTTGAGATCCCTTTTTGGTCAACCACTCACACATGGAATACCTGCTAGTGATAGTGATGGGGAGCAAGAACGCGGCAGTTTTTAAACAGCTCGATTGTTTCAATCAGATAAAGAATTAAGGGCCATCGTGCAGCAACACTTATTTTTATTTTATTTACTACGTAAGTTATTGTTATTGCGCGTAATTTTTTTTTTCAAATAAAAGAGCCATCTTATGTTTGAAAAAATTGATTGTGTAAAAAAGTTAGCTAAGCTTTTTACTGGCAAGTAAAAAGCTTAGATAACTTTTTTACTGGCATCTTTTGTTTTTGACATAGGTTCCAACTTTTTTGTCCGTAATTAAGCAAAGCTGTTCAGAACGTTATCACGTGTCAGTTGGATTAAAACACAGACCTACTAAATATTGGTTTCCTCCCTCATTGGATTAAAATTGGTGAAACGGCACCGCTTATAATATCGTTTGAAGACGACGAATCGGAACCAAGTAAACATTTCAGAAAAGCATAGCGTCAAAACAAACGCTAATGCAACCTATAGGTATCGAATAGGAGAAGACAACATTTTGTGAATTCAATTTCTCCTCCTTTTCCGCCCTGTCTTCATCTCCAGCTATCTCTTTCCCTCGATTCGATATTGCTGGGGCTATTTTTAGATCCAGCCATCGACTCACCCCCATTTCCCCCCTTTAGGAAGGACTATTTAGGTCTCCCGTTTGTTTTAATAACTTTAAAGGGTGGAGATGCTATCTGTACCTATGTGGGTGATGTTGGGGTGATGTCTCTACTTAGTGAATGACAAAGCTGTGAAAGACGTCTTTGCAAATTGAAGTTGTTTTGCGATCGAGACAGATGCATTCTCTTTGTTGTAGTACGGCGACGTTCTGTGCTGGCTGAAAATAAAGAGCAAAATTTTTTTTTACTACGCTGAAGTTTTTATTAAGAAATCGGTGTAGGTAGAACCACAAAGGTAGAACCTACGTTTACTTTATTTTTTTTGTTATGTTGGTAGCATGAGTGGCCTAAATAAACAGTGTCAAATCGAACACAATCGTTCCATTTTCTAAATTCAGCCTTGTAATAGGTATAATACATGTTTACTACGATGTAATTTTTAAGGGAAGTTATATTAAAAATTGTTTTAGTTGTGGAGCAGCATGCTGGCTGCTCTGGAATAAATAGTTTTTCAGTTAAAATATTACCGTGGTGGTTTAATTTATTTTTTTAATTATTGATTGGTCCTTTCGTAGTTACTTTTTAAGGAATGTTATAAAAAGGAACTAGGGGGCGAGCCCCCTGCGCGCTTTCGCGCGCCAACCCCCAGCCGCTGCGAGCTTCGCTCTCCGCGGCGCTCGGCCTAGGGCCTCGCTAGACACTATTGGTTGGGATTTGACGCGTGGCAACACGTGTGGTCTCAGCCTTCGGCCTCTGCCTGAACGGAGCTCGGCCTTCGGCCTCGCCGCGGCGGGGTCCCTCGTGCCCGCTTCGCGAAGCTCGGCCTTCGTTGTTACATCTAGCTTTTGCGTTGTTACTTTTCCACCGGAGCACGGAACGTCTCGGCCTTCGGCCTCGGCCTGGACGGAGCTCGGCCTTCGACCTCGCTGCGGCGGGTCTCTCGTGCCCGCTCCGCGGAGCTCGGCCTTCGGCCTCGCAAGTTTCTCCCATCTGGCTTTTGCGTTGTCACTTTGATGCCGGAACACGCAACGTCTCGGCCTTCGGCCTCGGCCTGGATGGAGCTTGGCCTTCGGCCTCACCGCGGCGGGGTCTCTCGTGCCCGCTTCGTGGAGCTCGGCCTTCGGCCTCGCAAGTTTTTCCCATTTTTTGTACTGAAATTAGTACTGAAAGTGGATTTTCAGTGAAAAATCTCCATAGAAAATTGGTCAACTTCAGTCATCGATATCTCGGCCGCCATCTTGAAATCTCGAAATGTCAAATTTTTCTGGTATACCTGAGTCTTTCGACAACGCGATGCCGTTGAGAACGTGTCTCTAGCATGCGCAGTTGGCTGCCGACTTTTTTGCGCAGAGGTCGAAAAATAGCTGATTCATAAGTAGCTGATAAATACATCCCCTATTTGGTCGAAGTATGTCCAACTGGGGCTTCCCTTACCGGCCCTTCCACTCACATTCGCTCGATATATTTGCTTTGTCAGTCTTTCTTCGTTCATCCTCTCCACATCTCCAAACCAGCGCAACATTCCTTTTTTCAATTCTAGTCACTCACTACATCCTCTTTCTCTATATCCTCGGTCTCTAATCACTATTGCGTATTCTGTCATTCAAAGTAACACCACACATATTTCTTAAGGATCTCATTTGTACTGCACTAATCCTACTTTCATGATTCTTCTGCCATACCCAAATCTCGCTACCATGCTTACATCAGTATTGGAACCAGCACACTATTACGGATAGCCAATCTTGTTCTTTTGGACATGTTCTGGCTACTCACGAAGGAATGCAAGGCGAAAATCGGATACTTATCATAACTTTGTCATGGGTACCTCATCACAAATTACTAACTAAATGAGCTTCCTTCATAAACTTAACAGCTAGTGAATCTAATGACGTATTCAATAAGACGTAGAATCCACTTGGCTAATCAACTAAAAACAGCTCCCCCTCTTTGGCTTTACAGCTTTTAGTTTTGTATTGACCACATGTTTTTCTTCATCATTTTAATTTTTGGTATTTTTCTTATCTAGTGGCTTTTTCATTTCAATAAGTTTACTGGTACCTATAACTAAGCAAAACAATAAAGATCAATTTATGACTTTGATTTCCTTTTTCAATTATTTTTCAGACCCTTCCAAAACTCAATGTCAATTATTGTCTTCCCGCCAATGAAAAACACCACAGATTACTTACTACACCTTCTCAGTTGGCACAGATTATAATAACCTTCTTGGATGCCACGGTATTCCACACACCATGGAGTTAACAAATTAGATCAAAGGGCCGGATTAGATTATCTTAGTCACTTGCGCACTCTCCTAAAGTTCTCACTAAATTTTTAGTTTATACACAGATAAGTAACGAGGATAGTAACGCGCTCAGATGTTACTGGATAGAACAATAGAAACCAATTCTATTTTGATTCTAATTGAAAGGCAACTAGAACCGTACTATACCGTAAAACGTACTAAAGCAAGTGGCGCTTACACGTTTCTACAAAAGCACTCTCCTTAAGAAAGAAAGAAATTAAGAAAGAAAGAAAGAAAAAACTTGTCACGTTTGGGACCTATTAAACTCGGCAAAACGTGGGTCCAGTTCTAGAGACTGGTGCCTCTGCCTACCCGTACGGGGATAACGGGCGTGAGTTTATTTATTTTATTTTTTTATTTTAGAAAGAAAAAAAGAAAACTTATTTATTTGATACTCAAAACAAAACAAAAAAACACACACACACAGAGTGCGTACAATAATGAAAAAAATAACACAGAAAGCATAAAAAACGTAAAAATAAATAAACTGTACAACATGAAAATAATAATAAAATACATTAAAGGTTGAGCCCCCAAAATGGGCCCGAATCAGCATAATGTTGCAACAGAGTGTAAAGTAAAGCACTCTCCTAAACACTAAGATAATCTAAACCGGCCCTTTGATCTAATTTGTTAAATCCATGGTGTGTGGAATACCGTGGCATCCAAGAAGGTTATTATAATCTGTGCCAACTGAGAAGGTGTAGTAAGTAATCTGTGGTGTTTTTCATTGGCGGGAAGACAATAATTGACATTGAGTTTTGGAAGGGTCTGAAAAATAATTGAAAAAGGAAATCAAAGTCATAAATTGATCTTTATTGTTTTGCTTAGTTATAGGTACCAATAAACTTATTGAAATGAAAAAGCCACTAGATAAGAAAAATACCAAAAATTAAAATGATGAAGAAAAACATGTGGTCAATACAAAACTAAAAGCTGTAAAGCCAACGAGGGGGAGCTGTTTTTAGTTGATTAGCCAAGTGGATTCTACGTCTTATTGAATACGTCATTAGATTCACTAGCTGTTAAGTTTATGAAGGAAGCTTATTTAGTTAGTAATTTGTTATGAGGTACCCATGACAAAGTTATGATAAGTATCCGATTTTCGCCTTGCATTCCTTCGTGAGTAGCCAGAACATGTCCAAAAGAGCAAGATTGGCTATCCGTAATAGTGTGCTGGTTCCAATACTGATGTTAGTATGGTAGCGAGATTTGGGTATGGCAGAAGTCAGAAGAATCATGAAAGTAGGATTAGTACAGTACAAATGAGATCCTTCAGAAATATGTGTGGTGTTACTTTGAATGACAGAATACGCAATAGTGTGATCAGAGACCGAGGATGTAGAGAAAGAGGATGTAGTGAGTGACTAGAATTGAAAAAAGGAATGTTGCGTTGGTTTGGAGATGTGGAGAGGATGAACGAAGAAAGACTGACAAAGCAAATATATCGAGCGAATGTGAGTGGAAGGGCCGGTAAGGGACGCCCCAGTTGGACATACTTCGACCAAATAGGGGATGTATTAGCAAAGGGCAAGATTAAAAGTACCCGAAACCGATGTGGGTACATGCAACGACTAATGGATGTCGATGAAGCGAAAGTGATTTATCAGGATAGTGGCAGGTGACAGTCCGTGGTCTCTGCCTACCCCTCTGGGATACAGGTGTGAGCTTATGTATCTGAATGTATTAAGAGATTGAATGTATTAAGAGAGAGAGCGGCGGGGTCTTTCGTGCCCGCTTCGCGGAGCTCGGCCTTCGGCCTCGCAAGTTTGTCCACTTTGGCTTTTGGGTTGTTAGTTTTACGCCGGAACACGGAACGTCTCGGCCTACGGCCTCGGCCTGGACGGAGCTCGGCCTTCGGCCTCGCCGCGGCGGGTCTCTCGTGCCCGCTTCGCGGAGCTCGGCCTTCGGCCTCGCAAGTTTCTCCCATCTGGCTTTTGCGTTGTCACTTTGACGCCGGAACACGCGACGTCTCGGCCTTCGGCCTCGCCGCGGCGGGGTCTCTGGTGCCCGCTCCGCGGAGCTCGGCCTTCAGCCTCGCAAGTTTGTCCCATTTTTTGTACTCAAATCAGTACTGAAAGTGGAGTTTCAGCGAAAAATCTCCATAGAAAATTGGTCAACTTCAGTCATCGATATCTCAGCCGCCATCTTGAAATCTCGAAATTTCGGATTTTTCTGGTATACCTGGGTCCTTCGACAAGACGACGCCGTTGAGAGCATGTCTCCAGCATACGCCCAGTTGGCTGCCGACTTTTTTGCGCAGAGGTCTAAAAAATGGCCTATTTTCGGGAGTCTATAGCTCGGCCGCCATTTTGAATTTCGAACACACAAAATTTTTTTGTCAATCGGATCATACAAAGAACATTCTATTTGGTTCAAATCGCCAATAAACAACAGAGATAGCATATTTGTATGAGAGAAGGCGTTCGAAATTCAAAAATCGTCTTCATAGGATGGCTGTATATCGCACCTTCCCTACACTTTTCTCATACAACATTTTTGTCTAAAACCCACCGTTTCCGAGAAAACGTATGGATGAACAATCAGTGCACTGAGTGAGTATACCGGATTGCAGCTATATATATATATAATATCATAACAGAGACAAAACAGTGAAAAAAACATTTGTTTTATTTTTTACTTTTTTAAGGCAGAATATTTTAATATAAATAACCTAATTAACTTACTTCATACACTAAACTACAAACATGATTTCAGTGAATGTCTTACAAAAGGACAGTTCAGTTTTATGTACATCTAAGGGACGCCCAGCATACCTACGCTCCACTTTATTACTCAAAGGCCTTCGTTACTTGAGTATCATTTATAAGTTATCAGTCGAGGACAAAAATAGAAGCAGCTTATTGACGTGGGCGACCGCCAGGGTTATTAATCCTGTCACACACAGCCAGATATTAGTTGAGATTAATTAGTGTGATGCAGGCGTTATTTTAGCCCGCACAGGGAAGACTCTGCACTGTACTTTTATTCAAATTATTTTATCACTGGCAGCTGAAAAGCAGACAAATTGGTTCTTTGTTTAATGGAGAACGAAAATTGCCTTATCTAAAGCCACAGAGTCAGCTAGTACTAATATAGATTTATAAATTTTTACAATAATGAGAATTTTTTTTATATGAGCTGTGCGCCTTGTAATGTTCTCACGCTCGCTTTATCTAGATAAGATGGCGTCAAAATACAGGGTGTCTCGGAAAGGTCCAGTAAAACGTAAAGGAGTTATACTACTCATTAGCAGCTCATTAGCACTAGCAACTTACTATTAAATCTATTCCTAAATGTCGAACATGATGTTTAATAAACGCTTAACGTTCAACATTTAACATTCATTTATTTTCATTCATTCATTCATCGCCAGGGCAAATAAACATAAACACATACATACAGGCATATACATTGCTTCTGGTCCCACACTAGGATACTCCGTGTGGTGGGAACTAGAAACAGCGACATCACAAACTTTTAAACATCCAAGACCTGGGTTTTTTTTGTCTTCAGCCGGGGTTCGAACCCGGAACCTCTCGCATGATGCCTATCAAGCACTAACCGCTGCGCCATAGAGGTCGTCACAATGAATTATTTAAAGCCAACCTGAAAATGTTTTTTTTTTGGAATACTTACATTTTTGATACACCAAGTATCAGAAATCAGAAATTTATTTCAACGTAAAGAATTTACATTCTGCTTGTTGAATGTCAATGTACATAAAATTATAATGTTAGCCGCTGCCTTAGGGCCGAATGTAGTGGAGAAAAAGGTAGCAAAAAAAAAACTCCACTCTGACCATCTTCTCTCAAAACATCTTAAATCTAATACAAAGTTTGGTAGGTACGAATGTCCATATTGTCCATCTACCTAAGAATGTCAAAATTCAAGACCCATGAGTGCAATCAATACTTGCAATGTCAAACATTATTTGATATTCTTAAACAAGTATGAAAACGCCAATGCTGCGGCCAGACACACGGACGGCACCCGTTCACGAGCATAACGCAGATTAATATCACATTAAGGAGCCCACGCACCATTGTTACATCACCTGTTATTAGAATCATTATCGCAAACTTCCGCTATCTTATACAAATTGCTCGATAGCTGACAATCGATAGACGACTGTATTTATTGAATTTCATGTTTCTATCCAATACAAGCAAGCGTGTCATGAGCTAAGTTTTAGCAGTATTAAAATTGTTTTAATACTGCTAAAACTACAGCATCGGGAAATAATCAACAAAAGGTTTATTGATTTATTCGTTTATTGAATAGGCTCTCTAGGCAATTTAGGTCAAGTAATACGTGTTGCTTTGGCTGGTAAACCTCGGAGGTTTATCAGCCAGAGAAACACGTTTTACTTTATTGCATCAAAATAAAAGGGTTTTTATTCAAAATAACGCAGAAACTTCGACTAAAGAAAGTTAAGTTAAACTATTCTTCGTTCCACGAGTTGAACTGCTAGGGAGTAAAACACTCGCATCTTATAAGCATAAGCGAAGGAGTAAGCGAAGACGGTCTGCATCATAGGGTAAGTCACACGCAATGGGCACTTCCATTTATATAATCCATTTATCTATACTCTGCTTTTTTTCAGACTTTAAACGACACTAAATCCAAAACCTTTAGCGGTAGAAAACTCGAAACAGTTTACAAATTTAGTGCTAGCTAGTTACTAAATTTGCAAACGGTATCGATTTTTCTACCGCTAAAGGTTTTTGATTTAGGGTCGTTTAAAGTCTGAAAAAAATGCCAAGTATAGATAAATGGATCAAAGGTGTTTTTAATTTACTAGTATAGTTTTAAGTTACCAATTACCAAATTGGTAAAGAGATGCGGCAGAGCCCTTGCTAAGGAAGCAACAAGCGGCAAATCGACCGGAATGGAGGGCTTTTATCCACACCAAAGTATTTGACTTTGAAGCTCTTAGGTGATTTGAGCTGGAGCTGAAGCTGCTATGGGTCCCTTCACATACTGGACTAAAACGAAACGAGGAGGCTGACAGGCTGGCCAAATGTGCTGCGGAAGCGGGACAGGAAACGTATGATGCTCCTAGCTACAATGAGGTATACCTAGACATAAGAATCGCGGCTGACATGACCTTTGGAAAAAATATTTTGACCAAAGATCCAAAGCAAATGGCATATTATTATGGTACCTACAGCACAATGCAGCCTCGTCGAGTGCCCTGGTTTATTAGGCCTAGAACATTTTTCTTTTACAGCTACCTTAATTATTCATACAGTACCTAATATTTGAATTTTATCACAGTTTTCAAAGAATAAAACCTGCTGATACAACTGTGGTATGTATCATCTTCAAAATTCGATTCAAAGTGCCGTTGCAAGACCGACCCGATGCATCGGCGGGTCTACGGGGTCTGACGGAATGCGCCGTAGTTTACATTGGATCCACCGGCGGGTCCGAGGGGCTAATTACAAAGTAAATGTAATTTTAATGCCAGATGCACTATCTTCCGGCAAACCTATGTTTATTGTGCATAGGACGACCAGCCCCAAGATGGACAGACGATCTCATCCAAGTGGCAGGGAGACGCTGGATGCAAGCCGCTTTCAACCGGTCTTTTTGGAAATCCATGGAGGAGGCCTATGTCCAGCAGTGGACTTCTTGTGGCTGAATGATGACGATGAAACCTAAGTTGTTAAAAAGACTGGCGACAAAAAAATGTGAAACATAACAAACAACATCACTGTATGGCACTTGGTCACAATGACCAATATTTTGACGGCAGACGGTGAACTGCGCCATCCCTTCGGAACCATGAGCCAGCCTACACAGACAACCATAGGCACACATTTACGCGAAAGCGGCCCGACCGAACCCACCTCCCATTCATTTTCATGGATACAAGCCCTTACGTCAGCAAATGCTACCCACACGATTCAGGGCCCCCGACGCCCCCCCAGAAACGGAGGGGGGTGAGTGGGGTCAGTAGGGTGGCCATAAAAGACGACTGACGTCGAAGCGCAGCAACAAGTGTTCGGATGTCTACAGCCTACTTGAAATGGAGCAAATATATTTAGAGCTTTTATTTCGGTGCTCTGATTGCCGTGGCTGTCTGAAGAGGGCAGTTTAGATTATGGGGTTAAAGTTAACTTTTGAAGTGAAAGCGAGAGACGATACAAAATAGACAAAAGTATCGAAACCAAGGTAACCTGCGCTTTATCTACCTGCGTAGATAAGCACAGCATAGGTAAGTCGACGCTAGTCGCGCGTTCTAAATGTCAAAAGTCATCACATTTTAGTACTTTAATAATTAAATGATGACCTTTTGCGTCACGAACCGTGTGACTCGTGCCGTCTTGCTACCCATGGCCAATCAGGCCAATGAAGCTGGGAGATAGGAGGCTTTTATAGTTGCTGAGCTCACTTCACCTTCAGGTAGTTGTAGGTTCGAGTCCTGATACATGTACCATTTAAATATCTATCTAATTTATAAAATTATCGTGTCACATTATATATTTATTTATAGCTGACCCGGGAAACGTTGTTTTGCCAGATAGGGGTATGAAAAATAGATAACCACCTATTCTCAGACCTACCGAATGTACATATAACATTTCATCAAAATCGATCAAGCCGTTTCTGAGGAGTATGCGCACTAGCACGGTGAGTGTTTTTATATATTAGATTATTTTTTATAATTAGAGAATTTTATATGTTAGATTAGATATGATAGATTAGATAAGATACATCAGAAATCAGAAATTTATTTCAATGTAAAGAATTTACATTCTGTTTGTTGAATGTCAATATGTATAATGTTAGCCGCTGCCTTGGGGCCGTGTGTAGTGGATATATTATTCTTAGCCGTATATATTATTACGGCTATATTTGGTAGGTCTGAGACTAGGTTGTTATCTAATTTTCATACACCTAAGTGATAAGGATAACCAATTTGGCTAAATTACGTTTGCCGGGTCAGATACTGTATATATTACTTTACACCATACACTACTGTGTGGAGCCCTGCTGCCGTAGATTTTAAAAACAGATGTTTTGTTTTCACTTGTTTTTATTTAATTTTTGTTTTATTGTTCTTGTTTTGTTGACTTTTGTGTATTTTGTTTATTACGTACTTGTGTCTTCATTGTGTTTCTGTGACAATTCTAATAAAATCCTTCTTTCTTTCTTTCTTATAGGCCTACTTTGAAAACCAGCGTTACAGAAAGCTCCGCTGTATTATTGTTTACCACTTTAATTTATTAGAATTTTACTTTAAGGCTTTTGCTGTGTCC
Organism: Yponomeuta plumbellus; assembly: GCA_947310845.1. Taxonomy (NCBI): domain Eukaryota; kingdom Metazoa; phylum Arthropoda; class Insecta; order Lepidoptera; family Yponomeutidae; genus Yponomeuta; species Yponomeuta plumbellus. Next base: position 20,437,783 of record OX371194.1, on the reverse strand, counting down.
GACAGGGTCCATAATTACACACATTATCTGTCACTTCAGATCTTCTGGCTGCAATAAAGTATTGAGTATATATCTAGGTTTAAATAAGTCATCATCAAGCCATTATGTCCCCACCGAGGGGCACTGGTCTCTTCCCTGAGGAAGGTATAGGCCATACTCCACCACGGGGGCCAAGTCCGGATTGGTGGAGACTTGTAAGACTAGTGGCTGGTCTTACTGTCAGAATTGTCAAACCGCCCTAAGCCCTTTGACTTGGCTTGACGACTGCCATCTATCGACGGCAGCCGGTACCAACTGCTTAACGTGCCTTGCGAAGGAAGGAACCGCTCGGAAAAACGCCACTAGCGTTAGTCATAGAACGGTCACCCAACCATGCACTGAATGCGCCCTATGTTGCTTAACTTTCGTTATCGTTTAAGATCACTCAGGCAGCCGGGGCTACGAGCGATCATAAAAAGGTAATTAGTATATTTAACGTTCTACCTTGCAAAGGTAGGTTTTCTTCATAACTTACATAGGTCAGCTGGTAGATAATGCAAAGTGTTTAACTGCATTAAAGTATGTTAGTAGTAATAATATAGGTCAACCAGAATCTCATGGCAAATAGGGAATTAAAAGTGTGTTGAGGGTAGTTACCCTCAAGTTGGATCCAGTTGGATTAAACGATCTTGATACTCTTCAATTTGATTTATGTTTTTAGTATTTACGAACACGAAGTATATTAGTTTGTGAAGAATGTTGGTATACATAGGGTTCTTAGATAGGAAAATATGTCATGAAAAGTAAATCAATCTTATAAATTAATTTTATGTAGGGCCAGAAGCAATGTATGTGCCTTTATGTACAGTCGACAGCACATAATCCTATAGACCCATGCACTCTACCCCGTGACATTACGGGCGACTTTGGAACTAAAATGTGAAGGTTGACGTGCTGTCGACTGTACATGTTTTGTTTATTACATATTAATAGGAAGAGGTAGTCCAGTTTGAGCACCCGCTTAAATAGCACCTGCACGAATGGCACCTGGCCTAGTCCAGATTCAGCACCTATTGATATTTTTGGCAGGTACTGTTAGTGAATTTAAATGTATTTATTCTGCCAAAAATATCAATAGGTGCTGAATCTGGACTAGGCCAGGTGCCATTCGTGCAGGGCCTCGATACTGTTAGTCCATTATAGTACGATGGCAGATATATGGTCGGGTCACGTAACGTGATTTTCCATACCATTGACGACTATACTTTGATTTTTAATTTCGTGTACTAAAGTGACGGCTGCGAGCGCTCTTTCTTTTTTAAAATGTTGCTAGCTCAAGGAGTCTCGACCGAGTTCTCGGTCTCGGTCTCGATCTCGACATTGTCAGCTAAAATTCTACTTTTTATTTGCTTATTGATAACTAGGTACTGCGTTGCAAGCTAATAGTTTTTTTTTTTTAGAGCGGCTTGAAGACTTTATTTTATTTTATTTATTTATTTAATGTTAGGGAAATCGACAACGACATCAGAACAAAATACTAAACACCTAAATTAATAATATGGCCAATTACAGATTTCCACGAAATTACTTATAAATTTGGTTTTTTCTTATCTTATCCTATAGTATGACATTGTTACATTGCATCAATTAACTTAAATTATTTTAGTGTTTAAATAAACCTTATTCCAAATCAGAAAAAAGAAATAGAAGTTTGTCTCACAGTGTGTGGTGTGTGTGCATGTGTGTTAGGGTGTGTTTGTGTGTGTGTGTGTGTGTGTGTGTGTGTGTGTGTGTGTGTGTGTGTGTGTGTGTGTGCGTGTGTGTGTGTGTGTGTGTGTGTGTGTGTGTGTGTGTGTGCATGAATATGTGTATTGTGTATGTATATAGGTGAGTGTGAGTCTTTACTGTGTACAGCCCTACGACCTAAGTCTTGGGATCAGATGATGGGCGGTTCCCCACCGGACGACGGAAGATGGAGGCAACGACACTGGGTATACCACACAGGAGTGCGGTACAGCGCCGCATTCGGTATCACACATTTACAACGCCGCTGTAAAGTGTGTGAGACCAGACACCGCACCGCCACCACCAGAGCCCGATGTGAAACCGTCCACTGGCTACTGAACAGAGCAATAAGAAGAAAGTGGAGTAATTTATTTGTTCTAAGATAATGTCCAGACACACCCACTCGATTCCCACCGGAAGAGACCGACCAGCTCTGCGAATCAGAACGAGACCTGGTCGGACCCTCCCGGCAAAAATGAAGCAAGCGCATTCGGACACCATTTCAGAGTGTGTAGTATTTACGAAAGTTTTAGTTCAATAATTTATTTGATTTTCATTTGCTCAATTATGTTGTTTTTGAAAGTTTGTTTCGAATGTGTCAAAGGATTTACATGGCTAGTAATGAAAAAAAATAGTATCGTATCAGCTGAGTGATCAAGTCGTTTCTTTTTTAAATTTACTAAAATAAGTAATTTTAGAATCTTAATTTACGTTGATCAGTAATAAAAGTAGCGTTGATTTCTATCTACAGTGACATTTTCAAAATGGTTAAATTAATTTAAGGAAGAAAATCATAAATGTAACATGCAACTTTTTTTTCAAATCACCAAACCGAATACTAGTTTGGCTTTCGAATCATATCTCGTTTCAATATCTCGATAGTCTTCGAGTACTTTATTGTACAACAAAATCCAAAACTGGCAATCCACCAAATGTCAGTTTGGTACACGAAATTAAAAATCAGAGTATAGATTGTTTGATATGCATGCGCGCGTAAACTTGAAGCGGCAATGAAACTATATCGCCATGTTCACCCGGTTGTCATTGTACTACCATGCATTAACAGAATCTAGGCCCTGGTGCTATTTAGGCGGATACTCAAACGGACTACCTCAGCGGAAATCTCAGACAAAGTATTCTTTATCTACACGGTTTCACCGAGTGTTAAATACCCAAAGGGTCGTGACTTTCCTCTAGTTTATTGGCGCCTTTATTTTAAGGTTCAGAAGTTATGACCGGTCGATATTTCTGTCCCACAAAACTTGTTTACTCTGCTTGTTTCAAGCTATTCTTAGCTCTTTTATGGCGCTAGGTCGTTACTGTGATTATGATTTCAGTGTGATTTACTTGAGAATTACGAAACCTTAATTTAGGCGAGCTATTTTATTACGTGTGTAGTTGGTTACTGAGTACCTATTCTTATTGTGGGTCAAAGTACGCGCACGATTGAGATTGGTGCTTTTATTTCTATTTAACCTTATGTAAACTTACAGGTACAGTCTGTTAGCTTTAAGAATATACCTAGGGTTCTAGAGTAGGCTTCGGTTAAAGCACACGAGTGTAATACTACTGATCGAGTTCTGAGTTAAGTGTCATATTAGTTCCGATATTTCTATTACACGAATATATCCGATTCTATCCGATAGTAACCGAGGTATAATTCTAAAAGCTATCAGACTGTAACAACCAAAGAGGCATTAAAACTATTAACAAATCAGTCTTGAACTAGGCTGGAACCCAAATGCAGTTTACACAGAATGATAGCTTTCATTAAAATTATACATTATGTTGAAGAGTTTAACATTAAAATGGTTATTACATGTTTTTTATTAATTTATAAACCTACTTATTCATGAAAGTAACAGTCTCTATATATTGCAAATTTACTCTTACAGGTATCTATCAGTGAAGTAATAAAAATTAAAGTGAAGTACCTAGGTAATTATGGGTTTGTGTACATTCGTCACAAAGTAAATAACGAAACAGAGTTTATAATTGTCTTGACATGCTTTTTAACGAGTAGAGCTTTGTTATTAAATATGCCGAACTCAGGATTTTTACTCAAGAGAAGAAGAGGGAAGAAGAAGAAGAGAGAAGAAGATCCAAGAAGAGGCGGGTAGAACGGCATATCCTAGAGGGGTAGACTGCCATCTGGGCGTGCTACTAAGCAACCAACCAACCTTAACATATTTGTTGCGAACCAAAGATTTGGGTTTCGTCTATTTCTATATTTTTACAAAAACTTAAAATATAAAATTATAACACTCTAGTTGCTAATGACAAATTCTATTGAAATTCATCAACAATTGCTCCATTTGAGATAAATTAATTATTTTTTATTACAAAAACAAATACACCTACAACAGTTACAGCGGTCTCCACATTGGTACAGTAGTGAACGTAGGGAATAATAAACAGTTATAACTTTACTCAGGGGTAGCTTTCAAATAAATTTTACTAATTTAGACTGTGTGTATAATAGACAGTCTAAATTAGTGAAATTGATTTAAAAGATAGCCCTGTGTTTGATTGGACCTTAAAGAAATGTACACAATCCCTTAAGACCCTTCAGAAAACACATTCACGCCATTCGGGAGTCTTGGCACGTCTCATGAGCCTAAAATATAACCTAGAACTTGTCATTTACGAGCTAACTCCTACAGGCCTGACGCACTTGGTATACCTAAACTTTTCGGGGTATACAAGGTGTCCCAAAAAATAGCGGAAGTCCAGAGATAGAGCACCCCTAGGGGTACCCTAATCACCCCCATGTATGTTCCGCGATTTTTTGTAATTTCCGAGTCCTAAAACATTTTAAATATTTATTAATTTTAACTAACTTTGCGATTCTTTATTTTTTATGGCGCTATTGTATCAGATTGACCCATAATGGAGTTGTGTCTGCAAGGCACATTATTCACCTATTTTGGAAAAAAATAATAAAGCATGTATCTTAATAATTCATGGCTCTGTGGCCAATAATGTCTTGTAGATCAAAGTGGGACAAAAAATACGAAAAAAATTATAATTCGAAAACAAAAAAAATCACGGAACATACATGAGGGTGATTCGGGTACCCCTAGAGGTGCTCTATCTCAGGACTTCCGCTTGACACTATTTTTTTGGACACCCAGTATAGAGGGTGTATTAATCAGTTACGTTATGACCTTGAAAAGGACAGTTAAAACCATTGTTATGCTGACCCGATCGATCCACCAAAAATTGTTCACGTAAATCAGTTGCGTTATGACCGTCAAAAGAATAATAAAAAACTATTATTATGGTGAGCCGCGGCCCACGAAAGGTTGTACCTACACAGTTGTAGGCTATAATCAGTTGCGTTCATCATCAACCCATCATGTCCCCACCGAGGGGCACGAGTCTCTTCCCTGAGGAAGGTATAGGCCATACTCCACCACGGGGGCCAAGTCCGGATTGGTAGAGGCTTGTAAGACTAGTGGCTGGACTGAAGCTCGCACGAAACACGAGTTTGAGATATTATTTTCAAAATTTTAAAAATGATAAAGCATGATAATTAGCTTTGAGCATATATAATTAAGTCACAGTTAATTAGATGATGAGATGCTTTTCAACTCTTCTTTATTTCGAAATAGGGGATGTTTTGGCAAAGGGCATGATTAACCGAATGCTACTATGTTACGAATCTCTCGTAGCCTGGGCTGCCTATACCTTCTTCAGGGAAGAGACCCGTGCCCCTCGGTGGGGACATAATGAGTTAATGATGATGTTACGATCGTTATGACGTAGACATAAAATCTGCCTCTGAGTTTTTGTATATATATTAACCAGATTTAACACACATGCATAAGCTCACGCCTTTATCCCAGAACGGTGGGCAGATTCCAGGGACTGTCACTTGCCACGATCCTAACAGATAATTTTTGCTTCATCCACATTGATTAGTCGTTGTATGCACGCTCGCCGGTTTCGGGTACTTTCTATCTGGCCCTTTTCCAGTACCTCCCCTATTCATTTATCGACGTTCATTTGACTTGCGTTCATTAATTTTGTGTACGAATTTGAACGTAGTTTCTCTGCTAATTTGGCTAAGAACACATTGAATTTTCCAGTTGTGTTGCGTAAGTCCTGTGGCAAAGAAACCTTGATTGTTTTTTTTAATTATTCCTGTTGGGAAAGAAGTTATTGTATGACATTCACGTCACGCGGTAAGCCTCGTGCGAAATTCACCAAATTTTTCCACAAAAGTGTTTATGCTGAACTTTGTACTAAAGAGTCACGTTTACCTACGTCGGTACAGTCGACCGAACATCAATCTCTACATTTTGCTTGCTTGCCTGTAACTTAATAGGCTATTTGACCGATTTCTGAAAACAATCTCATATCATTTGTTGGTGTTCAGTCGTCAAAAAGTGGTCAAACGTGGTTAAAAAGTGGTTTTAAACTCTATCGTGTATTTCTTCTAAAAAAAGCTTTCGCAATAAGCCGCCAAAACGCTATCTTGGGCAATATGGCGTCACACAGGAATTATGACGTCACTTCCCAGTAATCCAACCAAGTCTCTCACACATATAGGAGGCATATCAGGCATATCGGAACTCTCACTCGCACTTTTATGACTCGGTACGCACGTTTGTAATGGCTGAAGTATAGTGTATTATTATTAATTTTGTTTCTATGCTTTCTTAGTGCTGTGACTTGAAGTTAGGTCTGGTATGCTTTGATTTGTATAAGTGTGTTTTTTTATGTAAATAAATGAATGATCTTTCTACTTTATTTTATTAAAAGGGAAAACAGAATTTAAAAAAAAGGAAAAATTATTTAACCTTGGTTTCTCGAAAGCTAACACTCTGTTAATTTATTGTTAACACTGTTAACAAAAGTTATCAAAAGTGCATACAAAAAAAAAAAACAACTGACAGCTGTTAACAGTAGATTGACAGACTGTAAGAGTTCGGGAAACCGGGGGTTAACTCCTAAACATTCCTCACCTATAGATAACAGCTTAGTAATCTAAATGGGATCGCTCGTAGCCCCGGCTGCCTGAGTGATCTTATTAATCGATCACGAAGGTTAAGCAACATTGGGCGCGTCCAGTCCACGGATGGGTGATCGTCTATGAGTAACGCTAGTGGGTTGTTTCCGAGCGGTTTCGTGGTTCGCAAGGCGCAAGTTGAGCAGTTGGTGCCGGCTGCCGTCGATAGATGGCAGTCGTTAAGCCAAGTGAGAGGCCTTAGGGCGGCTGAAAACTTGTGACGGTAAGACCAGCCACTAGTCTTACAAGCCTCCACCAATCTGAACTTGGCCCCCGTGGTGGAGTACGGCCTATACCTTCCTCAGGGAAGAGACCCGTGCCCCTCGGTGGGGAGATAATGGGTTGATGATGATTCTTCAACTAATGGGACTGCTCTCGCTAGCAGTAGACAAAATACACTGGCCTGCAAATCTAAGTATCACACTCTTAAAATTGCAATAACTTTTTAAGTACACAAGATATACTTTCGAAATAAAAAGGACTCGAAAAAAAGTTAAATACTGCATATAAAAACTTCATAGTCGATAACCTTTTTGTAAGATATGCCCGAAAAAAACTTTAATAACAAAAACAATCGTTATTCGTTTTACCATAATTTTTTTTGTTTCTGTTTTCTTTTCAATTTTTTCCTTGATCGATAGTCTTGTTACGCTAAGTTAGATAGACTTGCTGAGAAATCAAGTTAAGCGATGTTACGTGAAGCGCAGGTTACACAGAATGGCGCTCCAGTAACTGGAGTTGCAGCACGACTTATTAAAAAATGTTACTAATGTACAGTTTACTATAGTTTAAAAGAAAGCTGATAAAATTTGCTATAAAACGTTTTTTATTTTAAATCTCTAACTCCCATAGTTTAGAAAAAAATAAAATTTAAAAGTGTGATACTTACTTTTGCAGGCCAGTGTATTATAATAATAACTCCCATATAACATATCACTTAACCTGGCCCGAAACTAGGATACCCTGTTCTATGGTAACAAGGCAAGGGCATCACAAACATCGAAAAACACCCGAACTGTGGCCATTTGTACAAATGTACGGCGGCCCCCAGTGGGAATCGAACCTACGACCTACGAGTCACTCAAAATCGTAACGTCATTGTAATTTAAACAATAGGCATTTCTTGCTTTCATCATCTTTCGATTATACAAATATACGTTGATCATTAATTTACTATGCTCTGAGACTGTATTAAGGTGTAAACACTATGACATTGATTTATTTTCTTTTATTTTGCTAATGTATTCTATTACCACTTGTATTCTGTTTCGGTTGAAGCTCCGTGTCACTAAAACGGCCCTTGCTGAAAATCAGTGCTGTGGGTAAGACCGCAGCGTATACTGAGCTCGAGGCCATTTTATACCCTGCATCCTTTATTGTTTTGAAATTATTTTGTGTTTTTGTTATATGTATGTCTTTGTGGTGATAAGTAAATATTTATTCTTTCTTTTCTTTCTTTATTGACATGCAGTTTTTGGACTAAAAACTTCGTAAGCACTGCACATTCTAAAATATTATCGGGATACACTTACTTGATTTTCGTCGAAAGAGTCCGACCAGGGTTTCGCTTTGCTTAATCGTAGCGCTTAATAGTACTGACACACGTGCTCATTAGTAGCACGAAAGCATGCTTTTATTGAGCAAGTGCTTTACTCCCAATCTTTTCTGTATTTTGTCAGTGTTACTGTCTTAAGAAATAATAAACTTATTTCAACGTAAAGTATTTACATTGTGTTTGTTGAATGTCAATGTGCCTACATACAGAAAAGATTGGGAGTAAAGCACTTACTCAATAAAAGCATGCTTTCGTGCTACTAATGAGCACGTGTGTCAGTACCATAATCACAGTGAGCAGAGACCAAGTCTTTTTTTCTCCTTGGCAGAGACGGAGCTCGCGGTCGTCGGTCGTGAGTCAGAGAATCGAACTCTTCCGACGAAAATCAACAGTCTCAGTGCTGGAAGCTTCAGCCACTCAGAAAACTCAGTTATACACCAGCTAAGCGCTAAGCGATTTATGTCCGTCCAGGTAAAGGGTGTTTTGCCCAGAGGGGATCCCGGTCGCCGGTAAGGTTCACGACCTACATTCCGGTTGCAGGCCGGGGTATGCCAGGCCGTAGATCAATATGCGGATGTCTGAGGCCTAGCACCGGGGAGACTACCTAGGGAGTGCGGGTGAGCAGTGAATACGGTATTTGACACTATCAACAATAAATTATTTGATACGCTCGATTAAAACAAAAATTACTAAATGTTTCAGAAAATGTAATCTTTAAATCATTTACTAGTTATTACAATTTTTAAATAGATGAAACATGAAAGAGTGCTCTGAAATGTGACGTCACAAGCAAGTATTTTCGTACAAAATTCCGTTTTAAAAGTAACTCATTTGACATTTTGTCAAATACCCAATTGTTTATCAAGGGTGGAAGAAATAAAATATTAGTTTTAGGCCGTGTTGATCGAGTTAGATGGCGGTGCACTGACCTCTAAGTACCTAAGTGTGCAAATCCACTGTAAAAAAATATTGAATGAGCCCGCCTGCTGATAATTCCGGTGTGTCAGTTTTAAAAATATCAACTATCTATCTAATCTCTTTAAACGAGCAATTCTTGTATATATATTTATATATCAACTATCTATCTTATCACTTTAAACGAGCAATTCTTGTATATATATTTATATATAATCAGAATCTCGGAAACGGCTCCAAACGATTTTCACGAAATTTTGTAGGCAGATGCTTTCGGGGGCGTTTAATTGATCTAACTAAGTTACATTTTTAGAAAACGTTGTTTTATCCGTGTTTTAAGGCAATTGAAATTTGCTATAATAACATACAGAGGTAAATTTCGCGTCTACTTGCAAGGTCGGGATAGTTCTGACGGGAAAACGGGCGACCCGTTTCGGGCCGATATCAAGAGACCCGGTTCGAGTCATGATGTTTTTTATCCATGTTATTTTTTTGTTGAAAAAGGATTATTTTAATTTTATATTACATATTTTATATTACAAAAAAAGTACCGAGCAAAGCTCGGTCACCCAGGTACTACAATTAAAACCGGCCATAACTATCATGTACTTGATATCGAGCAAATTGAAGTTTAGTGAAAAAGTAAATTTCAAGCATGTCTGCTAACTTGTGATCGGTGATTCTTATTTGAAAAACACAAAAAAAATGTACATACTTCATAAGATATTTTCTTAAAGGAGAATGATCAATTTACTATAGGAGTTCGTCTATTTTTGCGTCTTCTTGCACATTGATGAAACCAACGGTAAACTATAAGAAATTAGCTCTGGATTATGCAGGAAAAAAAATATGAAAATATTAGATGGGAGTTTCGAGAAATCTTAATTTTGAGCCCATGTTTTGAGGTTATGACAACTTTGGTGGTTTGGTGTTATTTTGGATTGGCATTGACACCTTTTAGTTTTAATTATAAGCATAGTCATTATCAGTTCGTACCTCCCTTATTCTGAGGTTCGTTCCTAAGGAAGAAGTTTGTGCTTTATGCAACAGATTATTTATGCTTTTAGCCAAATATGCAGGCGTTTGCATACTGCGACTTTTTGCAGATAGCGTGTGTGTGTGTGTGTGTGTGTGTGTGATGGACGATTTACGAGTGTATCCATGCTCTAGCAAATCGTCTAAATCGCGACTATATCGCTGCAAAAAGTCGCAATGTTTAAGAAGCCTAAAGCCTGAATTACACCGGGGCAACACTGTGCGGTATTGTGGCTTGCCACAAGGCCGCATGCTACAAAGGTGCGGCAGAAGAAGAAGAAGAAGCTGCGACAGTTTGCCACATGACGCAAGGTGTTGCCATGCCACAAGGTTCTTGCCACAATGTGCGACGTTGTAGCATGCGGCCTTGTGGCATACCGCAATGCCGCACAGTGTTGCCCCGGTGTAATACAGGCTTTATGGGGGACAAAGATATAATTTCTGATAAGCATAAACAGTCTTAGGTCCTGCGCACAATTTAAACAAGACTATCCTAAGCCCACAATGGCGGTTTATTTTAGTTATTTATTCCACATATTGTTCATACATCATCATCATCATCATTTCAGCCATTGGACGTCCACTGCTGGACATTAGAATCTCCCAACGATTTCCAAAAGGGCCGGTTGGATTGTTCATACACATTACACATGGTCATTTTAACAATAAACTACATTAACTAAACAATATCAAATCCACTAGGATCAATTTGCAAAAATAAAACCGTAATAAAACCGCTCGTTTGAATTCCCGTCAAAAACACCCCGTTTGCAGTTTGCACTTTCGAAATGTAGTACACAGTACACCTTTTGCGATTTTTGCAATAATTTAATCTAATCTGTGTTTGTAATCTGTATTGAGTGACTGAAGTGGGTTACTATTGCACGGACCAAGAATGTACGGCATGAGAATGTACAGCCCAGGAATTCGTGCCCAAATGACACCAATTATCGGGATGTGCATTCCTGCCTGTACATTCCCGTCCGTGCATTCCCGGTCCGTACCGTCACCGATGGACCATTCGGTGCCTCTTTCACATCACAGAGAATACAATCAACTACGTTGTTCACATCATAGGTTTTGAGGGTTTTACGGGAGTGTGTGAAGTATTTCTTTTGGGATTCGTTTAGAAACGCTGATAACGCACGACCCGAGAACGTGCGGACGGGAATCCATGTACATGTACACGGATTCAATGGCTGTACATTACCAGGGCGTACGTTCTCAGGATGTGCATTCGCGGTACGTGCATTATCATCTCCCACTGAAGTTATCGTAGACAGACGCAAGTTATGCAATCAATACAGATACTCTTTAATTTTTACTTTTAAACCCCTGATTCTTTTATTTTATCAAATAGAACTATGAAATCATTTTTCAAAAGAAACATTTTGAGGTATAAATGCTTAAAGCACAACGCAAAAGCAACATAGACTGTTTTTGGTCATTCTCCTTCAACTTAAATTTTAAATTTATTTAAATACAGTTTACTCTTTCTCACTAATACGTTTTGGCATTTCTTCTTATGACGGCAGAATTGGCCACGCTACTTATTTTTGACATTTGGTTTTTTATAATTTTCTTTGAAAATATTGACAATTTTGCGAAACTAATTTCGGTATTAATTACTTTTATTCATTATGTCTATTATTAATCATCATCATCATTCAGCCACAAGAAGTCCACTGCTGGACATAGGCCTCCTCCATGGATTTCCAAAAAGTCCGGTCGGAAGCGGCTTGCATCCAGCGTCTTCCCGCCACTTGGATGAGATCGTCTGTCCATCTTGTGGCTGGTCGTCCTACGCTGCGCTTGCCGATATGTGGTCTCCATTCGAGAACTTTTCGGCCCCATTATTAATATTTTTCTAAAATTTTCGTGTTTATGATCAAGTGAAGCGAATAAATAATTTCACATGAAGTTATTGGTGGTAGCAGATATAAGATCTTTTTTGGAAGTTTCTAGTACACTAACACCATCAATCACTAGTTTCTCACCTCACTTCACAGTCACCTTTTTTGGAGAGAATGGCCGTGTTTTACCTAAATGTCTCTTTAGTTAGTAGCTGTGAGCCCTGCTTCGAATCTTAGACCAAATAGACCTGAGCCGGAAAAGCTGTGTAGATAATTGGTTATTTTCTCAGGCTATTGGCAATTTCGGCTAGCTTAACAGGATTAAAAGGGCATATTTGGCACCAATAATATTGAAGGGGCTACTGAACTGGGCCTCGATTCTATTAGTACATTACAGTTCAATTAGATAGATAAATAAAACATTTTTTTAACAGTTACAGTTTTTATTTTATTTAACAGTTACAATTACAGTTACATGGTCGATTGGTCGGGAAGTTTTTCAGTTCCATTGACGCGTAAAATTCCGAATACGCCTGCGCGCGTTCATTTAAAGTGGCAATGAAATGAAATAAACGCAGTTATGCAACTGTCTTTGTACTACAATGCATTAGCAGAATCTAGGCCCTGGTTAGCTAGACCTCTATCTATAGGGAACAACATAATCAATCGCATTTCATTGTTCAATACACGCGGCTAAATATAGGAGAAAAAAAACGAAAAAAAAAACAAGTGACAAACAAACGAAAATGAGGTAATCCGCATTGAGCACCCGCCTAAATAGCACCTGCACAAATAGCACCTGGCCTAGTCCATATTCAGCACTTACTGATATTTTTGGCAGATGCTGTTAGTGAATTCAAATGTATTTAATGTGCCAAAAATATCAATAGGTGCCCAATCTGGACTAGGCCAGGTGCTATTTGTGCAGGTGCTTAATGTGGATTACCTTACGAAAAAGACGAGAGAGAAAAGACGAGACGAGAGAACCAATATTGTTGTAATATCTATTAACCATATTTCAGTAATTGCGCATTGAGAAATAACACTGTTGGTCTGTCCTTTTTAGGTAAGAAATATATCGACATCAAGTTAGGAAACATACGAAACATAAAAACTTCCAGTACACACGACGCAGATTGGCAACTCCTGAAGACAACATGATCTATACGCGGTCGCGACTCCTAGCCGCGATGTTTACCACGCTTGCAAGGATCCCAAAAGCAGGGCTGTCACCTAAAAAAATGAGGCTCCGTGATTTTATTTATTGTGACAAAAATATGGGTGGTTTATATGTGTGCTGGGTGTTACTTTGAATTACATAGTAAGCAATAGTGTGATTAATTAGAGAACGTTGTGCACTGAAAGAGGATGTAGTGACTAGAATTGAGAAAGGATGTTGCGTTGGTTTGGACATGTGGAGACGATGAATGAAGAAATATTGACAAAGCAAATCCATCGAGTGAAAGTGAGTGGAAGGCCCGGTAAGGGACGACCCAGATAGATTTTTTATGATAATACTGTTTCCACAGACTCTGGGTCCGTGCCTTTTTATTCATTTTCCATTTAAGTTCATTATGTGTTTGTTACTGCCTGATTATTTACGTTTCTACAATCAATCGCTTAGCCCACAGCCAGAACAGTGGAAACTATTCGTCTCTGAGCAGATGAACTTGGTGAAACTATAACCTAATCCATGTCGAATTTGAAAACCTAAAAACGTTAAAAGAAAAAAATCGAAAAACAAGCTTTTTTTAGTATTTATAGGTCCATAACAAAAAATAAAACCGTATGCAGTTGCAGAAACACATAGGTATTCATTTAGCGCGGGCTATACTATTAGAATGATATTGTACGGCTATTTCTTAGTAGACTATTATCTTGCTTATATCATGGTATTGAAAAACAATGTGTACGTATATTAGACTCTAGGTCCTGAAGCCCGGAGATGCACCATTCAAATCCAGACACTGTGACTCAAGCCCCGGTAGTATAACATCGCGCGACTTAGTGAGTCACGCGGTTTGTGGCGTGAATCTGTCTAAATTCGCGATGTTAAGGTGGCAGCCCTACGCGGAAGACGCAGGGGGTTCACCCGACCCCCTTGCCGAAATGCATCGCGAGCGGACGGGTTCGACGGCCCCGCGGCGCCCCGCCGGCGGCTGCGCTTCGATTTGCGAACTGTCATCGGGTTATGCAACCTGTGGGCGGCACCGTGCACCTTTCGGGGGTAAACTACTTCATTATACCTACTATTATATTATATTACCAACAGACCCAGCAAACCTTTTTTTGCTATATTAATTACGACCGTTTCTCAGACCTAACAAATATACACACATCGACAAAGTTTAGGGATATTTAAATCTAGAATTAATCATGACCTCATAATATAAAACTCTAAAACTCTCTTTATTGTAGTAAAAGTTTGATAGAATAATTAAAACTCCTTAGTTCTAATTTCAAAATTTTAAAAATAATTTAAAAACAATGGAACACACATCAGTGGCGCGGACTTTTCCATACAATTTAGCGTCGCAATATTATTACATTGTTTGCTTAGTATAAATAAAAGTGGTAAAATTCGGTTCAATCTTTTAAAATGTAAGTTTAAATGTTTGGAGAACGTTGTTGATATCATTCAACGTCGTCATTAAAGTAGGTAATTAAGATAAGTTGAGAGCGGTGGGCATGTTAGAAGCCGGTGCTGTCCAACGCGTGGTTGCTGACTCCAAGAGCACCAGGCAAAACGTGACTTCCAGGTTGTGGTCACGTTATCTTGTAACTGGGATTAGCAGAGTGGCACCGTGGTAACACGATTCCCAAAAAAAAAATCTGTAAAGCCGTTTTGGTGGAATTCAATAACAAACACTGTAACATTATAAGAATATATTAGTTAGTTCATTGTTAGTTCACTAACTAGTGAGTGGAGTGCACTCAATTAATCATCTATATGTTTTCTCGAATGGCTCCTATTGAACACAATTACTTGTCGTGGTCCCAAACTAGGATACCCTGTGCTGTAATCACCAAGCAAGGACATCACATATTTGGAAAAACACTCAGTCTGAGGCCAGTATAAAGTGTACGACAGCCCTCTTTGGGAATCGAACCACACGATTTCGCTAAACCAACGTGTAAACCGGCGTGACTCAGCTCCTTCTGTTTTGTGTAGGTCAGGGAGGCGCTGCCGCCAGAGCAGTCAGCCTTGAGTGACGTGTAAATTGATAGATAGATAGATAAACATTTATTTAACGACACTATACTGAAAACATGACATGAACAGCTTATACATAAAATGTAATGTAAATGTCAATGTAACCGAAATTTCAAAAATAAGCTGGGCTTCGCAATTCACATCCGAGCCCACCGCCGCAGAAGTCCTATCAATACTTGAGGTTGTCGTCGTCGGACTACGACGAGGAGGATATCATCATCACCATCGTACATAAACAATAGAAATGTAATTTGAAAGACACAATAGGTACATAACCGATAAAAGTACATGTCATGGTATACACCCATGCACTCTACTACGTTGCATTACGGGCGACTTTGCAACTAAAATGTGAAGATTGACGTGCTGTCGACTGTACATGATATACTTTCTCCTTTTGCATTCGGCAGCACCGTTGGTGCACTCTATTAAGTTACGCTACAGGTGAATTTTCAACAAAGAAAACATGAAGGTTCATCAAAGTATAAATTGCTAAAGAAGTTAAAAACCCAGGTTGGCAGATGAAGAAGCATAAATACAAAAGCTCACGCCTGTATCCCAGAGGGGTAGGCAGACACCAGGGACTGCCACCTGCCACGATTCTGACAAATCACTTTCGCTTCATCAACATTCTATAGAAGAATGCAGAAGCAACCTGTGTAAATGGAGCCTGAGATTAATAAGTCTAATTTGTATAAGCTGCGAAGAAGTAAACCTGATCCTAGACTGAACCTGAACTAGTGAACTTGAGTAAACCTGAGCTGAGATCTCTGAGGGCACGCTTGGTTGATGATTATGCCCGCGCTCTGTCTCTAGGGCAAGCTTGTTCCATGCAGAGCTACTTATGTAAACAAATATTACTTTGAACCTTCCGGGTTCAAAACCTTCCGAACTTACTTTTGGGCTGAATTTATGTTTACTATTTATTATAAACATAATTGTTATAAATGTACAGTCTGTTAGCTTTTAGAATATACCTCAGGCTCTAAAGTAGGCTTCGGTTTTTGCCGAAAGCACACGAGTGTGTGCCTTCCTGCTCTGTATATTCTTTTCTTTACTATTTAAAAAAGTTATGTAAAGTTATAAATAACAATACAAAACAAACCTTACCTTATTGCAATATAATAGATTCTATCCGATAGTAGCCGAGGTATATTCTAAAAGCTAACAGACTGTAGCTTGTATGGAAAATATTGTGTGATAGACATATATTTTAATGAAAAACAATGGTGCTCTCTCTAAAATGTTTTTAAGTCCCGATGGGCGAACCATTTACAGGACGTATTTCAATGTAACAATCTCATGTTTGACAAATATATAATCTGTATCTTTAGTAAAATTTGTTTCATGAACATTGATAAATTAATCATATACCAGTCAAGTGGTGAAGTATTTGACCGCAACACGACGTTAACCCTATACTTGGCAAACATTTTATACTAAAAAAAATAAACTTTTACTTTATTTTCGTATTAATTGGTGTATGTGGGCAATAGGAAATATTAAATAAAAATCTCTGAATTTCAGTTTTCAGGATATACTATGTGTATTTGAATTCACACCGCCGGGGCTACAAGAATGGAACATTGAAAAAACATGTCTCTTTATATGCACACTGCCTTTTTTTATGCTAACAAAATAAGTAACATTTAATTAACATTATACTATAAAAACACTTCTTACGAAAGTTTTTAACTTATAATTAAACATATAAAACATAACAATAAGTTTTGAGATAGCCGTGTATTACATTTTTGACCAAAATACTTTGTTTGGTTTTTGGTTGGTTTACAGTTTCTACACCTTGCCTTCTATCGTGAAAGTAGGCAGATTTCCCAGCACATCATAGCATCATCAGTCCTTTCGGCAATCGGCTTCTTATATTCTTTACGGATGACAGAATACGCAATAGTGTGATCAGAGAACGTTGTGGACTAAAAGAGGGTGTAGTGACTGGAAATGAGAAAGGAATGTTCCGTTGGTTTGGACAAGTGGAGAGGATGAAGGAAGAAAGACTGAAGAAGCAAATATATAGAGCGAATGTGAGTGGAAGGGCCGGTAAGGGACACCCCAGGCGGACATACTTCGGCCAAATAGGGGATATATTAGCAAAGGGCTAGACAAAAATACCCAAAACCGACGTGCGTGCATGCCACGCACGACTAATGAATGTCGATGAAACGAAAGTGATTTGTCAGGATCGTAGCAGGTGACAATCCCTGGTCTTTGTCTTTGTTTGCCTTTGTATGTATGTGTGTATGTTTATGGATTTCGAAAGACCGTCAGACTGAAGATCCGGAGAATTTCTTTCATAACAACAATTGCCGAAAAATCGCGACGCGAAACTTTTTGAGAGGAGCTTCCGTCTACCACAACCATACCTACTGCCTGTATTTGCACCAATGTCCAGGAGCTGCAAAAATAGTGGTAAATATCAATAACGCAACTTCACTTTTGTCCATTTGGGGAAAAATTTAGTCGGTTTCAAACCAGTTTTCTTTAAGACTACCAGGGATTTCTTACGACCAACGTGAAGAGGTGTAGGAGTTTCTGCTGCAAATGCAAGGCTGCAGATCGAGTCCACAAACGGTGACTAGGACATAAACTGATGGTGAAGGTGGTTACATCAGGATCGATTTGAAAAATTGAGAGTGAGTTTGGTGTAAAATCCATTATACTTTTCAACCATAAAATAGGTCGTGCATGTAGTAATACTGGTTCTTCGTGGACGGCAGCAATAGTATACATTTCTCGATACGCATAGTTATCACTATCGGAGATGATTATGTTTTCGACACAAGACGACAGTGATCGCACAGGGGAACTATCGTCGGAGGCATAGGAGCGTAACATGCACAAGTTTCCTTCATCTTCCGAAGATTCGCTAGATTCTTTAGATAGATATAGAGCACTTTTTTGTACATAAAAAAAGAGATAGCACAGGTATTTCTTAATCTAAGAGTACAGTCGGCGGCCTTATCACTAAAAGTGATCTCTTCAAGACAACCTTTAGGCACTAAAGCAAGGATTTTTTTGGGTTCTTGTATTCTGAAATTAAAGCAGTGCATGCTAAGAGGTGTGAGTTTGGTTAAAGATGTTATTTGAATTACGGTTTTATGCTTTATGAAAAAAATGGTGTTATTTTCCTTTAGCAGTCAAGTGGTCGTGTTGCTGGCGATGTGCATTATTAGATACATTATTAAGTAAATGTCCAAGCCGGGAGGACCAGGCAGTGTGCATTAGAATACACATGACAAATACTAAGTCCATCACATAGCAACGGGCGGTGCGAATTTAAATGCACACTATAAAAATGTCGTGAATTATGAAAAAATTAGAACATATTTTACCAAAATATTGTTACAGTACAAAGTAAAACTGCATAAATTTTTATTGACTAAGAATTCTAAATTTGGATAAAAATCGATTCATTAACCGAAAGTGCACGGGAGCAGACGGGTGATTCGCAATTTTGATCACCATTGACAGACCGTAAGCGAGATGGATAAAGTTATTTTTCCTAGCGTTCAGGGTCCTTCGGAAACTATGTTTACATGCCAAACTAAAGGATTTGATTATAAGTTTGACCAGATTCTTTTTCTAAAAAGACTGTGTATTTAAATTCACAATGTCAAGTATAGGGTTAAAGCCCTATAGATGGTACACCTGAGATGTGACACCAAAAATACAAATCCAAGAAATCTCAAGACATATAGGTACCTAAAGTTAGTTATAGACCCTACGTAAAGATTCAGTAAAGGAAGCTAGCTCTAGTAAATTGCGTTTGACGTAAAGTTCAGTTGACGTAAGAAACTGCTGCTGCAATTGACGTAACGACAGAAATACTCCGCTACCTACTGAGGTAAAGTCTGTGCCAGGCGTAATTTCACTAAATGTAAATAATCATGTTTTATACTTCGGACCCGCTGACAAGGCCATATCGCAGGAAGAAGCATATGGTCGCATGTTCTAGTCCGACTAAATGACCTTTAATCTTTAATCTCAGCTCGTCGAGCTTTTGCTAACCATCTGTGAAACATATTTCTATCTTAAAGATAAAGATATTTATTTGTCGAACATGTGTAAAGAAGGTTGGAATTAACAATATTTACCGCCGGTTTCTCAAACGCTAACAGTCTGTTAATCTATTGTTAACAGCTGTCAGTTGTCAAAATTCCATACAAAAAAAAACATCTGACATCTGTTAATAGTAGATAAACAGACTGTTAGCGTTCAAGAAACCGGGGGTTAGTTCAGCATGTTTTGCCATAACAGGCGTACCAATTTTTGTCATTATCTTAATAAGAGGATTATATAATATTAACTTCAGAATAGGTATGTCACAAAAAACAAAATAAAAACAAAACCATTTCATACGATAATAAATTAAAATGTCGAAGTCACGAGAGGTCACGAGGATTTTCTTAATCCGCTTCTTGACTCTTTTTTCAAGTATGTCTTAAATGCTAAATATCTCTTCCATTAGACCAAAAAATATTTTAGTATATTTTTTGAGGACCTAAAAGCAACAAAAACATTATTTTAAAACGTTGCTTTGCTAAACAGCCAAAAACGCGGTTCGCCATTTTTGTCTATGGTTTGAAGCCCTAAATATTTGTAAACAAAGTTTGGTGATGGGACTCGAATCAAAAATGATGATTCAAATCGATTCGAATCACCCGGAAGATGATTCGAATCATGATTCGAATCAACCCTCGATTCGAATCAATATGCTGATTCGAATTGATTCGAATCATTATTACGATTCGAATCGATACAATGATTCGAATCAATACTGGAACATCACATGCATTGAAAATACTGATAAAATGTATCTATAAAAAATAATAATTTTCAATGTAAATGTTTGTAAATATACTACCCAATTATTTGTCCATGTTTTCATCAAAATTTAGTTATTATTTTATGTATATAAGTAAAGGTATTATATGTAATAAATAGGGGAGGTATTAGCAAAGAGCAAGATAAAAGGTACCCGAAACCGACGTGCGTGCATACAACGACTAATGAATGTCGATGAAGTGAAAGTGGTTTGTCAGGATCGTGGCAGGTGGCAGTCCCTGGTCTCTGTGTACCCCTCTGGGATACAGGCGTGAGCTTATGTATGTATGTATGTATTATATGTCCGTTACCTATATGAAATTTATTTATATATTTGTTCCAATAGCATAGGTAAATAAATTCCAGTTATATGAAATTGACTGGTGTTATAGTTTGAAACATCGTTTAGTTAGTTACCGACTCCAAAATAGATAATAGACTCCAAAGTATTTGTGTTGAATGGTTTTGAAATGTGTTTAGGATGGTATTGGAATATTCTTAAACCATAATTTATCCTAGCACATTATTTGATTTGAGATATGCTTAGCAAGGTTTTGGACTGTATTTGGTATTATTTAGAAATCATCAATAAAAAAACATCCCAAACACATCCCAAAACCATCCTAAAACACACCAAAACCATCCTAAACATCGATATGTTGTTGATTTAGGGATCTAAATCATTGCTAACATATTGCAAAACCATTCCAAATACATACGAAAACGCCTTAAGCGGTCGTCTGCGGCTATGTCCATATTTGCACAAAACAATATATTTTCTATTGTTTTTCTAATACTGCATACTAGAGGTTAAACACAAACATCCTAAAACTATCCCAATTATATCCCCAAACCATTCTAAACACATATCAAAACCGTCCCAAACACATACAAAAACGATCTTAAACACATCCCAAAACCATCCTAAATTCATTACAAAACCATCTAAACACATCCTAAAAAACAAATAATACATCCCAAACACATTTCAAAGCGATCAAAACAAAAAGTTGTAATCGAAAGTAGGTAACAATAATGCAGTGGAATGTCGGAATGGAAAGAACCAGTTGACAAGTTCGGTTGGTCAGAGTGGAATTAGCCCTTTAAACACCAATTCACTTTAACCACTTTCTAAAAAACTTCATAGTTTAACATAAAAAACGGTTAATAGCTTATCAGTAACATAGAAGCAAGACAAAACTTAAAAAATAACTGTTTAAAACAAAAAAAAAAAAAACTTTAACAATGCCTACTTGTCTCATCGGTCAGGTAAGATTGCCACGCAATGAATGATTCGAATAAAAAAACTGATTCGAATCCACAATCTGATTCCAATCAACAAAATGATTCGAATCAACTACTGATTCGAATCAACTCGACCATTCAAATCAAGCTATGATTCGAATCAACTACTGATTCGAATCAACTCGACCATTCGAATCAAGCTGTGATTCGAATCAACTTAAATTCTCATTCGAATCTAGTTTTTACCGTCATGATTAGAATCATTCGAATCAAAGGTGATTCGAGTCCCATCACTTTGACATTCAACATAGGTAGAGTTCGTGCCACGAAAGAAGTATGAGTTAATGAATTTTGGCTTTTATTGTTATGGCCCTAAGGATTTTATCGTGGGACTTATTTGGTGAAACGATCTTTACCTAGTCCTAAAATCTGTTAGTGATCTGTGAGCATAGTGAAATAACAACAACGCATTCATGATTTCATCGAGTTTACATGCAAAATATATCAATTATCATTATTGCATTATTCGAGACTGCAAAAACACGTCAATAAAGACCGCCGGGAAGTCGCGGATTCGTGTGCCCAGTGAAATAAACATACGAAAAACTTGGCTCAAACTTGCCAAGAGAGACCCCGATTCTTTATCGACTGAAACTTGGGTGTATTTATGTGAAGATCACTTTAATGTAAGTCCTGTAATGTCAATGTACATACACAGAAACTGTTTTTAGCTGTAATAATGCTTGGTTTGATTTGGTTTGGTTTTGGCAAATTGGTACTATCAGCTTCCACGAATCCAGCGTCCATGATTGCGCTTATCAATAAAATTATAAGACACTAACTGCACAAGAAGAGTTTTTGCAAAAACACTAAATCCAATCCAAATCACAATAGAACTTACGCACGCACGACTGACAGATGTTTGTTTACAACCAAAGGTGCGTTCAAAATGGCGGATAGTGTTTTCACCGTTCCGATTTAAAAGCGAAAAATATTTTTTTAATTTGCAAATTTTGCAGCCATCCTGCATATTTACTTAGCAAAGTCAATATATTTCGGTTTCTTACGTTAGATACTACAGGAAATATCCATTTATCGCGTCAAATTTGATACGAGGCAAGTAGCGTATTATAATGCCATTGTTAGGCATGGGTACTTAGTCAATATTCTATTGCAGAGATAATTCGGATGCATAATGTCGTATGTAGGCTTAGCCTATGCGCACACTAGGGAACACGCGATAGCGACAGTTCGGCGACTAGACGCGACGACAGGCTACGGCCATCAATTTTCATATATTTTGTTTGAATCTCCGCACACTTGGCGTCAGAGTCGCGACAAGACGCCAGAAGCAAATGACAACGTCGCGTCTGACGCGGCGACAAGTCGCCCTGTTTGTGATGGCTCTTAGTAACTTGTAGGCTCGCTCTTCTCGTATAAAAAAGTATAAAAATAAATAATAAATCCGACCAAATGCTTCTGACATCGAGTTAAACGTGCCTGTATCCCGTCCCGGAGGATTTAGCTGAGACTAGAGTTCGCCATTAGCTACGATCCTGACAAAAATTGATTCAGTTTGCGAAATATTAAGCTTTAAAATGAAAATTTTTTTTCGAGTAGACAGTAGAGGTCTCCCAGCTAAGCTACTGATAATAGAAACTTGAAACAACTCAGTGCAGTAGCACATAATAATGGACTTCAAAGTAAATCCATCGTGGCTAATAAGGATCAGCAAGTTAACGAGTAATAAACGACAACGAGAATCGCTCGTAGCCTGCCTGAGTGATCTTAAACGATCACGAAGGTTAAGGTTCAGAGCATGGATGGGTGACCGTCTTGACTAACGCTAGTGGCATTTTCGAGCGGTTCCGTGCTTTGCAAGGCACGCTAAGCAGTTGGTGCCGGCTGCTGTCGATAGATAGCAGTCGTTAAATCTAGTCAGAGGCCTCAGGGCGGCTTGAACATTTCCAACAGTAAGACCAGCCACTAGTTTTACAAGCCTCCGCCAATCTTGAATTGGCCCCCGTGGTGGAGTATGGCCTATACCTTCCTCAGGGAAGAGACCCGTGCCTCTCGGTGGGGACGTAATGGGTTGAAGATGATGATGTAAGATTTGCTTATACATAATTTATATTTCTTTATTCTATCCTTTTAAGAAAGTCATATGAATCAAAGGAACTTTCGACTGGCACAGAGTTTAAATACTCACCAAATCTATATCTAAGTTGTGTAACTGTTCAGCTTGAGTAAATAATCGGTTGTTTGTTCGTGCAATGTGACACGGGAAAGAAAAAGAGGCTGTGCATCTACATATTTGTTGTTAAAATGTTCATAGGGTCGGTTTCTGAATTGAGAATTTCGCTAAGTAACTACATAATTGTTAGTGCTGTCTCATCAAATTTCTCAGAAAAGAGTGTGACAGAACGTTAAATAAGTATTTACTTCATCATCATCGTCAACCCATAATGTCCCCACCGAGGGGCACGGGTCTCTTCCCTGAGGAAGGCATAGGCCATACTGTTTCCTATGCCTTCCTCTTTCTGAAATTTTCATCGAATTTTATCGAAAACTGTATTTTCAGTTTTTCCTTTCATTGCCTGAGGTAAAAATAGGGTGGTTTTCTTAGTCTCCTAAAAATTTGTACTTTTGGAGTTAGCAGCTTAACACTTTTAGACGATGATAAAGCGGCGTTTAAATTTTTATTTTGACACTTCATTCTACAATGTGAATGTACAAGGGCGTGCTTAATACAACAATCATTCTCTTCTAGCAAACTTTACGTTCGAATGAGACTTGAAAATGGAAAAAAATATATGGAAATGCCGATTTATTTTTTTCCATATCCAAGTCGTCGCATAGTTGAAAATCCCATTATCTGTATAGTGGAATATCCGTCTGAACGGATTAAGATAGGGCGAAGAAGACTTAAGTTGAAAACATGTTTACCAATAGTGTGTTCACTAATAAGCGGTATAATAATTTAAAAAGGTAGTCATTTTTCCCTTCGAGTAGGTATATAAATAGGGTCTGTTTCACAATCTGCAGATAAAGTTCCGGATAAGCTATCCGCAATCAGGGCTGTCGTTTGTTCTAATTTTGAAGCCATAAACGAACACACGCAATATAAGAAAATTTATTTAAATATAGAACAAACGGCAGCCCTGGTTGCGGATAGCTTATCTGGAACTTTATTTGAACATTGTGAAACAGGGGCTTAATATAATATAATTAAAATCTCGTGTCACGATATTTGTTGTGGATCTCCTCCAAAATGGCTTAACGTTTTTTTTGTGCATATTCGGTAGGTCTGAGAATAGGTAGCAGGATAAAATATGACATATTAATATTTACCGGCAGGTACATCTAGTATTACGAGTATTTACGATACTTCTTCCTTCTTGGTCGTGTCCTCATGTTTGAGGGACGTGACTATGAGGCAGTATCCGCCACCAACGCTCTCCATTCGTGAATATGCCTGCTTGTAGAGTCTCTCAGAGAGCTCTCCCTGTACCTACGGTAGGCTATATAATAAAAAAATTGACAACTGTGTTACAAGGAGTTTCTTAGTAATAATAAAGTATACCGACGAATTGAAAACCTTTGCCTTTGTGAATATGTAAAACCACTCTTACGAAAACCGACTTATACTTGATTGACCAAAAGAATGATTTTTTTGTTTACAATGAATAAAAATGTTAGTATATGTGAGTGTAACGGATGTGTCTAAACAACATACTTTTCATCACAACAAGTTCCTACTGGATCATTTACAATGTTATCTTTAGAGGCAAGTCTCGAGCACAGCTGAACAAATTCCTCTAGAATCTATTATAATACGAACTCTCACTAGACGAAAATAGGAATCCAACATTTATTTCAAAGTAATGAATTTACATTTTGTTTGCCGAAGATCAATGTAGAATGTTAGATGCTGCCTTCTTCGAGCCGAGTTCTAGCGGAGAAAGAAGTAGCGAAAAAAACTCCACTATGCATTGGTATGGTAGTACGATGGTCCGACTCACGCAGTTTATGGTGCTAATATGTCAGAATTTGACAATTACTCGTAGTAAAAGTGAAAATGCGTTTACTGCGACCAATAAATACAGGTGGTGGAGTATGGCCTATACCTTCCTCAGGGAAGAGACCCGTTGGGTTGATGATGATGATGATCTTTTTAATGAATAAGTTCAGAAACTACTAGGCCGATTTTAAAAATTCTTTAACCATTATTCTTTAACCAAAATTTAACTATGTGATCGCATCGAAGACAGCTGTGGCCACAAAATTTTACATTTAATTTTGTTAACACTTATGTTTATCAAATTGTTTATTAAATTTGTGATGCATATGCCATTTTATTATTACTGTTTAAGTATTTATATATTTTTTACATACATATTTGTTACTATTTTTTGTCTATGTATATTGTACAATAAATATTTGTCTTATCTTATTATTAAATTATGTAAATATACACTGCGCCGCACAATTGGGACACTTACGGGACATTTAGGCACTGACTGAAAACCAGCGCTGAGGGCCTACACCCTCAGCATTATGCTGAGTCAGCTGCCTTTTGCAGCAGCGGTTACACACCGCGACAAAACTGTATAAATGTATTTCCTTATGCTTGTACCTCTTTTTATCTTTAATGTTTTCTTCTCATTTGTATTTCGTATTTTTGTTGTGTGTGACTGTTGGTGCAATAAACGTTTCTCTTTCTTTCTTTCTTTCATTATAAAGCTACGTTCTTCGTGAGTAACATAAGCTATATAAAATTTTGAAAAAGTGTAGGGTTCCGTACGAAATCTGGAATAATGTAATTCGAGGTGTAAAAATATTGCTATTCCCGGAACTACGTATTCTACGG
Source organism: Yponomeuta plumbellus (assembly GCA_947310845.1). Classification (NCBI taxonomy): domain Eukaryota; kingdom Metazoa; phylum Arthropoda; class Insecta; order Lepidoptera; family Yponomeutidae; genus Yponomeuta; species Yponomeuta plumbellus. Next base: position 20,411,476 of record OX371194.1, on the reverse strand, counting down.
AACTAATATAGCTATTTCCACAGAATCCTTTTTGCCACCCGTGCGACGCAGGGGCGGGTCGCTAGCTTATAATAAGAGTAACCTGATTTTCCGCATTTTTTTTGGTAATCCAAAAACGTAAAAACATTTTTTTGTTTTTTAATACTTGAATTTTCCTAACCTTTTCTGTGTTTAAGGGCTGATTTTTCAACAGTCAAATTACTTTTATCTGAGGAATAAAAATGGCGGTTTGGCAGCTTATGTATGAAAATTATGTCAAACAGCTATTTTTATTCCACAGATAAAAGTTATTTGACTATTGAAAAATCAGCCCTGACGGTATAAAAGTAAACGTAATGTACATTGTTTTTCCCTGTGGTTTGACATGAGTTTCTCATTGAATCGCAATTTATATTTCTTTCCCTAAGACCTATTTTTCCCCAAAGTGAAGTTGCTCATGTTTACGAATGGAACCTCTCATTTCCGGATGCATATAGCAATTTTTTGATTCTGTATTTTCTTCAGATCTCAGCTCGTCTCTCAGCGACTTCTCGGTAAAACATCCACCGCAGTGTATAGAATTCAATTTGAATCTAGAACCTTCGACTCTGAGATGCCATTCAGGATCCAGTCCCAGCTAAATATAGCCGCTCTCTAACAACCCATACCTACCTCCGACAAGCAATTTAACTTTTATCTTTTGCCAAAGAAACTTCAGCTTTATGCCTGTCGAGCTTAGGGTTACTGGAGTGGTGGGTGTTTCTACCTCCCACGCACCCCTATTGCATCGCCAGTCGCCACCCTCCGTCCGCACGCTTTATTAATGTATCTTTGATGTACATTGGGCCACTAGCTTTGCACAAACCAGTTTTCTGGTTTCCGGGTTCGAAGGGCGCTGGCGCTATTTCTATGACGTCTGCCTGTTTGTCAGCTTAAAGCTGACTTCCCACGGTTAGCGATATCGCGGACGGACGCGGATGGTCGACGACCACGGTCAGCCACGCACCACGAGAGGCTCTTCCAACTGACCTGTGTAGTCTGTCTGTGCTACCGCGGACCGAGACCCTTCCCACGGAGTGTCGTGCGAGCTGGTCCGCGTCCAGCTTTATTGTCTATCGATCCGTTCGCCCGCGCCGGTCCGTTTCTCACCTGAGCTATTAAAACCTTCTAAAAAAATTACCTAAAAATTACCTTCGTAATCTAATGATCGTCTTTCATTGCCTAAGACACGACCGACGTTTTACAAAAATGAAACCTAAGTAGATCAATTAATCGCCGCCGAAACCACCTGCATACTAAATCTCGTGAACATTGTGCTTTTATACCGTCAGATTATATACCTATATTTATATACAGGAATAGGCTAGTTGCCCTAAAAAATGTAATTAGTCCGTCTTTTTCCGACACGTATTTTTTTATTTGTAAATTAGACCAAAAATGACAAAGATATAGCCCATTCACGCCGTGCTGCATTTTTTAGCACGGAGTGACGTCACACATTACTTTAATGGGCTATATCTTTGTTATTTTTTGTTTAATCGAAAAAAGAAAAAACACGTGTCCAATATTTTTTTATAATCTAAAATACGGACTAAATATAATTGGAAAATACCCTATTGCTCGTTTAAAGAGATTAAATCACTGCACATTTGAGGCGGCGCAATAGCTCGGAGAACTGTTTGCCGTTGGGGTAGAAAAGTTGGCAGGCCCCCCACCAGATGCTCTGACGACCTGCCTTATATTACGTAACTTTCCATTCTATCGGGTTAAGTATTGAGACGACTCGAAAGAGTCAAAATAAGAATGTATAATGATAGTTCGGAATAGGAGTATGGGATACCTACTGGGAAATAAAAGTCCCAGAATGTAACAGTGTGACATAAGGTGGTGTGACATACCGGGAACATAAGGGCTAAATCAGACAACTCCATACAGTGGAGTCTTACATAATTGCCCCCCTGGTGATGGTGGGGGGGCTTGCTAAGGTGAAAACCATGAGGGAGGCTTAAGTCTTGCAGTAGGCGTCCAATGGCTGATGACGATAATAATGGTGATGAACTTTGAGACCACAAAAAGTAATATAGCAATAAGAATGTTGGCTTGCATCGGACTGTAGTTTGTGCAATAGTTTGTGATGGAAAACAAAGCGGCATTCGATATCGTATTTTTAGATCCAGTGTTGTTTGTATAATAATATCAATGTGGATCTATTTTCAATCAGGGATGAGGTGACGCGCAGAAATGGTATCTAAATGAGGTCTAACTCGGGCGAGAGCGTTTTCCGGTTGAGAATTGGTAAATCTTTTCAAAGAAATTGTATTGTATTGTATTGTATTGTATTGTATTGTATTGTATTGTATTGTATTGTATTGTATTGTATTGTATTGTATTGTATTGTATTGTATTGTATTGTATTGTATTGTATTGTATGGTATTGTATTGTATTGTATTGTATTGTATTGTATTGTATTGTATTGTATTGTATTGTATTGTAGTAGTTTCTTTCTAGCCAGGATTCGAGCCCGGGACCTCTCGCATGGTAGCCAAATGCGCTAACCGCTGCGCCACAGAGGTCTTCGTAGAAAGTGCCCCGATGCTTACAGATCTCTCTAGATTCATCGACATTCATTGGTCGTGGCACCAACGTTGATTTCAGGTGCTAGTCGTCTTGCTCTTTGATACAAATCATCCCCTGTTTGGTGCATACACGCTAAGGAAGTGTTACTTCTACGTAAGATACTGACCGAAATAATTACCGACTCAGAAAGGTAAGTACTCTTTAGAACATCTAATGGTACTAGATATAGTAGATTTTATGAAACGGAAAACGCATAGAGATCGGAACTAAGCACTTGAAAATGGAATGCGCCGAGAGTGGGCTCTCGGCCAGAACTGATCTTACATTTTATCTTTTTATGTAATAACCGACTTTCACCAAAAGTGACTTAGACCGACCTGCACCAATTTTTTTTATGTGTCTTAAGTAGCGGATCCAATTTAGACGCCTCAGGGTGGCTTCAAAACTTCTGATAGTAAGACTAGAGTCTCCACCAATCTGGACTTGGCCCCCATGCCATAATAGGTTGATGATGATGATGAAGTAGCGCTTAACAGATATTTTTTGTACAAAATTCAATGTACACATTTTGTTTTGTACTGCACATGTGTATGACAATTTGTCCTAAATTATCTAACCATTGGCTACATAATTTAGAACAAATTGTGGTACACTCGTTTCTAGATTGTTTTAAGTTAAAAATTTTAGAAAATGTAACAGTGTATATATATTATTGCTCTTGACTGTAAGTGGCCAAATAATGACATTTAAAAAGTTGTGTACGTGAAACTTAGTTTTGTAAGCGATACAGTTTTAATCACTTGCGTTATGTTATGACCTTGAAAATTACAAGTAAATACCAAAAATTCCTACAGATTAAAAGTATAATTGTAGTTGTACAACGTCTTTTGTGTTTTGAACACTATAAGGAGACCCCGATGAATAGTATCCTAAAAAATATTTACATGGTGTTATTGTCCCCAAAAACATGTAGTTATGTAAATATAGATTTTTGCACCTTCAAAAACCTATTTAAAGAAAATCTATTTTAAATAGTGCTTATATAACTTTAACATGCCCTTGTAATGAGATAAATTTTACAGCGTCCTGTGGCACCCTCACTCACCATCACTGGTGAAGGGACCACTCGGACGCTGCAGTGCCTGGGGAATTGTTTTGTTTTTTTAGACGGAGCCAGCTTACCTAGCACTCATTTAGCAGCAATAATTTTGTAGGAGAATTCTGACAGCTTGTTCGGCCTAGTCCACAGGAAAGAAAAGTAAAATAGGTAAATTTGAACATAGCAAAGACCTATCCTTTACGTTATGACCTTGAAAATAACAAAACCATTGTCGACCCACAAAAATTCTACAGACTTAGGTTCTGTTTTACAATCTGCAGATAAAGTTCCGGATAAGCTATCCGCAACCAGGGCTGCCGTTTGTTCTGAATTTGAAGCCACGGAATATAGGAAATTTTATTCAAAATTTAGAACAAACGGCAGCCCTGGTTGCGGATAGCTTATCTGGAACTTCATTTGAACATTGTGAAACAGGATTTAAGTGTAGAAAACTGATCATCATGAATCATTAAAAGTTAATCTTTTCTTCTTCTGTGCCTGGTATCTTCCCATATTGTTTGAAGTTGGTACCCAGCCGGCATTGGCCCCCGTGGTGGAGTATGGCCTATACCTTCCTTAGGGAAGAGACCCGTTCCCCTCGGTGGGGACATAATGGGTTGATGATGACCATCAGGCCTCAGGCATCTCCAGGCAGCTCAGTACTGGGTCGTCTTTTTCTTGACTTAGGCATCTTTCAGGTTCTTTTTCACTAAGGACATCCATGACATTTGGAGTATTCCTTATTCTCATCAAAAGTTAATGTTCAGAGGTAATCTCAACCCGACCAAGTTTCAACCTAAACTACAGTTTAAGTAGCTGCCTCATGCAAGACGCCCCCTTTCTATGTCCGCTAAGTTTTGCGGGGGCTCCAGATGTGGTTGCTCCCGCGTTTCTGTCGCATTACGTACAGAACTTAAATGCTGTTGGGAAAAATTGCCCAGTGTCAGTGGCTGGAACTTTTTACTGTTGACTGTTTTCATTATGGTGAAAATTGGATTAAAACGCGTTCTGAAACGACGCTAAGGAGACGCATTGTGTTGAATTTGAGAGTGGATTTTCTATTCGCCTTCCTTGTTGGTTTAGCGGTAACTCGCTTGACTACTAAAACAGAGTCCATGGGCCGTGGGCATGATTTTCTCGAATACTTTATATTTGTGGTAAGTAATTGACAGTCTCTAAAATAGACATTTAAATCATTTCGCATTTAAAAGGTAACTAAATCTGCATACATTAATGCGGTGACTCTTGTAAGTCAGCAATCTCTCATTCTACTGTTTTAATATGCTGTCAATATAGGCTTACAACATTACTGACTAACAGTATTTTTAACAAAAACTTTCGTTAGCACTACAAATTATTAACTTAATACCGGGTTTCATCATCATCATCATCATCAACCCATTATGTTCCCACCGAGGTGCACGGGTCTCTTCCCTGAGGATGGTATAGGCTATATGCTACCTCGGGGGCCACCGGATTGGTTACCGGGTTGGTACCTCGTTTCCACGATGATCTTGGGTTCGGAAATGAGGTCTTCACTTTCCCGGTTCTTTTTAACTCTCCAAATACCATCTTCCCTCCTCGTTGGACCCAGAATCTTCTTCATGATTTTTCTCTGTATCATTATCGTTTCTTATTGAATTTGAATTTTCACAAAAAAATAACCTAACATCGTCATAACACTTTGCAGTAAAATTGTAAAGTAGAAAATTAAGCCCAGCAAAAAATGATTCGTATCTAAATAAATTCATTAACATTTAAAAATTCGCGTCACCTTTCCGTCTGAAGCATAATTTACTTTTCCATGAAGCCTTAATTAACTGTTGATGTTGAGAGCGTTCGTGCTTACTTAAAAGCTGCAATGAAATTATCGTTGTACAGCAATTCTCGCTAGACGACTTTCCGATTAACTAGAACTTCTACTAACACAAGGTTATATGTAAATGTGAAGTGACCCCTTAGGGGACCATCCAGATCTAGAGATCCTGTATTATAACTGGATCTAACTGTACTGTAACTGGAAAAAAACACACATCACCCGGCAAACGTCGTTTTGTCATAATAATTAGCCTCCGACGTTTCTAATGTGTTTATTTTTTTATTGGTGTGCACAGTAACGAGTTCTAATCTAATCGAATCGCTCATAGCCCGGCTGCTTGAGTGATCTTAAGCGATCGCGAAGGTTAGGCAACATAGGGCGCGTTCAGTGCATGGATGGGTCACTGTCTACGACTAACGCAAGTGGCATTTTTCGACCGGTTCCGTGGTCGCAAGGCACGTTAAGCAGTTGCCGGCTGCCGTCGATTAGATTAGAATTCTTTTTATTTTACATACCAGAAAAAAAAATGAACCTATCAGCATACAGGCTTGAGTTTTTGTGTGTGTGAAAATTGCATATCTCAATAATTATGACAGCTTTTTTCAGGGCCTAAAGCCTAGAAAGCAGGGTCGGGTAAAATCTGAGGTCAACCATTACAATTACAATTAAATGAGGTTAATGTAATTAACAGACATAGACTGCCTGCTTAGATTGATTAATAAATACTGCCTAATCAGGTCCTGACGCCCACGATACAGGCTATGCCTAGTGTGGTAATCTGTTTTTATATCTGCTTTGTAATAATGTTTGTTTAGTCACTAGTGTTACAAAATATTCAATAAATAAATAAAATAAAATATTCCTAGTAGACCACCATTACCATTTAAGGGTATGAAAAATTAATTACAATCTTTTCTCAGACCCAACAAATGTACTTAAAAAATTCATCTAAATCGGTCAAGCCGTTTCGGAGGAGTATTATGCGCACTAATACTGTGACAAGAAAATTTTGTATACTAGAAGATGTTTTCAGTTCTAGGTAATAACCTCAAGAAGGATCAATAGGAAAAATTTAAACTTTATGTGAACTTTTCTGCAAATCTATGTAAGAAGGGATAACTTTTCAAACTTAACATTTCAATGACACTAGTTAGGTCCGAGTAGCCCCTTAAGGTGCCCGTAGCGAAGTGGAATCTTTCTCAAGAAGCCTCATTTCCTTAATAAAATAGTATCGTTGCTTTAATCAAATTTGCCTCACAGTCTGTTAGACTTGGCTAGATTAAATTCGGAAAACACTTACTAGTACCTAAGGCTGATTGTTTTATTCACTCTGACATATATAAAATTGTATGATGTTGTCCTGCTCTCGTGTAGAAATGTCAAATTTAAAAAACCGGTAAGAACTACATCACTAAAAAATGATACACAATTTAGATGACTTTCTTAAGTACTGTGAATACGAAAATTACGGCGCTTTACTAAGTACGACTTTAGTTTACTTTGCTAAGACTGATCTAAGCGTGAACTTAGGATTCGTCTCTGAATGCTTAGACTAACTAGTAGACTAAGAAGTGACATTTCTAAGTTCACGTAAAGTCACCGATATTGACTACTTACACTTAGCTAAGCACCATTTCATACTAAACTTCCTAAGATTCGATTCTGAATACGAAATGTTTTTAAGTACGTGATTTTGACATTTCTGAGACCAGTCTTTGCTTAGTTTTCGTCTCTGAATGTCAGCCTAAGTGTATCCGAAATAAAGTTAATAACGGTAGTGCTTACTAAAGTTTTAGTACAGTCACGAGCAATAATATAGGTATGTACACTGTCACATTTTCTTAAAACCTCTTTTTTTGTATTAAACTAAAAATAAAAAAATCTTAACTTCAAACAATCTAGAAAGGAGTGTACGACATTTATTCTAAATGATGAAGCCAATGGTTATATAATTTAGGACAAATTGTCGTACACATTTGCAGTACAAAACAAAAATGTGTACGTCCTACAAAATGTGACAGTGGATAAAACATAAAACATTTACACATAAACATTTACACACAGGCACATACATTGCTTCTGGCCCCACACTAGGATACCCTGTGCCATGGGAACCGGAAACAGCGACGTCACTAACATGTAAACATCCAAGACCTGGAGTTTTTCTTTTTCTCTCCATACGGGGATCGAACCTGGGACCTCTCGCTTGGTAAGCAGATGCGTTAACCGCTACGCCACAGAGGTCGTCAAATATATACGATCGGATATATACCAGTATTATTGCTCGTGACTACAAAAAAGGATAGTTTTCGTCAGAATCGATCGGTCGAAGCTAGTTAGTATTTTTTTACGGTTTTGACAATGCAGTATTTCAAATAGCAGTAGTTTTAATAGTCCATGCCTCATAGCGCGGCCAATAATAAAAACCAGGAAGAAAACCGTTAAAAAAGCAATAACTTAAATTAATATCAGTGAATGTTCCATAATGTTCTATTAGCGCATTTACACCAAGCGAGGTTCGTCTTTGTCCGGCGTTAGTCGTGGTAACGCAATGATAGAACGACGGGGTCATATTTGGAAGGTCGTGGGTTCTAAGACCGGCATGTACCAAAGACTTTCTAAGGTGCTTAGCACGTGCTTTTACTTGAATTGGAACACAAAAATATTTCTGAGCAGTATCAAGAACTATAGAGTTTAGGTCCATGCGCTTTGAACTTACGTGAATTTTTGATTTGCTCCAAAATGATCTGCTGCGGGAAGTCGGCAGATCATTTTATGAACTGCCTTTTTTTCGGGTAAAATCGCCAGAACTATATCTAAAATGTATTTTGTTTCGTGTTTTTTTTTTTATTATGTTGGAACTGTAAAACTCGGTGGCATGCGATGAGAACTCACGTTTTTTTTATTTGCTGGGAATTGATATGCTACCTTGACGTTCATAAAGTAAATATTATATCTTTGACGTTCATAAAGTAAATATTCTATTCTTTGACGTTCATAAAGTAAATATTATATTCGTACTGTTATGACGTAGACTTATATGGCTGTATTGCTGATCTAAGCAACCTACTTAATTATTTTATTTTAATTTTTTCTAAATGCAAACCTTGCATCTGCTTCGAATCTGAACCTTGCACTCAATGTTGCATCAGCCGAGGCTTCATTAAAAATTATCGCTTTACAAAAAGTTAAGTTCCATTACAACTTTGATCGGTTTAACATCGAAATCCGTGCGGAGTCAGAGTCCAAATTCGGGAGTTGTGTTTAAGGTGAAATAAAGTGTTGTGTAGATAAATTTGTGTTTTTTTAAAAAAGGCTCCACTACGAGACACCCTAACATTGGTGTCAGAAGTGGGATGCTGGATGAGCAATCAACGTGATTCCCAGCATTTCGAATCCGGGGGTCCTGTGAGGGTCCTAGAGGTCGACGGTCAGTCTCCGCCGCCGCGCAGAGCACGCATCTCGGCACAACTACACCACTTCTCCAGCTTCTTCGAGGTCGACGGTTAGTCTCGACGGTGATCGAGCCCGCACCAGGAGCTGCAATCTTCACTCTGGGTCGACAGTAAGCCTCAGCGCCGCCTGAGCTTGCACCTAGACATCTCCATCGTGATCGACGATAAGACTCCGCTTCTGCAGCGTGAGCCCGCGTTACACGCGTCACCAGTCACTTGTATACAACGTGACTCCTGCATCGACGCCGCAACTCCCCGTCTCCTACGGTTTGCCGTTTCCAGGAACTCAACCACGTTTTGGATTTTACCAGCTATGCTGTTCTTCGTGATCCTGTAAGTGATCTTAATGCTATGCTTTTCCAAAAATCTCAGTGAAAGTGAATAATTTGAAGGATAACATCCAGTGATTTTTACGAACTTTAATTTCAATCTCAAATTTTTATTTTACCTTTGACTTTTTACAATTTTAAAGTAATTTTTGATTTTATTCGTTTTTGTCAACTTTTGAAGTAATTTTGAAATTTTTCGTTTTGTCAATTTTTCAAGTTTATATTCTATTTTATTTTAATTTTTGGCATTTTACGCTTTGTTTAATTATTTTTTTATTTTATCTGAAGATCTGCTCTGACTAACTATAAATGGTTGCCCCTAAAAAGAAGGAACCTGAAAATCAGCCCTCTGAAGCTTCTTCTTCTTCTGAGTCCGAGTCTGTCCCAAAGCCAGACAAGAAAATGGCTGTTCCATTGACAGTCTTGACCAAATTCATCCGGCCCTACAATGGGGACCGCGAAACTTTGCCAGCATTTTTAACTAATTGCGAGAACGCAATTTCTTTAGCCAACGCAGATCAACAGAATGTGTTGTGCAAGTATATTACATCACAACTTGAGGGTAAAGCTCAGCTAGCATGCTGCCTCAGGTCTTTTGAGGACTGGGCCGATATTAAAAAGTTTTTGAAGGCCACATTCGGAGAGAAAAAACATTCAACCCATTTATTGGTCGATCTCCAAAATTGCATACAAAAAATTGATGAAGATGTGATGCAATATTCTTTGCGTATTGAAGCATGCCTTACTCGACTTCAATCTGATATACATCATAATTGTGAAAATGACAAGGAGCTTGTGGGCAGGCTTGCCGCGATGGAAGACCTCGCCCTTAATTCATTCATGTTAGGCATGAATCCGAAATTTTCGCATATTGTTAGGTGTCGCAACCCTAAATCGCTTTCTGACGCGATTACACATGCCATCGATGAAGAGAAATTGTTTAATCTGACTAAACTATCTCAACGAGCAATTCAGCAATGCTCTTTTTGTCACAAAAATGGGCACTCCGCTTCCGAGTGTTTCGTGAAGAAGAAACAAGCCCAAGGTCATGTCCATGCTATAAATTCTCCTCCAAACAACTCTCAGCCTTCAGGCAGTAATAATAAAACCTGCGCTTATTGCAAAAAGCCAGGTCATTTGATCAACGAGTGTTTTAAACTTAAACGCAAACGCGAAAGCGAGGGAGCCTCGTCATCAAATTCCCCAGCTCGAGCCGGCGTTCATACTTTTGCTAATTCTGACGAAAATATTAACGTTGATTTTTCCAATGAGATTAAACGAGTAAGGGTTTCGGGACAGTGCCGACCGAAATCCCCTGTCGAACATGGCACTAAAACTTATGCTGAAGTTACAAAAAATTCCCTACCTCAACCTTACACTGACAAGTTGAGTCTTAAAAATTCTAATCTATCTCAAGGTCCGCCCTTGAGTCTACAACCTTATTCCCAAAACAATGGGATGAGTCTCAATCAAACTCTGGGTCCGTCCCAGAGGTCTTTTCAAACTCGAGGTCCGTCCTTGAGGTCTAATCAAACTCAGGGTCCATCCCTGAGGTCTTTAAAAAACGAAGGTTCGCCCTCTCATAATTCTCAACCCCCGAGTCCGCCTCGGAGTCCTCTACCTCAGACTTGCGACGATAAGCTGAGTTCTGAAAATAAATCTGAAATTCCAATTTTTGAAACAAAAATATTTTCAAGCAAAGTGTCACTTCCTCATGTTTTTATCACGACACCACATTCATCCAGACCTCTTTGTTTCCTTGTTGATACAGGAGCCAGTATAAGCATTATCAAAAGAACAAGCTTGTTAGACAAACCAAAACTCTCAAGTGAAAAAATTAAAATCAGAGGTATTAATGATACCAATGAATCTTTTTGCGAAACCTTAGGGTCGCTTCAATTTAAATTCAATTTATCAAAAAAATGTCTTTCTTACAAATTTCATGCTATTTCTGACAAGGTCAGTTTAAAAGAATATGACGGAATAATTGGCACAGATTTTTTCCAACATTTTAAATCCAACATTGATTATGACACTAATACTATTAGCATCCAAGGTCTAAATTTGCAAATTCATTTTAATCAACCGATATACGTCATTCCGGCTCGCTCCGAAGCCGTTATCGAGTGCTCTGTCTCAGATTTCACGTTGAGCGAACTTGGAAAAAATAAGGAAGCGCTCATACTAGACCAATCAGTTTGTGACGGAGTGTACCTAGCAAACTGCATTGTTTTTGTTAAACCTAATAAAAAGGTCAATGTTTCTATTTTAAACACTACTGAATCCCAAGTGGAAATTAAAAATTTTCAAGTCAACTTAACTCCTTTGGATTATTCAGAATTAAAGCCTTTGCCAGATTCCAACGAGGTCATAAATAACATTTCCTCTTCACCTACAGACCGCATCAAATCGGTCCTTGATCTTATTCGACATTCTCATTTAAACTCGGAAGAGAGAACAGCTCTCTTAGACTGTTGCGCACAATACGCAGACATTTTTTATTTAGAGGGAGAGCCCCTTACATGCACAAATGCTATCGAACATTCTATCAATACGGGCAATGCCCCGCCTATTCATGCCAAATCCTATCGTTTCCCTGAAATTCATAAACAGGAGGTCGAAAATCAACTACAAAAAATGCTCGATCAAAATATTATCCGTCCTTCCATCTCTCCGTGGAGCGCCCCAGTGTGGGTTGTCCCTAAGAAATTAGACGCCTCCGGCAAAAAGAAATGGAGAGTCGTCATAGACTATCGTAAATTAAACGATGTTACAGTTAACGAAGTTTACCCAATTCCAATTATTACTGACATACTCGACCAATTGGGTCATTCTAAATATTTCACGACGCTTGATCTCGTTTCAGGATTTCATCAACTCAAAATTAACAAAAATGATGCTGAAAAAACTGGATTTACAGTAATTAACTCTAATGGTACTTCCGGACACTTTGAATTTACCCGGATGCCGTTTGGGTTGAAAAACGCCCCTTCTACCTTCCAGCGGTTGATGAATACCGTTCTTTCAGGTCTCCAAGGTCTTCATTGCTATATTTATCTCGATGATTGCATAATTTATAGTTTTGATCTGCCGTCTCATATCGAAAAACTCAAACAAGTCTTTGACCGTTTCCGACAATTTAATCTAAAATTACAACCCGATAAATGTGAATTTTTACGTCACGAAGTCACCTATCTTGGCCACACAATCACCGACAAAGGTGTTTCGCCAAACCCTGATAAAGTTAAGGCCGTTTCAGACTTCCCTACCCCTAAAAATCCGAAGGAAATAAAATCCTTCCTTGGCCTCACAGGCTATTACAGGCGTTTCATTGAAAATTATTCCAAAATCACAAAACCTCTTACATCCCTTTTAAAAAAGGATATCGAATTTTGCTGGTCTCATGAGCAAGACCAAGCGTTCAAAATCTTAAAAGAAAAATTAACTACTTCGCCGCTTCTTCAGTACCCAGATTTTACTCAACCCTTCATAGTCACGACAGACGCAAGCAACTATGCAGTTGGCGCTGTCCTTTCACAAGGTCCTATCGGCAAAGATAAGCCGATCGCCTACGCTTCTCGCACATTAAATGGTGCCGAAGGCAATTACTCTACGACTGAAAAGGAGCTTCTAGCTATCCTTTTCGCCGTCAAAACTTTCCGTCCTTACATTTATGGTACTCGATTTAAAATCGTTACCGATCACAGGCCATTAGTATGGCTATTCAACGTCAAAGACCCCGGAAGTAAACTTATCCGGTGGCGCCTTAAATTAGAAGAATACGACTACGAGATAGTCTACAAACAAGGCACATTAAATTCAAATGCCGACGCTCTTTCCCGCATGCCTGTTTGCTTACTCAATAAAAATAATCTAAACACAGATTCTTATGAAAGTTACTTCAAAAGGAAGTTTACAAACTCGGACCTTCAATGTGACACACAAATCGAAGAACATTCCCAAAGCCTTCACCTTTCCAAATTCAAGTCCATTGCTTGCCCGATGTCCTTGGATTTTGATGAGTCCATGCCTAATTGCGAAGAAATCTTATCTCAACTAGATAACGTTACAGAACTTAAAGAATCTGAACGTGAACCCTTCAAGATACAGTCAGTTCAAAAGGATAATAAATCCTTCTACTTCCTGTTTACAAAAGTCCATCATTATGACGAATTAAATTTTGCTACAATCTACAATTTATTAATCAAACTCAGAGATCAAATTATTCAAGAAAATCCTGAGGAAACAGACCTCGCCATATCGGACTTTTCCGATCCTTTCAATAAGTTATCTTATACAAAAATATACAACATGATTGCTTTTATCTTTCATAATACTAATCTCAAGATTCATATTTACAAAAATCAAATGATTTATCCAACACCTGCCGAAGTCCCTAAAATTCTTAAAGAAAATCATGACTCTACAATCGCAGGTCATCCAGGCATCAAAAGAATGCTTAATCGTATTAAAGCTTCGTATTATTGGAAGAGCATGCGCTCCGACATTGAGTCATATGTTAGAAACTGCAAACTCTGTCAAGTGAATAAGCCGCTACGGGCTTCTAATAAAGCTCCTATGGAGATCACATCAACAAGTACAAAACCCTTCGAGAGATTGGCTCTCGATATTGTGGGTCCCTTACCAGAAGCTGCTTTTCAAAGATTTAAATTTATCTTAACTCTACAAGACGATCTAACTAAGTTTTCTAATGCTTACCCTATGATCACTTCCACAAGCGAGGAAGTTGCACGAAATCTCGTTCATTTCATGTCATTGTTTGGCATTCCTAAAATGATACTTACCGATCAAGGTACATGTTTCACATCCGAACTCTTTAAACAAATTTCTCAAATATTTAAAATTAAATCACTCTTTTCATCTCCATACCATCCTCAAACAAATGGCGCGCTCGAGAGGAGCCACGCCACTCTCAAGGAGTACCTAAAATCTTTCGTCAATGACAATCAAAGTGATTGGCATTCTTTCCTAGCTACGGCTATACTTACATATAATACTACTCCTCATTGTACAACCTTGTACCCGCCTTACGAACTACTATACGGAAATAAACCTTACATACCTAACTCTTTATATGATACTTACGACAATCTTACTTACCCAGAATACATACGCGCTCTGAAATTCAGAATGAAAGTTAGTAGAGAAAAAGCTTTAGAACACATAATTAAAAGTAAAGAAACTTCTAAGGAATATTACGATAAATCATCTCGTCAAATCAAATACAAAGTCGGCGACATGGTGTATTTAAAACAACACCATCGCCTTAGAAAGGCACTTTCCCCAGTATGGAAAGGCCCATACAAAGTCGTAAAAGTGCATGATAAGCACAATGTTACTCTATCTGTTAATCGCAGATTTATTAAATATCATACTAATGAAATTAAGCCAGCCAACTCATAAAATTTCTTCTTTTCAGTTTAATGATCAGCTGATCCATATAAGCAGAATAAATAATATGCTTAATATTATAGAGAGTTCATTGCTCACTATATCGAATTTCTTAGATACTATCCTTAACGCAATTCTATTTGCTAAAAGCAATATTTTGCATCCTAGCGTTTTAAGTCCTCGTAGTATTTTAAGTGAACTTTCTAAACACAATAATTTAGTTAATAAAAGGCTAGACTTTCCAGTCTCTTTAGATTTAGAAAATATACATACTTTAATTGATATTTCTACGTTAATGTCTTATTTTTATAAAAACAAAATCGTTTTTATAGTAATGATTCCTCTCATCACTCCGGCTAAGTTCAATGTTTATAAAAGTATCGCGTTACCAACGCCGCATGATTCAAGTAATCCTCAGTCATTTGCATTAATTCAACCTTCAAAATCATATGTTGCCCTACCCGAAGATAGGCTTAGTTATACTCTAATGGATAATTTAGATAAGTGTAAAATTATAAATGATTATTTTTCTATTTGCCCTTTGGTGTCTATCTTCTCGACGTTAAGCTATCCTTCTTGCGAATCTAAATTGTTAACTGAAGTTTCTATGTCCATACCTTTAGAATGTAATTACAAATTAATTTTTGGACAAATTGATATTTGGCAAATTCTTAATAATAATAAATGGATTTTTGTGCAAAGTAAATCATCTAAATTGACAATTAAATGTGATAATGATGTAAAGGATTATCTTATCTCTGGAACAGGCACTTTAAAGCTGCCAAAAAATTGTATTGGTTATTTTAAAGCTTTACAGTTATATCCTTCAACATCTCATGATGTAGTAATACTGAATGAACTTAATGTCAATTTTAATATTTTGAAAGATGATTGTTGTAATCGCGAAAAATTTAATAAGTCCCTACCTTTGCTTACTCCGATTTCTCTCAGCAACGTTGATCTTGAATCTTTAAAGTTTACTCAACATAACTTGAATAATTTAGAAGATGAGCTTAATATCGCTCAACAACAATCACATTTCATAAAATACGGAATTTATTATTCAACCTTTACTAATATCCTTATAGCATTTGTTTTCTTGTACTTATTTTGTAAAGTCTATTCATGTTTTAAAAATAGAAATTCGTCTAGCTTTTGCATTCGAATCTACAACCAATGTCATAATAAAAAACGTGTTAATCATGAATCTAAAATAAGAAATTCTATTGAACTTACTGATGTTTCATCTGAAGAAAATATTAATCGTAAATCTGTTGAATCTCTTCCTGAGATAAATTCTTATAATCCTAAACCTAGAAAGGTCGAATTTTCATCAAATAGAAATATAAGTAACTTTTAAGAATTCTTTAATTAATTTTTCATATTATTTTTTCATTTTATTATTTTTGTCAATTTTATATTTTACTTTTTGTAATTGGACTTTTACTCCGCTTCATCTTAAGGGATAAAGCTCCGTTTTAACGGGGGGGTTGTTATGACGTAGACTTATATGGCTGTATTGCTGATCTAAGCAACCTACTTAATTATTTTATTTTAATTTTTTCTAAATGCAAACCTTGCATCTGCTTCGAATCTGAACCTTGCACTCAATGTTGCATCAGCCGAGGCTTCATTAAAAATTATCGCTTTACAAAAAGTTAAGTTCCATTACAACTTTGATCGGTTTAACATCGAAATCCGTGCGGAGTCAGAGTCCAAATTCGGGAGTTGTGTTTAAGGTGAAATAAAGTGTTGTGTAGATAAATTTGTGTTTTTTTAAAAAAGGCTCCACTACGAGACACCCTAACAGTACTATGAATAAAATATTTGAATCTGAATATACGGGAAGTTAGCAGATCATTTTGTCAATAGACTTTTTTCGAGGTCAAACTGCTTCTAGAACTACTTCTGAAAATTATCAGAAGCTGTAAAACTCTGCTAAATGCTGCAAAAACTCTGATTTGTTTGTGATCTGCTGGACAATTACTCGTAGTATCTGCTTAACATTAGGTACCAAGACTAAGGTGGGTACATTTGCGAAGTTGTAATAATGCTAATCGTGAAGGAACACATCGTGAGTAAACCTGAGTATCTGACGGTTTTACACACCTCACCGCTTGGTCAATTCACGGTGGTTACGCATGGTAATTATGTCCATACTAACTCTCTGCGAGAAGGCGTGTGCCATGCGGACTGGACTACTTTTTGCGTCTTTCTGAAACAATACCGTCTATATTGTGTCATCATCATCATCATTCAGCCACAAGAAGTCCACTGCTGGACATAGGCCTCCTCCATGGATTTCCAAAAAGACCGGTTGGAAGCGGCTTGCATCCAGAGGTCAACTGTTCATCTTGTGGCTGATCGTCCTACGCTGCGCTTGCCGATGTGTGGTTTCCATTCAAGCCTTTCGGCCCCATCGGCCATCAGTTCTTTGTGCTATGTGCCCCGCCCACTAACACTTCAACTTACTCATCCGGTGGGCTATGTCGACGACTTTCGTTTGTCTACGGACCTCATCATTTCTGATTTCATCATGTCTATATTGTGTGAGCGAAAGAAAAAATATATTAGGGAAGAGATTTCCGAAATGAACAGTGCTTATACTCGTAGGTCGGGTTGAATATGGAGATCGATTCAATTTTGCCCTTGTTGCGTATTCTGGTGATGTATAATCACATGGTCTGTAATTAAGCTTAAGTCAGTACGGTTAAGGGCAATGAATTTTCTTGTATTGGTCTTGGTATTGAATTTCAAGTTGCTACGCTGTTCTCATGTAATTTTCACTACGCCCAATTCATAGAGCAGCGTAACAAGATAATAATATTAATATAATAGGTAGTAAAATTAATCCGTAGATTGATATTAAATGTATTCAAAGGAGAATGCATGCTAACATAATTATTATTTTTCTTGTCTACTAAAGGGACCTCCAGGTCTATTTTTGTATAACACACTTTTACCATTTTTCTGTGTGACTTTATGTGTCCTGAATAAAATAAAATAAAATAAAAAACAAAGAATTGTGTCTATTGTTCAACACATCCATGAGTTGTATTTTTTTATATAGAAAGCAGCTAATTAATGTCACTATTAATGGAAAAAGGCATCTTTAATTATATAGATTTGCAGAAAATTTAAATATTGGAGAACAACTTAAACCTAGAACCAAATACATAGAATTCTAAAATGTTTTCTTTCCCAAAACAGCTTTTAATAGTTATGAATAAAAGCCAATATTGACCTTGAATTTTACCTGACTCCCCTTAAGGCTCTAAAAATAGCTATCATAATTATCGAGATGTATAATTTTAACACACAGAAAAACGCGAGCCTGTGTGATAGATTTGATTTGAAGTAATCTAATAAGTAGTAAGTAAGTAAATACATAAAAAAAATATGACGACGATCTGAAAACCTCCTCTTTTTTAAATTGGTCAATAAAACAGCGGTTACGTGTCTAGGTTTTTTCCAATGACCCAATGCCCTAATTATTATTCATAATAACGCTTATCCCATACAATCTACTGCACGCAAATTTTTTTAATCCGTTTACCATCAGTCAAGATTAGAAAAATAAAAATAAAATAAATAAACTCACGCTCGTTATCCCCGAGGGGGTAGGCAGAGGCGCCAATCACTAGACTGAGCCCACGTGGCCACGTTTTGCCGAGTTTATTAGGTCCCAAATGTGACAAGTGGCAAGCCTGTCGCCGTTATCCGGACACAATTTATCAGCGAATGGTGTTGCTGTACAAACAAACAAATGTACTAAACAAGATTAGAGTCAAGCGATAAAGCATTTTCACAGGAAATTTTCCAGCAAGATCTTATTTATAAGCTATTTTGTGTCAGAATTGTAACCTTCTCTGTTACATGAATGCCCAAGTTCAGTACCTCCCACGCTATTTCCTCGAGAAAAATCTTTACAAGGCAAGCCCTTGTGACAAGCCTCAGAGGGGGCGGAGGCTCTGGCGAGCGTCCAAGTTGACGTCAGAGGCTGTGACGTCATAAGAAACCCTGACCCTCTGCCCCCGAAGGAGTCACTTCTAAAAAAAGTGATTAGATTTTTTTACAATAACCGACTGCAAGAAAAATAACTTGGTGAAAGTTACACATGCGACCACTATTAATAATAATAATAATTAGTGTTTTTAGAATTTATTAATAGCAAAAAAAACCTTCAGCGCATCGCTAAACTGCTTTGCAATTTGTTGGCGATGCGCTCTTATAACTTAAATTCTTTACGATAAAATAAATTATTTTGAATTTATTTCATCATTAACCCATTATGTCACCACCGAGGGGCACGGATCTCTTCCTTGAGGAAGGTATAGGTTATACTCCACCACAGGGGCCAAGTTCGGATTGGCGGAGACTTGTAAGACTAGTGGCTGGTCTTTCTGTCAGAAGTCTTCAATCAGCCCTAAGGCCTCTGACTTGGCTTAACGACTGCCATCTATCGACGGCAGCCGACACCCACTACTTTGTTTTGATATATACATTAATGTAAGTCAATACGAGTCAAAAGAGTCCATTGACTTTAAAAGCGTCTCGTCCCATTTATCGTACAACAGTTAAGCGCCATTTACACGAGGCAAGTTTCTTGCCTGTAGCATACAATTATATCGACGCAATAAATGAGTTGCATGGTCTAAACAAAACGTAACATTCTTGATCAATGGGACAAGTTTCCTTTCAAAACTTTTCTTGATGTAAACAGGACGTACAATAATTCCTTACGCAACTCTCCAATTCAGCATGTGCAGTTATTTCCTTGTCAAAACTTGAATACAATAATTGCATTCAAGTTTTCATGTGTAAACAGTTGCATACAATCCTTGAACATCAATTATTGCGCTTCATTTATTGCATTCAATTATTGCTCTGATATGTACAAGAAAATGGCATCGTGTAAATGAGCCTTTTTTAGTCAAGTCTGCTGAGATTAAAATTAAACGCACTCTTTTAGACCTTGTTATTTTTTTTGTTGCAGTCAGGTTTTTGGTTAGGTACTTATAATATGAATGTATGTTATTCAGCTGCAAATACACACCTATGCGCGTCAAATATAAACATCCTTGGTTTTCAAAGTCGGGTAAAAGCTAACTGCGTGGGCGGAGAAGACCCTTGCATAAGGATGAACGTCACAACTTACATTTGTATCCATTTCGACATTGTTACATTAGCATTAGAATCGCTCGTAGCCCCGGCTGCCGAATCACTGATAGCCCCGGTTTCCTGACTGATCTTAAATGTTAAGCATAGGGCGCGTTCAGTGCATTGATGGGTGACCGTTCTATGGCTAACGCTAGTGGCATTTTCCGAGCGGTTTCGTGCTTCGCAAGGTACGTTAAGCAGTTGGTTCCGGCTGCCAGCGATAGATGGCAGTCGTCAAGCCAAGTCAGACGGCTTAGGGCGGTTTGGAAACTTCTGACAGTACGATCAGCCATTAGTCTTACAAGCCTCCGCCAACCCGGACTAGGCTACCGTGGTGGAGTATGGCCTATGTCTTCCTCAGGGAAGAGACCCGTGCCCCTAGGTGGGGACATAATGGGTTGATGATGATGATGACATCAGCATGTCGTCGTCTAATTTGTCGCTGCAAATCTTTAACCTAACATATGCCTGTCTTGTCGGTCTAGCGGTAACACGTTTAACTACCAAGACAAAGATCGAAGGTTTGATAGCCGCTAGGGCTACCCTACTTGATTCGTACAGATGTCTTCAGTCAATATTTAAGTTTGTGATGTCCATGCCATATTGTCATAGTAGAGTTGGTGTCTAGTTTGTGACTAGAGCAGGTGTTTCTGTTGCAAAAAAGGTTATACAATTTTTTTATACTTCCATTTTATACTTTACTGCACACGAGACATTAAACATAACATTACATTGAAACAATGTGTACAAAGGCGAGCTTATCTCTGTAAGAGATTTCTTCCAGCAAGCCTTAGCGAGTCGGAGCAGCAGTAAAAAACGGGTCTACAATCTATTTACTGAAGCGAACGACTAAAGGTAAACAAAGACACAGCAACTCTCAAACTTACATGTCACTCAAAATAGTTCATGCATGCAGTTTCGCTTGCATCGTATACCCACATAGGTGTAGATAGGTACTGTTTAAGGAAAACAGACAGACAACCAAACAAGACAAGACAAACTAAAGGAAATAAAATAGTTTAGAGAAGTTGCACTCGCATCAACAACGTCAATAGTGAGTAAATATGGCGTCGGGGTGGATATCTTACTTTTTTTTGCCTTTAATTAAAAAAGAGGTTCGTAGTCAGCTCTCCATACTTGTTCCTACACTTCGTGTAGCGCATTAGCATAAAATAATCGTTCATAATCGGCCTTTAAACAAAAATCCTACACCTTTGCTAGTTGCGAACATATTTGGCAGCAGTAGGCTCGCTTTTATTTGAGGACCACTGAAATTTTAGGTATTTTTTGGGGCATAGATCTCTTAAGCAAATGGTATTTTGATGATAAAATAAAATATTTAGTTAAATAAACTGCGAGTGAGGGATAAATCAGGTAATAACAGTGTTATTGTGTTTATTGCTTATTGGCATTTATTAGCCGTATCGTTTTGTATAACTTTCCTAAATATTATGCAGTGTTATAAATGTGGCATATTGAAAAACCAAATTTTTGACATGTTGACACTTTTTTGAACTAAAACTTTCGTAAGCACAACACATTGTAAACTTTTAACAACACCCGTAAGTAAATCCGGACAAAAAGTTTACAATGTTGACACTTACTCGTTCGCTTCAGTAAATAGGGTGTATATATCTACGTGTACAAAATAGACTACATTAACTAAAAAAACCTAAACAGTTTCCTACGCTATGCAAAAAATAAATACACTACATAGACTAAATACATGTAAAAATAATAGAACACATAATAAAAAATATATAAATAAATATATAGCTATACCTTTTGTGTGTCTTTGAGTAAAAACATTTTGACTAAGACTTTCGTAAACACTACGTTGTTAACTTTATTACGGATACACTTATTTGATTTTTTGTCGGAAAAGTCCAACCAGGTTTCGATATGATTCCATTCTGAGCTCTCCTGACTCCTGTAAAATTCGCAAAAAGGCTTTTATAGCATTTCTTTCCCGAAGGTTCGATGTATATATATGTATATCCAACGAAGACAGACAAAGTGATGTTACACCTACTTACTGTCTTAATTGACCCATGTCAAAGTGGCTCGGGGGATCCTAATAGGCTATAAAAATGTTTTTTCAAAGTGTGTCTGAGCCTCAAGAACACATTATTCCTTATTCTATAATAAGGAATAATGTACCTATATTTGAATTGCCATAGTATGAGTACAGAGAATATGTATTTGCGTTCATCTTTAAAGCTCTGTACTTAATAAACTGTTTTCCGGATACACGTAGTTGACTTTTCGTCAGTGGAGTCCGACCTGGTTTCGCAAAGTCAAGTGGGTGTATCCGGAAAACAGTTAATGTGTAGTTCTTACGAAAGTCATACCCGTGTTGGCAGCTATGCAACGAATGAAACATATGCTGAAATGAATCTGCCGTCCAACCAAGCAGGCCTATTGTAGACGGGTTGCAGTTCTAGCAACTGCATGAAATTGCACAACGATACGATTGGAGTGGTTGGTTGGGGGGCAGATTTATTTCAGTGCAGCTCCAGAAACTGCACGCACGGAACTGCGTGCTACTGCACACCAATTACGATTGGATTGCTCGGTTGGGGCGCAGATTTATTTCAGTGCAGCTCCAGAAACTACACGCACGGAAACTGCGTGCCACTCTGCACACCAATTACGATTGGATCACTCGGTTCGGGCGCAGATTTATTTCAGTGCAGCTCCAGCAACCGTAGGCACGAAACTGCACGACACTGCACACTGATTACGATTGGTGTGCTTGGTTGGGTCACAGATTTATTTCAGTGCAGTTCCAACAACTGCACGCACAGAACTGCATGCCACTGCATACCAATTACGATTGGATTACTCGGTTGGGGCGCAGATTTATTTCAGTGCAGCTCCAGCAACCGTAGGCACGAAACTGCACGACACTGCACACTGATTACGATTGGTGTGCTTGGTTGGGTCACAGATTTATTTCAGTGCAGTTCCAACAACTGCACGCACAGAACTGCATGCCACTGCATACCAATTACGATTGGATTACTCGGTTGGGGCGCAGATTTATTTCAGTGCAGCTCCAGCAACCGTAGGCGCGGAACTGCACGCCACTGCACACTGATTACGATTGGTGTGCTTGGTTGGGTCACAGATTTATTTCAGTGCAGTTCCAACAACTGCACGCACAGAACTGCATGCCACTGCATACCAATTACGATTGGATTACTCGGTTGGGGCGCAGATTTATTTCAGTGCAGCTCCAGCAACCGTAGGCGCGGAACTGCACGCCACTGCACACTGATTACGATTGGTGTGCTTGGTTGGGTCACAGATTTATTTCAGTGCAGTTCCAACAACTGCACGCACAGAACTGCATGCCACTGCATACCAATTACGATTGGATTACTCGGTTGGAGCGCAGATTTATTTCAGTGCAGCTCCAGCAACCGTAGGCGCGGAACTGCACGCCACTGCACACTGATTACGATTGGTTTGCTCGGTTGGGTCACAGATTTACTTCAGTGCAGTTCCAGCAACTGCACGAACGGAACTGCATGCCACTGCACTGATTACGATTGGTTTGCTCGGTTGGGACACAGTTTTTTTTCAGTGCAGTTCCAGCAACTGCACGAACGGAACTGTATGCCACTGCACTGATTACGATTGGTTCGCTCGGTTGGGTCACAGATTTATTTCGGTGCAGTTCCAGCAACTGTATGCGGGGGAACCGCTTGCCAATGCACACTGATTACGATTAGATTGCTCGGTTGGGGTGAAAATTTATTTTACTGCAATGTGTTGCATTCATTGCATGGCGGTTATGGCAAAGTCGCCTGTAGGTGGCACTTTCATTGCCGGCGTGCCAACTGCATTTGGGCAGTGTCTCAACTGAAACTTTGTAGTCAGAAAGCAGTTGAAATTCAGCTTGTGTGCTTAAACGACATTTATTATTATTATTATTGATATATGTATTGCAAATAAGTAAAATATTATGGGTTTAGATGTCACCTAGATATAATAAAACACGAAATATGAAGGTAGCACAAAGTTAACCAGCCATCGATTCTTCACTAGCAATTTCATAGCCTGTGCCGAAAACTTTCGACAGACTGAATAAAATAAAGTAGCTCTTTATGACATTGAAAATACCATTTAAAATATTGTTATTGTACAAAGAACTTTTACAAAGACATTGATTTTGCATGTACATATTTAGGACCTCATTTTCAGCGAACGTGAGATGAGACATTGCCCCTGTGTCACAATGTTCAAATCAAGTTACAGTTAAGCTATCCGCAACCAGGGTTGCCGTTTGTTCTAAATTTGAAGTCATAAACAAACACACGCAATATAAGAAAATTTATTTAAGATAGCTTATTCGGAACTTTATCTGCAGATTTTGAAACAGACCCTTGAGTGATTAGACTTAAGGTAATTGTGCGGCCGCTGGGAGTATACGATCCTGACACATGTCTGTTTCATATGACTAGTGATGGGAGAAAATCAACGTTATCATTCCTTACGTTATTCTTAACTAGTTTTTGCTACTGACTCACGATTAAGTAGTTTTGTTTTTTAGACGACCTTCACTCAGTCATCTCTTGTGACATTTTCGCAGGCATTTTAGAAGGGTCATCATCTTTTTTGTGCCGAATGGCATCGAAGTGTTGTGGCGAGCTGTGCGACCTTTTATTTGAGCCCAGATCAGCTCAATCGCTTTGTACGGCAGTGGTACGGAGATATTCTGAGAAGGCGATGATCTTTTTCTAAAGCCTGTTCATCAACTTCGTACTCCATACTCCACCACGGGGGCCTAGTCTGGATTGGTGGAGGCTTCTAAGACTAGTGACTAGGTACTAGGAGCGTGTTATTCTTTATTATGCGTTAATTTCACTACCGTCCGGCCGCTGGAAGTATTACGATCCTGACAGGTCATGTTAGAACGGACGACGTAACCTTCAAGTGGCGTTAAATTTTCGATTAAAATATTTTTATGTCCTATTTATCCTACTAGCAAATAATTGTCATTGAAACTATATCATTGTGTAAACTTACAATCAATGTTATATTTTGCACAGTGATTTAAATGTTAAATAAGAAGAAATCAATATTTAATGTTCGTGCGTAAAATCCTTACTACGCTGTCACAAGGTTATGTCAACCGTATTTTTTTGTAGTGACGTACCAAAAATAACGAAAATAATAACGGTCCCTTTAACGGTAACTTAAAGGGACCGTTATTATTTTCGTGACGTACCAAAAATAACGAAATAAACGAACGAACGAAACGAACGCATAATAAAGAATAACACGCTCCTAGTACCTAGTCACTAGTCTTAGAAGCCTCCACCAATCCAGACTAGGCCCCCGTGGTGGACTATGGCCTATATTTTCTTCAGGAAAGAGACCCGTGTTCCTCGGTGGGTACATAATGGGTTAATGATGAACACCCTCCTATGTTTCCATCATAAATAATCTCGACAGCGCTGATTTATGTAAAACTTATCTGTCGGTCACTGTATCACTTTTTACTAATACCTCAATAATTTGGTCACATGAAGATTTGTAAGGTTTGAGTTACTGCGCTACAATAATTATTGTCGTAGCATGATTCGTAGCAATAACGTAGCATTGCTACGAGAGTCTACAAACCGTAGCAAGTTGTTTTCGTCGTTTTAATTTGACGTGAATGAAAATGAAGTCAAGATTGTTTTGTTTTAAATTTTCACAATGGTTACTTTTAAAACTTTGTTGCGTACTTTTTTATACCTCGTAGTTTGGTGTTGTGAAGTACTTACGTACGTACTTAAAGTACGTTTTTGGGTTCCGTAGATCCGAATTGAAAACGGACCGTATGGATTATTTTCATACCTGACTGGCTGGTTGTCTCAGATTATTTCTTTCAGATCTACTGCATAAAATAAGTTTATTAAAAATTTGGTTATTAAACAGAAATAGGGTAAGAACACCTTACCTCGGGACTAAAAACTTAAATGAAGAAATAACATACCATTTACATACAGGCACATACATTGCTTCTGGCCCCATACTAGGATACCCTGTGTCGTGGGCACCAGAAACAGCGACGTCACAAACATGTAAACATCCAAGACCTTAGTTTTTTTTTTGTCCCCAGCCGGGGTTCGAGGTTTGAGGTTTTGCCACTTCCCACAGTCCTGATAAACTTTCTTTCGACTCATCGATACTTATAACGCACGCTGCTTTCGAGTACTTTTTATATTACCCTTCTAAACATTGCAATTAAATGCGATAGAAAGAACAATGACTCCAGATCTCGAATGACATTCCTTAGAGCTCTACGAGGAAAGGTTATACGCTAAAGCGTAGGCGTTGGACGTATTACACATCCGCTTTTATGCGAAGTCGTATGTCTGCGTGTGTGTGTGAGTGTACGTGTGGAAATGAGTGAGAGGCCTTGATAGCAATGTGCACGATATCCCATTCATGGAAAACCTGTTAGAATATCAATGTGTGAGAAAAATGCTAGCGCGAAAAGGCGATATTATATTTCACAATGATATTATACGGTATTTTTGTGGCTGTCTGGTCGTGAGCTCGAGGGTTAGAATCCCGACAGGTATCAATGACATTGTTTTCTAAGACTTACTAATATTATAAACGCGAAAGTTTGTAAGTATGGATTGATGGATGGATGTTTGTTACTCTTTCACGGAAAAACTACTGAATGGATTTTAATGAAAGTGTACAATAATACAGCTTATACATCAGATACATCAGATATTAGCTATAATTTATAAATATATAGTGTGTGTTCTCTAAAATGTGACGATAAGTGTCAAGTAAGTAGGAAAAAATCTACCATCTGCGAGCTATTCTGGCGTGCGCTGCCAAAACCGCTAGAGTTACACATAATTATGTAATATAAGATGGAAATGTATAGCTTATAGCTACTCGAAATACTAATCCTGCTCAGTCGAAGTCACGGGCACCAGCTAGTTACATATATTTGTGATGTTTTTGCTTATCAAGGAAACCACAGTGAGGAAACCTGAGCGTGTGAGGTGTTTAGATACCTCTGCGCTTGAAATTACCAATCTCCACTGTTCACTAGTGGCAACTAAGCCCATGCTCTCTCTTTGAGAGAAGTCCTGTGCCCTGCAGTGGAAAGTATACCATCATCATCATCATCAGCCCACCGTTTCCCACAGTTGGGTATAGGCCCTTTCCCCCAAATGCCATCTTACACGGTCTCTCGCCATTCGCATCCACGCTCGAATCAACGAAGTTGTCCGACCATCGAGCCGCAGAGGTCTGCCCACTGACCTACGTCCTGTTCTTGGCTACCACTCTGTGGAAGTATATAGGCTATATAAAACAAAGGTTGTTTAGAAGAGATTAAATTTTTCCCAGCGGTTCAGTGCTTTGCGACGTACGCTAAGCAGTTGGGTCAGCTGCCGTCGATAGATGTCAGACGTTAAGCCAAGTCAGAGGCCTTAGGGCGGCATGAAAACTTCTCACAGTAAGACCAGCTACTATTTTTCTAAGCCTCCACCAAGGCCACTTGGCCCCGTGGTCGAGTATCTTCCTCAGGGAAAAGACCCGTGCTCCGCGTTGGGGACATAATGGGTTGATGATGATGACAGTCTGTAGCGCACGCGGGGTAGCTCCAGAAACTGACTGAAAATAAGTGCTAAGTATGAATGTATGTATTAATATTTTCTTTGTTGGTTTGTGTTCGACAATACGACCATCGGTAAATGAGTTACGAGGGAAAAAATCGGACATACTTACATACGACCCTCCTTTTGGGCTCTACAGCAGTCGACTAAAAAGCTCGCTTATTTCTTTGTTTTTAATTTTATCGCTAGCAGATCCGAATTTTGTAAAAAAAATACACAGTTACTATATTAGTAGTTATTTCCAAATTTTTGGAATTATAACAGAATTATATTGGCATTACAGTGTGCACTTCATGTCCTGTACTATTACACTGAGGAATAAATACAAAGTTGCGTCTTCTGGTAGACAGGTTGCCGAGGGAAAAGAGAGAGTATTGTATTACTGCGCTTGTTAGTGTAAATGGTTGGTATTCAAGGTTACCCATGTACGAGGGAGTTGACATTTATATCTTTGATGGCTTACTCGTTTTATAGATTACTAGCTGAGCCCCGCGGTATTGTCCAGGGTTTATTAGGAAAAATATTATAAAATTTTGTATTAACAGTACAAATAATAACGATTCACATTTTTAGAAGCAAAATAATTTAAATTTGAGCATCGGAAAAATAAATTTCACATTCATCGATTTTTCTATGGGAATAAGATATTTTTCTGCAGTAAAACGTAACCTATGTGTTAATCCAAGCTGTCAGCTAACTCCATACCAATTTTTATTAAAATCGCTCCAGCCGTTTAGACGTGAAGAAGTAACAAACATACACACTCACACACTCACAAACTTTCGCCTTTATAATATTAGTGTGACAAAGATCCCTTTGCCTCCTTGGTCTAGCCGTTAAGGCAATTAATACCAAGACAGAGGTCGTGGGATTGATTCATATTCATATTTATTTATTTAACTTTATTCCGGATATACTTACTTGATTTCTTATAGGAAGAGTCCGAGCAATTTTCGCTCTGATTCGCAGAGCTTAATCATCGTCAGGAGAGACGGAGCTCGCGTCGTCGCGTACACAAGTATTTCTAAAATCTAGGAGGACAACGCATTACATTTACATACAGGCACATATATTGATTCTGGCCTCACACTAGGATACCCTGTGTCGAGGTAACCAGAAACAGCGACGTCACAAACATGTAAACATCCAAGACCTGAGTTTCTTTTTTTGTCCCCAGCCAGGATTCGAACCCGAGACCTCTCACTTTTTTGTCTGTAATTAGATTCTTACTAGCGCGTTCCGCTCGCTGCTGACAAGATATGAGTATAGTTATATCAAAACATTGTTTATCGGTTTGTTTATCTACGTTAAACCAGTTTTCAGGTTAATCATTGCAATTTTGTAAATGGGACTTACGTCCACTTTTAAAAATACTTGTATGTGCGTCGGTTGCTCGTCTCTGATTGCGGGCGAGCTTGCAAATTATTAATATTTGTGCACAAAAGTTTTAGCTCAAACAAAGTCTTTATAGTACTTATATTTTCATACTCAGCATCGATCTCCTTACTAAGAAGACCCGATACCCACCAAGGACAATACACTCTGCCTACACAACCCTGTAGGGAGAGCTAATATAGCAAGTGACTGAAAGCAGGTATTGTAGCTTTTAACAATTCTGTTAAATTTTAATAATTATGTATATAATAACAATAATTATAATGATAACTAAGCGGTGGTGGCGTAGTAGGGTTGACCCTTGCTTCTCGATCATGAGGGTCTGGGTTCGAACCACGCATGTACCAATGACTTTTAGTTACGTAAATTTGTTTGTTTGTACAGCAACACCATTCGCTGATAAATTGTGCCCAGATAACGGCGACAGGCTTGCCACTTGTCACGTTTGGGACCTAATAAACTCGGCGAAACGTGGGCCCAGTTCTAGTGATTGGTGCCTCTGCCTACCCCCTCGGGGATAACGAGCGTGAGTTTATTTATTTTTATTTTATTATAATGATAATAATGTAATTTTGTACGCTTGATAATTTAATTATAATGCATGCACTATTTGTGTAGGTGTCTTATAATTTGCATACCCTGTAAACGGCAACTAAGTTCTAAGCGCTAAATTGTATTGAACACCAATCTGTTACACTTAGTTGCAAATAAATATTGAATTGAATTGTTCAGCGGTGCCCTTTTACCAGCATTGATTCTACAGGATGCAGTTATAAACAAACAATGCGGATAAGCTTCACGATCGGTTATTCCGATCTGTTTACTCTAGAAAATTCACCTTATAAACGTATGTCAGAGAATTTACTCGATGCTAGGTAAAAAAATGGAATTTATTTCAGATTATTATTCCGATCTTTCACCCTAGGTACTCGTACAGTTAGATAAACTTGTCAATCATAGGTACCTTATATTTGTATGATTTTTATGCGAATAAATTTGAGTAACTATCAAAGAAGATAGTCAACAAAAACAAACAACAAAGGAAATGTAATAGGTAAGTATGATGGTATCATAGAACAGTTTAATAATAATAATAATAATAGACAATACTAATAAGAGGTTGCTATCTAAACCATTATTGTTTTATATGCTCTTCATAACAAGTTTTACGTAAAAGTACATTACCAGTGACTACTAGTCAACTGTAAATTTTCGAGGTGATAAATTGCAAGTGAGTTAAGATAAAGATTGCCATATTTACCCAGTTTAGGGTAAATTCTCGGACATACGTTTCCCAGAATGTACCCTAGGGTGAATTCTTTAGGGTAACAGATAGGAATAGCCCTTTACGATTAGTGCTGCATATTGCATTACCCGACGCATTGCTAACACCCGCCAGTTAACCCTAATGGATCCGTGATAGAGTTCTGTTTTCTATCGATATTCTGTTTTATAATTCAGTTCCTTGCATGATACCAGCGTGCCTAGATACGAGTACCTGAAACAAAGATTATATTTATACAGATATCGCTACAAACACTCATGTCACTAAAAGATACTTAGTGTAACTTCAACTTTTCTTTCCACTACCATCCTTTATACGTACAAACATAACATACATAAGCTCATGCCTATATCCTAGAGAGGTAGGCAGATACCAAAATGTGTAAACTTTTTTATACTAATCTTCCTGTTTAATGTTTTGTGTGCCATAAAATATATTATGTCATCAAGACTGTGGAGTGCAAGTTTAAGGGTCACACACGACGGCTATAATATACATTACATCCCGGGATGTATAGCTTTACATTATATTAAAGTATCACACACGCAACAGGTAACGTAATGTATATTTCGCTACATTTCGTTGGCATACGTCTCGACCGACACACGTTTCGGCTGCTAAGAAGTTATACAGGGTGTTGTTATGGATCTGTCGACTTACTTACTACTAGATTTAATAAATAAGTAGTTTATCAGAAGATGATTGAGATTTTGATGCGCGTATGCGTTAGCACATGTGCCAAAGATAGAACGATGTGGATTGAACATCAGATTAGGTAAGGGAAATTCCGAAGAGTTTAAATTATATGCGGAATTATCAGGCATCGCCACCTAGAGGACCGGCATGATATTATTAAAAATTCGATGACCACTGTGTTGCTACACTTTTTTTTCTTTTCTTGAGGTAGATTGATTTTTGTTACTATCCTTCATGTTAAAGGCAACTTTAATGTTATATTCCATCACTATATAATATTTGTAACTTCCTATGTTATATGTATGAAATCATAGGTCATCTATCGACTGAATCGAAGAATCGCTCGCAGCCCTGGCCGCCTGAGTAATCTTAAACGATCACGAAGGTTAAGCAACATAGGGCGCGTTCAGTGCATGGATGGGTGACCGTTTATGATTAACGCTAATGGCATTTATCATTTATCCGAGCGGTTCCATGCTTCGCAAGGCATGTTAAGCAGTTGGTGCTGGCTGCCGTCGACAGATGGCAGTCATTAAGCCAAGTCAAAGGCCATAGAGTAAGACCAGCCACTACTCTTACAAGCCTCCACCAATCCGGACTTGGCCCCCCGTGGCGGAGTATGGCCTATACCTTCCTCAGGCTTACGGAATGTTGCTTACGGCCGATTTCTGAATTGAGAATTTCGCTAAGTAACTACTTAACTCTAGTGTTGTCTCGTCAAATTTCTCAAAAAAGAGCGTGACGGAACGTTATTTAAGTATCTACTTAAGTGAAATTCTCAATTCGGAAACCGGCCTTTAGCGAGACTATTTATTTAGTGATTACAGATAGGGCTACAAGTGATGTAGAGCAAATGAATTTTTTGAGACAGGACTCTGAATACCTATATCGTTTAGCGAAATAAGACTCCTAGCGGAGTTTTTGAATCACCAAGAAACTTTTTGAACACCCTTTTCGAAGAAAGTTGTATCGTAATATACGAAAAGGTATTGAGATATATTAGGATGTATCGACAGGTAAATATACATCTTCGTATCGCTCAGTACCTTTAAGGTACGAAGATGTAAATATGTATATTATAGCTGTCGTGTGTGGTCTCCTGACGATTTCTATGGAAAGATGTAATGAGATATATCGTGCTATAATATACATCTTTACCTTATAGCCGTCGTGTGTGGAGTCCCTAATGCATAATTGAATTGCGTACATTCGAGACATATTTTTCCCGTATTATCCTGTACTAAGTTTTTGATTGAGAAAATACATACATACATAAGCTCTCGCCTGTATCCCAGAGAGGAAGTAGAGACCAGGGACTGCCACTTGCCACGATCTTGATACTTTCGCTTCATCAACATTCATAAGACTTTGCATGCAGGCACGCCGGTTACAGTTACTTTTTGTCTTGCCCTTTGCTAGTAAATCCCCTATTTGGTCGAAATATTTCCACTTAGGGCCTCCATTGCCAGCCCTTCCACTCACATACGCCCGATATATTTGTTTCATCAGTCTTTCTTCATTCATCCTCTACACATGTCCAAACCAACGCAACATTCCTTTCTCAATTCTAGTCACTATATCCTCTTTCAGTCGACACCGTTCTCGAATCAAATTTTCCGCATTCTTTCATTCCAAGTAACACCACACGCATTTTTAAAGGACTACACTTTTGCTGCATTAATCCTACTTTCATGATTTTTTCAGCTACTTGACAGGTCGGCGAGTAAATAAGCTGCTCATTTTTCAGAAACCCGCTTCAGGATTTCCAATTCACGTGCCAGATTCTTTTCCCCCGAAAGCGTGACAGTCCATAAAGACTACTTTCGTGCAGTATTTTCGTATGTCTCGGCTGCAAGATGAACAATAGTCGGGCGATCGATAGCCGAGTATCCAGCGGTTGGGGGTCGGGGGAGGGCCGCAGGGGAGGGGGCGCAGGGTGGCTTCATTGAGAACGTGTGGGAGGTGCGTGGGCGATACCCTATATAAGGAAGCCGGGTCGACTCGCCTACACAGTCCTATCTCGGGCAGCGCTCGGTTAAAACCTTTTTCGGTGACAGTGAAGTGCGACCATGCAGATTCCGAGCTTCAGGTGGGTGTTTTTTTTTTCAATTAACCAGTAAAATTCTTTTGAAATTAATTCTTTAAACTGCCAATTGAATACCTTAAGTAAATTAATTTCTGAAAGTCTCCATTATCTCGTAGTAATTAATATTCCAGCCCTTTGACCTTTAGGGATAAGTAACCTGTTACTCGTAATTTAAACGTTGCCTTCTCTTTGACAGTGTGATGTGGGCGTTCTTGCTTGGATGCCTGGCCACCCAGGTGAAGGCCTATCCCTCGGTCGGGTGGCCAATGTACGTGCAAGCGCCGCAAAGAGAATATCCCGAGAAAGATTTCTACTACGCTCCTAAGCAGTATTACTACGGAGAACCAGCCGCTGACATGCAGCGACCGACCGCGGAAATTTACGGAAGAATCCCATACCCGTACTACTACGATACGTTCAATCACTTCGCCGATGAAGATCCTGTAAGGCAAGATGAGAGGTTAGCAGCTTTGCCAGTTGGTCAGGAGACGTGGTTCGAGACAGAGCCGGAACCTAGCTGGAAATCAAGTGATATGGACGATGTGAATGCTGCTTTTCTGGACAATTTGATCTTGACTCAAATGGCTCAAGACGCGCAGAGGCGTCGAGAGTATGCCCACCAAGCCAGGTCCTCCTTACCCGCCGTTGACTACGAGGAACGGGATGTGGAAGATGAAGATGTCAGGGAGCTAAAAGCGTTGGCAGGAAAACCTCTCTACCATGTACCAAAGACTGTGCCAAGGATCGAGGAAGATGACTACCCTAATGACGACGGTTTCATAAACTGGAATGGAAATAAGAGGTCTGTCTCGACAACTGTTGCGCCAACGTTGCGACCGAAGCTGGGTCAGGACGAGATCATGGTACCGCGCCCCGCTCAGCCTAATCACCATCACAAGGAGTTGAAGGGTGACAAAAAAAACTCCGTTTACGAGAAGATTACTAAGCTACTGGCAGCCGAGAATAAAGCCCACGAATTGGTAAGTCGCACTTTATAAATTTTCAAATTTAGAACAGTGTTTCGTCTTCAATAGCACAAGGAAAGTTTTCAGCCATCAAAGCGTGACAAGGACTGGTATTCTGAACGTAGTCCCCATGAAACTCTCGGTTCTATTTTTAGCACGACCGGGCCGTCACAGGGTGGGGGGTGGCAGGTCACAGGCGTGGGAGGAGGGGGCGACCGGTAGCGTAGGAAAAAAACGAACTGGCTCCCTAATTTATCAAAAACGCTTTCATCACCAGTAGAATTGACTTTTGTTGATTTCGTTTGTATACTTTTGGGAATTACTAAAGGGAATTGTGCGCTTGATAGATTATGGTCAAGTTGAATTTCGCGGTGAACTAAAATACACTTTCTTAATAAAGGGATTTTCAGAATTTCTCTGAACACCTGTTGAATAAAAAAGTTCCCTTTAATATGCCTTTCCTCTTTTCAGGGGCTTTGTGCACATTTATTTAGGTCAAGGTTGACTTTAATGACTTGTTTGTAGTGCAGAACGCTCACCAGTTTGCTAAATTGGCGCTCTAAAGCAAATTGCCAGTGCAGGTTGGATGACAATGAGGCTGGAAGGTTAATTAATCGGTCGCAATCTAATCCTTTATTACTAAACCTAATCCTTTGCCAAAGGAGAAATTACCTTATTCATACATAACCTCACGCTTGTATCCCAGAGGGGTAGGCAGAGACCAGAGACTACCACCTGCCAAGATGCTGACAAGTCACTTTCACTTCATCGACATTCATTAGTCGTTTCATAGTTGATTAGTTGATTGATATAATTGTTTTGTCAACAGAAATACGCATCGAAATCGCGGAGGATCGACAAGCGGTTTGTTGCAGGAGATTCTGACCTGGTCGCTGAACTTCGAGGCCTAAAGCACCGCATAGCGACCTAAGCGACCATCAGGACAACCCCGCTCATCACCCAACCATGAGACTGAACTATGTATAGACAAAATGTAAATACACACCGAACACGGCTTTTCTTCTGAGTCGGCAGGAGAAAAAAAGATAAAAAGCATAAAAAAATCGTTACCAACCGAATTCCAAGCAGTAGTATTTTTGGAGTACCCAATGATTAAAAGGTGGATCCAGTTTATTGTTGAAGCAGTTTATGGAAATTTCATTCGCAAATCAGTTATCTTCTTTAGTGTCATTGTCCGTGTCATAGAATAGAATAGCCAAATACTTGTGGATTTCTAATTGTATATCAGCCATTGTGGTATCTACCTGTTGCAAAACTACCATCCTCTTTGGAAATTTTACATTTTTCGTTTAAAGAGATGTTAACATAGATACTTTAAAGCACATTACGGGTAATGAACGTACAAAGAGGTGACTATAATCGTTTAGAGTGATTGTTGAATGTTTTGCAATAGAGATATTTTTTGTACTAAAACTTCTAATCACCATACACTAACTCGACATTCATAGCATGTAAGATGTGTCGCTGAGTTAGCATAATATAATTTTATAAATAAAACTGAGTTGAAACCCTTCTCAAGGCAGCTAACGTCAAGCGCGCTGCGGCGCGATTTGTAAATATTTGTACTGATTATTTCTAAGACTTCTTTAGATAGATATTTAACAAAAAGAATATATTTCAACGCCATTCATTTGGTCGCCACATTTATGTCACATTTCAAGGACTTTCTTAAGCTAGTATTATGGCCTAATTGTAATTTCTTTGTATCTTTATATTTACGGCGCAAATAACTTCATTTTACTTAGAATAAAAAAATCTTACTACGAGTATGTATGCTGACAATATTATAATTTTGCAAAGCGAAAAACCGGTGGGAGGTTATGCGTACGAGATTTATAATTGAAAATGTATGAATATAAATACGGAAGAATTTTATGATTCTCTATGACAGTTGGAGGATTCAGTGATATGACAGCTTTATGGCTTTAAAATGTAGCTTAGGGTTCCGTAATTGTGAAATGAAACTATTGCATTTGCTGTTTTATATACACGGAGTTTGTTTATAAATAAAAAGACGATTGAGGGGTGATCTTCTTAGTATACTGAAAGCTTTTGTTCTCATATTTGTTCGGTTTCTGAAAAAAAAAAACATGATTTTTTAGTATTTTCTATCTAACGTCTATGCAGTTTCATCCTCACCTCTTTTCTACCTCTCAATCGATTCAATATTTATAATTAAAGTCTGTGTGTATTATAAATTATCTTAAAATGTCTAAAAGACAAAATTATTTGTTCATTAATTTTCTTATCACCTTTATTTATACTATTGCCCATTTGTTTAAATTTTCATTAATCCATTTAGTCATACCATTAATAGGGTACCTACTTTACACCTATAAGATACATATCTGTGTTTCAAATAATGTCAAATTAAAATATAATTCAGTTCTAAGTACGTCTTAAATCAATTAAAAATTCCTGTCTAGTGTTATAAAAGTGAACTGTAAAGTATTATTAGATAAAATCTGGTTTAAAGATA
This sequence comes from Yponomeuta plumbellus, assembly GCA_947310845.1. NCBI lineage: Eukaryota > Metazoa > Arthropoda > Insecta > Lepidoptera > Yponomeutidae > Yponomeuta > Yponomeuta plumbellus. Next base: position 20,375,078 of record OX371194.1, on the reverse strand, counting down.
TTAACTACTTTAATAACCTACGATTGCTATTATTTCTGTCCATTAAATAGATTAATACCTGTGTTTTTCTACATTGTCCAAAAAAATATGGTGCGAAAATATTGCATTTTTGTCCCGGATAAACATGCAATATTGTTAAACCTTTTTCGTAATGAATAAAAAAAATAATCTTATACAATAATCAAGACAAGTCCATAAAACTTAGATGCTATATAACAAAATGCTTGTAAAATCTAAATAGATAATACCTTTAAATACCTTTAAAGGCAGTTCTAAATAGCTGTTTATTTATATTTTATATAGAAAAAGAAATATCTAGTAATTGTTCCTGTATTTTATTATACTAAGTAGATGTTTTATTTTTAACAACAATCCAAATTAGATAGAAAAATTGGTAAAACAATGAAATACGAAAAAAACTACGATGACTTAGATTAAAGAAATACTACGATGACATGGTGTGAAAAAAGGAAAACATAATAAAAATATTACTTCGATGTAAATTGTTGTTGTTATTACAAAGCTTCAAGTATTCCTATAATAAAGTACTCATCATCATCAACCAATTATGTCCCCACCGAGGGGCACGGGTCTCTTCCCTGAGGAAGGTATAGGCCATACTCCACCACGGGGGGCCAAGTCCGGATTGGTGGAGGCTTGTAAGACTAGAGGCTGGCCAACCTGGCCACATCGTTGGACCATCGGGCTGTTAAGATAAAGGTAAAGATAAATATAAAGATATTTTATTCAAGAATATGTAATATAAAATATGTAATATAAAATTAAAATAATCCTTTTCCAACAAAAAAGAACTTGGAAAAAAAACATCATGACTCGAACCGGGTCTCCTGATATCGGCCCGTAACGGGTCGCCCGTTTTCCCGTGAGGACTATCCCAACCTTGCAAATAGATGTAAAATTTACCTCTGTATGTTATTATAGCAAATTTCAATTGCCTTAAAACACGGATAAAACAACGTTTTCTAAAAATGTAACCAAGTTAGATCAATTCCGCGAGCATATGACAACTATTTGTAAAAATGCTAATAAAATACTGGGCTTCATAATGCGAACTGCTTCTCAGTTTCGGGATGGCAGGGTGGCTATTATGCTATACAATGCGTTCGTTCGTAGTAGACTGGAGTACAGTGCAATAACTTGGGACCCTCGGGAAGCTAAACATGTTTTGATGATAGAGAGAATACAGAGAAAATTTGCTAGATACCTCTACAAGCGAATGCACGGATACTATCCATTCCTTTATCCGTCCCTTTTTGTCTGTGGCATGGTTGGTCTGGATACTTTAGAGCTGAGACGAAACTTACAATTAGGTATTCATTACTGCTTATTATAATTTACAATCCTTCTATACTATGTAGTATTAGAATATTTGTTCCCGATAACTACACGCGCACTAGGCAGCGCCGCCGACACAAATTGTTCGCGGAGAGCGCGCTGCGCACGCGCCGCGCTAACAACGCGCCGACGCCTAGAGCCCTGTGTGCTTAGTGCGAGTTTTTTTAACTACTTGATCGCGTTAACGTAAACCCATATTCTATAGGAGTGACAAAACGCGCCACCTAGTTGTCTCTCTGTCACTCCTATACAAATTGCAAACGCTCTCGCTATCGAAAGTGAATGAAAAAACTCGCACTAAGGGCCCAGGTTCTTCTCAACCGTTTCTTACAGAGGTCCAACATATCGACATATTTGTTGACTCTATTAACAAAATAGCATTTGAATTACGATTACACTTATGTAAGTAATTAATATGGTTTATTATGTAATCATAGCAATAGCGGCGCTTTGGGAAACTGTAAGCCCTTATTGCGGTATTAAATAAATAATAATAAAAAAAAAATTAAACGCCCCCGAAAGCATCTGCCTACAAGATTTCGTGAAAATCGTTGGAGCTGTTTCCGAGATTCTGATTATATATAAATATACATACAAGAATTGCTTGTTTAAAGAGATTAGATAGATAGATACAGAGAAATTTTAAAGTAGTTAAACCTAACTGAAATTCAAAGTAGTTAAATTCAAAGTGTTGGTCTACAGACCACCGCCGCGAGGTGTGGCGCAATGGAGAAAAGGCCTTTACCCAACAGTGGGCATACAGAGGTGGGCTGATGATGATGATAATGATTTATTTTTCGGACATACTTACTTTAGTCTGCCGACCCTTTTTATGTCGGTTCATTCAGTCACGGCCTTATTTTTATTTTTTTGAGCGATAAGAAGGACGTGACGGGTGCCCACATCCACAGTTCTTGAATTTTTTTCCTTTAGTAAAAGTAGCTCATACTGACGAAAATAATCAGTAGTAAGAAATACTCAAGGCGGACATACTTTGACCAAATATTAGCGAAAGGCAAGATAAAAAGGACCCGAAACCGGCGCACGAGCATCATCATCAACCCATTATATCCCCACCGAGGGGTACGGGTCTCTTCCCTGAGGAAGGTATAGGCCATACTCCACCATGGGGGCCAAGTCTGGATTGGCGCGCGAGCATACTACGACTAATTAATGTCTATGAAGCGAAGGTGATCTGATCTGCGGTCTCTGCCTACCTATCTGGGATACAGGAGCCGTGAGCTTGTGTATGTGTGATTTTGTTACGCCTTGTATTATCGCGCACCCTATGTCACCCATCACTTTTATTTTTGCCGGTGAGCGAAAACCAACACGACATTCGTTATCCGCCTCTGTCGTAGGTAATCGGAAGGGAACGTAAATATGTTTAAGCCTTGAAAGATACTCACTGCCTCGTGTTCCGACTCAGAGCTCGTTGGAGGGTATGATTCCCACACAGTGCCTAAGCAGTATTAGCATAGATTGATAGAAAACTCTTTATTACATAAAAAAGGATCCGTCGATGGATGTGCAAGTTGCAAAATGTGCACTAATGCAAATCGCAGAAGGTGCAGGTCGCAGGTGCAGTACAGACGGTGGGCTTATCACTGAAGTGCTTCCAGACAACCGTACTATTATAAACATTTTTTTAGATAAATTTGGAAAATTTTAATTTCATCATCAACCCATTATGTCCCCACCGAGGGGCACGGGTCTCTTCCCTGAGGAAGGTTTAGGCCATACTCCACCACAGGGGCCAAGTCCAGATTGGTGGAGGCTTGTGGCTTAATGCAAATTTAAGACTTAGGTACATGATTTTCTCATGGATACCACTGTCAAATAAAACTGGACCAAATTGAAATGTGACCACACAGAAAGCACCAACTTTCGAATAAAAAAGAATCATCAAAATTGGCTCACCCAGTCCAAAGTTCTGACAAACATATAAAAAAATACAGTCGAATTGAGAGCCTCCTCCTTTTTTGACGTCGGTTAAAAATTACGCCAGTTACAACATAGCAACAAAAAAGTTTTTGCACTAAAACTTTCGTAAGCACTACTCTGCCCACCATGATTAAGCTCTGCGAATCGGAGCGAAACATAGTCGGACTCATCCGACAAAGAGCCAAGTAAGTTGATCCGGACCAAAAATTTACGACCTCTGTAGCGCAGTGGTTAGTGCATCTGACTACCATGCGAGAAGTCCCGGGTTCGAATCCCGGCTGGGAACAAAAAAAATCCCAGGTCTTGGATGTTTACATGGTTGTGACATCGTTTGTCGCTGTTTCTGGTACCCACGACACAGGGTATCCTAGTGTGGGGCCAGAAGCAATGTATGTGCCTGTATGTTAATGTTTATGTTTAATTTACAACAAAAAAGTTTTTCTATTACTATCCGATAAATAGAAGCTCTAGGCAATTACGATTAAGTAGGGAATATTCCTACGGGCCATTTCTTAGAAACAGAGAGTCTATCATTACCAAAGGAATGTTAAATATTACATTCACCTCTAGACATACAGTTGACAGCACATCAAGCTTCGCATACGTACACTTTAATCAGTTACGTTAAGGATCACTTTGGAACAAAAACGTAAAGGTTGACCGGCTGTCGAATGTACGTAAATTAGGATTTTTCTCTGCGCACTGAAACAGTTGGTTACCTAGTAAGAGAGTTACTCCTAACATAGTCCTGACCTTTGACATTTATCCTGAAACAAGGGATCTCCTCTGGAAAGGCATGCGTGGGAGACCGACCGAATTGTGCCTGTTCGTTCGTTATCGTCTGACGTCTGCACGTCTGACTATCACTCCCTGTTTGAAAAAATCTCTTTTAATGTTTGTTCATATCGTTTTTGTTTTGTCATCATCATCAACCCATTATGCCCCCACCAAGGGGCACGGGTCTCTTCCCTGAGGGAGGTATAGGCCATACTCCACCACGGGGGCCAAGTCCGGATTGGTGGAGACTACTTTATTGCGCTTTATTTTTTTGTATTCATTGAAATACAAAATTTGGCGCTTACAAAACATCACATATAAACAGTTTTGGTCAACAGATGTTCACTTTTTGTAAAAAAACTAATAATAACGCCCATACATCACAATCATTTGACCTGGTCCCCAACTAGGATACCCTACGCTATGGTAATCAGGCAATGACATTACTAATATAAAAAATACATACACTGAGGCCATTTAAACAAATGCACGGCGGCCCTCAGTGGGAATCGAATTCAGGACCTCTTCGTAGCTGAGCGCCTTAACGGCCCTTCCAACGAAGCAGGCAAAGTCAACATCATCACAAATATAAACCCTTTGCTGAAACGTATTTGCTGCATGCGATTTAGCAAGTGATCTCCTAATTTCGAACACAAAGACGTTTCTTAACAAAACATTCAGACAAGGGTGTCACGACATCCCCATGTACAAATGTGGTGCTATTCCTGCCATGCAAGAGGTCCCGGTTTTGAATGCCAGCGTGAAAAAAAAACCCCAGATCTTGGTTACTTATATGCTTGTAATTTCTCTGTTTCTGGTTCCCACGACACAGGGTATCCTAGTGCGGAGCCAGAAACAATTATGTGCCTGAATGTAAATGTTGAAATGAAATGTAATAAAATCAAAATAAATTTAAATAATATTCAAACTCATTTTTATATAATTAATTATATTTCAATTACTCATTCTTTTTAAATACACATAGGACATAACATAATAGAATAAATTCAAACAAGATATTTTAATGCATGTTAATAAATATTTTACGATATAAGATTATTGGCGAATAAAGGCTATTTTCATTTTCATTTTTTTCATTTTTTCATTTTTTCATGTAAATGTTTATGTTTATTTTCAGACCCGCCAAATATACATAAATATATTCATAAAACTCAGGGAAGCTGAGGACTCCTTAAACAGCAGTTCGATAACAAATACGATATTTGTATATGTTGATATTTTTATTATGTTTGTAATGTAATTTTTTTTAATGAGAAACCTAAGACTTATTATGAGATTTAATTTATATCTTAGGTGTAACTACTCGTAGAATCGAAAGGCTTTCTGTCCTTCGTTTGAATTTCAAACGAGAATACCAGCCTGGCCTCAGAGAAGTTACGCCCACGTTGGCTTTATCCATGCATACCCTCTAGGCTGCTGGAATGTTGGTATAATGTCGAAAAGAAAAATAGTCGAGAAACTGTACGACAGTAACGATAATAAAATGTAGAATGATGACGTTTACGTCCACTTAGTTCGGAGGCTGAGGAATATATGTGCCTAATACGTCCGAACACTGCGGCGAATGTCATAAAATAGTTAAATTTGGAATAGCAGATGGCCGAAAATGATAAAAAAAGCAACGAGGCGATTACCTCGTTACACGACTATGGCTTTAAAACCTTGTGTATAAAAGTTGTTAGTTCCACAATTATTTAAAACATTTTGTATTAAAAAAAATACAAAAACAATCATAATTCTCATAAAGCTTTGTCAAAAATAAAGTGAAGTATGATTTTAGAGGTAAACTACAAACAACCAACATAAAAGCCTCATCTCACCATCAACCCATCATGTCCCCACCGAGGGGCACGGGTCTCTTCCCTGAGGAAGGTATAGGCCATACTCCACCACGGGGGCCAAGTCCGGATTGGTTACACCAAATCATCCAAAAAAATGCCGCCCCAATAGTAATTCCCAATTTCCCAAGACGCTAGCAGCGTTCCCCCGCTGCACCGCCAGGTATGCATCCTCTGCATCAGGTATGGAACGATTCCCACGACTCCAAGAACTGTTCTGTCTTAAAATAAATTTACAGACATGGAATCACAATCAAAATTCGGAGCTGATTCCAGTTGACAGATTAAATTTTAAGCTGTTAATAAATGATTGCCGCCAATTCCATACTATTACTTAGACAAGAAAATTACAATATTTCTGTATCCTGGTTGAGAAATAGTGTTATCTATCTATCATCCTTGTGATAGAGTAATGTTTGATGGATCACAAGTTTGATGTCTAGAGGGGATATCCAGTCAGACAACTTCTGATTTTAATTCTAAAGCCGGTAAACTAAATCGCAACACACAAATTTTTGAGGACGTGAAAAATACTTACTTATGAATATCTATTTTTGTAGAGAGTGATTTGATAAATCTATGATTTGGGAATGAAAAGACAGGATTTTTGGAAAAGTTCGTTTTAATTTTTACCCAATACGAGTATCCTATTAACTCTATTCATTTTGTCGAAATCCTATGAATACGCGGGGTAGCATCCGTTTTGGTAAAATTAAAGACGTATTATTATGAACATAATTTAATTCTATATTCGCTAATATCTTTTTTATCACGGTTCCATTAATTGCAAATAAATCAAACACCGCTTCTTTCTTGCGAACCAGTTAACTTCTTGGCACAACAAGGTTTGACTAGTAGAAAATGCTTATAGCATAAGGTCCGGTACATAGCCATTGTGTTTTGTTTCCTAAGTGCAATGAATGTTTAAATAATCAAATATACAAAAATGTTATGACACAGTGTTAGTTATCGAACTCTTCCTAAAGCCATTTTGACTTCACCGATTTTTATGTTTTTTTTTTGTGCATATTTGGTAGGTCTGAATATAGGTCGTAGATTATATTAGAATTTTTTATTTTACACACCAGAGAAACAAATACATTAGATGGCTTACATGTAATAATCTAAGAAGGTTAATTGATATAGCAAAACAACGTTTGCCGTGTCAGCTAGTAATAATTTAGGTACTTTCTTTTTCCTCTGTGTTACCAAGGAGTATTTCTTAATTCTCATAAGTATCTAAACTACCACGTCTGTTCCAAAATAACTTTTTAACAACTAGTGACATCTACACATACATTTCCGGAACAACTAGCATTGCAAGCTCCTTAGGGATCAATTAGGGATTGAAGAAAAACCTTTCTTCTACTACTAGCGACATCTACAAGCTAATATACGAAACAAAAGTGAAGCTTAGAGCTTTCGCCACCGTTTGGCCCACGACAGCCAACTGTAAGGAGGAATTTCAACAGATCGCGGTGTTACACTACTATCAGCACGATGAAAATATTATGACTTAAAATTTGGATGATAATTTGGCGTACGTCGTCGGTATTTGTGTTTTGGCAATGAAAATTGTTCACTTTTATACATAATAAAATTTAGAGCGTTTTGAAAATCTATCTAATCAGCCCGTAAATAGAGCCCACTGTTGAGCACAGGCCTCTTCTCTTTCACCCCAACTCGTCCGGGCCGGTTTTGACAATATTTGAAGAATACTTTATACTTTATACTTTTAATATACTTACAATACGAGCTCTATCCCTTATGTTATTAGTTCTACAATACAAAAGGTTTTTCGAAATGCTGTTTTTGTTACCACTAAGTTTGCATTTAAAATAACATTAATGAACATGCGGTTGATGGAAATCGTTAAGGTACGAAAAGTGACAATCGAAATCATACAATCCCACCAAAATAAAAACGTACAAAAACTGACCAATTTCGTCCCTAAAAAATAAGAAAAATAAACGCAAACGCTTTAAATGCCCTCTAACGTCAGCTTTTAGCACTAGTCCTACGAAAGCTTCATTGCGTGTCCTTGCACAATACGTTTCCTATTCAATGGCAGGCAACGGTACAGAAAATTGTCACTAACCTCTCATAGATGGCGCCACTGTTATTTTATTATACAATCCCATACATTACATTACATTACATTAAATAGACAAGCAACCTACGTACGGCCCTGGCAGGTTACATACTTTCTCTCAGAGAGAGAGAGAGAGAGAAAGTGTTTCGACATAAAGCGGTTAATACTAACTAAAACTTGATTTTTACTTTAATGAGCGTTTTTCATTATGTCAAATTTAGTTTTAAAAGGATCCCTAGGTGGAGCTGCCGTACCGTAATAATAAACGTCAAAGCAAAAAATAATACTACGGTTCTGTGGAATTTGTGATGGTTGGTTACCTAGAAGAAAAAATGCTGTTGTCGTTTGGTGATATGTGCGCTTTTGGATACTTTGGAGTCTTTGCTATGGATTGTGGGTTTGAATTTTTATTTTTATTACGAGAAATCTCGTCCGAATAGCAACCCTGGTTCCTTCTCTTGTTTAGTGATCTGTGGACTGACTTTGACATTGATTGCTACGAATCACAAATATGTATGTATAAACGAATATCGCCATCTAGATTGTCTCAAGGAACTAAGAAAAAAAAAAGAAAGGAAAAACGCTCATTAAAGAATAAAGACTAATGGAATTTAATTTTTCTCAGAGTTCGAGGGGCGAATCAAGTGGAATTTTAAATATCCTCTCGGTCCGATGGTCGCACTAAGTGGAATAAAAAAATCCTGGTAGTCCGACGTGTCGTACAGCAAGGAATCACAATTCCTCGTCGTCCGACATGTGACCGTAGGGCCCGGATGCCCCACATTAACAAAAGTTGGGATTTTAAAGCTTAATATTTTGCAAGTAAGCAGCTAAGAATTGCTCCTTGTTACAATCACGCAGGTTAAGCAACATTGGACGAGTTCAGTCCATGGATGGGTGACCATCTATGACTAACGCTAGTGGCATTTTTCCAAGCCGTTCCGTGCTTCGCAAGGCACGCTAAGCAATTGGTGCCGGCTGCCGTCGATAGATGTCAGTCGTTAAGCCAAGTCAGAGGCCTTAATAGGGCGGGTTGAAAACTTCTGACAGTAAGACCAGCCACTAGTCTTACAAGCATCCACCAATCCGGACTTGGCCCCCGTGGTGAAGTATGGCCTATACCTTCCTCAGGGGAGAGACCCGTGCCCTTCGATGGGGACATAATGGACATAATGATGTAAGTAGCCTACATATATAAGTCCCACGGCGGGGCTCAGGCCTTCTCTCATAGATAATGTATGGGCTTGATCACGACGACGACGTGTGCCCGCCGTGGATTGGCGATTTCAAGCACGCCGAGTTATATACATAGATAGCTCAGACACTCAATATTTTCCTTGCCTCACGATATTTTCCTTGACACTGTCAACGCATAAGCTCGCGCCTGGGATACAGATCTCAGAAGGGTAGGCAGAGACCAGGGACTGCCACCTGCCACGATCCTCACAAATCACTTTCGCTTCATAGACATTCATTAGTCGTTGCATGCACACACGACGGTTCGGGTACTTTTTATCTTGCCCTTTACTAATACATCCCCTATTCGGTCGAAGGATGTCTAACTGAGGCGTCCTTTACCGGCCCTTCCACTCACATTCGCTCTAAATATTTGCTTAGTCAGTCTTTATTCCTTCATCCTCTCCACATGTCTAACCAACGCAACATTAGTTTCTAATTAATTAACAGTAACAATTATTATTCTATAAATATTATTATGTTTTTAACCGCACAGTATGTTTATCCATACTACAGCTTATGCTCACGCCTGTATCACAGAGATGTAGGCAGAGGTCTGACACAACCACCTGCCACGATCCCGACAGATAAGCATGAGCGATGAGTGACCCAGATTTGGTCTTTCACTTCCGAGCCACTCTACTGCGCTATTAGCGCTTAGCGTTTTCCAAACGGATCCCTATATCGAAAATTTTTTTTCCTCCACCTGCAATATTTTTGAATGCCCAATTTAACAATATCCCACAGAAATCAGTAGTTTATTTGAAGTTAAAGAGCTTACATTTTGTTTGTTGATCGTCACTGTACTTATAATGTTAGGCGTTGCCTCGGGGCCGAATGTCGTGGAGAAAAAAGCTGCGAAAAAAACTACAGTTTGGCCATCTTTTCTAAAATCACCTTAAATAACATAACATAACATTCACATACAGGCACATACATTGCTTCGGACCCCACACTAGGATAGTCGTGTCGAGTCTATGTGTCGTGGGAACGGGAAACAGCGACGTCACAAACATGTAAACATCCAAGACCTGGGTTTCTTTGTTTTTGTCCCCAGCCGGGATTCAAACCCGGGTCCTCGCGCATGGTAGGCAGATGCGCTAACCAATGCGCCTCGGAAGTCGTCTAATCTAAATATCATACGTAAGTTGATAAAAATATCTATCTTCCTAAAAAGGTCAAGTAGACAAGAAGGCAATAAGACACATGAGTGCAATCAACATTTGATAATAATTATGTCAAAAACATTTTTGGTATGCAGTTTAACTTCTGTAAATATATGGAAACGTGCCTGATTAATATAAAATAAGGTGACGGGTCCCCACGTATGCAACTGTATTCAACTGTAATGTAACCTCCTTGAATGTAACTGTTGTCTGGGTGAAATTTCCAATTTAACGATTCCGAAGCGTCAACACTGTCGCATAGTAGCGTCTTGACAGTTGGAGTGATTAAACATCTACAGAATAATGAACAAAACTAATGCATGACAAATTATAGTGTTCCGAGAGTAATAAAATAAGTTTACATCTTCTGCAAACAAATCATCCACAATTCGACGATGGATTTTTGTCTCATACAAAAGACATCAACGCGCTAGTGCTAGAACTTATATTTCAAGTCTCGTATCTCATCAGCTCATTTAATTTAAAAAACAAAACATACGCAATATATGTTGCTAATGCAACCACACTCGCTATCTACTAAGGAAAACATCGCGAGGAAATCCTAGTTCCCTATCTGTTTCACTGTTCACTCTTTCCAGTGGGACGTTATATGATTATGACATAAACATAATTTCCCTATTAATTACAACAAGAACGTAAAGAAAGTTTCAATCAATCACGTTCATACAAAGTGATTGTAAAGAGAGCTACATAATTTACTACCGAGCAGACATAATGGTCATTAGAGCTTTAAAGTAAAAGTGCAACTTAAAAAGCTAACTGGGCCAAACAGGTAAGTGCTAAGAAACAAAAACGTCGTCCATTTGACCGAAAAAACACCGTTACACTCACTATACGGAAGTGACCATAAAGAAACTACAACCTTAGAAAAAACAACGAAATACTTAGCGCATAATAACCGGACTTACATCGCGTGTAGCATGCTATATTTATTTATGTGGAGTATCATATAAACACATAAAAACAGTGATTTTCAACGGGGTTAGCAAACGACCTCTTACCCAGTGCTCTTAGATATTATAAACAAAATATTAGTATTTTTCTATAGTTAGGTACATAAAAATACCTATAAGCATACCCTGCCAAAGCTCCCGTTGCTCAAATATGCGGAACTAATGAACAGAACCTAGAGATGCAACAAAAAAAATCCTAACAGGCATACGTAACAATATCAAAATCTACCTGCGCCTGCGCTTCCCAGAAAGGCGGTGGGCGAGCAGCGTCGAACAATAAATAGTAGAATCGCCTTCCGTTATCTCTGTATCATCATCACACGGGGTCTCAAAGCTCCGGGGCGGAAGGCGGCGCGCGGGGGGAACGCTGGGCGGCGTGAAAGCCTCCGCCCGCCAGTGCCCGACCGACCGCGACGCGAGACGCACGCGCGTTCCGAACGCGACCCGACAAAACAAACATAACTCAAACAATAACTGAAATCGCGATTGTGTGCACGAGACAAGTGTTCATGTGAATTAACCGGTGCTCCTGACGCAGTGTGTGACGGAAAGTGAACAAGTGCTGCGCAGTGTCACGTGTATTTACGGCCGTAGATGTGACGGCCCCGTGAGATATTCCGTGGACCGCCATGTTGCATACCTAAGAGCGGCAAGAAGGAGCGAGCGGGACGCAGCTAGCTCGATGTACGTCTCACCCGCTCGCACGGACGATGGTGCCCTGAGGATGTGGATTCCTTGGCTGCTGGCTCTGCTGAGCCTCGCGGTGGGCGAGGTGATGCAGTCCAGGGCCGTCGACACCGGCGTCGACCTCAAGGTCCTGGAAGATCAGCCCGTCGGGACTCCAGTCGGTCGCATCCCCATCAAGCCCGGTTTTACCTACCGTTTCAACGAACCGCCCAAGGAATTTGTCTTAGACCCCGTCACAGGAGAGATTAGGACCAATGTTGTGTTAGACAGGGAATACATGGAGCGTTACGCCTACGTTGTTTTGTCTAGCCAGCCAACGTACCCCATAGAGGTGCGGGTTAGGGTCATGGACGTGAACGACAACTATCCGGAATTTCCCGAGCCTAGTATAGCTGTGACGTTTTCCGAGAGCGCAGCCCCGGGGACGAGGTTGCTTCTGGACGCGGCCGCTGACGGCGATTTAGGGGAGAACGGCATAACAAACGACTATCGGATAGTTGACAGCGACGGCGAGGGGAAGTTTAGGCTGAACGTCACTGTCAACCCTAGTGGTCAAACGTCGTACCTGCACTTGGAAACGACAGGAAAGTTGGATAGGGAAACAAACGACTTCTACGTGTTGAACATCTCAGCTAGGGACGGCGGTGACCCACCAAAGTACGGGTACCTTCAAGTGAACGTGTCTATATTGGACGTCAACGACAATCCGCCGATTTTCGACCAAAGTGACTTCTCAGTGTCATTGAACGAAAGTGTGCCACCTGGAACTACAGTGTTGAAAGTGACCGCCACGGATAGTGATTTGGGTGAAAACAGTAAGATAACGTATGAAGTGACGGACTTGGAGAGACAGTTCGCAGTGGATCCCGAATCCGGCGTCATTACTACGACTAAAAAGCTCAACTGTCCAAAATATTGTAGTAACATGACGTGTAACATGACTTGTGTGTTAACTGTGATAGCCAGAGATCACGGAGTGCCAAGACAGGATGCTAGGACATACGTCACTGTCAACCTAATTGACGCCAATGATCATGACCCCCTTATTACGTTCATTTACGTTCCCTCTTCAGCAAATTTCGCCACTGTAGATGAGAACGCTAAAAACGGCTCATTAGTCGCAGCTATATCGGTCTCAGACTTAGACGCAGGCCTGAATGGTGTCACTACTGTGAATATAGTTGCCGGTAACGAACTGAACCACTTCCGATTGGATAACTCGTCTAGCGTTCATATAGTGCATGTGAACGGTGTCCTAGATAGGGAGGAGATAAGCAAATATAACCTTACTGTTGTAGCGACTGATAAAGGCACGCCACCACGCACAGCTACCTCATTTTTGATAATACACGTCAATGATGTCAATGATCACGAGCCTGTGTTTGAAAAATCGGAATACTCGACGGTTTTGAGCGAGCTGGCTCCACCTGGCACTTACGTAGCCGGAATAACAGCCACAGACGAGGATACAGGCGTCAACGCTGAAATTTTCTATGATTTCACCGATGGCGACCAGCTACAATGGTTTTCTATTGACAATTTTACTGGTTTAGTAACGACAAGACTGCATTTGGATAGAGAAGTGCAAGGTACAGTGGAACTAAATGTTTCCGCGAGAGACGGAGGTCCTAACCCAAAATATGCGTACACGCGATTAAAATTGACAATTTTAGATGAAAACGACGAAGCGCCAACCTTTGCGCAAACGCAAATAAATGTTAGCATTCACGAGAACATAAACCCACCAAAAGAAATTTTAATACTGACCGCGTCGGATTACGATCAAGGAACCAATGGATCCGTCTCGTACTATTTGCAATCAAATGTGGAAAGAAAATATCCAAACACGTTCATGTTGGATACCGTTACCGGGCAATTGAGTACTGCAATTGCATTAGACAGGGAGAGGATACCGTTATATGAGATACAAATATTGGCCAAAGATCAAGGTTTCCCACCACAGTCCTCAACTGCTACCGTATTCTTAAAAGTACAAGATGTAAACGATAATGACCCGGTGTTCTACCCACAAAGGTACATCGATTCAATAAACGAAGATTTACCGACAGGAACAAAAATTCTACAAGTCAAAGCTTTTGACTTAGACGAAGGCGGCAATGCAAGAATCACTTACAAGTTAGAGAGTGGTGGGGATGGATTCTTTGACGTTGATCCGTGGACTGGTAGTGTCATACTAAAAAAAGATTTCAGCAAAGCGCCCAAAGCTGCTTATACGATGATCGTTTCATGCAAAGATGAGGGCAATAGAAAAGCCAGCGAGAATTCTATTATAGAAGTTGTAAAGGCGTCCCGTAGAAAAACATTAGAGTTTGATGCATACAATGGGTACACTTTTAAGATAGTGGAAGATGAAGGTACTACAAAACCATTACATGGAAGGTTTGTAGGAAAAGTTAATGTCAGAAACTCGGTAGGCTCGCTATCGTACTACATATTAGAAGGCGACCATAAAAAGGTATTCAAAATCGATGAAAGAAGTGGTGTCATAACAACAAATTTTATCATCGACCGTGAAGAAAAAATGACTTATAATTTGAAAGTAATGGCCAAAAGTGGCCTAACATTTGGCTTTACCTATGTGAACATTTCAATCTTGGACGTAAACGATAACTACCCTATTTTTATAGAAGATAAGAACGAGATTCATATACCGGAAAATATGGCTGTAGGTCAGGAAGTGTACTTTGCTAGAGCGACAGACAGGGACTCGGGCGTAAATAGAACAATTTCTTATTCCCTAAGTGACAACCCTGAGAACAATTATCGCATATCGGAAACCACAGGCGTCATTTACTTGAATAGGCCCGTGATAAGTGAACCTGGCACTGTGATGTCAATAGAAGTCGTAGCGACGGACAATGGAAGCCCCGCGCTGGCTACGAAGCACTCAATAGTTTCAATTGTAGATGACGTCAATGACCACACACCTGTCTTCGACCACACTTCGTATGAAACTTCCCTTCTTGAGTCGACGAGGGTCAACACCCGATTCTTCGCTATTTCTGCCTCAGATGCCGACTTAGGGCCTAACGGAAGGATATCCTATCACATTTCTGAAGGAAACACGGACGAGAGGTTTGGCATATTCCCTGATGGATACCTTTACGTAAAAAATCCTTTGGACAGAGAGGAAAAGGACTATTATTCTCTGACAATAACTTCGACAGACGAAGGAAAACCAGCGCGCTCCTCGCAAGTGCCCGTCGTCATTCACGTGTTGGACGAAAATGACAATAGCCCCCAATTCACCAATACGACATTCGTGTTCAAAATCAAAGAGAACGAACCGCCCGACACTTTCGTCGGCAAACTCACGGCTACCGATAAAGATATAGGCCGCAACGCGGAGCTAACTTACAATTTGCCGGCGACGCAGAGCGATTTTAGAATAGATCTGCGAAACGGATTTATCAAGACGCTGAAATCGTTCGACCGTGAGAACTTAGTGAATACAACGGGCCAGGATTACATCACCTTGACAGTGACAGTAAACGACAATGGCAAGGTCAAACTCTCGGATTCGGTCCGCGTAACGATTTACATAACAGATGTGAACGATAACGCGCCCGTTTTCACAAGAACCCCGTACAGAGTTGACGTGTCTGAGGAAGCTTCAGTGGGCGCGTCCATCATGAGGGTCTATTCTGAAGACGCAGACAAAGGTCTGAACGGAGATATCTACTACGAATTAGTAGGGGGAGATGACATGGGAAAGTTCATTCTGGACGAGGCAACGGGACAACTGATAATAAATAAGCCTCTAGATCGTGAGACCGTGGATCGGTATCAGTTGACCGTTTTGGCGCACGACTTCGGACAAAGAGTCCGGCTGACGGCGACTGCAACGATAATCGTAAACGTCCTAGACGAAAACGATAACGCACCAATATTCACGCAGTCAAAATTCGAAGTGTCTGTGTTCGAGACGCAGCCCGTGAATAAGAAAATAATGCAATTTCACGCGACGGACGCCGACTTAGGTGTGAACAAAGACTTGCAGTTCTCAATAACATCCGGAAATAGAAAGGAGTCCTTCTTCATCGACAGTCTGACGGGCGAACTATATTTGCATAAGCAGATTGACTACGAAGAGTTGACATCTTACGTCCTAAACATAACAGCGACAGACAGCGGGAACCCTAGCCTTTCGTCGACCATCGCTTTCACCGTTAACGTCATAGACGCAAATGACAACGCCCCCGTATTCACCAACACAGCCATCGTGAGGCAGATAAGGGAAGGCATACCAAAACACACGCCTATCGTCACTGTGACAGCCGAGGACCCAGATTCAGGCCTAAATGGTAAAGTGTATTACTCTATCAAACATCAAGAACCCAACGATAGAATGCGACATTTCGCTATCAATAATGTCACTGGGGTCATACACACGCTGCTGCCCATAGATAGAGAAAGTATAGACACATTTAGAATAACCGTAGTGGCTTACGACGGGGCGGTGGCACCATGGCCGCGGCTGTCAGCTGAAAAATTAGTCACAGTCATAGTCGAGGACATAAATGACAACTCTCCAGTATTTGTATCGATGAACGCCGCCGTTATACGCTCTGAAAGATTAGGCCGAAGCATCGGCCAAGGCATCTTCATTATGAACGTCCTCGCGAGAGACTTGGATTCCGGACCTAACGGCCTGGTGACATACAAGCTAATTCACAGTGACAACGATATCTTCGATTTGCATAGGAGCAACGGCGCTCTTACCTTACGCTACCCGCCGGGGTCACCTGATGCTCGATGGAATCTAGTCATCAAAGCGACGGACGAAGCAGTCCTCAGTGAACAGAGAAGCACAGAAACTTACTTGACAGTAATAATGGGTGGTACAGAGGTGGACGATATAACCTGGACGAATCCGGTATCAGTGTCAGTGGGTGAAAATGAGCCGGCGGGGACTGCAGTGTTAAACTTGACGAATAATTACAAGTCGGGGTTAGAGTTTTACATAGTGAATGTGACGGGGGACGGGAAGCAGGTGGATAGGTTGTTCGACATCGATTCCTTGCTGGGGATCCTGTCGACGGCAGTGTCTCTGGATTGTGACGCTGGCGTGGATCGGTATGAGGTGGAGATATGCGCCGTGTCGTCGCAGACGCCTCTGAGGACCGCTACGACTAAGGTGAGTGATTTTGAAATTGTTATTACATCCTTGTCTCACGAGAATTGTTTTAACATCTGGGTAGCCCATGATTAGTTGTTTTTATTTGTTTAAGTTGTGTAATTGATACCGGTATGTACCAAATATTAAGCACATTTATAGCAATATTACTGGTCAAGTGTGAAGGGAGTCATCGTGGACACTTTTACACATTTTCTTTACTTTTACACATAAGCTATAAGCCCAATGGTCTAAGTAACTACCTAATAAATATACTTTTCTTATAAGCTTGGTTTAACAAAAGCGAGATTAGCGTAGCGCTGACAAAGTGTGAATTGGAGTCATGCTTTTCAAAATAAAATAAAGCGTAAGAAAATCATATACATTGTAAGAGGTTTTTTTACATTCAGAAATCCGCCATAAGAACACACTCGTTAAAACTGTCGACTGACTAAGTCTTACATCGTGAAATCAACTTTTAAACTATTGCAATAAGATAAGAATATTCTTTATTGCACACAAGAAACAAGAGAATTTATAAATTTATACAATAGGCGGTCTTATTGCTAACATCAACTTCTTTCAGACAACCTTGTGACGGAAAGGTTGCCGAAGAAAAAAAGAGACGGGTAGATGGGCAATAATATAATTTACTTGCGATGGCAATAATATAATACAAATTTAGTGCTAGCTAGTACTAAATTTGCAAACTGTTTTGAGTTTTCTACCGCTAAAGGTTTTCGCTTTAGTGTCGTTTAAAGTCTGGAAAAAATGCCAAGTTTAGATAAATGGAGTGTAACTGTATTTATTTAGAGAAGAGCGTGACAGCCGTTGCTTAAGTATTTACTAAGTGAAATTCTCAATTCAAAGACCAGCCCTGACTCTACATGTCAGTAATGTCCCTTCCCTAAGGCCGATTTCAGATTTGAGGATTCACACTATGTAAATACATACTTAAATAACGCAGGTACTGTCAAGCTCTTTTCTTAGAAATTTGACGAGACAGCACCACAGTTAAGTCGGCCCTTGGTCGCATAATAAAAATGGTTTCTATTGAAGTTAAGACAACCCTCCTTAAGTGTTATCGGACCCTTCTTCACCACGTTGTACATTTGTACGGTAGCTTTAAGATTGTCTTTAAAAAATGTTAAGGCAAACGAACAAGCGAAAAACGACGATAGAGGTAATAATAAAAATAAAAAAATCCTTTAAGTAAAAATACAAGTAATTACAATTATAATCAACTGCAACTCCCACACTAGGCACAGCCTAAGCCGTAGAAGTCGGGTAGAATGTGCAAAGTCATAATTAGCACCGGTTGACATAACGAAACAATATCGAGTGTATAGCTCGATGCAGTATAGGGAAGCAATGAGTGTTTTTTTCAGTGAGTAAACGACTCTACATCGCAATAACTCACCATTACAAATGTAAATGTTCCGTTTACTATTCTCCGCATCTCAAGATACAATCAATGAAAAGCTTAACTATTACGGGTATGATTTGTGGCCAAGAAGTATTAAATAAACATGAGTGTAGACTTCGCGGAATCGAATTGACGACCTCTGTGGCGCACTGGTTAACGCATCTGACTACCATGCGAGAGGTCCCGGGTTCAAATCCCGGCTGGGGACAAAAAACACCCAGGTCTTGGATGTTTACATGTTTGTGACGTGTCGCTGTTTCTGGTTCCCTTATTTATTTATTCTCGAGGAAGTGTTGCCGGACAAAGGCTTTGAAAGAATTCCGAGAGGGGGCCTTGCGGATATTATCAGGGAGAGCGTTCCATAGACGAACGGCTGAGCTACACTGAATGAGCTAGAGAGGTAACCAGAGTGGTGAGAGGGGGTACAAAGAAGAAGATTTTGAGAGGAACGGAGTTCTCTGCTATGTGTGCAGGATAAGAACTATACTATTATCAAGTAATAGTATAAGTAGGATGATAATTATTTGTTTAATTAGTAAGTTTAGTGTATATTATAGGTATTTTAAGTATATGTATCAATATGTGTTTCATGTTTATATAATTACGACCATGTTTAATATTTTTTTCAATGAATATCTTCCGGCGCTACGCCATCCATAATCCTCATCACCAAAGATTAGCTGAAAGAAAATACTTATTAGTATTAAGCTCTCAAATAATTTTGAATCAATTCTCGAGTTCTAGCAAATTAACGAAGAGCAATTCACTTTTACAGTCTGTTAGCTCTTAGAATATACCTCGGCTACTATCGGATAGAATCGGATATATTCTTGTACTAGAAATATCGGAACTAATAACACACTTAATTTTGAAATCGGGTCTAATATGACAGAAATGAACTAATACAGAGCAGGAAGTAGTATTAAACTCGTTTGCTTTCAGTGAAAACCGAAGCCTACTCTAGAGCCTCTAGAGTATATTCTAAAAGCTAACAAACTGTACTTACTTTATTAGATTAACCACTTTTGAGATATATGGAATCATCAGCGCACGAACGAGTCACACTTATTCAAATATTTTTTTTTCACTTTACGCTCAAAGTTCAGCCTAACTAAGGAGCTGCCAATTAGATCCGCGACGGTCATACATCGCATATCGCGTTGTTAAGAGGAACGCTTTTATTTTCCTTCTAAAAATGACAAAACGATTTGCTCAGCCAAAGCCATGCCAATTAAACCGAAATAAAAACCCGAACGCGATGCCTTCGTAAATAAACCTACAGCGTGTTGGAGAAAGAATGGCGTAAGTGAGAAAATTTGAATACGGAGAAAGGGGAAGTGACAAATTATTAACTTTATGGGAAAGCGTTTTGACTTCGATAATATCGCGATATGTTGTGTGCGAAGGTTCGTAATTAAGTTGTAAAATCTACATACATTTTCTTCGCTAAGCTTAGAATAAAACAAAAAGACCGCCTGCTGAAAAGTAATTAATTACTGGAATTAATAGTAAAAATAATTAACAAAAAAATATATTATTATTTATTATTAGTTTTTTTATTATTCTGTAGTATTGTTTTGACATATTATTATAATTTTTAATTTAACGTTGACATTGTGGAACTTGATAGTTTTCTAGAATGAAACGAATGATAAATGAAACTTATTATTTAGTTCTTAAGATGATCTCATACAGTTAAGGATATTTATTTTAAAATTTTAATTACATATGGTTTGCCACTAAAAAGTCATAGCAAGACCAACAATACAAAGTAACTATTTGAAGCGTCGGGAGACAGGTTTCTAAGTCAATTTGGTCCCATCTAGTGAATCTCAAATGGCTGCTACGTTTAAATCGAGATCTTGTTGTGAATTTTTAGCATTCAAGGTTTTCGTTTTCTACAATAGATTGATAGAGAACACTTTATTGTACATAAAAAAGGAAATTACACAGGTATTTCTTAATCTAATCTTAACATTTAAATTAAGATTGTATGAATAAATCCATTTTTTTTTTCGCAGTCGGGTAAAGCTAATATCGAAGCCAATCGCGTTTCCCGAGGCAGCTTTTGCTCTGTGTTTTTTTCGAAACTCACTCTTGTGCCCTTTTGGCGTTTGAGTGTCGAATAAATTTCATTCAAAAGAAAGCTCGTTAGCGTAAGTCAGGGCCAGCCTAATCGGGGCCTCTAAATAAACGATAAGCTGCGTTCCGAAACCGATATCGGCCGCTTTCAGAAACCCCTCTGATTACAGCCGAAGCATACGTTTCGAATGTTATTTATATTAGCTCATTAATCCGCAGCGGGATTATTTATTTGTGCTTTCCGAACGTCTAGAGGGGCCCTTAATAATTTTAAATTGCAGTTTGTTTTTCGAAGTTATGATTTCTTAAGACTGTTTGTTATTCACGGAATGAGTGAATACGTTTTAAAGAAGTCATGAGACTGAATTAAATACATACATGCATATATAAACTCACGCCTGTATCCCAGAGGGGTAGGCATGGACCAAGGACTGCCACCTGCCGTGATCCTGAAAAATCACTTTCGCTTCATCGACATTCATTGGTCGTTGCATGCGCGCACGCCAGTTTCGGGTACTTTTATCTTGCCCTTTGCTAATACATCACCTATTTGGTCGAAGTATGTCGCTCGATATATTTCGTCAGTCTCTCTTCCTTCATCCTCTCCACATGTCCAAGCCAACGCAACATTCCTTTCTCAATCTTTTTCTGAATATATTCACTAACTATTAGATTAATTAATGTTCTAGATGCACAGAGTTCACCAGGTTGCATTATTCTGCTTCTTTCATGCTAGTTACAAGAACTGATTTGTAAAATGAGAATTTTCTATAGAATGAGGCGTTCATCATCATCATCATCAACCCATTATGTCCCCACCGAGGGGCACGGGTCTCTTCCCTGAGGAAGGTATAGGCCATACTCCACCACGGGGGCCAAGTCCGGGTAGGTGGAGGCTTGTAAGACTAGTGGCTGGTCTTACTGTCAGAAGTTTTCAAGCCGCCCCTGAAGGCCTCTGACTTGGCTTAACGACTGCCATCTATCGACGGCAGCAGGCACCAACTGCTTAACGTACCTTGCGAAGCACGGAATCGCTCGGAAAAAATGCCACTAGCGTTAGTCATAGACGGTGACCCATCCATAGAATGAACGCGCCGTATGTTGCTTAACCTTAGTGATCGTTCAAGATCACTCAGGCAGCCCAGGCTACGAGTGATTCAGAATCAGGCGTTACTTTGCGGAAATCCATACTAGCAATAAATTGAGAAAATTTCTTGACGGTCACTTGTGCTTGTGAGTCTGAGGATGCCTTGTGTTAGAGGCGAAACACATCGCGCATTGTCTCACACAAGTATTGTTGTCGGTGGTGGTGTGTTCGTGTCTTGCTTCTGCTTGAAAACGTAGGACGGAGGGCGGTGCATTAACTAACCGCACGGTGCTTGTGGGATATTAGCGGAATTTAGCAAAGTAATTTTCTCAATTTAAATTGTGAATAGAAAAAATGCGTGACATGTAGGATCTCTACTAACTTCCTTGTCTACACGGACTAAGCAGTGCTTTGATAAATACGGTAAAATATAGTTTGATCTTTTATATGAATAGACTTACATTTACATACAGTCACATACATTGCTTCTGGCCCCACACTAGGATACCCTGTGTCGTGGGAACTAAGAACAGCGACACAAACATGTAAACCTCCAAGACCTGGGCTTATATTTAAAAAGCATGTAAATACAGCAAATGTAAATCAACTTCATTTTAAATGAAAGAAATTGTTAAAATTATCCGTTTACGTCGTCAAACAAGGTGCAGGCTATAAAAAGTGCTATCAAATCGTGCTGCAAGGATTTCCTGTTACTTCCCAGTTATTTTAGGTCATCTTCGACACCTAAAATAATCTTCTTTTGCGGAGGTGCTCTTCAAATAGGCTATTTGACAGTGTGAAAAAAACATGTATTATTTATACGTATTCGGATAAATTACCGCTAAAAACCGCTTTAAGGCATTTTAACTAAAAAAACAATTATGATTTGTAAAAAAACACAAGATGAAATTTGATAATTTGTATCTGCCGCCATTGTATCGAAAACGGCCTGGATTGGCCGTTTCTGTGATGACGTCACATGTTAGTAAAAATTGCGTCTGTCATTAATTCTTTCTTTCGTTCATTGGTTAGTGTACGGTAAGTGACGTCATAATTCCTGTGCGACGCCATATTGCCTATGATTAGAGAAAAGTAAATTTTCGTTTGCTTTTTTTAGAAGAAATACACGAAAGAATTTAAAATGACCACTTTCTGAGGATTCCATGAAAATCAACAAACAATTTAAGATGGCTTTCAGAAATCGGTCAAATAGCCTATTGGGCAATGTTGTTGAAAAACTGAAAGCCAACCAATAAGTTTGGATCCCACTTTTACGCTCCGAACCGATAAAGCCTTACGGTAAACGTCATAAAAATACACCTGAGAAATAAAACGCTGCAGTAAAATTCGAAACATTTTTAAAGATATCGGCGGATCGAATACCTTGGCTTGGATTGTAGCGACAAAGTTTCTGCCTACACATGACATGATGTAACTTTTACTTCATTTGAGACCTCATGGGAAGGTTCTATATTGTAATAAAATTATCGTAAAGTTACAAGTATTTCCGTATCTTTACCTTGTAAAGGTGTTAACCCAATAAGGCCGCTCATTGTACTTAAGATAAGATAAGATAAGAATATATTTATTGTCATTGACAACCCATTATGTCCCCACCGAGGAGCACGGGTCTCTTTCCTGAGGAAGGTATAGGCCATACTCCACCACGGGGGCCAAGTCCGGATTGGTGGAGGCTTGTAAGACGAGTGGCTGGTCTTACTGTCAGAAGTTTTCAAGCCGCCCTAAGGCCTCTGACTTGGCTTAACGTTTGTCATCTATCGACGGCAGCCGGCACCAACTGCTTAACGTGCTTTGCGAACTAAAACTTTCGTAAGCACAACACATTGTAAACATTTAGTCCGGATTTACTTACGGGTGTTGTAAATCCGGACTAAAAGTTTACAATGTGCTTTGCGAAGCACGGAATCGCTCGGAAAAATGCCACTAGCGCTAGTCATATACGGTGACCCATCCATGGACTGAACGCGCCGTATGTTGCTTAACATTAGTCAAAAAATTCAAAAATTCAAATTTTTTTATTTCAACGTAAAGAATTTACATTCTGCTTGTTGAATGTCAATGTACATACAGTTATGTATAATGTTAGCCGCTGCCTTAGGGCCGTCTGTAGTGGAGAAAAAGGCAGCGAAAAAAAACTCCACTCTGACCATCTTTTCTCAAAGCAACTTAAAGCAACAAATTAGGTATGAGTGTTCGTATACCAAGAATCTCAAGATCCATGAGTGCAATAAATACTTGCAAAGTCAAACATAATTTAATATTCTTAAAAGTTAATAAAACACCAATGCTGCGGCCAGACACACGGACGGCACCCGTTCACGAGCGTAACGCAGAGGTCAGCCATCACCAGTCTCAACCATATTAGAGGGAGATAGGCGACCCGGCCACCGCGCCACCATTCGCATGGCCTTTGGCAAACTTGTGTGATAAAGTTCTTGTCAGTTATCTATAATAATAGCATAGTTTTGATATGCAATCACAGCGTCTGTACATATGTATGAAATTTATTAAACCCTATATATTATTAGAATACCAATAACTAGCTCGTTGTGGAATTGGTTTACTGCCAAGAGTTTTTATCATCTATAAAGTCATCTTTAGTACGTTATTCTGTAGTATGCCTTTTTACACAGCGCAGTTTTAATAACAAATTTAAATTTATTTCCTGGCAGGGATAGAATACTTTCAGGAATTTTGTTATAAAAACGTACACTATATCCTACAAATGATGTATTTACCTTGGCTAATCTGAATCTAGATGAGGCAATTTTGTTTCGATTTCTGGTGTTAACGTTATGTATATCCCTGGTTAGCTTAAATGTAGTTATGTTTTTACGTACATACATTATGTTATCGAATATATATTGGCAAGCTAGCGTAAGAATTCCTATTTCCTTAAAAAACTCACGTAGTGAGTGTCTGGCAGGTAAATTGTAAATACCTCTAATAGCCCTTTTTTGGAGAATAAAAATTGTTTCTATATTTGCCGCCCGCCCCCATAGTAGCAGACCATATGACATAATGCTGTGGAAATAACTGAAATAAACTAGCCTCGCAGTTTCTACATCTGTTAGTTGTCTAATTTTTCTAACTGCAAATGCAGCTGAACTCAACCTACCCGCTAACTTTTCAATGTGTTGATCCCATTGTACACGAGAACAAAAAGACAAACATAAAATATTGTAAACTTTTAGTCCGGATTTACTTACGGGTGTTGTTATATCGGAAGAGTCCGACCAGGTTTCGCTCCGATTCGCAGAGCTTAATCATGGTGAGCAGAGACGGAGCTCGCGTCGTCGGTTGCTCGTCTCACACTGCGGGCAAGCGCGCATAAAATATTCGTATATTTTTGTATTTATCTAATCTATCTAATCTCTTTAAACGAGCAATTCTTCATATAATTTAGATTAGATTAGAACTCTTTATCGGTACACACCAGAAAACAAACAAATACATTGTAAGACTTATAGATCTAAGTTTTGCCGTATACAATTGGCGGTCTTATCGCTAAAAGCAGATTTTACAGATTTTATTCGGTCCATAATTTTTTTTATTTCTTTAATTATTTGCAATTTCATGATGATGATGACGATTTCCTCTTATCCCTTATCAGGGACATAGGACTCGTAGAAAGGATCTCCATTTATCTCCATTGTATATTTGTTAAATAAAAAATTAAAATTACATCACTCATCTTTAGACTTCATTTGACATCCATTTCAATTTCAGCTTTTGA
Source organism: Yponomeuta plumbellus (assembly GCA_947310845.1). NCBI lineage: Eukaryota > Metazoa > Arthropoda > Insecta > Lepidoptera > Yponomeutidae > Yponomeuta > Yponomeuta plumbellus. The sequence continues at coordinate 20,349,498 of OX371194.1, read as the reverse complement.
CGAGAATCTGAACTGACAGCTTGGTAACAATGTTGGTTAGTCAGCAATGTTGTAAATATAATTTCAGAAGAAGAAAATAAACATAAACATTTACACACAGGCACATACCCTTGTTCGCGGCTCATATGTTGTGAGGACCTTGACAGAATACACTATTATGCGGTCCTATCTTTCCCGTTGACTTAGCATTGTGTAAATCTGTTTACGCTCTAGAGCTATCTCCTTCTGGCATGAACTTTTATTTGAAGTTTCCATACACACGAATGAGACAGAGATAGAGCTCTTCATAATTTGTGTCAAAAATCGGGCTTGTGCGGTCCCAATTTATTATGCGGTCGGTCCGCACTTTAGAACAAACGCGTGCGAAATAACACCGCGACCGCATTTTATGCGAAATTCAAACGCATTTACACACTGTCCCCACTTTAGTGCCGTTTGTGAGAAGTTACACACCGACCGCATTTTATGCTAAATAGAAATGCATTTACACACTGTCCCCACTTTAGTGCCGTTTATGAGAAGTAACATACCGACCACATTTTGATGTTGTTACATAATCAATCACCCTCTCCCCTTTCTGATACCTAAACAATGCGTCCTCACAATATTATAATACGCACTCAATCACATCAACCTGCAGTCCTCATAATACACTATGTGAAAATTTTAAAAAGCCTCGCGCGTCCTTCTCGCGCCGCTGCGCCGCCACCGCAATTTTAACCGTCATTCAAAGAGACGAGAAAACACCATAGTATATTTCATTACGAGTGCGGAAAGCCAGTTGTCATGATTTTATTGAAATATATCTAACTTAATACGTATATTTAAGTAAGTTTTATCATAAGAATAGTCCCATCCGTCACCATTTAATTGGAGAATCGTGAATCGTGGGGTATGTGAACATTACATTGACAAGGAAACTGAAACTAAAGAGGGGTTGGCAAATGGTTTCACGTCGCACGCTGGCGGCGGGAGGCCATTGCGTTCCGGAATATGGTGCTGATCGGATCTCCCGGCCAAAGTTTCTATTACTGTCATTGCAGAGTCCGTAAATTCTCGAAATACTTTTTTGAAAATTCTCTCCCGCCTTAGTGGGAGAATTTTGAGAATTAAAAGTACACGAGTTTCATGACTTTCAATGAAGAATCTTAATACTGCATTTTTTTTAATAACTTTTAAAATGGCAAAGTTTCATACTAACTTTGCATCCCCCTTTTACCCCATTAGAGGATGATTTAAAAAAAAATATTTTACACGTTTTACATTTTAAATTACTTTCATTGAAGAACTTTTATACTGAATTTCATTCGAATAACTTCAAAAACGGCAAAGGTTCATACTAATTTTGCAGCCCGGTTGACCCCCTTAGGGGGTGAATTTTCAAAAATCCTTTCTTAGTGCTTTCTAAATCCCCTACGCTTTAAAAGGACCCCTGTGCAAAATTTCAAGTTTCTAACCCATATAGTTTAGGCCCTGCGTAGATATGTCAGTCAGTCAGCTTCTCCTTTTATAATTATACTAGCTGTTGTCCACGACTTCGTCCACGTGGGCTTTAGTTGATAAAAGTATTTGCAAATAAGTCACGTAATATTTTTAGCGCATGTGAAATAATTAAAACAAAAAAAAAAGTTAACATTCATATTAATTACTTAAATTTACATTTTATTGAAATCATTTTGAAAGTCAGAAAACTTACATACCTATTAACGTTCCACCCACTTTTACCCCCTTAAGGGATCATTATGAAAAAAATATTTTACTTGGGTTTCATGACTTTCAATGAAGAACCTTCATACTGGATTTTATTCAAATAACTTCAATAACGGCAATGTTCATACTAACGTTGCACCCCCGTTTTACTCCTGTAGGGGGGGAATTTGCAAAAATCCTGTCTTAGTGCCCCCCTACGTTATAAAAGGAACCCCTGCGCAAAATTTCAAGTTTGTAACCCTTATAGTTTAGACCCTGCGCTGATACTATGTCGGTAATAAAGTTAGTCAGCTTCTCCCTACTAAATTTGCACCCTTTTTTACCCCCTTAGGGATTGATATAAAAAAGGGATGTCGGAATAATCATTATTAGGAACTTTAACCCTAATACAACATTTTATTGAAAATAACCTTGAAAATCAGAGAACTTTCGTACTTACTTTGCACCCTCTTTACCCCCTTAACGGATGATTTTCCGAAAAATATTTTACACGTATTTTATGACTTTCAATGGAGAATCTTCATACTGAGTTTCATTCATATAACTTCAAAAACGGCAAAATTTCATACTAACTTTGTTCCCCCTTTTTGCCCCCTTAGTGGGTGAATTCACAAAAGGGATATCGGAAACAATCATTATTAGCAACTTGATTGGTGCCTCTCCCTACCCCCTCGGGGATAACGGGCGTGAGTTTATTAATTTTTTAAACTTATAACACAAAGACCACTTTTTATTGAGATAACTTTGAAAATCAGAGAACTTTCATACTAACTTTGCACCCCCCTTTTGCCCCCTTAAGGGACGATTTTTGAAAAAATATTTTCATGACTCAATGAAAATCCTTCAAACTGACTTTCATTCGAATAACTTCAAAAACGGCAAAGTTTCATAGTGACTGCACCTCCTTTTTACCCCCTTTGGGGGTGAATTCACAAAAAGGGATATCGGAAATAATCATTATTATGAACCTTTAACCCAAATACTACTTTTTATCGAAATAACTTTGAAAATCAGAGAAGTTTCATACTAACTTTGCAACCCCCTTATGGGATGATTTTCGAAAAAATATTTTCATGACTTTCAATGAAGAACCTTCATACTGAATTTCATTCAAGTAACTTCAAAAACGGCAAAGTTTCATACTAACTTTGTACCCCATTCAATTCACCCTCTTAGAGGGTGAACTTTCAAAAATGTTGTCATATTTTTTTACTTTGTTTTTCACTTTCTAGGTAACAATAAAAACATACTTACAGCAATAAAGGCTTATTTAAAACTAGCTGAACCGACACCCGTCGTATTTCGTAACAGGCAATGAATTATACAAACTCAGAACCCTACAAACTATGACGTGGGTGGTTCCTGCCCGGTATGAGGAACCAGCCGTCAACAGAACTGAAATCTGAATGACAATGAATTCAAGTCATTGGAGAAAACACACAACGTGACAAAACCTACAAAACTAAAACCCTACAAACCTAATACCCCTAAGAACTCTGCAAACATAACCTAACCCCTATCTTTGCGTAACACCCTGAATAGTACCTACGATGTGTTTTGTCTTTGCTATAGTCGCAGTGATAAGTGCTTTATCTCTGAGATGCTCTCAATTATTGAACATACATACATATTAGCATGAGTCTAATTTTACGTATGATGTGTCGCGTCCCCGTGGTTGTTCAACTTATTCATGGACAGCTGCCTGACTGATTTGAGAGAGAATAACTGTGGGATGAGGATGGGTGAGTTACTTGTTAAATGTTTGTTGTACGCCGATGATCAGGTTTTGTTCGCATCGTCGGTGGAAGAACTGCAGACACAAGTAACAGTAATGGATGAGGCATTTAGAAGGAAAGGAATGAACATTAATGTGAGTAAGACGAAGGTAATGGTCTTCGAAAAAGATGATGACATGACTGAGTGCAAAATAATGATTAGAGATGAAAGGGTGGAACAGGTGAAAGAATTTGTCTATTTGGGGAGCCTGTTTACAAGGGATGGTAAGTGTGAAGGTGATATAGAAAGGAGAGTAAAAGCGGGAAATTGTGTAAATGGTGCCTTGCACTCCTTCGTGAGTAGCCAGAATATCTCCAAAAGGGCAAGATTGGCTATCCATAACGGTGTGCTGGTCCCAACACTGATGTATGGTAGCGAGACTTGGGTGTGGCAGAAGAATCATGAAAGTAGGATTAATGCAGTAGAAATGAGGGCCTTGAGAAATATGTGTGGTGTTACTTTGAATGACAGAATACGCAATAGTGTGATCAGAGAACGTTGTGGACTGAAAGAGGATGTAGTGACTAGAATTGAGAAAGGAATGTTGCGTTGGTTCGGACATGTGGAGAGGATGAAGGAAGAACGACTGACGAAGCAAATATATCGAGCGAATGTGAGTGGAAGGGCCGGTAAGGGACGCCCCAGGCGAACATACTTCGACCAAATAGGGGATGTATTAGCAAAGGGCAAGATAAAAAGTACCCGAAACCGGCGAGCGTGCATGCGACGACTAATGAATGTCGATGAAGCGAAAGTGGTTTGTCAGGATCGTGGCAGGTGGCAGTCCCTGGTCTCTGCCTACCCCTCTGGGATACAGGCGTGAGCTTATGTATGTACGTATGTATGTATGTATGAAGTGCGGTCCTTTTCAAAGGTCCGCATTTTATCACATTTTGTACTTATATACACAATGGGGACTGGTGGCGCCACGTGGTGGTACACACCTGAACTACATTTTGGTTTGTGTTAACTCAATTTGACAAAAATACCGAATATGAGGTCCTCCCCGAAAATTTGCTCATATTTCACCAGTCGACTAATCAGAACGCGAGAATTCGATAGCTATATTTGAAGCTCCCTCAAATTTTTGTGCGGACGTCCGCACAATGGGGTCCGACCGCACAATGAGGATTTTTGACTAACTTAAGACCGCACAATGTTAAAGCCGCGAAGACATTGCAGGCAGCATACTGCCGAGGGTATTACTCCTCAGGCAGGACTGATTTTCGGTCAGCGCCTATCCCATTAGCGTACCACGCGCAGCACATTATCATACTTCAATATTTTTAAGTAGTATAATAATAATAATAAAAAACCGAAGGTGTATATTAAAAAAATATTGTTAATTATTAATTTAGTTAATACTTTATTTAAATGCGTGCATAAGCTTACGCCTGTATCCCAGAGGGGTAGGCAGAGACCAGGGACTGTCACCTGCCACGATCCTGACAGATCACTTTCAATTCATCGACATTTATTAGTCGTTGCACTCTGGTTTTGGATACTTTTTAAGAGTTCATTTAATACTTTACTATCAATGTCCTCTTTGACAACTGTTCATAAAATAAAATTAAGATCTTATCGAGAGTACAGAACAGGAAGTGTCGCGTTTATTAAACAATAGTTTCGGTTGTACCTTCCTTCGGAATTTTCGTTAATCTTTGAACGAGTATATTTTTGGATTTTTATGAGACCACAATTTCTTTTTAGGCTTTTATACTTAAATTTTCGTTAAGAGTTTAAATAAGTGACTCTTGAGCTTTAGGAAAGATTATTATTTTTTAAGTTACACTCTGTTAACCTAATATATAAAATTCTGTTGTCTCAATGTTAGTGCGCATACTCCTCCGAAACGGCTTGACCGATTTTCATGAAACTTTACATGTATATTCGATAGGTTTGAGAATAGCTTGTTATCTATTTTTCGTTTGCCGGGGCAGCTAGTTAGGTTATACATAAATGTGTTTGAAAAAGATAAATCCACATTTATTATATTTGTTATATTTTTTTGGCAATGAAGAGAGGTTGTGTCAGGATTGTGGCAAGTCCCTAGTCTCTACTTACCCCTCTGGGACACAGTCGTGCGCTTATGTTTCATGTATGTTATTTTCTTTGTGAGCTTCTTCTCCACATAATATAATTATTAATTGTGAAACTAAAAAATTTGTTGTTAATTTTATTATTATTATGAACAAAATTATTTGAATTGAATTACACTTACAATATACTATTATTTCAGTGTAATTTTAGTCTTTTTTAATTCTACGCTGATTTTAATAACCTATTTATTTTCTTCTAACTTTCGTGAAACACGAATTAAGTGAAGATTGTTTGAGATCCGCGGTATCTTAATTTTTACTGCTTCGTCGATCTAGCTGTTAAGGTCCCGCGCCCGTAATGCAACGGGGTAGAGTACAATGGTGTATAGGATGATGTCCTGTCGACTGTACATGGCCATTCAGCAATCAGAATGTAAATTCATTACTTTGATTGTAGAAGTTATCATTACAAACAATATTCGCCTTTCAAATATTTCTTCTCTTCTCTCAAAAATGTTAATGGCATTTTATTTCTATTAAATCCTGGTTGAAAAGAATGATAAAAAGGCAGGCCCTGCAAAACAAGAACTGAACCTTAATCTATGCAGTGCCAGCGCAAGAGTAATCACCAACAAACGCACTTGGCAGACCAAACGCAATGATTCATGTCGCCAACTATTAGTATATTAACACTAAAGTAATCTTCCCGAACGATGATACCTCTGGTCATCGGGTGGACAAACCATTTCGCAAGAAACCAGACACCACCGGAACATTCCTTTTGGACGCTATTTCTATAGCCAATTTCACAGCTGCAGCTTTTAACTTATAGGACAGAAAGTGTTGTGACTGTTACCGCTTTAGAAATAGAGACCATTTTTGTCGCGACACGCTGGATTTTTCACAACGCGTCAAGTGTTGTAAGTTCATTAAAGAATGGAGTCGACGGGCGTGTTGACTTCAATCAGGGTAAAAGCGCTTGGAATTTTGTGTCTGCGCTTTAATAACATTGCTTATGAGACTTGCATTTAGATAAAATTCAGGTGTTTTTAATCGTAAAACATAACTTGCAGTTATATAAAATTCAGGTGTCTTTAATTATTAATCTGACGGATTCATTTTCATAAATGGAAACCTTTTTTTATCTTTTTTTACGGGGGCGATTCTCTTAAGCGCATATGTTGTTCTATAGAGTCATAATATTACGCTAATGGTACATTAACACTTAGTACTCGTAGTCTAGTATCCAATGCATCTTTACTCAGCGCCTCGCGAGATACATTTTCTTCGTGTAAGATACCTTTTAACGTGCTTTGCTTGATTTTTTTATTGGCTTAATACACTAACAAATAGATGAAATTGACACTGTTACAATAGCTGTCGTGCTTTGGTATAAAAGAAGAAAAATATTAAAAAAAAACAATTATTATACCAAGAAGATACTTCACAGAAACAAAATAAACAGACGAGGGACATAATATTCAACGCCACAAACAAAACAAAACCAGAGATGTAGTCTGTGGTATGTCTTGGTTCCCACAAGAGGCAGCTGATTCAGCGTTGTGCTGAGGGTGTGAACCGTCTACGCTGACTTTCAGTCAGTGCCAACGGAAACTGAAAATTGTACCCCGTAGTGCGTGTCGTGGTGCATTTAAAAATAATCTGAAACAAATACAATAATATACAATACGTGTCATGCAATAAAGAAAAATATATTAAAAATGTATATGTACATTCAATCCACCAATCACCCACCAATCCGGACTAAGCCCCCGTGGTGGAGTATGGCCTATACCTTCCTCAGGGAAGAGACACGTGCCCCTCGGTGGGGACATAATGGGTTGATGATGATATGTACATTATATTGAAAAACTAGGTATGTTGCGTCTGTGTTTATTAGACTGTAGAGCTTTCGCCGCTTCACCGCTTCATCACCACGTGTCTGAAAAGCCTATTTCAAGCGCTGTAGTATGCAAACACCTCTGAAACCTCTCACTTTCCTCTCGCTAATGATGAAAGTAAACAGCACAACTGAAACCGATACGTACAAATATGTGAGTAGTTGACCAAAAAAGGACCTGGAGGGATTGGAAACCGTTATTTTTTTATTTGAATTTTTTTAATCTGTGGTTTAGCTTTGTTTTGGTTTAACCAGAATAATTTTAGGTGCCATGGTTATTTTTGTATGATTTTTTTTGTGAGCCGAGCCGAGTCGAAACCTGTCTATACACGAAACTTCAAACGCGATTTTCCCGAAATCAATTATTTTCCCTTGAGGTCCCTTTTTGGTCAACCACCCACATATATCGTATTAGCTACATTTAGCGCCGAACCAGCTAGCTTGGTCTCGCGGACCGAAGTGCGTCTTGCATAAATCAGTTAGGGAATGCCGCGTGCGCCTTAATGCGCTTTTGGTGTCGGGTGATAGGCCTTCGCCCCTCTCCACCGGCGTATAAAACCCCGTGAGTGAGTTTGATGGGCTCTGGAACAGGGGGAGAAACTAATTTAGGGAGTACTTGAATAGATAAAACTTTAACTAAGCGTTGGCTATTCTTAAGACTAAAGACTACGCGTTGATATTATGGAGTTTCATTGAAGGTTAAAACTTTTTTTTTTGCGTTCTTACCAACCTTTTTTATTTTATTTTTATTTTATTTTATTTTATTAAAAAACCAACAGCGTTACAGAATATTAAACTTAAGGTAATGTATGCTAAGTAAGGCCAATAACAGGTTTAACTTTTTAAACTGAAAGTATGCTTAACGTAAACTTAAACTAAATAATATGAAGCGGCTCGACCCTGCCGAACTGCCGCGGATATGAACAGTCTCAGTCCGGATATGAACTAACCCTTAGTCCCATAAAAGATCATATATATCCACCCGAGCCAAGAAGCGAAGATCATATATACCCACCCGAGCCAAGAAGCGGCGAGGCCGGCAGCATCGGCCCCAAACTATTATTATTATTATTATTAACCACTGTAAAACTTATACTTTTTTTTTTAATTATTTTTGTTTTTTTTTTTTCTGGCGGACCCCAAGAATAATATACATAATAATATTATAAAAATATTAATACATATTATAAAATAATATTATATAATAAAAGTATACATTTCATTTAAATGGATAACATAATTGCTAAATATACATAAACTACAAATAAATAGGAAAAAACCTATTATTAATAACAAAATATCAGAGTAAATCTATTTATGTATGCATAGATAAATAAATTTAAGTATTTATGGATATATAAGAGTGAAGAAATGAGAACACTTTTTTGTAAAAGTATAAAGTATCATCTAACTCTCCTTCCTCCCAGCCCTACGATTAGAGAGACAATCTCGGTGTCGGAAATTAAGCCGGTGGGAAGAAGGGATGCTGCAGGTGAATTTGATATATTGAATACATTTTATCGTGAACACATTCATGTTTGCTAAGTGTGTGGCTCTTGGAGTGGGCCTGTGAGTATAAATAGGTCTCACCTCCAGCCCTACGATTAAGTGAACAATCTTGGGATCGGAAATAAAGCCAACTGGAGATAGGAATCGTATATAAAGTTTATTCCCTAGTATTAGTCGCTAAGGATAATCTTTGTAATTTGACCCTTGAACACAGCCTTAGATAAATTAAATATGTCCACCTCTTTAAATCTCTTATTGTAAGTGTATGTTATTCGGTTTAGGACTGCGTTCGCGGCGTAGTTGGTAGATCTGTGAGGAACATGAAATAGTGTAGTGTTACGAGTGCGACGCCTAGGTACACGGTATCCAACAAGGTTAACCAATTCCGGGCAATCCACCAGCCCACGGACGATGTCATACAGAAGAGACATATCAAGCAGTGTACGACGATCTTCAAGAGATAGTATTCTATTCTGCCGGCAACCTTCTGCGTATGTTTTTGCAGACTTACGTAAACGGTAATTTAAGTTGTTCACGAAGATTCTTTGAATGCGTTCCAGGCGATTTATGTGGACTACGTATTGAGGTGACCATATCGGAGCAGCATATTCGAGAATGCTACGAACGTATGCGAAGTATACTGATTTGATCGCAGAAGGATCTCTAAACGGTTTGCAAGAGCGAAGCACAAAACCTAGGTTTTTGAAACCCTTCTCAGCGATCATATCATAATGTTGTGTAAAGTGCAATTGATCGTCCAGCAGTACGCCAAGGTCTCTGATAACGTGCACTCTTTCAATAGGAACATTATTTAAGTAGTACGAATATAGGATTGGGTTCTTTTTACGCGTGAAAGATATACATTGACATTTGCTTACATTAACTGTTATATTGTTTCGTACATAGTAATTGTAAAGATTATTTAAATCAGATTGAATAGCATTACAATCTTGTTCATTTTTAATTTTATAGAATATCTTCTTATCATCAGCGTATAACAAGTGATTTGACATCAAAAAGCAGTCAGCGATATCGTATAGGTAAGCACAATAGAAAAGGGGTCCCAGGTGGGTGGGGGAACGCCCGTAGGTATTTGTACGTAATCGGATCGATAGCCACCGACAACTACAGCCTGTGAACGGTTGGAAAGGTAAGACTTGATCCATCGCAACAGGTCGCCATGGATACCTAAGCTCTGGAGTTTATGGAGAAGAAAGAAATTTTCTTTTGAAGATTTGAAGAAGTATAGAATGCATTTATTTGACGACCTCTGTGGCGTAGTGGTTAGCGCATCTCCGTACAATGCGAGTGGTCCCGGCTTCGAATCCCGGCTGGGCACAAAAAAAAAACCCAGGTCTTGGATGTTTACATGTTTGTGACGTCGCTGTTTCTGGTTCCTACGACACAGGGTATCCTAGTGTGGGGCCAGAAGCAATGTATGTGCTTGTATGTAAATGTTATGTTATGTTATTGAAATTTTGAGACGGCGGATTGAGGCTATTCCTTTCGTTTCTGCCGACCTTTTTTTTCTCTTCTATTTATAGCTTTTCTCATTGATTTTCTCTGAAGATTTGAAGGAGTATAGAATGCGTTTATTGACATTTTAGGACAACGGATTGAGGCAATTTTTTCGTTTTTGACAACTTTTTTTCTCATCTATCTATAGATTTTCTCATTGATTTTCTCTGAAGATTTGTAGAGGAATAGAAGCATTTTATTAAAAGTATTATGACATAGGGTCTCTACCATATGCCCAGCATTAGGTTTATGACGTCACTGTTTCTAGTACCCAAGACCACAGCGTATCCTAGTGTGGGGCCAAAAGCAATGTATGTGCCTGTATGTAAATGTTTATGTTTACTTATTATTTTGACGTACGAATTTGTTCGGAACCCTCGGCGGGCTAGTCCGATTCGAACTTGTCTGTTTTTTTTTACCTGATATCATTGACGAGTCAATGACGACCCAGCCACCCGTAAGTTGTTATCAAGTGCATGGGTAGTAAGAGTTTTTAATTGGTTTTGGACTTTATTTCAAGGTGATAAGGTTTAATTTAAAGTGGGATCTACTACGCCTTAGCCTGGTTAAGGGTTAAGAAGCGTAATGGCTGGCAGCTGTACTGGACAGAGTCCACTGCGACTTAAACGTCGTTTTTGTAAACGAAGGCCACCGGCAAGCCGAGTTTATGGCTTTGGTAAATAATTCTCATGTTTGAACGTAAATACCAATTAAGAGTAGTTACCCAAAGTAGTAAACGTTCCAGTAAAATCTGTAAATGTTATGCCTTTTAAGGATTAGTATGGGTGAAATAACTGAGCGACCATTAAACTTGTATAAAGAGCAGTGCTTCTATTTTCCGTTCCATGAATTGAACTCCTAGAGAATAAAACGCATTCAATTCACTCATCATCTCATTAGTAATTAGCGAAGAGGGTCTGCTTCATAAGGTAGGGCAATGTCTATTGATGGTCATGCGGATTAACCAATGAGAGCACACGGACAATTTTCTTAGGGAGATTAGTGAAATGGAGTATATATCAATTAAAATATATATCATAGCGACATATAACTCTTCACACAATACAACTACAACTATCATTGCAACAAAAAAAATCCCGGGTCTTGGATGTTTACATGTTGGTGATGTCGCTGTTTCTGGTTCCCACGACACAGGGTATCCTAGTGTGGAGAAAGAAGCAATGTAGCCGGTATGTAAATGTTTATGTAATTTAGATCGTTTACTTTGACTATGGTCAAAGTTAATTTCGCTGTCAATGGCTCATTGTCTCGTGTATAGCCAAAAGTAGTTGACAGCGCTTCCGTGTACATTGGTCTAAAACTCAAATGCCACGGTTAACTTCACCGTGGAGCTCGGCCCGGCCGGACACCCCCGAAACATTCCTTGGAGCTCAGCCACTTGGATTGACCGAGGCCACACATAAATCGCTGGATAAAAAAACGTCAAAGCGCTAATCCGTATTCCGCACTTACCGATAAATAAATACGAAAGTTCGTCTGTCTTTGATGGAGCTCTTAACGGGGTCGTGGTAAGGCGAAATGATTAGGTTTCAAAGGACTTATTTGCTCCGATCTGAGGTTCCAAATTAATAATTAATGTATATTTACATTTACTCATTTCTATATCTAAATATGAAAATACATACAGACTGAGATCATTCGTATGATATAAAAAGTCAAACTGTTAGGATCTTACCGAATATCTAATTATAGATTAAAAACGTAAACTTTAACTTAACGTAAACGAAAACTTTAACCCTTTCAGACCTGACCTTGAAAATAACAATGCTTTTCCTTTGCTGAATTCAAGATCAGGTCTGAAAGGGTTAAAACTAGCTGACCCAGCCAATGTTGATTTGCCATAATATATATTATTTGTAAGGATTATAATTTAAAAAAAATGGGGTGGACCACCCTTATCTATCACTTAGGGCTATGAAAAATAGATAACCTATTTTCAAATCCACCGAATATAGACATAAAATTTCATCAAAATCGGTCAAGCCGTTTCCGAGGAGTTTGCGCACTAACACTGTGACTTGCGAATTGTACAATATATTTGATTTCTATTTGTGTTATTTAAAATCTGCAATTTTCAAAGTATAGTAACATTAATTTGGTTTATCTGTCTGATATGTACTTCCAATACTATTAACGCCCGAACCTAATAACCAATCCCCAATCCAAGATTGAAATCAATCCCAGATTGTTCCCTATCCAAGGATCGATCTCCTATCTGCGTCCTAATAACAAAAAAAAGAGACCCAATCCTAGAAAGTCGAGGGATTGGTATTTCGGATTGTTTCGTCGATCGATCGAAACGTCAAAATCGACGGATAGGTTATTGGGACGCACAAAATGCGATTCACGTACAGAGGGCAATCCGTAATCTGTGATCGGCCCTCCGAAAGATAGATTGAATTCTAAGATTGAAATTTCTATCCACGGATATGTTATTGGGACGCATAAACTGAAAAATGGATTGATTTCTCAATCTGAGATAGGCAAAAATGGATCGGGATTGGTTATTAGGTTCGGGCGTAAATTTACTGACAATTAGATCACGCTTTTAGATACAACAGGTTCTCAGCGTCGCAGGCTTAGCGTAGTCTTGAGATTCCGGGAATTTCTCTTAATCTTAAGTAGGCTAACGTAAATAAGGATCCTTATCTGACCCCGCAAACGTTGAGCTGCCAGATAGGGGTATTAAAAAATAGATAACAACCTATTTTCGGACCTACCGATTATATATATAAAATTTCATCAACATCAGCCAAGCCGTTTCGGCGTAGTATGCGCACTAACACACGACGAGACACGAGAATTTTATATATGTATAAGATAAGAAGATAAGAAAGAAAGAAGAAGATTGTACATGTACGACAAAAATTTTTTGTTGAATTTTTTTTTTGCTGTACAATAGTCCTGTTTTTTTTTTGTTTCTTATCTTTTCTTTTTTCATGCCGGCATAGTGCGAGGTGATGGTTTTTTATTTTTTTATTTTTTATTAAAAACTGACCAACAATTGACCCCGATCTCACCTGATGGTAAGTGAAGATGGAGCCGACCATGTTCCTCGTTGGTTCAGTAAGAGCCTATTCACTCTAGCCTTAAAGGCACGGAGGAAGGGAGCGAATTCCATTCCTTAGCGGTGCGCATTAGAAACGACGAGGCGAAACGCTTCGTGCGCACAAAAGGTGTCTGCACAACATAAGGATGAAGTCGCTCCCCTCTCCTGGATGTCTGGTGATGGAAAGGAGAATAGTATATTTCATTACAAGTGCGGAAAGCCTTTCATTGCAACGAGTTCCGACAAATGTCTACCCGAGCCGAGGCGCAGCCGAGGGCGAGGGTTGACAGTCGGAACATGTTGCAATGACGGTTCCGCACGTGTACTGAACAACTAGTTTTAATACAATTGCGAAGAATTAGAAAGAATACAATTTCTTCACTCATTCTGGGTAGGCAAAGGGAACTAGCCCATACAGCCATGTCTTTAGTAGATTTTTTTAATTGATATTATGAAATGAAAATGAAATTTAATGAGATGAAATGAAATGAAACCAAACCTAACTCAATTGAATCAAATCATTAAATCTGTTATTGAAACAAATTATCGTGGGTTCTTTGTAAAAATATTTGCATGAATCATAAAAACTTCGTGGTTGATTTTTTTTCTTTTTAATAGACATTATTTTGACAGTTGGGAAAGAAAACGCACGAATGCGGAATAGGTAAAGAAAAAGCTCGAGTGTGTAATAGCCCACTTTCCGAACGCTACATGTCCCTGCAACATGCCACTTTTTGAGCAACTGTGTTAAAAAAGCCTTTACCTTTGCAGTGGGCCACAAAGGAGGCTAGGTAAAAAAAAACTTTATTGTACAAATGCACGGCGGACGGCTAAGTAAAAAAAAACTTTTTTTTCTTCAAATATACGGCAGGCCGCAGTGAGAATCGAACCCACCCCCTCCGGCACAATAAACGGTCGTGATACCGCAAGACCGGCGAGGCATTCAATTACTATTTTCTCAGAGCGCTAATCAATTCTGCGTCACCGTATCGTCGCAAGCTGTAAAGCCTCCGTTTTCACCTACAGATCTACTTTGCTCAAGATACCGAGAGAAATGCCGCCCTCATTTCCAACCAGTCTAGTCTGTGACTAGAGAAGACATTATCGAGGCATTTAGCCCGTTAATTACTGCCAATTAGTCTGTTATGTCCAACAAGAATTTCCGTGTTCATGTCAAACTGCTTTATGCGGTTTTAATACGTCTACCGTTTGGTTTGTGCTTTGTAATATTCTAAAGTACCCGAAACCGACGTGTTTGCATACAACGACCAATTAATGTCGATGAAGCGAAAGTGATTTGTCAGGATCGTGGCAGGTGGCAGTCCCTGGTCTTTGCCTACCCGTCTGGCATACAGGCATGAGCTTATGTATGTATCACATTACGAAAAATTTTAATCTGACCAAAGCCACTTAATTCAACTCTGGTCTGTTAGTTGTGATAAAGCTCTGTTAATTAGAGAGCGGCATGTGATCAGACTTTAGGTTACACATAATATAAAGTCATGCCTGTAATGAAAATGTTATTACCAAATATACACAAACATATAGATAAGTAAATTAAATTAGATTAATCTAACTTACTTAATTCTTAGTGTAAAAACCGAAATAACATTTTTTGACAATGAAAATAGTCTAAAGGGTACTGAAAAGTTGTTTACATTTTGTCTCAGCCCCAAATTAATAATATGGTATAGTTGAAATAGGTGCGGACGTTTTAGAGATTTTTTTGAAGATATTTTTGGTCATTGCAAAAAAAATACAGTTAGAAGTGCCTCATGAATAACCACTAAAGTGATAAAGCAATTAAAATGATAAAGAAGGAATTTCCTCTTATCAGTATCAAGATTTTAATTTGAATATTTTAGTCCAAGTTATAGGCTTTGGCACAACGAAATGGCATACCTATCTAATGGTTTTTCTAGCCTTCATCGCTTGAAGTTGATTTCTCTTGTGAGAATGGAAGATCGAATCATCATCAACCCATTATGTCCCCAGAGGGGCACGGGTCTCTTCTCTGAGGAAAGTATAATGCCATACTCAACCACGGGGCCAAGTCCGGATTGGTAGAGGCTTGTAAGACTAGTGGCTGGTCTTACTGTCAAAAGTTTTCAAAGCCTCTGACTTGCATTAACAACTGCCATCTATCGACGGCAGCCGGCACCAGCTGCTTAGAGTGTCTTGCAAAGCATGGAACCGCTCGGAAAAATGCCACTAGCGTTAGTCATGGACGGACACCCATCCGTGCCCTGAACGCGCCAATGTTGCTTAACCTTCGTTATCACTGAAGATCACTCAGGTGGGTAGAGCTAGGAGCGATTCAGATATAATATATATATTTTTATCATTAAATCATCTAGACCAACGTTAGTTTTTAAATGACTGTCACGTTTGGAAGATAATACTTTGTTTATCGCAACCGCTCTCCGGCCCTTGAACTTAAAACAGTTACCCGAGAACCGGCTCCCGAAAATGGTCGTGACAAAATTGTTAATTATTTCACACAATTATAAAATTTATTAGTTTTAACTAACGACTAATAGATATATAATATAGAGTTGTGCGGAGAGGATGGATTGTTTATTGGTTTATTTGAATCAATTTTTACATATACTAATTAATTGGTAGGAAATCAATTAAGTTTTTCTACTCTGGCCTGTTGTTACCTGTTTGATGTCTTGATATAGTGGGGAAATGGAAATAATGCAATAAATACAGATTATTAAATACTTTTAGGCCGGCGTCCTTGCTTGCAATGACGGATATTGATATAACGATCTCTTATAGTGCTATCTATATAAATAAAATTCAAAGTCCTGACTGACTCACTCATCAACGCCCAGCCCAAACCGTTGGAACCAGGAAGCTGAAATTTTGTACAGAGGGTCTATATATAATGTAGAAATCGAATAACACCGGGTTTTTTGAAATTTAACCCCTAAGGGGGCGAAAAGGGTTGCCAAAATTTGTATGGGAGGTATAAAAAATGTTGTATAATTTTCTTGAAATTTAAAATAAATACTCTTCAACACAATTGATTGAACACGTGTTTCGCCGTTTTTCTAAATTTAACCCGGGAGTGAACGGGGTTGCAAAATTTTGAACTAACCTCCACGCGGACGGAGTCGCGGGCGAAAGCTAGTACTTAATATAGTGATTTAGAAATAACACAAGCAAAAGTTAATACTTCCTTTATGGAACACTGTATAAGCCTCTATAATAGGATACCCCAAGATATAATATGAAATGTATTAAGCACACTCTGTGCAAAAAGCTTATTATAAAATCAGCGATTATTTAGAAGACAAATATGTCCGGTGTTAAACAGTACATTAATATTAACAGTATTCAGAGGAGAATGGTGTCTTGTGTTCAACAACATGAGTAATAATTTTTAAGTTTGAAATTTGTTAATTAAGCTAAAACTGTTTGTGTAACTGTAGAGTTTCTCTTCTTCTCCACATAATCTATTAATTGTGAAACTAAGAACTTTGACGTTCATAAAGTAAACATTTTGTTTTTACTGTCAATAAAAATACATTAATTTGAAAAAAAAAAACAATAAATTAATAGGATCGTGGCAAGAGGGAGTCTGGTCTTTTAACCCTTTATAAGGCTCTGTACCATATATGGCCACCATAATTGTAATGCAATAATTACAATAGAGTCCAAAACCAATGAAAATTTAAGACTAGCTCTGCCTTATAAAGGGTTAAAACCTCTCTGGGATACAAGCGCGATGTTAAATTATGCGTTTTTTTTAATTTATTATAGTAGCGATTGTGCTACTGCAAATAAGTTTTTCGTAATTGGTTTACAAGTATGTATAAAACAGTTAAGCATAATACAAAGCAAAGCACGGTGTTTTGGTGAGATCAGAACTCTCGTCCTCTTTGTCGGTGGATGTTATTTATATTTCTATCAGTAAGCTGTAATTCAAGCGTCTCCCGCTAAGGTACTATCAAAGGCCTACACATTGACAAATTGTAAGGAACGTAGAAATATCATGTTACTAAGTTCGTGACCAGTGATTAATATGTCAAAATTTATGGCCCAGCACTGAATATAGAGAAGGTCTACTCACCTTACTACCTTCAGACTGTTCTTTCGTCAATAATGCTTGCTTTCTCGCTCACACAACCTAGGCATCTGGGTTGTGTTGTAGTAAGTAGTATTAGGTGTATATATTTATGTTAGTTGTAAGCAGGTTAAGTTTTATTTGAAGTAATTCTGCAACTTGTTAACGCAGGATCCCCTGTAATGTCAGCTTTAAGTTTTTTGAAAAAAAAAAAAAAAAACTTTTCTTTAATTTGTTCTAATGGTTTGATGCATGATTAAATTATGGACATTTTAAATAAAATTTTGTTTTCGTAATTTTTAAGGAAGAAACGTCGTTGCCAAAATTATTAATTCTCAATCAAAAACTTAGTACCTACATCATAGAAAAATACGCCTTTAATATGAGCAATTTAATTATACAGAAAACCCTTAGACCATATTTATAAAAACAAAACAAATTTTAACACAAATGCAAAAAAATAACTCCCACAAAACACAATAACTTGACCTGGTACCAAAATGGGGTACACTGCACTCGCATCTGGTACACAGGCGAGGACGTTACAAACATCGAAAAAATACCCAGACTAATATTTCTACAAATGTATGACGGCCCTCAGTGAGAAATTTATTTATTAAGAAAACTTAGAGCTATAAAATATAATAGACATTTCAACTGAAATAAAAACAAAGATACAATAATAAGAAACTAATGTTTAAACAAATTGTTAATAGTGCGAGCGAGGCAGCATTTTCCTCTGAAGAGCAACCTTAATTTTTTTTAGAATTACAATTAACTTTAAGAGACGTCTAAAATTGAAGCAATAGTGAGATATATTTGTATTACGTCTCTTTTACTCGAAAGACTCGCAAAAGAATTTGCGAATCTTTCGAATTTGCCCTTGTAAGCTGCTGTACCTCCAGTGTACAAAAATCCAATACTTGTTTGGAAGAAATTATTCTAATGAGAATCCAAACATGTTTTGATTGTGCCTGGGATTTGGATTGTAGTTACTTTAATTTTTTGTTCATTTTAATCCTTGGAACAGTGGATGAACGTTACATTACAAACATTTATCCGGATTCTCCTACTCCCTTGTGGATCTTGTTTGCACCATCAAGCAGCGGAAAGAAGCCTACTTAGGTGATGTGCTACGAAGCAAGAAAAAACTACTGCAGACCATTTTGATTGGGGTAGAGGAGGCCCGGGCAGGAGAAAGATGTTATGGTGGTGTAACTTCAAAGTATGAACCGGTGTAAAAACCGCAGAGGAGCTGTTCAGAACTACACTGAACAGAGACCGTTGTAAAGAGCTGACTGGCAACCTCCAGTGATGAAGAGGCAATTTAAGAAGAAGAAAACACAACAACGTGGCTGCGGTGGCGGTCCAAACATTTCTACTGCCGTACGTATGAACCACCACCGATTGCCGTGTTTTATCCCTTACTTGTAATAATGACGTATAGGTGCGTCGAGGTATTTCTTTGTTCAGTAGTTAGTTAAGTGCTTTGGGGCACAATATAGTACATTCTTATGTTATCTTAAGAACCTACCTAGCTACAGATACAGATAATAATAATTTGCGCATAAAACAATCGCTTGTTCTTGTCCTAAACTAGGATACCCTGTGCTGTGATTACTAGGCAAGGGCATCACAGACATGGTAAGACATGTAGACTCAGGGCCAGTTTTTGAATTGAGTATTTAACTAAGTAAAAACTAAGTAGTTCCGTCACGCTCTTTACTGAGAAATTTGACGAGACAGCTCTATCACTACAGTTAAGTAGCTACTTAGCGAAACAGTATACTTGCGTAGATCATTTAGAGCCTCTTCCAGACGCTTCTGTTTCTTACTTTGTTTTGGTAGTCAAGCATCTGAACCGCTAGAACGACGAAGCAGTACTAACTTTGCCTTACCATTGCTGTCCCAAAGCCTCATTTTGTAGAACTGCAATTTGTGATTTAAAATGACAATTTGAGGTGCATTGTACAAGTAGGAAGACTATTACTATAATAATTATTAGTTGTAAGGCAGCCGTCTGTACTCTTAGATTAAGAAATACCTGTGTAATCTCCTTTTTTATGTACAATAAAGTGTAGTTTATCTATGTTCCTATTAACTCAATTCCGGAATAAATTACTTAATTTTTCGTCGGAAGAGTCTGACCGAGCTCCGTCTCTACTCACCATGATAAAGCCCTGCGTAGAAAAATCTGGTCGGACTCTTCCGCAAAAAAAAGAGTTTTATTTGACAAACTAATTAACTACACAATGTTGTGTGTGATCATTATTATCATCATCAGCTCATCTCGCCCGCTGTTACCCAACCCTATACCCATAGGTATTGGGGAAAATTTCCGCATCACGCCATCGCGGTCTCTCGCCATTCGCATCCACGAGCCCCAGCCAACCTGGCCACAAAGTCCGGCCATCGGGGTAGGGTTTGGTCCATTGTCGTAATAAACTATGGATTTTAGAACGCGGCCCAGATGATATTTAGCTTAACAAGAGTTACAAACGATGTCAAAAAATCGTGAATAACAAACAGTTCAATAACAGCAGCGTGGCTTCCTCCAATTTCCGTGCACACAGCGATCATAGACAGTTTCTTGGGCACAGCTTTCTTATCAATCGTCCAGTTTCACTTGACCTCCCGCGTCTCTCTCGCCAATGTCCCAGCAGACGTCAGAGAATATGAGGCATTGGCGTCTAGAGGTCTACAAGGACTGGTCGGTCGGTCTGTGTACACGTTTTGGACCGGTTCCCAATGGCTATGGGATGTGGCGTCAGTGTGTGTGTTTAAGGCTGTGTGTGTGTGTGTAAGTGGTCACTTATTTCCCCCATTGGCAAGCTTTCGTTACGTGTTGGAGTTGTTAATGTTTAATTTGTTTTCTAATTGTGCTGTGGAACGCTGCACTGTAGGGCCTATGAAGAAGAATATGCTTGATAACGGCTAATGGCAGATTACCGATATTGTTATTTGTTTGAAAAATACGTGTACTTTCCGATATATCAATAGGTCAATAGGCTGAATGACTCAGAGAGTTTTCTTTAAAGGCCTGCGTTTCCTGCAGCAGAACACATCGATGAGTAATCGTTTACAAAGTTTCTGCTGAACGCGCACAAAAACCCATCGAAAATTGTAATCGGACGCGTAATCGATGACTTAGCGATTACTATTCGATGTGTTAAGTTAAATGCGGCCAATTGTTTGTTTAAATTGCCAAAAAATCAGGGAAAAGACCCGTGCCTCTCGGTGGGGACATGATGGGTTGATGATGATGATGATGATTGCCAAAAAATAAATATAGCTACGTATCCAAAATTGTTATCCAAATTAACAAGTCAAGTGATTGTGTCGTTTGAAAGTTTTTCTCTAGAAAAACTAGTGCGTACTATTTAGTAGAACAACCCATTTCCGGAGATTTTTCCGGGGGATTTTTAAATCCTGTATATCAGTTTATCTGTATTTCGTTAGTGAAATTCTAAATTAAACATGGGCAGTATGAGCATGAGGTTATCATTAGCCATCCAAATAAGAAATCTTATATAAATTCAAAGTTACGTCCGAAAAGCTACGTCCACGCAGAAATAATTGTGATTGAGCGGAACGTCTCTAATTGCCCCCAGTTTTATTCGCGTGATGATATGGCGTTACTGCGCCATCAGCTTTTTATTAAATTGTTATAAATGTTCTTTATTGGCCTATTTCTTACTTATGTTATTAAAATGCTATGAAACAAAGGATTAGATGGGATTGTTATCGTTATGTTTTATTAATCGAGTAAGTCAATAGTATGTCAATTTTTACGGGCAAGCACAGTACCTACTCGCTTATTTTTGAGTTACTTAGGGCTAATTTCTTAATAGGCTATTTGACAATGTGGAAAAAAATATTATTTATACGTATTCGTATACATAAAGTCTTAAATCCGCTTGAAATAATTTTCGTTTAAAATAACATAACATAAAATTGATCATTCATCAACCAGCATAAAATTTCATCATTTTGTATGTATAGCCCTTTCATCGGATTTGGCCTGGATTGACCGAATCTATGATGACGTCACAGGTCAATAAATATGGCGTCTGTCATTCATGTCGTTCTTACGTCCATTTGTTTGTTTACTGACCAGTGACGCCACGATTCCTGTACGACGCCATATTGCCCAAGTTAGCGTTTTGGCGGCTTAATTTGAAAGTGATTTTTTATTCGCTCTTTTTAGAAGAAATACACGAAATAATTTAAAATTACCATTGTCTGAGCACTCAAAATCACCAGCTGTAGCCCTGTCTCGTCAATTTTCACAGAAAAGAGCGTGACAGAACGTTACAACTGATCGAAAAATCAGCGTTGCAACTTATCATGACACCAACGTAGCATTGAAGAGTTTGTCACGTTTACTTAGCAATGCCCTTAATATCAATTAATTAACTACCCAAATTTGTTTCTGTCACAAGGGTGTCTGGAAGAAATTGCTGTAAGCAATAAGACCACCACAAAAAATATATTGTACACTATATATTTTTTTTAATTGTTACTTTTATTTGTCTCTTGTTTCTTATGTGCAATAAAGAATATTCTTATCTTATTTCCGGCTCTCCAACTAATATTTTTTACGCTCTTCGGTTTGACGTGCATTTCGTACGTCTCTACCGTAAACCGGTACAAAATCATAATATAGATAGATAGGTGCTAGACTCACAGTTCTTTCCACCACCGTTTAGGGTCTGAGCACTTCAATGGCCCTCCGTTATAAAACCTCCAAAGCCAGCACCCCGAGCGGTACGCGCACCCCGCCCCCGCGCCACGACTCAGCACAGCACAATTGATTCCCTCCGATCCTATCTGCCAACCCTCGCGCCTCAGGTGAGGATAAATAAATACTTCGATAATCTGGCGGTATCAGATGGCGCTGGATATTATTGCGTTTTAATTCTGCATTTGGCACGCCCTATGAGGCTGGTGGCTCGCTGGGTCCTTACTGTTGGACCTCTGCAGTCAAATTTCGGTTTTGGACTGCAAAATAAAATAAAAAATAAATAAACACGCGCCCGTTATCCCCGAGGGGGTAGGCAGAGGCACCAATCACTAGAACTGGGCCCACGTTATGCCGAGTTTGGACTGTGTTAAGTGAAAACTGCTTAACCACTTTGAAGTGAAGGTCGCATCAGTTGCGTTATTACCTTGAAAATAACTAATAATTTACCATACATAAGACTTTACAATTAAGGGGACGGCAAATTGTTAATTTGCTGATAGATCAAATAGAAAAACCGGCTAAGTACGACCTCTGTGGCGCAGCGGTTAGCACAACTGTCTACGATGCGAGAGGTACCGAGTTAAAAACCCAGCTGGGGACAAAAAAAAACCCCAGGTCTTGGATACTTACATGTTTGTGATGTCTCTGTTTCTGGTTCCCATGACAGAGGGTATCCGAGTGTGGGGCCAGAAGCAATGTACTGTGCCTGTATATACATATAATATATTTATATACAGGCACAATATATTGCTTCTGGCCATATTATGGTTATCTAAATATAAACATGTACATACAGGCACATACAATGCTTCTGGCCTCGCTCTAGGATACCCTGTATCCGAATGTGAGGCCAGAAGCAATGTAGGGTAAACTATACATTGATTGGCACCTTAAGCAAAACCTTGACTTAATTTGCTTCCAAAGCATTCAATTTCATATTCAATCACTATTAACAATTTTTATTTGTTAGAATATGAGTATAAGTTGGAAATAAAAAAATAATTCTTGCTTGTTGTCATAGTTTTATTTAAGAAAAATAATAATAATTTGAAAATGTCTCCAAAACTACAGTCATTGGCATTACAGGTATAAACATTGTCACTAATAATATCAGTCATTGGCACTTATAATTTGTATGTATGTTTTGTACTTAACAATGCTAATTATAAAAAACTACCAAAATGCCCTTTAAGAAATTTTAATTCTTAATATTTGTGTTTAAAACTCACTGTGCCAATGACTAGGGGGGTGCCAGCAATACTATAGTTTACCCTATGTGCCTATAAATATGTGGTTATGTAAACATAAACATGTACATACAGGCACATACAAAGCTTCTGGCCTCGCTCTAGGATACCCTGCTAATCGCATCTATAAAGTACGCAATACACAAGTACGCAATATTAACTTTTCTGCCGACTTCTGTCTCAACAATAAGGTTACTGTGGATCGATACATCGGTAAAACAGGCCCTCACCCAGTCGGCGTTACGGCAGATATGATTTAAGCGCTCATTGTAAGAAGGTGTCTTAAAAGGGGCATGCGTCAGATAAATTCGGCGCAGGCGCAGGAATGAGCCCGATCGAGCTTGATTCTGGTAATGCGCGGCGAATTAAAGGAGTTACGATAAAATATAGGGTGTAAAGTGACGGATTTATGTTCAGGGACCGTATTACCTACAATAATATGTCTGCCCTAAAAAATTTAAATTCACGCCCGCACCAACGTTTGTCACATCGAGTGGTGAAGCGTTAAGAGCGTTCTCACGTGGAGTACGCTGTCTTATTAAACGTTTACTCATTTAATTATATACCTATATAAACCCGTAGGCTGGGCTGCCTGAGTGATCTTAAACGATCACTAAGGTTAAGCAACATACGGCGCGTTCAGTCCATGGATGGGTCACCGTCTATGACTAACGGTAGTGGCATTTTTCCGAGCGGTTCCGTGCTTTGCAAGGCACGCTAAGCAGTTAGTGCCGGCTGCCGTCAATAGATGGCAGTCGTTAAGGCAAGTCAGAGGCCTTAGGGCTGCTGAAAACTTCTAACAGTAAGACCAGCCACTAGCCTTACAAGCCCCCACCAATCCGGACTTGGCCCTCGAGGTGGTGATGACGTGGACGGTCACCCATCCATGCACTAAACGCGCCCTATGTTGCCTAACCTTCGTGATCGTTTAAGATCGCTCAGGTGGGCGGGGCTACGAGCGATTACTGTGATCAGGCAAAACTCTCCCGAAGGAGAAAACCCTTCTTGCGATACGATATTTGTAGATGTTTGTGAGGCCCACGCTCAATTTGCGGCAATCTACAACCTTCATCTTTTCGCGCAGTCAAAAAGCTCTGCGTAAATAAGTATATGTATGCAGTAATTAATTGCTAAGCCGGTACACCGAAAGTCGACATTTACATATGACATGTGCTACTCAGTTACGTTGTGGGTAACTTCGGAAAGACATTTAAAACTTTATTGTCGGTAATGGCTACTATGGTATGGTCACTACCAAGGCAGAGGTCGGGGGTTTGATTCCCATTGCGTGTCGACGTACATTTGTCAAATGACCTAAATCTGGATGTATATACATGTTTGTAATCTCCTTGCCTGGTTACCATAGCACAGGGAGTCAGTTTGGGAAACAATAATTTGGAACCAGAACAAGTGATTGTGTTGTTTGGAAGTTACAAACTCATGCCTGTACCACAGCGGGGTAGGCAGAGTCCATGGCCTCGATTCTGTTGGTGCATTATAGTACGATGGCATATACACGGTCTGTTCACGTGACTTGTTTTTTCGTACCATCGACGCCTAGATTGGTCGAAAAGCGTGCGCGCGTAGACTTGAAGCGGCAATAAAACTAAATCGCCATGTTCAAGCAGTTGTCATTTTTCTACAATGCATTAACAGAAACAAGCTCTTACGAGTAATTAAATTTTAATGTCTTTGATGTGATAAGGATTTTGGTCACACGAGTCTTCTATTCACGGTAAAAAAAAATCTACCGAGTTAACCTATAGCTTTTATAGCGGTAACACCGCGTAATATTTTTTTTTGCATTAAATTACAAAACGGACTTTAGTCGATGTTTGCTCGCTCACTGGTTTCTCTCAGAAATTTTACCAAATTAAATTTTTAAGCGATATTTCAAAACATCACCAGTGTGGTTTGAGATTGCAATCACTTCACAGCCCTCGTGTATACCGTACTCAAATGTCACTAAATCACAATTACAGATCGCGTCCTGTGACGTACAGACGGTCGTATTTTTTTGTCACATTAGTACGTACAGTTGATCACAAATGCTTGCTAATGTAGGCTAGTGAACGACGAACTCCTACTACTAGATACTAGGTACTACTGAAACACGTACGTCCAAAGCATAGGTACATTTTAGAAGCAGTGAAGAAATTATTTATATATTATCTCTCTTGTTTGGACACAGACCTGTCATGAAACTTATTTGGAAATACTTGTTTAGCAAAAAATTACTATTTTAATTATTCGTTTTGTGAAGAACAATAATTTAATGACAATTTAACTTATGTGCTTTAGTCGGCCGACCCTACGAGTAAAGACTTTGCACAAAAAAGAAATATGGGGCTTCTAAACGGGCCCTTTTTTCAAGAAAATGTAGGTGTAGCTGCAAGGGTATGGCTGGTAGAATCTGCCAGCATTTACGGCTAGACTATGCAATACCCTGCAATATTTTTAATATGGCCGGGATATATTGCAAATATTTTTTGTATTTCCGATGAATGCTTAGTGTCCCAGCCGTATGGCCGGAACGATTGTTTTCCAATCGAAAATACTGCAATATTTCTCAGCCATATTATTGCTGTCTCACTTTACGGCCTATCTGCGTCCTTTTTTCGTGCTACGTGAAGTTTGAAGTAAGAAATTATTTTAAAGTTAAGTTTAAAATGAAACTTAAAGTACAATCAAAATAGGTTTTTTTGGTCTATGACTGATACTTTTCATAATATTATATCCAGTCAAAAGGTCAATATAGTCACGTGGTAGAAAACGCCCATCGTACAAATCGGTCTTAGACTGCCGTCGCTCCCTCACGTAACACCATGTAACGTATGAAGCGTTTAACAATATCTGAGGCATCTCGTGGAATTATGTTTTTATTTATGCATCTACACTTTCATATGAAAACGTTTACAATCCAATGAAAAAACCGAAATCTGGATTTTTTTGTCTTATTATACGAGTATCAACTTTGTAAAAATTACCCGATAGCGACGTGCGTGCGTGCGACTAGTGAATGTCATCGATGAAGCGAAAGTGATTTGTCAGGATCGTGGCTAGCGGCAGTTCCTCGTCTCTGCCTACCCCTCTGCTATACAGGCGTGAGCTTATGTATGTATCAACTTTATTTTTCACTTTTTTTTGTGATCTCGAAAACCCTGAAAAATAAATATTTACGGTTTTATTTCGTTTGTTTTCCTATGTCTTTTAAATTCAAAATTCAAATTCAAATATTTTATTCATAATACAAATAGAATATTTACTTTATGAACGTCAATATTGTTAGTTTCACAATTAATAGATTACATGGAGAAGAAACTAACAAAGAAACTCCACATTTATTGTTTTCAAAACAGGTTTAGCCTAAATTACAAACTTAAAAAAAATACTCTTGGATGTGTTGAAAAATACTCTTGGTTGTGTTGAAAAGTACTCTTGGATGTGTATTGCATAAAAGCACTGTCACTCCAATCTAAGTGAGACGCAGGTACCCCATTGTTATTTCAAGCTTCCAGCTCCTCAGAAAAACAGAAGTCAAAACAAGTGACGCGCTCGCTCGACTGTACATACAACGTGGTTTATTTGATAATTCCGGGTAAGGTTTGTTTTGTTACGCGACAAAGGCCCTTGATTCGTGTGGGTTTTTTTGTTCGTCCTGGTTAACAAAATACACAATACTGACGCGTGGGCCGAGGAAGTGCCAGCCCACTGCTTGTTTGGTCTGGGGTCCGTGACAGACTATTGGGAATAATTTCCTTCATTACCGACTTCATTACCGCCTTTGGGGGGTTGGATTTTCATTCTATTGTAATGTTAACATTAACATTTTTTTTAACATAACATTTACATACAGGCACATACATTGCTTCTGGCCCCACACTAGGATACCCTATGTCGTGGGAACCAGAAACAGCGACGTCACAAACATGTAAACATCCAAGACCTGGTTTTTTTTTGTCCCCAGCCGGGATTCGAACCCGGGACCACCAGGCAAACATACACAGACATTACATATATGGAAATCACCCAGACTGAGCATGATGAGGCCACCGACTGCTTTCTTAGCTTAAAATTTAAGTTTAATTACGGTGTACGCTGAAAAACAGCGCTGGTAGGATAGGCATAACTATCCTGCAGCATAAGCTGAGCGTAAGACCCATATCAGATAGGCTACACTTATAATTTTAATACATCAGGTCAACTACTACTATGATACTATCTGATAATAAATTATTTTCATTTCTTTTAATTTCATTAAAAAATAAAATTCAAAGTCCTGACTGACTTACTCATCAACGCCCAGCCCAAGCCGTTGGACCTAACATGCTGAAATTTTGCACACAGAGTCTATATACTCGTATAATGTAGGTAAGGAATAAGACCGGATTTTTTGAAATACAACCCCTAAGAGGGCGCAAAGGGTTGCCAAAATTTGTATAGGAGGTATAAATAATGTTGTCTAATTTTCTTGAAACTTAAAATAAATACTCTTCAACACAATATTGATTGAACACGTGTTTCGCCGTTTTTCTAAATTTAACCCTTAAGGGAGTGAATGGGGTTGCAAAATTTTGAACTAAAGTCCACGCGGACGGACTCGCTGGCGAAAGCTAGTGTACAATAAAAGTGCTCTCTACGTATGAGCATTGTGGGCCAGGTCACCCTATTATTATTTCAGGGTAATGTAGTATTGTTTCTGCATTACATTCATATTCACTTCGGCTTATCGAAGCGAAACGGGCCTCCGCTGGCCGCAAACAAATCATATTATCCTAAATATCCGTTGCTAACGTGCCCACTAAATTTCCATCGACAGCCGTAAGTTTAGTAATTCAAATAAGCTTATTTATTATTGGTGTACATTCGCCCCGCCATCTTCTGCTCCTGCGCATCGATTCTCAGTCTTATGGCTCGAGGAATAAGGATTGTCAAGGGGCGGTGGGGTATTCTGTCCGAATGGGCAAGCGCGCGCTAAGTAGCTCGCAACTCACGGATTAATTATGGGCTGTTGGACAGTGGTGGCTGGGGATGTTCTCAAGCGATTCAGAGGTTTTGGATTTTTTTTAATTTTGAGCTTTATTTTCTCACTATCAATAGTACAAACAAAATCCTCTGGGTTGGCTAGATGAATCTCCGATTGAAATAAGTGTACCTGTGTACAAGGTTCAAAACTTGTATTATTTTTCTTTCGGACTATTTGGCGTAACAAACATCACGGCTTCCTAAGGTTGCATGCAGCTGAAAGGACTAAAATAAACATAAAAAAACGGCCAAGTGCGACTCGGACATAATTTTTCACCAGTTCTAGAGAATGCCTCTGCCAACCCCCTCGGGGATAACGGGCGTGAGTTTTTTTATTTTAATTTTTAATTTTTAAGACCTACATATCTCCATAGACACTCCACACGTATGGGCTTAATGAAAAAAAAAATTTGCATAACTCCCACAATTTATGGTTTTTTTTTCTATTGTTGTGTAAAAATCTTATTACTCGTATACAATCGTTCCTATAGTTTCGGTAAAAAGTGGGTGTGACATACGGAAGGACAGACAGACATGAGGAATCCATAAGGGTTCCGTTTTTGTCATTTGGCTATGGAACCTTAAAAATTACATACAGGCACATACATTGCTTCTGACCCCACACTAGGATACCCTGTGTCGTGAGAACCAGAAGCAGCGACATCACAAACATGGAACAAGGCAAGGATACTCGTATTATAAACGTCGACGCCATTTGTACAAATCGCACCCTTGCAAGAACAATGTGATATTTTGTAGACCATTTTTTATTCATAGAAATTGTTGTTTTTAACGCGATTTTACTTACTCCGAAAAAGCCGGAATAATGAGAAAAAGAGACACTGCATCACGTTATAGCGCTATCTCTTTCGGCCATTACTTTGAAACCTTAAAAAAATGGTCTCATGTAACGTAAGCGTTTCGAAATAACACGTTGTTCTTGCAAGTGTGCGAAATGTACGGCGACCCCCAGTGGGATTCAAACCTATGACTTCCAGTTTTGTAATCAGCCGTGATGCTAGAACGCTCGCTTCTCTTTGCGTTATGTTAAGGTTGATGTCCTTCGCGAAAAGAAAAAAGCAGAGGTGTGTTTGCGAACAGACCCGATGTAAGAGGAATGGCTATAGCCGCAGGCTACCGCGCGATGGCCGACTTTGCTTCGCAGCGGGTTCTAGCTGGACGTCGGTTCCACTTGATAAAGCTTTATATCTATCAGATATAAGTGGAGTATGGCCTATACCTTCCTCAAGGACTCCTCCTTGACGGGTCTCCACCCGTGCCCCTCGGTTGGGACATAATGGGTTCATGATGATGATGATGATCTATCAGATAAGTTCGGATTGGTGGAGGTTTGTAAGACTAGTGGCTGGTCTTACTGTCAGAAGTTTTCAAGCCGCCCTGAGGCCTGTGACTTGGCTTAACGACTGCCATCTATCGACGGAAGCCGGCACCAACTGCTTAACGTGCCTTGCGAGGAACAGAACCGCTTGGAAAAATGCCATGGTTCATGATGATGATGATGATCTATCAGATATTACTGTCTGCTTTACACGAATAGGTTATTAGTTAAGTTAAAAAAACTATTGTCTGTAACACAAAGTTGTTCTTTGTGTTAGACAGTAGTTAATTCTTCTTAATTACAGTCTATGTTAAACTCGGCATGTAAATAGGGTGTACCAATAATCAACACAGTCGCAATTTACTGGCAAAGGGGTGTGTGAGTCTCAGGAAGGTATGAAATAAACTAAAACCACAGTAAAATAATAAAAAAAAGACAAAGGCAAAGTCCTTTATTTGTGGAGTGTAGGTGGATATATAAGTTGGCAGGTAAATACATTTATATACTCTACATTCTGATAAAAAAGCATACAAATATTTTCATTACGTATATATTATTCTAACATGCAATACTAATACTTGGTCAAATTGATGTCAATAACAAAATGAAAAAGTCTCAATCGAAGTCTATCTTACATGTTATATAAAGTGGCTCAGTGGCTCGGTAAAGTTACTTGCAGAATTCTCTGTCATTTAAATATTCAACAATAGAGTAATAACATTTGTCAATCAATATGGATTTAAGATTTAATTTAAAAGTATTAACATAAAGGCTTTTATTATTATTAGAATTATTAAAATGAATATCCTCTCTAAACTCTGACCCTTTTTTATTGTTTTTTTTTGGCTTTTTACATACCATATGTATGTACATATGGTACCTACGTAAAAAGAAAAAAAAAATACTGCCAAGTATTGGTATGTACTCTATGTTATCCGGGGTAACTAATAATGTCTAGAATAATAATAAGTGTAACTTATAACAATACGATCGCTTCGGATTCCAAACTCGAACACCCTGTAACCAGGCACATACACGGAAATGGTCAAATGAAATGTTTAAATGGGTTTGTAATATACTTGCCTGGTTAACATAGCACAGGGTATCTAGTTTGGGATCTGCTCTTATATTACGTAACTTTCCACTGTATCGGGTTAAAAATTTAGAAAACTCGAAGGAGTCAAAATAAGAACCTATATGACGGTTCGGAGTAGGAGTATGAAATATCTACTGGGAAAAAAATCCAGAATGTAAGTGTGACATTAGGTGGTGTGACATACCGGGAACAAAAGGGCTAAATCAGACAACTCCATACGGTGGAGTCTTACGTAATTGCACGCGATCAAGTGATCGTGTTGTGTGGATGTTATTATTATTCAAGAGCTTTAGAAATAACCATCTTCATCATCAACCCATTATGTCCCCTCCAAGGGGCACGGGTCTCTTCCCTGAGGAAGGTATAGGCCATACTCCACCACGGGGGCCAAGTCCGGATTGGTGGAGGCTTGTAAGACTAGTGGCTGGTCTTCTGTCAGAAGTTTTCAAGCCGCCCTAAGGCCTCTGACTTGGCTTAACGACTGCCATCTATCGACGGCAGCCGGCACCAAAAGCTTAACGTGCTTTGCAAAGCACAGAACCGCTCAGAAAAATGCCACTAGCGTTAGTCGTAGACCCATCCATAGACTGAACGCGCCGTATGTTGCTTAACGAGAAATAACCATCTGTATGGGGCTAACTTGGCTGTTAAATAATTTAACAGGCACATTCATTCTTTTTGCCCTTTGTAACCTGTGGCAAATACCTTAGTTGTTAAATTAAATCTGTAACTAATTCTAAAATATCCAACCGCTCTACAAACTGGAAGCGCTGTTGGCTACGTTCGCGAAATGTAAAATGCAAATGGTGCTACAACTTACTGCCTAATCTGGTGACCTATAGCCTCGTATTTATTTATTAGACAAGAAGTCAGCTAGACAATATAGTTGTTGGGCGTATACTTTAGCAAAACGCTAAAGAATTCAAATCCGGACGCCTACGCTTAAAGGACCGTTAGTATGCTGGCTCTTTGGATTATTTTTGTGGCATATCTACTTTATTCTATTAGGCTTATATTATCGTTATGGCTCAAGAAATGAGGACTAGTTTTTGCTTCTTTTTTATCAAGGGTATATTCTAGACTACACGTTTTTGTTGAGGTGAAAGCGAAATACGAATACAAAATTCTTTATTTGTGAAATTTAGGTGGTTCTAAGTTAATTAATAACATTCTGCTAAGAAAGCATACAAATGTTTACATGTCACAAAATTTTAAATTTATATCGAACATGTGAAAATTCTGAAGTATAAATCACAAACAAAGTAATACATAAATACCTGTGTAATTTCCTTTTTTATGTACAATAAAGTGTTCTCTATTTATCTATCTATAAGTAGTGAAAGTGGCTCAAAACTTATTTATAGGATTGTTTGTCATTTAAATAGTCATCAATATCGAGAAGTATCGAACGTCCGAGCGAACACGGCGTATTAGTGTAGCTCTGAGTGAATAAATTCAACTATGGTTGCGGAACGTACTAATCTTTAACTAAAGTCATAATATCCTATATGTGAATCGAAGTGAAGCGTTGTGCTTTTGTTTTTCCTGCAATATAACTAGAAATATAAAAGATATCCCCTGTTACAGTTTTTGTGAGAAGTGAAACCAGGACTTTGTTTTTGAACAACAAAACAAAATATACCCTACACTTCTCATCAACGCTATTTGACATTCGTGGAAACTAATAAACATTTTCGCGTTGTCTTTTAAGAGTCGAGGTAGCTCAGCCGTATAAACCAGCCCAGCGTCCCAAGACTCCGAGTTCGAGCCCGCGTCTTATATCGTCAAATTTTTATTCTGTAAAAGTTTTTGTTCTTGCAAGCCGTCGCTAAGTAATTTAGCGAAATGAAAAGAACACCGCCACCGACGCCATTAAATCCAAAGATCAATGAGACGCCCCAAAGTGGACAAATGCAGTCACACACGACAAATCGACCAAAAAAACGTCAAGCGTCATCTGTTTCACCGCAAACTGAGCAATATAATATAACCACACCAGTTACGCAACAAGACGTAAGGGAAATAGTATCGGACATAGTGCAATCCCAAGTAAACAATTTACTGTCACAATTAAGGGAAACTATTACGAAAACAGTAAATACAGAAATATCGTCCCTGAAGACAGAGATTGAGTCTATGAAAAATTCAATGGATTTTATGAACGAAAGGTTTGAGGAAGCTATGAATGAGCATAAGACAACAACCAACGAAATAACAGAGCTCAAAAAGCTAAATAATAAACTGGAATGTACGGTTGATTCGCTCAGTACTAAAATAAATGCGTTAGAGCAATCTGCTCGTATGAACAACGTAGAAGTGCAATGCGTGCCCGAGAACAAGAGCGAAAATGTTAATACCGTCATCATGGGGATCGCTAAAACAGTGGGTTGCACCTTAACAGAAGACAACATACTACACTGTACACGAGTGGCTAAGTTTGAACGGTCTAGCGCCCGTCCGAGATCCATAATAGCTCAACTTTCGTCTGTAAAATTGCGCGATAGTCTTTTGGCTGCCGTTATTGCATACAACAAAAAGAACAAAGACAACAAGCTAAATACAAGCCATATCGGATTGGAAGAAAAGAAACCGATTTACCTAATGGAACACTTATCCCCTACCAACAAAACTCTGCATGCCGCTGCTAGGATGAAGAGCAGGGAATTGGGATACAAGCATGTGTGGGTTAGAAATGGCAAAATTCTCATGCGTAAAACGGACGGATCAGCCTATGTGAAGATCTGGGATATGGACACTCTAAATAATCTTAAGTAATGCATATATACATTACGTCTCGCATATGTAAGCACATTATGCGAATATTTGCATGTTTAATTTTGTATTATTATATATTAAAATTCAGTTCTCTAAATATATACTACCAAAATGTTCGTGGCTTAAGAACAAAAAGTCACGATTTGTATAGAAATATTTCTTTAAATTCATACGACGTCATAGTATTAACTGAAACATGGCTTAATGAAAATATGTTTAGTAAGGAGTTATTTGATAATAGATATATAGTCTACAGGCGTGACCGAGACAAAACAACAAGCAGAAAATCTGATGGTGGGGGAGTATTGATTTCTGTACTAAGTAAGTATAACTCCAAAAGGACAAAACAATTTGAAAGTGATTGTGAAGACCTTTGGGTATGCATTGAAATTCCGTGTTCTAGATCAGTCAAACAGATAAATATATGTGCAGTTTATCTCCCACCACCGGTGACTCTCTCATTGTTAGATAGCTTTTTGACGAACTGTAACCAAACCTTTGAATCCCACAAAAAGAAAAGTTTATATTATATTGTGGGGGACTTTAATCTTGGTAAAATAAATTGGTTGAATAGGGGTTCTACTCTCGAAAATTGTTCTGCCGAGTCTAGGATGGAAGTAATGCTAAATGATTTTCTTATACTTAATGACCTTAGTCAGGCTAACAACATTGTAAACACTAGCGGAAATATTTTGGATTTGGTACTTACAAATGCTCCAAATTGTCAGACTCAGCTCGCGAGTGACGTTTTATCTAAAATTGACTCCCCTCATCCACCCCTAATCTTTAAAATCTCTAATATTTTTAGAAAAAATCTCGTTTACAATAAAGATAAACCAAGGTATAATTTTTATAGAGCCGACTATGAGGCAATCAACAGAGATCTTGGTGAATTTAGCTGGACAGATATATTTAGGTCTGAAGATAGCGTGAGTGATCATGTTAACGTTTTGGAACAAAAAATAAGGACTGTTATAAAGAAAAACGTGCCATTAAAAAATCAGGCAAAACAGAAGTATCCCCCTTGGTTCACAACACAACTCATTAATCTGCTACGTGAAAAAAACAACATCAGAAGACGGTTCAACAAATATGAAAATCCAATGGATAAAATTTCACTAAATTTACTTAAGAATAGATGCAAAACACTCGAGACATTGTGCTATAGGCGATACATTAGGGGCATAGAAGATCACCTAGGAAAGAACCCGAAACTCTTCTGGTCATTTATAAAAGGAAAACGAAATGGCCGGAGCACATTTCCCAATATGATCACCAATGGTACTCATACAGCAACAAGTGGAGGGGAGATATGTCAGTTATTTGCATCATACTTTGCCTCTGTCTATAGCGAAACTAAAGTGGAGTCTGACAAACTTAACCAGATACCTCCTGTTTTTACATACCACGATAGTTTTGCCGGTCTCAGACTCAGTCGTGAACAAATATTAAAAAAACTAAAGCTTCTCGATGACAGTAAGGGACCTGGTCCTGACGATTTTCCGCCACTGTTTGTTAAACTATGCGCGGAGAGCTTGGTGGACCCCTTAGCGCTAATTTTTAATAAATCATTAAGAACTGGAATATTCCCATCGCAATGGAAGACTGCAAGGGTCGTACCTATTCCTAAAAGTAGAGAGTCAAATATGGTCAGTAATTACAGACCAATATCATTACTGTGCATTTTTGGAAAAGTGTTTGAATCCTTGATCTGCCCCTACCTGCAATCATATTGCAAGCACATATTTAGTAACCATCAGCATGGTTTTCTGTCTGCAAGGTCAACACTAACCAACCTTGTTACCTTCGAAAACACAGTGGTTGAAGCATTAGATCTAAAATGTCAAGCGGATGTAATATATACCGATTTTTGTAAAGCATTTGACAAGGTTCCACACTGTGTACTAATACAGAAACTGTCCTCCTTTGGCTTTACGGGTCAAATGCTGAAATGGATAGAATCATACCTAAGAAATAGATATTTTTACGTAGTAGTCAATGGTTACGAATCTGATGAACATATTATTGTTTCAGGCGTACCACAGGGTTCCCACTTGGGTCCAATCTTTTTTAATTTGTTCATAAATGACATTCCAAATTGCTTCAATAATTCTTCTCCCTTCTTGTATGCCGACGACTTAAAAATATTACGCGTGATACAATCTGGTAACGATGCTGATTTACTACAAGATGATTTGGTTAGTCTAAGCAAATGGTGTAAGATTAATGGTATGCAACTTAACCCCAAAAAGTGCTCACAAGTCACATATACGCGCAAGAAGAACATGACGCTATATCAGTACTCCATAGATGGTATTGAGCTACAAAAGACTGCCGTAATCAGGGATCTAGGAGTTCTGTTTGACAGTAAATTATCATTTGTACCACAGATTGACAATTTAGTTAAAAAAGCATCACGAA
Source organism: Yponomeuta plumbellus (assembly GCA_947310845.1). Taxonomy (NCBI): domain Eukaryota; kingdom Metazoa; phylum Arthropoda; class Insecta; order Lepidoptera; family Yponomeutidae; genus Yponomeuta; species Yponomeuta plumbellus. The sequence continues at coordinate 20,313,254 of OX371194.1, read as the reverse complement.
TGTTGGGTTTCGTGATAAGAAACGGTAAGGTATTTAGGAATACAAAAACAAAAATTCTCCTTTACAACTGTTTAGTGCGGAGCATACTGGAGTATGGTAGTGTGGTTTGGCGCCCGTATTATGCAGTACATATGCTTCGAATAGAGAGGTTACAAAAGAGGTTTATATGGCACCTAGTCTACTCTGTAAGTTTAGGTAAGAAATTAAAAGACTATCATCAAAGGTTAGAGTATTTTGGCATATCGCCAATCTCTAAAAGGTTAGAATACCTTGATCTTAAGTTCCTACATAATATCTTAAATAATAAAATAGACTGCCATCTCTTACTCGAAAAATTCCACCTCCGGGTGCCCCGAAACAACCTCCGAAATCCCATAACTCCTCTATGCCCTCCCTTGCGACGTTCGGTTCTCGAAAGCAAACTCTGCCATTCCTAGACTCTGCAAACTGGCAAATCATTATAGCGGTAGTATTGATCTATTTAATGACAAAATTTGGAAACTAAAGAAAGAAATATTTAGCAACCATTGATTGGAGCTCCCTAGCACTATGAAATGATTGTATCTTTGATGTTTGACGGTAATTTTAAGTTTAAGAAAAGTAATGCATGTGGTGTTTACCTATAATTATTTTTTGTATCAAGATTTAGCCTAGATATAAGTTACTGTTAAGAATGCGCAGATACAAAAAGTGTTGGTAGAACTAATAAAAAAAAAAAAATATAAAAATAGAATAATAACATTTGTCAATCAGAATGGATCTAAGTTTTAATTGAAAATTATCAATATCAAGATTTTACACAACAAAAATTATTCTATCTATCTATCTAATATGATTGGGAATTTACGATAAGTCTTTGGAGATATTCCGATTACGTTTTTACTTAGTAGGGTTGTTTTTGGTAAAATAACATAAAATCGGTAAAAATAGCATTGGTCGGATTCTTTCGACAAAAACTGAAGTAAGTGTATCCGGAATAAATTCAATAATTGATTTATTTTTCTTAGCAAGTGGCAAACCAATGAGCCTATGTCATCGAACTACAGTTCATGGTTTCCTATGATAATTCAATATTCCATGGAAAGTCGACTGGCCCACACATTAACAATTAATAGAGTGTGGCTACCGAGAGTTGGCACTGAGATTATTTGGAAACCTTTTATATGGCAACTCTAAGGTAACGTTAAGCCTCGTCTGCGTCCTAGATAAAACGAATCCCTATACGAATTTTGAGATTTGTAGCTCTTGTAGTTCAAGAGATCGTGATCAGTTAGTCAATAAATGATTAATTCATTGTATACTACCAAGTATCAAAACCTTCTCCAATTTTCTCATAGTAACATTGATGTTGCCACAACTAGATTTTTTAAATTTGCCGCCTTTTTCCAATGCCAACTCTCGCTAGCCAAACTCTATCCACACAAAACCATCCAACAAGCAAGCGTTATCGCTAGACGAGGCAGTAATATTGTATCCACCTATCGATGTCACGGTAATCGGTTCGCTGACCCCACCTGTTCGTCAGATTAACGCCCGTCTTGCCAATTTTACTATAAGGGGAATTTGAAAGTATTCGGCTTTATCAGTAGATAGAGTCGTAAAAACTAGTCCCGAAACACGTAGAAAGCTAAATTTCAGTTGAAGTTTGGAATTAAACATAAACATTTACATACAGGCACATACATTGCTTCTGGCCCCACACTAGGATACCCTGTGTCGTGGGAATCAGAAGCAGCGACATCATAAACATGTAGACATGGTTTTTTGTCCCCAGCCGGGATTCTACCCGGGACCTCTCGCATGATAGGCAGTTGCGCTAACCGCTAAGTGACCAATGCGTTTTGTTTTCAAAATAAGAAATAATCCTGGGCCTTTGCATCTACGGATAAGAACTACCATTAGATACAGATGTAGGTAATTGGCACCTTCATTCACACTAGATAGGTGCAGAGACCACTTGGAAAAGGACGCTGCAGTGCCTGGGACATTATGTATTTAGATGGAATAAGCTTCCCCACCACCTACACCATCCTGATAGTTTGGTTGCTTAGGCATGTATAATAAAATTGATATATCTCGGTAATTTTTATTTTACTTACTTTGGTCATCTGCTTCCTTCTCTAATATTTTGCTCCAGTCCATCGAAAGGTTGTCTGGAAGAGATCACATTTAGTGATAAGACCGCCGTCGGTACTCTTAGATTAAGAAATACCTGTTTATGTACAATAGTGTTCTCTATCTATCTATAAGTCAAATACAAATCCGTGCCCTCGAAAAACCCAGACTTATTTAGCGATTCATAGACATAAGTTATGAATTGTGCTACCATAATTACTAGTTACCACTTTACAAATAAAATTCAAAGTCCTGACTGACTGATTCATTCACTCATCAACGCCCAGCCCAAGCCGTTTTACCTAGGAAGCTGAAATTTTGTACAGAGGGTCTATATGTAATGTAGGCAAGAAATAAGACAGGATTTTTTGAAATTCAACTCCTAAGGGGCGAAAAGGGTTGCCAAAATTTGTATGGGAGGTATAAAGAATGTTGTCAAATTTTCTTGAAACTTAAAATAAATACTCTTCAACACAATTGATTCGCCGTTTTTCTAAATTTAACCCTTGTGAGAGTGAACGGGGTTGCAAAATTTTGAACTAAAGTCCACGCGGACGGAGTCGCGGGCGACAGCTAGTTCTTAAATATTATTGTTGGCACTCTTTTCATTAATAAAAATTCAACGTGCCTGGTTGTGGAACTAAAACTGTCTGTTGCAAAACATAAAAAATAGACGCCTGTATAAATTGGGTATTTGACAAAATTTCAAATGAGTTACTTTTAAAACGGAATTTTGTATGAAAATACTTGCTTGTGACGTCACATTTCAGAGCACTCTTTTTATTTTCATTTATTTAAAAATTTAAATAACTAGTAAATGATTAAAAGATTACATTTTCCGAAACATTTTGTAATTTTTTTTTAATTTTTAAATTTATTGTTGATAGTGTCAAATACCGTATTGTTTCATTATGTAGATGCAATGGCCAATGTTTTTTTTTTAGTTTCAAACGCGATTCTGTTTTGTTTAGAACGAATCTATTCGTATCATATAATTTTTTACATTTTCATAGCTAAAGATAGCCTGCGGGTTTGACCGCCTGAACCAGTTTATTCGTTGGATTCTTTCTATACGTGGAGAGAGTTACTTCTCAGGCATTCGCTACGGCTCGCGTTCTGGCTTTATACCTACTTCTTTGCTTTTTGCCAATGGCGGTGAAAATATAAGCCGCGTAGGAGTCGGAACTCGGAACACAATGATCTAGTACGATTGCATTTTTCGTTTGAATACGTTAACAATTGTGCCAGCGACTTTGTTGGCGTGGTAAAAAACCAGCCTAACGTCCAACGTGAAGGTCCATTCTAAATACTGGTTATTTTTTTAAAAATCGAATGATAGGTTACCCTCTACATACAAAAATATAAGCAAACTTTTGCTGTTTATCATAAAATAATAATAAATGTAGATAAAGCGCCACTATTAGAAACACTCTAAGCACTTTAAGCGAGTAAACAAGTGATAGCTTAGTACTAAAACTAATATAAATACCAAATAATAATAATTCTAAATAGAGTTAAAATTTATTCTAACAACTGAAAAAATCTACACTAATTTTTACCCTCAAACTATGCACGAGTTAAAAATGTCAAGAGCGCCAATTTTCGCCAGTTCATTAAATTCGTTACAAATCCTCGACAAAAATGAGTTTTACCTATTACCTAGATGACACTTTTTCCAGATGAAATAATGGATAATGGTTGAAGAAAATCTATATTTACACAATTTTAAATGTGTCCTAACCCAATGCGACGTAAATTATAGAACATCGAGAATATACCCAACGACACAGTGGAATATGTACAAATTCCAGTAGTTCATAATCGTCAAGAAAATGTAGACGCGGCATAAGAAGGTAGGGTTGCTGGCCCAATAGTTGGCACACGGCGCTCGGTAACATTTCATCGGGTAATTGCGGAGGGCGCGAGGGCCGGCCGCTCGGACACTGACTAAAACTGACAGAAGTATCACTCGTACCTAATATAACAAAGTATACTCTATCAATCGCTTGTAGCCCCGGCTGCCTGAGTGATCTTAAACGATCACGAATGTTAAGCAACATAGGGCGCGTTCAGTGCATGGATGGGTGACCGTTCTATGACCAATGTTAGTGGCATTTTTCCGAGCGGTTACGTGCTTCACAAGGCACGTTTAACAGTTTTTGCCGGCTACCGTCGTCGATAGATTGCAGTCGTTGAGCCAAGATCTGGCTTGAAAACTTCTGAGAGTAAGACTAGCCACTAGTCCTACAAGGTCTATACATTTCTCAGGGAAGAGACCCGTGCCCCTCGGTGGGGACATAATGGGTTGATTTTGATGATATTCTATCAAAGTTATTTTTTTACATAGCCTTTTTTGTGTTCCACGGATGGAAAAATCTATTAAAGATATTTTTTGAAAAAAGTGACTTGTTGCATAACATGTTGTGTTGCCCGTAATCTGAAACCAACTGTACTTATAGTAAGTCAATGAAAAAAAAAACATGGTTAACGTTCTACACAGTGTTATACTGTGCATCGAACGCAACACGGCAGCTAAAACGCCATTTTGTTAATAGTGATGCGACCACTTTATCGACGGGGGCAATCGATAAAAAATCTCGTCGAAAACCGATCCAGATATCGTGTGCTTCTCGATAGTCACTTTTTATTTCATACTGTGGCGAAGCCGATCTTTGCTAGATTATGTAGAAAACTGTATGAAGATGGAAGTTATATCAGTAATGGAAATTAATCAGTTGAGGTTTAATCTCACTTTGCGGTGAGCGTCCAGTTGAATGTGTTTATTTATTTTAGATAAGCTAGTGTTGTTATTTATTTATATCGTTACTATGTGTTCAGTTTTTTGCTTGTTTGTTTTAATTAGCATTTTTAATGCGCGAATCGGTTTGTTTAATTATTCATGTTGATAAAGGTAACATTAGTCAAACACATGTTTCGTCAAGTTTTTTGCTGCCTCGAAAATAATTATACAGGACTGTGTTGACTGATGACACATTTAAGCTGGAGTAGACAATCGGTAGGCACACTAATGGGTTGATGGCATTGATGAGAGTGATGAGAAAGAAAATGGACGACAGTGGCTGGTGGCTACATTTTCAACGTAACAGTTGATGTTGTACCCAAAACCGGCGTGCGTACACGCAAAGTCGATGAAGCGAAACTATTTGTCTGGATCGTGGCAGGTGGCAGACCCTGATCTCTGCCAAGCCCTCTGTGATACTAGGATGTTGAATTAGGAATATTGTCGATAAAACCAGGCTTATGTTCCACCTGCATTGGCACATCACTAAGCTCAAGGAAACCGACCGTTCAAAATATTTAATTTGGTTCTCTCGTAACCCATAATTATATGTTATACAGTTATTTACGATTCACAGGGTGTTAGTAAATTTGGTGCTCAATTGACCATAACAGCAGAGGAAAAATTGTAAATAGAGAGCATTCTGACGACTAGTTTCTTGATTATATCATTGATATAAGGTAGGTACTGTTTTATCAAATTGTAAAATAAACTATTTAGAAGAAAACATAAACATTTACATGCAGGCACACACATTGCTTCTTACGTGAAACAGAAACTGCAACATCACAAACATATAAACGTCCTAGAACTGTTTTGTTTTTGTCCCCAGCCGGGTTTCGAACCCGGGACCTCTCGCGCGGTAAGCAGATGCGTCATCGTCGTCATCTAAACTAACAAAATTTTTAGAAATTTTCAATTGAATTGTCTGCTGTAGTTTTTAAAGGTACCACTTATAAATTCACGGGTCTCTTCCCCGAAGAAGGTGTAGGCCACCAACTTATAAATGACTAATAATGAATGCAGACATAAAATTTCGAATAAAGCTTTTTATCGTGTTTCAAATACGCGAAATAAGGATCGTGGCAGGTGGCAGTCCCTGGTGTCTGCCTACCCCTCTGGGATACAGGCGTGAGCTTATGTATGTGTGTATAATGTAAATAATTCACGTTTTAACCACTTAACTAGCGACGCGAGACGCAAGTTCGAAAACTGGGTACTGTATGGTAAATTAAGAGCGGGCCCTTTGTATGATGAGATGTGCAATAGCCGAAAAGTATTTAAATCTAAGCTGAAATGGTGTCAACGGCACCAAGATCAAATTAAAATGGATGTAATTGCATCACATCATACAAAGAAAAACTTTCGTCAGTTTTGGAAACGCACAAACTCGTTGAGTGGTCGACCGGGCTTACCTGTAAGTGTAGAGGGTATCACTGACCATAGAGAAATTGCCAATTTATTCAGGGAAACTTTTTCTGTAAAATCTCCACTAGGCAGATCAAGTGAGGTGATCGACGCTCGACCATCGGTAACTGAGCTGACAACAAAGTTCGAGGCGGGTGACGTCATTCACGTTTTGAAACATATGCATAGAGGAAGGTCGCCTGGTCACGACGGTTTGAGTGTCGAACATCTTCAATATGCTGGACCCCACCTGGCTGAAGTCCTAGCCATGCTGTTTACTCTTTGTATGGGTCACTCATATTTGCCGTATGAAATGACCAAAACAATCGTAGTTCCAATTGTTAAAAACAAAACAGGAGACATCTCGAGCAGGGCGAACTACAGGCCTATATCGTTGGCAACTACTGTAGCTAAGGTGCTGGATAGTCTGCTAAACGCACAGCTTGATAAATACTTAAAATTGCACGATGCGCAATTCGGTTTTCGGCCCGGGCTGTCTACCGAAAGCGCAATATTAAGCGTAAAGCACACTGTTGGGTATTATGTGGATAGAAAGACACCGATATACGCTTGTTTTTTGGATTTATCAAAAGCATTCGACTTGGTTAGTTATGACATCCTTTGGAAAAAACTCGTAGACGCTAAGTTACCGACTGATCTAATCAACATTTTCAAATGCTGGTACCAAAACCAAACAAATGTAGTCAGGTGGGCGAACGATTTATCTGAACCATACGGACTGGAATGTGGGGTAAGACAAGGGGGACTTACATCGCCCAAATTGTTTAATTTGTATATCAACGAGCTTATTGGCGAGCTTGGCAGCACTCATGTTGGCTGTTATATCGACAACATTTGCGTTAATAATATTAGCTATGCGGATGACATGGTGCTGCTGAGCCCGTCAATCCGAGGACTTCGGCAGTTGTTACAAATATGTGTAAATTACGCCGAAAAGCATGGCCTAAAATACAATGAAAAGAAAAGTGAAATGATGGTTTTCAGGGCGGGTAAACGGTATCCAAATCATGTCCCACCTGTTTTTATTAATGGAACTGCTCTAAATAGGGTATCATCCTTCAAATATCTTGGCCATGTCCTTACAGAGGATTTGAAGGATGATTTAGACATAGAAAGGGAGCGGAGGGCACTGGCGACCAGAGCGAACATGATAGCGCGTAGGTTTAGTCGATGTACAGCGGAGGTAAAAATTACGCTGTTTAGGGCATACTGTACATCACTATATACTTGCAGCCTATGGACTAAATACACCCACAAGTCGTTAAGTGCCCTCCGTGTCCAATACAACAACGCACTGAGGGTGCTGTTGCGGCTGCCCCGCTGGTGCAGTGCGTCGAGTATGTTCGCGAGCGCCCGCGTCGACGGCTTCCACGCGACACTGCGCAAGCGCTGCGCCTCAGCACTGACCAGGCTGCGGGCCAGCGGCAACGGCATCCTGGCGTGCATAGCGGACCGGTTTGACGGTCGCTTCCTAACCCACTGGGTTAGGATTCATTTAAATAGTAATAATAAGTACTAATATAGTGTAAGCAATTATCTGTGTTTATAACTAACATTTTATTATTAGTTTTATTTTTGTACCTTTTTTTTTTTTGTTTGTAATATGGATTGATTTAAAGCCTGAAATAAACGTTATATTATTAACTATCACCAGGCGGTCAACGTTCTTTGATTTATAACTAGCGTGTATCAGAGGTCAGGTTTTTTAGGCCTTCGCAAAATAATATAATAACTGTAATTTCTACCGCGTTTATTGTAATTTATGTATTCTTCTATTAGAGGATTAATTATGTTGATCGTATTGGCTTGCCTACATATACATTTGCTTTATTTGTTTTATCTTTAAGATTTCACTGTTACAAATTGAGAATGTTGAATGTTTGTAGGTATTTATAACTTCAAGACTGCGAGAAACATAATTTCTAAAAATTTACAAAGTTTATCGTAATTCAAAATGCGTAAAGAAATTTATAAGTAAATAACACAGCTGTCACCGCTATCAAAAATATATAGGACATATATAATTTTTTATTACTAGCTGTGCCGGCAAACTTCATACCGCCAAATTTTTCGTTTTTTTTTAAATTTTCTCACCATTTAAAACCTTCCCCTTTTTTAGCAATCTATGCAAGCAAAAAAAAATCTCTCCTCGTACTTCAAGGAATATTCTAAAAAAGAATCAGTAAAATCAGTTCAGCTGTTCTCGAGATTTGCGCTTAGCAACACATTAAGCGATTCATTTTTGTATTCAAGATTTGTGAATAAATTTTTCAAAATTAATATAAGGTATGCGAATCTTTGTTTCGAAATTTCTTGAATACAAAATAATTGTTTTGTTTTTCAATTTAGTAGTTTTCTGGTTTGTGTATTTATTTATACTTAAAAAAATAACACAGCATGATAATTAACCTGTTGTACAGTGTATTTAAAATATGCAAATAAATCGTAGTATTGACTTATTCAGATCAAGTTTTATAATTTTATTATAGTATTGTTTGTATTTTAATAATTTTTTATACATTATATCTTGTAATATCTTGTCTATTTATTTCAAGATAAAGAATTTGACATACTGTTTGATTAAAAACATTAAGATAAGCTTGGAATAAACAATCATGTCAATCGTGACATTATTTTTGGTTAGCAACTCGTTCAAAAGAGCCGACATCTTTTTGACACAAGTCTCTGGAACTTAATAAGCCTATTCAATAGACCTTAATTGAATTAAATGCCCTTTAAAAATTAAGACACGAAAAAAGCTTGTATTCATTCACTGCAGAGGACTTTATTAGAGACAGGTCTCCTTGCATCTGAATATGTGGAGCTCCTTTGTTAATCTCTATAGAACGGAACCATTAAGAAATTCATAAAGGAGAGACTGGTTGGGGAGGGGTTCAAATCACTATGGGAATCTCTGATGGTTTTATTTGATTAATGTGGATTTTACTGAACGGTTGCTTAAAATATGGCATCTTGAGTCATCTGTCATCTTAGGCCCCTAAGCGAGATTGAAACCTATGTCTCTGCCGTACAATAATAAAATACGCCTTTAGTGAATCGCTCGTAGCCCCGACTGCCTGAGTGATCTTAAACAATCGCGAAGGTTAAGCAACATAGGGCGCGTTCAGTGCATGGATGGGTGACCGTTCAATGAATAACGCTAGTGGCATGTTAAGCAGGTGGTGCCGGCTGCCGCCGATAGATAGCAGTCGTTAAGCCAAGTCAGAGGCCTTAGGGCGGCTTGAAAACTTCTGACAGTAAGAGCAGCCACTAGTTTTACAAGCCTCCACCAATCCGCACTTGGCCCCCGTGGTGGAGTATGGCCTATAATTTCCTCAGGGAAGTGACCCGTGCCCCTCGGTGGGGACATGATGTGTAGATGATGATAAATAATAACTGGTTTTCTTTCCTAAGGTCACCACTCTACAGGTTTTTGGCTAGTATGGAGACCACCGTAACTCTTGTATGTGTATTTGTTTTTGAAATAATCAAATATTAATTTCATGCCTGAGCTAAAAGACGCATAACTTAAGATACACGACTCTTCTTTACATATCAGTGATTAACTTTACTGAGATAAGCTACTGAACATTTATTTCGTAATCTGTAAGCTTAGAAAAGGGTCGATCGGACTGCCATATCTTTCAGACAAACCTAGGATGGACAAAACTTAAAGGTGATGAGAGTACGGAGTGAGATAGAAGAACGGATAAGATAGAATATATTAGTGACTAGAAGGAAAGCTAGATAATCCTCGCAGACACCTTTTGACATGTAACCAAACGTTTTGACATGAAACTGATTTCTGGTTTCCGTTATTTTGATAACAAGTTGTAGATAGATAGGTAGACAGATAACACTTTATTGCTCAACCAGGATATACAGTTATAGTAATTTTCTTATGTCTGAGTAATGGTATACAATTCACTGGTGTACATCAGAGAGTTTTTTTTTAATATGGCGTTAACTAAACGTTCTCATGTAAAGAAAATCAAATTGAAAAATAATAATCTCAAGTCCTGACGAAATATTCAATTTCTACTTAACACGAGTCCCGGTGAGATTTGATAATATTATGCGGGATGAAAATACCTGCTACCTGCATGCAGGTAGCGCGTAACTCCCGTGTTGCGCTATTGGAGCTTTTTGATCCGGCATGCGGCAGTCGGTAATTTTTGCCTCGTATCCAAGAGGTTGTGGCACCAATGCACTTGTTTTCTAAATTTCATACATAGAACAATTTGTAGTAGCAATGCCTGTTCCTTTAGTATTGCTTTAATAAGCCTCTTTGATTGCAAACTTTTTTGATACTATTCTTACTTCCGCTTCCTTCTTTGTGCTTTTTTCTTATGACCTGTTTGATCAGAAAATCCTTCTTTTTTGGTAACAAACCATTCTTTTTTATAATACTAGCTGACCCCGCAAACGTTGTTTTGCCAGATATTTCATACCCCTAGAATAAATAATTCTAGGGGTATGAAAAATAGATAACAACCTATTCTCAGACCTCCCGATTGTATACATAAAATGTCATAAAAATCCGTCAAGCCGTTTCGGAGAAGTATGTGCACTAACATTGTGACATGAGAATCTATGTATATAAAAGGAGAAGCTGACTGACTGACTGACTGACATATCAACGCAGGGGCTAAACAATAAGGGTTAGAAACTTGAAATTTTGCACAGGGGTTCCTTTTGTAAGGTAGGGGAGCACTAAGAAAGGATTTTTGAAAATTCATCCCCTAAGGGGGTAAAATGAGGGTTCAAAGTTAGTATGAAACTTTGCCCTTTTTGAAGTTATTCGAATGAAATTTGGTACCAAGGTTTTTCATTTAAAATTATGAAACACATGTAAAATAGTTTTTTAAAAATCATCCCTTAAGGGGGATAAAGGGGGGTGCAAACTTGTATGAAACTTTGCCGTTTTTGAAGTTATTCGAATGAGATTCAATATGAATGTCCTTAATTAAAAGTTATGAAAAATATGTAAAATAGTTTTTCTCTCAAGGGGGTAAGAGGGGGGAGCAAAGTTAGTATGAAACTTTGCCGTTTATGAAGTTATTCGAATGAAATTCAGAATAAGGTCCTTCATTGAATGTCTTGAAACACTGTAAAATAGTTTTTCGAAAATCACCTCTTAAGGGGTAAGAGGGGGTTGCGAAATTAGTATGAAAGCACTTTTGCATGCGCTAAATGTATCCCTATCTTATTTGCACAATGCTAAACACTTTACTCAACTAAAGCCCACGCGGACGTAGTCGCGGGCAACAGCTAGTTTTATATATTAGAATTAGCTTTTCACTATCATCAGAATTTTATTTGGGTGCATAACTGTAGGTTATACCAGACACAAACCATGTATTCATGCTTCCTCGATAATTATATGCTCGGCGTAAATAAATCAGTGGGACTTTTACGATATAGCTCCATTTCTAGCTATAAATAATGACCCTACAGTACATTATATAAACCGGGAATTTTAGCCTTTATATCCTGCTAGTTAAAGGTTATAAAGGGATGTTTCAGGACGTATCAGACGGTGCTACGATAGAGTGATGGTAAATCAAAAGAGTAAAATATGAGTAGTAATACGTTGAATGTTAAATTACGCTTGGCAAACAATGCGTCTGGAAATTAAACTATTGACGTGCTGTTTATTGCAACGGCTTTGTTTTGTTAAGAAATACTCATCTATTGGCCTGTAATACCATAAATCGATGTACACTGCCGGTTATAGTTTTAAACTTATGTCGGAATAATTATGGTACGCACATTTTGAATTATCGGTTTTGTTTTCATTGCTTCACATTTTGATATTTATCACTTTCTTATTGAGTCTCCAGCATAGTGTTTGCAGAGATATCCTTCATCATATCCGATAATGCAGACTCATTTTGTCGTTCAAAATATAGACATGCATGACATTAAAATTTTGTTGTGGAATATTAAAAAATATCAGGTTTGCAACAGTTGTTATTGGGTGATGAAAGCGGCAACGGAAAATTGTTTCTGATTCGAATAGTTACGCTTCAAAGTCATATTTCCCCACTGTTCTGAATTTGACTTTCATTATTTCGGACTACAACTACAATTAATGATGACACAGAATAAACAAACTAACACAGAATACAAAAATGAAGATATGGGTTTTTGAATTGTAAAGACATGCAAGACGTGAAGTGATCATGCAAGACATTTTTACGGGCAATATGTACCTATAATATATTGATGGAATTAATTTTTTCGACCCACAGTAAAACTATTCAGTACTTGTAACATCCATTCAACAAGCAGAATGTAAATTCTTTACGTTGAAATAAATTTCTGATTCTGATTCTGATTCATTACGGAATCGCACTTGTAATATATCTTTATTCTAGTATCCTAGTTTGGGGCCAGAAGCAATGTATGTGCTTGTATGTAAATGTTTATTTTTATATTTTACAGGTTCATTTTTGTTCAATGACCACCTTAGTCTACGACACGAGCGATGCGCAGAATGATTTATTTATTAAAACAAATCTCACAAAAGTTGATGTTCAATCCTAGTCTGCATATTCTAATCATCACGATTGGTACATAACCTCATCCAGCAAAGCAAAATACGCCCTTAGGCCCTTCACACACTGTGGGATAGGGGGCTGTGAACTCATCTTTCGCAATTATATCTTAAGGCATCTATGCACTGGTGTCGTTAAAGAATCGCCGCTATTTGTCCAGTAGACTTTGCCTGAGGTGCAAGGGACTGGGAGGGTATTCTGGAGTTTGCGACTGAGTTGTTGAATTGTCGGTATTGAGTGTAATCAGAACTCAATGTTGGTAATAACTATGATTTTATTATAATGTAGTTTTCTCAAACATGCTTGGTTTTAGCATTATTTCGACAACCTTCTTCGAGGTAAATCGAAATTGCTGTACTGGCCAATTACACGCGAGCAGCGGCCGGAAAAAGTTCTATGAAAATTCATAACTGTCGTGTTTTGCGGTCAAATTTATTACTAAACTCATATCTGTCGTGTTATTTAAAAATGGAACGATCTTTTACTCCGAACAATGACAACCAAGGAGGTACTTTATCAGAGGTTTTATTTAAATTTCAAACTGGCTTTTGATAGAAAGCTGGATATACCTATTGAAAAAAAAGAACACTTTAACGCGGCAAAAATTATTTCAAATAAATAGTTCTGCCTTCGTACTACTTAGTTTTAATTTCCGCGCATTATTTGAGAAAAATCATATACAAGGCTCGGCTTCGCCTCGGCCCGCATTTCCACGTTCGTCCATCAATGACTCTTTTGCTGGCCGCTGCAGTAATGTACTATCATGGTAAAATATGGCCCGGATTAACTTACTTAGTTTTTTATCGGACGAGTCCGTCCAGGTTTCGCTCCGGATCGCAGAGCTTAATCATGGTGAACAGAGACGGAGCTTTTCATGATTTTCTTTAATTTTTGTGCAATAAAGCTTAACAAACAAACATACTCACACACATGCTCCAATTCTGTGATTTTATTTGTGTTTCTCACTGTTCTTGAAACCGGGCATCTAAAACCTACAGGGAAAGCGTTATGTGACCAAAACTGACTATAAGTGCCACTTTCAAAGATAGAACGAAGCGTATGGCAAAGGACTGCGAGAGATGGCGTATAGGGGAAAATTTATATACTCAACAGAGTGAAGCGGTGAAACGATGATGATGATGATGATGAAGCGTTAGCATATTGCAAACTGCAAAGTCACAAACTCTAAGACTTTCAAAGCCTCCTGAGCTTTTGCACACTAAATACCAATTTTAGTTAGTTATGATCAATGATTTTATCAATGACTTTTCAAATACAATATCGTATCGTGTGGCTAAGAATTGAGTAGGTAAAAACGCAATGATTCGATCTATTTGTACCTGCTTTGAGCATCAGTTATCGTATGAAAGGACCACCTGCCTGAATAGTTTAAAACTTCATGCGTTTTGTAAAAAATACATTGTTTGGGCAACGGGCATTTAGCCTGATAATGTGTGTTAGTGTTTGTCAATGCATGAACTATGACCGTGTTTTAGTTTTTACTATTTATAATTTTTATTCTAAACAAAGACTTTTTAACATAATAATGATAATAATATTGTAAATTTTATTCGTCTATTGTTTCTTGTTTGCAATAAAGAATATTCTTATCTTATCTTATGTGCATGAAGTGTTTTTCCTGGATCGGACTTTTTCATCATCATCAACCCATTTTGTCCCCACCGAGCAGCACGGGTCTCTTCCCTGAGGAAGGTATAGGCCATACTCCACCACGGGGGCCAAGTCCGGATTGGTGGAGGCTTGTAAGACTAGTGGCTGGTCTTACTATCAGAAGTTTTCAAGCCGCCCTAAGACCTGTTACTTGGCTTAGCGACTGCCATCTATCGACGGCAGCCGGCACCAACTGCTTAACGTGCCTTGCGAAGCACGGAACCGCTCAGAAAAATGCCACTAGCGTTAGTCATAGACGGAACCGCTCAGAAAAATGCCACTAGCGTTAGTCATAGACTGTGACCCATCCATGAACTGAACGCGCCGTATGTTGCTTAACCTTAGTGATCGTTTAAGATTACTTAGGTGACCCAGGCTACGAGCGATTCGCATCGGACTTTTTAGTCACTTGAAAAAGTGTCAAAGCCTTAGGCAGTGCTTGAATCGTCCGTAACGGACGCGAGGCCTACGATGAAGTGAAATGTCAAAAGTTCTAGTCGGTCACCAGACATGTCATGTTTTTATTTTCTGGTAGGTAGCCTTAGGTCAGGCTACCCACCATTCCATCTCAGCTGGCCATCGCAATATTCACAATAGTCTAAAGAAATTACTTCAAAAACGTTCCTACACTCGTAACTTCGTCAAATGATCGTAAAATTCAGGCTAGTTTATGAGGAACGCGGTACGACCGCTATGGGCAGACTCTACTGACTCTAGTGTCAAAGGAATACGAGCTAAATTTGAAGGAAAGGCGTTTCTATAGGTTACTTTACTGCCATAGCCTGTCGGGAAAGAGTGGAGCCTATGGAATTTGAGTTTCTCTTTTTTTATCGGAAAGGAGAGGTGTTTTATTTTCGCTGCAGAAATAACCATTAATAAGCTTGGCTCTTTTTACGTGGCTTTGTGAATTAAGTTTTGCTTACAGTCAGCAAAATCATTGTCACTCTACGGTAGAAAAAAATTGCGTGGAAAAAAAGAAATTCTTGCTAGATCAAATTCAAAGTTTCGAACTCACAGCGCCTTCAGTGAAGTAATTCCTTTTCTAATATCTGAGAGATCTTTGTCATGTTAGACTTGATACAGTCTGCAGCGTATTAACACACACGCATGTGTAAGATTTAGAAAATAAGAGAGCAATATGGAAGCTAAGCTCAATTTTACAAGATCATACTAATACGAAGCTAACTTTAATAGTGTAATCTGATAATAAAAAGTAAAAGTAATGAAAGTTAACTTGGAACGCTATTTGCAATAAATGTGTGTTTTAAATAGGCAATTACCTACCTAGTAAGCAAATAGAATTTTAATACTATTGTGTATTTCTTTTTACTACCTTCGCTATAAACTATTCTGAGGGGACAGCGAATTAAACAGCAAATAAATGAACTGTAAAAGTGTATTGGGTTGAAAAAGAACAATTACACACATTAAATCAAATTAAAAATATTTTATTTTACTTTAAAGAATTTACTGAATATCTATATTTTACGTTAACCGCTGCCTTCGAGCCGTAATGTAGTGGAGAAAAAGGCAGCGGGACAAAAAACTCCACTCTGACCATCTTTTCAAAATCATTTTAAACTTAATACATCGGAGCCCAAGATTAATATCAATAACTTTAAACTACACGTTGGGCTATGAATTAGAACACATTTAAAGAACAAATAGAACAGTGAAACACAATAAGTTAGCAACTATTTTGGAACGCAGTACATAACTTACATGATAGATCAGGCTCCAAGGGCGAAGACAGCAAAAAGTCCCACTAGGAAACATTGTACTGCTTTTATACCCTGCCCGAGCCCCCTACTTATCACTAAACAATATGGCATCCTAGCTAGCCAATGACAGAATACATCCTGTCAAACAGAAGTCTTTCTAAAAATATTATCGAGCAATCTTATTATTCATTTTAATTGTCTAATGTAGAAACCACAGGGGTCTGGGGTTGTCAGGGGAAAGCCTTTATTAAAGAGATAGGGATTCGTCTGAGGAACCGTGGCTTGGACTACCGCTCTGGGGCATATTTGATGCAACGGATCTCCCTAGCAGTGTTATGGGAACCTTTGGGTCAGATATGTCTCGGGGTGGTTTGATTGACTGACACTATTTTATTTATTTTTTGTGTGTGTGTATATTTTTTATTAGTTATTAGTTTATTTAATATAATGTGACATGACAATTAATTTATTTTGGTTTGTAGTTTACCGCTAAAATAATTTTTGACGAAGCTGTATGTGAATTTTTATTGTGTTAGTTATTTTATGTTAATGTAGAGTTAACAGGATTATTTATTATTACCGATGACAATATATCTGAATAAATTATTTCATAAGCAAAGCTAAGAATCACAAAGAGTATCATTAATTGTTTAATATCGGAAATACATAGGAACAGGCACTGGTATCAGTTGGTGTTTATTAAACTATAAAATTTTATTAATAAATTATATTGTGGATTTTCAAATGTTACAATATAAACAAGATTAAATAATACATTTTAAGTTAAAATATCTTTTATAGCTGTAAATCATAAATTAATCAGTGATTTGACCAATATTCTGTCACGTGCACTCTACTTAATTATGTTACGGGTGACTTTGCAAGAAATATTTTATGTTGACCGCTGTCAAAAGTCAACACTTTCACCGTGACACCAAAATCAATTTAACCTGTCGAATTTAGCTTCTCTATATTTTTCCGTCAAAAGTTGTATGGAAAAAAATACTTGTAGTAATAAGGCCGCCGATTGTACTTTACAACGTTATTGTCAAATCTCATGTGTTCCTGGTGAACATACTATAAAGAATATTCTATCTATATATGTATCTATGCTTGACCTAACCATGAAACACTTTTTTCTAGAATCATCTTTAAACCAGATACACAATTCTCTGCTTTGAGGATGATTCATTTCAGTTGCTATTTAAATTGTATGTTATACTTGGTGTTCATCATCAACTTATTATGTCTCCACCGAAGGGCACGGATCTTTACCCTGAGGAAGGTAAAGGCCATACTCCACCACAGGGGCCTAGTCCGGATTGGTGGAGGCTTGTAAGACTAGTGGCTGGTCTTGCTGTCAGAAGTTTTCAACCCGCCCCTAAGGCCTCTGACTTGGCCTAACAACTGCCATCTATCGACGGCAGCCGTCACCAACTGCTTAACGTGTCTAGCGAGGCAGGGGACCGCTAGGAAAAATGCCACTAGCGTTAGTCATAGACGGTCACCCATCCATGCACGGAGCGCGCCCTATGTAGCTTGGTGTAATGGTTTTAAAATAAAATATTTCTTACAAGAGTAAGAACTCTCTTGTATAGTATTGTCTTGTATAGTAAGCACGAATATCGTTTGACCCCAGCCATCTGTCGTCGGAAGTTCAGAGATAAGCCACAAGAACTATTTTATCTAGCGACAGAACCTGCACTGGGAGTCGTGCAAACGGAAAGTTGCTAGTACTATCTGCTTAAAGATCGCGATCCGACAATGTTGTATCAATATTCATGCAAACGAACGCGACCTCAACCGGGCATTTGGCTTGGTCCGCACTGGGCGCTGGTTTCACCCCTTGTAACCACTTACGGCGCGTTCAGTCCGTGGATGGGTCTTCGTCTATGACTAACGCTAGTGGCATTTGTCCGAGCGGTTCCGTGCTTTGCAAGGCACGTTAAGCAGTTGGTGCCGGCTGCTGTCGATAGATGGCAGTCGTTAAGCTAAGACAGAGGCCTTAGGGCGGCTTGAAAACTTCTGACAGTAAGACCAGCCACTAGTCTTACAAGCCTCCACCAATCCGGAGTTGGCGCCCGTGGTGGAGTATGGTCTTCACCTTGCTCATGGAAGAGACCCGTGCCCCTCGGTGGGGACATAATTAAGTCCACCGCATTGCCATTGTAATACTTACTTATGTGCAATAAAAGTATTAACAATAATAATAATAATAATGGGTTGTTGATGAAGATGAATAATTTAGAGACAACGAGACCTTCAAAGTACAATGATATTGGACTAGATGGGAACTTGCACGTTGAGCATTTGCATAACTGTGTGGTTGCATTTCTCGCAACTACCGTTCCCTATTGTTTTATGATCTAAATGACCGGCCGATATAGGCGCGGTCACGATAATTATGTCTAAGGGCTACAGGCCCGATGGGAGCACCAAACAATCATGTAGAGTTCCTGAAATTTTGTATTTGAGGCTAGACAACCAGGAATAACCTTGAAAATCCTGGAAACCCTGGTCTTCATCCACCATTTTGGGAGACAGGTGTGAGTGTAATTTTATTTTATTAAGTTATCAAAGTCCACAGCGCAATCAATGTGTGTGTGTCTTCATAAGATAAGGTAAGATAAGATAAGAATATTCTTTAATGCACACAAGAAACAAGAGACAAATAAAAGTTACAATTAAAAAATATACAATAAGGTCTAAATAACTCTATATACTTTATCACAAAACATAGATACATACTTAACCTCACTCCTACGTCCCAGATGGGCAGGCAGAGATCAGGGACTGCCGCTTGCCACGATCCTGACAGATAATTACTGCTTCATCGACATTCATTAGTGGTTGCGTACATGAACGCCGTTTTCGGGTACTTTTTATCTTGCCCTTTGTTAATACATACCTATTTGGTCGCAGTGTGTTCTCCTGGGTTGTCCTTTATCGGCCCTTCCACTCACATTTTTAAGCATATTTTTTTAATCATATTTTTCTTCTGTTTCAGGTAAAACAAATTAAAATAATACAATATCTTGGAGAATACGTAATGGTAAGGATGTTTTTTATTCTATTTTTGCCATCTCAATCAATTATTTCGTCCGCTGCAAGGAATTCGCCTCAGATCCCGCAATCCAATGAATCTGTGCTGCATATATTTGCGATCTAATAGAGAACATTATTTTGATCATGAATGTATCTAAGGCACGTTTCTGGATTGAGAATTTCGCTAAGTAACTACTTAACTATTGCTGTCTCCTCAAATTTCTCAGAGAAGAGCGTGACAGCACGTTACTTAAGTAATTACATACAGAAATTCTTAATCCAGAAGCCAGCCCTAAGACGTTCATTGTTTTATATAGACTATAACTAATAACTATAATTTATATAGATAACTCACGCCTGTTATCCCTGAGGGGTTAGGCAGAGGCATCAATCACTAGAACTAGGCCCACGTTTGGCCGAGTTTATTAGGTCCCAAACGTGACAAGTGGCAAGCCTGTCGCCTTCATTGTCGTCTACTGTTCATAATTTTTTTATGTTGCTTCCTGTGTATCCAAAAAATAAAGGAGAAGGCTTTCTCTTTTTCGAACCAGATCTAAACTACGATTCGTAGATTATTATGACAGATAGATGTATATTTTGAGCTGTAAGTTAATTGAATTTGTAATATACTATGACTATGAATGACTGTGTAAATGTCATTAAAACCCCTAAATTGTAATTGTATGAAACCGGCGAAATTAAAATTGTATGTACCATGCCGTGGGATGCATATAGATTGTTTATGTATAGTTATTTGAAATAAAATATAAAGGAAGTATCTTTGGATGTTTGAAATGATCATTAAACTGTAATTTATGGCCACGCAGTGCCATTAAAGTAGGTATTTATCTCCACTTTGGGTTCTAGTTGTGATTTTTATTGATTGGCCCTCACTTACGTAAGATTTCGACTTTTTTCAAACCACAACCCAGTCCCATAAAATACGCCTGTCACATTGGTTATTATAATGAAAATCTTGATGAATCTCGAACGTTTATTATGTTTAACACCTCCAACGCTTTGGAGACAAAGAATTATAGCCATCTGAGCAATTTGCAGCTATACGCGAATTTGCCACTTTTTGTGCTTCGAGAATGCGATATGCAAATGATCCGAATTGACTAATCCTGTACAATTGGACAATTTAAAACTGTACATCATTTTTTAATCAAAATATTGGTTAGTGTCTCGGCAACAGTTTCCTAAAATGTTGGATTCTCTTTTTAATTTATTTTATTTCTTTCTTTATTTACTTACCTACATAAATATTGCAACATAACAGTAATTACACCAAAGCGTTACAATATTGTTACGGGCGAGGGTTCTGGATTTGGATGTAAAACGCTAATGACAACTTCTTAGGATTTATTCACGCAGGGTCTGGTCTGCAGGTCTTCACGACACGAAGTCCACACGTAGAATCCAATCGCAGGTCCAATCGAAGTCCAATAGTATCGCTGAGGTCGTAGGTTATCGCTCGTATCGCAAATATGTTCGCTCGAAGTTCACTCTTCGCTATTCCAAACGGAACTGGCAGCGCGTTTTTTATTTTTTAGCCCTATAAAGGGCACCCTCCGGAGGACACGGGGGAGGGAGGTGGTGAATGCTCATGCATAACAGCACGGGCCCGGCCGTGCTGCCAATGTGGGACTCGCAGAGTGCGCCTACCCACTAAACACCACCTTGGGGCTGGTTTGGTCCTAAGGACCCCTAAACCTACATCATGAGCGACCCCCCTCGAGGCCGAGGAGGGCGCACAGCGGAGCTCACTAGAGCTACCGCTTAGGGGGATTCGTCACATAGTGACAAAGGAAAAATTGAGTGAGAGTAGTGTCCCCGGGGACACTGTTGGGAGCGGGGGCTACATCTGACTGGGCCTGGGCCTCCAGGAGGAGGTCGAGGTCGGATGAGAGCTTATCGGGTGGGTCGACTAGAACGTTCCTGGGCCTGCGCATCAGGTAACGAGGGTTAGTCGTGGGGGGAGAGTAAACTGCTGATTCGCGGATCAGGGGGTTAGAGTGTTCTTCAGCCGCGCTGAAGAACGACTCTGAGAGGGCGGCAGCGCGCCGCTGCGGCCGCTATTTATATCCGGCGGCAAGGGTTCTAGAACATTCCCGTACCTACGTCGCTCAAACAGTAACCCATTAAAAGAGTTTTGAACCTTACGCTAGTGGACATACGAGTCATTATTGCTTGCAGCGTTTATTGTTTACTAAAACGCAGCATGCGGCGACTATTCGATAGGCTTCTAGAAGGCTCTATATAGGATAGGACCGCGACAATATTATAACTGAGCACTCCTTTCAAACCTCTTTTAGCAGTCTCTTACATATGTTCCTTCACCACTCTTGCAATTCCACCCGCAAACACATCACACTCTGGTGCTGCAGCTTTTTGTAAGGTACTTGAAAAATAAGTAAGTCAGTCACATCTAAACTCATCCTGATAAAAGTCTTTCGTATCATCAGGATGATGTATAAATCACGACAATCCATGAAAATCTGTTATTTTCTCGTCGCTTTTATAATGGACAATGTCGAAAGGGTTGTAATACATCCAATATTTGGTCGAAGGATGTCCACCTGGGGGTCCCTCACTGGGCCTTCCTCCAACCCACATTACCTCGATATATTTGCTTCATCAGTCCTACTTCCTTCATCCTTTCCACAGGTCCAAACAAACGCAATATTCAATTAAAATTAGGTAAGCATCATCAACCCATTAAGTCCCTACCGAGGGGCACGGGTCTCTTCCCTGAGGAAGGTATACGCCATATTCCACCACGGGGGCCTAGTTCGGCTTGGTGTAGGCTTTTAAGACTAGTGGCTTGTCTTACTGTCAGAAGTTTTCAAGCCGCCTAAGGCCTCTGACTTGGCTTAACAACTACCATCTATCGACGGCGCCGGCACTAACTGCTTAACGTGCCTTGCGAAGCAAGGAACCGCTCGGTAAAACACCACTAGCGTTCGTCTAGACGGTCACCGATCCATACACTGAACGCATCCTATGTTGCTTAACTTTCGTGATCGTCTAAGATCATTTAGGCAGCCGGGGCTACGAGAGATTCACTGAGGGCTATGAAAAATACTTAGATAACATGTAGGTAATAATCCCACAATATTAAGTCAGACCGAATTCTAGTGCTAGCCTTAGACCTTGTGAGAAAAATGTATTATTTTTCCGCCGCAAGAGGTCGATGCCCTTTTGAGGAATGGTTACTTAGCTAGCTGTTCCTAAAATGGCCATTTTACTAGGTCTGCGCTCGCAACAAGTTTTTTTCTGACATGTTTTATAGCTGAGTTTGCATTTAATCTTATTTTTTATTACGAAACCGTGTCGCCAATATATTTCCGCCATTCTCCACTGTTTAAAATCTGATTCGAATTTCGATCTTGCCTGCTCAAGACCATTCCTCTTAGCAATGTATCATGGTGGTCACATTCAATAATGACGGTTTTATCAGAGAAACGACTCGATGTTTTTTCTGAGTGATGAATATTGATATCACTGGCTTATGATAATATTATGACATTTGGAAGTATTGATATGCAGATTTCAGACGAATACCAAACGTGTTCTTCGTAAGTAGGTGTAACAATACTTAGCTTCGGTTAAGCTGTACCCAAGATAAGTTATTTTGTACGAAAATAATGTTGAGGTTACTATAGTTTAATCAATTGCAGTATACCTTGATAAAAACTATTAAAACCATGGGTTCACCGAAAATTCTACAGGTTAATGTGGTGATTTAAATTTAAGAAAACTCTCACTTAAAGAAATATTGGAAATTTCAGTTTGCGTCAGAACCTTTGATTAACATACAATAATAGTTAAAATATAAACCCGATAAAATAAAAAAATAATATCGACGGTTAAAAGGTAATAGGGCATAAGCGACATTTTGGCCCAAAATGACTTTTGAATGCCATCTTACTTAAAAAAAAAAAAAACTGCGTCGAATGCGCTTACTCCCGCGGCTCTACGATGACTTTTTTGTATCGTAGAGCCGCGGGAGTAAGCGCATTCGACGCATATTTTTTTTTAAGTAAGATGGCATTCAAAAGTCATTTTGGGCCAAAATGTCGCTTATGCCCTATTACCTTTTAACCGTCGATATACATGAAATGTGACAAAAAGGACTATATTAAGTGTGGAAGTACTCATATTTAAGATAAAACAGATAAAAATTACCAGAAACCGGCGTGCCTGGATTCTGCTACCGCACTGTAGTACAATGACAACTGTATGAACGTGGCGATTTAGTTTTATCGCCGCTTCGAGTCGACGCGCGCACACATTTCGAACCTTCTAGGCGTCAATGGTATGAAAGAACACGTCACGTGACCCGGCCGTGCAACTGTCATCGCACTACAATGCCTTAACAGAATCGAGGCCCTGGTCTCTGCCTACCCTTCTGGGATACAGGCGTGAGCTTATACTGGGTGTTGATTTGTATAGTATAATCCGACTCAGGGGTGGTTATTTACATGATACTGAAGCAAAAAAATTCAAAAAAAAAAATTTTTTTTTAACGAAAATCACCTAAAACTCATAATGTTACATGGCTTAGCTTCTTCCGTTTGCACTTGACGGGTCTGGCGGAGGTTTTGCGGGGCGGGGCGGGAGAGTGCGCCTGCGCGCTCGCCGCCCTGCAAAATCGGGGATTTTAGGTGATTTGCTTCAGTATCATGTAAATAACCACCCCTGAGTCGGATTTAACTGTACAAATCAACATCCTGTATATGTGAAGTACACACTTGTACAGACGACAGCACGTCGATCTTCACATTTTAGTTGCAAAGTCGCCCGTAACGCAACGGAGTAAAGTGCATGGATGTATACCATGATGTGCTGTCGACTGTGCAGGTTGACGCGCTGCAGACTGTACCAAAGAAAAGGTTGGCCGCATAATTATATGAACCGAGGATTAAAAATTCAGCAATAATGGACCATCTGTCATCTTTTGATTTATTGCAGCGTCCTCAAAGGACGTGTCCACTGGATAAAAATTATGTCTCACAAGTAGTTGACAAGCTTAAAATGACAAACCAAACCTGCTACCGCCATCTTGGACTCGACCTTTTGTCATTGAAACACTATTTATTCTTCGCAATAATGGCTGATTGATTGGTATCGAACGCTACTCGAACTTAAGATATTCACATGGACTTTAGGGCTTATTCCGACCGCTATAAAAGATAAAAGTTGTTATTTTTTAAGAGTGGTAGCAATACTCTGTAACCCCCAGAGCAATTGATGTGGCGCTTGATGCGCGAAATGCAACGAATGATCACAACTTGCAGTTTGTTTTTTTTTCCAAAATGTCGAGGGTAAAAGACTTTTTGGACTAAGACTTTAGTAAGCACTAGGATTATTTTTACGTATTTCGAATACACTTGATTGACTTTTTGTCGAAAGAGTCCGACCAGGTTTCGCTCTGATTCGCAGAGCTTAATCAATTATGATCTTATGACAAAAAGTGAAGTAAGTGTATCTGGATACAGTTTATAATAAAAGAGACTTATCGATACTGGTGATGCCATTTTCTGGTCTCGACCTTCCCCTCTGGAATAAAAGCGATTTTGCTCATCTGACGTGCCAATTCTTTTGCGATAGAATACATAAAGGTTGTGCTTATATAGTTCTATTGTAGCAGTACACTGAATAATGTAGGG
The DNA here is from genome assembly GCA_947310845.1 of Yponomeuta plumbellus. NCBI lineage: Eukaryota > Metazoa > Arthropoda > Insecta > Lepidoptera > Yponomeutidae > Yponomeuta > Yponomeuta plumbellus. The sequence continues at coordinate 20,288,239 of OX371194.1, read as the reverse complement.
CAGTAAGTCAGAAATTTATTTCAACGTAAAGAATTACATTATGTTTCTTGAATGTCAATCTTCTCTAACATATACAATTCTCGAATCACATTGTTAGTGCGCATACTCCTCCGAAATAGCTTGGCCGATTTCATTAAATTTTATATTTATATTCGAAGATTATTCAGCTCTCAAAAGCAGCGCTATATATTCCACTAGCGGTGGCTGATACGATAAACGTTACACATGACGGGATGAGGCCTTCATCGCAGCCCATTTTTAACGACGTGTAATTATAACTAGCACATAAATTTCTCCCTGGACGTTTTCAATGCCTAGTAAAGCGAGTATCGTAAAGTAATAACCTATTTTTTGTTCCCTTGGGTTCGGTGGTTGGGTTCTGTGCTGAAACGAGCTTGAAACTAATATTAGGATGGAACGACCTTATTACACAGAGCAAGGTCTCGATTCTGTTAGTGCGTTATAGTTAGATTAAAGTTACGTGGTGGGGACACGTGACTTGTTTTTTAATCCCATTGATGCCTAGAACAGGCTATTTGGTAAGTTTCAGAAAACTATCTCAGACTTTTTGTTGGTGTTCATTGAGTGCTCAGAAACTGTCAATTTTTTATTCTTTCGTGTATTTCTTCTAAAAAAAGCAAATGAAATGTTCATTACTTTGAAAATAAACTTTTTCATTTCCAATTGGGTAGTTGACAAAATGTCAAATAAGTTACTTTTAAAACGGAATTTTGTATGAAAATACCGGACTATGACGTCATATTTCAGCGCACTCTTTTTATGTTTCATCTATTTAAAAATTGTAATTACTAGTAATTGACTAAAAGAGATACATTTTCCGAAATATTATGAAATTTTTGTTTTAATCGAGTTGGTCGTGTCAACTACCGTATTCCATTGATTCATTTTTATAAACGCATGCACCCGTTGAATTCAAGCGGCAATGAGATAAAATCGACGCGTTCATGCCGCTGTCACTGTACTACAATGCATTAGCGGAATCTGGGCCCGGGTGGGTATTTCAAAGATAAAGATAAAGATAGATTTATTTGTCAAACATGTGTACAGAAGGTTGGAATTGACAATTTAGATCAGCATGTTTTGCCATAACAGGCGTACAAATTTTTTCATTATCATAACAATAGCATTATAATATCAACTTCAGAATATGTCACAAAATACAAAATAAAAACAAAAACAAAACCATTCCATGCGATAATAAAATTAAAATGTCAAAGTAGAGAGGTCACGAGTTACGTCACAAATATAATGTCATTGTCAGGCACAGGTACTTAGTCAATATTATTATCGGTCAGAAATTCAGTTATTGTATAATAGCATTTTTCGGTCAGTATTTTCTTTAATTTGTGCTTGAACAAGCTCAAGTTCAGTTCTCGTAATGCACTAGGTAGCTTATTGTATATTACATAGCCCATACAAAATACACTCTTTTGCAGTAGGGCTGTATTTGCTTTGCGTAGACATATTTTAGTTTCATCCCGCTGCAATCGCTGACTGACCTGTGAAACTCTTTTGAAAATGTCGGGATTCGATTTTACGAACAGCGCTACTTCAAATATATACATTGATGTAATGTCATGTTCAAGCGGGTGACCTGTGTCGTAATGTCACCAGAAACCGACGTGTGTGTATGCAACGACTAATTACAACATTACGTACTACTCTTTGGCAATTCATTCCCTTTTTGGGAGACAAATGGTGAATGCAATAAGAAATATTTTATTCTTCATTCTCTCTATATGCCCAAACCAATTCTACTTACAGTCTACACCTCCATATTCTCTAATTACGCTCATTAAAAAAAACCTAATAATAAGTTTACGTATGTTTTAATCAGACCTTGACATCATCATCAATCCATTATGTTCTCACCGAGGGGCACGGATTTCTTCCCTGAGGAAGTTATAGGCCATACTCCACCACGGGGGCCAAGTCCGGATTGGTGGAGGCTTGTAAGACTACTGGCTGGTCTTACTGTCAGAAGGTTTCAAACCGCCCTAAGGCCTCTGACTTGGCTTAAAGACTGCCATCTATCGATAGCAGCGAAGCACGGAACCGCTCGGAAAAATGCCACTAGCTTTAGTCATAGACGGTCACCCATCCATCCACTGAACGCGCCCTATGTTGCTGAACCTTCGTGATCGTTTAAGATCACTCAGGCAGCCGGGGCTACGAGCGATTCCTTGAAAAGAGTATTTAAAAACCAAAATCAACAATAATACGTCATAATTCAATAAAATAAATTCATTGATAGGCCCAAATAAGGCTTCACAATCTTAGCAAGTTACACTCGTATTGAATTCCAATGAGACGGCTCTCATTAATTTGTACCTCCATTTCAAGCAACAAGACGTCACAATTCAACAAAATAAAGCCGTTTTCCACCATGAGGTCGCGGATTAGATAACACACGAGCGACAACAATCACAATCGTGACAGCGATCGTTACTTCCCGTTGGCGGAAGAAATATCGCGACTTGACAGCGCGCCATCAATTTGCCATGACGGAGGAGAATGTTAGGCCGCACGTACACTATGGCATCACACCTTTATGCGAGTACCCGCGACTGCGTTTGCGAGGTTAACCGATTAGGCTATAGTCTATGGACCTATTTCTGAATTAAGTAACTACTTTATCGTAGTGCTGTCTTGTCAAATTTCTCAGAAGAGAGAGTGAAGAACGTTACTTAAGTATTTACTTAGTGAAATTCTCAATTCGGAAACCGGCCCCTTCCATTTTGAATTCTGTTTTGGTTAAATTAGAAGACTATAGTTTCCTTTCGACGCGTATTTTGTCTTTAGTCATAATAATAAGTATTTACTCAAAGCAATCCAGACCAATAAGTACTTGTACATATATTTATTTAAGTCGTGTATAATAAGTCGTTAATAAGTAGTTAGCCATGACTTTACATATATAGAGATTTACAGGTCAAGATATAGCGCTGATTTTAGAATTGAGAATTTTGCTAAGTAATTACTTAACTATATTGCTGTCTCGTATTTTTTTTTCTAGAAAAGAGCGTGACAGAACGTTACTTAAGTATTTACATAGTGTATATTCTCAATTCAGAAATCGGCCCATTGTCAAGTAAGTGTATACTTACTTAAGTTGCGCCTCTGGCAAGCTTATTTGACAATTATTATGGTGCAAGCGACCTCTGCGACCTCTCGCGAGGTCCTGGGTTCGACCCCGGCTGGGGACAAAAATAACCCAAGTGTTTTTTTGTTTATTTTTAGCTGTACACAGGGACACAGGGTATCCTAGTGAGGGGCCAGAAGCAATGTAAGTATGTGCCTGTATGTTAATGTTTATGTTTATTTAGACAACAAAACCTTGTTTTATCTAAGCTCGTGGTATGTCAGCAGCCTAAGTTATCGGCAATAAAGAATGTTTACACAGGATTTATGGGCTTGAGTCAACCTTTGCTCCTTGCAAAGTATAGAGCTATAGCAACGGTTTTTCTCAATATCAATATTATTATCGCTAATTTCAATAGTTTTCAATGAGTTGCCCATTATGTTATTAACCCTCCTCCATTTTGTAGGAATTTAGATATGATTTGTGTTATGTATGAGTCTTGAAATTATAGCTCGGAGTTGTGTCTTTTGAATTTGGGTTATCTATCGTTTGTTTGTTTATGAGTAAATGTACCATCTATTTCACAATAATATAATAATAATAACTTCTGAACAGAAACGACTGGCGCTTGCATGAAGAGGCCTTTGTCCAGCAGTGGATATCGACGGGCTGAAGATGATGATGATGAATAACTTCTCCACAACACAATAACTTGACTTGGTCCCAAACTAGGATACTCTGTACTATGGAAACAGGGAAAGGACGTTACAAATATCAAAAATTACAAAGACGCCATTTGTATAAATGTACGGCAGCACTCAGTGAAAATCGAACTTACGACCTCTTTTATGGTAGCCTTTAAACTTCTGGACCAACGAGGCACTCAACATAACATTATAAATCTTTGTAGGTTAGGTCCGACTGCAGCGCACAGGATTTTGCCTACTGTGGAACTCCAATTTGAACAGTTTCAAATTTCAACAACTCAGAAATTCAGGTTTCCTCACGATGTTTCCCTTTGCAGTTAGCGAGTGGTACGGCTGATAAAAGTTCATAAATGCACCTAGCTTAGGAAACAAAGTTTGGTATCCTCGAACCTAGGATTTCTTGAATAAGATGCAAGAGCGTTCTACCGATGTGCTTATTAACTCTGTAATAATAATAATAATAATCATCATCATCATCACACCACCGTTGCCGTTGTTGGTCTTTCCTCCTAAATGCTATCTCATTCGGTCTCTCGCCATCCACCGGCAATCGTCCTGTTCATTTCATTTCATTTTTTTCATTTATTTATTGCAAAACCATGAACAGTTTCTTAAGTACTAACATGGACCCTGTAAGTGTGTAGCAAATTTTAATTACATTATTGGAGCATGCATGTTAATGTTTACAAAGCATAGTTTGAACTAGGTTAACTAAGATTTTATGGTCCTTTATTGAATTAATTATGATATAAGATTTATATGTCAGATGTACAGATGAGCAGTAATTCAGAACTTATACAATTATTACATTTGCGTATTATAAAGGCATGTCACTTAATGGTTATTAATTAGATTTCAATAATAATGTCAATAATTTGTTATGTCATTTGATGAGAATACATTTAGAAAATCAAATTAGTTGTCAATCATTAATCTATTACATTGGATCACGGACCAAATTGATTTGAATAGATATAACATGTCAGATAGCACAATTTTACAACATAATGTCACAGGTTCTGTTATGTAATAACTAGCTTTCGCCTGCGACTCCGTCCGCGTGGACTTTAGTTCAAAATTTTGCAACCCCGTTCACTCCCTTAGGAGTTAAATTTAGAAAAACGGCGAAACACATGTTCAATCAATTGTGTTGAAGAGTATTTTATTTAAGTTTCAAGAAAATTAGACATCATTCTTTATACCTCCCATACAAATTTTGGCAACCCTTTTCGCCCCCTTAGGGGTTGAATTTCAAAAAACCCGGTCTTATTCCTTGCCTAAATTATATATAGACCCTTTGTGCAACATTTCAGCTTCCTAGGTCCAACGGCTTGGGCTGGGCGTTGATGAGTGAGTCAGTCAGTCAGTCAGGACTTTGAATTTTATTTATTTAGATATATCTAGTTTGAATAATACAAGATTTTATTATCGTCGAGTATTATCTCTGGAGTGCGCAGCGTGTCGTAGTGCATTTTAAAAAAAATCTGAAACAAATACAATAACATACTGTCATGCAATAAAGAAAAATATATTAAAAATGTATACGTACATCCAATCCACCAATCACCCTCCACCAATCCGTACTAGGCCCCCGTGGTGGAGTATGGCCTATGCCCTCCTCAGGGAAGAGACCCGTGCCCCTCGGTGGGGATATGATGAGTTGATGATGATGATGATGATTATTATTATAGATGAGGAGGAAAAATACACTCAGACCGAGGTTAGTCAGAATTGAAGTCATAAGCACACGTAATACCGCTAAACCACCGAAGCCGTCGAACTCCTGAAATAACGCTTGATGGCGGCGTGTCATTGTCACATAGAACTGTTGTTTTCACAGCATAGACAAAGTTATGACAAAAGTAAGATATCTAACGTGCATGCGTGTAGCTCAAGAGTCGGGGACCGATAACCTCTGCCACTGATGTGATGGAAGATGCGACGGTGCGTCGTGCAAGCAAACAAGGTAGTCTCTTTAGCTGTAAAAGTGCCTAACATTATATTTGATGGTGTCAATTGAAATATTTATTCCTATGTTATGGCGTAAATAACAATTCCTAACAATACAGTAGTGAACAAATTTCGTGTTATTATTTATTAAAGACGTTTCGGAAAAATAACCTATTATATTAAAAAAAACCTTGTGTGATATGAGAATGTTTTGTTTACACTCGTTTACTAGCAAATCTGTGTCCATGCCCATGCGAAACGTGTCATTTCACCAACGGAGATTTTGTTTCCGTATAGACAAATATTATATTATTTAGTTTTTTAGTGTTAGTCTTTCTACTTGTTAATATGTGGGTTAATCTGCTATGCTATAAATTGCCATCTTATACCATGAATTGTAGTTCCATGTAATAGGACCCTGTGATCGATTTTTAGTTAGCGAAAGCGACTATAAAATAAACGAATGACAAGGCGACTAGAGCACAACTTATGAAAAGTCAGAAGATATTGCCACTCGAAAGGAATACTGTTCATCACAAAAACCATGTCAAGCAATTATTTTACATACTGTTGGCATTATGCCTTTGTCAACATTTTAATGCGTGCGGTGGAGACCATGGGACCATGGGGGGGTACAAGCCAAGACTTTTGTTACGGAGTTGGGGCGCGTTTGAGGGAACACGGGCTTGACTGCCGCTCTCTGGGGCATATTTTGGTCAAAGGATTTCTTCGGCGCTGCAGCGTGTCAGTGCTGCCAGCGTAGTTTTGTTACTTTATAGTTTATAATTTAATAATACTTCATAGTATCTGTGTTGTCAACGAAACATATGGTGGATTCTGTGCATGTTTTTATAGTTTTTAAGAATAATTAATGTTGACCATGTTGATCATAAAACTAAAATATACTGATTTGAGGAATAAATACATTAAGAAGAATGTTATGGTAAGCCTGTCTAAAGAATGTTATGGTAAGAAAGCACCGAGTCTGCGCCCCCTGCACGATATGTCGACGCTGCAAATTATCGCGCAATAATATTGCCTGGACAGTGACTTCTCTCTATTATGTTGTTTAAACTATGTTTAACTGCAATCTATGTATCATTAGGCCTGCACAGATGTTTAGCACCGCTAATGCATTGGAAAGTAAGAAAGATTCTATTGGTGGTTGGAACAAAATTATTTTAATGAAGTCTTTCCTTACCTATAACTTCACAATCCTAGCACTGAAGGGAAACATTGTGAGGAAATCTGAATCTTGGAAGTGTGGAGCTTGAAATTACGGATCGACGGTGGGCACCTGCTCTCTCCCTAAGAAACTCGCTGACTCTGAAAAAGAAAGAAAGAACTCGCTGACTCTGAAAAAAAAACATCTTGAGGAAACGTGCGGCTTCGCACGTTGACATTATCTTTCCTGAGAATTAAGCCAGCTAAGCTGTTAGACAAGCCTGCTCTTTAAAAAAGATGTCCTATGCTCTACAAGGAATAAATCGCCTAGCGGTGTAATAGGCCTTACTTTTTTGCTGAGAGATTTGCTGAACAACTTGTTGCATTATACCAAGAGCCGGCTCCATGTTAGCTGACGATTCTACAAATACACTGGTGGAATTAAAATTTCACAAATAAATTTCATTTCTTTTAAATTTTCTTTTAATTTTTCTTTTAAATTTTACTATGGACGATTAAAAATCAGAAAATGGGCTAGTTGCCCAAAAAAATGTAATTAGTCCGTCTTTTAGATTATTCAAAAATAAGGTACACGTATTTTTTTTATTTGTAAATTAGACCAAAAATGACAAAGATATAGCCCATTAAAGTTACGTGTGACGTCACACCGTGCTGCATTTTTTAGCACGGAGTGACGTCACACGTGACTTTAATGGGCTATATCTTTGTTATTTTTTGTTTAATCGAAAAAAGAAAAAATACGTGTCCAATATTTTTTTATAATATAAAATACGGACTAAATAGAATTTAATTATTTTGACCCTGGAAACTACCAAATATTAATCTTTTCTCAAATTGTATTATGACTGCAACTGCAGTGAAAAGGTGAATATAAAATGTTGTCGACGGTGGGTACTGTGTGGTACTTTAATTTAATAGCAATTTAAGTCGCTTCCATTATGCTGGGGGCGGCTGTGGTAAATCATGTTTCCTATTACCATCTCTCTCTTGAGAAGATCTATTGCGTTCCTTGTCTGTGAACTAATGGAGATATTGCCAATGGCAGCCTAGCTATTCTTTAGTGCAGTCACCGCAACGGTTAGTTATTCTGTTCCAATAGAAAGTATCTCATGAATCGCTCGTGGCCCCGGCTGCCTCAGTGATTTTAAACAACCACGAAGCTTAAGCAGCATAGGGCGCGTTCAGTACATGTATCGGTGACCGTCTATGACTAACGCTAGTGGCATTTTTCCGAGCGGTTCCGTGCTTCTTAAGGCACGTTAAGCAGTTGGTGCCGGCTGCCGTCGATAGATGGCTTTATAGCGGGACATATCATCATCATCACCATCAACCCATCATGTCCCCACCGAGGGGCACGGGTCTCTTCCCTGAGGAAGGTATAGGTCATACTGCACCACGGGGGCCAAGTCCGGATTGGTGGAGGCTTGTAAGACTAGTGGCTGGTCTTACTGTCAGAAGTTTTCAAGTCGCCCTAAGGCCTCTGACTTGGCTTAACGGCTTAGCGGGACATATTATACAGGCTACTTATAAAAGGAAAAAAATAAGAAAAATTAAACAAGAAGAACATACCGCCCCAGCGGTACAAGCTTTCTCGCAGAAACAGAAAGGGGGCTAATCATCTTATGTGCCTGTACGAATTATTGAGCTATTGCCATAGTTTCTTAGGTATTTTTTACTAAAATTCTTCATTGGATTATGATTGGTGCCTCTGCCTACCCCCTCAAGGATAACGGGCGTGAGTTTTTTTTTTTTTCTTCATAGAAAAGCCAATTGAAATGGCGACTTTAGTACCTTTTAAGAAGTGGTGTAAGTCGGTAAAATTAGCGCCGATTTCTGAAGTGAGTCACCGAGTAGATACTTAAGTAACGTTCTGCCACGCTCTTTTCTGAGTTGGTCGAGAGTAGTTTTTTATCGAAATTATTAATTGATAAATTAAGAAATCAGCCCTTTGTCTTATCGAATAAAACAGCCGATAAATTGTTAGTTAAGGTACCGATGATGAAAAATTAATACAAATGTGAGACAATATCATATTAATAATCTGTAGCGGACACTTTACCAACGGCGCTAGAAGGGTTGGCTCTCTAAACAACATTTTAACCGTCCGATGTTAAATTAAAAGCTACATCTTCACTCGGTCGATTTAATAGGCATACTTGAGTTATGACACCCAGTATAGGCAGATGGAGATGTTTAATACACACTTTGTGTTGGAGGAGACTGGGTAAGATTACGATAGAGTTTATCTAATAGACACAAATCTCGCGTCACGGTGTATGTTGTTGAACTCCTCCGAAATAGTTTCATATATTTTTTAATTTTTTTTCATATATTTGGTAGCTCTGAGTATAAATCGTAGGCTAATTAATAGACGTGTTTGTTATCAAACTCTTCCAAAGCCGCTTCACTGATCTTATGAATTTTTGTGTACATTTGGTAGCATTGAAAATAGGTGGTAGGGTAATTAATATGACAAAACAACGTTTTGACCACTGATTTTTGTATATTTTGTACAGGTTATTTGAAGCTCTCAGTGACATGTGAAGATAAAATAAGATAAAAATATTCTTTATTTTATTACACTCAAAAAAACTAGACAAACGAAATTGCAACTAAAAAATACAATGGGCAGCCTTATTCTTATATTATCGGTAATAGGATTTTTTATAAGTAACGGTCTTATTTAAAAAAAAACGATTCCACCATAACGTCATTTAATGATAAGTTTAATTAATATTAATCTTCTAAGACAGATCTTAATAATCTTTTAATTATTATTATTCATTTTATTACTATTATTTATTTTTAATTATTATTATACTTATTTAATTATTACTCATTCCGTCGGAGCCCTGTGCCAAGCTGTGCCCTGTGTTACAGTTTGCCCCGCTCCTCAATTTTTTCTTATAAGTTATTTAATGGCCAAAGTATGTGCCTGTATGTAAATGTTATGAATGTTATAAATGTTATAAAGTGTACTGAAAATAACATTCAGGAATTTTGAATGAAAATGCAAAATGCGTGAAAGATCCAAATCATGACAGACTATTTAACGCTATGCCGTCTAACCCCAGCCTCCCCTCTTAATACATTTTCTTAATTGATACGTTGCGTGTCTACTTATACTATGGGATCTCGGGCGTGTATATATTTTGAATGAAAATGCAAAATGCGTGAAAGATCCTTCTTATGACAGACTATTTAACACTATGCCATCTAATCCCAGCCTCCCCTCTTAATACACTTTCTTAATTGATACGTTGCGTGTCTACTTATACTATGGGATCTCGGGCGTGTATCTAGGCTCTATTAGGTCGTATATCTGAGCGGATGAGCCGTAAACCCCGGAGTATGCATGACAGGTGAAATGTTTTCGTACGGCGGACAACTGGTCAGGCATCGTGTAAATTAGAGCTCCGTGTAATGCATTTGAAGGGCTAAGGGGAAAAATTGGCTAAGTCCATTATTTTTTTAATTGAGTATTTGTAGTCTATGGCCACAAAAATCGGCAATTTTAACACCGGAAATTATTATGTAAACATGTGACATACACGATTGCCTTCTTAAATCAATCGCTCCTCCTCAAATATATTATTTGAGTCAGCCGCAGAACACCTTCACGACTAAAATAGTCTGTGCTGTAAAATTGTGTAAATGTGACTAAGCCAATTATTCCCCTTAGGCCTTCATTTGTTTCGGGTTATTCACCAACTCGACACACATGACTGGACACACCTATGATACTAATTTGATTTTAACCGACACACGTACCCGAGAATTCACCCTAAGTAATTACTTACATAACATGCTGTCACGAGCTTTTCTAAAGAAATTTGACGAGATAACACTACAGTTAAGTATTTATTTAGTTAAAATTCTCAACTGAAACCGGGCCATAGACCACAGTTGTATGAGCATGTTTTATTTTTTTAAAGACTTAAAGCGGCAATTCAATGAATGCAGTTTGGCGTAATACGGTATTTGACACTATCAACAATAAATTATTTGAGATGCTCGATTAAAACAAAAATTACAAAATGATTCGGAAAATGTACTTCTTTTAATCATTTACTAGTTATTACAATTTCTAAATACATAAAACATAAAAAGAGTGCTCTGAAATGTGACGTCACAAGCAAGTATTTTCATACAAAATTCCGTTTTAAAAGTAACTCATTTGACATCCTGTCAAATACCCAATTGTGTAATTGAGTAAGGATTTGTTTTTGTAAAAAAAAAAATTAAAAAATAAATCGATGCGTTCAAGCAACTGCCATTGTACTACAAAGGATTTGCGGAATCTGGGCCCTGAGTGCGTATACTGAGTTTTGTCATTCACTTTCGATAGCGAGAGCGTTTGCGATTTGCATAGGAGTGACAAAGCGCGCCATCTAGTTGTCTCTTTCTCACTCCTATGCAAACGCTCTCACTATCGAGAGTGAATGAACAAACTCAGTATAAGCACTCTGTGTGCTTAGTGCGAGTTTTTTTAACTACTCGATCACGTTAACGTAAACTCATATTCTATAGGAGTGACAAAGCGCGCCACCTAGTTGTCTCTCTGTCACTCCTATACAAATTGCAAACGCTCTCGCTATCGAAAGTGAATGAAAAAAACTCGCACTAAGTGCCCAGAGTGCGTATACAGAGTGCGTATACTGAGTTTTGTCATTCACTTTCGATAGCGAGAGCGTTTGCGATTTGCATAGGAGTGACAAAGAGACAACTAGATGGCGCGCTTTGTCACTCCTATGCAAATCGCAAACGCTCTCGCTATCGAAAGTGAATGACAAAACTCAGTATACGCACTCTGAGTTTTGTTATTCACTCTCGATAGTGAGAGCGTTTACGATATGCATAGGAGTGACAAAGAGACAACTAGATGGCGCGCTCTGTCACTCCTATGCAAATCGCAAACGCTCTCGCTATCGAAAGTGAAAGAACAAACTCAGTATAAGCACTCTGATCGTGAGGCAAGTGTTTTCCGACTGCGCTACCGCCGCTCTAGTAAATTACGAGGGAAAAAACTTGTCTTGTCTCAGCCTACATAAACACGCAAACGCGGAGAAGTCAGTTTTCTGATGCAGTCGTAAAATATTTTATGCCTTTATTAACGGAGGGGCGTCGTGTGAAATTTTTATTGCGACCAAAATCAAGTTAGGAGTTTACGATCGAGCTCTTATCTCAGAGTAATGATATTTCCATTCTGCGCCAATTCCGCGGCATGATATCATCTTTGGGCGTTAAGTTTGCTGGCGACACGGGTTAATCACGCAATTAAGTTGTGTTAAAACTATTGTTACCTTTCTCAGGGAAAAGACTCGTGCCCCTCTGTGGGGACGTACGAGTAATGGGTTGATGATGATGATGAAAACGATTGTTCAATTGACAACATTTAATATTTTACAACGGCTAAAACTAAAACTACCGTTTCTTAATTTTGCTATCCTCATTACGAAAAAAATATTTAGAAATTTTATTATTGTACAAGACATAACATTTAACTATTGTTCCTGGCAACATTTGTTGCCAGCTCTCTCTTCCTTTCACCAACCAAACTGTAATCGCTGTGCTCGTTTTAATAAATTCGTTAAAATTATAAAACAGTTGCCATTTTTATTATCAAGGTGCATCTTAAAACTTTTACATGGTGCTGAAACCAGGGACTTAAAGATGCTTTATTTTAGAAAAAAAAAATCGAAATTGACGAAATGACGTCACACATACGGTAGAATGAGGAGTTACCGTTGTCTCATGTTAAAAACGTTAATTTAAAATGACATCATGACATCACCGTTCTAAGACTAGGGCCTTAGGGCGGCTTGAGAACTTCTGACAGTAAGACCAGCCACTAGTCTTACAAGCCTCCACCAATCCGGACTTGGCCCCCGTGGTGGACTATGGCCTATACCTTCCTCAGGGAGGAGACCCGTGCCCCTTGGTGGGGACATAATGGGTTGATGATGATGAATTATTGTTCAGCTTTGAACGGGTTTGATGGGTTGATGATGATGAATTCATGTTCAAAGCTGAACAATAATTCATCATCATCAACCCATTATGTCCCCACCAAGGGGCACGGGTCTCCTCCCTGAGGAAGGTATAGGCCATAGTCCACCACGGGGGCCAAGTCCGGATTGGTGGAGGCTTGTAAGACTAGTGGCTGGTCTTACAGTCAGAAGTTCTCAAGCCGCCCTAAGGCCCTAGTCTTAGAACGGTGATGTCATGATGTCATTTTAAATTTCATTCAAATGTCATGTCGAAGTAATTCAATGGTTTTTAAAAAGTCGGCAAGGGTGTTAGTATTATTAAGCCATATCTGTGACGTCATGAGGCGTTTATGACCTATTAGAATAAGACAAAATTCAAACAGAACATTATGAATGAAAATCATCGGATTTCCGAAAATAAAAAAATATTGGTCGTTTTATTTTGTATCTATTAGTTTCCTTTAAGACAATAAAATACGTATGCTGAAAAATTTCAATGTTGTCAATTAACTATTGTTATTGTGCTCTTATGGCAATTATTTTTTTGCTTTTTGTAAAATATAGAGCATAGTGATCATGTTGGTATATCTAACTCAAAAATGACCAGGTTGTGGCTTGGAAACTTTTTGCTAAGCTACGTCCAATTTTGTTTACAAAATGGTACATAGTACTTTATTTTAATTACTTTCCGGCTTATGTAAAGAACCTACAACGAAGACCTCCATGGCATTTGAAGTGCATCCAAGATATTATTTTGTAAGTTTGATTTGTATTAGCTTTAAGGTGATTTGAGAAAAGATGGTCAGAGTGGAGTTTTTTTTCGCTGCCTTTCTCTCCACTACAGACGGCCCCAAGGCAAGGCAGCAGCTAACATTATACATAACTGTATGTACATTTACATTCAACAAGCAGAATGTAAATTCTTTACGTTGAAATAAATTTTTGATTTTCTGATTTTCTAAGCCTAATAGGTAAAGTCAATATTGCAACATGCTATTATCAAGCTGCAAGCTACAGCGTGAACCTTTGCACGACTTTTGAGATAGAAACTGTATCTGAGTGTCTATTTCAATGGCTGACCTTCAGTCTTGTTAGGAGAGTGATACCTATCTACAAGAAATTAATATTTCTTATTGGTCAATTAATGCCATATGGCTCGTAACTTCTTCAGGAAAGAGACCCGTGCCCCTTGGTGGGGACATAATGGGTTGATGATGATGATGATGAATTACTGCCTGCCAAAAATTTGGGAAGCGCGATCCCGCCCCACCCTTAAATATCTTATCTGAGAACACTACCTTAGTGTCATCAACATCAGGTTGTCCATTCAAACTAATTAATAATTTAGTTTTCTTTGTAAGTATATCTTTTTTACATCTATATCGTATTTCTCATTTGCAAAGACATCCATTGTTAAGTTATCTAGTCTATTTATACAATATATTGTAATAAATATGTGTGTATACATGAGTATACCAGCGCACGACCCGGCAAAGGTTGTCTTGCCAAATTTAATATGAAAAATAGATAACAAACTATTCTTATACCTACCTAATGTACACATAAAATTTCATCAATATCGGTCAAGCCGTTTCAGAGGAGTAAGCGCACTAACACTGTGATACGAGAATTTTATATAGTAGAACAAAGTCACTATTATGACAATATGCAATTATAGTCGTAATCTTAAGTATTGTATTATGTACTATATTATTGTTTTATATTTGCACTCCTCACAATACATTTAGGTACTTTTAAGTAACTATAACTTTTTAGCGTTAAGCCACCGTAACAGAACAAAATTGTTAACCTCCCAACACCTAAGCTACAGATATCGATCAGCGACGAATGCCAATATCGTGAGAACCCACATGTGATGCTGCTTTAACACGATGGACCAACGAGTCGTTATGTCACCTTATCGTTCATATTACTTTAATTTCCTTATGTCTATTATGTCCCCACCGAGGGGCATGGGTCTCTTTCCTGAGGAAAGTATAGGCCATACTCCACCACGGGGGCCAAGTCCGGATTGGTGGAGGCTTGCAAGACCGCTGGTCTTACTGTCAGAAGTTTTCAAGCCAACCTAAGGCCTCTGACATGGCTTAACGACTGCCATCTATCGACGGCAGCCGGCACCAATTACCTAAATGCTTAACGTGTCTTGCGAACCACGGCATATCTGATGCCTGTTATGCCTGACATAACAAGTGAAAACTCGAACGCATGTTGCTCCAATGTGTGGATGCGGCATGACGCTAGTAACATGCCGGTCTCGTGCTTGGTACGTCCTTGAGCACACTCGATGGGAATTAGCAAACAATGCTTGCATACCGGCCAAGTGGGAGACGGACTAGTTACTGGGTGAACCCGATAGCACACCTAACTTGTTATTTATGAGTACAATAAAGAATATTCTATCTATCTATCTATCTCTTAAGGTGGGTACTGACCAACGTTACGATGTGTAAAGTAACATGTTACACAGCGAGCATTCAGTGCAGTCAGTACGATTTGTTACGGCGAATTCTACGATCAACGACGTACTGACTGCACGAATGCTCGATGTCTAACATGTTACATTACACCTCGTAACGTTGGTCAGTACCCACCTTAAGAGTTCAGTTTGCTATCGGGTTCACCCAGTAACTAGTCCGTCTCCCACCACACCACCGCGTAACGTTGGTCAGTACCCAGCTTTAGAGCCATCGCAATCAACGCGACTTGTCACCGCGTCTAGTCGCCGCGTCTGACGCGACGTTGTCATTTGCTTCTGGCGTCTTGTCGTCGCGACTCCGCGACTCTGACGCCAAGTGTGCGGACCTTCGAACAAAATATATGTTTATATGTTTGTGACGTCGCTCTTTCTGGTTTCCACGACACAGGGTATCCTAGTGTGGGTTCAGAAGCAATTTATGTGCCTGTATGTAAATGTTTATGTTTTGAATGTTATTATTTGTTTATTTTTTTTCCTCTGTTTGTTTGTTCTATTTGTTTAAATTTTAAGTACAAGAAAGTTTTTGATTTTTGTAAATTTTATGTATTTGTTGTTTTGTTATGTTTTGAGTATTGTGCCGTTGAATAAATTATTTTTCTCTCTCTCTCTCTCTCTCTCTCTCTCTAAGTTTCCATGCGCGTTTCGATCTTTAGCTGTTTATGGACAAATATTGCCAATTTTATCTGTAATGGATAGGGTTCTAAATTGCATATTGAACCCTAAAAAATTTAATTCATAGCACGTAGCTCTGTCCGCGGTGTAAAAATGTCGCCATAAAGTCTTATGAGTTACAATTGAAGAGGTTGCGTTCACAGATTTCGTAATGCGAGCTCGTTTTAATGAATCTATTAATGTAGCTTTGCATACATTTCATATACATATTATGTACCTTATATTATAAGCTCTCACCTATATCACAGAGGGCTAGGCAGAGACTGCCACCTACCACGAACCTGACAAATCACTTTCACTTCATCGACATTCATTAGTCTTTGCATGCACACACTTTGGTTTCGGGTTATTAAATACTCGCCCTTTGCTTGCCTTTGGATAAGGCATCCCCTATTTGGTCGTTTATCCCTTTGCATACATCCGCAATAGTGTTATGTTGGACAGTTTAATAAATCATCACACACCAACAATACGCAATGTAAACTATGAATGTAGAAACACTGTAACTACGTAAATCTTTTTAAAAATATCGTCATCAACCCATTATGTCCCCACCGAGGGGCACGGACTCTTCCCTGAAGAAGGTAGGCCGTACTCTACCACGGAGGCAAAGTCCGGATTGGTGAAAGCTTGTAAGACCAGTGGCTGGTCTTACTGTCAGAAGTTGTCAAGCCGCCCCTAAGGCCTCTAACTGGGCTTAACGACTGCCATCTATCGACGGCAGCTGGCACCAACTACTTAACGTGCCTTGAAAAGCACGCAAACGTTCGGAAAAATGCCACTAGCGTTTATCATAGAACGGCCACCCATCCATGCCCTGAACGCGCCCTATGATGCTTAACCTCCTTGATCGTTTAACATCACTTAGTCGGCCGGGGCTCTGAGCGATTTGATAAATAAATTACAAAATTTGACGACCTCTGTGGC
The DNA here is from genome assembly GCA_947310845.1 of Yponomeuta plumbellus. NCBI lineage: Eukaryota > Metazoa > Arthropoda > Insecta > Lepidoptera > Yponomeutidae > Yponomeuta > Yponomeuta plumbellus. The sequence goes on along the minus strand of OX371194.1, from coordinate 20,271,208 downwards.
GCAGCGGTTAGCGCATCTGCCTACCATGCGAGAGGTCCCGGGTTCGAATCCCGGCTGGGGACAAAAAAAAGAAACCCAGGTCTTGGATGTTTACATGTTTGTGACGTCGCTGTTTCTGGTTCCCACTACACAGGGTATCCTAGTGTGGGCCCAGAAGTAATGTATGTGCCTGTATGTAAATGTTATGTTATGTTATAAAAATATACTTTTCTTGCACACGAAACATTGAACAGAACATTACTTAAATTAAGAAACAACGTTTACAAGGGCGAACTTATCTCTGTAAGTGATATCCTAGATAACATTCTGCTATCTGTATTAAAGCTGACAGAGAGTACTGACCTTACCATGTCTTTCCAATGTGGCGAAGAAAATAACCACTTTCTACACCCCTTTCAATTTCCATCACTAAACACACTGCGGCATCTATTAAATGGAATACAATAGCGTCGATTCCCATACCCATTGGACGAAGCCAATTATGGTTGCTTACCCAGAATAAGTCAATCTGGTGTGTTGGTAGACGATATTGTTGTTAGAAAATATATTGACTATAGTAGTTGGATACATTGAGATATAAAACGCAAACTTTCACATTTTCTATTCTATCCTATTAATGCATTTATGATCATCATCATCATCATCAACCCATTATGTCCCCACCGAGGGGCAAGGGTCTCTTCCCTGAGAAAGGTATAGGCCATACTCCACCACGGGGGCCAAGTCCGGAGTGACGGCGTGCTTAATAAATCTTAAATCTTGTTGCCAATAATCAAGCTATTAGAAATTTGCGTGGTTAGCCACTGTATACGTAAAAGTATACGTAAAACCTAAATTAATTACAACTCAGTCATAGAACTCAAAAAGCACTCGAGTGCGAATTTGCGACTCGACAATGTGGTCGCGTTTCAGGTAAAAACAAGTTAATTGCGATCGCAATCACAAATGTGATTGCGAATTTTATTGTAAGCATTTACATGCATTTACCGTGCTGATACCTGTCTAAATGAAAATTCATGACAAAGCAACTGAGTGAATTTAAGCGATTATCGGAAATTAACTTAGTTTACGGCTTACTACTCCTGATACTTCTTGCATCCTTCTTGCTTGCACATTCTTACTGTCGATTATTCTTTACTTTCTGTGTACTATATGTCTACGACGATTCATATTTAGTTAATTAAAATTAAATTTGTTGTTAAACGTTTTATGAGCGCTATTTTTATTATATACATTTGATTTTTATTATATTACAAACTGATTCTAATTACAAGTGTTTTAAAATGGTATTTCTACATAACGCCAAAGTAAGTAAACTTTATAATATGTTCTGGTTGTCGCTTGTTGTTCATTGCTTGTTAACTTGTCAAAAATGACACCTTTTACTTTGATTTCCGTATCCGCTCTCTTGATCTGACTAGCGCTCTGATATATTTATTTTATTGTAAAAATACCAAAATTAAACTTAAATAATTGATATATTCCATCTTTCAATCAATCTCTGGTCTGTAACGAACACTATGAAGAATATTCTATCTGTATATCTCTATTGTCGATGAAGCGAAGTGATTTAAGTATTAATAGTTGCTTATAGAATTTCTCAATTCAGAAACTGACCTTAAAGATTTTATAACATAACATTTACATACAAGTACATACATTGTTTCTGGCCCCACACTAAGATACTCTGTATCGTAGGAACCAGAAACAGTGACGTCACAAACATGGTCGACGTCGTAAACATCCAAGACTTGGGTCTCTTACAGAGATAAGTATTGAAAAAAAAAGAATTTAATTACACGAAAATAGAAGTTTTATTTTAATCAAGAATTTGCATCAAAAATTGAGAACCAGCGTTTGTGCAACGGAGTATGGATTGAGTCTAAGTCAAGAGGGTGTCCAAAGGACTTGATTATGAGAAAATGCTGACCTAAGAGTATGAGTATTAAAGGAGGGATAATCAAGAAATCAAATTCTGACAGAAAGAACAGCCACTAGTCTTACAAGCCTCCACCAATCCGGACTTGGCCCCCGTGGTGGCGTATGTCATATACCTTCCTCAGGGAAGAGACCCATGCCCCTCGGTGGGGAAATAATGGGTTGATGATGAATCAAGCAATAGTGTATAGAAGGTAAGGGTATAACAAAAGTCCTTTGGTCTAAAGGATTTATAAAACACACCGATGCGATGGCAGTGGCGGTCCATACATACGTCATTTACGGCCGTAGTATGGGCGCGTTGGTGTATTTCGCTGTACGAGTACAGAAATATAATTTTTGAAATGGCATAATATAAAAAGAAAGAAAGAAAGAAAGAAGAAAAATATATTTATTTGACGAAACAATACTCAAAAACACAAAATCAGCCGAAAAGTGGGTAGCGGTAGAAATACAAGTAATATAGTGTGAAGTATTGTATTAGAAGTTTATGTATTACATTAATATTACATTACTGCTAATTCGTAAGTAAGTAATTTTTGTTACCTTCTCTAGCACTACCCCTACTCTCTTCACATCACCATGGTTAGCTGGAAAAAAAATACTTTTTAGCATTAAGCTCGCCTTCATGCAGATCTTTTTCTTGTGCAATGAAGAATTTTCAAATCAAATGCTTTAATCTTCAATCATATCAAGCACGGTCCTTCTGTTCCAACTAACCGCAAACTATGCCCAAGTGAGATGGAAAGAAGCAAGCATTTCTTCACAAAATAAGCGTGCGCAGTGTATGTAATTAGGTGGACGGAAGCCGCAGTAGTTAGCGTGCGGAGGCGTGTTGTCGTAGCGATAAATCATAAGCGGAGGTGTGCTGATGCGCCCTTTGCATTTTGACCCGTGGGCCGAGCGGTTAGGTGCGATAATCGCAAAACAACTGCAGAGTCGCAGGGCGCGTAGTTGGTGCGAAAAATTATGTCATGATTTTTAAATAGACAGGGCAATTTAGGAGCTGGCGTGGAATACTCTCACTTGCTGTGGATAGAAATGGCGGTAGGTAGACTACTATTTTAACTGCAGATTTCAGAGAATTTCTTTAGAATAACAATACATAAGAAGCTTAATGTCCTGCTATACGTTCTTCTCTCAAAATTGAAGGGTACGAGGCTAGAACGATGAATGTCTAAAAAAAATTTATTTTATTTTATTATTGTTTATGGTAGCACTTTTAGATGTCTATCATTTCGTCTAGGTATCATACACTAGAACGCATTGAGTCAAGAGATGTATCAAACAGAAATATTCCGCTCCATAGCACTAACGCTGAGAGTTTAAACTTCAAACTCGATTATCTCGAAATATTGGAAAAAGGACATTCATCGTTCTAGCTTTGTACCCTTATACTCTCTCTATAAGGGTACAAGGCTAGAACGATGAATGTCCTGTGCGCTTAATCTTGGTTTGCCTATTGGAAAAACAACAGGAAGATTGTATACGAGTAGCTTTTACGCAATTTAAAAGATTATCGTAGTGAATCGGCCTCGTTTACGTTTAGAGACGCGGTTTCAATTAATTGATTTTTTTGTCGTCTATAGGCGTAACAATCCGCGAACGCCTTTAGTTCCAAGGTCTAATGAAGTCCTTTCCCAAGGGCCCAAAATCAAACCCCGATCGGCCCTGGCCCGGTAAGTGCGCAGGATTCGAGTTGGGCGGACTGTGGGCGGAGCGAGTGATTTTTAAACGGTTTTTTGACTTTCGGACACGACTCGGCGCGGGCGCATTCCCCGGCTATCCTTTTCTGTCCCCCGAATCATGGCGACAGTTTTTCGTTAATTAGGAACTCCATGGACTCGGTACAGAGAAGGCACTGGCTGGAACGACTGGATTCTTTGAAGAAAAGCAAGTATTGAGCCTATATTTATCTTGATCCTATGTTACGTAACTATTTTATAAATTTGTAAAAATACTACTGCCATGTACAAAAACACCACTAGAAAAGTTTTGTAGTGGTACAAAAAAACCTACGCTTTAAAAAAAACCCCAGGTCTTGAATATTTTCATGTTTGTAATGTTTCTAATTTTCACGACACAGGGTATCCAAGTGTGGGGCCAGGAGCAATGTATGTGCCTGTATGTAAATGTGTATGTTTGTGTTTAAACGAGTTCCGGTCCAGTACTAATTGCCGCGGCGCGCATGGTCACCGCCGTTAATTAATACCCGTGCGCGTCCCGGCGGAGCATTCGCGGTCGCGACGCGTGTAACATTCGCGACATGCCGTCGGCGCGCTTTTTGTGCGCTACCGGCCCGTTCTATTGTTCGCGGGCGCTGTCTCTCGATCATATCGCGATCATACTGTTGGCAACCCAATGCATAGATATTTTTGTATCTTGTAGCTGTGGCAAGATTGTTACTTTTTCTGTTATTGTGTCACCACTGTCGCGAGGAGACCCGAGTGGCTGAGCTATTCACATACCTCATGGCTCCTACACACTTTCAAACCGGCATGCCGGCACTGCGGCAGGCCGGTGGGTCGGGTCGTGCCGGCGGGTTTCGCGGCAAGCCGACCACAGTTCGCTCCCGGCATTCGATTGAAAGTGTTGTGCTAGAAAATCATGCCAATGATGCTCTGCGGCAGCCAGCGGCAAGTGCCGGCGGCCTAAAATGCCGGCGGCAAAGCTGCGCGGCATAAAGCCGCCCGGCCGTGCCGCCGGCATAGTGTGTAGCAGCTATCAGAGCTTGAAATCGCTAATCCCCGGTGGGCACGCGTGAAGATTAAGCCCATACTCTCTCTCTGAGAGAAGGCCTGTTGCCTGCAGTGGGACGTATAGGTATAGGCTAATTACTTACGTTTTTTGTGTCACAATTGGACGTAGTTTTGCAAAAAGGTTCCAATCCAGACAAAGTGACTATTGAGATCAGATATTACAGTTTTTAGATTTAAGCTAATTTACGCTCTCCATACATGTGAGTTTGACTACCATGTGCCATAACTTTGCACATACTCATCGGATCGCTATGCAAGTCTTTGATTCTTTAGATATGGAGCATAGTGATCGTCTTGGTATCATCATCATCAACCTATTATGTCCTTACCGAAGGGCACGGGTCTCTTCCCTGAGGAAGGTATAGGCCATACTCCACCACGGGGCCCAAGTCCGGATTGGTGGAGGCTTGTAAGACTGCTGGTCTTACTGTCAGAAGTTTCAAGCTGCCCTAAGGCCTCTGACTTGGCTTAACGACTGCCATCTATCGACGGCAGCCGGCACCAACTGCTTAACGTACCTTGCGAAGCACGGAATCGCTCGGAAAAATGCCACAAGCGTTAGTCATAGACGGTGACCCATCCCTGGACTGAACGCGCCGTATGTTGCTTAACCTTAGTGATCGTTTAAGATCACTCAGGCAGCTCAGGCTACGAGCGAGCATCTTGGTATATTTAACTTAAAAAAGACCATGTTGTGCGTTGGACTCTTTTTGCTAAACTACGTCCAATTAAGGTTTATTGTAGACTTTCTGATCTACAATAAATTATTTTAATGTGAAAATCTAGTGCTTCAGTGCTCCAGAATTTCCGTAGTAAGTCCAGACCTGTAGAGGTCATGCAAAAAAAGATAGATAGATAAAAAAAATAGTCACATTTACACACATAAAGGATTTGGTGAAAACAATATCTAAGCAACCACTGATGACATCGGGCTGCACAAGCAGCGAGCAACAGATAATTAATTGGTTATGTAGAGATCTTCCATACATTTATTGCACTTGCTATAATATAAAAAATTGGATATCTTATTGGTTATTACCAAAATTTGGTTTTTTTTTTATTGAAAATTGCGTCACATTTATAATTAATTATCCTGTCTATCAGGGCGCCATAATTCTGAACAGGTTTATGAATCACATCTATTGGACAGATTGAAGAAGATAGCGACTTGTTATTTACATATTTGTGGTAAAAAATATAACATTTACTTACTTATTTCCATCCTTTACTTAGTTGTTGTGGTTGTTACACTTGTTATTGCACAAAAAAAAACATAATAAATAACAAGTTTTTGATAAATAATACGTGCAAAGGCAGACTTAGTTCAAGACACTGAGAGTTAAAAAATCATAAAAAAGGTTACATGAGTCTGGACATACCTTACTTTATTTAGTTGGTACTAATCATCATTATCATTATAAATCAGCCTGGTGTAGGTATAGGCTTTGAGGCTGTCTGTGGCGCAATGGTTAGTGCATCTGTCTACCATGCAAGAGGTCCCGGGTTCAAACCCAAAAATAAAAATAAAATCTTAGTAATAAAAATACTACTTACTAAATATACACAAAACTTACATGAATTAAGCTTTTTGGGATGGGAGTTAATACATATAATGTATTAAGAGTATAATATATCATCAACCCGTTATGTCCCCACCGAGGGGCACGGGTCTCTTCCCTGAGGAAGGTATAGGCCATACTCCACCACGGGAGCCAAGTCCGGATTGGTGGAGTCCTGTAAGACTAGTGGCTGGTCTTACTGTCAGAAGTTTTACAAGCCGCCCTAAGGCGAAAAAAAAGGTACAGAAAAGATAAATAACTTAAAAAAAGCCATCGGCAGTGCACACGTCACTTTGTATTCAATACTCGCACTCTGCCCTAGATTCTTCAAAGAAATAGACTAATTGAATAATGTATGCACATGCATAAAAGACAGGTTCGTGTTGGAGCCAGGAATTTATCTGAGACTCGAGAATTAAAATACTATAACGACGTTGAGAGATAGTCAGAAACGCCATCTGCAATTCTTGTTGAGCTACTTTAGACCTTAAACGTAACAGAAATATAAACCAGAACCGTAGGGCAGGAAATAAAGCCTGTATTGTAAAATCCCATCAAAATATTTCCATGTTTATTATGACATAGAGACGTAGAATACAGAGGAGATTGTATCACACACGCACAGATTAAATTTCAAACCAACGGTTTTACCAGCCAGTCGTAAATCATCAAAGATTATTAATTAGATGGTATTTAATTTAGGCATAACTGTACCTTAGATAGCGTTAGCGATTTGATAATGAAAGTGGAATTAATTGGCTGTGTTGTAAACTAATGCAGTGGTTTTAATAATATTCGTATATTTACGTGTTGAGGAGTAAGTAGTCACGGTATAATCTGTTTTACGATTATCGCGTGGTTTCTTTTTGTGTTCAATTAGCAGATTAATCTAGGAGCGTATTTTATTAAAAATATCTTACACCTTTACGCTATACGATCTCTAGTACTGGTCCCAAACTAGGATACCCTAAGGTTAAGGATAAGCAAGGATATCATAAACATGAAAATATAATCAGACCAAGGTCAGTGAGAATTGAAGCCGTCTAATCAAACGCGATACCGCTAGACGACCAAACAGTCGTATTCCAGGAATCACATTCCCACATCTCGCGGTCTCTCGCCATTCGAATCCATGGGTCCCTCACTAATCTGGCCACATCGTCCGACCATCGGGCTACTGGTCTACCGACTGACCGCCACGCTTCTCGGCCGCCATTCCGTTACTGCCTTGGTCCACCTGCCGTCTTTCCGCTTTGCCAGGCGTAGATGTATTAGCAGAATCTAGGCCTTGTCATCATCATCATTCAGCCACAAGAAGTCCACTGCTGGACATAGGCCTCCTCCATGCATTTCCAAAAAGACCGGTTGGAAGCGGCTTGCATCCAGCGTCTTCATGCCACTTGGATGAGATTGTCTGTCCATCTTGTGGCTGGTCGTCCTACGCTGCACTTGCCGATGTGTGGTCTCCATTCAAGAACTTTTAGGCCCCATCGGCCATCAGTTCTGCGTGCTATGTGCACCGCTCACTGCCACTTCAACTTACTTATCCGGTGGGTTATGTCGACGACTTTTGTTTAGTCTTCCCTGTACTGTTAAGTAACAGTTACTAATCGCATGCTTAGTGAAACATTGACCCATTAGTAAATAAGTCAAGTGAGTTACGCACTTGCTATGATAGACTTATCTTACTTGTTGACACATAAAGTTAAAACAGATTTATTAATTAATCATGAATGCTTGTATTTTGAGCGCATGATAAACTATTGATGACATCTCAGTAAAAAAAATCCGTACGCAACTCAAATGACCTATCTACTAATGGGTCAATGTTCAATTAAGCATGCGTAATATCTGCGATAAAAACAATAAGAAAGCCTTGAGGATTTGATCTGAGATTTTTTTCCTATTCCTTAAAAAGCACCCAGGTTAAGAGTTAAAAAAGTGCTTTTTCTCTGTCCCTCAGCACTTTAAGTCAGCGTCTAAAGAAGCAGATAATCCTACTCTCTATTCGGCTGAGTAATCGCCCCGATAGCTCGCTATCTCAACTGAATGGTGTGAGAGACTTTGTCGCCACAAAACAAAGCATTAGTCTTATCCGAACGAAGAGAAAAAAGAACAGGAGGATTGAACTGTTCGCGCGTATGTATGTATGTTTCTTTCGCCACAAAAATAACAAAGCATTATTTTTATGCGCATGCAAAAGAGAAGGGTAATATCCTTCGCGAGTATGTAAGTATATTTCTTTGCGACTACAAATATAGAAAATAGACTAGGTTGGCAACGTAAGTAGTTACTTATACACAGTTGTGTATATGAGGCCTAAGACGTCACGGAAAAAATTATAGGGCGATAATTGTTTAATCTAATCTCTTTAAGCGAGCAATTCTTGTACATATATTTATATATAATCAGAATCTCGGAAACGGCTCCAACTATTTTCACGAAATTTTGTAGGCAGATGCTTTCGGGGGCGTTTAATTGATCTAACTAGGTTACATTTTTAGAAAACGTTGTTTTATTCGTGTTTTAAGCCAATTAAAATTTGCTATGATAACATACAGAGGTAAATTTTGCGTCTGTCTGCAAAGGTTGGGATAGTTCCGACGGGAAAACGGGCGACCCGTTTCGGGCCGATTTCAAGAGACCCGGTTCGAGTCATGATTTTTTTTTCCAGTTCTTTTTTTGTTGAAAAAGAATTATTTTAATTTTATATTACATATTTTATATTACAAAAAAGTAACGAGCATAGCTTGGTCACCCAGGTAATTTCATTTAACAGAACTTCTTTTGCACTATCAGCTATTTCACTGTCTATTGAACAACTAGAAATTACACTTTTATCGTTCACACTGTTTAAAATTGCAATAAGGACTCATTTTCAACACAGTTAAGAACCAAAATGAAAAAAAAAAAAACAAAATATAAGACATATATAGTAGATATTGGCGTAGAAAATATAATAGATGAAATTAGCGCAAGTTAGATACTGGCCACCGATTGCTAAATATACAACATATCTACGCAAATACCTACAACTAGTTTATAAGACATTGCTCTTTTTCTTTTCACTGCTTTTGACTCACGTTTTTTTATTTAAAATTGATTTACTCTGTGACATGTTCTTTTTGAGTGAACACAGACTTTTTAATTCAAAGACAACCTTTGTTTTTCAATTCAAACACATGTTCTGTTTTCATTGCATTTATTGAAACTTTTTTCACCATGAAATATTTCGTTAACGATAGCTTAGAACTATGAATCATAAACATAAAAAAGCAGAATGAGTCGTACTGCAAAAATCCTAGCTATTTTTCAGAGGTTTTGTAGCTGACCGTACCTTGCACGAAGCTTTTGTTAAAAAAAAAAGTTTAAAAAGGTTACTATAGTCCTTGACGGCCCATACGCCCAGCGCATTCGATGGCTTCTCTAGATGCGCACAGAGGCTTCGTAGAGACGATAGCATTGAAAGTCGCCCGTGGGTTAAGTACAAGTAGCAGTGCATTTAAAAAAAAATCCGTAATTATACATTATATAAATTATCAACTTTTAGTTAGCTTAGTACAAAACATCAAAAGTTATTTTAGGCAGCGCGTTGAACTCTTTTACAAAGAAGATATGAATGATTGAAGATAAGGTAACAATATCTTCATTTTATATTTTGTTTTTTTTTTGTTTGTGTGTGCATCCTAGCCGGGGACCGAAAAAAAAGCATCAGGTCTTGAATGTTTATATGTTTGTGACGTTGCTGTTTCTGGTTCCCACGAGACAATGTATCCTAGTACGGGGCCAGAAGCAAATTATGTGCCTATAAATATTTATGCTTACCTACCCATTTAAGGCTTAAAAAGAAATTCAGTACACTCTGCAGTGTGTGTTCTGTTTCATAACATTCTAGGCAGAGCATTGAGCAATGACACAGCACTAGCTTTGAAGAGATACTTCAATTCTTCAGTTGACTTTGAATCGGTCTTCACTAACGAGTTACCAGTGATTTCAAGTACGTACTCCACATCTCATCACCGTAGGAATTTTACTCTTAATCTCAGCTGTGAAGGACTGCAATAGCTCGAAAGCATTTAGTGTATTTAAGCCCCGTAACTTTGTGTCGTCCTAAGAAGATCTTATATCTTGCTAGGTAATGCTTGGCACGCGGTTAACGTTAACATAACAATCAATTTACGATTTCGTATTTCATGTTATTAATCTAGATTTATTTTGATTGTAAATCGCTGTTTGTGGTCATGATTCTTGCGTTCATTGCCTTTGCGTGCAGCGGGTATTTTTGTGGTCTTTTTGCGTTTGAATTATAGGTTGACCATAAAGTCTAGAAAACGGAAGTGAAGTGTAACTAAACATTGTACGAACTTTTCAAGCCATCTTGTATTCTAATTTAAGGACAATTATTGTTAACTGAGACCAAGGTGGATTCTCCTTTCTGAGATTTTGTCTTTTAGTACTAAAAGTTTGGGTATGGAAAATAAGAGTATTAGCAAAATCGCAATCGGAATCGCTCGTAGCCTGGGCTGCCTGAGTGATCTTAAACGATCACTAAGGTTAAGCAACAAACGGCGCGTTCAGTATGGGTTGGTCAGTACTATGGATGGGTCACCGTCTATGACTAACGCTAGTGGCATTTTTCCGAGCGGTTCCATGCTTCGCAAGGCACGTTAAGCAGTTGGTGCCGGCTGCCGTCGATAGATGGCAGTCGTTAAGCCAAGTCAGAGGCCTTAGGGCGGCTTGAAAACTTCTGACAGTAAGACCAGCCACTAGTCTTACAAACCTCCACCAATCCGGACTTGGCCCACGTGGTGGAGTATGGCCTGTACCTTCCTCAGGGAAGAGACCCGTGCCCCTTGGTGGGGACATAATGTGTTGATGATGATAATTTCTACTCTTTCTGGTCAAACTATAAGAACGGTTATTTGAAAAAACATAGGGTTTTACTGCGTTTGATAAATATTGGCTGCCTCGTTGGTCTAGCGGTTAAAGCGCTTACCTACCAAGAAGGAGTTCGTAGGTTCGATCCTCTTTGGGGGCTGCCGAACATTTGTGCGAATTTCCTCAATATGGGTGTTTTTAAAAATGTATAGTGTAGTGGTTACGAAACTCTTAGTCCGAAAATTTCAAGGTGTCATGTGAACACCTAATACACTCAGATTTCTTCACGACGTTTTCATTCATATTAGTAAAACATATTTACTTAGATCATTATCTAATGAATATTTTATTGCATAATCACAAAAAAAGAACAATTATTTTAACGATATATTTTGGCGGAAAAATAGATTGGATTCAAAAAGAAATTATTTTTTATGGATGAATGAATGAGACAGCGATGTGATTCAAAACTGTGTTAAGATATTATTATCTTTCTTAAGCTCAAGTTTCCACGACACTTTTTCTTTAAAGACGCGAGTTCCAAATAGAGACATTTAAGTTACTTTTGATAAGCCATTTTACGATCGCCTCGGCTAGGTTCTTAACCCGCGCTCTTATTTTATGTACGAAAACCTGTTTTAGTCTCGGGCAATAAAAGTTAACGTGATTTTCTCCATATTTCCATTTTGGGGCTCCACTTGAACTGGAATAGTGATATTTTTGGGTGTCAGTACTTAGATAGATATATGTAGAATATTCTTTATTGTATGTGCACCAGGAATCACACATGAGATTTGACAATAACATAGTACAAAACAATTGGCGGCTTTATTACTAAAAATTATTTAAGTTAATTAAAAACTGACCAAGTTGGAATCGCGCAACTCGCGTAACTCGCAAAACGGCAACGTATCATAATTACCTGTATGTATTCGGGTTTACTTATCAAAAATTTATTGTACGTATTATAATTAGATATTATCTTATTATTATGTATTTTCGTCATCAACCCATTATGTCCCCACCGAGAGGCACGGGTCTCTTCCCTGAGGAAGGTATAGGCCATACTCCACCACGGGGGCCAAGTCCGGATTGGTGGAGGCTTGTAAGACTAGTGGCTGGTCTTACTGTCAGAAGTTTTCAAGCCGCCCTAAGGCCTCTGACTTGGCTTAACGACTGCCATCTATCGACGGCAGCCGGCACCAACTGCTTAACGTACCTTGCGAAGCACGGAATCGCTCGGAAAAAATGCCACTAGCGTTAGTCATAGACGGTGACCCATCCATGGACTGAACGTGCCGTATGTTGCTTAACCTTAGTGATCGTTTAAGATCACTCAGGCAGCCCAGGCTACGAGCGATTATGTATTTATGTAGAAGTTATTTGTATGTAAGTATATTATTTATATATATTGCCCCCCACCCGGCCCCTATTTTAGGCTTACTACTATTATGTTTAATGTAGATCATTTATTGATGTACGTTATATTTAGGTTTATAAGCACTACCCCTTTTAAAATATCCACACAACCAAGGGTTAACTGGAAGATAATGCTTTTAGCATTAAGTTTCGCCTTTGTATTTTTATTTTGAATAATACTGTGCAATAAAGAATAATAATAATAATGAGGATCACATACGACAATAAGTATAATACATAATTATCTAGCCAAAATAGATTAATTCACTGCTTTAGCAGTCTAGCGGTCAACAAGCTTCACTAGAAAAACAGAAGCCGTGATTTTGATTTCCACTGGTGGCCAGCATACTCGATTTGTACAAAAACCTTAGTAAAATCTATATACAGGGTGTCCCAAAACTTGACTCCCTAACAAGTTGGAACAAACTTGTGTCTCAAAAGCCAGAACTGAGTGAAAAGGCATGTCATACTGGTTGTCAGAAAAATATAAAACAAAATCAATTTTTTCCTCAGTAAAGTAATTTTTTTTAATGAATTTTACTAAAATAGTAATACAAAAACTGAAATCAATACTGGGCAATATTTCATGTTCATTTTTTTTAAGTCTCCTGTCTTCGAAGCTGGAGCATCAGGTCTTGAAATTTGAAAACGGCTTAGAAAAGCATGATTGAGAGTGAGAAAAATTCATGGCAACGGGATTTTTAATTTTTTTTAATGCCTATAATTTTGTGTACAATTTTGATTTCTTCTTGTATTTTTCTGATAACTTGCCTTTGCACCGGATTCCGGTTTGACGTCGAGTTTTGGGACACCATGTATATCATATTTTTTATGCCAATCAGTGGATCAGGTTATCACGCGTGCCCCCCGCAGACAAGCAATGTAAAACGCTGCGACATGTGAACACATCACACACTCAGGCTTCCTCACGAAGTCTTTAAGGTTTCGCGAGCATACCAAGTATTAAAATAAACCATCCGAGCTAGTCCCAAACGGTCACTAGTCAATTCATAAAGGAGACGGAAACGCTTTCATACATTCTTGGGCCCAGATGTAAAAAGACGAGAGTGGTGTCAATAAACAGCTTATATATTGTCAGACCATCTTTGAAAATTTTGCGGATTTTAGCAATCTGAGAGCAAAGTTAAAAGAGATTTAGTAAAAGTGAGACTATGCAACAAATTGACAATAACCTATACTTAACAGCTGATTTTATAAATATGATCATATGATAGACAGTTATTCATTACATTAATTGTAGTTCTTATTGTATTGAGTGGGAAAATGTAACGAAACTCACAAATAGGTTAAAAGACAGGGAAGACAAGGATTTGTGTCATTTCATCCTCTAAAACTCGTCGGCCCAGTGTATTACATCGATTAGTCGGTATGCCACAGTCGTACAAGTTAAACAATATACTAGAAGTCCGTAGAGAGAAAGCACTGGTCGATGAATATAATTGAAATAGGTACGCAAACAATAACCGATACAAGACGAGTAGGTAATCCGGTGATCATGATCATAGATTGAAAGGGTCACTATATTGCACGGACCGAGAATGTACGTGTAGCAGAGTGATTGCTTAGCTGGCAGTGGAATCTAGCGTGATAGCGAAGTATATATTACGATTATAACGAAATAAAGTTTTTATTAGACTGAACGTTTTTCATGCAGAATGACAAATCAAATCATAAACAACAATCACAAGGCAACGCTCGTATCGATTGTCTAAACTCAAGGAGGTATAACAGTACGGCACGAGAATGTACAGCCCGGGATTCGTGCCCAAATGACACCAATTATCGGGATGTGCATTCCTGCCTGTACATTCCCGTCCGTGCATTCCCGGTCCGTACCGGGAATGCACGGACGGGAACGTACAGCCCTGGAATCGGTGACCATTCGGTGCCTCGTTCACATCACAGAGAATACAATCACTACGTTGTTCAGATCATAGGTTTTGCGCGTTTTACTGGAATGTGTGAGTGTGGAGTGTGTATTTCTTTTGGGATTCGTTTAGAAATTAATTTCACTACATATCAGGACTTTTTGACATTTGGGGAATACGGAATAGAATTTCTGGAATTGCTGCGAAGTGAATGAAATACGCTTTATCCACTGAAACGTCCATTGGGACTACGGTCCCAGAAATGACAATACAGTCTAACGTCCTCTGGGACTATAGTCTCAAAACCAGATGCGACGATGCTGCATTTATTTTTCGCTTTTTTCTTTGAACGCAGCCAAAGATCGTTCTGATACTCGATACTAGATGCCGCTAGTATAGTTACACTATCCACAGACAACTTTTGTTCAGCCTTGATCACAACAAATATTTGAAGAAAAAAATTCTCAAAAGTTCATTCGGTCAGAGGTTACCGGTTCAGTGTTTACATGGATTTTTTAGGTTAATGAATGTGGTAAATAATACATAAATATGACTTATTTTTACGATCATTTTATATCAAATTAATCGTGAAGATATTTGCTTTACGGATGTGTTTCGTTACAGTTGTATTAAGACGTATAACTTGAGTCATCCTACTTGAAACGATACAACATCGCCTCACGGTTTTTGTTTGACGATTCAGTGTTGAAGCATTATTGTTCCTATATAATTATCCATATTTTTTTGTGAAATATACGAGATTATTTCATTGTTATCATATTCATATACATTTACTTTTGAAAAAAGTCTGAATTATTGAAGATCACCCCTACAATATCTAGTTGGTCTCTAATAAGATAAATATCAGCAAAAACTGTAAATCTGATGGTCAAGTGCAAAATAAAGTAGACTCAAACTTTTTTTAGGGAAATAAGCAAATCGTACATTTATTTCTAGTTTTCAAATTAGACTTAAGTATTTTTTTTTGTAATTTTATAAAATTGTGCACTTTTTTAACTTTCTGTAGATATTTTTTGTTTTAGTGTAGCTATAGGCCGCCAATTGTACTGTACTATGTTATTGTCAAATCTCATGTGTAATGGTGTACATACAATAAATAATATTCTATTCTATTCTATTCTATAGTAGTCTTTCAGCTACAATGTTTTTTGTCATCAAGGTCGCGGGTGAAAGTGCGAAAAAAAGCGCGAAAAAAGTGACCTTTAAATCGCGGACGGAAGAGGCTAGTGTCGCTCGCGCACCCTAGACGTTTGAGTGGGTATGGAAACGAGGCACCACTCTGTCGTGTCCATGGCTGTACACGGATTCTCGCCTGTACCGATTTTGTACAGCCTGATAACGCACGACCCGAGAACGTACGGACGGGAATCCGCGTACAATTGTACATGTACACGGATTCCATGGCTGTACATTACCGGGGCGTACGTTCTCAGGATGTGCATTCGCGGTACGTGCATTATCGTCTCCCGATTGAAAGTCCGGGAGCTGTCACTGTCAGCACAGATTAAATACATTTGACAAACATAAGTAATAAATCGATCTGTAAACGAGTATCTACGAGAATCGATTTAAAAGCTGATAATCTTTTTTATTGTAAACTATTGACAATATAATAATTTATTCCGTAGATTTTGTTCACTTTGATTGAGTCCATCATCCGATGCGAGTGTTTTTATGTTCAATAATAATTTTTGAAATCATTCACAGTAATCGATTATAGTAATCGATACTTTATTTCATCAGTGCAATAAACTTTTTAAGATTTCTCGTCTCCCTGATTGTGAATTGAGCAGATTTTTATATTTTGAAACAGAAAAAAATACCGCTTTTTTTAAACCATATTTCAGCTTATTACAATTGGGCCCAGAGATCCCCGACTCCTTTGAATTCGTAACGAGGCCTTTTAGGAAACGCCCACACTAAATAAAATATGGGAAATATTAAACCTCTCTTTACATATTCAATATTCTAAACGGGGCCTTAGAAAATGGGCGGACATAATAGCCGCTGCGTGTTTTTTGTTTAAACATCAGTAGTTTTCATTCTGTCGGATTTGTTTGTTCAAAGAGAAAAATGAAGAAAAATATGGCTTTTAGTTTGATATGAGTGTTCGTGACGGATGATACGTGTAAATCATTGTTGAGTGATATAGATAGACGACTCCAATACATACATACATAAGCTCACGCCTGTATCCCAGAAGGGTAGGCAGAGACCAGAGACTGCCACCTGCCACGATCCTGACAAATGACTTTCGCTTCATCGACATTCATTAGTCGTAATATGCACACACGTCGGCCGGTATCAAGTATGTGATCATTTGTAATGTAAGCTACAAGTTTCTAAAAAAAAATGAAACACTTAAATAAATTTTATTTTATAGAAAAATAATTTAAAAAAAACATATCAATCTAACCAAACTAACCTACAATTTAAATTATTCAAGAAGATGTCTAAACATAAAACGCTTGACCCAGATCATCGCTGCCTCTGAGAACGGTCTCCAAGTCCGAGTACTAGCTATGTTACCTCGTTAAATAAATTCAATCAATTACGTCGTAAAGAAAATACGATTGGAATGTATAAAAGGAAAGCCAAGTCACTAAATATTGAAATGAACATGTCATATTAAATATTGTATCTGCGTAGAGCATAATCTTTCGGCTGACTCTGTGGGTATACCCATACAGCACCGTATCTGCTGTCTCAACAATAGATTGCTTACACAACATTCGTGACAGCGGAAAGGCTATGCAACTTCAAGAAACAGCGATTCACTAGAGCTTCTGAGTTTAAAACAGGGTCTTCTTCCAAATCCATTTTTTTTTCGGCTGTGCGTCCATATGACGTATTTTGTGTTTTTTATTATTAATTAATAGGTTTTTATGGTGGAGCATGGCCTATATCTTCCTCAGGAAAGAGACCGGTGCCCATCGGTGGGGACATATTAGGTTGATGATGATCCAAACCAAGGCGGACAAACTTCGACCAAATGGGGAATGTATTAGCAAAGGGCAAGATAAAAATTATCCAAAGCAGGTGTGCGTACATGCAACGTCGTCGTCGTTGTTTTCGACATGAATCTCAAGCAAGCGAAAGTGATTTGTCAGGATCGTGGCAGGTGGCAGTCCCTGGTCTCTACCTACTCTGGGATATTGGCTAGAGCTTATGTATGTGTATTTGTTTCGTCCAATTCTCATAGTTCAAATCAAAGGAGACTACGTAATTTGTAGAACACGTACCTACTTACGTGTAATTAGGAAACGGAGCGGATTCTATCCTACCTAGGATACCTATGCTTATACGTGGCACCTACGTGACTCTTACAAGTCAGATTAGTTAGGAAAGGAGCTTTATTAATAACAGCCAATAAGTTAGCGGCGGTTTGAAATATCGACCGCAATCTCACCTAAGTGACAGTCATATTTCTTCGGCTAAGCATTTCCGGATTTGTGAGGTCTTTGTTAGTGTGGCTGTTAGGGTCTCTCTACGTGGATTAATTTAATGAATTTAAATAAAATAAAAGTAGAGAATTTGAGAACCACATTCAAGAATTAGTAAACAAAAAAAAACCCGTGATCAGTTACGTTCAACTTGAAAAGAGCAATTAAAAATTATTTTAATGGTGATTCGATTGGCTTACCAAAATACTCTACAGGTCAATAAAATTGTTCAACTAAAAATATTTAAATATAAATTAGGTTTTATTTAAGATATTGCCGCGACTTCATTCGCGTGGGGTTTGAGAAAGTGGAATTAAATAATAAAATGTCAGTGTAAATAATAAGCGTTGGTACAGTATATAGCCAAGTTACTAACATAGTCCTAAGTTCTTCCTTTTACTTATATAACATAATATGGATACTCTGTGTCTGCAATAAAAATAAATTAAATTAAATTTTATGTGTGATATTTTTTAAAGCATTAAGAAATTTTTAGTACATCATACATTCATAAAATTATATCTGTTTGCCAAAGGGGAGTTCCACTTGTTAAGTTCCAAATTCAAGTTCATGGATTAACTTCTTAAAACAGAGGTGTGCTTACGGCCACACCATAGAAGTGAAGAAATAAAAAAAATATATATTTAGTTTAGTTTTAGTTAATAATCAGATAAATTTACAAATATTTACGTTCATAGGACACAAAAAAGTGAAAAAAATAAACACCTATTATTTTATAAATTAAATCCTGTTTTTTATGCACAGCAAAAGTGATTTCTTTACATATCTATCTACGGAGAAATATTCCAACGCACAATACGTAAATAATAGGCAGCCTATACTATACACGTCCACTAGCGCTCAGGCCTTTTCTAAGTCAGAGATTTATGCCTCTAGTTTATTTTGAGCCATGCTTTTGTAACGACGATCCAGGGAAAAGAGAATCTAATTCATATACAGCGTCTTTCTCGCCAGTTACGTATTGTGCGTTGGAATATTTCTGAGTAACACAATCCTACAGTCACAGTTTTAGTGATAAAGCCGCCATACTATGGGCGATGTAGCTAATCACCAATTCAAGTAGTAAATCAATTAATAGATACCTATAAGAACTCAAACCTACTTTTATGATTTTTGTTTAGATTCTTAATTGGTTTTAGGCTTACTTGTAGTTGAGACCATTATGCTTCAACGTATTTTGTTGAAAAAAATGCGCTATATATCGACGTAAATTAGACAAAGTATTATTAATTAGACGGCGCACCGTCTGTGCTCTTAGATGAAACAATATCTGTGTAATCTTCTTCTAATGTACAAAGAGTGTGAGAGAGAGACCTAGCTATGTCTATCTCGAATTTAGGTGACGACTGGTGCCGAGAATATAAGATTCAGCGACGCAAAGTGGCTTCAGTTATGATCAATGTTCAGAAAAAGAGCCTAAAAAGTTGACACTTCAAAACGCTGCATTTTGCTTGCTACACAGTTCATAAAGAACACGACTTAAGAGTAATAAACCAACCAAATAAAGTGGCAGGAAACCATTCAGCTGACATCAACACCGGCCTTCTCGTTAGAAATACACATTACAATGTTGTGAACATCGTAATACTGTGTTTATTTTCTGTATTTTTTATTTCTCTACAAAGTTTGCTTCGGCTGATTCATGACGGAAAAAGAGGACTTTTAAACTATGCTGTCTGTCTGGATTCTTTTATGTTGAGTTATAGCCTGCCTGTGTTAAATTGTTGCTACTTAATTCAACTACAGTCCCTAAACTTAGGGCCTCATTTCCTAGAACTGCAATTGGTGCTTTGCCATGGCAATTTGATTTGTATTGTTTAAAAGCCGATTAACCCACAAGTAAGAAGAAGTAAAGAAAAAATCGTTAATTGACTTCGATGAAACGTTTAGAGAAACATAACTGGGCAAGAACTTGTTGAATGAATGCCAATCTACTATATGAAATTTATTTCAACATAAACAGTGTTTGTATATACTTGTATATACTTTATTGCACACGAAACATTAAACAGAACATTACAGTCTTACTACAAACGAAATTTTAAATACGCGTTAAACAGCTATTTACTTCAAACACTGTCTAAAAATTAAACACGTGTTCAACAGATGATTTGTAATGTGAGGTTAAACACACGGTAAACTAGCCTGCGGAGGTACCTAACTTTAAGCAGTGTTTAAAGCATGTCTAAGTTTAGGCACTCGTTTAAAGTTTGTGGTACGATTTTTTCGAGACAATTGTTCAACACGTGTTCGACATCGGTAAATTTTGTTTGTGGTAAGACTGAAAGAATTTACACTTTGTTTGTTGATGTCACTATACTTATAAAGTTAATGTTAGCCGTTGCCTTGAGGCCGAATGTAGTGAAGAAATAGGTAGCGTAAAAACTTCCATCTTTTCCCAAATCACCTTAAATCTTATATAAACATATGAATGTCGATCTACCTATGTTATATCTGTCTTTGGGTTGAGTTGTACTGTCGACAGCACGTCAACCATCACATTTTAGTTGGAAAGTCACCCGTAATCCAACTGAGTAGAGTGCATGGGTGTATAGCGTATGTATAAGCACACTCTTTGCAAAAAAGCTTATTATAAAATCAACGATTATTTAGAAGACAAGGACGTATGGCATTAAATAGTAGTTTAATATTAAATTTAATTAGAGGATAAATGTGTCTAGTGTCGCTCGTAGCCTGGGCTGCCTGAGTGATCTTAAACGATCACTAAGGTTAAGCAACATACGGCGCGTTCAGTCCATGGATGGGTCACCGTCTATGACTAACGCTAGTGGCATTTTTCCGAGCGATTCCGTGCTTCGCAAGGCACGTTAAGCAGTTGGTGCCGGCTGCCGTCGATAGATGGCAGTCGTTAAGCCAAGTCAGAGGCCTTAGGGCGGCTTGAAAACTTCTGACAGTAAGACCAGCCACTAGTCTTACAAGCCTCCACCAATCCGGACTTGGCCCCCGTGGTGGAGTATGGCCTATACCTTCCTCAGGGAAGAGACCCGTGCCCCTCGGTGGGGACATGATGGGTTGATGATGTGTCTAGTGTTCAACACATCCAAGATATTATTTTGTAAGTTTGATTTGTATTAGCTTTAAGGTGATTTGAGAAAAGATGGTCAGAGTGGAGTTTATTTTCTCTGCCTTTTTCTCCACTACAGACGGCCCCAAGGCAGCGGCTAACATTATACATAACTGTATGTACATTGACATTCAACAAGCAGAGTGTAAATTCTTTACGTTGAAATAAATTTTTGATTTCTGATTTCTGATTTGATATCTACAGGATGATGTACTGACGACTGTATTGAGAAAAAGTCAGCTCTGATTCGCAGAGCTTAATCGTGGTTAGTAGAGACGGACCTCGCGTCGTCGGTTGCTCGTCTCTGACTGAATTGAATTAATTGTACCTTTATGAAGCACGGCCTGGATAGTCTATAAGCAATATCAGATGTACTAAAACCTCCACTCAGCGAAAAAAAGCAACCAATTCGTTGTGTAAAGTACAGCGAAGCAAGCGCGGGACGAAAGAGATGTTATCGTTATTTACGGGTCAGGTATCGTCAAAAGGCCTTATCTCTGCCCGGCTTAATGCCCGCTCACTCCGAGAAGGCTTTTAAGGGCGTTAAGCTTGTCCTCCTTTGTAGTCGGAGACCCGTCGAGCCTTCTACATTGGCTCGTGATACTCGAAAAATAAGTTTAAAAAAACCAGCTCAAATTAGAATTAGAAAATAATAATGAAAAAGTTTGTACATGTTTATTTTCTTGTCCTCCTTTGTAGTCAAAGACCTGCCAGGCCTTATACATTGGCCCGTGATGCTGAAAAAAGAAATTAAAAAAGCCTGCACAAATCTTGATTTTTTAAACATTTTTTTTATGTTGTATAATTGGGTTTTTTTTATTCCCTGCAAAGGTCGAGATTAAACGATTTAACGGTTAAATTATATTGATGAAGCGAAATTGATCGTCATGATCGCGGCAGTGTCATTCCCTGGACTCTGCCTAGCTCTCTGGGATATGTATTACTATGTATTATCCAAACTGTGCAGCAGTTTATTGGGCAAGCTATGCGGTATAGCTATATCTATATCTAAAAAAAAGTAAAAATATTAGGTATACCTACCTAATACTTTTACTTTTTCGTAGATTTCAATGTAAGCGTTGGAATTCCTTTTTTGTACGACGGTCAGTGGGCAAGCTCGTCCGTGGATGCGAGTGGCGAGAGACGGTGTGAAATGGCATTTGGGGGAAAACGCCTATACCCAGCAGTGGGCAGCGGTAGGCTGATGATGATGATGATGATCCATCGCAATCTAGGCCACGTGGAGGATTTAAAAAGGCTTTTAACCCAGTATTTTATCCAGGGCAATGAAAAGGTACAACTCTGAGCGCAAATAGAGTCCGCGCCCTATCTGTTCTTAGGAGCCGTACGCTCACTTTTTGTTTAGTCATTTAAGGCATAGTGATATTGAAGGATTGTTTGTTTTATTATATTCATTCGAGGTAGTTTATTACGTGAGTTTTATATGGACGTCCGTTTGGGCTTGTCAATCTGGATTTGGTTAAGCTGGGCTTCTTACTAAATACAATGTGTGGCGTGCGGTTGTGATTGGTGGGGCTTGCACTTAAGTTAGAGTGACAATATTTCAATGAGACAATGTTGAGTATCGTTTTTGTATTGTATTATACGTATCTGCTTAATGTAGTCTTATGAATGCACATAAACAAAATGAATTTGTCAGGATCCAATATGTACCTACTTTTAATTTAAGGCATAATTTACTGTAGGTATGTATCTTTATTTATTTATTTATTCAGTTAGGAGAATCATCAGGTTATAAAATTAATCTAGGAGAATAAAAATAGATAACTAGGAGCATCTAGGAGCTAATAACAGATTTTCGTCTATAGACATAACGTAACCAAAAAATGTGTGGACTTCATGCTTTGTCAAACACGTTAACATAGACATTTATATACAGGCACATACATTGCTTCCAGAAGCAGGGGGCAGCACCACACTAGGATACCCTGTGTCGTGATAACCAGAAACAGCGATATCACAAATATTCGCATCTACCTGTTGCCGTTATCAATATTGAGCAAGAAAATCACGTATGTGGTATGGGAGCCCTCCTTAAACATTTGTTTTATTTTAATTTATTTCTTTTTTAAGTTAATATACAACTAAATAATCTGTGAATATTTGAAAGCGTCTACCTTTTGCCGTTATCAATATCGAGCAAAAAGTTCACGTTTGTTGTATGGGAGCCCCTTCATATAATTCATTCATTCATCATCAACCCATCATGTCCCCACCGAGGGGCACGGGTCTCTTCCCTGAGGAAGGTATAGGCCATACTCCACCACGGGGGCCAAGTCCGGATTGGTGGAGGTTTGTAAGACTAGTGGCTGGTCTTACTGTCAGAAGTTTTCAAGCCGCCCTAAGGCCTCTGACTTGGCTTAACGACTGCCATCTATCGACGGCAGCCGGCACCAACTGCTTAACGTGCCTTGCGAAGCACGGAATCGCTCGGAAAAATGCCACTAGCGTTAGTCATAGACGGTGACCCATCCATGGACTGAACGCGCCGTATGTTGCTTAACATTAGTGATCGTTTAAGATCACTCAGGCAGCCCAGGCTACGAGCGAGCGATCATATAATAATTTTGTAGTATAATTTATAGCGGCAACAAAAATACATCGTCTGTGAAAATTTCAACTGTCTAACTATCACGGTTCATGATATACAGCCTGGTGACAGACGGACGGATGGCGTACGGACAGCGAAGTCTCAGTAATAGGGTCCGTTTTATTCTTTAAAAATTCTTTATTCCACCAATAAGTGTACAAGGGCATGCTTAATACAGGACCTCTTTCGGAACCCTATAAAACACAAGCGCAAGGTGTTTTTAAAAAAATATATATGACATATTTTCAAGATTGTAAGCAACACAGTGTTGCCAGATACGAAACCTGAAAATTCGGTGCCTGTACTTTAAAAAAGCGGATTTTCACCAAAAAAGGTTTTTTTTTATCATTATGATATGATATTATATAATACCGGTTGTTCTTTTTCTGTTTATAGGTTTTATATGTTTATTCGTACCAGGATATGATAATTTATAAGTAAGACGGAATATGTCAGTAAAAAAAATTAGGTACTTAATGTAAAAAATAACAAATGTGACTTTTATTCCAAGTAAAATACATCTCCAGATTCTTCGACCTCTGCTTTTGAATAGCTATAATGTGTATGCACTACAGATTATTGCACTAAACGGAAACCAACTTGCTGAAAGTTGAATGAACATGACATTGAACGAATGTCGAAAAAAGCGGAACCGCGTTAATAAAAAGCGGAAAGCGGATCCACTATCAGAAAAGCGGAAAAAAGCGGAAATGCGGTACGTCTGGCAACACCGAAGAAATAGCTTCTCAGTAACACTGTGTAAACGTAAACGTAGCGTCTAACTAAAAGCCCTAATTACAAAAAGGCAAGGCCTAACCACTCCACTTTATCTTAACCACTAAACACTGACCTGAACGCGCCAATCCCATAAAGGTTACAGCTCAAGGAACCCTAATAGCTCCAACAGGTAGTAAATCGTTGTCCTTTTAGTGGAAGTGTGGTTACGGTTATCTAAACGTTGTGAGGCATGGATTAGGTCGGTACGCTGGAATGGTTTTAAAGGTAGGGCTGTGGTTTATGTGGCTCTATTATTCCGTATTTACTATGACGTATTACACTTGAGGATATGGGTGGGGGAAATGTTTCTTGAGAATATTTATTTGGTTTTTTTTTGTTCGCTTCTTATTTTTTTTGTTCGCTTCTTATTTTTTTTGTTTGTTTGTTCGTTAAATCGTTCGTTTGTTTGTTTGTTTATTCGAGACTATGGTTTTGTACAGCCGGGCTGTGTTGTAGAAATGTGCAGTTTTCTATTTTTACGTCACTAATGGGTGACGTAACAAATTAATTCTAAAAAGGCCCTTTTATTTTACATCTATCACGTCCCACTCCACAATACAATACCCAACTGTCCCATTTTTTGTCACACACGTGCGCACCGCAAAAAAGGGTGCGTGACGTCACGTGGTCCTAAGCCCATATTGTCTCCCTGAGACAGAGCATATACCTTGTAATGACACGTATATAGGCTATATAAAATTTCCATTTACATTCACGAAACTTCATAGATTTGAGTTTTTATTTTTCATTGAATCAGGACAATACCATCACCTCACGCTCACAGTATGCACTGTACACGCGACATAAAATATCGTCGTCTCAACTTTCACGTATGAGAGGACGCTCCGTCTCTCTCTAGCATAGTATACTATCAACTGCGCTTAAAAAAAGTCAAGCTGTACCAAGGTGAAGTATCTGCTGTGGCCCTAATGCGCTTGCCGTTTCTAAACATGGCTTCTTACCAAAAACTGCTCTATGTAAAGCCCACCGCTCTACAATTCCTCCATAGCGGACGTGCGTTACACAATAAATCGTGTGTTAGGAATGCAATGCTTACAAAAAGAGTATCTAAATCTGTCCAAAGGTTCTTGCTATCCGTGTAGGAAACCGACTGACGAACACCTTTTGGTAGCTGCAATGTCGCTTAGTAAAATACAGCTTTTGCACTGCGAAATACGGACACTGATGGCAAAACTAAAAATGGACTGGGGATAGTGATAATTTGTCACTGTCACTTTATTACCTTTATCTACTCTGATACTATAATACAAAGATTATAAAACTGAAAACAAAACTCTTATGACAAACATTACGCATAGGCCAAAAATAAAATAAAAAAAGTTTTATTACGATACAGGTCTTGTATGGACACCTGTATCATAATATAACTTTTTAATTATAACGATATACCTATACAACCTCCAGCTGGACCAAGAAGGTTGAACCTCTACTTAAAAAAAAGGTTTCAATGAACGAGTCCGCGGCGACGTAACACGCATGCGCAATCGATGTTTGCGCCTTGGCGCCTATTGGCCTACCAAAATACAGGTTCAAAGAGTAAATTAAATGTGTCATTTACAATTATTTTTAAGTTTATTAACTTTATTCCGGATACACGTATTTCACTTTTTGTCAGAAGCGAGACACAAGCAACCGACGACGCAGGCTTCATTTCTTCTCAACATGATTAAGCTCTGTGAATCAGAACGAACCCTGGTCTAACTCTTCCGACTTAAAAGTTAAGTAAATGTATCTGGAATAAAGTTTATTCTGTGTAGTGCTTACGAATGATGTTTAAATTCGTTGTATTTTTCCAATATTTTTATGTCATCTTATTCTTTTCTGCTGTGCATCGCGAGCGTATTATTATACAGAACAATATTTTAATGGAGGTTACGACATTTTGTAGAATGTGTAAAGCGCGTTAAACTACGTAAGTTGTTACGCTGTAATCTAAATCTACTTAACAGTACATAAAAGACTGAATCGTAGATAAACATAATAAGTAATACTATAAGTACTAATAGTAGAATTAAAACTTTAGGCTAATAAACTGGATAATATAAAACGACAAGAGCGCGGACACGGTACGTTCGCGTCTTTTCTAGAAGTATCAGAACCGGTTAGGTAGCGGAATGCAAACTCAGGCCGGGTCGCCCATCGGCCACGAAACCAGTGCTGTGCTAAACATCGTCACGACTACTACACTATAGCCTACGTTTTTGTAAATCGTTGCGCAATCATTGTGCTTCACTGGCTCGCATCCCACCTTCGGATATTCTTACTATATTCTTTTGCTGTGTGGAAGTAATTGAACCCCATATTTGGGTAAGTAGTATACTGAATTATTATATAGTTAAATGCCTGTATTTTTTAGAGAGCCGGTGCATGACATTGTCATGACATCGTGCTCATGTAGTTGACGGTAGTAAGTAAGGCTGTTGTAATATTAGAAACCAGTATTAGAAACTACATATTTTAAGAGTCAATTGAGAACTAAAAAGTACAGTGAATTGTAGAATCTGATTAGTTAAGTTAGTTAAGTAGTCCTGTAGCTTAGAAGCTTTTTGAGCCTATTAAATTAAATTGAGAGCCTTTCTGTATTTTCACCAAAACCTTGACTGCTTCATCTTTGATCACTAATTAGTTCACGAAATGTATCTTTCATACGCACCTTCACTCTGCCTCGCTTTCGCACAAGTTTTATGATGCAGTCAAGGTGTGGCAACAGGACATTACTTTAAATGCCCACCTTGACAAATTCCAGGGTGTTACGTTACGGCTACGACCAACGTATCTACCTGCTGTTGCAAACTCGTCTGCTTCTCGCCGAGTTCTCGTCGTTGAATCTTCACCTGCCTTCTACGAGGCGGCCGGGGACTGCCTCCACTGTCACTTAAGCGGCTACATTTCTTCGTGTGGTGCTTCAAAACTCAGGAGAGTGTTGTGCGGTATTCCTTTCCTTACTTAACAGCTCAGTGCAACTCAAATTGACTTTAGAGACAAAGAACCTCGCCCGGAGACTATTTTTATGTAACATAAGTTTTTAATAATAATTTAATGTTAGACTTAGAAACTCGTAGCAGTGCCTTAGAAAATTAGTTTGTTCAGAAACTTATTTATTTATGTTAAATTAGCATCTAGCTAACATAAGAAGCTATACTATAGTTATTTTCTATTATAAGTGATAAGACTTAGAAACTCGTTACGTTTTATTTTTCCTCCCGGGCTTTAACGTAACAAAGTCTAAATGTTTTGAAAAATATAAGTCCAAAAAAAGTAATGAACAAAAGTTTTTGTGCTACATGTTTCAGGAATTCCTCATTTATTATGTTACCCACTATGATAATAAATAACTTCTACTCAACCTCGGTAGCCAAGCAAGGAAATATGGAAATACTTTCAGACTGAGGGCATTGGTACAAAGGAACGGCGGCCTCCAGTGGAAAACGAACCCAATCGAACGATAGAAATTGGTTTTGTGGGGCCTCATATAACAAATGTAACTTGTACTTTTCATTAATAAATATACTATAAAACACAAAATGATGTCTCATTTAGGCGGTGTTAACAGAATCGCTGAGTTCAACAGCTGTCCTCTGGAAAGCTCAACTGTATGCACAGTTATCAGTTATAACCATCTCGCTGAGTCTTGAGTCCGCCATTAATTATGTGTGATTAAATTTTTATCCTCGGTCGAATTTGTCATTGCCTCTTTTTTGGTTCGGTTATTTGTTTACATATGTTCAGTTGCGCTGGCGTATTATATTTATTATATGAAGACAAAGATGTCCGGTGTTAAATAGTAGATTATATATGTATTATATTATAGGTATACTTAGAGGGCAATAATTGTATCTAGTATTCAACACATAATATAAGTAATCATTTTTAAGCTTGAAAGTACATAATATGTTGATTGAGCTAAAACTGTTTTGAAAAGACTAAATCTGGAGTTTCTTTGTTAGCTTCTTCTTTAAATAATTTTGTAATTAAACTAACATTTGGGTTGTATTGTGAATATAAATATTTGATTTCAATTTACCGTAATCACTATGGTTCCTGAGTGGTCACTTTTCTTATGTGGCGCAGATAGTACTTGCTGCACAAACTCAACATAGATCACTCAATCAATCAGCCCATATTCGTCCACTAAACTTAGACGTCCCCTAAGACACGCCCAGTATTTCTGTTCTGGACCATTCTAACTTCGATGAATGTGGCCATCCTAATACATAATGAATGTAAAGGTCGAATTGTAATTAATAATGTGTTTATTTTTTCCAGGTAAGTTCCGGACATGGAATATTTTGGAGATCTATGTATTTACAAATGAACGTAAGCTTACTGTAGATTATTTTTTAGGATTCTAAATATTAGAACGAAGAGCCAATAAATCCATTACGTAAAAAACAACATGTACAAAGGCGAGCTTACTTCTGTAAGAGATTTCTTCCAGTATACCTTAGAGAATCGGAGCAGCGGTAAAAGAAAACGGGCCTATATACCCGTAGGTACGTATACAAAACAAAATAGACTACTTAAACTACAAAAATCCTAAACAATAGCCTACTTTATGCAGAAAATAAATACACTAAATAGACTAAATACCTGCCAAAATCAATAAAATACCTACATAATAAATAATACATAAATAAATATATAGCTTAAAGTAATGATAGACATAGAATAGTAACCGACATGTTAGCTGAGCACTTTCCAATTACCAAACTTTAAATTTAATTTTATTGTTTTTTTAAATTGTGTAAAATTGTATTTTTTTGGTTATAAACTATTTCTATTCTATTCTACAAGTACAACGTCTACCAAACAACAGTTGGACCGGCCGTCCCCAGGCATACGATCTGCCTGGCGGGTGATCTGACCTCTTCCCTAAACTGAGTGTCTGAGCTATTCAATACCTCAGCGCCTCAAATCGTCAATCCGCGCTGGGGACGCTTGGTGATTAAAGCCCATACTCTCTCTCTCTCTCTCTCTCTCTCTCTCTGAGAGAAGGCCTGTGCCTTATAGTAGGACGTAATATAGGCTGCTTACGCCTTGTAGTTTGATATAATTTGTATCCAATAACTCTATTATAATTTACCAAGCCTAAAAGCGTTCTAAAAGGTCTTAAACTAAACCAACCATGTTATTGCCGCATTTAACCTACAATCTATCCTGGCGATATACATTTGTTGACTGCGTGCAATTCTGTGAGCAAATTATGACTTTGATTACGGGCTATTAATAAAACCAAAGCTCTGATTCAAACTGCTCATTATAGTTTAGCATATTAATCCGAGTTACCGGTTTATTGACTGGAGATTGCTATCTTTGTGTTTCTGTCCACTGTGCAATTTAGAACTGCGGATTAGGTTTGTTGGTAGAACTGAGTGTTTTAAAACTTGATTGAAGAAGTAATTGACGTGATTTTACTATAGCTCTAAACTAAATATAAAATCTTTTATGAATAGAATAGAATAGAATAGAAAACGTTTATTTGGTACCAACAGGATCGAAATAAAAATAAAAACAATAATGGTTTAGCGTATAGATGACTTAGGTTCTAATAGAGTACTTACTACCATATATAAGACATAAATGGCACCAAAATAGCTGCCGCTCAGCATATGCCATGATCGTTGGTGACCATGACGCTGATTTTCAGCGGTCGCCAAAATATATAATAATTATGAGCCTAAAGACAAGTGTATTAAACAAAAATCGGCCAAGTGCGAATCGAACTCGCGCAAAAAGAGTTCCCTATCATTATCTATACAACATTAGACACTATCTCTAATATATAAAATTCTCGTGTCTCAGTACTAACGTACTAGTGAAATTTTGTATATACAATTGGTAGGTCTGAGAATAGGTTGTTATCTATTTTTCATAGTCCTATCTGGCAAAACAACGTGTGCCGGGTCCACTAGTATTATATACGAGTATAACCTTTTTAAAAAACGACAAAAATCACGTTTTTTTAATGAGAGCCTCCATTTAATATTTATTTAGTTTTAAATTAATAATTTATTTTAAATGCTAAATTTAAAGATTTAGTAAAAATTTCAACCGTCTACCTGTTGCCGTCGATATTAATCGAGCTAAAAATAATTTTGTCATATTCATGTTTGGAGCCCCCCTTAAATGTATTTTTTTATTCTGTTTTTAGTTTTTGTTGTCATAGAAGCAAAATGAATACATCAACTGTGAAAATTCCATTTATCTAGCTATAAAGGTTCATAAACTTCCTTCACAATTAAGGCATCGCCTAACAAAGATGGTATGGTTTTGTTCAGTGTTATTTTGATCCCCTCAATCGTAGTTTCGCTCTCTTCTGCTTTGCTCCAATAAATAACTTAATTAGGTTATTATGTACAACATTTAATAGTGCCATGTTTAATGTCTGCTCAAGGTGTCATTATCATAGGTGCCTATTTATTCTTGATAGTGTAATAAACTGTTCTATTGGGACATTCTATTTCAAGCAGCCTAGTGGCGCCATGCAAGGTCAAAGCAAACTTGTAATTTAATATACCTCGGCGGTCGACTCACGAGTGGGCCGAAGTAGACAAGCCAGATTATAAATCTGCTCCTATATTACGTGTATCAAATACTGAAAGACTCAAGTCGTCTAAATAACTATCCAATCTCAAACGCAGAAATCAGAAACGTAAAGAATTTAGGTACATTCTGCTTGTTGAATGTCAATGTACATAAAATTAAAATGTTAGCCGCTGCCTTAGGGCCGAATGTAGTGGAGAAAAAGGGCAGCAAAAAACTCCAATCTGCCCATCTTTTCTCAAATCATCTTAAATCTAATACAGAGTTTGGTAGGTACGAATGTCCATCTACCTAATTACAACAGTAGTAACTCTTAGGTAAACATTAGCATTAAGTCCACCTTTTGTGCACTATTGTTTGTGCAATAAAGAATTAATAATAATAATAATAATAACATCTATACAGGCACATACATTGCTTCTGGCCCCACACTAGGGTACCATGTGTGTCGTGGGAATCAGAAACAGCGACGTCGCATCCAAGACCTGGGTTTTTTTGTCCCTAGCCGGGATTCGAAACCGGAACTGCCACCGCTGCGCCACAGAGGTGGCCAATGGGATCGATTATGTTGACGTTATGATGACGCTGTGTCCACAGGTTTTAGTGATTATGTTAATTAGTGTAGATGTCACATAAATATTAAAGTCTAGAAAACGTATTCGCTGGCGTCTGTTATGTGGAAAAATAAAATTAAATAGGGTAAACTATACATTGATTGGCACCTTAAGCAAAACCTTGACTTAATTTGCTTCCTAAGCATTTAATTTCATATTCAATCACTATTAACCATTTTTATTTGTTAGAATATGAGTATAGGTTGGAAATAAAAAATAATTCTTGCTTGTTGTCATAGTTTTATTTAAGAAAAATAATAATAATTTGAAAATATCTCCAAAACTACAGTCATTGGCATTACAGGTATAAACATTGTCACTAATAATATCAGTCATTGGCACTTATAATTTGTATGTATGTTTTGTACTTAACAATGCTAATTATAAAAAACTACCAAAATGCCCTTTAAGAAATTTTAATTCTTAATATTTGTGTTTAAAACTCACTGTGCCAATGACTAGGGGGGTGCCAGCAATACTATGGTTCACCCTAATTGCTGTAGCAAATGTTGGTATTCTGATTAAAGAGTCTACCTAGTAGAGAATTGACTTTTTGTTTATTGTACCGCTATCAGACTGAACACTGATACAATAGCTCAATGGGCGTTGCTAATATTAATATTCAGCGAGATACTTTATTAAATGCAGCAACGTTATTGATTTGTCTTACGTTTTGATTTTCTATTGTTAGGTACTTATCTTTGTTCTAACACTTCGTGGGGATTTAATCCGGATCAAGGGCTTGGTAAGTATTTATCCACAAACAGGTGTTATAATCGTCGGAATCGCTCGTAGCCTGGGCTGCCTGAGTGATCTTGAACGATCACTAAGGTTAAGCAACATACGGCGCGTTCAGTCCATGGATGGGTCACCGTCTATGACTAACGCTAGTGGCATTTTTTCCGAGCGATTCCGTGCTTCGCAAGGCACGTTAAGCAGTTGGTGCCGGCTGCCGTCGATAGATGGCAGTCGTTAAGCTTAGTCAGAGGCCTTAGGGCGGCTTGAAAACTTCTGACAGTAAGACCAGCCACTAGTCTTACAAGCCTCCACCAATCCGGATTTGGCCCCCGTGGTGGAGTATGGCCTATACCTTCCTCAGGGAAGAGACCCGTGCCCCTCGGTGGGGACATAATGGGTTGATGATGATGATGATGAGGTGTTATATTAATCTTACAGCAGAGTAAATAATTGTACATTTTGCTATTCATTTAGCCCCATCAAAGTACTGAGTCACAATAAATAAAATATGAATTTTAAATTATGAATAAAAAAGAATTTTCACAATTTTCGAACGACTCGTAGGATACCCTATGCTATGGTGACCGGACAAGGACATCACAGACATGAAAAACAGCCACTTTGTACAAACGTACGGCGGCCAGAGTGGATATCGAACCTACGACGTGCGGCTTGGTAATTAGACGTGATACTACTAGACAATCGAGGCAGTCAAATAATCATCATCGTCATCTGCCATTTGAAGCCCACTGCAGTATATAGGCCTCCGTAAAAATAATTATCCAACCTTGTACTGTATATAACCGACTCTGGGGCACAGGCCTTCTGTCAGACAGACAGTAAGGGTTTTATCACCAGGCGTGTCCAAAATGGATTGGAGATTTCAAACGCTGAGTTATGTGAACACCTCAATCACTCAGGCTGAAGCCTGAATCATAATAAAACATCATCATCATCAACCCATTATGTCCCCCCCTCCACTGAGAGGCACAGGTCTCTTCCCTGAGGAAGGTACAGGCTACACTCCACCACGGAGCCTAGTCCGAATTGGCGGATTGGCTTGTAATGGCTGGTTTTACTGTCAGAAGTTTTCAAGCCGCCTTAAGGCCTCTGACTTGGCTTAACGACTGCCATCTATCGACGGCAGCCTTCACCAAATGCTTAACGTGCCTTGCCACGTGTAAAAATGCCACTAGCGTTAGTCATAGAGCATCGATCATCGTCACCCATCCACCCACTGAACGCGACTATGTTGCTTAACCTTCGTGATCGTTTAAGATCCCTCAGGCAAAGATTCGAAATATAATATTGGACTAAAATATTTTATAGCTCAATACGTCAGCAGCCATGAAAGAGCATCAGTAGAACGCTGTACTGACTATCGGAGCGGTCTTGGATTCGCTGCAGGTATCTTGCAATGTTTTTAAGTACGGACATTCATGAATTTGTGGTGAGGAAACAAATTTAAATATGTCAGGATTTTTAATCGCTAATCTGGGATAGATGCTGGGTATGAACTAAGCGTCTATATCTCTTAGAAAAGGCCTGCAGTGATAGTAAATTGCTTGTGTTTTGTTCAAATTTAACTATGCTAAAAGCTATGCTAACTGTTGTATTTCTAACAAAGGTACTAAAAAACCACGGACCTTCGAATTTCGAAATAGCAACTAGATTTCTCTCTCCTCAGCCGTCCCCAAAGCCAGACTAGAACCAGCAAAATATATTCCGGTGTCTAGATGTTAAATTCTGGCATGTCTTCACGTTGCTGTGTATTTCCCAACAACTAGCCTCTCTCGAGCACCAATTTGCACACGTTTTGAAGGGTATCAAATCACTGTAACTTAACAACTAACCACAAGGTAGAGCTGTTCAGATGGCTCAGATTTAGTATTACGTTTCTTTCAGTTTCTTAAGTTCGTTCGTTTGTTTGTTTGTTTGTTTGTTTGTTTGTTCGTAAATAATTGTTTCTTTCTAGAGAAAGCCTAACGATTGGTCTGTCTCACATGATGGTTAACCTCCATTCCCCGAATGAAAATCGTCCATATCCGTCCATTGGTCAATGCGTGTGAGTTTCTTTAAGAAACGAAAAGCTTTCGCTTGTTGATTCCCTGATCTGTGGCTATGCTTATTGACCAATGGGATGCGGCTATTTGGTTCCCGAGGATGTCGACTTATGGATCGGCCTATAGATATTGAGGACTAAGATTTTTTTGTGCTTTTTATAAATTGTGGCTGTTTGTAGAGATTTCTTTCAGCCTGTATCTATGTTTTAGGGGTTTGGGCTGATATTGTATTGACTCTTTAAAGTCGTATTAGATGCAGATAACATTTTCTGAATTTGACTAGGTGCACGCAGAAAAGCTTAGTTGGCGCCGGCTCTCTGTCGAACAGCGGGGCCTGATTGGCCGGCGCCGGCTGCGCGGGCGCACGTATTTGGGTCACTCTGCGGCGGAGTGCACTCTATTCCATTTCAATGTTAGTAAATATCGTAATCAGCAAATATTTAGAAAAAAACTTACTCATAGCGAATTGTATTATTGTAAATTGTAAATTGCAAACATGTAATTGTATTGTATTTAACATATTGTCCCGAGTGCCAAAAAAAAAACGGTTCCAACTGAAAACCAGTTTTGCTGGGGATGTGCTATTAACAGCACGCACCAGCAATGCACGCCGAGTTGGTGACCCTTTTTCTTGCCACGGTGCCTCCGTGGCATATAAAGCATGCATATATGTCGCATTTATATGTTG
Source organism: Yponomeuta plumbellus (assembly GCA_947310845.1). Lineage (NCBI taxonomy): Eukaryota > Metazoa > Arthropoda > Insecta > Lepidoptera > Yponomeutidae > Yponomeuta > Yponomeuta plumbellus. The sequence continues at coordinate 20,236,141 of OX371194.1, read as the reverse complement.
TCCTATTGTTAGTTGTTTTTTGTTGTCATTGTGTATAAATATATCTGTTTTTTTAAGTGTGCTTTTGTGGCAATGATAATAAATACATCTTTCTTTCTTTCTTTCAAATTTTGCTTTCTGCCCATTACTTTTAATGTTAGCTGTTTATTGACACCAGTCCACTTTTTTCTTCCGCGACTCTCTTTTTGTATAATTTAGTTCTCACAGGGTTTGTTGCAAGTTAGAGTTTGACATATTTTTTTGTTGACTTAAAATTCAAATACAAATGGTTTTATTCAAAATACAAACAAAATGTTTACTTTATGCACGTCAAAGTTGTTAGTGCAACAATTAATAGATTGCGTGGAGAAGAAACTGACAAAGAAACTCCACATAATATTGTTTAGTTTAATTATAAAATTTACCTTTTTAAGCAGTGTGCTCATAGAATGGTAAACAAATGGCAAATTAAATTGTTGGGTAGATACGAACAACTAGTTAAAATGGTGTTATGTTTTTTTATTATTTATTTAAGTCACAAAAATACTTATTACTAGCTGACTCGGCAAATGTTGTTTTGTCAGACAGGGGTATGAAAAATACGTAACAACCGATTCTGAAACCTACCAAACATACATATAAAGTTTCATGAAAATCGGTGAAGCCGTTTCGGAGGAGTATACGCACTAACATTGAGACATGAGGATTTTTACATATCGCACCCCCGGTGCTAGACTGTCACTTTTGCAAAAATGCAATTATTCAGGAGAAGGTTTGAAAGCTTTAATAGCTCACATATTAATGATATTTCAAGATTTAAACAACGTGAATAGCTTTTACAACAACATGAACTTTTTTTAACTTTCTTTCTTTTATCGCACCAAGTAAAGGGGTGCCTTAGGATAGTTATTACATATTTAACTCATTTTTGCAATTTTAGCAAAAGTGACAGTCTAGCACCGGGGGTGCGATATTAGAAGAGAGATATACAAAAAACTGTCACTCAAACCTGTGTAGGTTTATCTGTAATGTTGTCTATTGTTCACAATGCTATGTAGTGTTTAATGGACTGCCTCGTTGGTGTAGCTGTTAAAGCGCTTACTACCAAGACAGAGATCGTGGGTTCAATCCTCTCTGGGGGTTGCCTTACATTTGTACAAATGGTCTCAGTCTGGGTGTACTTAGAATAGAATAGAATAGAATAGAAAAAGTTTTATTCACAAATTAGATTACACAGTACAATGATACTTAAGAGCTAAAAACAATAGTAGAATTGAACAAAAGAGAAATGAAAGGCCGTGCCAATGTACTGCGTTTGTGAAAAGGACCCAGCTCAGCATGTGTTACAGAAAGGGGACTTTCTGTAACGCTGGTATTCTGCCGGTACCTAACAAATAAAAGACATTTACAACCTAAACTTAACTTAGAAACTAAAGTAATATATATATTATAAATTCATAAATAAGATAATTATATTCTAAAAATAACCCAACTCTATAACAATAGTGTTTTTATGTTTAGATGTTTGTATTGTCCTTGCCCAGCTATCATAGCACAGGGTATCCTAGTTTGGGACCGGGTCATGTGATTGTGTTGCATGGAAGTTATTATTTATTAGTCGGATCTGTTTTACAATCTGCAGATAAAGTTCCGGATAAGCTATCCGCAACCAGGGCTGCCGTTTGTTCTAAATTTAAATAAATTTTATTATATTGCGTGTGTTCGTTTATGGCTTCAAATTTAGAACAAACGGCAGCTCTGGTTGCTGATAGCTTATCCAGAACTTTATCTGCAGATTGTGAAATAGATCCTTAGGGTCTGGAAAATTTATTTAAATTTGGAACAAACGGCAGCCCTGTTTGCGGATAGCTTATCTATGGTCATAACGAAAATGATTAAATATATTTACAAAAACTACTTTTACAAAATTTAACTTCGTTTCTTTGTTTGTTTAACTGCTTAAAATTAGTTTGGAACAACCTGTAACTTCGATTCGTAGTAATGTTTTTACTGCGCGTATGTAAGGGGTACGTTCTATTAAAGCTGTGTTACTGAAATTTAATTTTGTGGATAACTATTTCAGTAGGACTTATGAGATGTCAGCTTCAGGACAAACTTAACAAGACTCAATTCAATATGATTAGTAAAGTATATACTCAACTCCACACGGTAGACCAAAAGCCCAAGACTCATGTTTTAAGTCTTTATTTGTCAGCAAACATGGTACATGTAGGTTTTACATATTCCATTGTTACGGACAAGCGTGCAACACCATTATCATCATCATCATCATAATTCAGCCACAAGAAGTCCACTGCCGGACATAGGCCTCCTCGATGGATTTCCAAAATGACCGGTTGAAAGCGGCTTGCATCCAGCGTCTCCTTGCCACTTGGATGAGATCGTCTGTCCATCTTGTGGCTGGTCGTCCTACGCTGCGCTTGCCGATGTGTAGTCTCCATTCAAAAACCTTTCAGCCCCATCGGCCATCAGCACCATTATAATATAGTACCTAAACAAATATTATAATTTAACATAAGAAAAGCTATATTATTGACGATGTGTCTTCTTATAAAAGAAAACGACCAGAACGGTCTTCTTATCTATCTTTTGCTATAATATAGCTATAATGTGTACTTGAAATATTATTTCAAGTACACATTCTGTGCAAAACTCCAAAAGTGTATGTACTAAGCTGGTATCGCGCCTAGCGTCTATCTCTACCCACAATGCTGTGCGTAACTTAGTAATATATGCATAGCAGCTTACTCTATTCCCGACTCATATTCCCATCCTGTAAGGTATCTTACAGGATAACAAAAGAAGCTTAACTCTGTTGACTCGAGGGAATCCTTAAGTCTAGCACCCATTGTAGGTACCGCCAATTACGCCTCGCAGACCGTAGCTAAGCTCGACTAAAAAGAACAGCCTGAATATCGAGTGAATTATTATTATTAAGAGAGTGAAAGGCATAATGCCCTGAAACCCGTACTTAAAAGAGAAAAGAATCATACCTCAATCGTAAATTAGATTTACGCAAAGCAGAGACATTGCATGGGGCCACAATAAAACCTGACAGGTTAGTTGACGTCCCAAGTTGATTGTGTGTAGCTGATGCGTAAGGGATGCGACGCGACTAGCGATGTGCCGTTCCTGGGAACGATCCCAGAAGTGGGAATTATTGGGAACAATGCATTAGTTTAAGTGTTAACTAAGATAGAGTTCTTGGGAATTGTTAATTAGTGATTCATATGAAGCATGATATTCAATATGAAACAAAATCCCCTTGGGATGCCCTAAATTCCGAATTTTGGAGGGAAATTTCTCTGTTAGAGGTTACTGACTTTTGAAAAATACCAAAAAATTCTAAAAGTCAAATTTATTTTTTTACTGTTCATAAATTTAGCCGTAGCAAGTTTCGAGCTTGTGAAAAGTGAAAAAAAAACAAATTAAAAACTTGAATTCATTAATATTTTGTAAGGGAGTTACAATAATAGGCATGATGACAGATTTTGAATTTTCCTTCTATTATGTCTAGTAGGTAGACGGCTACTATTTTCGAAAAAAAAAAATCCACAAAAAAACTTAGTTTTCGTACAAATTTATGATATTTTTTGCTATTCAATTTGAAATACGCGCGGAAACGCTCCAAAATATCATGGCGTCGCTTGTGACGTAATGACTATGTAGATACGGCATTATATCTATGCTGAATTAAGAAAGTGAACAAAACGTCTCTCTGTGCAAAAACACATCAACAGCAGCACCGAACAAACTGTTTGTTTATGTTCGAAACAAGAAAATAACGAGAGATAAAGTTATTATAGAGATAAACTGTGACTTTATAAAGCATTTGCTGGCTTTACGGAATATGGGAGTGCTATTAGTACGGCCTCAAAGTGTAACAACTAGAGCTAAACTATCTAAAACTGAAGCCAAAATGAGCTTACTAACCCTGTCAATATCAACAGGGGTGTACGCCAAGGTGACACCATCTCGCCTAAGCTCTTCACCAACGTCTTAGAAGACGTAAGACTCTAGACTGGGGTGAGAAGGGTGTCAATATTAACGGCATTTATATGTCGCACTTGCGTTTTGCCGATGACATCATCATCTTGGCAGAAAATGCCACGGATCTTCAGTGTATGCTCGCAAACTTGCACGAAGCGTCCCTGGAGGTCGGTCTCAAGATGAACATGTCCAAAACAAAAGTCATGGCTAACCATCTGGTGACTATGCCGAACATCACTGTCGGTAATTGCCCGATAGAAGTCGTCGATGAGTATATCTACCATGGACATTGTTTATCTTTTCACCGAGAAGCGCAGGTAAAGGAGATCATGAGGCGGATTCAGCTTAGTTGGGCTGCTTTCGGGAATCTTGCCGATGTTTTCAAATCAAAGATTCCGCAATGTCTAAAAACCAAGACATATGACCAGTGTGTTCTAGCCATTCTCACATATGGAGCCGAAATTTCACAAAACAGAATATGCACCGAATTAAAGTAGCACAAAGAGCAATGGAGCGAGCCATGCTAGGTCTTAGACTCGTAGATCGAGTACCCAATGTCGTCATCCGTCGCCGGACAAGGTTTGATGACATTGGCGAAAGAGTCTCAAGACTGAAGTGGAAATGGGCGGGACACCTGGCGAGGCGGGAAGACCGCAGGTGGACCAAGGCAATCACAGAGTGGTGGGCGAGAACAGGACGACGGTCAGTAGGCAGACCTGCGGCCCGATGGTCAGACGATGTCGTTGAGTCGGCGGAAGGTCCGTGGATGCGGGTGGCGAGAGACCGAGTGAAATGGCATTTGAGGGAAAAGGCCTATACCCAACAGTGGGCAGCGGTAGGCTAACGATGATGATGATGAAAGAACTTTTCACATTTTAGTATTCAGATGAGCAAAAGTGTTTATTTGATGCGAGAAACTCGCTCAATATCAACAAGTCAACTCTGGGTAAACTAGGGCTGATTTGCCTCAATAAAATATTGTTCGATTGTTGATTATGAACCACGATATTGAGCCACGAATAAACAATAACATCCACTAATTAAATTATGCGAAAATTACACAACAAAAAGTCAAACAACACGGCCGTTGTAGCTAGTCGCGACGTCATTCACTTTGATTGCTGTTTCAGTTAATATGGCCGATTCCGGTATTTTTTACTTTTGTTTTCTTAAAAATCTTATCAATCTCAATGTTTATTTTATAACGGAGTCATTTTAAGGAATTATTTTGACATTTATTTTTTTCTAAAACCATTTATTCTTTCATTTTTTAATACTGTTATTGTTGTATTTAAAGAAAACTTTCGAAATATTTACAAATTTTGTAATTTTGACTCATGTTTATTGGGAAATCATCATTCATTCATTTAGCATATTTTTTGCCAGCAGTTACTTTAGTTATTTCCTTATGCGTACTTTTTTTTAACCACAAGTTTAATTTCTAATTACAGCTATATTCTACCACATTATTTGCCATTAAAATTTCCTATCTCTACGGTATGTTTGGTAAATAAAACAATTTCTGAAAACAGTCTCTCTCTTAGTGACTATTAAACCCGCAAAAATTAAATTTGTTTAATTTTTCCATATTTTGTTCTGCTGCAGCTGCACTGCTTGCAGCGTTAGTGTCTGTTTTTTCAAATGATTGTTTAATCACTAACGAGGCTTTCTTGCATTTTACAACATACAGAATGGCGCGCGAATTTTGTTGCATTTTTTACTCCACACTGCGTCACAGTATTTACATAAAGTCTTTTCCTTATGAACTTCCTTGACTATTCTAAAATGTTCATGAACACTGCCTCTTGCTGGCACCATTTTTTTATTAAAAGTTGAAAATTGACGAACGAACAACAAAAAATTGCTATCACAGCGCCAACCGTGGAATAATACTGACTTCCTCCGCAGGCTATCCCTTCTCCGCATTTAGCTCCTCGATAATGTATAGATGTCTCTTTCTTTCTTTAATGCATAGCGCAAAATGATTAGAAATAGTAAATAATTTCGCGTCGAATAAGTACATCTTTTAATTTTTTTTACTTACGATTTTTAGGACCTGTCGATAATAACATTACAATTAATATTTACAGTAACACCCCCGCAAGTTGGCAAAGAAATAAGAAAAAATGTTCCTAACCATATCATTGGGATCGTTCCCATTGTTGCCGGGAATAATGGGAACGTTCCCATTATTGCCGGGAGTGGGAAGCTTCCCATTATTGCCGGGAATGGGAAGCTTCCCATCTAGCACATCTCTAGACGCGACTGCGAAATTACTGGGGCAATGCCGCGACACTTACATAAGGGCGTGTTTTATTAAAATCCAGTATCGGATACTTTGTGACAAGAATTCATCACATTGTACCCGAGTTTTCTGAGATGTTGGACCTATTGATTGCTTATTTTTTTGTTTTAACATATTAAACTTTCGTGAGCCATTATTTCGTTATATGGACGAAAACAAAACTTTTATATGGATAAAAAGCGCTCGCATTAAAGTATCAATGCAATGTACTGTGTAAAATAAGTCCCCTATGGCAAAGCTGCTGAATAAATGCCATATAACATCATCAAAGTATTCTTTTTTATACTTAATGTACGTTACAAGAAGTCAAAACTCTGTTGTTAAACATCTGATCGCAAGACGTGCAACATAACTTTACAATAATATGTCTCTATAAAAATCACCCTGTCAAGAGCGTACCTGTAAATATACATCGCGCCGCATCGCGCGGTATCGCTAGTGGCGTTCAGCTTAGAACGACGTGTTAGAAAATGGGCATTTCATGAAAGTGCTAGGGGAAATGAACGCCGGGGGTCTGGCACAATGCCCGCCGGGCCAGGGCACGTATGCTCGTAAATACGACGTCCCTTATTATTAGCCTCTATTGTTCGGGATCATGGTACGGTCAGTCAGGCAGGCGGACGGAGGACAGGTGTATCCGAATAGGGATAGGATTTAATTTATCTTTCTTCAGATGGGTTTGTCTTCAATGAGAGATAGAAACAGTTGAAGACAATTTTATTAAGTATAATATAATTTAACGTACATACGGAGATGGAAAAATAATGAAAGATTGTTTTTACATAATGTTGTATTGTCTTTGATTATTATCTTAAAATCCTGAGGAAATTCGCAGATTGGTTGTCTCTGTACGTTAAATTGACTTGTCTTTCCCGCTTGAGCAAGTCTACTCCTTCTAAAAAAAAAACAATATTCCAGGCACTGCTTGCTGCTGCTGGACTCATAGATTGCTTTTAGCGATAGCACCGTCAATTGTATACCGCAGAGCTGGAAACTCGTAGATGCAAAGTGAAGCTAAATATTATAAGCAACTGAACTATTGCTCGAGACAATTTAAGATGAGAAAATCCGTAAAATAGTGGAGAAATTAGCCACCCAGGCTTATTGTATTTTTTGCATGAAAAAGGCATTTGTACAAAGTGGAGCCTAATACTGATAAATATTTTGGATTTCCAGGTCTTGGATGTTTATATGTTTGTGATGTCGTTGTTTCTGGTTCCCACGGCACAGCGTATCCTAGTGTGGGGCCAGAAGCAGTGTTGTTAAATGTTTGTAAATTTCTATGTTTATTTTCTTACTGTTTCCAGCAGCATTTATAAGGCAGTTAAAAAAAATTAAGGCCGGCTTGCACCACCCACATACATACATACCACATACCCACCTACATAGCTTTAAATTAAATATAATTTTTACAGATAGTGTATCGCAGAACTGTTAAAATTCTGTTTGACTTAAAGTTAAATGGATTGTTGTCGGTGGTGCAAGCGGGCCTGAAAATGCTTGCAGGATTACCCGCTCAGAATGCTTGTGCCGACGCTACCTCCTAGCGACGTCGGACATCCGACACTGTATGGTTAAACGCCGAGCCCGCGATTCAATACGTAAATAAACGCCACCTTGACTGCAATTAGTGCTGGGATGAATTCACGGCGAGGACTGCGCGATATGGCTTAATTAAAATGTTGACAAGTTCCGTAGTTAAGGGAATCCAGTGGGCGAACTAGCGGCATTAGTGAAAAGAGTCATGTGGTAACAAAGGTATTATCCGGATCCACTTCATCATCAGCCTATTATATCCCCACCGATGGGCACGGGTCTCTTCCCTGAGGAAGGTAGAGGCCGTACTCCACCACGGGGGCCAAGTCCGGATTGGTGGAGGCTTGTAAGACTAGTAGCTGGTCTTACCGTCAGTTATAGTTTTCAAGCAATAAGGCCTCTGGCTTGGCTTGGATCCACTAATACTTGCTTTTTATCGGAAAAGTCCCACTAGGTTTCAATGTAATACAATGTGTAGGGCTCACGAAAGTTTTCGTTAAAATCATTGTGACAGAACTGTACTTAAGTATTGACTTTGCGAAATTCTCGATTCGGAACCCGGCTCTTAATCACTTAAAGCTAATTCACAATGCAGCTAAAACAATTTATGATTTACTTTGTGAATCGTGGCAGGTGACAAATCCTAGTCTCTGCCTACCACTCGTGCATACGGGCGTGAATTTATTTGTGTGTATGAAAATTGCATTTTATTTACAATCGTGCGGGAAGGTTGAAGGTCTTCTTCATAAAAACTCGATTCCTTAAAACACTAGAAAAAAAACGCCGACTAAAATAGTCTGCAGTGGAGATAATATTATATAAGGAAAAGTGGTTGGCTCAGATTAAATAAACAGAGTTTTATATTGATTTTTAGAAGGATCGCATTAATAAGCCTTCTAATGTTGTAAGAAACAGTATGCACTTTGGCCACAACCAAGGCAAACGGAAGTTCGTAAAACATTCCGAAGGGCATTTATAGCTATATTTCATATCTTTCTCAATAAAAAAGGTACAGAAAGCGATAAAATCGATGCTCCTTTGGCACAATAACTGATGTCTTGAGGCAGGTATAAACCTGCATTTAAATAAACTATTTAAAAAAAGAAGAGCGTGTTCCGATTTTAAAATCTTGACAGTTAAAGGTTGGATTTATAGATATTAATCAATCGAAGTTTCTTTAGCTGCGGGCAAATGGACTAGTGGGTGTGTATTGGTTTTGCTCGCTAACTACTTTTTGAAGATGTAGGCTCAATACATATTCCTAAAACTGGCTTAACAGCGTGATATTGAATTTTTTTATTCACAGTTTTTTTTTTTAAAGCGATTTTATTTACTCCGATATCGCCGGAATAATGAGCCAAAGAGATACTGCATCACATTATAGCGCTATCTCTTACGGCAATTACTTTGAAACCTTAAAAAAATGCTCCGTAACGTAACGGTTCCGATATAACACGTTGTTTTTGCAAGTGTGCGATTTAAAAAAAAAAGGTTTTATTAACTTTATTCCGGATACTCTTACTTGGACGTAGTTTGGCAAAAAGGTTCCAGCCCACACAAAGTGAGTTTTGAGATATTTGAGTTTTTAGGTTTATGCTGATTTAGGCTCAATTCAAACTGGCACAGAGTCGAAGCGTCGCGTCGTGAAGCGAAGCGTCACGTTTTTCAACTGTTCTAAATTCATCTCTATTTCTCTATCAATACGGTACGAATTTGTGTTGCGAAAAATTGACAATAGACAGCGACGCGCTTCTGCGCGCGCATGCGCGTGAATTCTCGCGTCTTCACCTGCAACGGTCGCTCGGATTCGCGCGTCTTCACTTGCAAGGGTCGTCGGGTTCGCGTGTCGATGCGCGCCGACGCGCGCATTCGCGCGAATTATTTTGCGTCGCGTCGCTTCGCTTCGCTTCGACTCTGCGCCAGTATGAATTGAGCCTTACACTCTCCATACATGTGCGTAGACTACCATGTGCCATAACTTTGCACATACTCATCGGATCGCTATGCAAGTCTTTGATTCTTAAAGTTTAGAGCATAGTGATCATATTAGTATATTTAACTCAAAAATGACCATGTTGTGGGTTGAAACATTTTTGATAAACTACGTCTACTTGTCTGTCGTCTGTCTTAATGTCTAGTGGTTACGAAAGTTTTTTTTGAATTTAATTATGTAATTTTTTAATTTTTTATTTGATAAATTTATAATACAATGAGGATACAATTTGATATTTGTTATCTGTATCCATTATATCAAAAAACGGCCTTGATCGGCCGAATTCGTGATGACGTTACAGGTCAGTAAATATGGCATCTGTCATTCAAGTCGTTCTCGCTCATTGGTTTTGTTTACTGACCAGTGACCTCACTGATTCCTGTGCGACGCCATAATTATTGCCCAAAGTTTTAGCGGCTTATTTTAAAAATTAATTTTTATTTGCCTTTTTAAGATGAAACACAAAAGAATACGAATTAATTTAAAATTATCACTCTCTGAGCACTTCGTGAACACCAACAAAAATCTGAGATGGTTTTCAGAAACTAGTCAAATAGCCTATTGTCAAAATAAGACTGGTTAAACTTTAATGGGGATAATAGTTCCCACTTTAAATTTAACGTAGCTTAGCAAAAAGGTTCCAACACACACAACATGAGTTTTGAGATATTTGAGTTTTTAGGTTTAATCTGATTTACGCTCTCCATTTATGAGGTGTGGGTTGGCCTACCACGTGGCATAACTTTGCAGGTACTTATCTGATCGCTATAAAAGTCTCTGATTCTTAAAATATAGAGCGTAGTGATCATTTTGGTATATTTAACTAAAAAATGTCCATGTTGTGGGTTGGAACCTTTTTGCTAAAATACGTCCAATTGAGCCTTAAAGCTGTGAGATAAAGTCCAAAACCAATGAAAAATTTATACTATCTACTAAAATACTTATCAGAGCGAAAAGTGGTTGGACTCTTCCAACAAAAATCAAGTAAATGTATCTGTATAATATTTGAGAACGTGTAATGCTTACGAAAGTTCTAGTTAAAAAAAATAATAAGCCCCTGTTTTACAATGTTCAAATAGAGTTCCAGATAGCTATTCGCAAACCAGGGCTGCCGTTTGTTCTAAATTTAAATAAATTTTCCTACATTGCGTGTGTTCGTTTATGGCTTCAAATTTAGAACAAACGGCAGCCCTGGTTGCGGATAGCTTATCCGGAACTTTAGCTGCAGATTGTGAAACAGGCCCGACTATGTGTAAAAAGACCCCTCGACAATAAAAGAATTTCTTCAGAATCACATCTTTATTGTTCGACAGCCAGAATGATTAGATTAGATTAGATTAGAACTCTTTTTTGTACACACCAGAAAGAGATATATATACATTTGAAACCTTACATCTAAGTCGTATACAATTGGCGGTCTTATCGCTAAAAGCGATCTCTTCCAGACAACCTTGATAATGATAATGAGCAACAATTCACAAGTCAGCTCCTTTTATACACTGTCACTTGCACAAACCACGTGGACAAACCAAACTATTTAATGTAAATGATAGGAACAAATAAATTTGAAAATATACATAATTTCTAATTTGATTTTAACTTCATAATAATTATGTTATAATTATATTATTAAATAAAGTGACTCCTTATTGATACATTTAAAATCGGCAAAAATGCCTAAGTGATAATTTGATAAATAAAATAACTAAAGAATATAATTAATATTTTGTAACAAGTTCCTGGAAATTATAAATTACAATTATTCACCTCCAACAATTTGGTATGAATGCTCACATATGTAAGTATATAAAAGAGTTTGTTACATCCGAATCATACCGCGCGTTTGTCCCCATTGTAATATAGATAGACATTTAAGGTGAATAATAAAACCAACTTTTTATGCATCCGGGCAGGCCCAACCATCAAAGCCGAAAGGGTCCATTTGTTGGAGAGCTCGATTGCTGGGACCAAAATTGAAATCATTCATCTTATAATCTGACGTTTTCCATTGTGCGACGCAGACGCTACAATTGACAGCGAGAAAAAGTTACACTGCATAGCAATCCAGACTTTACCGCCAGAAGACCCCAAGCACTAAGAACTTAGTGTGGCATAACCTCTAGTGGCCAGTAAAATCTTTTTTTTAAAGCAACGACTAGGAATTAATCTTATTTGTAGACATCCGGAGGCTATAATAGCGCATGAACCTAGCGTTCAATAAACCTTTGACAAATATTTCTTGCAAAAGAAAATTGATTCACAAAATGATTTGGGGAGTCTTAATAAGTAAACTTACACAGATGAGTAAGCGACGAGTTAAATTAGACTTTAAGGAGAGGATTTAAGAGAACTTTTTCCTCTAGCAAAGCGCGTGTACAAATTCCGTTTTCCGCCCTCTCTTGGGAAGTGGTGACAAACCTTGCCACCTTAGATGCGTTTTTTTTAAACGGAAGTGATTCGTCAGGGTAGTGGCAAGGAGTATCTGGTCTCCGTCTTCCCCTCTGGGATACAGGCGTGAGTTTATTTATTTATGTTCTTCCTCTAGTAGTCGCGATATGTTCTTTGCAATTAATCCTTCCACAAAGCTTGATTCCGATTGATTTACTTACTTTTTTGTCGAAAGTGAGTCGACGAAATTCGTTTTGTGAAAGAGTCCGACCAGGTTTCGCTGTGAGCCGGTGAGTATAAACTCAAAAATTTCGACGCATAAATCTATGTATCTAATCTCTTTAAACGAGCAATTATTGTATATATTATTGTAGGAGAAAATTCATTTTCGTAAATGGAGATTAGACCTGCACGTGATTGGACGGTATAAAAGGCATCGTGCGCTGGCGCGCGCCCCTTATTCCGCTCCGAACCGCCGTCGTTGTAACATCCATCCGATATTATTATTTTGCGTTACTTTATTTCTGATTAATTTTTTGCTAAATGTTTGCTAAATTGTTGAAGATATCTGTGCTAATTATTTTCTGTTTTGCTAAAGATTTCCGTATGAAATTATTTTTGTTCATGTGAAAATTTGTTGAGAATTAAAACTATTTTGTGACTATTGATTCCACCTTGTTTTTAATACCTTTCGCTCGAATTTGCTAAAATTATATATAATCGGAATCTCGGAAACGGCTCCAACGATTTTCATGAAATTTTGTATACAGGGGGTTTTGGGGGCGATTAATTGATCCAACCAGGCTTCATTTTTATAAAACGTCGTTTTAACCGTGTTTTAAGGCAAAGAAATAACTGCTACACTACAAGAAGGAAATTTTCGCAACCATCTATAAGGTTGTCATAGCTCAAGTGGGAAATAGGACGATACCGTAAACAGAAGACCCTGGTTCGAGACTTGATAATAATACTTTTTTTTCAAGTTCTTTTTTTTTGTGTGAAAACCTATATACCGAGCAAAGCTCGGTCAACCAGGTACTGATGTACTTAATACGTAATGAAGCCTATATTATAAAAGTCTCACTGTAGGACATAGGCCTTCTTGAAAGCGAGTATAGTTAAGTAATGTCATAATATTTTAGAAAACAATGTAATTTAAAAATTGCTTTTAGAAAGCGGTTCAATATCGAAACAGAAGAAAGCGTTTCAGACTTAGCGTTACTTTGACCTGCATGACACTTTAATTTTTTCTCGTTGTAAGTTAACACTAGTCGGCACATAAGGGTGAAAATCGCTTGCCAGTTTAAACCGTGCTGCACCATCGTTTATATAAAATACGACATGAAACTCAGAGGAAAAGCGAACAAAACTGGCAACCGGTCACCCCGCTCGACGATCCATCAAGCGCAATACAGATAACTCGGACCTGTCACAGATGTAACAATTAAACCCGGATTTAGCTACAAAGTGGTGGGTTTCGATGTATATTATAATTTTTGTGAGCAGGTATAATCGACAGCATGCTTTTAGTTGCAAAGTTACTCTTATCGTAACTGAGTGGAGCGCACCTATATAGTTTGGTAAGGTTCATGGAAGACTTTTTGAGTCAAATCAAATCATTTATTTGATTGTGTGTACTTGAGTCATAGAGCTGTTATGTTTTTGCGTGCGCTGAGCCAAAATGTCACTATGCTAATATAAAATATGTGGCACAGCGGTTAACGCATCTGTCTACTATGCGAGAGATCCCGGGTTCGACCTCCAGCTGGGGACAGAAAAAAACTAGTTCTTAGTTCTTGGATGTTTACATGTTTGTGATGTCGCTGTTTCTGGTTCCCACGACACAGGGTATCCTAGTGTGGAGCCTGAGCAATGTATGTGCCTGAATAAATGTATTGGACTCTATAAAATAATAATAAATACACCTGCCTGTGGTAACTGAACCCGCAGCTATGAGCCCAAAACGCTGGCGACGTTGCCTCTTTCGATGGCCAGGCTTATTCTTTGGCCGAGGTTCTCGCCAGCTTTCTGGTCTCCCGATACGTCGACTAGGCGCACAGCTAGATCCTTGGATAGTAGGGGTGCCTCTGGGCTTCATGTGCATATCGTTTCGACCCCAAACGGCACAAATATGTAGATGTCGCCAATCGAACTGTATTTGCGCCGTTTGAAGCTTTCGGCCCCGCCGTCCTCTGAACCAGCGGCTCTTCCACTTTAGGAAATATAAGAGTATGCCAGTGCGTCGATACAGGTCCTCCAGGACCTACTCCAGAGACCTGCCATGTTTTAAGGGAATTAGAGAACATGGGGCTTATTTGACATTTATTTCACTCTAACATGGTAGGACGATGTCGTGAGTCACGCGCTTACTGCGCGCTTACTGCGCGTTTGCATGTGTACACTTCAATCAGACCTCATAGTTCTTACAACGCGCGTTACAAAAGCGCCCGCTTCAAAACGCCTAGTGTGTATCAGCTCTTACAATGTCGTCGGCCTATCGGGCTGATGGTCTGCCCACCTACTGCCGACCCATTCTTGGCCACCGCTCAGTGGCTACCTAGTAGTAAAATAATAATTTCAACTCAGTTAATTAAGAGCCTAGTCTCTACAGAATGAAAGCCTAGTTTAACTTGTGATGTTTATTCGATTGCAGTGTAGGTATATGATATTTTGATAAAAAAAACATTGATTTTGATTTTAAAAATAACATCGTATTTGCTTTGACATTTTACAATATTTTTTACAAAGAGAATAATAATATAGGGAGACAATCGAATCAAACCTGCTATTTCAACTTACAAACGCTTACAACGACACGCTTCAAAATCCAATATTCTAAAGAAAGAAAAACCGTCCAATAGATCCTAATACTGCCCTTCTTTGGAGCGAAACTTGTCATAGAAAAATATCCTCTAGGCCTACAAAATTAAAGTCTACGTGACTTGTTTTGTAGGTCTTTTTTTTAAGGCAAGGCAAAAAGATGACATTATTAAGGCACTCCGTAACGAAAACTGGTTTCAAGGCACCTTGGAAATATCTGAGTTGAGCACTGTATTCTTTCTACGTTGAAAAGTATAGTAGGTAGATTCAGTGAGTACATTTAATGAAATTACTTCTTCAGCTGTTTGTTTTACGATAAGATCCATTTTGAAAACCAAACTAGAACAAGTTAGAGGCCTCTGAGGGAAACCTCGGAGCTTGTCTTAGCGAACCTATATAGCTATTATCAACTTGAAGTGGCTGATAAAGTTACAAAAAATATATTTTCTCATTCACAACTCAATGATTCAAAACTCAATCAGACCACACCTACTCCAATAGACAAGTCTCTTTGCGCTAGATCAAATACTTACTCAGAGATAGGCCGCAGAATACACCTACCATGAATCTTTTATTACCCCTACACGCTAATACGATGCAATGCATGTAACAATTTGTAGGCAGCGATCGCGCTGTTAGTTTTTACACTGTGGACTTATACTGTCACACACATACATTATGCTTTTATAGAGCTGCTTTTATCATTATTGCCCAGCACCGTAGGCGCTCGGCGTGAAGTTATCCGTGTATTTCACCATTATCATCACTGCCAACATGGTCAATAACTATGAATACCTAAAAAGGTTGACTTTATTAATAGCCACGATGCTTTTATTTAACACTGGATTTAGGAGTAGACTGACTGTTGACGAGTTGTAGATTTGACCAGTTAGGGAAAATGACGAATTAGGGATATTGACGATTTAACGATTTTAAAGAAATTGACGAATCGGGAAAATGACCAATTAGTGAAATTGACGAATTAGAGAAAATTACCAGTGACCCCCCAATCCGGTAAGAATGAGGCTCGGAATCAGCGTCATCTTTACAAATACTGATTTAAAATTATTACAAGTTTGAGGGTACCGTAACAAGACGAATAAAAATTTATTATACCCGGTAATCGCTAGTAGCCTGGGCTGCCTGAGTGATCTTAAGCGATCACTAAGGTTAAGCAACATACGGCGCGTTCAGTCCATGGGTGGGTAACCATTCTATGACTAACGCTAGTGGCATTTTTCCGAGCGGTTCCGTGCTTCGCAAGGCACGTTAAGCAGTTGGTGCCGGCTGCCGTCGATAGATGGCAGTCGTTAAGCCAAGTCAGAGGCCTTTAGGGCGGCTTGAAAACTTCTCTTCTCACGTCTTACAAGCCTCCACCAATCCGGACTTGGCCCCCGTGGTGGAGTATGGCCTATACCTTCCTCAGGGAAGAGACCCGTGCCCCTCGGTGGGAACATAATGGGTTGATGATGATACCCGGTAAGGGACGCCCCAGGCGGACACAGTTCGACCAAATAGAGGACGTATTAGCAAAGGGCAAGATAAAAAGAACCCGAAACCCACGTGCGTGCATGCAACGACTAATGAATGTCGATGAAGCGAAAGTGATATGTCAGGAGCGTGGCAGGAGCCAGTACCTGGTATCTGCCTACCCCTCTGGGATGCAGGCGTGGGCTTATGTCTGTACGTATGTAAGCAAAAAAATTTTTTTTTTATTCGTGAAGAAAAACTTCGTGAGCAAACCTGAGTGCTTGATGTATAGGTACAGTGGGCATGCGTGGTGAATAAATCGTCTATATCCCCGAAAAAAGCCCAGTGGGCCGTGTATAGGCTGCATTATTATTGGGCAAAAATCAAAATAAATTCAAAAATCAAAAATTTATTTCAACGTAACGAATTTACATTCTGCTTGTTGAATGTCAATGTACATACAGTTATGTATAATGTTAGCCGCTGCCTTGGGGCCGTCTGTAGTGGAGAAAAAGGCAGCGAAAAAAAACTCCACTCTGACCATCTTTTCTCAAATCACCTTAAAGCTAATACAAATCAAACTAAAAAAATAAAATCTTGGATGTGTTGAACACTAGGCACATTTATCCTCTGATTAAATTTAATATTAAACTTCTATTTAATGCCATACGTCCTTGTCTTCTAAATAATCGTTGATTTTATAATAAGCTCTAATATATCTTGGGGTATCTTGTTATAGAACCTTATACAGTACCCCGTAAAGGAAAGGCCGGTAAGGGACACCCCAAGCCCCAAGCCCCAACCCCCCAATACTTTGTTCAAATGGGGAATGAATATTGATGAAACCGAAGTGATCTGTTAGGATTATGTCAAGTGGCAGTTTCTGGTCTCTGCCTACACATCTGAGATACAGGCGTGAGCTTATGTATGTATTATTGTACATGGCAAGTAAGGCTCTAAAGAGCATTTCGACTGCAAAGTTTTCATGCATGCAAACTATACATCGACTGCAAGCAGATTCATTGCAGTCGGTATACGCTTGGCATACAGTTGCTTGGTTGGTAGGCCATGGACATTACGGCGCACGTTTTCGTTATTTTAATAAATAAGATTATTACGCTCATAATTCAGTCTCATTACGTACTTTTCTACAAAACGCAAACTCTATGACATGAAAATTATTTTCCTAGGTCAGCTTTACCACTTATTGAGTTCTACATAAAAGTCAAGCACATTGCTCAAGATTATAAATTTTAACTCATAAAAGAACTTACGGAAACCAGCTCTGCATACATCGAAAACTGCGATTTTGTTCGCCGCAGTTTATTGAAGTCGCTTATGGCCCTGTAGTAGCGGCCAGTATGCATGGAACGTGTTAACGATTTTAAATGATATATTAAACACAGATAGTGTTTGCTGTAACGCTATTTTAAACTGCGACTTTTTGTAATACTAGGTGTGATTATACAAAGTGTATTTTGCAAAAACTGAGCTATCTTTCATGGGAAATAAACCTTATTATACGCACACACCCCTAGAGGTATGCCAATAAATCCATATTCAATTACAAATCATTTTACAAGCAAAAAACGACGTGAAGGTGTTACGTCTTGAATTAAAAATGCGCTTACAATACCGATATGGCGATCGCGATCTGGTGAGACCCTGGCAGTATAAGATGTTACTGAACTAGAGATCGCCAATTGAATGATCTGGAGAGTTATAGATGCACTGCAATTTAATCTCTTATTATAGCGTATCATAGACTCACGCCTGTGTCCCGGGAGGTATTCTTAGAGCTGTAAAAATCATCTCCTAGTATGTACATACTTATTTTTTGTATTTTTTGTCAAATTTTAGGTGTGATTGGGTTTTTTTTTCCGGTTTCCCATGATCTGGATTATGGTCATCAGAGTGTCAGCCTCTGATCTCTGCCGGCCCCACCGTCATACAGGCGTAAGTTTATGTATGTAATTTTTGTTACTTCTCTTTAAACAAAAGAAGTGGTCATGCCCTGCCTCATTGCGACGCCACTGCCATGGCGACGTCGCCAGCTACATATATAAGCAGTTAAAAGCTTATATTGAAATGCGACGTTGCTGAACCGTCCCCAAATGAGTTATTTACCATACATTCCAATATTACCTGCTTGGATGCGAAGCTGGCGACGTCGCCATGGCGTCCCAATGAGTCAAAGCACTTAAAATGCAGACAAAAACTTCTAATTAAATAGCGCTTACATAGGGACTAATAATTGAAAAAAAAACATGCTATTATAAATAATAATAATAGTAACCTCACGCCCGTTATCCCCGAGGAGGTAGGCAGAGGCACCAATCGCTAGAACTGGGCCCACATTTTGCCGAGTTTATTAGGTCCCAAATGTGACAAGTGGCAAGCCTGTCGCCGTTATCCGGGCACAATTTATCAGCGAATTGTTGCTGTACAAACAAGTAAATGAACGTTACGTAAAAGTCATTGGTACAGGTGTGGTTCGAACCCAGACCCTCATGATCGAGAAGCAAGGGTCAATCCCACTACGCCACCACCTCATTACACATGCTATTACAATATAATTATCTCTGTCTCATCTATAATACAACTGTAGAAAGGGATTTCAATGCACGTATTGGCGCATAGAATATACCTACGTCCGTTGTCCATTCTATGCGAAAAGAAATAATAAGGCTTTATATGGACACGCGTCGCCTACGCAATATCTTTATCTTATTGCTTTTCTTTTTTCGTGTAAATTGCGTGTAAATAACACGTTTTGAGACGTGCGCTGAAGGTGTCCTCTGATTACCGAGTACACACGCGATAAAATAAGATATTTTGTGACTAATATAGTTTAAGTTTCATAGGAAACTTAATGCGTGTGTAAAATATGGCTAAACTGACTATGTGAAGGCCATACGGCCTTTGAAATTAACATGACGTAACATAAACATGTAGATGCAGCCATACATTGCTTCTGGCTCTATACTAGGATACCCTGTGTCGTGGGAACCAGAAACAGCGACGTCACAAACATGTAAACATCCCAGACCTGGGTTTTTTTTGGTCCCTAGCCGGGGTTCGAACCCAGGACCTCTCGCATAACCCCGAGTACACAATACTATACAATAAAACTGTGTTTTCGCGTCAAAGTACCTCCACCAATTTTCGTACACATTCTTAAACACAATTTTTACGAGTCCCTCGTGCGCTATAATTACATTGCCTGGGTCATATAAAAGTTCTGTCGGTGGCGTCGGACGCATATAAATCGAGTATTTCGTAAAATATCGAAGCGAGCCGTAGGCGAAAGTGGTGAGCGTCTTGCATACTCTCCGACTGCGGCGATACTCAAACGAAGGCTAATATTTCCGAACTAAAACTTTCGTAAGCACCACTTCATTCCGGAGTCACATGATTTTGCGTCGCAAGAGTCCGACCAAGGGCTAGATTCTGCTAATACATAGTAGTACAGAACATTGTAGTATAATTGCTCGTAGCCCCGGCTGCCTGAGTGATCTTAAACGATCGCGAAGGTTAAGCAACTTAGGGCACGTTCAGTGCATGGGTGGGTGACCGTCTATGACTAAGGCTAGTGGCATTTTTCCGAGCGATTCCGTGCTTCGCAAGGCACGTTAATCAGTTGGTGCCGGCTACCGTCGATAGATGGCAGTCGTTAAGCCAAGTCAGAGGCCTTAGGGCGGCTTGAAAACTTCTGACAGTAAGACCAGTCACTAGTCTTACAAGCCTCCACCAATCCGGACTAGGCACCCGTGGTGGAGTATGGCCTATGCCTTCCTCAGGGAAGAGACTCGTGCCCCTCGGTGGGGACATAATGGGTTGATGATGATGATTGTAGTACAATGATAGCTGCATCACTGCGTCGAGTTCATTTCATTGCCGCCTCAAATCAACGCGCGCGCGCTTATGCGTAACTCTAGGCGTCAATGAAGTTAAAGAAACACGTCACGTGACCCAACCATGTAACTGTAATTGAACTATAATGCACTACCAGAATCGAGCCCCAGGTTTCGCTCTGAAAATAAAAATTTAAATATAAGCATTTACATTTACACACAGGCACATACATTGCTTCTGGCCCCACAGTAAGATACTTTGTGTCGTGGGAACCAGAAACAGCGACGTCACAAACATGTAAACATCCAAGACTTGGGGATTTTTTTGTCTTCAGCCGGGGTACATAACATAGCATAACATTTACATACAGGCATATACATTGCTTCTGGCCCCACACTAGGATACCCTGTGTAGTGGGAACCAGAAACAGCGACGTCACAAACATGTAAACATCCAAGATCTGGGTTTCTTTTTTTTCTGTCCCCAGCCGGGATTCGAACCCAGGACCTCTCACATGGTAAGCAGATGCGCTAACTGCTGCGCCACAGAGGTCATTGGTACGAACCCGGGACTTCTCGCATGCTAGGCAGATGTGCTAACCGCTGGGCCACATGGATCGTTAATACCTACTCATTTACGTTTTCCGATACATCCATTCTGTTGTTTGCGATCGATATTAGTACGTCTTTGCGCCTTGTCACTCAAAATAATCGTAGTTGCGAGCAGAGCAGGAGCCCTGTCATATTCCAGTACAGTGCCACCATCTTATCTGTTCAGTTGATAGCGGCGCTAGTGGGACAATTTAGTACGAGTAGCAACATTTAGGAAATTTACTGTAGAAAAATGCGAAGATTTTCAGACTTTCAATTTTAATAAAAATATATCTATAAATCTTAGTAAGTGAATAAATAAAACAAAAAATGGAGAATAGGATTTACAATTAATTAGTTAGTTACAATTTCGCCCACCTGAACAGATAACTTGGTGGCGATGTAAGCCCTCTTTTCAGCAGCTAACTCTGTGATAGAGTCAACCTCATTCATATGGAGGAGCAATATTTTACTGTCACTATTTTCAAATAGCAAGAAGGTTCATTTAAAAAAATGCCCGCGTTACATTCGCTAGGGTTTAGCGCAAAAACCTTGCGGAGGCTGTTTATAAATAAACCGGCTAGGAAGGTGTTGAGCTTCTTTTGACGAGGTGTTTTGCCCCGTGTTTTTGTGAAACACTTTGGTCTGATTTTTCAATAGTCAGATAACTTTTATAATCTGAGGAATAAAAATGGTGGTTTGACGGCTTATGTATAGAAAATTATGTCATAGCGCTATTTTTATTCCTCAGATAAAAGTCAGCCCTTAGGCACTTTAATATTGACAGTTAGATGGGGTCTGTCCCTTTATTGTACATTAAAAAAAATTGTACATAAAAAGAACCGACTACAAACAAAAAAGTTGCATAGACCATAAATGTTACAGTTATTGTAATCTATACGTATGTAATTCTAGGGTCAAAGTACATTATAAATCAAATCGTAAAATTATTGTTCTTTCCAAAATAAATAATTGGAACAGTGAGTTGGTTAATTTTTGTAAAAAAAAAGTTTTGTCAATTTAATGTTAAGATAGATAGATAGATAATTCATTTATTTACATAAGACACACACACGTATACAAAACAAAGCAAAACACATCTAACTACATGTCACAGTACTATGAGAGCAAAGAAAAAAATTAATAATAGGTAATACATTAATACACAACTAGCAGAGACACATAGAAGATGTTTTCTGAGAATCTCTCCGTTAATATATATTTTTTTACATTGCCTCTTTCGTGTCCCACTGCTGGGCAAAGACCTCGCCATCTTCGCCGTGGTCTGCCCCGACGTTGGTGTCCATACAATAAATATAATTGAAGACTAATTTTATATAGGTTTCTTCACTGCTTCAAAAATTTGTGTTTTGGACTTATGTAGACCGCCGACCCAAGAATTATGCATATAGAACACTTTTATCACATACTATTTGATGTATCAATCGTCAATGTATAAATTTTGTTCTTCCGTATTAGCAATACCTACCTGCACTAAAGTTATGGTTTTCATTTTGATTTAATTTCAATTTCAATATTATTTAATTTCATATTATTGGGTCCAAACCTTACAGAAGTAGACGAGGTAAGAATATTTAAAGCTGACTGCATACTCACGTCCTGATATTATGATGATAAGTAATTGGTTTGTTTATGTTACTCTAGCCATGCATATGTATTAGAAGAGCATAAAATGTTATCTATATCTGTCTAAAGATTAAGTGATCGTTGTTTGAATTATAAGCATTATTCACATATCCCCTCCATAGCTGCCAGCATGGGTAGTGCGATGGCACGCGTCACGCTAAAATGTCAAAATTTGAGACTTAAACTACTTTGTGTACATTTGTTTTGTAAATGTAACTTTTGTGTTATGTGTAAGTTATATGTAATGCTTGTTTGTTACGCTTTATTGTAGAAAAACAAAAAAACATAAAAACCTAAATAACAGGTAAGTGTCGATGTACTAAGGCGGAGTTATTTCATAAGAAATATCTTTCAGCCAGCCTAAGAAAGGCTTTGAACAGTTAAACAGAGAGCAAGGGATGGAAAACAAAACTCACTAGGGAGTTGGAAAAAAGAATAAAACAAAAATTAATTTCATCACTTAGTTTAAAAAGTTATGGCACCTAAAGTTGTAAATAGATACTCGCCAATATACACACTCATTGTACACAATATCTACTTAAAAATGAATAAAATGTATGTACGTACGTAAATATATACGTATTTCTAAACATAAATATTATAACAATGTATTTAATACTAAATATAATTTTATTATGTACTGGAAAGTCGCGACTTTTGACATTAGCCTTTATTAGCTTAGTGTCGTAACCAACGTAATAAACGCGTGTAATGTTTTTTTACTTGTAATAAAATATTTTGAATCGCTCGTAGCCCCGGCCGCCTGAGTGATCTTAAGCGATCACGAAGGTTAAGCAACATAGAGCGCGTTCACTGCATGAATGGGTGACGTCCATGACTAACGATAGTGCCTTTTTTCCGAGTGGTTCCGTGCTTCGCAAGGCACGTTAAGCAGTTGGTGCCGGCTGCCATCGACAGATGTCAGTCGTTAAGCGAAGTCAGAGGCCTTAGGGCGGCTTGAAAAACTTCTGACAGTAAGACCAGATACTAGTCTTACAAGCCTCCAGCAATCCGGATTAGGCCCCCTAGGTGGAGTATGGCCTATACCTTCCTCAGGGAAGAGAGTCGTGCCCCTCGGTAGGCATATACTGGGTTGATGATGATGATGATGTATGAAAGAGTTTAATACATCGCAATACAAATTAAGCGTTTGACCGATAGTTGTAAAACATTTTTTATCAAAAACAGATCAATGTAGCTTTTTGATTTTTTTTTGTCGAACACCTATTGAGTTGATAGAATGTGCTTCTTTAATGATCGCAATACAATTATATAAACATATAAACCACAACAAAATAGTTGTTTGTATGCGCTAGCCCAAAATCCGCCAGAAATCTTCTAGAAACGCGGTCTCTTTGCCCTATAGTATACTGCCAACACACGTCAGCCACGAATGCCCCCCTCAACGTATTCTCTATTTTATACCTTATCCGATAAGAAGCCCGAATGGTCTTTTTCAATTGGTTTTTTGGCCACAACACTTCAGATTTCCCAGATTCCCTAAAGAGTACGTAAAGTCGTTTGTAGGGTAAAAAATCTTTTCATTGTGTGAAATGGTCGCCTTGCGACGGTCGGGTGTTTTGTCACGATTCCCGGGATGGCTTGGAACAGACACCTGACGGTGCATGTAGAATTATGTGATTGTAATCGATAGTCCTCTCAGCGGCCATCAAGGCATGCAGTCTATCCCTAACTAGGTATGCATAAGAAACCAATATTGTCTGTTCTGATCTCCTTTTGTCCATTTTCTTTTTTCCGTTCGGTTGGGTGTCCCTTATTATATTCCTTTTATGTGAAAACAACTGCAAATAAAATTTTATGGAATTTGAACTACGAGAACTAGTGCCAACTTTCACCTGGACGTCCTGGTACTAATTTGTAGGGCAAGGCAATTCGAATTCGATTGACAGACTTTCTAACCATGATTTAGAAACATTATATAGCTTTAAGGCCGCCAATTGTATTATAGAATATTCTATATGTCTATCTATCTACAGACATTGAATCTACAGACTAGCTAATTTTGAAAGAATAGCCCCGTCTGCCTGAGTGATCTTAAACGATCACGAAGGTTAGGCAACATAGGGCGCGTTCAGTGTATGGATGGGCGTTTATGACTAACGCTAGTGTCGTTTTCCATGCTTCGCAAGGCACGTTAGTAGTTGGTGCCGGCTGCCGTCAATAGATGGCAGTCGTTAAGCCAAGTCAGAGGCGGCTTGAAGGTGGCTTGAAAACTTCTGACAGTAAGACCAGCAGTCTTACAAGCCTCCACCAATCCGGACTGGGCCCCGGTGGTGGAGTATGGCCTATACCTTCCTCAGGCAAGAGACCCGTGCCCCTCGGTGGAGACATAATGAGATAAGATAAGATAAGATAAGAATATTCTTTATTGTACACGAGGAGAAACACAAACATAAAATATTTACAAGACAACAGTACAATTGGCGGCCTTATTGCTAAAAGCAATTTCTTCCAGACAACCCTATGATGGAAAAATTTCTGAAGGAAAAAGGAGACGGGTAGTCGGTGCAAACATGAATATTAATATACATACTTACATAAATAGCAATACACCTACATAAACCATTACATACATATATAGTTATGATAAACATACATAAATATATAATAATAAATAACCTACCGGAGGAGGAAATAATAAATTATAATATCCTCGTGAGGCCCAATGTCTTCAAGTGATCACAAAATCAATTGTTCTTTTCAAGGTCGGGCCTTACGAGGATATACCTACTTACATGGGGGAGAAAAAAAAAAAATACACGACATAGAATAATTCACAAATATCATAGAGAGAGATAAAACTCTTTTACCTTGGTTTTAAAGACAGCGGGGGAGGGCGAGCGCCTTATTAAAGTCGGTAGATCATTCCACAGCCGAGCAGCCGTGACAGTAAATGAGTCACTGAAAAACCTCGTCGAATGCGCCGGAGTCTTCAGCGAGAGATTCCGATCAGATCGTAATGCCCGGCTGTGGGAATCACCGAGATAGGTGAAGCACTCTTTGAGATAGGAAGGGGTGGCTGGATTGAACAGTATTGAATAGAGAAGAGAGAGGATGTGAGCATTCCTACGAGAACGGATTGGAAGCCACTTGAGCTTAGCGCGAAATTCGGAGATGTGGTCATATTTGCGTAAACCAAATATGAACCTTATAGCGAAGTTTTGAAGGCGCTCAAGTTTGTTAAGCTGGTCTTCGGTCAAATCAAGATAGCTGGCATCAGCGTAGTCGAGGATAGGTAGCAACAGAGATTGCGCAAGTGCGACTTTGGTCGCAGTTGGCAGAAAATTCCGCAACCTTCTCAGGGAGGCCGCTGAAGCGAATATTTTCCGACTCACCTCCGCCAGCTGAGGAGACCAAGTCAGGCACCTATCGATAATGACCCCCAAGTTCTTCACCTTCTCACTGAACGGAACTATGACACCGTCAAACTTCACCCGTGGAAGCTGTTCCCACTTGACCCTTGATATCATTCTAGGACTGCCAACCACAATCACCTGAGTCTTAGAGGGATTGACCCTCAAACCATGAGACCTACTCCATTCCAAAATATGATTGAGATCGGCATTCGTATCGTCAATGGCCAAAGGCAGATTATCTACAGGGGAATGTGCATAGATTTGGAGATCATCTGCATAAAGGTGGTAAGAAGAAGAAAGGTTGCTGGAAATACTATTGATGAAAATGGCAAAGAGGAGAGGAGACAACACGCCACCTTGCGGGACACCGGCAGTAGTATCACACCAAGTGGAGAAGGATTCGTCAATACGTATACGCTGCCGGCGCCCATGCAAGTAACTACGAAACCAGTCAATAACTTTTGGAGATATGTTAAGAGAACATAGTATTCCTAGCAGGATGTCAAAGTCCACCGTGTTGAATGCATTGCTGAAATCCAACAGCGTGAGGATTGTGACCTGACCATTCTCCATCGCAAGCCGTATATCATCCGTGATTTTAATAAGTGTTCAGGAACATACTAAGTTGACGATGGATCAGGCGTTCAAGGACTTTTGAAAGGAATGGCAGGATGGAAATGGGACGGAATTCGGAGAACGAAGAAGGATTTGGTTTCTTGGGCAATGGAGTAACCTGTGCTTCCTTCCAGGCCGCAGGAAAGGCACCAACCTTAACAGAGTGGTTCAGCATTGCTGTGATGACCGGAGTGATAATATCTAGGATTGGCATTATCATTTTCCGGCTGATGCCGTCGCTACCAACAGCACTGGAGGTAATGGATACTATGCTCTTCTCAACATCACAATCAGTAAATTGACTAAGATAAAAAGGCGGGAAATCAGGAGTTGGAAGTGCAGAAAGATTGCTTAGTGTGTTTGTTTTAATAGTTCCATCAACGTTAGGAACAGAAGTGAAATGACGATTAAGAGCATTGACATCGAGGTCGTGAGAAATTGAATCCTGACGTGGCTTTCCAACTCCTAGTGATTTAAGAAAATTCCATACTTTGGCTGGATCACCGTTTTGAACAGATTCATGAATATGGCGTCGTTGTGCGTCCCTACACACCTTATTGCAGTGATTTCTCAAAGTCACGAAGCGCTCCTTGTTGTAATCTGTAGGCCTGATCTTATACTTATATTTGGCTGCAGCTTTTTGACGCATGGCAGTCCTAATGGCGTCTGTGAGCCATGGTGCAGGCAGGTGCCGAACTTTAATTGCTCTAACCGGTGCGTGTATGTCATAGAGATCAGTGAGAAGGCTATTGAAAATGGCGATCTGCTGATCGACAGTGTCCGAATTCGCCACCACAGATCAGTCGGTACTCATTACGTCCTCCCTGAGTCGGTCCAGATCCATTCCACTAAAGTTGCGTTGCATGAGTATCCTCGGCTTAGCTTTGGGAGGGCGAATTTTATAGGAAAGAAATATCAGATCATGGTAAGAGAAGTCATCAGCTGCAAGCTGACCGTGTGTCAAAACATGCTGAGAAGAAGAAACTATCATTAGATCTAGGAGAGAAGGCGTACAGTTTGGAAAATTGTGAGTTGCAGCTGAAGGAAGAATGGACAGGTTATTAGCATTTATTAGGGATTGAAGAGAGGAAGAACGATGGTCATTTTTCAGTAAGCAAGTGTTGAAGTCGCCCATTATTATAGTGTGACTGTAGGAGGGGAGGTTTTTATGAAGGAGAGCGTCAAAAGAAGAAAAAAAGTTTATGTGTAAGGAAGGACAGTAATAGACACCAAGTAAGATTTTGGTGGTGGTCATACTCCCCCGTGGTGGAGTATGGCCTATACCTTCCTTAGGGAAGAGACCCGTGCCCCTCGGTGGGGACATAATGGGTTGATGATGAAGATTTTGGTATGTTTTAAAAATACCTCTATGAATAAATATTCTCCCGAATTTGGTGGGGGGGGTTGGGCTGAGGTAGAGATGATAGAAAACGGAATATGAGCTCGAAGATATATTGCTACCCCACCACCACCGCGACTGGTGCGGTCGTTGCGGATTAGGTGGAATCCTGGGAGAGAGTAGGAAGTGGAAGGAAGACAAGGCTTAAGCCAAGACTCAGAGATAAGAATAGCATGTAAATGTTTTACATCGAAGGTGGCCAGCATATCAGGGAAATGTGCAGGAATGCTCTGTGCGTTAATATGAACGACATTGAAGTTGTTAGGTGAGTCAGAGAATTGAGAAACAAGGCTGTCAGAGAGAGAGGGGATACTATGGAAACTGCAGTCATTACTGTTCAATCCCTCCGAAGAAGAAAAAGATAAATAATCGCTGTGATCAACATCAGACATAAGCCAGTAAATATTGTAGGTAATATATAAGATAAAAGTATAATATATGAGATAAAATAAATAAATAGATACTATTCAGAAGAAAAATAAAATAAAATATATCACACGACCACCCGCCAGCTGTATACAAAATTAGTTCCTACCTATGTAGGTATGCTTATTAAGCCTAAAAAGTAAAAACAACACATTAACAATCCAAAAACTTAGAGACAATTAAAACAGACAGGAAAAAAAAAAACCGATATCCAAAATTATTACACTCCACAGATACAAAATTAGAATGCGTAAAACGAAACGCGAATTAAAAAGTAAAGTTTCATTGTCATTCTGACTGACGTGAGTGAGTTAAAGAAAGGAAATCGTGGGTAATAAACATAAATGTTAAGAAAAATGGATTGGATAGATAGATTGCACACATATACACACCATAGAGCAACATAAATGCAAAACATTTCACCGCAACGAGCCACTTATTTGGAGACAGCTGCCTTTCGTTTTGGACGAACAGCGACGTTCGACTTGGCAATGTTTTGTTTAGCGGGGGCTGCCGCTGAAGCTTTGTTGTCTACCGTAGCAAGCTCTTTGACCTCCGGCAAGGAGTGCACTTTGTGTCGCTTACCATCCGACGTCAGTACATGAATGGTGCCCTCGCGCGTCCAACAGTTCGTCACACCAAATTGCTGCCTGGCCTCCATAAACACCTCGTGCCGTGTCTTTGTGAGAAACTCACATAAAGTGATACCAGATCCTTTCAATTTGGTCTTGGAATGCCATGCTTTGTCTCGAACCTCTGCGGAGCTAAACTTAACCAACACTGGCCTCATTCGACTCACTGCGGGGCGGCCCATCTTATGAGAATGCCTGATATCACTTGCACTGATGTTTATTGAGTACTTCCCAAGGACTTCCACCACTGCAGCCGATGTTACTTCCTTTTCCGCCTCTGGAACACCATGGATAAGAAGCATCTTTCTGCGGCTTCGCATCTCCATAACATCCATGTTGCAAGCCGGCATGTCAACTTGCTTCTGGAGTGTGTTTAGAGCCAGCACGACGAATGAGCGGAACGAGTTAAACTCCACCTGGATGCTTGAGCTCGCAGAAGAGGACACAGATCCGGCTCCCTTGTCCAAGGCGTCTTGAAATGAAGCCATTCTTGAACCAAATAAGTGTGACAGCTCATTGATCGAGTTCTTGATATCGTCCATTGATTGAGTTTGTGAGTGTTGCTGTGATTTTTATGGAGATTTTGTGTGATACAGCTGGCAGGTAATGCAGGACTCTAGTTAATTACTATTCATAAAGTTAATTGGTATTTAACTATTTTAATGAATTAAGTAAAGTTAAGCAATTAAAAACGTGTGTAATTTCTAACACTACCCACACAGAAAAAAGATAAAAGATAAGAAAAATAATGGGTTGATGATGATGAATATTTTTTCTGTTTGTTACCAAAAAATACCTACATTACGTATGCATATACAACAGCAGAACGAAAGTTTTTAAAAATCTATAAATAAACTATTGGTCGTATAGAGCGTCGTATGGTTGGCGTCGGCCATATTCAATGTGGTTTTAATTACTTAAGCATTATCGGAGGACAGAGTCTTGTACATTTAACACATTAAAAATCGTTTTTAACCTCGTGGTTCTTCCTACTTACTTTACTTATTACTTCCCGTGGTGCTATCACCTTTTTTGGGTCTTGGCCAACTCCACAGATTCCTTCGAGCTGTCGTGAAACTTGGCGACCTTTTTCCAATAGGCCATTTCACCCATTTCTGAAAGCCATCTCATATTGTTTGTTGGTGTTCATGAAGTCCTCAGAAAGTGGTCAATCAAATTTAAATTCTTTCATGTATTTCGCCTAAAAAAAGGCAAACAAAAATGTACTTTTCAAATAAGCCGCCAAAACGCTATCTTAGGCAATATGGCGTTGCACAGGCTTATGACGTCACTTCCCGGCAAACCGACCAATTAACGTAGGAAAGAATGAATGACACACGCCATTTTAATTATCATGTGACGTCATCATAGAATCGGCCACTCCAGGCCGTTTTCGATACAATGGCGGCAGATACAAATTTATCAAACTTTATCTTGTGTTTTTTTACAAATCATAATTGTTTTTTTAGTTAAAATGAATAAAGTGTCCGAGACATGGACACTCACGATACGGCTAGTCCACCAGTTCAAAGTCGCTCAGCGAGCTGTGGAGAGAGCTATGCTCGGAGTTTCTCTGAAGGATAGTATTCGTAACGAATACATCCGTTAAAGAACCAAAGTCATCGATATAGCTTATTAGCAAGCTGAAGTGGCAGTGGGCTGGCCATATCTCGCGAAGAACCGACAACTGCTGGGGTAAACGTGTTCTTGATGGGAGACCGCGACTCGGCAAACGTAGTGTAGGACGCCCTCCGACCGGGTGGGATGACGATCTGCGAAAAACTGCAGGCAGATGCTGGATGCGGCTAACTGAAGACAAGGCGCTATGGCGCTCATTAGTGGAGGTCTATGTCCAGCAGTGGACTATAATATAGCCTGATGATGATATTGTGGATATTAGTGGAAGCCGTATTTCTTTTTAGCCATCTTTCTTTGTGATAAAAAGTCTTTGGCAGGGATCCTGACGCAGAGTCGATTGAATTTTTCACTGAAAATAGAACCTCCAGCTCATTGTACATGCCTTTCCGCAGGAGGCAGATAGTAATCTTTGTCGACCTCTTAAGGATGCAGTCGTGAGTGTTGTACAAGAACAGTTAAGTAATCACCTCTAGATATCCATTTTTGTTCGAGACTTTTATTTGATGGCAATAAGTAAATGCGTCCGATGAATACGCCGTACAAGATGGCAATGACTTTTTTATCCCAAGTTGGTCGGAGTTTCATCTAGATTAATGCTTACAAATCGCACTAGTTAAGACTCGGCTCTCCCTGGAATCTGTCGCTTGCGCATTTTAAAGTGTTAAATGATTTTAAAATACCGATAGAGGGGACAGGGCTATACAGGGTGTAATAAGATTTCCATATATGTTTTACAGAACGGAACGTTTTTTTGTGCGATTTCACGGTATTCCTCATAGCAAAAGTAGTTTTTATTGACGACTGATGTTATCTTTAAAACTCCCTGTATACCGCCGTTTGGCGTCGATGCTCGTAATGGTGACAGGCATATACATATATCAGGCGCGCATGTCTTGTACGGACATAGTAGAAACTAAAGTCGTAAAATATTCCTAAGTATATGATAAGATTCCATCATCATCATCATTAACCCCTTATGACCCCACCGAAGGGAACGAGTTTCTTCCCTGAGGAAGGTACAGGCCATATTCCACCACGGGGGCCAAGTCCGGATTGGTGGAGGCTTGTAAGACAAGTGGCAGGTCTTATTGTCAGAAGTTTTCAAGCCACCTTAACACCTCTGACTTGGCTTAACGACTGCCATCTAAAATTCCATGATTGCCTTAAATTTAAAAGTCAAAATATTAGCCAATTTTTGGCACACGTCGACGAGCATAACGCGGGGGTCAGCCATCACCAGTCTCAACCATTTTAGAAGGAAATAGGTGACCCGGCCACCAAACCACCATTTGAACGAGCTTTAGCAAATCGCTTTAGCAAGCAGTTCTTGTCAGCTATAAAATGTGTGATGGAGTTATATGTTAATATGCAATCACAACATCTGCACACTTTTGAACTAAATAAATTATAATTTGCTTAGTTTTCATAAATCACAAAAAAATTAAGAACTCTTATCGAGCGTAATGTCGACAGTGCGTCATCCATTACCTTGAATTACTCTACTCAGAATCCTTACCGTCGATTTCACAACATTATTTTAGTCAGGCTGCTAGCAACGAGAGTTCATATTCATTTCCCATTAAGGGAATTAAGGAACTACATAGTCTAAAACAAAAATGTTAACAAAAAACCGGCATCATAGAAATAAGTTGAAAATAATTGCGAATCTCATAGATGACAATGACATGTCAGAGCTGGACCAAATTGAAATGAGACTTAATAAAAAAGAATCATCAAATTTGGTTCACCAAGTCAAAAGTTCTGAGTTAACAAACATAAAAAAATACAATCGTATTGGGAACTTCCTCCTTTTTTTGACGTCGGTTAAAAAGCGGACGCTTCTTGGTCCTATAACTCGTAAGGGAGCATGGCCGAACTGAAATGGAAATCTGTAGATCATAGGTTCCCAAAGTGGTACAGGTGGACCTCCAGGGGTCCATAGTAGACCACGCGGCGGTCCACGTAGACGTGAAAAGAAAACAGAGGTTCACAAGTTGTAAGTTGGGGTCCACGAAAAATTTTCTGATTTTCATAATAAAGAACAAAATTTTGCCTTGGATTTACCTATCTACGTCAATTGATGATTGTTTGTAGTAATAAATGTTTATAATTCTGTAAAACCACAACTATTATTTTAATAAATAGAAACAAGAAAATGTGACACATTTTTTTTTTCTTCTTAACAACCCCAATGTAGGGTGATATTTTTTAGGAGTTTTGGGATTATAGTAGAAATGTAGGAGCAAGGGGTCTACTGAAAATAGTAAAACTTTGAAAGTGGTCCACGAGAAAAAAAAGTTTGGGAACCTCTGCTGTAGATGGTACAGATTTCCATTTCAGACGGTCGTTCGCGGCAATTTCCAATTCCAGTTAGATCCGATCGATTTGGCCTGTTGCGCCTTAGATCTTTTCCAGCTGTAAAAGCGGAGGCTTTCTAAGCCAAATGTTCAGTGAGAAAGGGCCGCGGTACTTATCAGTACCCTTAGCTGGAGTTTACTTAAAAAAACTTACGGTAAGAACTGCGGACTCAGTGTTTCTACTAAGCACTAGGTTTTCTAAGTGCGTTTCTTTTTCGGCCATATAGCCGAATCCCAGCTAAAGTATTTATCATGTTATTCCTTTAGACTTGTAAACGTTAGTGCACCGTAATGGGCAGGGGGGGTCTTATTTATAAAAAAGTAATGTCTCTCTTAGAATGCCTTTAAGTAAAATTCAATGTAGCCTTTTTTATAATAAAATTAAAAAAATAAACTCATGGCCGTTATTCCCGAGGGGGTAGGCAGAGGCACCAATCACTAGAACTGAGCCCACGTTTTGCCGAGTTTATTAGGTCCCAAACATGACAAGTGGCAAGCCCTTCGCTGTTATCCGGGCACAATTTATCAGCGAATGATGTTGCTGTACAAATAAACAAATGTACGTAACTAAAAGTCATTGGTACTGCGTGGTTCGAACCCAGACCCTCATTCGAGAAGGCAAGGGTCACCTGTCGCCTGTTTTTTATAATCTTTGTTTGAAATGGCTTTGTACAGAAATTGTCAATGTCACCCTCATGTCACCCTTATAATTAAGCACAAAAATTGACTAATTTAGATCTTAATACTACAAGTATCATATTACGTTACTAAAAAATAATTTCTATCAGAAATACCAAATTTCGCTACTGTTGGTTTTTGCATTTTGGTTTCATCGGCAATGTAGCCTTAGTGGGCATTATAAATTTTCTTCATTTATAAAATGTTCGAGCTAAATACATTTACAAGCTAAATATTTATAACATTTAATACATAACATATCAATGATAGACTAAATATTAAAACTAAACTAAATATTAAACTAAATACTACATTGAAAATTAAATATAAAAAATGTCTCTATAATTGAACAACTAATATAGCCTAAATAAAAGGTCTTTACCTATGAAATTGCCGCTCTGCAGTACTGGCCATTTCAAATCAAAATAATTTTTATTTGGCTAAGAATTCCAATTTCAAATTAATTTTATTTTAAGAACATGGAATTCTTTTTCCAAAAGTAGTCATTTGTTTATTGATTAGTGTTACATTTCCATTGCATTTCAATCTTTTTCGTCATCATGGATACGTAAAAAATTCGACTAATTATGGAATATGAGTACCGTTGTAGCAGCAACGCGGCACAAGCGGCACGCAACATCAACGACGTTTACGGAGCTAACACTACAAGCTAACACACTACCTGTTATTGGTTTGCTCGCTTCCGTTCTAGAAATTTCGACCTGAAAAATGAACCTCGACGTCGTCCGAAGACTTTGGTCGACAATGACGAATTAAAGGCGATTGTGGAAGCTGATGATACACAATCTACGGCTGAATTAGCAGCAGCTTTCGACGTTAGCTACAAAACAATATTGGTCCATTTGTGTCAAATTGGCAAGGTGAAAAAGCTTGACAAATGGCTGCCCCACAAACTCAATGATCGCCAGCGCGAAGTACGCGTCGAGACATGCCTTGCACTGCTCAACAGATACACAAATGAAGGAATTTTGAACCGCATTGTTACCTGCAATGAAAAATTGATTCTGTTTGATAACCGCAAGTGCTCAGCAAGTTGGTTGGATCCTGGTTCAACACCTAAACAATGCCCTAAACGAAAACTCACCCCTAGAAAATTGATGGTCACTGTTTGGTGGTCTAGCGCCGGTGCGATTCATCACAGCTTCTTACCAAACGGGGTAAGCATTACTGCAGATGTGTACTGTGAAATACTGAACACAATGATGGAGAAGTTGGCACATCTCCAAACAGCATTGGTCAATCGCTCGTCTCCGCTGCTCCTGCACGACAACGCGCCACCTCATACTGCACAGCAGACGGTCTCCAAGTTGCAAGAACTGGGGTTGGAATCTCTCCGTCATCAGCCCTACTCACCAGACCTTGCGCCTACAGACTACTACTTTTTTCAGAATTTGGATAACTTCTTGGCGGGAAAAAAATTCAATACCCGAGAGGCAGTACAAAATGCCTTTTAAGAATTTGTTGCCTCCCGTCCAGCTGATTTCTTTAAGAAGGGCATCAATAAACTGCCACTGCGTTGGCAAAGATTCATTGATTGCATGGTTGATTATTTCGATTATTACAATAAAAAATACATGAAAAAAATATTCGTTTAAATTTTTTCATACAAAACGGCAATTTCAAAGGTAAAGACCTAATAATATAAAAATTGAGTGAAAATTAAGAATTGAGTTCCCATGAGTGCATTAAGTCCGCCGCATTGTACTTTATTTTATTTTTTTATATATAAGTGCAATAAAAGTATTAATAATAATAATAATGGCAGAAACGTACATTGAACATAATTGAACAGAACATTTACTAAAACTTTGTTAATTAAGTTAAAACTATTTTGAAAAGATTGAATGTGGAGTTCCTTTATTCGTTTCTTCTCTACACCATCTACAGTCTGTTAGCTTTTAGAATATACCTCTGCTACTATCGGATAGAATCGGATATACGAGTATTAGTGTAATAGAAATATCGGAACTAATATGATACTTAAATTAGATAACTTTTCAAGATAGTGAAGAAAAGTTGTATACAGAACAGAAAGTAGTACTCTCGTGTGCTTTCGGTGAAAAACGAAGCCTACTCTAGAGCCCGAGGTATATTCTAAAAGCTAACAGACTATTACATATTTATTAGTTGCGTAAATAAAAATTTTGACGTTCATAAAGTGAACATTTCATTTTTATTACATACATGAGAAGTAGGCAGAGAGCAGGGATTGCCACCTGACAAATCAAATTCGCTTCGTCGACACATCAGGTACTTTTAAGTAATTTGTACATGTAGTCATGTTCTTCAGGTTTTTTTGGGTTATACTAAGGGTGCAGGGAAAGAACAAGTAATGCCCACCTGAATTAATTGCGAGAAAAACGCTTTCTAAAGTTTGAAAGTACGGACATTTGTATTGAGAAATCCATTCTGACCAATCGAAACACGTACTTTTTTGCGACATTCCTTGTAGTATTTCAGTATTCTGAGATTGGAAGCAACGCAATCATAAGCAACCAATGTTTTGGCACTAAAAAATAAATTTGAAAAAAAAAGTGACATTCCTTGTTCTTTCCCTGAACCCTTCTTACAGTTTAATTGTTTTTTTTTCTGTAACAGTTTATTAAGGATTTTGTAATTTATGTACTTTATTTTGTACACGTTTAAAGACCTGTTTTTTACTGCTTCCCCGACTCTCCAAGGTTTACTGGAGGAAATCTTTTACAGAGATAAGCTCACTTTTGTACATGCTATTTCTTATGTATTTGTTCTGTTAATTGTTTCGTGTGCAATAAAGTATTTGTTTATTTTATTTTGCCCTTTGCTAATACAGCCTCTTTTGTATTAACAATAATTATTACTAAAAGTATTTTACGAGTACGTAGCTGAGAAACGTTTAAGTTTCGCCAAATTAGGCATCATATTAGCAAGCGCGTACATCAATCAGATAGCGATTAAACTTAAAACGTATAGCGCAGTCATTACGACACTTTTTCCGTTGGGAAGATTTGGTGTCCATCTCTGGAATTCTGTATAATGCCACATTCATACCATACGAGCAGTTGGTATTTATTTGTCAACAGAGAAAAATTTACTGGAACATCCATGAAATCCATGTTTTCGGCGATTGAACCTTATTAATGTGGCTATACAGGGTTATTTTTAAATAAAAAAAATGTTTAGATTACCCTATTATGAAGTTTCATCGTATTGAAGTTGCAGCCCCGGCTGCCTGAGTGATCTGAAACGATCACGAAGGTTAAGCACCACAGGGCGCGTTCAGTGTATGGATAGGCGACCGTTCTATGACTAACGCTAGTGGCATTTTTCTGAGTGGCTCCGTGCTTCGCAAGGCACGTTAAGCTGTTGGTGCCGGCTACCGTCGATAGATGCCAGCCGTTGAGCCAAGTCTCAGCAAAGCCAAGTCAGAGGCCTTAGGGCGGCTTGAAAACTTCTGACAGTAAGACCAGCCTCTAGTCTTACAAGCCTCCATCAATTCGGACCTGGCCCCCTTGGTGGAGTATGGCCTTCCTCAGGGAAGAAATAATGGGTTGATGATCATACAAGCTCAGGCCTGTATCCCAGAGGGATAGGCGGAGACTTGAGACTGCCACTTGCCAAGATCCTGACAGATCAATTTTGTTTCATCGATAAAATAAAAGTAGAGTTATAATAATTAAAACTCAAAAAAGTCACACATATAAACATCTAAGTTAATGTCAGAAAATCCTAAATGTTTTAAAAATAAATTATTATAAACATATGTAACTATCAAACCTAAGTACCATGGCCAATTCCATCGTCATGAAAGAGGAGCCGTGGAGAACAGTAGTCTAAATAATCCAATCACTGATAATAGACGTTTGTATTACAAGAGTTTGGAAAGTTACGACGTGATTTAAAGCTGGGGTCCCACGGTCCGCTATTCTACGGATCAGCCACGCACAGCCGCCGAGCACGGACGGCGACGCACCGCAAGCAGGGCCGTTCTAACGGTGCGTGTCGGTCTGTGTAGATCTTCAGCTTGGGTCCCACGGTCCGAAAAATTGCGGCCGCACGCAGACCAGCTCGCACGACGCACTGTGGGTCCGGCCTCGTCCGTGATAGCACAGACACGTCTGTGGCGGTGCGCCGTATCCATCGCGAGTCGGTAACTTCAAAGGTGCGGTGCATTTTGAAATGAAGCTTGAAGATCTACACAGACCGACACGCACCGTTGGAACGACCCTGCCTGCGGTGCGTCCCCGTCCGTGCTCGTGGGCTGTGCGTGGCTGATCCGTAAGATAGCGGACCGTGGGAACCCAGCTTTCAAGCTTCATTTCAAAACGCAAAGCACCTTTGAAGTTACCAACTCGCGATGGATACGACGCACCGCCACAGACGTGTCTGTGCTATCACGGACGAGGCCGGTCCCACAGTGCGTCGTGCGAGCTGGTCTGCGTGCGTCCACGATTTTTCGGACCGTGGGACCCAAGCTTTATAAAGCCTATTAAAAACTGGCTCGCTTGCAAGTCGCTC
Organism: Yponomeuta plumbellus; assembly: GCA_947310845.1. Classification (NCBI taxonomy): domain Eukaryota; kingdom Metazoa; phylum Arthropoda; class Insecta; order Lepidoptera; family Yponomeutidae; genus Yponomeuta; species Yponomeuta plumbellus. Next base: position 20,197,907 of record OX371194.1, on the reverse strand, counting down.
GGTTCCAATGCACCATAATGGGACTTTATTTTGACTTGAAATTTTTCGCTGGGCTTTTGGCTCCGGGGTAGATCGATCGCTCCGATTTATTACAGGCATTTTTTACACTTTATTTCTCTTTTATGTTAAGTAGTAGGTGAGCAGGCAGCTGTGCTGGTGTGTGTAGGCGCGAATCGCAGATGTCACGGGGAAAAGTCTGCATAAGTGGTTTATAACTTTACTGTAAGAATTATGTATTAAACTTGCTACTTTGGAGTCTCGCTTCAGACTACAGAACACTTTTTCTCTGAATGTTTGCCGGATTAGGAGAGAAATCAGTAAGAAAAGGAAAGTCTTAGTCAGGTCATAAACAAATTACCCTTACGATAGGTATATTTTGTGAAATTAACACATTGCTAAAGGATTGCCCCCAATAAGCCTTATTTTCTGCTGTCCATGAAAGAGTTCTGTTCTCCATCTTTGAAAGTCTACATCAGATCTTCACCAAATTTGAATGGGACCAAAGGAACGTCACATTAAATCGAACAAAAAAGTTAAACTACGGTTTTAGCAAAAAAAAATGTCAAGAGTACCCGAAACCGGCGAGCGTGCGACAAAAAATTAATGTCGATGCAGCGAAAGTGATCTGTCAGGATCGTGGCAAGTGGCAGTCTCTGGTGTCCGCCTATCCCTCTGGAATACAGGCCTGAGCTTATGTATGTATCATCATCAACCCATTAAGTCCCCACCGAGGGGCACGGATCTCAGAATTTTAAGTATTGTGTTTTATTTTCTATTTAAAATATTTTTTTGCAAAAGTTATGTACAAAGTTCCCCATACATTATCCGCGAATTTATTTTCATCGATTTTACCATGGGAATAAGATATTTTCCCGCAGTAAAACGTAGCCTATGTGTTAATCCAGGGTGTCAGCTAACTCCATATAAAATTGTATTAAAATCACTCCAGCCGTTTAGACGTGAAGAAGTAACAAACATCACACACTAACAAACTTTCGCATATATAATATTAGTGTGATTTAATATTTCGCGTACTTAGTTTTCTGTGTGCAATAAATTATATATTAAAGAAGACGAAAAAAAAGAATACACAAGCAAGATTAAATTTTGGTTAGTAGCACACTACGCTTCGTCTGATACAGTCGTAACTGATCTTGACTTGAATGGACTGTTCTTGCTTCCAACAGCGAAGGTCCAGTCTGATGGGTGTAGTTTTTTCGCAACACGCAGCCTTCTAAATCGGCGTCACGCGACGGTATCGCGTTACATTGTCAGCTCTCGTTACGCCGCGTAACGTGACACGGCGTAGTTGTGACAGGATGACGAATAGTACAGTCGACAGCACGTTAATCTTCACATTTTAGTTGCAAAGTCGCCCGTAATGCAACGGAGTATAGTGCATGGGTGTATACCATGATGTGCTGCCGACTGTACGTACTGTCGACAAGGTGGCGAATCAACTCGAAATGACGCCGATTCGTAATTTTTCTCAAGAAGCTCTCACAGTTCCAAGCAAAAAGAAGTGTGCTTACTCTAAGATAATAATATTATTTACATAAACATTTACATACAGGCACATACATTACTTCTGGCCCCACACTAGGATACCCTGTGTCGTGGGAACCAGAAACAGCGACGTCATAAACATGTAAACATCAAAGACCTGGGGTTTTTGCCCCCAGCCGGGATTTGAACCTGGAACCTCTCGCTTGGTAGGCAGATGCCCTAACTGTTGCGCCGTAGAGGTCGTCATACATACGATAAGCTCACGCTTGTAGCCCAGAGGGGTAGGCAAGAGACTGCCACCTTTTTTTTTTTTTGTTAACGGGGTGAAATGCTTTGTGCACCATAACCGCCACCCTTGGGGGAGGGCGACGGCCGTGTGTCGGACTCTCCTCTCCTAAGACGTCACCTGTTGGTTGGCTAGAATAAAATACTATTTAGTATTAAGCCCGCCAATTGTACAATTTTTACTGGTACAATAAAGAATTTAATAATAATAATAATAATAGGAGAGGCATACCTCCTAAAACACCCCGGGGGCCGTCCTGTCGCTCGTGCAATGAGGCACCGGCGGATCTCGCTTGTGGTAAACCATAACGCGAATGCGACAGCGGCGCCCCGGCGACGTCGACCCGACTCGCAAGGAGTCGGGCCCACCCTCAATGGAGAAGGGGCAGGGGCCCCCCACCCCCTTCTCCCGTCACAATGTCGGACGGTCCCCAACCTACCGTCTGTGACCCTCCCTCAACCTCCTCTATGCCCTCTGCTGAACAGAGGCACATAGAGGAGGGCCCCACCGTGTGTTTTTTACAGAGGTTGTCTCCTCGCGGCCCGAAGGCCCCCGTCCCCACTCAGTGTGGGGTTACGGGTGCGGGGCCCATAGTGGACCCCGCGGGACATCCAGCAGCCTGCAAACTCTGTTGCTAAAAATTAAACCATTCAACTTTGTTGACGTATGTTGGTAACATTAGCCCAATACGTATGTTAAAAACTTGGGCATCAAAGTTTGGTAACTTTAATGAAGCTTTTTATTACTACAAATAAGTTCAATCGGTAGACACAACCTAGTTGCTTGGTAAACCTTGCCAAGTGCTTGGTATACTTCTTTAATAATCGAGCCACTTATTTGGAGATAATCAAGCGTAAGGGACTTTTTAAATAAGTTATATAACATGCTTAGCCGTAGCTAACAATGTAAGCTTGTCTATTTGTAAATGATTTCCGCAAAGGTTACATTTACCGAGACACTCATTTGAAAATAAAAAAGTACTTTATTTAAAATAACCAAGAACATTTAGCAATAGTTGCTTGTCTATCATTAACAAAGCTGCAATGAGCGTTTTAAATATATCTTAGTTATCGAGTAATTTTTAACAATTCCAAATTGGTACTTTGCTAGAGCAGATTTTTTTCCGTGTATCCGCCACCCGGGGGACGCGTCCGATGGAAGACCAGAAACTCCACACGGAAAGAGACTGCTACCTGCCACGGTCCTGACAAATCACTTTCGCTTCATTGACATCCAGTAGTTATTGCATGCACACACGCTGACTTCGGGTACTTTTTATCTTGCCTTTGCTAACACATCCCCTATTTAACTTGCGCGGGCACGTACATTGAATTGTCATTGAAAAACCATGGAGAACTGAACAATTGCAAAAAATTTACAAGTATGTGTTGGTCATGCCGTTTAATACAAGCCCTGTATTGAACAAGTTGAGTGGAGCCTGTTTCGGTTAATTTATCAAACGTCATAATTTAAAATTGGAGTCAGTAGTTTGCAATCAGCTATAAAAGCCTTGTCACCCCACTATTACCGAACCATTTCTCATTATGATCTTATTACATTCTAGATCCAGACTGTCGATGACCTCATGACTTGGGAATGCCGGCTTAGGTATTGTTTCTAAACAATTGACAATCAGCGTGCAATGCTGGTCTTTTGTTGAGACGCAAACGTTGTATCTGTATGCTTAAGACAACATTAGGAAGGAAATCAAAACTGAATTTCAATACCAACATCACTTCTGCACAAAATGTGTGAAAAAAAAATATTTTTGTATTGCACCAAATATAATATTGACATAAACGTACAGTGATACATAACATATATCGTCGGTTCAAAGGCCGCCGAAAATAAAAGTACACTTGAGAATTAGTTAAAATTTTCCATAGACGATGTTAAATATCGATATTTACCTACACAATATGTATAATATACCCCTAATATCCCGCGTAATCATAAAAACGACGTTAAAACCTGTTAAAATATCGTAAAAATAAACCCCAGTGACGTTAAGATGTTTTGCAAGAAACAATGTTTGCTTAGGGTCAAAACATTACACCCATAGCCAGTAACTCAAATCATTCGCCCGGTTCCCGGTTTTGGACAAAGCCTTAGCAGTTTCCAGGGAGACAATTAAAATCTTCAAACGCATTCTGAAACCTTTAAGTTCTCCAAAAAGCAATATTTGGAATTCCTCTCACAGCGACATGAAGAAAGCGCAATTAAAACCAATGTTAAGAGCCTCCAAACGCAACTGTTCATACAAAAAATAAGAAAATAAATAAAGAGGAGAGGAACACGAAACTCATAAGACCTCCTAATCGTACGGCTGCCCCCGTTCCTAAACGAAGCTATAGCGTTGCGGAGGTACAGCGATCCGAGTGTTAACAATTGCCAATTTAGCTAGTTGATGTTAAAATTCAGTCATAATACATAAGTTGATAATTTCAAAGCCGTAATAGTAAAAAAAATAACTCATCAAAATATACTCTATTAGTTATATTTCGTTTTAATAAATCCTTTAGATTTCGAAAGTTTTATTTTACCTTCGAAATCTAAAGGATTTATTGAAAAAAATATGGATTTCAGAAAATCCGTATTATCTTTAATTTTTCACTTGGCACGCCTAGTCATTCTTCTCTAGCATGCGTAGAGTCTTCAGTTGCTGGACTGTTACAATTTACTAATATTATTTGGATGCCATTTAATACGAAAAAAAAAAATACACAACTTTGCTTAACTTATAAAATAGTCGTATCACATGCCGGGATTCATGCCGGGATTCGAACGGTTGACTTTCCGCACGTGAGCGACGCACTCAACCGTTTTGTACCACTGGGCATTTAGTATCTGAATTAGTAGAAAAAAACTAGTCAACTGCGAGTCTACCCCAGATAAAAAAGGCAAACAAGACATAAGCAACTGAGTGAAATTATTTTTACTTATTAATTTGAATCTATTTATTTATTTTCGTTCATTACTAGCTGAGTCTAAAAACGTTGCTTTTTCATATCAATCAATCAAGTCACGACACATTCCCTGACCTGTCTCACAAAGGTCATCTATGCAGTCAATTCACGTGGCCCAAAAGCTCCACAAAGCTTTCGCCGCGACGCGACTGCACCTCCGCTACGCAATGACGAAACCAAGTCTCGGAATGTCGAGGAACGAGTTCTCTATCCGTCCCGCTCTATTGTATCTAAGCCGTAGCCCTTCTCTATCGGACGCCTGTCATTTTCTTTCTGCGTATACGAACGAACAGTTTTTTCTAAGCACTGCCTCGCTACAATGAGACGAAAGATTCACCGATCGCTAGCTGAAGTAAAATGTCTACTAATAATTAATAATAATTAGTCGATCGGTTGAAATGCTGTGGGTACACCGGTGGCTTAGAAGTCATTGGGTCTCTGGTTCAGTCCCGAGACGTAGAGTTTGTAGAGTATACGGATGTTAATTTAAAGGTTGACGTGCTGTCAACCGTGACAGATACCAACGACGGAGAATTTTACGCAAAATCCTATTCGTTTTGAAGTGCTCTTAATTAAAAACACCGCAATGAGCTATGGCCAGTTAGAAATATCTATAAACGTCCCGCTTTATGGTATAAGCCTTCTCCGAGATAGAGAGAGACAGAACTAGTTACGGAAAGGAAGAACAGATTTAAGTACCATGGTGACATAGCTAGACTAAACACGCAAATATATCAATTTCCAGCAAATAAAGTATCTTGAGCATAATAAAATCTCTCCATTTGATTAACAGCTGTCAGTATCCCTAGCATGCTTTCGAGGCAATAAACTATTGGTAATAAACTATTTCTATTTTCTTCTTGTAGCTTTTGTCGTCTTGTGACGTCAAATAAATATATTTTTCATTTTTTTCTTGCTATCTTGCTATGCCCACTCTAAAATAAGATTAGAAATACTTTAATATTTAACACAAGTCAGGGGCATGAAATGATTTCCACTTCCTACAGAATACAGACCTCTTACAGAATACACAGTGGTACTTGAAGATGGTACTTAAGTTACCTGAAGTTAACAGCTTCAGATTCAGCAGTTATCTTAATTTTATGTGGTGTAGTATCAATGTTTGTGGGAAATACAAAGGCCTCCTTGATTTCAGTCCAGAGTTTTTGGTGTTGTACCACATCAACTTTTCATATAGTCTGATTATGATGATGATGATGAACTCTAAATATATTTGTCTTCTTATACAGCCCATAAATAAAACCTAGTGCTAGGCATATCAATGAACACCAATTTTCTTAAGACTTAATAATATGATGACTAAGAATAAGAATAGTTAGAATTTCCTAATAAGCTCAAAAAATTTAAAATTGTAATTTTTATTATATACACATCTCGGCACTATAAGGTCTATTAGTTAAGTTTAAAGTATTGTGTAATTTTTTTTTGTAATTAATGACTGCTTGTTGCCACAATAAAATATAATAAAATAAATAAAAATAAAAATTTCCACACACCATCTCTTAGCTTGACGTTACAAACATGGAAAACACCAAAAACAAAAAATATGAAAAATAATATAATGTATTTTGAGTGTTCTCTGAATATAATGCATGCTAGGGCTACTGGGTGACGTGCATTATAAATATCTAAACATCCATGCGTAACCAAGGCCTCATTTGGTGACCTCCAGCTCCTTTGAAACTCTATGCAAGCACAGGTACCAAACGGAGGTTCCGTCGGGACCAAAAGGTTCGTTGCTTGGGCATAAACTTGTGATTTATGAACACGACTTGTCACTTTAATTATTACACTTCCCACAGCGAGCCGCGGTCGAAAGTCATGCCGTTCCATCTGCCTATACTTAACTTCAATATGGCCAAATTGTACTTAGATTGTACTCCAATGACTTTGTTTTTCAACTTTGTGGTAGCAATGCTACTCGCTGGATGAGTCTTTTTGAAAAAAAAAACAGTGTTTGTTTGTTACTCTTTATTGCACAAGTTAAAAAATATACATAAAAACTTAAGTAATAGGTAAGTGACGATGTACCAAGGCGGACTTATTTCAAAAGTAATTTCTTCCAGCCAGCCTAAGACAGGTTTTGAACAAGAAAACAGAGAGCGAGAGATGACAAATAAAGCTCAATAGGTTATTGGAAAAAAGAATAAACCAAAAATTAATTTCGTCACTTAATGAAAAGACTTATGGCACCTATAGCTTATAGATACTTGCTAATATACAGAGTGCCTGATGTGTATACATACCTTAGTGCATGAACTGTCCATTTTGCTGTGAGTCCTTTATCATCATCCTATTCACCCATGCACTCTATTCCGTTGCATTACGGGCAACTTTGCTACTAAAACGTGAAGGTTGACGTACTGTCGACTGTACTACACATTTTTTATTTGGCTCTGTTACTGTTTCCTGGTTACGTTTCGGTATTGTATCTTTGACTCTGTAGGTCCTAGGTATCATCACATCACTGATATAATGCGAATATCTTAACAAGACTCCTAAACTCGTCTTCATTATTCCGACCAAAAAAATGCTCATGCCAACACGGACTTTATGGGCTTTGCATGTTCTATAACAATAAATTATTTACTACCTCACCTTAACTCTTGAATTCGCATCCTTGCCCGCCGAGCCTCAAACGAAAGCCTACTTTACCACTCGCAAAATACTACGCATAATCCTTTAATTCACACCAAATGCTCCCCGCTGAGTTACAATGAGAAACCTCCTTTATTACGAGGAAAATAATATTTAAATTCGTTTGATTTAGCACGCTCGCGACTGCTTAGACGAAACTACGTCTTATATTTTAGGAATTAAAGGTGAGAATCGTGCTTTAATCAGGCTCTTTCCTTTTTAATTAATGCGTCGGAACTCGGATCTAGCTTCGGGTAGTTGCAATTTTCAATTAGTAAGCAAGCGCCGCTGGTAGCGTGTTTTGAACGCACGTGATTTAATGGGATTCTGGTTAGATATCTCTAGAGCGGACTCTGAGTTACTTTATTGAGCTGGGCCTACCGATGTAGCACGGTTCCTGCCCGGTAGAATAAGAGTAAGAAATATTTAATTTATTTATAACACACATCATCATCATCATCAACAACCCATTATGTCCCCACCGAGGAACACGAGTATCTTCCCTGAGGAAGGCATAGGCCATACTCTACCACGGGGGCCAAGTCCGGATTGGTGGAGGCTTGTAAGACTAGTGGCTGGTCTTACTGTCAGAAATTTTCAAGCCGCCCTAACGCCTCTGACGTGGCCTAACAACTGCCATCTATCGGCGGCAGCCGGCACCAACTGCATAACGTGCCTTGAGAAGCACTGAACCGCTCGGAAAAATGGCACTAGCCTTAGTCATAGACGGTGACCCATCCATGTACTGAACGCGCCGTATGTTGCTGAACCTTGGTGACCGTTTAAGATCACTCAGGCAGCCCAGGCTACGAGAGAATTATTCATCGAAGAGTGTTGTTAGTAGCCTTAAAACTAAAATTAAACTAGAGATAAAAACTACGTTAGTAGGCTTAATAACTTACTTTTAAAACCATTTGGGCCATTTTTTTGAATTGTTATCTTGTCCTCTGCTAATACATCCCCTATTTGGTCGAAGTATGTCCACTTGGGGGCGTCCCTTATGTCCGGTTCACATTATTCCAGTAGCATTCCAGCCCAGCGCTGGAATGCTGCTGGAATAATGTGAACCTGCACTGGAATGTACTGGAATGAACTGGACTGGATTGATCACTGAAATACATTATGTACAATAAAGTGTTCTCTATCTATCTATCTATCTACATTCCAGTGCAGGTTCACATTATTCCAGTAGCATTCCAGCGCTGGACTGGAATGCTGGACTGGAATGCTACTGGAACAATGTGAACTGGGCATTTTAGACGTTTCCACCCACATTTCCTCAATATATTAGTAAAGTTTCGTCAGTCTTTCTTCCGCCATCCTCTCTAAATGTATAAATGAATGGAAATTCTTTTCTCAAAATTCTTTCTTCTTCATCTTTTTTATTTGTTTGTCCACTGACGTACCTATGAAATAGAAATATCATTATTGAGAAATACAATTTGCTACAGTCAATTATGAAGCCCTTGCTCTTGAACTAGGATAACCTGTGCGTCCGGAGTAAGTGTCTTCCCTTAACTAAGTATTAAGCCGGGTCCGCTGCGCCATGTTACGCGTGTTACAAAATATGTAACACGTTATTAAAACAAAAATGGGGAGTGGTATTAATTTTTTACGTGTTACTTAACACGTAACGTAACGTTATGTAACACGTAACGTGTTATACCATGGCCCATTTTTATTATATTTACGTGTTACGTTTTTTGTAACACGCGTAACATGGCGCAGCGGACTCGGCTTTACAGCTAAATGCAAATTAGTGCTAAACGATGTACCGGACAAAAAGCAAAACAAAGAGTTATAAGTCTTATAGAAAGCAAAAACAGCAAATTTTGCTAGAGCTTATTAAGACATTTCAAAATGACAATCAATGAAGTTCTTAAAATAACAAGGTATTAGTTTAATTATTATTATTATTATGTTGTATGCAATAGTGTGTCTGTATTCTCTTTTTCATGAGACTTGCATCGCCATCGGTCTGCGGCTAAAATGACGTCAAGTTATAATTTAAATTTTGGGCCAACGTTGTTCATGGATACTACCATAACCGCACGAACACTTATTTATAACGCAGCGAGTCGTTTGCATATAATTTATGTAAGTTAATGCGCTATTCCGTAAAACAATAAAAGCATTACTTCATGTGCCCGGGCGGTGACATAATCCTGTGACGGGTTAAGCAACGTGGTTCCGCAGCGTATTGTTGCCGACAAATGAATTGAACAAACGGATTTGACTTCGCATGAATGTAGTGCCCTTCTCTCGGATCTTGCTATATCCTGTCAAATATGGGATGTTCATATTAGCGAATGATCTATCTATAATGACAATGATCTAAATACATGACTATACTCTGATTTTTAATTTCGTGTACCAAAGTTGATCAGTAATAAAAGTAGCGTTGATTTCTATCTATAGTGACATTTTCAAAATGGTTAAATTAATTTAAGGAAAAAAGTCATAAATGTAACATGCAACTTTTTTTTCAAATCACCAAACCGAATACTAGTTTGGCTTTCGAATCATATCTCGTTTCAATATTTTGATAGTCTTCGAGTAAATCATTATACAACAAAATTCAAAACTGGCAACCCACCAAATGTCAGTTTTGTACACGAAATGAAAAATCCGAGTATAATGTATGTTGATGAAGTGAAGCAGGTCTATCAGGATCGTAGGAAACCTCTGGTTATCCCTGTGGGGTATCGGCGTGAGTTTGTGTAGTGTAATCTTTCGAGGTAAAAAGCCAATCGACGAAAAGTCATGAAAGGAAAGGTTCCTAAGATCCTAATCTTTTATCTTCAAGAAGAAGAAGAAAAACCTCCAGGTCTTGGATGTTTACATGTTTGTGACGTCGCTGTTTCTGGTTTCCACGTAGGGAACAGAAGCAATGTATGTGCCTGTATGTAAATGTTTATGTTAATTTATGTAACAAGATTTTTTTATGTCATTCTTTATCGACATAATTATATAAATTCCACGTGTGTCGCTTTTTAAAATCAATAGTTAGGAATCTCTGCTAGGTTTTTTCCCATAAATAAATAAAATAGAAAGTTAGTTTGAATTTAATACAAACGTACATAAGCTCACGCCTGTGTATCCCAGGAAAGTAGGCAGAGACGAGGACATCCTGACAAATCACATTCGCTTCATCGACATTCATTACTCGTTGCATGCACGCACGTCGGTTTCGGGCACTTTTTATTCTGCGCTTTGCTCATACATAACCTATTTGGTCAAAGTATGTCCGCCTGGGGCGTCTCTTACCGGTCCTTCCACTCACATTCGCTCGATATATTTGCTTCGTCAGTCTTTGTTCCTTCATCGTTTTGAATTAAACTCCATTGAAAACCGGCCAAATTTGCGGTACAAAATAGTACCCCAGACCATGTTTAGCATTATCACGTTTGCCCGTACCCATGGAGCACGTTGGCGTGAAGATTTTAATCAGGGCAGCACCGCATAAGGTGTTGAGCATGAATGGCGACGGTAATTTACTTTTGTTGCTCAGTGTATAGTACACAGAACAAGTGCCATGCATGCATAATATTATAAAAACGTGACTGCTAAAACTGTGAACTTGATATAAACGGGAAGTTCTCCTGAAATAAACGAAGATAAAGAATATATATACAGGGTGGTCCAAATATCATGGATCAAATGAAATGGGGAGTTAGCCAAGGTCATCTTCTACCAATAAAGTCCTATACAGGGTGGTAAAATTCTCAACGGTTTTGAACTTATGATTGATTTTCGGTTTTTTTCAAGAAAAGAGTTCCTACTACTTATTAAGAGCAATAAAAAAAAAAGTACTTGCTTTTGGTGGTTGTTTTTTTTTGAGAGTGACGGTCCATGATGAGAATGTAACAAAAAAAATTCATCGTCCCTGTCTTTATGGATCATGAGAAATTAATTATTTTTTTACGGATCTCGTATCATAATTGTTAGATCCAACATTTTCGTCATTGATTTAAAAAAAAAAGTGTACTGCGGAAACCTGCCCCAGTAGTAGAAAAACTGGACCATTTCATGAGGATTGTAAAAAGATACAACTCAAAGCCCTATCTCTCCTGAGTCTTTTATTATTGACCTTTATTCTCAGCAAAGTTGCATTTTTTTAAATCAACTTTTGGTTCTAACTAATTTGAGTTACAAAGCACTGTTCTAGGACATAAAAATAAGTCAAAAATGGATTTAAAAATTAAGTTCTATCAACGGACAGGTCGTTACGATCTTTTTTCGTAGCTCTTGTCCCGTCGGTGTCACTTTTCTTGTGGTACCACCAGTTAATAAAATAACACTAAACAAAAGCTTTGTTTGTATTCTGAGAATTTACCGGTTGGACATGGGGTCCCAGGAACAAAGAGAGGTTTACTACCTGCGCTAGCTACCTGCTAGTGACCCTTTACACGCCTCCAGCAACTTTTACTTAGTGTTCTGCTTGCTGTTCGCTACTTAACACGGTTATTCGGTTGTCACTTTTTGCGCTGCTCTTTTTTTATCGCTTCGAACTTTGCATTCTCCCTGGACTCATTGGACTCCATGGATTTTCACCTACAAACTTGGCATTTCTTACTGAACTCTGTTTTGGATGTTCACCTACGAACTTGGCATTTCTTACTGGACTCAGTTGTGTATTAGTGAATTTGGACTATTAAAAATAAAATGGCTTACTCAGCCCGTGACTATGCTAACACGCATTTTTTGTACGGTTTTTGTGACGGAAACGCTCGTGAAGCAGCAAGAGAATATCGGCGACGTTTTCTGAATCGTGATCGCTATCCCGACTACAGAGTATTCCAGCGTGTACACAACGCTTACGTGGAGGGCCATATTCCTGGAAGTAGCGCGACGAGAACCGGGCGCCCTATGGTACATGATTTGGAAATGGAAGATCAAATTCTTCAAGAAATATCGAATGACCCGTCGACGAGTCAACGGCGAATTTCAAGAACATTAGGTGTCCCGAAAACGACTGTGCAACGCGTTTTAAAACGGAACATGATGCATCCGTATAATGTCCAGCGCGTGCAAGCACTGCTGCCGGCTGATTACGAAAAAAGACAACTTTTTTGCACAGAGATGCTCCGGCGCAACAGAGAAGATCCCGAATTTCTAAATAAAATTATGTGGTCGGACGAAAGTATGTTTCAACACACTAGTGTTTTTAATATTCACAACCTGCACCACTACGAGTATGTGAATCCTCACATTATTCGACGAGACCACTTCAAACACAAATTCGGAGTCAACATGTGGGCCGGGATCGTCGAAGGACAGTTAATAGGACCACACGAGCTGCCTGCAAGAGTGAATGGTCAAATTTATTTGTCATTCTTACAAGAGGAACTCGACCCATTATTAGAAGACGTTTCTCTTGAAACAAGAAGCGCTATGTGGCTGCATCATGACGGCGCACCTCCGCACTTCGCTCGTGACGTGAGGAGTCACCTAAATGAAGTATTTCCAAATCGCTGGATCGGTCGCGGTGGAACTATTCAATGGCCACCGCGCTCACCCGATTTAAACCCCATAGTTTTTTTTCTTTGGGGTTACTTCATGGAAGTGGTATACGAAAAGGAGTGCAACACGGAGCAGGAGCTTTGACGACGAATATCAGCGGCCACTCACCAGGTGAAAAATAATCACCGGGCCTTTAGATTGTTAAAAAGAAATTGTATTAGAAGATGTCGACTCTGCCTCCGAGTGAGAGGTAGAAATTTTGAACATCTTCTATGAAAAAGTTTATTTTTTCATTTTTGATTAAACTGTCTATTCTAATTATCTGGTGTAATTTTTTTATCCTTTTGCGACTTATTTTTATGTCCTAGAACAGTACTTTGTAACTCAAATTAGTTAGGACCAAAAGTTGATTTAAAAAAATGCAAGTTTGCTGAGAATAAAGGTCAATAATAAAAGACTCAGGAGAGATAGGGCTTTGAGTTGTATCTTTTTACAATTCTCATGAAACGGTCCAGTTTTTCTACTACTGGGGCAGGTTTCTGCAGTACACTTTTTTTTTAAATCAATGACGCAAATGTTGGATCAAACAATTATGATACGAGATCCGTAAAAAATTAATTAATTTCTCATGATCCATAAAGACAGGGACGATGAATTTTTTTTGTTACATTCTCATCATGGACCGTCACTCTCAAAAAAAAAACAACCACCAAAAGTAAGTACTTTTTTTTTTATTGCTCTTAACCTTCCTATACTCGCGCGTTGGTCTGTGAGACCGACGAAACACATTTTCGTAATTATTTTTATGCAGGTAAATCCTAAAAATTCGAGTTCCTTGCTAGCTGCCGGATTTGTGGCTAACTTCATTTTAGTGCACGCCGCGCGTTCGGGCGAAACACACGTGTTGTAGCATTCGGCGCCAATCGGTCCATGAGACCGACGCGAGTATTGGTGTAACTTTTTGTGTAAGTATTAATAAAATATATCTAGTGCATTTGTACATTTTTTACAGACTTTGAATACTTTATAAAGTATGTATAGTAAAATGTATGTATGTATGTTGCTCTATATTATATTTAGACCAATTTTATCATTCTTTTTTAGGTTATACTTCATATTATTATCAAAATGAACGATGACCAAATCAGATTGTTGCTGGAGGAATCAAGTTCTGGTTCTAGCTATGAAGACGAAAATGACAGTGAGGTGGAAGACAACGTGGAGGTACAAGAAGAGACATACGACACCGAGCAAGACGATGACAGTGACGAGATAAACACAATGGAAGAACACAGTGAAAGTTCTCGTGATTTTTACTTGGGAAAAGATGGACAGACAAGGTGGAATAAATCTCCTGCCTCAAACCCAACTAGGCGACGTGCTAGAAACATAGTCACTCAACTTCCAGGCGCTAGAGGAGAAGCTAGAAATTCGAAGGAACCAGGTGAGCTGTGGCGGCTTTTTTTTTCAGAGGGCACTATCAACCTGATAGTAAAGTACACTAATGAACAAATAAATCGATTGAAACATAATTTCACAAGAGAAAGAGACTGCGCCGATACAGACAACATTGAAATTGAAGCTTTTTTAGGCCTTTTACTGTTTGCTGGAGTCAGAAGAAACGGCCGTCTAAATGCCAAAGATTTTTTTAAAACGGACGGGTCATCCCCGGAGATATTTCGATTGACTATGGGCTGTACCAGGTTCTTTCTATTGATGCGTTGTCTCAGATTTGACAATAAAGATACACGAGAAGAGAGAATAAAACTGGATAAACTGGCACCTATTAGAGACTTGTTCGATAAAGTTGTGGGAAAGTTCAAAAAATATTACAGTGTGTCTCAGAACGTTACAATTGACGAAAAATTAGAGGCTTTTCGAGGACGTTGTAACTTTCGCCAGTACATTCCATCAAAACCCAACAAATATGGAATAAAAATTTATGCGATGACAGATGCCAAAATGTTTTATACCCATATCATGGAAGTTTACGTTGGGAAACAACCAGACGGTCCATATCAAGTTGATAACTCCGCTTTGGCTTTGACTTTGCGATTGAGTGAAAATATTCACAATACTGGGCGTAATATCACATGTGATAACTTTTTCACTAGCATTCCATTGATAGATAAGCTTGAGTCTCAACACAAATTGACAGTTATTGGGACGATTCGTAAAAACAAACGAGAATTGCCTAAACAATTCACGGAAATACGAGGAAGAGCCGAAAAGTCCAGTTTATTCGGGCACCGAGGCAATTGCAGTCTTGTATCCTATGTACCAAAAAAAGGCAAAAATGTCCTTCTCGTATCCAGCATGCACGATGATGCCCAGATCAATGAAGATACAGGTAAACCGGAAATTATAATGGACTACAATAGAACCAAAGGTGGAGTTGATAGCGTGGACAAAATGTGTGAAACTTACAACGTCGCGCGTGGGACAAATAGATGGCCAATGGTGATATTTTACAGCTTGATGAATGTAGCGGGTATAAATACGTTTATAATATATCTGCAGAATAACCCTACCAAGAAAATTTGCCGCAGGATCTTTCTTGAAGCCTTAGCATACGATCTGATCAATCTGCAACTTAGACGACGGGCTCTCATTACATCCTTGCCGAGAATCATAAGGCTCAGGCTCGCCGAAACATGTAAATTAGATGGACCCAAGTCTTCAGCAACATCTAACAATAATAAAGTTGGTCGTTGTGGATACTGCTCGTCAAAAAAAAACCGCAAGACACGTTACAACTGTGCCACGTGCAAAAAATACTTTTGTTTGGAACATGCTGTAACCGTATGCCCTGATTGTTATGGTGAGGCTCAAAAGTAAGCCAAACATAGATAAATATGTCATTTGATATGTTTATTATTATTATTCAGAAGTTTATTTTGTTTTAAAAAAGAAGTTCAGTATTTAGTTTTGTTTTCCTAGCACTTAAGAAAAAAATCTCAAATTCGAAGACTGATTTGTGATAGACTATAAGTCAGTAAAATAATTAATAAATTAAGTATTATTTATACTATTTTGTTTCATTACATCCTAAACTTTGAAAAAATAGTCATAGTTTTTGGGCTTATTAGTAAAAAAAGTATGTTGTAGTGGTACAAACTATCGGTCTGTGACACCGTGCGCGAGTATAGGTGTTACAAAAATTGGCGCGAGTATAGGAAGGTTAATAAGTAGTAGGAATTCTTTTCTTGAAAAAAACCGAAAATCAATCATAAGTTCAAAACCGTTGAGAATTTTACCACCCTGTATAGGCCTTATTGGTAGAAGATGACCTTGGCTAACTCCCCATTTCATTTGATCCATGATATTTGGACCACCCTGTATATTTAAAAACTTTTGGTGTAAAAATCACTTAAATTTAACTGCACGGTAATCAAACAAAGTAAGTCTGTTACAGACTGTCTGTATTTTAAATCAATTAGTTAAGGGCCGGTTTTTGAATTGAGAATTACGCTAAATAAATTATTTAAGTAACGTTCTGTCACGCTCTCTTCTGAGATATTGGATGAGACAGCATTACATTTAAATAGCTACTAAGCGAAATTCTTAATTCAGAAAATTGCCTTATGTATCACTAGTGCGGCCTAGTTGAATTGTGTTCTAATGCCAAAAAATGTGTATTCGGCATTTTAATAATATTATGGATTACAGACAGATGGCATTCGCATAGAAAAATAAAAAAAGAAACATAAAGAAGTTTGAGTTATTTACTAACTAGAGGGCTAGGCCAAATCCCTGTAAATGATTAAAAAATATATTTTCTCATCTATCAATCAATCAGCTTGTCTGATACTCGTCCACTGATAGACATAGACCTTCCCTTATACCACATCATTGTCACGTTCGTACAGCTTTGTCTAACTTCGCAGTGTAAGTGGTCGCCCCGCCCATAAGAAAGCTGTGGTCAGAGAGCGGTCAGCTGGGCCTGTAGCGAATAATGACGCGGAGCTATTCTCACGACCCGAGCTACTCAAACTATGCTCAAGGTTAACGGCTGCTTTAAGTCTGGGACGATGACAGTCTGAACATTTTTTCTCGGGTCAAAGTGACGAATGTCGAAAAGCAGCCGCAGCACAGCATGACAGCACAAAATTAAATGTTATACTGACACCACACTTGGCTATTCGTATTTGCGTATTTGCCGACGACTTAGAATACATTGCATGTTTACAAAAATCAGTGCTTGACATTCGTAAGGATATTTATTTATTCTTAAACAAAATCTTACAGCATTACAGCTTAAACTAATGCGCTATGAGACTAAACGTATATGATTATACTTTACACAGTTAGCACAATATGAGAATAAATATAAACAGTAGGTATACAATAATAGAAACAAGACAGAAACATTATCATGTAACTCCATCCTTTCTTTCGCAAAACCTCAAACACTCACTACGTACAGCTGGCCATTCATCGTCAAACACATCACAGTTAGGTGCTGATGCGAGGAGCTTATTGATATACAGCAAAGCGCGGATAAGGGGTGCGTTACCATGCGTTACAGTGCGGGTCAGCGGAACCGCTAACAGATACATAGTTGTACACTATATGTATGGTATAGTTGTATAACTATATGTATAGTTATAGCATAACGGATATGTATAGTATAGTTGTATAGTTATAGCATATATATGTACAGTTAATATTAGCCAAATACGCCAACTCAAAAAGCCATGTGTGTGGCGCCACCATTACATTGTAAGTAATACATTTTGACGTACTCTTAACAAAATGAAATGTCGCACTCTTCCGATTACGGCGGAGACACTTTTTAGACCTATTTTGCGCTCATTCTGAAACGTGAATGAAATTGAATCGCCACGCGTGGATCGGTCATGCTGAATCGGGTATACTCATCTCCAGTCGGACTGTGATGCTTCTTCTACTTTCGTGTCGAAAGCGTAGACACTGCTTCAGACATCTTGAAAGCAGACAACGGACGGTGATGCTGAATC
This sequence comes from Yponomeuta plumbellus, assembly GCA_947310845.1. NCBI lineage: Eukaryota > Metazoa > Arthropoda > Insecta > Lepidoptera > Yponomeutidae > Yponomeuta > Yponomeuta plumbellus. The sequence goes on along the minus strand of OX371194.1, from coordinate 20,180,049 downwards.
GGGTACACTCGTGTCTAGTCGGACTGTGGTCTATAGCATATCGGAGTTTTTTTATTGTACATTCACCTTATTTTTAACTGATATCAGTGCACGTATGAAAATGTGATGTAGTCTTAAATACAGTCTCTTTTCAAAATTAAACACTGACATCGCAGCTTCCGGTAAGTCATTATCCTACAAAGAAGAATGACTATTATGTTGAAGAAAAACAGCTTGTGTTCCACGGCCGCTACAAAGTCTCCCTCAAATAAATAATATCAAAAGAACCTTTTCAAAATTACTCAATTTGAGTTTTTGTAAATAGCAAGTACAAGCATTGACGGGTTTCAGAATTTTAGTATTTTTTAAAAGGATCCTGTACAAATTGTATGAACACGGTCATTGCGAGCAACAGCAAAATATTTGTGCAGTATCGGATACCAAGACGGCACGGTAAGGGTCATTGCCCTCGAGCTCCAATGGCTTGAAAAGCGATAAAATGTTTAACGACGCTGGTGTTTTTGACAACGAAAACTGATTCGTTTTTGTTGTGTTAACTTTATGACTTCAAAGAGAGCTGGTTGAACGTTCCTAAGGCCCCTTACTTAGAGTTGAGTTTCGAAAACCTTGAGCCTTGCAAGCCTTAGCTGGACTCAGGGAAGAAATGGTTGAATCCTCAGTTGAATGTTGCAGTGAACTATTTTGTTTTTGAACTAAAACTTTCGTAAGCACAACACATTTTAAACGAAACCCGGTCGGACTCGTCCGATAAAACAACACCCGTAAGTTGATCCGGACTAAAAGTTTAAAATATTTTGGTTTTGGTGAAATTATACGGCAAAGTAAGTTTTAAAGATCAAAGTAGTGTCATAGGGTTTATGGTGATTTCAGACAAGTGAAAACCAAAGCAGAATTCTAAGACACGAAATAAAGTAAAACCAGATCCTCCACCCAGCAAAATACGCTAATGTCAAAGGTGACATTACCCAAAAGTATCAAAAATCTCTAAAGGGTTTCATAAAATATCCCTGTATATAAAAAAATGGAGTTCTACGCTAGTATATCTAGGTTATTCGTCATTGTTCGTGTGGACACTAACAGCTGTGCTTTGCAGGCAAATTTGTTCCCATAGGATACGAATAAAAAGTAGCTATTCTCTTCGGACCATTTTTTGAGCCACAAACTATGCACGTGCAAAGAATGACGTCGATACGTCCTTAGCAAACGCTTCAAGGAATAGGCCTCCTCTCAGAGAGAGTTATACGTTCAATCAGTACGTGCCCGTCGCTCGCGATTTAAAGCGTAGAGGTATCAGATGAAAAAAAAATTTAGAGGTCTACGGTGAACCAACAGCGATTACAATAAAATAGAGCATAATGTAGGGATACAGAAAGCCAATTATAGGTTCACACATATCCTCGTGAGGCCCGACCTTGAAAATAACAATTGATATTGTGATCACTTGAAGACATTGGGCCTCACGAGGTTAAAGTAAACAATTTAAAAATAAGATTCTTAAACTTAAAATAATACAACATAGCTCACTGCACAAAACATATTGCATTAAAAGTTGAAATATTTATGTATGGTTTAAGTAAGTTTATATAATTATAAAAATATTTCTTAATTTCTCATTTGCACGACTACCCGTCTCTAATTTCTTTCTTATCTCCGTTTATGGTTGCCTAGAAGAAATTGCTTATAGTAATAAGGCCGCCAATTGTACTTAGATTTATAAAAATCTGTAAATGTTATACTATAAAGAATATTCTATCTTCTATCTATCTATCTATCTAAAAGGAAAACGAACCCAAACTTATTTTGAAAACCATACATACATAAACTCATTCCTCTATCCGAGACAGAGTAAGCAAAAACCAGGAACTACCTCTTGCCACGATCCTGCCTGCCTGACAGATCATCTTCGCTTCATCGACGTTCATTAGTCGTTGCATGCACGCTCGCCGGTTTCGGGTATTTTTCACCTTGCCCTTGCTAATAAATCTCCTATTTGCTCAAAGTATGTCCACCTGGGACGTTCTTGTTCAGTCTACACGACCAACGCAACATTCCTGATGCAATTCTAGTCCTTGCATCCTCTTTCAGTCCACAAAATACAAAAAACTAATCCTCCACGTTCAAAATATATTCAGAAAAACCACACGATCACATTAGATTGTTTTATCAAAAACTACCATCTCGTGACAATAATACATGTATAAACGATTATTACAAACACCCGCTTCGGGAATCAAACCTTAAACAAATTGCTTATAATTTGCCCCTCGGACGTTGTTTTGTTACCGAGTTCGTAATAAAAATATTTTATAAGAAAAAGAAACGAAATTTATACAAAAATGTGGGTAACATGGACACTTATTGGGCATTGCGTTTGGTTTCTCTTATTGGGCGGCGTTTTATTATTATTTATGTTGCGCCCGCGCTTACAGGCTGTGTGCACAGTGCGTTGGAAAAGACCCTTCCTCTAACCTGCCGCAGTCAATTACAGTCTGTTAGCTTTTAGAATAGACCTCGGGCTCTAGAGTAGGCTTCGGTTTTCCCCGAAAGCACACGAGTGTAATACTTCCTGCTTTGTATAAAAGTTTTCTTCACTTTTGTGTTTTTGAAAAGTTATGTTTCCGATATTTCTATTAGACGAATATCCGATTCTATCCGATAGTAGCAGGGGTATATTCTAAAAGCTAAGAGACTGTACTTGTGTACGATTACATATTATGTATTTTAATCATAACAACCGATTCGGATTAAAGTATAAGATACGGTCGAATTTTCTACAAAAATTAAATGTTGAGCTGCTGTTGCCTGCACCTTCAAGGAGGTTCTATCCCGTGGCCTTAGGTAAAATTTTCATAAAAAATGCGCAATTCCTTCAAACATCAAAAAAAGTTTGAAACATATTATCATATCATTCATTTGCTAAAACGCAGACACAGCTGAAATACTCATGCTATTGGATTATAGAGCACATTCATTTCGAATAAAGGTATTTTTCCGATACTCGGGCTTTTCTAGTTCTTATCCCTCACGTGACTGGCTTGACCTAGTGCATTAAATAATTTTATCTTATGTGATGTCAAAGATGTGCTGTCAAAGGTACTTTAACAGCACATCTAACCGCTAGATCACATAAATAGATCTTTTACAGACGGGATAGATTGTTACTTCTAAATATACGGCACTGTGGACACAGTCTTATTTCAAACCTCATCTCATTCCACCAAACTCGTCACTGCGGGAGACTCGCCCTTGAAGTCGGACCTTTAACAGATAAATGAAGAAACCTACAATGAATATAAATATAACATTAGATGTAATACGAGCTAGTACGTAACTATTACACAGTAATTTTAAAGGACAATTTTGATAGTAAACAATTGTTTTGTTTTTCCGTTCTAATAAGATATACCTATTTAAAAACAACATATTCTCCATTCTCTCTCTCTCTCTCTCTCTCTCTCTAAGAGAAAGCCTAAGCCTTGCAGTGGGACGTATATAATACTTCTAAAAATAAATACTTGACAACGCTGAGTACGCTGCACTCAAAAGCGATCTCATGAGTAAGATCGCTTTGTTAATACGGCCTAAAATATGCATGTGAATATTTGATCCTATACCAGAGTGCGTATACTGAGTTTTGTCGTTCACTTTCGATAGCGAGAGCGTTTTCGTTTTGCATAGGAGTGACAAAGCGCGCCATCTATTTGTCTCTTTGTCACTCCTATGCAAATCGCAAACGCTCTCACTATCGAGAGCGAATGAAAAAACTCAGTATAAGCACTCAGTTACAAAATGCGAAACGTATGGTATCTTCTTCTTATTCGGTCCTTTAACTCCTAGGGGAGCATAGGGCCTTAACCATAGATTTCCATTTTTGACGGTCGTTCGCGGCAGCTTCCAATTCAGGCCTGAATAGTATGTTATCAACGTATAGTATGTTACCTTTAAAACAACTGTACACTGACGACCTCTGTGGCGCAGCGGTTAGCGCATCTGCTTGCCATGCGTGAGGCCTCGGGTACGAACGTCGGCTGGGGACAAAAAGAATCCCAGCTCCAAGATGTTTACATGTTTGTGATGTCGTTGTATCACACTATCACACTAATATTATAAACGTGAAAGTTTGTGTGTGTGTTTATATGTTTGTCAGTCTTTAGCGCTGAAACGGCTGGACGGATTTTAATAAAATTTGGTATGGAGTTAGCCGATACCCTGGATTAGAACATAGGCTACGTTTTACCGCGGGGAAATATCTTATTCCTACGGGAAAATCGATGAACCGCGGGTAACACCGCGGGGCACAGCTAGTCTGGTAATAAAAGCAATGTATGTGGCTGTATATAAATGTTAAGAAAAAAAAATTCATCACCACTATTTACTTTCTATTCCTTAAGAAAAAAACAGGTATTATTTGACAGCAAAGTTCATTTTATTGGCTGGGGTCTATCATAAATGCTTAGGCCAATCAGGACGACCGCCAGTAATCGCAAGTTAACTACTAGTTAGGCTCTAACTAGCAGTTAAACGTAGTTTAGGGCAGTGGGTCGCGCGGGTACTACCAATTTCCTGCTCAAGCCTTTTATCTATCAAAGCTAGATGACATTCTTAATTGTAAATAGTGTCTATTCCAGGGGAGTAAAGTTCATTTGAAGATGGCACGAGTTTTGCGTTTACGATCGAAAGGGTTCTCATATTTTCTAGAGCATGAACTGTAACATGAGAATTTATGAGTTATTTATGAATGGAAGACTTGTAGTGGATTGTACTACTCCTAATAGGGGTTTGTATCTTAGATAAGGCCCAAATGTATGGCTTTCTAAATTAACTATGACACAATTAAACTTCGTATAATCCATTTTATCTATACTTGGCATTTTTTTCAGACTTTAAACGACACTAAATCAAAAACCTTTAGCGGTAGAAAACTCGAAACAGTTTACAAATTTAGTGCTAGCTAGTACTAAATTTGCAAATGGTATCGAATTTTCTACCGCTAAAGGTTTTTAATTCAGTGTCATTTAAAGTCCAAAAAAATGCCAAGTATAGATAAATGGATTCTAGGTACGTACTGCCCTATGCTTGTAAGTAAGCAGAAACTTAATATTAGTTTCGTTTGAAAGTTGATCGACTAAAATGTGAAGAATGAGAAAATTTTAGTTGAAAGGACAAAATAAAAAATAAAACGTTTCCGAAAACGGCGCGGGGGCATGCGATGGCCAAAAAATTGATGAAGCAAAAGAGTATACCTACCCTACGTTAACCTACCCCTCCGAGATCCAGGCGTGAGTTTATATTAAAAAAGTGGAATAACTTGCGTACTAAAAAAGTAAAACTATAATTAAAAACGTTAGTGTATCTGGAATAAAGTTAGTCTTTGAAGTTATTGATACTGAAGAAGCGTTTTGCATTATTTAATAAACACGATGTAAACAGAGTTTTTGGAGAATGATGCAAAACGATTTTAACGAATAACCTGTGGTTCAAAAGTTTCATTAAAATAAAAAGTATTCTATTAGCAGTAAAATATTTTATGGCCAAAACTAAATCTTCGGGAGCGTTTTATGAAGGATACTCGCAGAAAAAACACAATCAAAATAAGATTAAGTCAAGAATGTCGAAACTATAAAGTAGCCTTGAGTATAAATTAAGTTATTTACGAATTGGGTCTTACCTTGGAAGTGATAAAAGAGCACACACAGAGACTAAAATGAAGATAAAAATTAAGGGTCTCATTTATAAAAAAAAGTGATGTAATGCCTCTCCTAAGAGTCATTATCAGTAAAAGTCTATTTAACCTTAGTCGGCGTTTTAAATTTTCATAATTCTAAATAGAAGACTGCGAGCTAACACGCTGTTTCATAAATATCATATTGTATACACATTCATTCATTCTTAGATAGTCTGTGGTTGTGTCAGAAACAATTTTTAATTTTTAATTCGTAAGCGATATTTTTTAAAACATCAATGTTAATAGAAAAAAATTAAACACACGATGGAAAATCGAAAAGTACTGAAACCGAAGAAAAGTACATTACATCATTTGCAATTTTTAGCCGCCGTAATCGGCTCATCTGGCAACACTGACTGACATAGCTTTTGTGTTGGACATTCATTCACTCTCGTGTAGAGTGCACACCATAGATTAAAGGCACTGCTCAAAGAAACATATTTAAGATAAGATAAGATAAGAATATTCTTTATTGTACACGAGGAGAAACACAAACATAAAATATTTACAAGTAACAGTACAATTGGCGGCCTTGTTGCTAATAGCAATTTAAGGGATATTTAGCAAGCCTTAAGCCGTAAAAATTTACAAGAAATGACACTTAACAATAATAAACATACAATATAACATAATTTATTTATTTATTTATTTCATTTTACATAAGACTAACGCACAATAAAATATTATACAGATATTACACAGACTATACTAACTAAGATAAAGTTAAATGAATAACATAATATTATTTATTACAGAATAGAAATAAAGTGCTCTTTCAATAATAATTAGTTTAGGAATTGCGACCAATCTATGGAATAGCTGTTTTTTTTAAACAATTTCATAGTTTTTCCACTACAAGACCAACATAAATTTGAGTTAGACTCACACCAAACCTTATATAGGTCGTGTCGTAAACTTTGGTAAAAAAGTAAAAGAATAACTAATAAAAAATAAAGTAGCACACACATAGGAGGCACCAAAATGGGTATTTTAATCAGGACTCGCAGTCATTTTAAAATTTATAGCTCTAGTCTGTATAAAGGTGAAGGCACACTATTTAGTTTATTTTTTTATTTAGTTGATCTTTATCATTTAGTTAATTAATTATGGCATGATTGTACTGGAAATTGACTGCTTGATGGTAACAATGACGCCGATTTACTTGATTGAAAAATAAACAACTTACAAGTCTTGCAAATTTCAAGTATTCGGAGAAATAACGACCTAAGATAAATAATTGTAATATTTGCTAAAACAGTTTTTGAACAAAATAGATCATTTTCAGTAAGCTTATATTCAACGTTATATATTAGACGGATATATAAATAATTATTTCACATAAATTAAAATCTATGCTCAAAATATTTCGTACTTGATAAACGATAAAGTCAATCTATTAATGACTGTGTTTTACTTGTTAAATTATTACTTTTCAATCACTATAAATGACTACCGTCTTAGGTACGAGTATGTTATTTTGTACGTGTTTGCTTTTGTGGGAAACAAATAAGCAAATGTAATGTTCTTCTTTCTTAGATGGAATATTACAGTATTTACTGCCGGTTTCTTGGGCGCTGTTCAAAGTTGTGATTTATTGACAAAGCATTTAATTTGACCAAGCAATCAAATCAAATCGGGTTTCCCAAGGGCAGATTAGCCAAAAATTTACTAATCAGTCGATCATTTTAACTTAACCATACGAACTGTCAAACACACTTTTCTAGCACGACTAGCACAGAGTACATTGATGACTAGCATGCTAGTTTACAGTTTAAAAAGAAAAAAAAAAGATATTTTAATGACAGGAGTAATTTCAGTTGAAGTTGAAGTTTTGGTTTGCGCCGAAAAGAAAAGTTTTTCTGGTCAAAAGTTATTATTGAGTTGGTCTAATCTAAAATGAATTGCAAAGCAACCCGGGGCAAAAACTTAACAGAACGTGAAAAATAGATGCTTCTGATCATTGCAGAAAAGTGCATTGCCGTCTTGTGGATCCTTATATTGTACGCCACAGTTATCTGGAAGGCTTCAGTTGCTTATATGCTAATTGTAAGCAGAATTTGCTCCACAACGCTGATGGCATTACGCCTGATTGTATAGCGTACCTACCTATAATCCGAGTCCCAATCAGGCCCACAATCATCACAATCACTAGTTTAGGGACCCGGAACCAAGTTCGAAACTACTCTTTATCAAACTCTTCCATAGGGTTCATCCTCCTCCTTGAGTGTCTAGTTTTAGCAGCCGCGCGTCACCATAGCTAGGCGAGACTTGAGAGTCCCGAAAGCGAAGACATGCAGATTATTACAATATAATCACCAGTTTTCAAGCAAACAAATTAAGTTAATTCGTCGATCTCCTCCAATTAGTTAAAAAGGCGATTTGACACTTCAAAATTGATTTTGACCAGTGATTAGTGCCTAATCATTCCCCAGGAAACCCGAATACAGTTTGACATGTCCTTTGACGTTTCATTTGTTAACTGATTTGATCTGTTGGTCAACTGAATTGATTGGCCCTCAGGAAACCCAAATCGTGGTTAATCATAGTTTAATTTGATTGTAGCGATTAACTAATCTAATCAACCCCCAAGAAACCGGCTGTTAGAGTTATAACTACTGACTTAGGCCTTAATCTAGATGACTTTATAAACTATAAATAGTTGAAGTGCGCACTCAGTACCAACTTGAACATTTATTTAACTTTAACAATACAAAAAGTATAAAATCAACATCTATTGAAAAAAAAATAATGTACCTACTCTCGGTGTGCCGTCACCTTAAGCCTATTTCGTGGTTCAGTCGGCGGGTAACTTATATCTGTAAGCAGCGGGGGGTGTCCGGCGCAGGAGTGGCTCGTAGCCTGCCGTAGACCTAGCATGCATTCCGATTTTTAGCCTTGTTTTTTTTGAGGCAGCACCGAAATTACACGGAGCAAGTGTAGATGTTTAGTAGCTGATATTTTTTCGCAATTTAAGACCCTTAGTAATCACACTAGTAATTTGAGAGCAATTTAAAAGCACTACTATTTAATGTACACAGAAATTATATTCACAGAATTATAATAATTAGAATCTTGCACTAAGCTTATATTAAGCTGCACTTAGTAAGTTATTCTACTTATAACAAAAGCGTTGTTCATTTTGATGAGTTCAATAAACTCTCTTGGGCGTCTTTCAATAAATTCTCTTAGGCGTATTTGTACCAAAAATGTGAAATTGTCTGGAAGAAACCATAGAAAGACACAGGGTATCCTAATGTGTTGCCAGAAGCAATGTATGTGCCTGTATGTAAATGTTATGTAATGTTATGTTATGTTAAATTGATTTTTGTAATAAGGACGTCAACTGTAATATACACCTTTGTGTTTGTTTATATTTATAAAATGAATAATTATAAATATTTTGTGTCTTTTGTTATTTTCGGTGTACAATAAAGAATGTTCTTTTGTTATCTTAATTTTTTTTGTTGTTGTAGAACTCTGAGAAAAACCTGCGAGAAAGAGTGTAGAACTGCGTTATTTAAGGTTCAACCAAACCATAGAATATAGTCTATGTTTCCTTAACGATAACGAAAGCAAATTAGGTAATCGGCGCAGCGAATCAAAAAATCAAATCAAAATGTACGTTGCGAATAATGAGTGCATGCTAGGCCTTAAGACCAAACAAACATGGCGTATGCTGCTGATATTATTGTGTGTTCCTGACGACATTATTAGCATTGCTAGATTGAAATTATTGTAGCTTGTAAATTGTTGGCTCATTTTAGGATACGTATTGACTTAACGCTTCTCCAAGCAGTTTGGTTTCCTTTCAAGAGTTTCGACATTAGTGAACGATAGTATTTGGGAGTTTATTTCTGATTAGCTTCTGCTCACAACTTCGTCTGCGTATTTCCATTGCTACTGCTAATTAGAACCAGTTGTGAATGTTAAGCATACACTCGCAGCCTGGGCTGCCTGAGTGATCTTAAACGATCACTAATGTTAAGCAACATACGGCGCGTTCAGTCCATGGATGGGTTACCGTCTACGACTAACGCTAGTGGCATTTTTCTGAGCGATTCCGTGCTTCGCAAGGTACGTTAAGCAGTTGGTGCCGGCTGCCGTCGATAGATGGCAGTCGTTAAGCCAAGTCAGAGGGCTTAGGGCGGCTTGAAAACTTCTGACAGTAAGACCAGCCACTAGTCTTACAAGCCTCCACCAATCCGGACTTGGCCCCCGTGGTGGAGTGTGGCCTATACCTTCCTCAGGGAAGAGACCCGTGCCCTTCGGTGGGGACATAATGGGTTGATGATGTGAATGTTAAGTAGCATCTGGTGCCTGTAATACAGTGAAATTAATCACTAGAATAGGTACCAACGGACCATCCTTATATCTACATATATCTTCTATATTAATAATTTCGTTCGGGTCTACGGTAGACTCGAACGATATGCACACCAAATGAAAGAGCGTAAAAAAATAGTTGATCTGAGTCGACAATATATGGGCGGAAAATTCGTATTATCAAGCAGCATCAATATAAAAATTATTAAATTCAATAATGGCGTTGCTAAGTAAACATGTCAATGTCATCATTGTTGTGTTAGTGTCACAAGTTTTTATTGTGAACTGTTATGGCCGGTTTACATTATTTTAGTGTTTAGGGGAGTGCTATAATACAATTAGAGAGGCAAGTGCATTAGTACATTACTAGACGTTCGAATGAACGTTTATATTTCTTCCAGTAGAGTGTCACTTCGTCGACGTCGCGAAATATGCGCTATCCTAATCAAAATACTATGAGTTTTAATGGAACACATACATAAGTAAGTTTGATAATTCGAGTTAATGAAAACAACAGGCACCCGTCACGGGTCACTTGAGCACTCTCCTAAAGTTCTCACTAAATTTTTAGTTTATACACAGATAAGTAACGAGCAGATAGAACAATAGAAACCAATTTTATTTTGATTCTAATTGAAAGGCAACTAGAACCGTATACCGTAACACGTACTAAAGCAAGTGGCGCTTACACGTTTCTACAAAAGCACTCTCCTTAAGAGAGAAAGAAATAAAGAAAGAAAGAAAGCAAAAAAAAATATTTATTTGAAACAAAACAAAAAAACACACACACACACACACACACACACACACAGAATGCGTACAATCATAAAAAAAATAACGCAGAAAGCATAAAAAGCGTAAAAATAAATAAACTGTACAACATGAAGATAATAATAAAATACATTAAAGGTTGAGCCCCCAAAATGGGCCCGATTCAGCATAATGTTGCAACAGAGTGTAAAGCACTCTTCTAAACACTAAGATAATCTAAACCGGCCGGCCCTTTGATCTAATTTGTTAACTCCATGGTGTGTGGAATACCGTGGCATCCAAGAAGGTTATTATAATCTGTGCCAACTGAGAAGGTGTAGTAAGTAATCTGTGGTGTTTTTCATTGACGGGAAGACAATAATGAGCGTTTTTCCTTTCTTTTTTTTTCTTAGTTCCTTTAGATAATCTAGATGGCGTTATTCGTTTCTACGTACAAAATGGTGATTCGTAGCAATAAATGTCAAAGTTAGTCCACAGATTACTAAACAAGAGAAGGAACCAGGGTTGCTATTCGGACGAGGTTTCTCGTAATAAAAATAAAAATTCAAACCCACAATCCACAGCAAAGACTCCAAAATATCCAAAATCGCACTTATCACCAAACGACAACAGCATTTTTGTTTTTCCGTAATCAACCATCACAAATTCCACAGAACCATAGTATTATTTTTTGCGTTGACGTTTATTATTACGGTACGGCAGCGCCACCTAGGGATTCTTTTAGAACTAAATTTGACATAAGGAAAAACGCTCATTGACATTGAGTTTTGGAAGGGTCTGAAAAATAATTGAAAAAGGAAATCAAAGTCATAAATTGATCTTTATTGTTTTACTTAGTTAGGTACCAATAAACTTATTGAAATGAAAAAGCCACTAGATAAGAAAAATACCAAAAATTAAAATGATGAAGAAAAACATGTGTTCAATACAAAACTAAAAGCTGTAAAGCCAAAGAGAGGGATCTGTTTTTAGTTGATTAGCCAAGTGGATTCTACGTCTCATACGTCACTAGATTCACTAGCTGTTAAGTTTATGAAGGAAGCTCATTTAGTAATTTGTGATGAGGTACCCATGACAAAGTTATGATAAGTATCCGATTTTCGCCTTGCATTCCTTCGCGAGTAGCCAGAACATGTCCAAAAGAGCAAGATTGGCTATCCGTAATAGTGTGCTTCTTCCAATACTGATGTAAGCATGGTAGCGAGATTTGGGTATGGCAGAAGAATCATGACAGTAGGATTAGTGCAGTACAAATGAGATCCTTAAGAAATATGTGTGGTGTTACTTTGGATGACAGAATACGCAATAGTGTGATCAGAGACCGAGGATGTAGAGAAAGAGGATGTAGTGAGTGACTAGAATTGAAAAAAGGAATGTTGCGTTGGTTTGGAGATGTGGAGAGGATGAACGAAGAAAGACTGACAAAGCAAATATATCGGGCGAATGTGAGTGGAAGGGCCGGTAAGGGACGCCCCAGTTGGACCTACTTCGACCAAATAGGGGATGCATTAGCAAAGGGCAAGATTAAAAGTACCCGAAACCGATGTGGGTACATGCAACGACTAATGGATGTCGACGAAGCGAAAGTGATTTGTCAGGATAGTGGCAGGTGACAGTCCGTGGTCTCTGCCTACCCCTCTGGGATACAGGTGTGAGCTTATGTATCTGAATGTATTAAGAGATTTATATCTACTGGTGGTTGATAAATACAGAGGCGTCACCATATAAAAAAACATAGTGGAATATAATTTTGCGTCTACATTTTACCCCAGCGAAGCCGGGTTTTCGTCTAGTATAATAATAATTTCGTACCAGTCTACGGTAGACTCGAACAAATTGCACATCAAATTGAAGAGCGTAAAAAAATAGATAGTCAATTCGAGTCGACAACTCATAGGTGGAAAATTCGGATAACCGAGTATTTTTAATGTAAAAATGATATTTCCGAGCGAAGCCGGGTTTTGATCTGGTATTTAAATAAACTTGATTTTATTTTCATTATGCTCTTTATGTGAATATAAGTAAGGAAAAATTGTACTTTTTTGTTTGAACAATAAACGAAAATTTACTTATTTATCGTTCACTAATCGTGTAAGATAAAATCGTGAGGAAATCTCAGTGTCTAAGGTTCACGTACTTCAAATCTGAAAATCAGCAATCTGCTGTTACACGAGTGATCATTTATATTTATCTTCTCTTTGAGAAAAGCCCTACCTTGTGTTATGTAAAGGAATTATTTCACACTTCTGCCGTTGACAATTCACTTTGAGGAAAGGTATTAGCTGGTTTGTTTTACACGAGAGACCATATTAAAGTTGTCACGAATTTTCGCAGGAACACAAAAGTGTGATTTCAGTCCATGTAAAACCAGCGTAATCGATTTATAGCATAACACAATAACAAACCCAAAAACCTTCACCTACGTTTTTTTGTCACCATATGATGTGTTTCTGATGAGCGTGCCTTACCAGCATTCTGAAATGACCGACGCCTCTGGTGAACTCGGATTGAGAACTGAAAGTTAGAGGCAAGAGGTCACGTCACCACCGCAGCGTTGTGGTAAGGGACATTAACAATAATGACCGGTTCTCAGGTATAATCATCACGGATAATAATAGAGTCGCAAAGTGGGTCTTAATGCTTTAGAGATAAGGTGTGTGTTAGCGAGTTTTTTTGGCTTAAAGCGTGAAACGTTTTATGTGTTAATTTAAACTGTGACGGGTTCAATCTGGTCCTCTTTTTCGGACGAATTTTCTATTATGTCACTTTGCGGCCTGAATGTTGTTCGCTAAAGGGTTTATTATATTTAGCGCTTTTAAGGAATGTAACAGTCTTGTGTGTAAATACACAATTTCTTAAAATACTACTCAGGTGGAGTTTAAATCAGAGTCTGTGGTCAATAAAAAAACGTAACCACAGATGATTAAAACTATGTTTTAGAGGAATTATGTTTAATTTAATATGACTAGCAGAGAGTTTGTTGAGAAATATGTATGGTGCTACTTTGAATGACAGAATACGCAATAGTATGATGAGAGAGAGTTGTGGACTGAAAGAGGATATAGTGACTTGACTAGAATTGAAAAAGTAATGATGTGTTGGTGTGGACGTTTGGAGAGGATGAAGGATGAAAGACTGACGAAGTGAATACATCAAGTGAATGTGAGTGGAAGCACCGGCAAGGGACGCCCCAGGCAGACATAATTCTATCAAATAGGGGATGTATTAGCAAAGGGGTATATAAACAGTACCCAAGACCGGCGTGCGTGCATACAACAACTAATGAAGGTCGATGAAGCGAAAGTGATTTGTCAGGATCGTGGCAGGTGGCAGTCCCTGGGCTCGACCTACCTCTCTGGGATACACGCGTGAACTTATAAATGTATGTATGTATGACTGCAACACTACAAGCTTTTACTAAAAATATATTATCTTAACGACTTCACACTTTACACTAACATTAAAAAGGCGAAACTTTGTGAGTGTGTGAGTGTTTCTGTGTATGTTTGTTACTTCTTCACGTCTAATCGGCCAGAGCGATTTTAATAAAATTTGGTATGGAGTTAGCTGACACCCTGGATTAACACATAGGCTACGTTTTACTACGGGAAAATATCTTAATTCCAGGGGAAAATCGATGAAATTTAAATTTTGTAAATTGATCTTTCCCATGCTCAAATTTAAATTATTTTTCTTTTAAAAAAGTGAATAGTTATTATTTTTGCTGTACACAATTTATTTTCCCTAATAACCCGCGGGTAACACCGTGGGGCACAGCTAGTATAGTTTATGGATAAACAAACTTAAGATAAGATAAGATAAGATAAGATAAGATAAGATAAGATAAGATAAGATAAGATAAGATAAGATAAGATAAGATAAGATAAGATAGGATAAGATAAGATAAGATAAGATAAGATAAGATAAGATAAGATAAGATAAGATAAGATAAGATAAGATAAGATAAGATAAGATAAGATAAGATAAGATAAGATAAGATAAGATAAGAATATTCTTTACTTAGGAAACTTACCTAAGTGATGTTTGTCCATAATTATACCAGACGTTACATCCTCGAGATTTATTAATAAGTTCACTATGTATGCCATTCTTTAATATACTAGGCATTGCACAATTATTTAGAGATATTTAAATCCAAGTAAAAAGTAGTGTCATTAGTACCAATAGCTGCCACCCGAGCGCTAGCGTCAACGTTTCATTTATTAATGTTCATTAGACTTATAGACATATTTTATCTTTCAGGTACGTTCAGATCACATCTTTGGCTGGTGACTAACATGTTTTTCATGTCTAGCGGCCAAATTCGGACCTTTTCGTGAGTAATAATAACAACAACTTCCACACAACACAATCACTCGACCCGGTCCCAAACTAGGATACCCTGTCCTACTGTAACCAGCCAAGTACATTACAAACATGAAAAAGCACCCACACTAAGGCTATTTGTACAAATATACGGCAAGCCCCAGTGGGAATCAAACCCACGACCCCTGTGTTTGTAGGTAAGTGCCTCAAAGGCTACACCAACGAGGCACTCGATAAGCTTTATTTCCGCTCTTAAAAGCATCTTAATCATCATCATCATCATTCAGCCACAAGAAGTCCACTGCTGGACATAGAGCTCCTCCATGGATTTCCAAAAAGACCGGTCGGAAGCGGCTTGCATCCAGCGTTTTCCCGCCACTTGGATGAGATCGTCTGTACATCTTGTGGCTGGTCGTCCTACGCTGCGCTTGCCGATATACTCTCCATTCGAGAACTTTTCGGCCCCATCGGCCATCAGTTCTGCGTGCTATGTGCCCCGCCCACTGCCACTTCAACTTACTAATCCGCTGGGTTAAGTCGACGAATTTCGTTCGTCTACGGACCTCATCATTTCTGACTCGGTCTCGTAGAGAAATTCCGAGCATAGACCTTTCCATCTTAATCATTTCGCACATAATCAGTTAACAAAATACTGTTTTAACCACTCCTATTACATACTTCATATACGTCTATCTTTAGCGCTGACCGCAAAAAAACAGTTATGCTTCCAATAATTGTTTAAGAGCTAGACAAAAAGCGTCGGGCGCGGTGCATAGTTGTATACAGGCCACTCCTGTCATATACTTTTCTTGAATCTAGCAGCCTTCTATTGATGGAACCAAGGATTCTCCTTGATGGAACGGATCCTGTTAGGATAACAAGGCGACCGTTTCTGCTGACAGAACTTTTTTGTATAGAGTTCTTTTGGCAAAGAGCAGACAAAAGTCAAGTCTACCCCGGCCATTTTTTTATTTACCGTATGGCGTACGAGTGGCGTATCTTAAAGAGTATATCCATGGATGGGTTCTTCGACACTTTTCCTAAAACAGGTGTTTTAAAATTCAGTTGCATTCTAATGAATGTTGATGAAGCGAAAGTGATATATCAGGATCGTGGCAAGCGGCTGTCCCATGTTTGACTACCCATCTGGGACACAAGCGTGAGTTTATGTATGTATGTACCTAAGTTTAACAAAGGGACACAATAACGGTTCATCATCATCGACCCATTATGTCCCCACCGAAGGGCACGGGTCTCTTCCCTGAGGAAGGTATAGGCCATACTCTACCACGGGGGCCAAGTCCGGATTGGTGGAGGCTTGTAAGACTAGTGGCTGGTTTTACTGTCAAAAGTTTTCAAGCCGCCCTAAGGCCTCTGACTTGACTTAACGACTACTATCTATCGATGACAGCCGGCACCAACTGCTTAACGTGCTTTGCGAAGCACGGAACCGCTCGGAAAAAATGCCACTAGTGTTAGTCATAGACAGTGACCCATCCATGGACTGAACGCGCCGTATGTTGCTTAACCTTAGTGATCGTTTAAGATCACTCAAGCAGCCCAGGCTACGAGCGATTCTCGAGATCCAATAACGGTTAACGTACTCGTAAAAATAAATATTTTGAGGCATAAGGGAACTGGCCCTTTCATTCCAGCATTCCGCGGAATAGATCGAATCAACCCAGATCCTTGCGGCGACGGCTAGCTATCCAGCTCGTTAGGGTCATTGCACACAGAAACGAATTTAATTAAACATCGTTAATTAATTATTTCATAATTCCATATTAATCGTATATTTTGTAGAGTCGCTTATCCGGTGACGTTCAATTAATGTTTTGCTGAAGTTAAGTTTACCTTTTCTTAGGTTGACAAATATTTTTACCAAGTACCATTGACCAAAAAGGTATTACAATGCCAGAACATGCGCAATTGCAAATGTATCTTGTACATACCTTGCATTGCCAGTACTAGTACCCAGTAACAGTGAGTGAGAAAATGTGCTTACTAAGCGCTTCTAAATGAATAAATAAAATTATATCCTTCTTAACTTATTGTTTTGTGCTTAGTAAGCTATAACTTTAATTTCTGTAAAACATTTTGTTTCTACTAATTTATGGATCGTTTTAAAATCAATAATAAAGAGAATCGAAATTAGTTATGCGGCAAGTTTTATTTATTAATAGAAATTAGTTATTGCTTACTAAACACTTAACCAGCACAATGTGCACGCGACCTAACAGACTCTTGCGCAGGCATGTGGCTTCCATCTTTGCGCGGATGGACAGACAGACGGACGGATGGGAGACGCGCGGGATGTAATTGCAACGCTATTCGCCGCTAGGCATTTTTCTAAAGGTTGCTTGTAGTAGTTACACGGGCGACAATTTGAACGCCGAGCAGTTTTGAGTGTCTCTAATTAAGTCTATGATACTGAGTAGGATTGCTAGCGTTTTGTTACGTTTTTACGGGCTGTCGATAGCGCATTAACTTTTACACTATTAATCTGAGATTCCATGCTTTTATCAAAGTCAAAAATGTATTATTGTGCGGTTTACAGCAGCTCCAATTTCACATGTCTATTACGTTCTTACCGCTACTGAATAAGTGCATGATAAACGACTATGTACTGCCGACTGAAAATACTGTTAATTTGATAATAATTTGATAATAATAATGTTAGAGTAGGTTAAGTTTGGCGAAGCGAGTCTTGAATATTGTAATAATATATTCAAGGCTCGTTTAGCCAATGTAGGTTAATTTAAGATAGGTATAATACCTATAGTAACTTATTATTGTGTACAAAAATATAATTAAATACCTACATTACTAAGTATAATACATAGCTGCAAAATTGTTTTTTTAAACCTTAAGGCATAAGAGCGCATCGCCAACAAACTGCACAGCAGTTTGGCGACATTAGATATAAATAAAATGTAACGGTTTATTTTGATAAAACAATAAAAAAAATAAAAAAAACCTTAACACAGTGGAGTGTTTGTAAAAGTTGCCCACGTCCGAGCCGCCCGTTTGTGGCGGCCCACGCTACCCTTGCTGAGAAAAATGTTAGATTTTAACCATTATGTAAGACGGGCCTAGCCCATAAGCGGCGCGTAATTGGAGGCGCGAGTTAGCTGCTTTTTGCCCGCGTCATTATCGCCGGTGTGTGCTGCCGCGTTTTTGCTGCTACCGAATGATATATGGGAGGTAGGTGAGGAACAATGCTAGAAAATAGACGTCGGCCTACGGATACCTTGTCTTGGTGTGGAATAGAACCGGTAGCCTGCGACTCTGTCGTGTGCTAAGTGAGTTGGCAAAGCCAAGTCATCGATGCGAATAACGCCTTACTTTATAGATTTTCTGACTATCATCCAGTATGCCGTCTATAAAGAAGGGAATGTGGGTACTTAGTAAAGGGCATGATAGCTACTAATGCATTTAAAAAATATATATTATTATTCTAATTTACTTATTACTCGAATAATATTAAAAACGAAAGTCAATAACATAACATTTACATACAGATACATACTGAAAACTATGGAAACCTGGTGGACTATATGAATGATAATAAAAGCGTAAAATCCTCCCAATATTATGATTTTAAGGAACTATAAGTAAACATGGACAGAAAAGCTACTAACTACTACAACTATTTTTAATACATTTGCGAAAAAATGAAGCAATTTAATAAAGATTTTTTTTGGAAAATGGCGCCAACGCCAACCGTAAAAAAATATAAGCAGAGATTTTTTTTTCTTCACCCATTCTGGGTAGGCAAAGGGAACTATGCCCATATTGCCCATACAGCCAAGTCTTCAGTAGACTTTTTTTATTGATATGAAATGAAAATGAAATTTAATGAGATGAAATGAAATTAAACCTAACCTAACTCATTGAATCAAATCATTAAATCTGATATTGAAACAAATTAGTAGCTTCTTTGTAGAAATATTTGCATGAATCATAAAAACTTCGTGGTTGATTTTTTCTTTTTACATACATACATACATAAGCTCACGCCTGTATCCCAGAGGGGTAGGCAGAGACCAGGGACTGTCACCTGCCACGGTCCTGACAAACCACTTTCGCTTCATCGACATTCATTAGTCGTTGCATGCACGCACGCCGGTTTCGGGTACTTTTTATCTTGCCCTTTGCTAATACATCCCCTATTTGGTCGAAGTATGTTCGCCTGGGGCGTCCCTTACCGGCCCTTCCACTCACATTCACTCGATATATTTGCTTCGTCAGTCTTTCTTCCTTCATCCTCTCCACATTTTTTCTTTTTAATAGACATTATTTTGACAGTTGGGAAAGAGAACGCACGAGTGTGTAAGCCTACTTCCCGAACGCTATACGCCCCTGCAATACGCCACTTTTTGAGCAACTGTATTAAACATTCATTATTGTACACGGGGAAAATCGATCTTATGCGGGAAACGATCTCATTCCGGGACACAACCTCTGTGGCGTAGTAGTTAGCGCATCTGCCTACGATGCGAGAGGTCCCGGGTTCGAATCCCGAAAAATTAAAAATACCGAAATTAGTTTCTTAAAATGGTCAGCATAATTAAAATAAATTATAAAAAACATGTAGGTATAAAAAATAAGTAGCAGGGCCAATTCACCGACGCTGCAATGGTTTCGTACAGTCGACAGCACGTCAACTTTCACATTTTAGTTGCAAAGTCGCCCGTAATGCAACGGGGTAGAATGCATGGGTGTAGAGGATGATGTGCTGTCGACTGTACCAAACACAGCTAGTTACACTTTTTACTTTCTGCCAAAGGTCCGCCATTAACCGTCAAGTAATAAGGAAGTGTAGTTCTACGGGTTAACGTAACTGTTCCTTATACGATCGCTGATTAACAAAATTCTTCGACAAACTGCCCAGATAGGCGCTGCCCAAATATGGGTGAGGCAATACTCGCTGCAATGCTAACTGGAGACTAAGTACCAGTTTCTGAATTGAGAACTTCGCTAAGTGACACTTAACTTTAGTGCTGTCTCGTCACATTTCTCAGATAAGAGCGTGATAGAACGTTACTTAAGTATTTACTTAGTGAAATTCTTAATTCAGAAACCGGCTCTAAGAGTCAGTTTCTGAATCGAGAATTTCACTAAGTAACACTTAAGGGACTCCACACACGGCAGCTATAATATACATTTAGCTTAGAGACCGCTCAGTACCTATAAGATACGAAGATGTAAAGATGTATATTATAGCTGTCGTGTGTGGTCTCCTGACGATTTCTATGGAAAGATATTTTGACATATATCGTGCTATAATATACATCTTTACCTTATAGCCGCCGTGTGTGGAGTCCCTAACTGTAGTGCTGTTTCGAAAATTTCCTTAAAAAAGCGCGTGAGTCTAGTAACTTAAGTATTTACTTAGTTAAAATCTCAATTCAGAAAGTAGCCCTAATACTTGAAATATTCAGTGAGTGAGCCTCTAGTGAGTTTGTTTATTGTAAAACGTTCTGTGTAGAGCTCAGTCATGATTTATTACATTTATTTCATCTCAGTTCGGTAGTAAAGGGTCATGAATACACATTATTGAATACACACATGATATACACATTATTTTGCTCGTAGCCTGGGCTGCCTGAGTGATCTTAAGCGATCACTAATGTTAAGCAACATACGGCGCGTTCAGTCCATGGATGGGTCACCGCCTATGACTAACACTAGTGGCATTTTTCCGAGCGGTTTCGTGCTTTGCAAGGCACGTTAAGCAGTTGGTGCCGGCTGCCGTCGATAGATGGCAGTCGTTAAGTCAAGTCAGAGGCCTTAGGGCGCTTGAAAAATTCTGACAGTAAGACAAACCACTAGTCTTACAAGCCTCCATCAATTTGGAATTGGTCCCGTGGTGGAGTATGGCCTATACCTTCCTCAGGGAAAAGACCCGTGCCCCTCGGTAAGGACATAATGGGTTGGTGGAGATATGGAGGTATTACAGAATAAAGATAATAAAATAATAATAATAAAAAAAATATATTTACAAATATTTAGGCGGGGCAAAGTAGGCGTGCAGTACATCGCCGCATTTGAGTAATTTTATCTTGTATTTTGCTAAAATATCCTCTGTTTGGTCAACCTGTATGTGCAAAGACGTCAGCCTTAAAAGTCAGTACGATTAAACCGCAAAACAACGTTTGCCGGCTCAGCTAGTAAATTATATTACGTCGCTTCATTCTTCGATATAAAAACATTCACAACGTAGTTCCCCTATCCTACAAGGCAACTTCGCACACTTCAAAGATTTTAGGTTTACAGTCCTTTTTTTTTCAGTTTACCCGCCTTTCATGTCAATGTCATTCTTTTTCCGTGCGAGGCAACAAGTGCACGCGCTCGCGCCTAGTTTTTTTTACGAAATCGCGAATTGTAGGGATAAAGTTATAGACTGCTGTTTATTTCTGCAAATAAATAACCATGCCTTAGCATAGTGCAGAGGATAAACTCGAGCGATGTCTGAAAAAGCTGCGCAAACTGGAAGAAAAAGTGCATCAGAGTGATCATTGTGCTAAGCGAGTGATAGACTCATCAGAGTCGAATAGTGAGTGTGGGGGTGAGTACATAATAATTGTATTGTTCTGTGTTTTCATGAGTTTCACTGTACTTTTAAAATATATTTTTGCGCCTTGATTCGATGGACGAATAGGGCATGCCTGGGGGTTGGCCGTGAGTCTACACGACGGTAATACACAGAAAATAAATATACCTACTTGGTTTGCGTAACTAGGACATTAATTTCTGTTTATAAATTACAAACCTGGGGGTTGGCCGTGAGTCAACACAAAGGTATTATACTTATAGAAAACAAGTGTAGCTACTTATTTTGAGTACTACATAAAGTTTCTGATAATAAATCACAGACCTGGGGGTTGGCCGTGAGTCAACACGATGGTAAATAGTACATCGTGGTAATAACATTTATAATGTTGTATATGGCCCCACATCATATCGAAGTACCTGAGGCACCTAAAGAGCCGGAGTTAGACCGCACCATCCCGTCAATATCGGGACCAGACGTACCAGAACTCGTCGTAGAGCCTCAAAAGGCTCCAGAGTTGGGTCCTAAGATCTTAGTGGCTTTAGGTGAGTCAGCTGAGGAAGCTCCTAAATTCGGCCTACAAAATTTGGCAACACATATTGAAAAAGGGCATGCCTAAAGAGGCGTAAGAAAAATTGCTGAAAGAATATTCTATACCAGAGAACTGTATGCAAGCAATGTATGTAGCAATGTATGTAGCAATGTATGTGCCTGTATGTAAATGTTATGTTATACCAGAGAACTGACCTCTACTTCAAGCACCTTAGCTGAATGCGCAGCAGCTATAACGGATACGTCGAGAAATCGTGATAAGAAGATGGATTGTGCTCAACAGCAGCTAGAAGTTGGCTTGACAGCCATTAACAGAGCCCTGTCTTTACCCATAACAAGTGATGACAAATTTCAAGCTATCCAGTTGATTAGCGATGGATGTCGTATCCTTAGTGACCTCCACTTTACGGAAACACGGGTCCGTACCAAGGTTTAGTGCCTGGCTTGGAGAAGTCGTTTCTTAACATAATTAAGGATGCCGAAAGAGCTTACACTTTGTTTGGATCTTAACTTTCAGTCCAAATAAAAGCCTCAAAAGTTATTGAAAAACAAGAACTGCAAATAAAGAAAACAGTGGCCTCTTCGAAGACTCCAAGGCTCACGGTTTAGTCGACGATTACAAGGCGCCGCTACCAGGAAAACTGGACAGGCCCTCCAAGCTACGCGTCATTGAACAGGGGGGGGGGCGCGGAGGGTACAGGAAGACCTCAGAAGATTCTTCTGAGAGGAAGACCAACCCGAGTCATCGTCGACCTCCATTGCCACCGCAGAACAAACCATCCAATCAGGGCAAGCCCCGTGCTCCAGCACATCAATAGATCAGTACACACAGGTAGAATTCATCATTTCTACAACTGTTGGCTTCGTATTACCGACAATAATGTCATATTCGATTGGATTTCGAACGGATTTCCAATACCATTTTACGAGAAATCGTTTCAACAGTTTTTGTCAAAAAACGAATTTACTCTTACTGATAAAAAACATGTCAGTAGCTTTACAAAAGTTATTAGACCTTGGCACCATAAAACCTTGTAAAGGACGGAATAATCAATTTATTTCCAAAATCTTTCTTGCCTCAAAGCTGAATGGGATATAATAAAATGTCACTTTAAAATGGAAGATTACCGTAGAGACTTCAAGCTTATTCCACTTCATGGCTAGGTATATGGCTACTATAGACCTCAAGGAGGCTTATTTACTCATTCCCATTGCAGACTCTTATCATAAATATCTACGATTTCAATTTGAAAGCGAAAATTCACAAATAACCACTTACGACTTTAATTCCATGCCTTACGGACTATCAATTGCACCTCGAACCTTTTTCAAAAATTATGAAAGAGGTCCATGACGTATTTAAGAGGCCGCGGTAATATATCTGTGCAATATATTGATGTTTTACTTGGTATTGGCGAAACATATCAGCTTTTCTATGAGAATGTAAAAGAGACCATAAGTATCTTAAAGTGTTTAGGTTTTGTAATAAACCGTGACAAGAGTTTTCTAAAACCTAGCCAAAAATGCAAATTTTTGGGATTTATTTTACGATTCCATAAAGCTACGTTCACACGTTCAGTAGACAAGTTCTTATTGCTTCCTACCAGCACTATCAGAGAATTTACTCAGCTAATCGGAGTTTTAACAGCCGCTTGTCCGGCAGCTAGATACGGATGGCTTTACACTTAACTTTCTTAAAGGCAAAAATTTCTTGCTCTTCAGTCAGAAAGCAATAATTATGAGACAAACATACTGTTACCTGTTGTTGTCCTATAGGACCTTAACTGGTGGAAACAAAATAATTATGTTCAAAATTTGCAATGGAAAATTTTGCTATGCTTACGGATGTCTCCAGGAGAGACTGGGGTGCTTATTGCAATTAAGCACGAGTCGGTGGAGGTTGGAAAAAGGATGAGTTGAAATTCCACATTAATTATCTGGAAGCCAGATATTGCCTTATGCGCTTCCCGGACCAATGCAAAGTGTAATAATTATTATCCTGGAAACAAGACCCCGATGCTATCGCTGTCGATGCATTTACGGTAATACTGGCAAAACTATTTCTTTTACGCGTTTCTACCATTCTCGTTCATTCTAAAATGTTTGCATAAAATAATGACTGCCAAAGTTTCAGGCATCATTGTTTTCCAATTTGGGCTTCACAGGCTTGGTATCCTTAGCTACAAAGTATGCTTGCATCGGAAGTCATATTTCTGCAACCTAACAGACACCCTTTGTGTTCCTATTTCAGGACACACCACTCTCTTCACAAGAAGCTTCACATGCCAACCAATAGTTTGACCTTAATGCTAGCTTCTCTTTGCCAAAGTACTATTAATTAATATAGCTTCACCTAGAAGCTTTGATAGGTTGAATTTTGTAAAAAAAAAACGTGATACATTTAGCACTTCTATTCCGTCACTCATTTCGTTTCTTTCAGATCAATATGACCAAGGTTCATCATTATAGTTCGTTAAATACTCATCGTTCTGCCCTCTTGCTACTTTTCGAAAGTAATATAGGGCCAGACGACTGCGTGAAACGATTGTTACAAGGAGTTTTTAAATTAAATTAAGAAATAGGTAGATACATGGTTTCCAAATAACGAACTTTCGCTTGAAATATTACGAAGACTCTTGCAATTCTCCTGGCTCTATGTACAGCCCACAGAGTTCAAACAATTTCATTGATTAAGACGACAAAATATATTAACATAATAATATCAAGTAACGGTATCGAAGTTGCAATAACTGATATAATTAAAACGTCAGCTCCGGGTAGGAATGAACCGATATTATTCCTCCCGTATTTTAAGGATAAACCTAATAGCTGTCCAGCAACAGCTTTAGAAGATTATTTAGATATGACTTAATCAAACAAATCAGAAGCAACACAATATTTACTTATGACATTCCGGCGATCATATCGACGGTTAAAAGGTTGGGCATAAGCGACATTTTGGCCCAAAATGACTTTTGAATGCCATCTTACTTAAAAAAAAATTCTGCGTCGAATGCGCTTACTCCCGCGGCTCTACGATACAAAAAAGTCATCGTAGAGCCGCGGGAGTAAGCGCATTCGACGCAGATTTTTTTTTTAAGTAAGATGGCATTCAAAAGTCATTTTGGGCCAAAATGTCGCTTATGCCCTATTACCTTTTAACCGTCGATATATATATATATATATATATATATATATATGGCGGCCAGTTCACAATCCATTAGCCGATGGATTAAAGATGTACTACATGCGTGCGGCGTGGACGTGTCGGTGTATGGCGCGCACAGCACGCGGCACGCAGCCCCACGTCCGCGGCGCGCGCAAGGCGTCTCTGTAGACGTTAATAGAAAAAAGGCTGTCCAGCCAGCCTAAATACATCACACTAATACATCACAAACCTAAAATTTTATAATCGAATTTTACTTAGCGACTATAATTTTGCAAGTTAAATTTTCTTGCCATAACATAAGTTCCATCATTTAAGTTAAATTATGAAATCAAAATAGCAGTGTTTCAATTACAATCAAAGTGAATATTTATTTTTAAAACTGGATTTATGAATTTTCCTCTGTCTAGGGTCCATCACGTCTGCTTCATACAAAAACGCTTCAATACTGACGCGATCCATATCTTTGGTGTAGGGTGTGCTGTGATCCGGCTCAAGATACTTGATTAAATATCATGATAATTATCACGATATTTACTGACGTGTAGCATTCGCCTATGAGTCGCTTCATTCGAAGATATAAACTCCCTCCCACCCGACCCTTGGGAGCTAAATTTGGCTTAAGTAACTATGTACAATTGTAAGTAGGAGTTTTCTATTTCTCTAAAAGAATGACATTGACATGAAAGGTGGGTAAAGTCAAAAAAAAAAGGACTGTACACCTAAAATCTTTGAAGTGTGCGAAGTTGCCTTGTAGGATAGGGGAACTACGTTGTGAATGTTTTTATATCTTCGAATGAAGCGACTCATATAATTATGATCGAACTTCACTTGGTAAGTTCGTTTAATCATAAATTATAAGAAATATAATAAAAAATAAGTAGCATGCCAATTGGATGCACGACACGTTTTTTCTTCCTTCCTGTGTGTCACAGACCTAAGGCTCTGTGTATTGCAGCTCCCTTCGGCTAAACTGGAATCAGTTTGAAAGTGAACGCTAAAATAGTAGTCCGGTTAACAAAGCAATTCAATAACATTATACAATTGCTTGTCCAGTCCTTAATTAGCTATTCAGTACTACCTACTCGCGTACAGTCGACAGCACGTCAACCTTCACATTTTAGATGCAAAGTCGCCCGTAATGCAACGGAGTAGAGTGCATGGGTGTATACGATGATTTGCTGTCGACTGTTCAAGTATTTCAGAACAGCTGGTCGAGATATTGGGTTAAGTTGCGTTGTCAGGCAACGACTGTTTTCAAAGTGTAACAATATTTCAATATACAAGGTGACTTTTAGAAACATAAAAATGATGGTAGTTTTGAAAGTTTTTTTGTTGTTACTCAAAATGACTTCACTTGAAATTCTTGCTATAGCTCTTGCTTTTTTTACGTGTTATTTCTTATGTAAATGATCTGTTCAATGTTTGGTGTACAGTCGACAGCACATCATTCTAAATACTCATGCACTCTAGTCCGTTGCATTACGGGTGAATTTGCAACAAAAATGTGAAGGTTGACGTGCTGCCGACTGTACGAACAATGTTAGGACGAAGGTAATAAAGGTCGAAAAAACCTACGGTTCGACCGTCATATGATGACAAATAATAGAAAACAATTTTATTCTGAGTAAACACATTTTTCTTACAAATTTACTACCTAATTATGTAATCACCTGTTACTAAATAAAGCCAAAATATATTATAAAGGGCGGTATCCCAAAGACATTCCAATCATTACTTTTTAAATTCCTGGCTTAAAGTTTCTATGAGTATGGAGCTCGATTTTCGGCCCACTGTGAGACAGACGGACGAAAAAATAAGTCAAATAATAATATCAAAGAAATCAAATAATATTTATTATATTAAAGAGTAATACACAAAGGCAAATAAAAATTGAACAGACAATGCTTAAACTAAGAAAGGTTTAACATGAGTAAATAGCTTAGAGTAACGGTGACCCCTCACTAGGCATAGCCTCTGTCGTGGGCATCACGATATAAATTAGGCGATATATTGGTATTACATTGCGGCAATCTAAGCAGATTGTAGATTAAATTTAGTAAGTAATTTTAATTTCAAAACTAAATCGATTATTATACTTCATAATCCGAATTGTAATTTCATGCTAATAGTGAAAAATAAATTTATATCTACATTAAATTCTTAATTATTAATTACAATAAGTGATCCTATAAGGGTTCTGTTTTTGACGCACGGAACCCTAACCACCGCTTTCTCGTACGCTAAAAATCTGTTGATTTACTGTTGACGGCTGGCAAACGTTTTTTTCGTATTCACTTTGGCCAACTGACAGCTGTCAACAGGGTTAACAGCTTGTTAGTGTACGAGAAACCGAGGGTAGAAGTGTTACAATTTTAATGATATGTGTACACATATTTATGTCAAAAGTATAAATGGTCATGATTTGAAAATTGGAGAATTCTCTTACGGATCGTGCTGAATAATTGGAATCCATCAATTAACGGACCACCCGGTTGGATCATTAAACTCGTAATTTCAATCTTAGCGCCATAACTTAAGGTCGGTAATTAACTGCATACTTTAGTTAACTGTGAAAAATCTTCTCATAGTTTAGCGAAAGAGTGAACATGTCAATATCAATTAAGTTTAACGTTTCACTTCCGACTTTGCTTCCATTTTTAATTAAATTTGACACGTCAAGTTATGCGGTTTACTTTTGAAGACAAAAATAACAACCGGTAAGTAATACCATATACAAAAACTCACGCCTGTATCCCAGAGGGTAGGCAGAGACCAGGGACTGCCACCTGCCACGATCCTGATAAATCACTTTCGCTTCATCGACATTCATTAGTCGTTGCATGCACGCACGTCGGTTTCGGATACTTTTTATCTTGCCCTTTGCTAATAAATTCCCTATTTGGTAGAAGTATGTCCGCCTGGGGCGTCTCTTACTAGCTCTTCCACTCACATTCGCTCGATTGTGGGATGAACACGTTCACAGTCCCCATAGGTATAACTGCTTTTGTCAAGTCTATATTATGTCCCAGTGGCCTTCTAGTATAGAATGATAAAGACCGCTATGTACGCCAGGAAAAAAGAGAGACGGGAATATACCTATAGGTGAGAAAAGTAGTACAATCACGAGCAATAATATATACACAGTATTAGATTTTCTAAAAATCTTAACTTAAAACAATCTAGAAAAAAGGTTACGACCATTGGTCCTAAATTATGTAACCAATGGTTAGATAATTTAGGACAAACTGTTGTAAGCATGTGCAGTACAAAACTTAATGTGTATGGCGTACAAAATGTGACAGTGTGTATATATTATTGCTCGTGACTGTACGTGTGGTAAATGTAGATACATAGATAGTGAACACTTTGTTGTAGATAAAAACGTGATTAGATGTTTCTTATATAAATGGGTTTTCAATTAGAATGTGCTGAAAGTTTCGGGAAAAAATCAGCGTTGACAAGAGTAGGCTAGAGAGCGAAGAGATCCGAGGTGAACAAACTGTTATCCGGCCGAATTGAATGAATTGAAGACGTGAGTGGATGAAGGTATGTCGTATTTTCGGTTGTCGGCATTTTTTGTGTGGAAAAAAATTGTAGAAAATTGTAGTAAAACTTTAACTTCAATTTACTCAAAATCTAAAAAATTGCACTTATCACCTTCATCCACTCACGTCTTCAATTGTTATTTCGTCATTACCGGATTGCGAACATAGAACCGGACTTGGCCCCCGTGGTGGAGTATGGCCTATACCTTCCTCAAGGAAGAGACCCGTGCCCCTCGGTGGGGACATAATGGGCTGATGATGATGAACATACAACGACTAAGGAATGTTGATGAAGAGAAAGCGATCTCTCAGGGTCGTGGCAAGTGGTTAACCCTACTCTCTGCCTACCCCTCCGCGATATAAGCGTAAGCTTATGGTATGTTATATCTTCCCACTAAACGGTAGCTTTCCAGGTAGACATAGTCAATCAAAATAATTACGCGATACACAAATCAACGGCTACGAAAGGAAATTCGACACATGATTTCCTGACTGATTAACTTAATGACACATACTCAAGTGCAGCTTAAAGCCTACTCGGCACAAAAGAAAGTTGAACGAATAAATTATTAAAAATTAAGGCAACATGTCGACAAGGCTATACCAATTTAGACTCTGCAACGAACGGTATAAGAATTACCTATATAGTCTGTAAAACATAGCTTGAGCTCCGCGACAGCTGTCATCGAAATTGCGTCCATGAAGTTTTGAATTTTTTCTCAGAATATTTGCATTGTGAAAACTCCGTACTTACTGCACACTATTCGATGTCTAAGCAATATCCCAACCTAGCCCTGTCAGTGTGACAGCTGTCGTGGAGCTCAAGCTATGTTTTACAGACTGTAGACCTCGTCTAGACAGACAGCCTTTTTCTGTTCTTAAGACTATCACAAAAAGGATACTTGCCAAACATTTACCTCGTCACAATCATGTTCGTAAGTACGGATTAAGTCGAAAGTCGAGACCAGTTTCTTTGGATTATAAATATCTTACTGAAGTCTTTTTAATTCTGCCGGAAGTGCCGTTGGCGTGGTCATACTGTGAGGATACAATGTAACTACCCATCAGATTACAAGCACCGTATATAGTGGGCCATTGCAAGACAGGCCTTCTCTCAGAGATTAAGGCTGACATTCAGAGACGAATCCCAAGTTCACGCTTGGAGCACAAATAAATATTTACTAAATAAACATACATGCACATACATTGCTTCTGGCTCCACACTAGGATACCCTGTGTCGTGGGAACCAGAAACAGCGATGTCACAAACATGTAAACATCAAAGACCTGGGGTTTTTTTCCTAGCCGGGGTTCGAACCCGGGACCTCTCGCATGGTAAGCAGATGCGCTAACCGCTACGCCACAGAGGTCTTTCTTAGCCAGTCTTAATCAGTCTTAGCAAAGTAAACTAAAAGAAGAAGAAAGAAGAACAAAACACCGGAATTTTCGTATTCACAGTCAGAGATCAGAGAGCTAAGCTAAGAGAAGAGCAGTCTTAAGAAAGTCACCAATATTGTTAATTATTTTTTAATTATTGTTATTTCATGTACCGGTTTTTTAAATATTTTGTATTTTTCACTAAACTACGCAAACGGTACGACAAAAAGGTAACCTCAAAATTATTATTAAGAAAACCAAATGACCGATATTGATTACTTACACTTAGCTAAGCACCATTTCATACTTAACTTGCTAAGATTCGATTCTGAGTACGAACGGCCGATTTCTGAATTGAGAATATCGCTAATCAACTATAGTGATTAGATAAGCTACTCAACTCTAGTGCTGTCTCGCACTAGAGTTGAGTAATTACGTTTTTAATTGATCTTTTGGAAAGAGTTAAATTCATAGACAGAGTACACTTTATTGTACATAAAACGAATTGAATGGAAATAAAAAGGTATAACTGTTCCATAGGTAGCGCTACTGCGTGAAGCCAGCGCTACTAATGACAAAAATAATATATTTTTTACCAATAGCCCCTTAAGCCAAATTCATGTTATAAAGGTCTATAGACCTAAGCTGGGTATACCCACCAGCCGTGTGTCAAATGAACAAAAGCGATTTCCTACCTTAAGTCAACCATTCAATATATCGAACTTGTTTTTGCCGCGTATGACAAAAACATGTCGCACTCCCACAGACGTCATTATGACACGTAAATTATTGCGACATCGCAGTTCAACTGTCACATTTGAAAAGTAACGCTACAGTGTTGCATTGGCTAGGTTATCTATCACATTCCGTGTGGAGTTTCTGGTCTTCCATCGGACGCGTCCCCCGGGTGGCGGATAGGGGAACGCCCTCCAGATATGGGGGGTACCGGCTACGGCCGGCGCGGACCAAAACCAGAGGGAGGGGGACGTCCAGTGGCTTGCGCTGCTGGATGTCCCGCGGGGTCCACTATGGGCCCCGCACCCGTAACCCCACATTGAGTGGGGCCGGGGGCCTTCGGGCCGCGAGGAGACAACCTCTATAAAAAACACACGGTGGAGGCCCTCCTCTATGTCCCTCTGCTCAGCAGATGGCATAGAGGAGGTTGAGGGAGGGTCACAGACGGCAGGTTGGGGGACCTGCCGTCCGACATCGTGACGGGAGAAGGGGATGGGGGGCCCATGCCCCTTCTCCAGTGAGGGTGGGCCCGACTCCTTGCGAGTCGGGTCGACGTCGCCGGGGCGCCGCTGTAGCATTCGCACTGTGGTTTACCACAAGCGAGATCCGGCGGCGCCCCATTGCACGAGCGACAGGACGGCCCCCGGGGTGTTTTAGGAGGTATGCCTCTCCTATTATTACGAGAGGAGAGTCCGACACACGGCTGTCGCCCTCCCCCAAGGGTGGCGGTTATGGTGCACAAAGCATTTCACCCCGTTAACAAAAAAAAAAAAAAAAAAGGTTATCTATCACGAATTTAAGCCAAAGTAGGCCTTAGGGTAATTGAGTTAGAATCAATAGGTAGAAGGGGAGGATGGGGCTAGACAATTAGCGTGCGACTGTTATGTTTTCATTTGATGCCTTTTTTTTTTGAAATATCACCTTAGGTTATGTTGTTACGTTCATTAAAATAATTATTAATTTGCGTATACGACGACAGCTTTCAAATCCTTTAACATATTGTTTGAACAAGCTACAATTTCTTTTTAATCTAGTACTCTGGATAAAATAAGACAAACCGATATAAAAGTTATTTAGTATACGAAGATAATACAATATGTTTACAGGGCGTCCCAAAATTATGGGACATGAAGGAAAAGTACCTTAAATATCGTAGATAGGGTATTTTGCTGAAAGAAGACTATGTTATTTTTAAACGTTAGTAATTCTGCATTCAAAGATTTTCTAAAAATTACTTACCTCGTCCGGGAATCGAACCGACTTAAATGTAAAAAAAACACCCCTACTTTTATGACGCCAATCGAAAAAATGGATTATAACTCTTATTTAATCATATTATTAAATCATAACGCAACTGATCAAATGTAAACTTTACTTTATGGTGCGCTAATCAGGCCACGGAAAATTCCACAGGATAAACGAAGTATACGCTTTCAGAAACTACTAAAAGCCACTCTCGACGTTTCGCACTCAGCTCTTGAAACCGCTTTTTTCCTAACCCCATCCCAACTGCGCAGATAAGTCGACCGGCCCGTATGAGAGAAATGTCTCCGATGAGTTATTGCCACTCCATTGTTCTGATAGACGCACGTGATAAATGGCTCGGCGACTTTCTACTTACGTACTTACGACAGCACATCATGTATTACCACTGTCGAACCAAATTCGACTCTATTTCTTTACGATAAGACCTGTCTGGAGCGGGCAACTTGAACGTGTCGGTTTGTACCGTGTTATGTAAAACGGGTGGACATTTATTTCTGACGATTGTTTTTTACAGGGTTTGGTACTGATAGGACTGGTTACCATTCTTTGCAAGGTCTATCTGCCGGTTTCTGAATTGAATGTTTCACTAAATAAATAGTTATTAAAGCACTTAATAATACATTTATTTAATGCAGGTGTGGTCCAAAACGTTAGTAACAATGGTTCTTGTCAGTATGAAATAACAATTTTTATTTTATAGCGTTCGTGATGACTTTAAAAGACACTAAATCAAAAACCTTTAATTCAGTTTTTAATTCAATGTCGTTTAAAGTAAAAAAAAAATGCCAAGTAAAGATAAACGGATTATATAAGTAGGTATGTGGGACTCTGAAGTGTTTGTAGTCTTTTTTTTCACTCTTAAAAAGGACTGAAGAGGACTGACTGAAGAAGTAGAAATATGCTTCTTTTTCTTCTTAGCGTGTCAATTAAACACGAAGACGATTTTTTATTATTAATGGCGCTTGCTGGCCTTGTAGATTCCCTTGAAATAATATCTATTCTCTCTCTGTATTTCTGTCTCTATGCCCTGCAGTGGGACATTTATATTCTTCGCTGTGTTGTGCTGGTGGATTGACATTTGATTGAATCTGATTATTCAATGCTAACAATGATACAAAATTATATTATAGTGTCACTAGATGGAACTAGTTATGTAGGAAATAAAATGCTGTATTGTATTGAGAGCGTGGACTGTATTAAATAATAAAATAGAAAAAATGTACAAGCAACCAGCACGATTGCAAAATGGGCAAGGATGTTGCCAGACACAAAAAATATATTGATAACTTAAAGTGTTGCTACATTAAACAACAAAAAATATTACTATTTGGTATGTTGAAATAGTTTTTCTAATAAGTTACACTATACGCATGTAGGCTTTTAAAAGAATGAAGCCCTTATTTTTTTTACAATATCTTATTTGGTTCCACAACAGTACTAAAATCCAATGGTAATTACTGATGTACATACAATATCCAAGACCGTTGCCAAGTGAGTTAGGCACCATACATTTCAATATTGACTGCTTGGATACGGTCGCTGGCGATGTCGCCATGGCGTCCTAGTGAGGCAGGGCACTTAAGGTAAAAATAATAATATAAAAAATGATAAATTGAACACTGCATTCATTATTATTAGCTACAACAAAAATTTAAGTGAAAGTTGCACCCTTAATTTTAAGCCTCTAAATCTGCCGATAATATAAGCAATTGAGCCCAGTCAGTACCATTCAATAAATACAGGGATCGTCACAGTACCTTCCTCGCTTAATTAAAGGAGTCACGGCTTAAACGATGTAAAAAACATTCGTGCCCTCGCGAGTGAGAGAAGAGAGAAAAAATGCGTAAAAGAAAGTGTGGCCGAAGCTTTTCAATGGGGACTTTTGAGAATATTTTAGGATCCTTGTCGTAGGAAACGAAACCCACTTTTATTCGCAACTGTCCAAGCATAAATTTGAATAAATAGATAATTTTTTTTTTGCCACGAATGTGCTTCCATAAGTGTAATAACTATAATAACTACAGACAGTGAGCGTGTGACAATGATGCTGATTAAACAAACGTTTGCTGTTTCTATTTGAAACAGCGCTGTTTGTCGAAACGCAGCATGCAGGCAAGGCTTATGGCTAATAAAACTTAAAAGTACAAATAAAAATAAATAAATAAATAGAGAATATGTTGTAACTAAATAAGACAGACGCACTACTACATACTTTAAATAACTACTACATAATTTAAATATAATTAACAGTCTATGTAAATTTTGGATAATATACATAATTCTTGGAATAGTCCACGAAAATATGAAACCATCCATTTAACATTTAACTGTAGATTATTTAACTCATATTAATATAAGAATTACACCTCAGCAACGTTATTCTTAAAGATATGGTAAGAAAATAAGAATATTCTTTATTGTACCAAAAAAAAAAACACATGAAAACATTTACAAATATACAAAAAAAAAATTTAGTAGTTATTAAAATGCAAATTAATTTATGTAAGTATCGTTTGGAGATACTTATATTGTTTTCAGGGTTCACAACAAGATCCGTGAAAACATGACTATTCTAATATAAAAAACGACACTAATCTAAATGATTGATGCCTGTACCGATTTACAATTTTATGTTTATGATTTCCTTGCCTGGTCATCATAACATAGGATGTCTTAGCTTGTGAACATGACAAGTGATTGCACTGTATGAAATTCGGGTAATATAGCTTACACAAACTGACACATATACACTATGATCTAAAATAACCGATTAAGGACAAAGAATAAGCAAAAACGGGAATTTCACAGGGCTCGATTTTAGGGCTGCTTCTTTTTTTACTCCACATAAACGATTTGACTGATATGGTACAAAACAGGGCAGAGATATTGTTTGCAGATTATGCTTAACTTACTTTTAAAATCAACAGACAGGAGAACCACATTAGCATTACAAACACTACTCTTACACATGCAGTATTGGCTTACAGTAGCAGCAGCTTTACCTTTTTTTTTAATGAAACAAAAAGTTTCGAAGAAAAGAAGAAAGTTTATGTTTTGTTTATGTTAATAAGAATAAGAATAAAGAATAAAAAAGCTTTATTACCAACAAAAACATTAAAGCAGAACAGAACAAGAATACACAAAACATTAAAAACTTTAGAATTATTTTAAAAGAATAAAAAAATCGATTCTTTTGCATCATTTAGAGGCATTTATATAATCTGTAATTAAGTTTTTCTTTATCACAGACTATTTAAATTGCCTCTGCAAAGCGTTTGAAGGACACTTTATTGCGCATGTAGAAGAAAAAATTACAATTTATTTCATATACCTAAGAAAAACTAGTTAAGTAGTTACTATATAAATTAAATATAAATAACTCACGGAATTAGAAATAACATGAAATGAGAAGTAAAGAATTTTCATTCTGTTTGTTGAATGTCAATGTACTTATAATGTTTGCTGCTGCCTTGAGGTCAAATGTAGCGGAGGAAAATGTAGCGAAAAAAACTCTAGGTACTCTGACCATATTTTCTCATATCACCTTAAATCTAATAGATTATTTGGTACGAATATCCAACTACCTACGAAGCTCAAGACCCGTCAGTGCAATTAACACTTTTGCCGTAGTAAATACTGTCCAAAATAACCTAAATGAAGTGAACCCTCATTAAAAAAACCTCAACCTTGGTCGTAGCTGAAAGCTCTTTTAACGGCGAAGCCACTCATTGACGTTTTAATGAGAACGCTTTGTGACTGCTGAGCCATTGCGCACGGGATCAATTCTCGACTGTGTCGAATTGAACCTCGAGTCCATGTTATTTTCTACACTCAACTTCAATTCAATGTTCTGCGGAGGTAAACACTTGGATGTATGTTGAAAAAGATTTTTTTTGTTCTACACTGTAGAACATAGCTCTTAGGAATATTATCGATTAGAAATTTTCGACGAAAAATCGTGAAATGTGATCGAAAAATGTGTAGCGCTCACGAAAGTTTTAGTTCAAAGTAGCTCTAAGCGATAGGATCACCATTTGTTTATTAATGCGTAGATATTCCCTATCATCATCAACCCATTTTGTCTCCACCAAAGGGCACGGGTCTCTTCCCTGAGGAAGCTATAGGCCATACTCAACCACGGGGGCCAAGCCCGGACTGATGGAGGCTTGTGAGACCAGTGGCTGATCTTACTGTCAGAAGTTCTCAAGCCGCCCTAAGGCCTTTAAGTTGAAAAAATAAAATGGCTTTGTTAAAACTATTGCAAAAGAAATTAAATTTTTCTCATAATAAATTTACGATTGCAAGCCTACAATGTTGTTTTTTAACAGTAGTTTGTTTACTTTTGCAGAATATAACATTGGAGTAGGCTTCTCGTTTTTTCTGCGGTAGAATGTTATTAGATTGCGGTAAGAATAATTTATGGATTATTTTTTTAAGGTGGGATTCGGTTAGCGCAAAACGTTGGGTATGGTTTTTGGCAATAAATTAAGGGCAACTTAATATCCACAGTCTGATATAGGATTGTTAACTGACTCGTTGGTCTAGTGGTATCACGTCTGGACACCATGCCGGAGATCGTGAGTTCGTCTCTCACTGCGGCCGCCGTAAGTTTTAACAAATGGTCCCAAACTTGTGTTTCCACATAATGTGATGTCCTTTTTTAACATAGCCCTGATTACCATCGCTTTGGGTATCCTTGTTTGGAACGAAGAAGTGATTACATTGTGCGGAAGTTATTTATTTATTCTTGCCCCCAATTCGAACCTTGACTCAAGGCAACTGTAACTCTTTTCCGCAAAAGAAAAAGAAACACTATAAAGGAGCAATGATGCTCCCATTTTGCAACAGTTCATGAAGAGCATAGAAGTCTAAGGCCTCTTTACCAATAAGGGAGGCATTTTACTAGACAGTAAACGCAGGCCATCGTGGCTCTTACACACTTATTAGACCAACAAACGGATTGTAAATTATGAGTATATTTTCCTATAAAAAGGCACTTCCACTTGTCTTCTACTAAGGACAAATATATAATTAGAAATTAGATTATATTAATTAAAAGTATTATTTATATTAATTAGTTTATAGGTTAGTTAAATACAATAGTAGTTAAGTTTTTCATCATCTTATATTCGTTTCACATAAAAAAACCATATGAAATCAACTGCGTAGGACAAATACCAAATAGTGGAAAATATAATTATTGACTGTTCTTGACTAAAGTTCAATTTTATGGAATAGCCGGCATTTTTTTGAAGATAGAGGGATTTTAAGACATTTCTTAAGAGTACAAGACATCCTTTATATTAGAAGTCGCACCAACAATGGTTTCCCAGAACCACTGTGAGTTTTTTAGAAGGGTTTAGTTCCGTTAAAGTCTACTACATTTCAAGATTAATAGTGCTCTTATCAATATGTTAATAGTGTTGGATTTAGACTGTCAGTATACAGACACTGGCGCTGTGTGATCTCACGGAGTCTCCTGTGACTAATTTGAAGATTTAATTCAGTGTTGCCTACGTTTTGTAAATCGAATAGAAATTAGAAAGATTTGTTTCAAACTTTCGTAAGCACTACACATTACACTGAGTCAGAGTCGAGCATCTGACGTCGCGAGCTCCGTCTCTGCTCACCATGACTAAGCTCTGCGAATCAGAGCGAAACCTGGTCGTACTCTTTCGACAAAAAGTCAAGTATCTAAGTGTATCCTCCGGAATATAGTTAATAAGATTTGTGTGTGCGAATTTTATTATTAATAAGCTGCTTCTGTTACTGTTCGGATGGGATAATAATAGAAAAAAATAAGTATAAAATATTTTTTGCTGACAACTGTTTAAATATTTGTTATTCAGTCAAAACGCATAAAATCGTAAGTTAACAGTTACTCTTTAAAAAGTAAAAAAAGTTGCTTTACATTAATAAAAGTAGAAGATCGTATATTTCTTCTTTTTTATTGGAAGTAAAACAAAATATATGAACGATTTTACTTTTGTAAAGAATAACTGTTAAAGTACTTACGTTTTTATGCTTTTCAATAAAGATTTTAGGATAATACTAATTTCTAAATGCTATTATACCTCATCACTATCAACCCATTATGTCCCTACCAAAGGGCACGGGTCTCTACCCTGAGGAAGGTATAGACCATACTCCACCACCGGGGCCAAGTCTAGATTGGTGGAGGCTTGTAAGACTAGTGGCTGGTTTTACTGTCAAAAGTTTTCAAGCCGCCCTAAGGCCTCTGACTTGACTTAACGACTACTATCTATCGATGACAGCCGGCACCAACTGCTTAACGTGCTTTGCGAAGCACGGAACCGCTCGGAAAAAATGCCACTAGTGTTAGTCATAGACAGTGACCCATCCATGGACTGAACGCGCCGTATGTTGCTTAACCTTTTAATGCATATTTTAATATAGCTCTTTAAAATGTTGCATCATCAGATAACAGTTAAAATATAACAACCCTAAAACTTGTGGAAAACAATAAAGTATTGAGTATTGAAAGCTACTGGAACAATAAACTATAACAGATTATAGTGTATAAAGCGTAGTGGTTAGCGCATCTGCCTACCGTGCGAGAGGTCCCAGGTTCGAATCCCGGCTGAGGACAAAAAAAAAACCCTAGGTCTTGGATGTTTACATGTTTGTGACGTCGCTGTTTCTGATTCCCACGACACAGGGTATCCTAGTTTGCGGCCAGAAGCAATGTATGTGCCTGTATGTAAATGTTATGTTATGTTATTTCAAGAATTGCACATTTTATATAACGCATAAGGAGGATGCGGATCGATGAGGGATACCTCATTCTTGCCGTTTGGAAGTATCTTTGCTATATTATACCGCAGGCTTCTAAACTTCTTCGAATAAAGCCTTTCCCGTGAAGAATCACCGGCATTGAGAGTAAATCACGAACGCGGCAAGATGTTCTAATGTACCTGCATAAAACGGTGACCCCAAACATGGCTGCCCCACTTTAGATTTACGAAAGACAGCTGAGGTCACCAGATGTCATATCCGATGATAATGAGTTGTAAGATCGTGCCTCTGTCAATTTCTATTGTTACTTTAAAGTTAATTCATTTCTCTATTTCTTTTTTGACGACCGAAGATTGACGACCTCTGTGGCGCAGCGGTTAGCGCATCTGCCTACCATGCTCTTGAATGGTAGGCATGGTCCCGGGTTCGAGTCTCGGCTGGGGACAAAAAAACCCCAGTTCTTGGATGTTTGCATGGTTATGATGTTGCTGTTTCTGATTTCACGACACAGTAAGCCTGTATGTAAATGTTTATGTTTCTTCACTTTCAGACAACGTTTCTTGGTGGTCATACTGGAATGTCATACTAATATGACCAGTGAGAATGGCTTGTATTGGTGGTCATATTTTTTTTTAAACATCCTATATGCATATTTGCTACATACGTATTAATAAAGTACAACGGTTTTATTTAATTTAACGAAGCTTTTCTCTTCATCATTATACAAGTATGACCACCAATACAAGCGATTTTCACTGGTCATATTAGTATGACATGCCAGTATGACCACCAAGAAACGTTGTCTGAAAGTTAGTTGGAACTTGCTTAGTTTCGAAGTTATCAATTACAATTACGTTAACGGTGTGCTCACATGTCTGCAATGTGGCAGAGCCTTTATAAGAAAGGTTGGCTATGCGAGCCATATGCGAGCGCACCAACGCCACCAAAACAGGAGTCGAAGCAGTCGCCGTGACCGAAATCAGTCGGGACCATCATCATCATCAGTTTCGAAGTTAGGTAGTTGGAAGACAGCCATTGCACGCTTGACATTTGACGTTGGGGGCGGAGCTTAACCCTCGACAGCAAATCAGCAGCGTCGTGATCGGCAAAAAAAAACTAATCTATGCCGCCACCCCGTTCTAGGCTATCCGTCAATCTGCACTCAGCAAATAATCTGGCCGTGCAATAAATTGTTCGCCGGCACCGTGGCCAAATTGACCGCTCACCGTTACCCGCCTCCGGGTTAAATGGTATCCACCAGGGGTTACGGCATCGACTTGCTAGTCACAGAAGCTGCGATCTGTGCCCAGTTTGAACCACTAAGTTCAACTTGCACCAAGTAACTTGTGGGCTACTATGTGTGGTCATTACATCTCTGTCTTCTATCTATCAAGATTTTCTTCATTTCTCACCCCTACGCACTAACAAGATCAACAACAACCGCTACAAACTGATAAGTTCCTAACTAGACAATTATATTGTACGTTCGTAATTAAATTCCAAAGTAATTTACTTGATTTTTTGTCGGAAGAGCCCGGCCAAGTTTCGCTGTTATTCGCAGAGCGCAGTCTCAATTTAAACCACTAAGTTTTACTTGCACCAAGTAACTGGTAAGTAACTAAACAATCATGTATCTACGTTCACAGAAAAATAAAATATCCTCTCTGTTCATTTACGGATAATAAATAGCTGATCAATAGGTTTTCGAGAGAAGGCTACAAACTGGCAATGATGACCACTTCAGGGACATTGCTCTCAGCCGCTGGATAATAATGGCCAAGGAAGTAGAGGGAAGCATTAAAGGAAGCCTATGTCTAGCAGTAAAGTTTATTTTCTCAACATAAAACAAAAAACAGCAGACAGCATATTACTAGCCTTGAGGGCTTTACAAAAATAAAACAATGAGACGCTATTGGTACAGTTATCACATCACACTATCACACTAATATTATAAACGTGAAAGTTTGTGTGTGTGTTTATATGTTTGTCAGTCTTTAGCGCTGAAACGGCTGGACGGATTTTAATAAAATTTGGTATGGAGTTAGCCGATACCCTGGATTAAAACATAGGCTACGTTTTACCGCGGGGAAATATCTTATTCCTACGGGAAAATCGATGAACCGCGGGTAACACCGCGGGGCACAGCTAGTCAATTCAATAATTGCCAAACTAGGTGGTCCTGTATTTTGGCAGTTGGTGATATTATGTCCTTAATTTACAGTTGAATTACACATATTCACGATTCTAATATTATACGTTCAGTGGACGAGAATGTTCTGATTGATAGCATACATTTATACATACATAAGCTCACGCCTGTACCCCAGAGGGGTAGGCAGAGACCAGGGACTGCCACCTGCCACGATCATCAACATTGATAGTATACACCAGTTTTGTTTTACCATAATATTTAGCGTGTTTTCGGTGCACTTCACAGAGATATATTATCTCTGTCTGGTGCTACGGTGTCTGGAAATTGGCTATTGTATGCTGAGCTTCTAACCTGATAGCTTTGACTGGCCGATCCTTAACCCTGGTGGGGATGGGAAAATTGTGGGAAGCGGAGATATTGATAAAAACAGCAGATGACTTTCGGAACGTTTTGGACCATGGAATAATTAGCACGGAATAATTGTTCTGTAGACTGTTGTTTTTTTTGCTGAATTTTTCTCCACTACATTTGGCCCTAAGGCAGCGGCTAACATTATCATTTTATGTTCATGGACATTCAACAAGCAGAATGTAAATTCTTTACGTTGAAATAAATTTCTGATTTCTGAAATTCTTTACGTTAAAATAAATTTCAGATTTCTATAGTACTATTATTTTTCCTTGTTGTAATTATGTGCATTAATATTTTTTTATGTGTCCTTTTGTGGCAATGCACATAAATGCTTTCATTTTTTCTTTCATTCTAATTAAATGTTGATGTTTTATATTCTTTCCTTTCTCTTCTTCACTTCACTCCCGCGTGATCCCTCTCAATTGTGAACAAATTCACAGTTCCTTTTAGTCTGCCGGCGCGCCGTTTAACCCTACGCCGACGTCGTGATGTCCCGGCGACCCGAGTTCTATTTGCCGTCATAATCGCGGCTTTCAATTTACTGACCCGATGCTATCCGCTGATGCATGGCGGTGAGGCCGCGTGTGCAGAAGGACGGATCGTGCAAACTTAAGTTTTTTTTTTAAGAAAAATGAAAACATAATCTATGGCTTAAAGTGGTTTTATGGTATATGGATTAGCAATACTTATCTGATATCATCATCATCATCATTAGGCTATATTAGTCCACTGCTGGACATAGCCCTCCCCTAATGAGCGCCATAGCGCCCTGTCTTCAGCTTGCCGCATCCAGCATCTGCCTGCAGTTTTTCGCAGATCGTCATCCCACCTGGTCGGAGGGCGTCCTACACTACGTTTGCAGAGTCGTGGTCTCCACTCAAGAATACGTTTTCCCCAGTGGCTGTCGGTTCTTCGCGAAATATGGCCAGCCCATTTCCACTTCAGCTTGCTAATTCTCTGGGCTATTATCGATAACTTTGGTTCTCTGTCTGATGTAGCTAAAATGTAATAACATCTATGCAGTAGTTCGATAGATAAATAAACCATTTAACAATAGAGACGCTGAAATTTGTAGCAAGTATTGTTAAATTTAAATTTACGTGCAGGCACATACATTGCTTCAGGCTCCACACTAGCATACGCTGTGTCGTGGGAATCAGAAACAGCGACACCACAAACATGTAAACATCCAAGACATTTAGAATTTTTTGAAGACTTTGTCCCCAGCCGGGATTCGAACCCGGGACCTCTCCCATGTCAGGGAGATGCGCTAACCGCTGCGCCACAGAGGTCGTCATTTAATCCCTGACTTTCCAAGAAAAAGCTGACCGTTTACAACATCCTGTTTATAAGCTATTGCCGATACAAAGCTCCGTTCAGAATTTGTATTGGCGATCTCGGATTGGGGATTAGACCATTATATTCAGTAGGCTGATAAATTACCAGCCATTTAAGTAAAGTGATACTTAAGACGCCATGCTCTTCTCAATGGGGAGCTTTGGCACAGTAACTGGAAAACATATTTGTATCGTCATGAAGCTTACATCAGGCACACCCACGTTGCATTTTATCTATAGAGTTACTTCTACAATCCGCAATTTGTCTAACACCTTCATCATCATCAACCCATTATGTCCCCACCGAGGGGCACAGGTCTCTTCCCTGAGGAAGGTATAGGCCGTACTCCACCAAGGGGGCCAAGTCCGGATTGGTGGAGGCTTGTAAGACTTGGATGGTCTTACTGTCAGAAGTTTTCAAGCCGCCCTAGATCTGACTTGGTTTAAGGACTGCCATCTATCGACGGCATCGGCACCTGGCACCAACTGCTTAGCGTGCTTTGCGAAGCTCGGAACTATTCGGAAAAATGCCACTGGCGTTACTCATAGAACGGTCACCCATCAATGCACTGAAGGCACCCAATGTTGCTTAACCTTCGTGATCGCTTAAGATCACTCAGGCGGCCGGCGCTACGATCAATTCACCCTAATTACGCCCTAACACCCTAATTAGATCTTAATGAGTTGCATTATGATCTTGAAAAGAAGTCTTAAATGTGACGGCTGTTTATTGGTTGATAATTTATTCACGAACATAGGTAAGTATAAAATTTTTCAAATATGTATAATTATTATAGTTCATTCCATGTTCTACCCATTATGGGCGTATGAATATTCATGCATGCATGCAATAAGCTTAATATAATTAATTTTACAAGTGAAAGAGATCCAAAAATTATTAAAATGTCATGTAATAACTAAAATTACCAATCAATGTTACAATTACTATTGCGTTCAGTAAATTCTGTACCTATTAAATTATTTAATAACACAGAAACTCTTTAATACTACAATAATCTTTTCCTGTTATAAACATAATACTAAATTACTTTTGAATTGTTTTAGCTCTAGGTCTATAATGCTAAAGGAACTCTTCCTTTCTCTCTATGAGAGAAGGGTTGAGCCTAGCGACACTACAGGGTGTTGATTTGTACAGTTTAGTCCGACTCAGGGGTCTGATACTGAAGCAAAAAAAAAAAACATGTTGCGGGTGCACTCTCTCGCCCCGCCCCGCAAAACGCCCGCTGGACCCGTCAAGTGCAAACGATAGAAGCTAAGCCATATAACTTTATTATGTTTAGGTGATTTTCACCAAAAATAAATATTTCTTTTATTTTTTTCTTTTTTGCTTCAGTTTGCTTCAGGTAAATAACCA
Organism: Yponomeuta plumbellus; assembly: GCA_947310845.1. Taxonomy (NCBI): domain Eukaryota; kingdom Metazoa; phylum Arthropoda; class Insecta; order Lepidoptera; family Yponomeutidae; genus Yponomeuta; species Yponomeuta plumbellus. Next base: position 20,135,673 of record OX371194.1, on the reverse strand, counting down.
CCCCTGAGTCGGACTAAACTGTACAAATCAACACCTTGTATAACCTGCTTATACAAAAATGCAATGGAGTATATTAACTCAGGCAATGCAATGCCAAAAAAACATATGCTTGTAACCCACTAATTAATGCCGCCGGGTTACATTTTTGAAAGTCTGTTAATTGGAAAAAAATATTTGTTTTAGATGGTAACATTATTACTATGTTTTACAATGTACCTTATTTCGTATTAGATCACAAGATGCAAGACACTCAGAATAGCTACCCACGGCCCGGCCTAGCAACCACTGGGCCTAACCAGCGCAGCGCACCAGCAGCAGATAGCATCGGCCCCCCGCCGCCTTATTGATAAGCCTCCCGTTCCGCACTTCCCTCCGCGCTCCCGTATTTATTTAAAACCAATAATAACCGCCGGGGTGCGATTCACAAGCGTACGACCATGTTCAGATAAGCAAACAATTGGTAGCTAGCAACATACTCCATCGTCGTATGGTTTGTCTATGCGTATGCCATCTCAAATAGGGATTTTTCTGACAGCTAAGAAAAGTAGTTCGAAATTAGTCAGTAGATGGCATTTTCCAGTAAGTGTTTTTGTTTTTTAATGGGACTAGCCAGTTTATTCTGTGGTCTTTCCTTTTTTCTTTTGGCTCTTGAATTTGATTGTGATTGGACTTTGGGCAACTTTGGAACCGTAATCTTTTCTCATGGATGATGGTAAACTCATCATGAGATTGAAGTGCAATAAACAGGCAGGGGTCAATCGTAACGGCAAGCAAACGTCCAGGGTGCACGCGAAGGTCAGTCGAGTTAAGAAGTCAGAACAGTCCAAAAGAAAAGCCAGGGTCGTCGTAATAATAACAAAATAGAGGAGAAGAGGAGAACCGAATATTCGAGTAATCACAGGAGAAACCGAATGACGTTGATCAGTTGATCACAGATTCCTTTCAGTCGATAAAAATACAGAACAGCATTAAGTGGTTAACAGTATCTGTGGTGTGGCGCCATCTCGTCGTAGCTTTTAGAACAATTTTTTTCAGTTTCAAACCAAACGTTACAAATCACGATTATCTACAAAAATGTAATACCAATCGATACCGCTTTTAAATCACTAATATCATTGTTTGCGTTTGTCAAGACTTTATTGTATTAGTTGTGATTGTAAAAATAATAGCATAAACTCACCCCTTTATCCCAGAGATCTCTTTGGGAAACCGGCGATGTGCGATGCCTGGTCTCTACGCATCTGGGTAGAGACCAGGGATTGCCACTTTCCAAGATCCTCACAGATTGATTTAGCTTCATCGTCATTCATTAGTGGTTACATGCACGCGAGTCAAAATATTTTTCCCTGTCATATACCGAATGTGAGAAAAAATTGCAATCATGTCTCTGACGCGTTATCGATCGATTACTAGCCGAATGACTCAGAATCAAGGCATTTTGTTAGGAGCAGTATTGGCGTGATATCATTGGCATCTCGGCAATAAACCCCGAGAATCGCTTGTTTGATAGCATGTGAAACGCTGTTGGGAACGAGCTGCGGAATAAAGCGTTTGTTCGATCATACACGTTCCATTTGATAAAAGATCTTTTGTTAGTTCAGTATGGTGGTTCAATATCGCTAGCTTTCTCCTAAGCATTGCAGTATTAATGAAGAGCTTGTTACGCAATATCTGTAATTACGATCTCAAATTATAAACTATACCTACTATGCACATAAAAAAAATCGTAATGAAGCAATGCTATAAATGTGCTTACCTTTTCCACATAGCTTCCATATAACATAATTTAATCAGTTTACTTAGCTCATCGAGACTTCAAGTAGTTCTATAGAGTTAAAAAAATAAAGTGCAATCCTTGCAATTATTTGCGAAGGTTGGCTAAAAATTCAATTTCATCAATTCCATCTTTAAATTTTAATGAAAATATGTCTATAAATCTTAGTAAGTGAATAAATAGAACCAAAAAATGGGGAATAGGGTTTACAAAAGTTCGTTACAATTTTGCCCACCTAAACAGATAACTTGGTGGTGCTGTATACTCGGTAATTCTGTCACTCGTACATTTTTTTAATACCTGGGTATTAAAGTTATTATTATATATTTATTTTTTCAGGGCCTGTACGAAACTTTAGCCCTAACGGATGTTCGGAAAACATTTGTTACAAAAAATTGAACTTTACGCCATGATGGCTGAAAACGGAATCTGGGTATTAAAAAAACGTATCAGTGTTGCCAGTACATAAAAAAAAACCCGAAAGCTACTAACAAGAAAAAAAAAAGGAAACATAAAAAGATAATTTTAAGTCCTTAGAAATAGTATAAGACTTTAAGGTGACACAGTATGGACGGCTGTAACTAAGGGAATTTATTTCACTTAACATTAAAGCGACTAAATATCTGCCAGTGTAATCGTAGACGTAGTCGTTAGGTTAAACAGCGACTAAGGAACTGAACGGATAGGGTGTCTTCTTTTTGAATTGACACTAGGTATGAGATCTTAAACAATATACTGATATGTAGTTTTATTCTCTAAAATTTCATATCTAGTTTCATACCTCTATCATTACGATGATGAAAAATAAATAAAATAAACTCACGCCCGTTATCCCCGAGGGGGTAGGCAGAGGCACAAATCACTAGAACTGGGCCCACGTTTATGACGATGAAATATATTAAATGCGATTATGTGTAGTACGTTCAAAATTAAGTTTTATTTTGACGCTCTCCGTGGCGCAGTGGTTAGCGCATCTGCCTACCATGCGAGAGGTCCCGGGTTCGAATCCCGGCTGGAGACCAAAAAAAAGTATAGATGAATTGATGAATTGTATAAAATTTTTAGTAGGCCGAGAACTGATCATTTCAACAAAATCAACAACAATTTTCTTGTGGAAGAGGTTAGGTTATAAGTGTCAATAATATTTCGTACAGGATGTCACCTAACGTGAAAGAAAATCCTCAGTATTTGTACCACGAGGTTAAAGAAACAATGTACCACAGTGAATGTAAAGGAATTTGTTACAAAACGCAGCTCGGTCGCAGTTCTAATAAATCTTTGCTTCCAGCGTCGCAGCGCATCCCTGGGTCATGGGTTGCTCCAGTCCTCACATTTTTTTTTAACTCTTTCGCATAAGCACTATAAAAACAGAATAATTTTATCACCAAAATATTTAATGCTCTTTTTACAACGAATTATCGATTAATAGTAACCTAGCTAATAATAATATAATATTGTAAATTTTTGGTCGGGATCAACTTACGTGTGTTTTTATCGGATGAGTCCGACCACGTTTCGCTCCGATTCGCAGAGCTTAATGATGGTGAGCAGAGACGGAGCTCGCGTCGTTGGTTGCTCGTCTCAAACGTCTCGTCTCGTCATCGTCAACATTTCGTCTTTAAGTTGATCCGGACCAAAAATTTAAAATGTGTTGTGCTCACGAAAGTTTTAGTTCAAAAATAATAATATAGCTTGAAGAATTGCTTAGTTGAAGTGAAAGTAGGCGGGGCACATAGCTTGGAGAATTGATTAAAATTCATTTATTTGTGAAACATGCATGTACATACATAAAAGTTTCAGCACATTTGGCCATAAAGACAAACAAATATCAACATCTTAAAATAATTTATATTTACAGTGTAAACATGTACAGGATTATGATTTTTATGAGTTAGTGTTGTATTGAAATATTAAAATAAAAGTAATAAATTACTTTATTGTATAAATAACCTTCATATACACAATTTGCTTGTAATACATTGTATTCTGACCTTTAAAGAAACAATAAAAAACCATCGCTATGGTAAATGGTATTAATAAATAGTATTAAGTTATTATATAATGCCATTGGCTTTCCTAAAACTGTATAAATACATAAATAAAAACAGATTGCGAAAATTGTATAGGTTATGTAGAACACCCTTGTAGTTAAGTGGACTGTATATATGGGGCTGATGATAAAAAACCGATGTTAATTATTTTTAGACTATTCTAAAGACAAAACAACCCGCGTGCGTGAGCGGCGAAGCACGAACTCAATTTACAATATTGACGACATCAAAACGTGAAACAATATTGCCACAATAAAAGTAAGATAAAGTAATGTATGTCGCGAACAGGTTAAATCACAAAGGAAAGTGAGCGATGGCTCAATAGGGAAGAGCCCATCACGACCTCGGATCAAAGATGGCCGCGGTATCTGAGAAATTGTTATTGGTAACAGTGATCATCTTACAGCGGATGATTTATTTTTACCCTATTCCATTAAGTTTAAGGTAGTTTCATCATCATCATCAACCCATCATGTCCCCACCGAGGGGCACGGGTCTCTTCCCTGAGGAAGGTATAGGCCATACTCCACCACGGGGGCCAAGTCCGGATTGATGGAGGCTTGTAAGACTAGTGGCTGGTCTTACTGTCAGAAGTTTTCAAGCCGCCCTAAGGCCTCTGACTTGGCTTCACGACTGCCATCTATCGACGGCAGCCGGCACCAACTGCTTGACGTGCCTTGCGAAGCACGGAACCGCTCGGAAAAATGCCACTAGCGTTAGTCATTGACGGTGACCCATCCATGGACTGAACGCGCCGTATGTTGCTTAACCTTAGTGATCGTTTAAGATCACTCAGGCAGCCCAGGCTACGAGCGATTCAGGTAGTTTACAGATGATTTATCTTTATTGTTCTATAGTGTACCTACTTCAATTCAAATCAGCGCTGAGGGTTCACACCCTCAGCACAACGCTGAGCCAGCTGCCTTTTATGGCAAATATACAGACTACAGACTACATCAGCTATGGTATTGTTTCATGAAGCAATGTAAGCTGTATGTAAATGTTTGTTATTTTTGTTTTGTCTGTTGCGTTGCATATTACGTTACTTCTCTGTTTATTTTGTTTCTGTGATGTGTCTTTTTGGTATAATAAAAGCTTTTTTTTCTTCTTCGTCGGTTTTCTTACTGTTTGATTATAAAGTTTCTTTTAATAGAATAATTTTCAAAGAAAGTAACGTTAACGGTAGGGACATAGCAAAAAAAAGTAAAGATTTTTCAGCTGTCAGGTTCCACAACGCATATTATTATAACGCATATCGAAATGAAATTAAATTATTCAAGTCACTTTGACAAATCATAAAAGGACTTGGTATTAATTTAGATCACAATTGTTCTTTATAATCCAAGGCGATAATTGTATTCTAAAGGTATTTAAAGGGTTTGAAAATGAAGCAAATAAAAGAAAAAAAAACTCACGCCCGTTATCCCCGAGGGGGTAGTCAGAGGCACCAGTGACTAGAACTGGGCCCACGTTTTGCCGAAACAAATAAAAACATGAAAGAAATAGCATTCAGGATGGGGTTTCCGTCAATAACCCCCAAATTAGGTGTCTTAAAATAATTTCCCTCTCCTATGGTTAGAATGTTCTACTATAATCATTTCTACAAAGAACTACTTTTCTTCCAAATTTTCGCTTGCACAGCGCAGTAAGCGCTACAAACCCAAGCGCTCAAAGGACCCAATCTTAATGGCCTGCGCAGACGACGGACTTTTCTCCGCGGTGCACAATGGTTCGTCCCCATACAAGAGGTTGGACATAGGATCCTTATAAAATAAAATGTGTTATTTTGGAAAAATAAAACTACCAAAGCATTTTACAATCAAAGAGAAATAACAAATACAGATTGACTTTTTTTTATTATGAGCCGTAATTTAAAAGAGTCAATCTGTATCTGTTATTTCTCTTTGATTATAGAATACGTTGGTAGTTTTGTTTTAAGGAAATTACAATAACTCTGTATTATGGTTGAGCAATAAAGTGTTATCTATCTATCTATTAAATATGTAACATATTAAATTTTATTTAATAACATGTCATCAAAATGTACCGCGTTCTAAGCAAATAATTTATTTTATTTTATTTATTTAAGTATACAGTTTTTTTGCTCAAATGTAAACTTTCTACTTAACTGTCTTATTATCTATATTTGTAAGTGGCTGTTAATCAATTTCTTTAACGTTTCACAATAAATTCTTCCGAGAATAACCATTTATTATCTAACAATAAGAGCCGAGAAGATAGGAAAGCAAGCCATTACAAGTTGATACGCCCTTATTTCCTGTTACGGTAGAGAATTTATTCAATCAATTTTTCCGGAAACGATAGAGTTGTAAACATATTTGTCGTAAATAATAGCTTGTGCTAATACTTGGCTAAACCGACGGGGATAATTTCCTTTTCTCGCATTTTATTACCGTAGCAAAAAATAGAAAAGTATTTTGAATTAAAACTTTCTTAAGCACTACACGTTATTATCTTTATTCCGGACACACTTACTTGATTTTTGAGCTAGACTTACGAGACTTAAGCATGGTTTTCACAGGCCCAGGTACTGACCACCCAGTAGACAGCAACTGTACATTCTGCTATGCAGTAATGTCACTCTCCCGACGTGTTCTCACTACTAGGTCTGCATAAAGTCTGGTTTGCAACAACAAGCCAGCAACTGATTGGTCAGTACTGGCTCAACTTTGTTTTCACGGACCCAGTAGCTGCCGGACAGTAACTGTATTTCACTGAACGCCAGCTACTGGGCCTGTGAAAACCAGGCTTTACTTGAGCCGGAAAAGTCCGACTAGGGGCCGGCTTCTGAATTGAGAATTTCACTAAGTAAATACTTAACTGTAGTGCTGTCTCGTCAAACTACTCTGAAAAGGGCGTGACAGAACGTTACTTAAGTATTTACTTAGTGTAAATTGTCAATTCAGAAATCGGCCCTGAGTCAAGACGGAGTTCGCGATCGGTTGCTCGTCTCCGACGCGCAAGTGTATTTGGAATAAAGTTAATCATCATCATCATCATCATCATTCAGCCACAAGAAGTTCACTGCTGGACATAGGCCTCCTCCATGGGTTTCCAAAAAGACCGGTCGGAAGCGGCTTGCATCCAGCGTCTTCCCGCTACTTGGATGAGATCGTCTGTCCATCTTGTGGCTGGTCGTCCTACGCTGCGCTTGCCGATATGTGGTCTCCATTCGAGAACTTTTCGGCCCCATCGGCCATCAGTTCTGCGTGCTATGCGCCCCGCCCACTGCCACTTCAACTTACTAATCCGCTGGGCTATGTCGACGACTTTCGTTCGTCATAAAGTTAATAATAGAAAAGTACTAGTAAGATGCGTGTCCTGAGGGTGCCGTATCAATAGGACAGTGTAATATTTGACAGTGTGAAAATGTCAGTATTATTTATACATATTCGTATCAATTATGTGTCTTAAAACCGCTATAAGGCAAATCCGTATCCAAAGGGTAAAATTAACCCTATTACTGAGACTTCACAATCCGTCCGTCCGTCTGTCTGTAATATGTAAATGTATGTTATTTTGTATAACAAAACATAACATTTACATACAGGCACATACATTGCTTCTGGCCCCACACAGAAAAACAAAACAAAAACAAAAGAAAAACATTATCTATCTATCTATTGCCTAGAGGTAGTGGAGACAAATAGGTTTGAGCGAAGTATGTCCGCTTTAATAATTCAAAAAAAGAAGCCTCGTTCTATTCTTCATTTACAAGACGAAGCTTAAGATATTGCTTTGAGATTGGTTCTCGAGGTCCCCTAGAGCTAAATTAAGGTATAAACAATGAAGATATTCTCATCGCATAACGCGAGTACTAAGTAAGTGGAGCCTAACGGTGTAGTTTTAATAAAACACTCTTCAGACATCCTCCGTTATCCTCTTAGGCAATTAAAATGGTCTGCGAAGAACAGGGAAACATTCGAAGAAATGCTCAATTGCAGTGGCAGTGGGCAAGGCACTTAGCTCAAAGAACAGCCCTTTTATTTCGTAACTTTCCACTCTATCGGGTTAAGCATTTAGATAACACGAAAGAGTCAAATAAGAGTGTAAATGACACTTCGGAGTAGGTGTATGAGATACCTACTGGGAAAAAGTTACAGATTGTAACAGTGTGACATAAGGTGGTGAGACATACCGGGTACAAAAGGGCTAAATCAGACAATTCCATACAGTGGAGTCTTACGTAATTGCATCCCTGATGGCCATTGGGGCGACCAGTTGTGACCTGGCGAACGCAGACCGGACGACGCAACGTGGGCCCTCCAACAGATAGTCTGACCACGTGGTTACGCTGGTGGGCAGTTACTGGATGTGGTATAAGACCAGGCCCTAGATTCTGTTAATGCATTGTAATTCAATGACAACTGCATGAACATGGCGATTTAGTTTCATTGGCCCTTCAAGTCTGTGTGCGCACTCAAATCAAGCAATCGTATAGCAAGGCGTGAATTGTTTGAAAAAACATTTCACGTGACTCCACCAGGAATCTGTCATCGAACTATAATGCACGAACAGAATTGAGGCCCAGGAAGCTTGTAAAACTATGAGGGATGCCTATCTCCTGCAGTGGGTGTAAGTGGCTGAAGATGAAAGGAAAATATTTTAAAACAACTTGTACGAGTACTTGAAAGGACTTCATTATTTAAGCTGTGACAAGCTCGCTGACTGGCACTGACTCGCTCGCAATAGAAAGCTCGCATCTCTTGTACCGTGCACTAAACGTTCTTCGCATAGAAGTGCAGCCTTCAGGCGAGATCTTGGAATTAATCACGCGTTATTAAGGCTTCCTTATATGAAAATGTACCTATCAGATCCTTGCGATACGGGAGGAGTACCGTGAATGATATTTCATAATGTGAATGCTCGAGGTGAAATCTTGCCTGATCATCGCTTCAGAGGGATGTATTGAAGCTATATTTAAAGAGGTTTTTTGAGTTTTTATTTTACGCTGTACACTTTTTGGTAGCTTCTACGAACGTGAATATATAATTAAAAAAATTTAGTACATAACTTTTTTCTATCAATATTTTCTGTATAATTTTTCGACTCATGAAAAAGACCCACTGCTTGATAAAAGCATCTCCCCTGTTACGCCTACCCTTACTATACTTTGCTTTAAAAAAAAAAACAAATAAACTCACGCCCGTTATCCCTGAGGGGGTAGGCAGAGGCACCAATCACTGGAACTGGGCCCACGTTTTGCCGATTTTATTAGGTCCCAATGTGACAAGTGGCAAGCCTGTCGCCGTTATCCGGGCACAATTTATATCAGTCTTTTTTTTAATACGCAATATTTGTCTGTATTTTGATGCAGTTATTATACTTTACTTTACTTCTTTACTTAGCAACTACCGTTTCTCCGAAAACATATAGATGATTAATCAGTATTATGACTAATCAGATACTGTTATACTTTTGTCTCTTTTTCATTAAATCTATTCTTATTTTATTTGTTATACGTTATAAGTTACTAATCATAATTATTTTGTTGCAGGTTTGGATTCATTTTGCCTTTTCGCTAAAGAATTTACTGTAAGTACAATATTATTAAAATTAGAATGACGTGATCAAAGCAACGATTCTGTTATTATTGATTTATCGTTTCATCATAAAAGACAAAAAAAAATCTGTGTAAAAATGGCCATATTCATCCGTTAATAGGCATTAACATCGTCACAACGAATAAACTCTGCAAAACGTGGGTCCAGTTCTAGAGACTGGTGCCTCTGCCTACCCCTTCGGGGATAACGGGCGTGAGTTTTTTTTTTTTTTTACAACAAATAACTGTCATTGGCCGTCAAAAAGGTCGTGAAACAAAAGCTCCACTCTGACCATCTTTTCTCAAATCACCTTAAATCTAACACATATAACGTTGGTATTTTTACGGGGTCCTGCTGTTTGACCAAAAGTCATTTGACAAAATTACACTTGACAAACAATGTTTGACAAAAAATGCTTTCGCCAATTGATCATTTTACTACTAATCATTTTACAAATGACTCACTTATCCAAATGATCAACACTTAAATTTACATTTTACAAATAATTATTTTACTTAATGAACATTTAACAACTGAGTTATCAGACAAAACTACTATTGGTCTAAAAACGTTTGATAAAATGTATTATTTGACAAATGTTTCGTTTATTAATCAATCTTACGAACGGGGGGTCGGCGATGTAAAGAATACGTGACAACAGAAATATAGGTGCGACGACGTGCGTAGCGAAGCGGAGCGCGTCGGAGCGTTAGGTTCTCTATGTAAGATCGAAAACAGACTCGACTTTGATGCGTTCAACATTTTGTTAAATGACATTTGGACAAATGCTTCATTTGCGAAACATATTATTTGGTGAAATTAAAAAAGGTCAATTGACATTTTAATATTCAAAACATTTAACAAACGTAGTGTTTGCTAATGGATCATTTGCTAAGTGAGTTTTTGTAAGATGATACTTTTGTCAAATGTCTCGTTTGCCAAATGAACATTTGGTTAAACGTTGTTTGTCGAATGACCATTTGTCAATAATTTTTTGGTCAACCATTAGTAATCCTATTTTTACATGTCCAGTTTTTATACATTTATAAATGTCCAGCTCCTTAGGAGCTTAAAACACGAGTGCAATCAACATTTACAATGTCAAAACGTATATTTTACTATTCTTAAAAAATAAAACATGTAAAGCACCAGAAATATCAGTTGTTTCCTAGATTTACCGCGGGTGGTAATTTTCGGTCGGATTTATTCGAAGATTTGGTATAAACTTTATATCTTATCTTCTATCTATCTATCTATATATATCTAAAGTCCTGACTGACTGACTCACTCATCAACGACCAGCCCAAGCCGTTTGACCTAGGACGCTGAAATTTTGCACAGAGGATCTATATGTAATGTAGGCAAGGAATAAGAACGGATTCTTTTAAATTCAACCCCTAAGGGGGCGAAAAGGGTTGCCAAAATTTGTATGGGAGGTATAAAAAATGTTGTCTGATTTTCTTGAAACTTGAAAAAAATACTCTTAAACACAATTTACTTTTTTTGTAATATTTGTATATTATTTGTAATATGTATTTGTACAGCACTATTCACAATTGATTGAACAAGTGTTTCACCGTTTTTCTAAATTTAACCCTTAACGGGAGTTACGGGAGTGAACGGGGTTGCAACATTTTGAACTAAAGTCCACGCGGACGGAGTCGCGCGCGAAAGCTTTTTAACATCCTTTCATCGTTTTATAATCTCATCGCAATCGCTGACTTCCTAAGTTCAATGGGTTCTAAGGTTATAACAGATTTGTTAATTATAACGGTCTCTCAGAGCGCGGAGTGAACCAGTGTAAGGTAGCTAATAGAAGCATTATTTATTTGCTTGTCAGGTCGGTTTATCCACAAATGTGCATACACACACACGTGCTAGTGAGAGTTGACTGTTTTTTTTTAAAGTTTACATGTCATGCACGTATGTCTAATAATAATAATACAGCCTATGTACTGCAGGGCAGAATGCACAGCACATGTCTTCTCTTAGAAAGTATGGGTTTAATTAACACGCGTACACATACTCCTATACACCCACGCACTCTACCCCGTAGCATTAAGGGTTGACGTGCTGTCGACTATACTCACGGATTGGTATTTCAAGCAATATTATGTCTTAGGGCCGGTTTACATTTGCTTTATTTTCATGCTTATTTAGCATGATTTTCATAGAGAAAGAATAAAACAGAGACGGCAAAAACGTTTGCCGATTTAGCTTTTAGTACCCACCAAATATAAGTACTTTAAAAAAATCCTAAATACATAGTATACTATACAACCAACCATTACTGATTTATTATTTGCTTATGTACTTATAAAAGGAATTGGCGTCTCTATTCTATTCTAGCTCTATGGAAAGCATGCTAAAAGGCATGAAAGTAAATCAAATGTAAACCGGGCCTAATTGTAGCCAAATTCCAAGGACAATACAAATGTTAATGACCTACAAATTATTTGTAGGCAGCGGCAGTTTTTACGCGTCCAAACTTATTAAATACTTAATTTAGTTATTTTGTGGCGTTTAACATCGTTCTTAAGCTATACAATATTTAGTATAAAAACGGTTTTTAAAATTATTTTCAGGGTAATAACGCAACAAAATAAAATATCAATTAAAGACAACATTTATAAGCCAGAATTCCAGTTTGCTCCAGTGATAAAATATCACCAGGAAAGCCAGAATTACAGTTCGCTCCAGTGATATTTAAGAACCCAATAGTCTCTCGCATTCAAATGTAAAATTTGACCTCAAGACACCAATTTCACTGAAGCCCACAGATTACCTTTACTCTAGAGCCAAAACGTACAAACTAACCGCAGAGGCTTATCCGTACAAATTACTGCAAAAAACTAAAAAAATATCTCCCCGGCAGAATCTGGAAAACTAGTTTCAAATGCAACGTTACTTGACCTACAGTGCCTATCGCCACGCCAGTGATACAGTCCACAGGTGATCAATGTTTACGTTTTGTTGGAATATCAACCGTGACGTAACTGATTAAAATGCACTCGTGTCGAGATTGGTATGCGGTCGACTGTATGAATTACTTTGATATTACTTGAGCTTACTCGGCAAACATTGTATCGCCATATACACTATTTGTAGTGATTATAATTTAAAAAAAACTGGGGTAGACCACCCTTATTACTTAGGGCTATGAGAAATAGATAAGAACCTATTTTCAAACCTACCGAATATAAGTATAAAATTTCATCAAAATCGATCAAACCGTTTCGTAGGAGTATGCACACTAACACGGTGACACCAGAATTGTAGAATTGTGCTATTTAGCACACAATTTAGCAATATTATTTTTAAAACACAAAAAACTTTTCAAACACTTTTCGCTCGCTGCATAAATCGCTCAAATACTTAACAAATTAGGCAGATTAAGTTATAAGTATACATAAAAAGTAGTTCTTGCGATCTATCTTTATATTTTATCTGACAAATTGCTTCTGCCGAAAAGGAAAGGGTTTTCAATTGAATTTTTCATCGAAAACCTTCGTAAGCACTAGAATTAACTTGATTTATTCCGAGTAGAATGTTCCGAAGCACTCACTTGACTTTTTGTCCGACTGACTCTGTCAAGAGACGAGCAACCGACGACGCGAGCTCCGTCTCTGCTCACCATGATTAAGCTCTGCAAATCAGAGCGAAACCAGGTAGCCGATTCTCACTTCATTAGCAAATAATACGTATACGACTCTAAGGCGTACGATTTGAATTCTACATAAAAAAGTCGAACGACACCCAAATTCTGTATTCTGAACGCCATGCGACATTGAATTCGAATGAAAAAAGAAACGTCTAACGACTAAAAGAGTAATCTGTGAATCCTGCGTTCCATTTTCTCGATTGTAAATTGAAAGATAGTCGAATCTTAAAACATTTACAATTTCACTTTTAAATTGATACTTTTTGCGGCAAATTATTATTTTGAGTGTTATTTTATAAACTACGAAACTGTTTAGGTACAAACTATACGTTATTTAAAAGCTTAATACACTTAACTCTTAAAATTTTCAACTAAAATTTTACTTATAACGAAACCTCAACTGATCGTCGACTTGGGTATGACGTATTGTGTTTAAGAGTTAAGTGTATTAAGCTTTTAAATAACGTATATTTTGTACGTAAACAGTTTCTTAGTTTATAAAATAACACTCAAAATAATAATTTGCCGCAAAATGTATCAATTTAAAAGTGAAATTGTAAATGTTTTAAGATTCGACTAACTTTCAATTTACAATCAAGAAAATGGGGATTCACATATTACTCTTTTAGTCGTTAGACATTACTGTTTTCATTCGAATCATGGCGTTCAGAATACAGAATTTGGGTGTCGTTCGACTTTTTCATGTAGAATCCAAGTCGTACGCCTTGGAGTCGTATACGTATTATTTGCTAATGAAGTGAAAATCGGCTCCCAGGTCGGACTCTTCCGACAAAAAGTCAAGTAAGTGTATCCGGAATAAACTAAGTTTATTATTAAAATACTTTATTACATAGAAAAAGTAGTATTTACAAAACAAACCCAATTAATAATTTAAATAACTAAACTAACCATATTTTATAAATTAAATGAAATATTGGAGATCCTCGCCAGATCGCTGTCGGCTGGTTGAGTACCAAGACGGCTGGAGGCATTGCCTCGCTGTATGGCGAGGCTTAAAGGTATGTAACAAAGTTAATAATGATATTATCATAAAACTTTTTTTTGCTGCTTGCGATAATCACCGGATCCTTTCCTTCCCTTCACCGTTCATGAAGCTATAAGTACGCCAAACCTCTTCTCAGCCTGCCGTCACGTCTCCGGTCCCAGTTTCCCCTAACAGGGAATTTGTTCGCCAGTCCAGCCGTAAACAGTAATCTTGGAGCTGTAATCGCGAGGAGATTGACTGACAGTGTATACCAAGGAGCGACTGACAAAACGCCAGCCCTCAGTACCCGTTAGGCATTCAAACGGCGTCTCAGGAGTCGGCGACGAATCTTTTTGACACCTGTGCCTCTAATAGTAGCTTCCATGCCAGAGGTCACCAGGTGAGACGGCGGCGATAGAAGTAAAGATATAATCAGGCTTTAAGCTGTTTGTTCGAGCCGAGTAGATGTGATTAGAAATTTTCCTTTTTTGGTCCGTTTCTTTTTGGAATGCGAGGTCGCTTCGATTTGAACTTGATGAAATGGGTATTGTCTCGCCATCTTTTGATTGTCCGGCAGAGAAGCAATGGAATAGAATAGAAAAGGTTTATTCCATTTCACCGGTAAGGGACGCCCCAGGTGGACATACTTCAACCAAACAGGGGATGTATTAGCAAAGGGCAAGATTAAAAGTACCCGAAGCCGAAGTGCGTGCATGCGACGACTAATGAATGTCGATGAAGCGAAAGTGATTTGTCAGGATCGTGGCAGCGTGGTCCCTGGTCTCTGCCTACCCCTCTGGGATACTGGCCAAAGACAAAACATGAAATAATAGACTGTATTACGGGGAATCTGGAATACGACAAATCTGGAGTACAACAGATCTGGAATACGAAAAGTCCAGAACAAATCTACGATTTTACAATTTTGGTATTTTTGGCGAGGGTCATGGCAGAGTTCCTAAATATTTACCATGTATTTTTTATGCATTCAGGTGTTGGAGATATAGATAGATAGAATATTCTTTATTATATTTAGAAATAGTTACACACGATACAATATAGTTTTAAGCTTCGATAGAAGAAGACAAACAGTGCAAAACTCCAAATCGGACGACATCGCATTGTAGAATTCCCGTGAATCGGGGAGTTAGTAGATACGGTATTGGCCGCTGATTGGCTGATAAGCATTTATAAAGTTTGATTATAAAAGGATATCTTGATCTTCCATCGGGCAGGGGTCACGGCTTTTTCCAATATGGTTAGACTATAAAAACTGTGCAGGCATTCCTCACTGTTCTTGGTTTTACTTTACTTTAATGACTTACATAAATATTGCAACATAACAGTAATTACATCAAAGCGTTACAATATTATAACTGAGCACTACCAATCAAACATCTAGCATTCGTTTTGTTGATCTAGGGATCTATTTGACAAAATGTCAAATGAGTTACTTTTAAAACAGAATTTTGTATGAAAATACTTGCTTGTGACGTCACATCTCAGAGCACTCTTTTTAGTTTCATCTATTTAAAAATTGTAATAACTAGTAAATGATTAAAAGAATACCGAAACATTTTGCAGTTTTTGTTTTAATCGAGCATCTCAAGTAATTTATTGTTGATAGTGTCAAATACCGTATTGCCGAAGCAGTCACGGATTTTCAGATTCGTATAATGCCCTCTTGGGCATTATCATCGATCTCTTGATCATTTTGAAAAAATCGAACGATTTCTGATGGTTGGAATCGTCATTAAATAATTGAACAAAATTTTTTAATTTTACTTAATCAGAGGAATTATAATCATATTTCTCGCACATAGGTACCAAAATACGTTCCAGCTGTAGACTAATTTATGAATGTCATTATTGTATGCATTCAAAAACTATTTAATTTAATTTTGCCATTTCTTTCAGGACAGCCATTACTGTATAACGACTTATAATACCTATTATATAATTGGAACATTTTTTGATTTTTTTATCTTTTTGTCTTAACTCATTATGCATGCTGCAACATTATATTTTGTATAGGTACGTACTTTTGGTTTGGGCAGAACATAGCGCTCTAAAATATATTGTAAGGCCGCCGTTATGCTAAACACACTTATTAAAAGGTTCACACGTAAATTATATAGAGGCGTGGACTTATTGATTACGACGTCAAAGTGATTTGTCAGTTTTATTGGCCGGTCATTAGAACGAGCGGTATTATTTGATAATGTGACTGATATTCGCTTAAAATTATTGGGTCAGACTAATTTAGAACATAAAAAAAATATTGTGAAGTTCCTGTTAGGCTTAATTTAAGCTAGTCTTACACAAGTAGTAATTACTTATATTGATATTCAATTTCAAAATGTATTTGTACTTTACAGTTACATTCGCAGGAATGTTATTATAATCATACCATAGCACTGTGCACGTACTTGAGTATTTCACAGATAAAGTTATAATTAATGCCCTTTGTAATGGAATTCCAGTAATCGCAGCGACGGCGACGGCCCTAAAAGTCTAATCCAAAGAAAATCTCACTATTCAAGCCATGCTATTAAACTCGCCACAACAGAAGCATGCCTATATTCCACTCAATGTGTACATTCCGTGGATGTAAACAAAGTCTTTATTGTACACGAGGAGAAACACAAACATAAAATATTTACAAGGTAACAGTACAATTGGCGGCCTTATTGCTAATAGCAATTTTTTCCAGACAACCCTATGATGGACAAATTTCTGAAGGAAAAAGGAGACGGGTAATCGTTGCAAAAATGAATGTAATGTTCGAAATTCGAAAAAAAAATAGTGACACATTTTATAACATAGAGATATTTTATGAAATAACACGTCAGCGAGTGGAGGTTTGTAGCCAGCGTTGATGACCTTCTTCGCTTGGCGAAAAATTTAAAAAAAAATTGATAGCCAACGGCCAACTTCAATTGGGTATTTGAAAAAATGTCAAATGAGTTACTTTTATAACGGAATTTTGTATGAAAATACTGGCTTATGACATCACATTTCAGAGCACTCTTTTTATGTTTCATGTATTTAAAAATTGTAATAACTAGTAAATGATTAAAAGAGATACATTTACCGAAACATTTTGTAATTTTTGTTTATTTTTGATAGTGTCAAATACCGAATTAATGGAGAGGCTCAGGTAGGAAAAAAGAAGAAATGCGGTATAAGTGTAACTCCCTATGTTTTTTAATCTTCGGTGGAATGTCCATTTAAAAAAGCGATGGACGAGTTTAACGTCACCTCGTATTCATTCACCTCAGCTCCGATTTTCATCTGAGCGACGACGTTAGATGAATTCTTCTAACAATCCGTTTGTTTATATTAAGTAAAGCGTAACTGGAATATATTATGGTCTCTGTTATACGATCCTATTAAAGCGAGTTAACCCCGCGAACGCGCATGGGGTCTATTCTACCCCGGTGTCAGCTAACGGCGCGCGTCAGTCGGCCGCCCGCACGATTTACGTGACATCTCTTGCTTTATTGAGCGAACTCATTCGCATAAATCTCCGGCCAACATGAGTGGAAATTGTTTAAATCCTGCCCCGAGTTGAATAGAAACGTTTTGTTCTTTGGAATATTGTACGAAGGAATCTCTTTGGGATTTGGTTGGCACTCGTGTTTGAGGTTCTTTGTGTTGTCAGTTGAAAGAAAAAATATTTTTTGGTTTCTATTTGTTTTTATTATTTGTTTACTTAGCACGTTAGGGTTAGGATTGCCTAGGAGACGAAGATAAATGAAAATTCTGTCTATTAAAGATCTAAATAAATCTTTTTTACCGCGGAAAGAGACAAATAGTCAACTTAAATGAGAAATCAGTATTTCAATGTAAAAAAATTACATTCTGTTTGTTGAATGTCAGTGTACTTAGAATGTTAATGTAAGTGTTAGCCGCTGCCTTGGAGCCGAATGTAGTGAAGAAATAGGCAGCGAAAAAAATCCACTCAGACCTTCTTTTCTCAAATCACCTTAAATCTAATACAAATTTGGTATGAATGCCCATATACCTTAGAAGCTCAAGATCCATGAGTGCAATCAATACTTGCAAAGTCAAACATTATTTAATATTCTTACAAAGTAATAAAACACCATTGCTGCGGCCAGACACACGGACGGCACCCGTTCACGAGCATAACGCAGGAGTCAGCCATCGTCAGTCTCAACTATTATTAGAAGGAGACAGGCGACCTGGCCGGAATGAACATGGATAAGCCATGAACACCGAAGAAAGAACGAAAGAAGAAGTCGTAAGCAACTGAGAGTCAGACATAGCAAGTATTTGGATATGAGCGATTTTTTTTACCCCATTTAATAAGTTCATAGTTATTAGCTCTTATGAGGTAAAGTATACACTTAGGGATATAATATAGTCATACATAAGGCATCAATCAAGTGGCAGGGAGACGCTGGATCCAAGCCGCTTCCAACCGGTCTTTTTGAAAATCCATGGAGGAGGCCTATGTACACTTCTTATGGCTGAATGATGATGATGATGATGAAGGCATCAATCCCCTACTAGTGACACTAGCCACACCCGTATCGCTTACCCGGGCCTAGACTTTCCCAGTAAATGACACACATGGAAGCATGTAACTTTAAACAGTAGGCATTGAACGGTACAAATACGTTAAGCCGCAAGCCGGTGTCAGCTTCAACGACGACCCACTGAGCGTCGGGTTGCCGGAGTTGGGTTCCCTTCAGGTACAATCGACATTGAATGTGCTATCAGGTAATCTTGTAAAATAAACTTTACATTGACTGACTAAGGGATTGTAGGGAACCTTACAGTTTTGTTATCTAAGTTACAGACTGTTAGCTTTTCAATTTCAATTTCAATTTATTTAATATATAACATAGTGTAGGTATGTACAGTTCTTCGGTAGATATAAGCTCACTATGCTATGCCTTTGGGCGTACAAGGTTCCAGAACATTAATAATATTATGAATAATTATTACAGCATGCATTAAGTTATTAAAATAGTATGTCTATAAACAGAGATTATTTACAAATCATTATTTGGTCATATTGTATGTCATGAAATTAGTATGTCAAGTATCATAATCATGTATGTCAAAAAAGTACAATAAGCATGAAGTCATAAAAATAAATAAAATAACAATCATAGTCTATCGCTTAAGAAATCACAGATCTTATAATAACATTTTTCAATTAATAATGAAATTTCAATTCAACTTATTTTTAAACATATTTAGATTCAGGGCTTTAATTTCTTCCGGTATTTTATTAAAGATTTTTGGAGCCATACCTAGGACACTATTTTGTTTTAAAGCCATTTTAAATGTAGCTGCAGTCAATCTATCCCTATTTCGCATATCCCTATCATGTACCTGACCTGCTTTTTTAAATAGTTTTGGATTGCTTTTAACGAATGTTGCCACTTCAAAAATATAGAGCGATGGCAATGTAAGTAAATTTAACGATCTGAAAAAGGATTTGCAGCTAACTCTGGATCCAAGCCCGCACATGGATCGAATACACCGCTTTTGAGCCTTGAAGATTGTATTTTTTTCAGAACAATTCCCCCAAAAAATTATACCGTATCTTAAATTTGACGATACAATGCCATGGTAAGCTGAGAGAACAGCCTGAATACATACAATCTTCCTGAGTTTGAACAGAGCATAAGCTGATGTGCTAAGCCTTTTGCAAAGTTCGTTTGAGTGAGCTTTCCAGTTCAAGTTGGTATCTATAGATAATCCCAGAAATTTCGTTTCTGACACTGTACTAATACACTCATTATTATATTGCACATTCAGATTAATTGATCTTAGAGTTTTTTGATAAAAGTGCAGTAGTTTAGTTTTCCCAATATTAACTAGAAGATGATTATTGTCAAGCCACTTTATAATTTCATGTAGTGCATCATTTATACACTTTTCATACGAGTCTTTTTCAATTTGTCTAATGATCACAGTACTGTCGTCAGCAAAGAGCACCATAGGGTGGGAGACATTACGAGGAAGGTCATTTATGTATATCAAAAATAATAGTGGCCCCTAAACACTGTCCTGTGGCACTCCACAGTTAATGAAACGGCTGCCTGACACATATGCTTTATCAGTTTTAGTTTTTCTGCAAAGTCTATTTATTTGGGTACGTTGCCGTCTATTACTTAAATATGATTCCAATAGTTCTAATACATTACCGCGTATACCATACGCATTTAGTTTTTTCAATAAAATTGTATGGTCTACATAATCAAATGCCTTAGTTAGAACCAAGAATATAGCGCATGTTGGTGTTTGTTTATCCATACTGGTAATTATATGTTGTAAAAGGTCACAGATGGCTTGATTTATATTTTTGCCTTTTTGGAAGCCTTTTTGTTCATTAGCTAGTAAGTTGAACTTAGAAAAGAATGAATACAGAGTTGGTAAATGATTTGTTCAAATACTTTAGAGAGTACGGATACTAGAGCTATAGGTCGGTAGTATTTCATATCATTAGTGTCTTCTCGTTTAAATAATGGCTTTACAATAACTGGTTTTAGAGCCTCAGGATAAGTACCCTTACTTATGAAGAGATTAAATAATTGGCTTAGTTGCGGTGATATAATATCAGCTACGTATTTAACAGATTTGGTAGGCACATTATCATAGCCCACGGCTGTTTTGTTTTTTAGTGACATTGTCGCCAATTTCACGTCAGATGTTGAGGTTGGGGCCATAAACATAGATTGTTTGTGAGCAAGTAAATTAAGTTTATTTTTATTTAGTTGTTTCACAGGTTTGATTTGGTCTATAAAATTATTATTAAATGTATTTGCTATTTCCATTGGGTCCGTGATACTCCTATTGTTTGCTTTAATTTCTTATATAGTACCTCTAGGCATCACATTCGTGTTACTATTTATAATTTGCCAGGTAGCTTTGGATTTGTTGGCAGCAGTATTGATAATATAATTGTTTTGTGCTTTCTGTGTAGTTTTCAATAATTTTCTGTACTATTTAGAGTAATTTACAAACTTAGCCTTGGTTTCAATTGAAGGATTTTTCCTGTAATTACAGAGCAGTTGCCTTTGCTTCTTGCTAGATTGTTTTATGTCACGTGTGAGCCACTTAGGTTTTCTTGTACTTCTAATTGTTACCATTTTTTCAGGGAAGCTTTGGTTATAAAACAATACAAAAAATTCATCATAACTATTAAATGCCTTATTTGGAATTCATGAAATTCATGAAAAATTTCCGGGGGCATGTTTTTCAGACTCATTCGAAATTTTTCTAAGTTTTACCTGCTTATGATACGTTTTGAAACTCGCCAGGAATTTATTGTGTAAGTCTGAACTGGACAGCGCAAAATTTGTCCTGTGTGGTCGGAAAGGCCAAGGTCAATAACTTCGTACGCATATTTACGATGCATATTATGGGCAAAATTGTCAATTATTATTAAATTAAATTTATTAAATTAAATTATTTATTAAATTTATTGCTTTCCAACCGGGTAGATTCTCTTATTACCAGTTTTAGATTGTAACCAAGCAAAAAATATTCAAAGTTTGAGGAAATTTTATTGTGTTTTAGAATGTCTATGTTAAAATCTCCGCAAATTACAATTTTTGTTTTTGATTTATCAGCAATCTTACCCAAAATTAATTCCAATTGTTCATAAAAACATCTAGGTTTGAATGCGGTAACCTATAAACGCAGACTATTGCGATTTTGTGGTTTATTAGTTCAATAGCACAACACTCAATTATTCCCGTGACAGAAAGTTTTGTTATACTCGGAAGAGGCTTGAAAGGGTTGCCCTTTCGAACTAAAATACAGGCTCCTCCTCTCTTAGTTGACTCTCTTGAATAGAAAGCTGCTCTTTGAAAACTAGGGATAGATAGAAGAGTTTCTTGACCGGCCATTATGAAATGTTCCGTGATACAAAGGATATCAATTCTAATTCTTGTAAATGGACAGCTAGTAAATCTGATTTACTTAAAAGGCCTGCAATGTTTTGGTGTAGTATGTTGATTGAATCCAAGAAAAAACCGCGTTTCTGCTCCATAATTTTCTGACACTGAATCATTTTGCCCCGAGTCTTCGTGCTGATTTACTACTATACATTCAGCCCGCAGATTCACGAAAACACTTTTCAGTCCCAAAGAATATATATAGATTTTAGAATATACGAGTAGTTACCTCGGCTACTATCGGATGGAATCGGATATATTCCTGTAATAGAAATATCGGAACTAATTCGAAATCGGAATTAAAATGATACTTAATGTCCCTTATATAGAGCAGGAAGTAGTTAATACTACTGTATTAGTACGAGTGTAATCACTCGTGTGCTTTCGGCGAAAACCGAAGCCTACTCTAGAGCCCCAGGTATATTCTAAAAGCTAACAGACTGTAAGAGCTTCATGTTCATTATTATTCCTGTTTATCTCGCTTTGTGAATCGGAGATTCTGTTGCGATTTGTCTTTGATCACAGACAAATCCAAACTTTTAAGCAAATAACCAAGTTTTAAATTTAAAAATTATGATCAAACCTATCAAAGCAAGTTACGAATTTGTGATCAATATTCTGGATCACTGTATCTAAACAAATCCAATCCGTCCTCCTTTGGACATGTGACATGAGTCTCGGCGATGAGATCAAAAATTGTGTTCCTTTTAGATAGAACAAGTATAAGAACGACAACAATAGAAATGTGGAATGCGTTGCCGTCATTTGTTTCGAACTGAACATTAACTGGCTGTTTTAAAATATCTTAGACCCCATGCACGTGTACCATCTGACATAATTGAGGTCAAGTCATTTACAATAAAAAAAAAAATTGTTTATAGTTCACGTCACAGACCTCGCATTTTTTCCAATCTTATCTGATCTACATCTTTTACATTCAATATTTAATGCAAAGCTCCAATAAGTAATTCTCTTCTGCGCTTGAACTAGGTTCTTGACCTGTATCTCAGGCAACAGTGCTCTTCAACGTTCAGTACAGTGTGTATATACATCGACATCTTTGTGCAACTGTACGGTTCGCGTATTTCCGACAAGCGCCGAGCGGATCGCGACACCCGATTTCGATCGTCGTGCGCGATTGCCGGCTGGTTTGCTGCAGCGTGCTGTGAGACTTGGACATAACGATACGATCCTTAATTACCTCTTTACAATGTAGGACATATGTGTGTTACAGGACTACGGTTTTGGTGTGGGACGACAAGTGGTCATCCTAGTTTTTTTTAATTCATTTTGAAAATATTGGCCGTGAAACCAATTTCGGTATTTATGATTTTAATGAAGCCTTTTAATGTATCTGCAACTGGTTTATTTCGACGATAACTAAATTTAAAATAACAATGATAAACTAAATATTAAAACTAAACTAAATATTAAAAACATTAAATTACATTAATATTAATAATTAACTTACTATAATTAAAAATAAATATAACTTAAATATAAAACTAGACTAGTACCTAAATATCTTATTTATAAACTATATATTATTTACAAATAAAATATCTGCCCCAGGTCACTGTCCCGCGGCAATGAGCCCAGAATGCTGGCGACGTTGCCTCTTTGGATGGCCAGGCTTATCCTTTGGCCGAGGTACGCGCCAGCTCTCTGGTCTCCGGTTGCGTCGACTAGGCGCGCCGCTAGGGTTCTTTTCATTATGTTTCAATATTTTTCCAGAAGCACCGAGTACGCTCTCTTAACTGTTCGGTCCTCTTCCATTCTTTCCATGATGTTGGGTTCGGAAATAAGGTCTTCGATTTCCTGATTTTAATTCATTATGTTTCAATATTTTTCCGGAAGCCCCGAGTACGCTCTCTTAACTGCTCGGTCCTCTTCCATTCTTTCCACGTGACCAAGCCAACGGATTCGGTGGGATTTTGTTTCTCCGATGCTGTTGGGTTCGGAAATAAGGGCTTCGATTTCCTGATTTTAATTCATTATGTTTCAATTTTTTCCAGAAATTGTTGTTTCTGACATTATAATTTTCTCTAAAAACAAATGTTATTGTGTATTTTTTTTGTAAACAAGGCAAAGGATTTACTCTCATACGGTGTTTGCAGACATAATAGAAAAGTCATTTAAGGTCAAGGCTCTTTATTGAATATCTTAAAAAAATTAGACTCCTTACAACAACTAATGATCCGAAATTAATTAGTTGGTGTATGTACGCGCGCCGATTTCGGGTAATTTTTATCTTGCCCTTTGCTATTTGGTCGAAGTATGTCCGCCTGGGGCGTCCCTTACCCGCCCTTCCACTCACATTAGCTCGATATATTTGGTTCGTTAGTCTTTCTTCCTTCATCCTCTCCACATGTCCAAACCAACGCAACATTCTTTTCTCAATTCTAGTCACTATATCCTCTTTCAGTCCACAACGTTCGGAGTAGGGACAATAGATAGATAGAGGTCTTTTATTGTATGGAATCAGGCGTTACTTTGCGGAAGTCCATAAAAGCATTAAAATGTGAAAATTACTTTCAAATTCAAATTCAGCGAAGTAATTTTCCCATTTTAATACTAGATGGTCTGTTGCCAAGTGTTACGAAGGAATACCATAACTAAAGCTGCCGAATCAGGAGTAACCTTTTCACTTTTGTCTCCATACCTCACCGTCTAATTACCTACATCTATCCATACGTCTACAGTCGTCGCGTGGGCAGTAGCGCGAAAGCGAGACGCGTTCCCTACAACATAAGCCTTTCACCCGACACCTCGCTGCTTTTGAAGCGCTTCATCAGCTCAGCCGTATATTTATCTTTGGTCAACTTGTAAGCGTCTATTCCACCCGTTTACTTTGGCTCAAGCACTGTTTCACAACAGTGTCTATCTATACTTTTAAAAGATAATAATATTATCTTATTGTCTTAATATAATAATATTATCTTAATATCATATTAATAACTAAAAATTTTTGAATGTGCAACCAAGAGGGACGTCAGACGATTGCAATGGGAGGGTGTCTTACTTATTTTTTAAATACAGAATTCCATACAACACAATCACATGTTTGTCCCAAACTAGAATACAATGTGCTTTAATAATAACCAGGTAAGGATGCGACAGACATGACATACATACACTCAGATTGAGACCCTATGTACAAATGTTAGGTGCCTCTCGGTGAGAATCAAATCCACGGCCTCCGGCATGGTATTTAGACGTAATAAGTACATCATAATTTTCTTCGAAACCACTTAAACAGAAACTTTTGAGACTGTTTCCTAATCGTCGCCAAATGTTAAAATGCCAACCTACTAGAGCAGTCCCCCACTATACAGAATTTAGTCTATTGTGGGGTTCGCCGGTGTCATAGTATTCTTAACATAAACCTATTAATTCTTACTTTTTTACATTCTATGTAACATTGTGTAAAGTGGTTTAAATAAATATATATTTTAATTTTTTTTTTATGAATAAGCTCACGTCTATAACCCAAAGGGGTAGGTAGAGACCAGGGACTGTCACTTGCCACGATCTTGACAGATTACTTTGATTACTTTCGCTTCATCGACATTCATTAGTCGTTGCATGCACGCTCGCCGGTTTGGAGTACTTTTAGACGTGATACCGATAGACCAACACTGGAATCAGTCAGAAAAATAATAGCATCATTGAGCCCTAAATATTGCTCTGTAGAGCTCCGACGGAGGAAAGATATATCAGCCGCTCTCACAATGGCCTCTCGCGCGCGCTACAAGCTTTTCGGATATTTTATGTGATAGATTTTGAGTGGGAAGGGATACCTTCCCGTGCTAGTGGAATATTGAGTTAGATGGACCGCTGTGCTAGAACTGGTTTTGGTTGCTTTGTGCGCGTCGTTATTGGGAATTTCTATTGGTTTTGCGCTATTGATTTTTGTTCTTAGTTGTCGAAAATGATGTTTTGATTTTTACAAGTCCGTTAGGTTTGTCTAAGTGGCTAATCCCTGGCAGTAGATTATGTTAATCCATTATGATTTCGATTTCATTTAATTCAAGATTCAAGCCTATGCGGGCATTTGTAAGTACCTTTGAGGCTTAAATGAAATGGAAACATTTGTTACGTTGTATCTAGATGTTATTCAGTCATTGTACTTTAAAAGACTTACAGAATCAGAACCATTCATCAGTATGGTATATCATTTTTTTTGTGGTTGCGTTTATTTTGTACGTTTCAGCTCGAATGGGACCCTCAATCCTAATAGTCTTCAAAAATCAAACCGTGCACTTAGGGGCGGTTTCTGAATTGAGCTTTTCGTCGAGAAACTACCTACTTAACTCTAGTGCTGTCTCGTATTTTTTTTTAGAAAAGAGCGTGACAGAACCTACTTAGTGAAATTCTCAATACAAAAATCGGCCCTTATTGTTCAATTGAAAGTCTTATTCTTCGCACTTGAGTAATACAGAAAATTCCACGTCCAGAACTTTACTAAGGAAGCGAATTCTACGACGTAACATAAAGCACTATTCAATCTCGTCGCATAATCGAAACTCACAGAAACATTCAATCAATCGGTCAATCACAATAAAGCAAAATTCTTCCGGCAATAGGTAGTCTGAGGACATAGCGAATTCTGTGAGACCACTTCACTTTTACCCTTTCGATTATTCTAGAACATACTAACGCTTACCTTCTCTACGTCATAACTGAGAGAGAGAGAGAGAGATAAATAATTTATTTAACGCCACAATACTCAAAACATAATAAAATAACAAATGCATAAAATTTACAAAAAACAGGCCTTTCTTATTTTTATAATTTAAACAAATCGAACAAACAAACAGAGAAAAAATAAACAAATAATAATATTCAAAACAGAGCAAACGAACAAAAAGTAACATTGAACAGTCTGTCCAAAAATACTTAAAACCGGAACATTTACTATTAGTTTTATTTTAAAATACAAACCATTACTAATTATATTAATTTATTGAAGCAAAATACCTTTTTTATGTAATATCTCAGGGTTTAATTTATGTAATGCTTGTAAACGCAAGCTATTAACAAACACACACAAAAAGTCTGAGCAAAACAGTACTCTTTAGTTTTCTACTTTTTCTGGACAAACTATGTAGTGAAACTAGTGAATGACGACACTTAATATGTTTTGCTTAAACTATTCAGCCCCTGAAATGGTTCCCGACTCGGCATGTGTTGTAGGAGCCACCGAGGTATCTGGTCACAGTCATAACTCATAATAACATAACAAACGCTATTTCCATCGCTAAATGCCTGGAGAATTAGCTTAGGAGATTTTTTACTTTATTACGCTTAAATTTACCTTACCTTTGCGTCATCTCTGCTCACCATGATTAAACTCTGCGAATCGAAGCGAAACCTGGTCGGACTCTGCCGGCAAAAATCAAGTAACCTTCATTTTTCATTGGAAGGGTCCGACCAGGTTTCGCTCTTGATTCGCACAGCTTAGGGGATAATAACTGAGATTCAGTAACGGAGTGGCGGTTTGGAACCGGGCATTGGTCAGTCGGTAGACTCACAGCTCGATGGTCGGACGATGTGGCCAGGACGGCAGGTGGTCCGCGGATTGAATAGCATCCGCGAAGGATGGCATGAGACTGTGTAGGATGGCATGGTGAAAAAAATTCCTATACCCAGCAGTGGGCAGAGATGGGCTGATAATGATGATGATATTGAGGTTCAAAGTAAAAAAATAGTGTTGCAAAAACGTGTTTAGTACCTCATATTGGTTTCCAAGGACTAGAACAGGAATTTTAGAAAATCTTTTAGAAAATGAGTTTGAAATTTTAACGTGCAATAAAAATAAAATAATAAACACCAAAATGTCTTAACGTACTTACTTGCTTTTCGAATGAGTCCCACCAGAATTTTCTCTAACATCCAGAGCTTAATTATGCACCCGACGATGGAAGACTGAATTTGTTCTCATTTGACATATTATCTATAGTTCCACAATTATTGTGCTTACGAAAGTTGTATTTGAAAATAGAGCAAATTGACAATATGAGTAACATCAAACATTACAAACGAAGCCCCACCGCTTGCCTGCCAAAGAATCGGGCTGCCGTTGCGCAAGCGCAACCCGCCACCCAACAAGTCTGTGTACGGCGACCAGTTGCGGTACAATTGAGCTATTTGTCAAGCGACGACCGGTCACTGTTGGGTATGGCGGGTCGCGCGGCTGCACCGCAACATGGGGTGAACCATGCATGGCGCAGAGTATAGTGTTTTGCGCGATGACAAGTCAACATTGGACATTTGAAGAGTGTGATAGAGAGGGGTTTTGACATATTATAGTATAGGGTGTTTGGTGCATGGACCGTCAAAAATTTTCGGGGTACTGGTGGGCTCATTTACTACGATTAATTATTTCGGTATTTAAAGCCTCATAACTTTTTTACGCGGTGGTGGCGTAGTGGGGTTAACCCTTGCTTCTCGATCATGAGGGTCTGGGTTCGAACCACGCATGTACCAATGACTTTTGGTTACGTACATTTGTTTGTTTGTACAGCAACACTATTCGCTGATAAATTGTGCCCGGATAACGGCGACAGGCTTGCCACTTGTCACGTTTGGGATACCCAACCTTTGGGACCTAATAAACTCGGCAAAACGTGGGCCCATTTCTAGTGATTGGTGCCTCTGCCTACCCCCTCGGGGATAACGGGCGTGAGTTTATTATTATTATTATTATAACTTTTTTAGTCATAATGCTTTTTTAACTTTTTTTTATTTAACTCTTTATTTTTGTTTTTTATTTTTTAACGTAGTAAATGACCCCACCAGTACCTACCCCGAAAATTTTTGACGGTCCATGCACCAAATACCCTGTCTTATATATAATAACACGAGATCTTTTAAATTTAAACTATCACAGGCAAAAGACAAAAAAAATGTTGTGGCGATAAATTATAATGTAAAAAATCTATTGAGTTTCGACATATGAAATTGATCATTCTTTGTCATTCAAAATCTGTGAAACTACTCCGTTTAATAAAAAAAATAGTGACTAATGATAATATCTTGAGACTTTTACACTTTAAACTTTACAGGAGAGCAAATCTACGAGTTAATATAAGCCTACATACAACATTATGCACCTGAAATAACTCAGCAATAGAATAAAATAGAAATATGTTTCTCAGATGGATAGAAAGAGCTCGACGGGCTGAGATTGAAGGTATAAAAAGTCGGTTTCGTCAGAATCGAACATAGGACCATATGCTTCTGATTTCGAGATTTCTCAGAGTCAGTCCTACCCGTTAACGCTACCTAGAAGACACGTACCTCAAGCGCTCCCACAATTTTTATATATTATAGGAACCCTATATCTTTTCTGTACAAAAGCTGGTATACAGTATATTGCCTAAGTGTTGATGGTCACAATACTGTGCATCAAAATAGACAAGTGAGAGTGTTAAGTGCTGAAAACCCAGTGGTTAATCGCGGGAACAGTGGAATCAAGTGAATAACATACTCATCGGGCCGCTATGATAGTCTTTAATTCTTAAAATAAAGATGTTGTGGGTTGTCTTTTTGCTAAACTACGTCCAATTTATTGAGCGACCAAGCTCGCAGGTGTGCAACTCATAGTTCCGACCTAAAACGGGGCCCCTTTGTGTTACAGGAGGAGTCGGTAAAGTTTATTGGCTGGGTTAATTAGAGTCTGAAAAGGTTGTACTGACGCAACGATCTAGGACCCCTATTCAGTCACTGCCTTATTGACGTACGAAGTGGTTCTAGCAATTTACAATATTGCGTCGTCTTAGACCTTTACATTAGTGCTGGATGATTTATAGGACTACAAATTTCGTAAACACTAGACATTATTAAGTTTATTCCGGATACACTTACTTGACTTTTTGTTGGAAGAGTCCGACCAGGGCCCCGATTCTGTCAGTGCATTACAGTTTAATTACAGTTACATGGTTGGGTCACGTGACATGTTTTTTGATTTTATTGACTCGTAGAATTGGGTGGTTGACAAAATGTCAAATAAGTTACTTTTAAAACGGAATTTTGTATGAAAATACCGAATTATGACGTCATATTTCAGAACACTCTTTTCATGTTTCATGTATTAAAAAATTGGAATAACTAGTACCTAATTGACTAAAAGAGATACATTTTCGGAAATATTTTGTAATTTAAGTTTTAATCGAGCAAATCAAATAATTTATTGTTTGTCGTTTCAACTGCCGAATTATACAATTGACTTGAACTGTCATTGTGTTACAATGCATTAGCAGAATCTAGGGCCTCGTTTCGCTCAATTCGGTATTTGACACTATCAACAATAAATTATTTGATATGCTCGATTAAAACAAAAATTACAAAATATTTCGGAAAATGAATCTCTTTTAATCATTTACAATTTTTAAATAGATGAAGCATAAAAAGAGTGCTGTGGAATGTGACGTCATAAGCAAGTATTTTCATACTAAAATCCATTTTAAAAGTAACTCATTTGACATTTTGTCAAATACCCAATTGCTTGATAAAGTATAGTCAAATAAAAAAAAGGTAGCATAGAGCATCGTCTGCAAACAGCTTTAAGTATGGTATAGTCATTAAGATAACACTTTTATCTTGCTAGACAACCAGCCTGTCTTGAAGTACCTAACTGGTAAAATTTCCGCTAACCTTAATTCATTTTTTTGCTATAACTTTTCTTAATTGAAATTTCCATTAAAATAGTAACTGAAAATATGCTCGGTAAAAAAATTAAAAAACAATTTAAATATTCTCATTTTTATTTCGATGTAACTTTGAGCTTTCAAAGTACAGTCAGAAGCACATGCAAGTTTTGCAGGCGTCAGTCAGTTACGTTCAGTACAGTCAGAATTGCTCGTAGCTCCGGCTGCCTGAGTGATCTAAACGATCACGAAGGTTAAGCAACATAGGGCACGTTCAGTGCATGGATGGGTCACCGTCTGTGCCGTTTTTATAGATAACTAGCTTTCGCCCGAGACTCCGTCCGCGTGAACTTTAGTTCAAAATTTTGCAACCCCGTTCACTCCCTAAAGGGTTAAATTTAGAAAAACGGCGAAACACGTGTTCAATCAATTATGTTGAAGAGTATTTATTTTAAGTTTCAAGAAAATTAGACAACATTCTTTATACGTTCCATAATACAAATTCCCTTTTCGCCCTTAACCCTTTTCGCCCCCTTAGGGGTTGAATTTAAAAAAATCCGGTGTTATTCCTTGCCTACATTATATATAGACCCTCTGTGCAAAATTTCAGCTTCCTAGGTCTATTGGCTTGGGCTGGGGGTTGATGAGAGTCAGTCAGTCAGGACTTTGAATTTTATTTATAATAGATAGACAGATGGTAAGAAACCCTTCGTGCGCGAGTCCGACTCACAGTTGCCCGGTTTTCCTTTAACTTCAAACTTCATCCATTTTAATATCGATTTCTGTTTGAAAGAGTTGCACTCAGACTAGTAATGAATATGAGAAATGATCGGCTGTACGGCAATGTTTACCACTTATGTATGCCTTCATCATCATCATCATCATCAGGCTTTATTAGTCATCCTGCTGGACATAGCCCTCCCCTAATGGGCGCCATAGCGCCCTGTCTTCAGCTTGCCGCATCCAGCATCTGCCTGCAGTTTTTCACAGGTATGTATGCCTTAATTAATCCAATAATTTATTTGATAACTATATCAAATAAGATATAGGACTAATTGCCAAAAATTTATTATTTCCCCAAAGCTGATCAATTATTCTGACCCAAGTGACAAAGGATCTACATTATCGATATCACAAAATTGTAATGGTATTTCATTTGTCTCCCGCTAAAAGTTTTAGCCAAAAATAAGGGAATAAATGGTTACCAATAAATTGTGTTTAATTCAACTAATTTCGATCATTGGTACCTACTAAATCTCGAGACTGCAAATGAGATTAAAAACGTTAAATTCGTTAAGTATAAGGTCTAGAATCAATGCCTCAGTTGCTTCTGCCTGTCGTATAGTACAATCAACATCAAAAGAAGGCCTTTGGTAATTTTTTTCCGTTATTTCGGGCGCCGCCGACCTCTGTGGCTCAGCGGTTAGCGCATCTACCTACCATGCAAGAGTCCCGGGTTCGAATACCAGCTGGGGACAAAAAGCCCCAGGTCTTGGATCTTTACATGTTTGTGATGTCGCTGTTTCTGGTTCCCACGACACACGGTATCCTAATGTGGTGCCAGAAGTAATGTATTTGCCTCTATGTAGATGTTTTTGTTTATGTAATGAATGCAGCCAACTTGTTTGCCTACTCGTCGAGGAAAGTCACAACGAGCCCCCTCAGCATCATTTCTTATCGCGCGCGCGAGAAGT
Source organism: Yponomeuta plumbellus (assembly GCA_947310845.1). Taxonomy (NCBI): domain Eukaryota; kingdom Metazoa; phylum Arthropoda; class Insecta; order Lepidoptera; family Yponomeutidae; genus Yponomeuta; species Yponomeuta plumbellus. The sequence continues at coordinate 20,103,350 of OX371194.1, read as the reverse complement.
AGTGAAAGAATCGCTTTATCCTGATCACGTAGGGGACGAGAAGGGAAAAGAAAGAATAGTGTGAATCTTTGTCTATTCTCTCTGTGACGTCAACTTGAAGTTTTTTTTAATAACGTCTAAATAGGCCACACAAAGGCGATCTCGAAAGTAACAGCGTTTTATCAAAACTAAATTAACTTCAAATCCGGACAAAGAAATGTTTATTGAATTTATTGTTTATTAATAGTAATAAAAAGACAAGAATATTCTTTATTGCACACCGAAAAAAAAAACATAAAATATTTACAGAGGTTCATACATTGATGACCTTATACTAACATTATAATCAATAATAATATTGTTATATAATCTGTCATGTAGAAATATTGCATAAATGCTGCTCAGGCATCACGCAAAAACCTAGTAAATCTTAAGCGACGCCTCATGAAATCTAAATTTTAACTGTGTTATTAATAAAATATTAAAGCTAGTACAAACAAACAAACAAACAAACGAACGAACGAACGAACGAACGAACGATCGAACGAATGAACGAACTAACGAATGAACGACAACCGAACGAGCGAACAAACAAACAAAAAAGAAACAAACATTGATAAGACACCTAACATACACGATAAAGAATACAGCAATTCTCATCCTGCAAATGGCAAATCGACTTTCCCACACCACTGTACCTACTTAAAAACTCGAATCGCACTATCAGCGAAACACATTAAGTTTTATCCGAGAAAATAAAACATCGGCCCGATAGCTCCACTTCATTAGCATTCATCCTTTGCTTAGTTAGTGGCTGCGCGAGGCAGATACAAAGGGAGGCCTCGTCCAGTAAAAATGTGTAAAAGAATGCGGCCTACATTGAGCTGAGGTAGTCAATTGAGAATGGAGTAAGCCGAGATTAAATTTTAATTTCATTAAACAAACATAAACATTTGCAGTGCAGCTTAGTACAGTTCAGTGCATGGATGGGTGACGTTGTATGAGTAACGATAGCGGCATTTTTCGAGCGCTTTCGTGCTTCACAAGGTACGTTAAGCAGTTGGTGCCGACTGCCGTCGATAGATGGCAGTCGTTAAGCCAAGTCAGAAGCCTTAGGGCGGCGGGTTGAAAACTTCTGACAATATGACCACTAGTCTTACGAGCCTCTACCAATCCGGACTTGGCCCCGGTGGTGGAGTATGACCTATACCTTCCTCAGGGAAGAGAACCGCGCCCCTCGGTGGGGACATAATGGGTTGGTGATGATATTATACACGGCAACCGCGACATCACAAACATGTGAACATCCAAGACCTGGGGATTTGTTTTGTTCCCAGCCGGGATTTGAACTCGGGACATCTCGCATGTTAGGCTGCGCCACAGAGGTCGTCACATAAGTCAAAATACACGGAGTTGACGTTTTACAGAATAAAATTAAATGACACTGTCTGACAAACGAATGAATGCATGAAGCGGCTTTTACAGGCGCTTACCTGCCATGGGTTTGATTCCCAGTTTGGGCTGCTGTCTGTTTGTACAATCGGCCTGGGTCTGGGTGTTTTTTCATGTTCATAACGTCTTTGTAGTGTTCAACACATCCAAGAGTATTTTTTTTAAGTTTGTAATTAAGGCTAAAACTGTTTTGAAAACAATAAATATGGAGTTTCTTCGTTAGTTTCTTCTCCATGTAATCTTTTAATTGTGAAACTAACAACATTGACATTTATAAAGTAAATATTCTATTTGGATTATGAATAAAATATTTGAATTTGAATTTGCCTGGTTACCATAGCACAGGGTATCGTAGTCAAGTGATTGTGTTGTGGGTACGAGGTCAAGTGATTGTGTTGTGTGAAAGTAATTATCACTATACGAGTATTTCCCACTGCAGAGCAGTCCTTCTCTCAGAGAGAGCTTTTGGGCATTATCGACACGCGTGCACACCACGGATTGGCTTCAGTTTTAAGCTCTTATGGCCGAGTTACACGAGGCTAGTTTTTCAAGCTAGGATAGCAAGCTAGTGTCAGTAAGCTAGCAAGCTAGTACTTCTGGCTTCGTGTAGACAAAACTAGCTTATTTCCATGTTCTAGCATGTTCCAAGCCAGGTCAGCAAGCTAGGACAGTACTAGCTTGCTATCCTAGCTTGAAAAACTAGCCTCGTGTATCTCGGCCATTAGGTATTACAATACCTCAGACACTGAGGTTTCCTCACGATGCTTTCATGACATCTGTATGATTGATTTATGATTTCATGATGATTATTGTGTATGTTCCTGTTTCGTCAGTGAGTTTATAATGTGCTTTTACTTTGTGATTTAATTTGTTATGCTATATGTACGTGTGTGTGTCCTTCGTAAATAAAGCTTTTGTCTATCTTTCTACATCACCAAATGCTTCCCCAAAACTAGTTACTTAAAAATAATTACTTCATTATATTTCAACGCAATCACCGCATCGCAGCTCCGTGTCGTCCGATGATAAATCGCACTAATGCACGAACTGCGCGGGCGCAGTTTTCATTTTTATGCAAATATACAGCGTCCAACGCACACACACGAGACAGTCGAAAATTGCGTCCGATCGCCCGCTGTGTCACTTTGGACTTTAGGACATACATTGACCTTCTTGGACACACGAAATAGGTAGCTCCGGGCCTAATATTACGCTTGTTTTGGGGTTGTGTGGTGTGATATACCGGGAAAAAAGGGCTAAATCAGATAACTCCATACGGTGAAGTCTTACGTAATTACACCCCAGGTTTTGCTCTGATTCGCAGAGCTTAATCATAGCGAGCAGAAACAGAGTTTGCGTCGGGGGAGCAGCGGGGAACAGGGGAGCTTGAAAACTACTGACAGTAAGACCAGCAGCGTCCACCAATCTGGACTTGGCCCCCGTGGTGGAGTATGGGCCTGTGTCTTCCCCAGGGAAGGGACCCGTGCCCCTCGGTGAGGACATAATGGGTTGATGATGATGATATTAACTATGTATATAAGTTTTGACTGGCTATGCAACTTACCTGCCAAGCAATAATTTAATTACTATATAAATTATATTTTGTATACTGTTACTCAATTAAATAAAGAACTTAAAAATGTCACATGTCGATATAGCAGTACCCATCTACCCATGCAATACTGCTATCTACAGCAAAAAGGTCGAGAGGTCAGATAAAGTCTGCTTACATCCTGTAAGATTAACCGAAGCAACGGGTCCAATATTTCCATACAATGATACATTCGCTCATTGTTTTGGCCCGACTAATTGAAATGGCTTCCAGCTCATAGGTAATGTAGATATGAAAAGGTCGCAGGCCCTTTAATTGCTTCAAAAGCTTATGTTAGTATTTGGGTCAAGATGCGTAATGCTACAGCAAGACACACAGTGCATGCTGACGAGTGGACTAGTGGCTATTAGTGCGACTCGTAAAAATCGCTCGTAGCCCCGGCCGCCTGTGTGATCAAACGATCACGAAGGTTAAGCAACAAAGGGCGCGTTCAGTGCATGGATGGGTGACCGTCTACGACCAACGGTACCGGTATTTTTCCGAGCGGTTCTGTGCTCCGCAAGCCACGTGAAGCAGTTGGTGCCGGCTGCCGTCGATAGATGGCTGTCGGTAAGCCAAGTCAGAGGCCTTAGGGTGGCTTGAAAACTTCTGACTGTATACCAGCCACTGGTCTTACGAGCCTCCACCAATCCGGCTTGGCCCCCGGGTGGAGTATGGCCTATATCTTCCTCAGGAAAGAGATCCGTCCCCCTCAGTGGGGACATAATGGGTTGATGATGAATAATAACTTAATCAGTATTTAGAATGGACCTGTAGGATGAAAATATCCTTCAGTCAACCCAAACATAGTCGCAGGCACCGCGAGTATATTTACAAAGACTGACCAATGTTATCAAACAGATTAATCTTATCGCGTGTACCGTATTTTAATAGAGATACTATACAGTTAATCATATTCATTCGCGAATGAGCGTAGAAAGCCACTAACTAGTAGAGACGTGCGTCAATCAATGTTAAATGCACAGGTACAGTTGTCATTCAGCTTCAAACTAGTTTCTTGACAGCTGGAAGGAACAGTTGTTGAGGCTTTCACACCTAAATGTAGGTGCGAGTGAAAACAGCATTAATTACAAATCATGCTGTTGTAACTACTTAGTACGCTTCCTTTTGAGATCTATGGCAGAGCGGCTGCTGTCCACAGAAGACAGATCCCGGGTTTGATAGGTCCCGGGTACGAACCCCGGCTGGGGACAAAAAAGAACCCTAGGTCTTGGATTTTTACATGTTTGTGATGTCGCTGTTTGAATTTTTGATGTACTATTCGCTACGAATGGTGCATGCTTGTATGTACTTAATATTTTTTATTTAATGTAGGATTTTGTAAATTTTATATTTATTTAATTTGAAATTTGTTTTACGTTTTTCTGATTTTTTTCTTTATTTGGCAGATATATAAATACAGCCTTGAAATGAATATATTTTTTGCTTAATTTTATGTATTATTGCTCCATTACTGCATATCATAACGTTTACGAGCTTTGGACTACTGTCCAGAACATAGACAGTTTATTCCTTAGCTTATCTTCTTCTTTATACAAAAAAGGATTGCTGTTCATTAGTCTCTCTAAAACTTGAGAACGGCTGGACCTATTTGGCTGATTTTTGGTTTTTTTATTTCTAGAATTCCAGGGAAGGTTTAAACGGTGCGAATATATCGAACGAAGTTTGCCGGGACAGCTTAAAAAATGAAATGATACAGGTTTTAAGACTGGAACTTACTTCGTTTTACTTGGAACGTTCAATAATAATGCATAGTTTCTGGGTTTCGTTGAATTTTGAAAAATTTTGAACAGGGCTTTCTAGTTCGGGGCTAGGACAAATAATTGTGCTGCATGAAAGTTATTTATATTATTGTGTGAAAGTCAAAGTTACAAAGGCATCTTCGAACCGCGACTCGAAACAAAACCCAGATGGCAATCGGGACCCGTCCGTACTTACAGATGCTTATCGGATAACGCCGCCGCGAATGTCTGCCGGTCAAATAACTTGTCTCCGCTGACAATGTCAACTGATTGGTCGCTGTCACTTGATAAGAGAGGTTTGTCAGTGATGTCATTGAGTGATCAGCTCATTCTTGAAGTCAGTTTTAGGCAGGGATTGGTATTTGCGTCGGAATGGCGGCAGTTTTATACACGGGCGTCACGTATTCAACTGCAGTCGCCGACAAGTTAGCGTCGACTTTTCGCGTCAGCGCGTCGACGGCTTTCGTCGACAAGTGTCGACGGTTGCAGATGATACACGTGCCGTGATGATACACGAGTTATGGATCCCCTTGGGTACTATAGCGCACTACTTTGATTGAAAGATTGCTTTTTCGCAATATTATTTTTACTGTCTTTTTTCGAGGAAACGACTAGCCTAGCTAACCCTCGACTGAAATCTCTAACCAAAAACGTAGCGATTCTCTTTCAAAATATTTAAATTCATGCAAGACAGCTGTGCCAGCCAGTTACTATGAAGAGGAATCGCTACATTTCCCCCCCGGTTATTATTAAATTTTCATAAAAATTAATATTTATCCTAGCCAAAACTTCGGTAACTTAACGTCAGTCATGTAACCTATAGTGTCGGGGAAATCATACAATCCCGGCGAACGCATCAATTAAAACATTATTTTAATTGATGCTAAGCTTTGGCCAAGTTACTTTCTCCTGACGCTCGCGGGTTATCTTTTGGCACTGACTGAAAATCAGCGCTGAAGGCTTGTCCATCAGCATAATGCTGAGTCAGCTGCCATTTGTAACAGCAGTGGCACGCCGTGATCTTTATTTTCCTTCTGTTTTCTTCTGATTTTTGTTTTGTACTATTTCTTGGTTTATTTTTTGATTTATTAAGTTATTGTGGCGTGTCTTAACTTTGACGTTCATAAAGTAAATATTCTATTTGTACTATGAATAAAATATTTGTATTTGACTTTGACTTTTTGACTGTGTGCTGTTTATATAATATTTTTCATTTTATTCTTCTTCTTCTGTTTTGTTTCGAAATAAATAGAAAGCCAGACTCCACGCAAGAGAAAAAAGGGATAAAAAATAATTATAACGTATCATCATCATCATCATCATCAACATGTCCCCACCAAGGGGCACAGGTCTCTTCCCTGAGGAAGGTATAGGCCATACTCCACCACGGGGGCCAAGTCCGGATTAGTGGAGGCTTGTAAGACTAGTGGCTGGTCTTACTGTCAGAAGTGTTCAAGCCGCCCTAAGGCTTATGACTTGGCTTAACGACTTCCATCTGTCGACGGCAGCCGATGTAACGTATATAATAATTTCAACGTACATTACGTTATTTTACCACGATTTTTTTTATTTTTAAAAACCTATATTTCATGCCGAGTATTACAAAATAGGTAGGTATTTGTAAAACAAAGTTAAAGTATAAAAAAGTATCGTAAACAAATTAAAAAAGTAAAACAAAGTATTTTGACCCATAAATTAAACGTGGTAGTAATCATATCGAGTACAATTTCAGATAATACCAGGATGAAGGGCTGTAAGGAAACGAAGGCAAGGTTGATTATCGACATTTCCTCTTTCCTAGAGCTAAACTAAAACAGTTACAATAATCAATGACTTTAATACACGTTCCCAACCTAACAGCCTAATTGACTAACCACGGGTTAGGAAGTGAATAGTTAAGCTAACATTCAGGGGCTCCACGGGTTAACACAAACTCTACCAAAGGAAAAGTCATAACATAACATAACATTTACATACATTGCTTCCGGCCCCACACTAGGATACCCTGTGTCGTGGGAACGAGAAACAGCGACGTCACAAATATGTAAACATCCAAGACCTGGGTTTTTTTTTGTCCCCAGCCGGGATTCGAACCCGGGACCTCTCGCATGGTAGGCTGATGCGCTAACCGCTGCGCCACAGAGGTCGTCATACCTTTTATAACAGCCACCAAAGGAAAAGTCATACATTTTAAAACAGATCAAACTTGCCAAAAGTGTCAATAATTGTATCAATCATGATAATAGTGATTTTTAGGAACCATGGTGCTCATATTATAATAGTTACGGGAAGTAACGATTAAAGTTATAATAATAATTATCGCTCTTACTTATTATTAATAATTACCAGGAATCGCTCGTAGCCTGGGCTGCCTGAGTGATCTTAAACGATCACTAAGGTTAAGCAACATACGGCGCGTTCAGTCCGTGGATCACCGTCCATGACTAACGCTAGTGGCATTTTTCCGAGCGGTTCCGTGCTTCGCAAGGCACGTTAAGCAGTTGGTGCCGGCTGTCGTCGATACAGAGGCTGCTACTTATGTATGCGGAATCTGGGATTCAAATAATTTTAAACGCAATGTCTGACCTCCATGGTCAAATTCGTTCTTTTTTTTAATACTGGCCGCTAATATTTTTCTCTTATATACGTTAGTGTTTTGTTTTTGTTGGGTTTAAAATGTCATATCGCTGAAAAAATGGAACTCACTCGTGAAAATATTCGTGCTATGATTTATCACGATTTTCGACGTGGTTTAACGCAGCAACAGTGCGTAGATCAATTAACTTCGACTTTCGGTGGTGAAGCTCCATCAAAAACGACTGTGTATCACTGGTTTAGTGAGTTTAATCGCGGGCGCAGTAAGCTCACGGACGAAGTTAAAGAAGGTCGCCCGAAATCGGTGGTTGTGCCACATAATATTGAAGCTGTGCGAAAACTAATAATGCAAGACCGCCATGTTACGTATCGCGAGATAGAGGCTATTCTGGACATATGTATGACGAGCATTCATAGGATATTACATGAACATTTGTCTGTAAAAATAATTTGTTCGCGTTGGATCCCGCACAACTTAACTCAGGATCAAAAAGATGCTCGCGTCGAATGGTGCAAGAAAACCTTAAAAAAATTAAACGGAGGCGACTCAAAATCTGTTTATAATATCTACACAGGTGACGAATCCTGGATCTACGCGTACGATCCCGAAACTAAACAACAATCAACAGTTTGGGTGTTTCAAAATGAGCCGAACCCTACGAAAGTGGCTCGTGCAAAAAGCACTGTAAAGCAAATGGTGGCCTGCTTTTTTGGTATTAATGGCCATGTGGCTACAATACCACTGGAGAATCGCAGAACGGTTAATTCGGAGTGGTACACGATCATTTTTTTGCCGGAAGTATTTGAAGAAATACGCCAAAACAACCAGCGACGCAGAATCATACTTCACCATGACAATGCCAGCTGTCATACATCTCAGGAAACAGCTACATTTTTGGATGGTCAAAAAATAGAATTGATGGGTCATCCACCGTACAGCCCTGATTTGACTCCCAATGATTTCTATTTATTCCCAAATGTAAAGAATAAACTACGTGGTCAACGATTTTCGACCCGTGAAGATGCCGTAGATGCGTTCAAACAGCACGTTTTCACCTCAATCAGAGTGGAAAAAGTGTTTTACAAATTGGTTTCATCGAATGCAAAAGTGTATCGATCATAGTGGAGAATACTTTGAAAAACAATAAAAACATATTTAGCCATATACATTTGTTTATTTTTTCTATTCCGCATACATTGTTTGTAGCATCCATGGCAGTCGTTAAGCCAAGTCAGAGGCCTTAGGGCGGCTTGAAAACTTCTGACAGTAAGACCAGCCACTAGTCTTACAAGCCTCCACCAATCCGGACTTGGCCCCCGTGGTGGAGTTTGGCCTATACCTTCCTCAGGGAAGAGACCCGTGCCCCTCGGTGGGGACATAATGGGTTGATGATGATGATGATGATATACATTTCGACAAGGAAACCAAAATTTATAAAATTTACTTCCCGTTGACCTACAAATTGTAAAATTTATAAATAACAATAATAATAAATACTCGTAATAACTTCCACTTAAGGCAATGACTTAACTTGGTCCTAAATTATAATACCCCATGTTATGGTTACCAGGGGAAGACATAATGAAAAACACCCAGGCTAGGGCTATTTGTACAAATGTACGGCATTTGTACAAATGTACGGCAGTCCCCAGTGGAAATAAAACCCACGTCTTTCTTGGTAGATAAGCGTCATAACGGCTCGACCAACGAGGTAACACAGTAAAAGTACAACAGTAAAAGTTTAATTTGACGTACCATGAGTTTGCATACTTTCGTATTAATTAATGTTAGGTAAAATGTTCCATGCATTCGTGGAAAGTAACACAATTTCATTATTAAATATTTATTAATTTTATTTTTATTTTGGTTCATTGCAAGAAAACAAACTATTGTACAATATGGCTAAATGTTTGAAAAACTTACATTTATAACGGGCTGAACACAGTTGGAGTCGAACACTACTAAAAACAAGCGGGAAATCAAGAAGAGAGATAAATAAAGCGATGGAAAACGTGTTACACATTGATTTAGGTGCAGTCTTTCGCAGTGCTTTGGTGCAAAAACTAACGAAGGAAATCCTTTAACGTCACTACAACTTTGTACATAAATCTCAGAAGCTCTGCACAAAGTTTCACCGCTGCCTAGGTCAACATTTGCTATCAATTTTCCACCATTACACACTGACTCCCAAGACATCCTAAAACCAACCTTATTACATCGCCTCAAGCGCGTAAATTTTTACCAGAGGGGGTTTTTTAAACTGGACGATGTCTCAGAGTCTAGTAAAACGTGTTTACTAATTACACCCAAGATGTCACAGTTTCTTGAACTAATTAACAAAGGTAGACCTTGAGATAGGGTATCCACATTCGTGTCAAAGCATAATCTGTCTGGAGGAGAGTCTGTCTGGCTCAGACAGATCTCCGATTGCTTAAATAGCTGCGTCTGCGCTTGTTACTTGCGTGCTCGCAAAGAGTTCATTCGGATATACGTTGGGTTTTCTTTTCAACGTAAAGAATTTGTATTCTGTTTATTAAATCTCAATGTATTTATAACAGGGTTGGCGGACATATATCAACAGATATTAATATCGCACCCCCGCTAAAATAATGTCGTAGCTCTAAAAGTACGAGCATTTGAAAAATAGTTTTCTTAGTTTTGTCTGTGTTATTATAGCGTTAGTGCGATATCATGATGTAAAGGTATATCAATTGATTTTTATCTTGATTTATATCAATTAATTTTTTCCTGTCTTCTCAACTAAAAATTTTGGAGATTAATCTTTGCCCTGGCAACTTATTATGGCAGTACCATGTTCATTGCGTAGCAGATTCGTTTAATTAAAACTTTGGCCTTTGTATCTACGTCACTACTTGATTTACTCAGGGTCTAGTGACACTTTCACTCATACTAGAGGGGTGAAGAGATCTCTCAGACGCTGAAGTGTCTGCGACATTTTTTAGATTGAGTAGGCTAGCCCAGCGTCCTGTTTAATCTACAAAGCCGCGGGATTCCTTAACTTTTTAATCTGTGGGTTATTTGACAACGTATAACGAAATGTCATAGTAATACATGAATTGTAGTTCAGTGATATGGGGCCCAGGTCTATTTGTCTACCTCTGCTGGCAAAAATATCTATTATAATTAGAAATAGTTCGTGAAGTTTGTTATCAAGCGAATGACCAAATGATATATATTCCATTTATCTACACTAGAAAATTCGATACCGTTTGCAAATTTAGTACTAGCTAGCACTAAATTTGTACACTGTTTTGAGCTTTCTACCGCTAAAGGTTTTTGATTTAGTGTCGTTTATATATAAAATGCCAAGTATAGATAAATGGATTTGGATAAATGGAGTCCACTTTTTTGCTGACGGTATCAATCTACTAAGTTTGAGACTGCAATCCAGAATTGAGTCTATAGAGTAAACATACATTTCAAAGATATCATATACAATCCTAAACAGACTTCGACTTGGTACAAATAGCCATCGAATCATCAATACCATCTGACATACTCATAATGGGCTAGTTGCCCTAAAAAATGTAATTAGTCCGTCTTTTAGATTATTCAAAAATAAGGGACACGTATTTTTTTATTTAAAGTTACGTGTGACGTCACGCCGTGCTGCATTTTTTAGCACGGAGTGACGTTACACGTAACTTTAATGGGCTATATCTTTTTCATTTTTTGTTTAATCGAAAAAAGAAAAAATACGTGTACAATATTTTTTTTAATCTAAAATACGGACTAAATAGAATTTAATTATTTTGACCCTGGAAACTGCCCTATTATGTATAGGTCGGCGCACAGCCTAAAGAATTTATTTTAGGAAGCTTCTATTTAATTTTACAGCAGAAACCCAAAATTCAAAAGTCAACCTATTGGTTGACAAATCACCACGAACAAATGTGTACCTAGAAGTCCCGACATCGCAGCGCCATAGTGTGCCAGACGCCGAGTTTCGGTGCAATTTGTTATTCAAATGTAAATGTCATGCGCACGCGCAGGCCGCGCAGACAGCCGTGACGGGTGTGGACGGGCTCTTGTACTGAGCGCTTAATTATACAAAGTGTAAAAGGCGGGTCAGTTTACAGTTTGCGTAACTTACTGACGAAATAATAGCTATACTCTGTTCCACTAGCCGTACTCCTAGAAAACCAAATAGTCGCCTCTCATTGGCCAATGCTCGCGGTGAGAGATAATCGAAACAATAAGCGTAGACGGTCCTCTAATGAGGGCATTTGTTATTGGCCACGCGTATCAAGCAATGCTTACTCAGTTAAGTTCCTTAGCGCTAAGTTCTGAATTAAAAATTTCGCTAAGTACCTAATTACTTGTCTCATCAAATTTCTTTAGAAAAGAGTGAGACAGAACGTTACTTAAGTATTTACTTAGTGTAAATTCTCAATACGGAAATCGGCCTTAGACTCTACTCAGTTAAGTTACGGGTTAATATACAACCAAAATGTAAAGGTTGATGTGCTATTAACTGTATAAAATTGACTACAGTGCGAGTGAGTGCTGTGAAACCTTAGGTCAAATTATCTTGCTATAAAGGAGGAGGATCTCTTATTAAGAATAAACAAAGAAAATAAAAAAGAAAGAAAAAAGTAAAAAGAAACACAACGTAGAGAATTACGTGACAAACAAAATACACGAAAGTCAACAAAATAAAAATACAATCCTAGGCAGCCGGGATCAATCAAATATACCGGGAATACAATCCAACTCTGTTACTAGAGTACTATGCGCTAGTCAAATGAAAAATGTGTCAACCTTTTTCCTGCGAATCCTTACAAGTTTGATTAATCAGTTTTGTATATATTTTTATTATTGTCTCTGCACTGAAACGGTACCTAAAATGTATAGTATAGCTACAAAATTCTAACAGCGTTCAAAATCTTAAATTCAGTAACTCCATTTGAACTATAGTAGCTTGTGAACTAAGCTTGAGTATTAAATTACAAGGTTACCCAGTATTAGCTGACTTGGCTCTCGTAGTTATTTGCAGCAGAAGTAAGCATTGCAATGCCCCTATCAAATTCTATTACAAAACGAAACCCAGACTAACAGGAGAAAGAAATCTTCGAATCTCGCAGCGCGAGCCACAGAACAAAGAGAACCGATAAACAGTTTTGACCTTAGTCAACGATATTTTATCGTAAGCTAACGCTTGTGGGGTAGACCCCTCCTAAAGCGATAGACGGAAACTGTTTGTTGTAAAGTTTTGGTCCGAACTAACGTAGTTGGCTTTTTATCGGACGAGTCCGACCAGGTTTCGCTCCGATGCGCAGAGCTTAATCATAGTGAGCGGAGACGGAGCTCACGTCGTCGGTCATCGTCGAAACCTGGTCGGACTAGTCCGATAAAAAGTAAGTTGATCCGGACCAAAAATTTGCAAAGTGTAGTGCTTACGAAAGTTCTTGTTCAGACACTGTATGGAATAAGAAATGCCAATGTATAAACTTATCTTATATTATATAGTTTTATTGAATCATAAAACTTTCATCCCTAAGTAATAAGTCCGGTTTGTAATAGCTGTTTTCTGTACCATAATCTCGACCTTTATCTGTCTAGTTTGTAACGAGGTGCAATTCCCCTCGTTGCTTTTTAATGATTTTCGGCCTTTTATCAATTCCAAATTTAACTATTTTATGACATTCGATGCAGTGTTCGGACGTATTCGGAACAGATATTCCAAAGCCTCCGAACTAAGCGGACGAGAACGTCTTTATATTTTACTACGACCGACCTAATTTATTATTACTGTTATTATGATTGCTCTATTCTCCGTATTTTCTACCTATTTATCTACAAAATCACAAATATTTAAAAGTCACATTAATAAACTTAATGTGCCTTTTCTTTACTTTACATTTAAATAAATCCAAACTTTGCTGCCTCTGGATACCCCTCTTTTACTTCACGGATCGCACCCTATCTTAACCCTCGTGCGACAAGTTTTCTAAGCTTCCCGGTCTTATGATGCCCGCATGCAGTGACTCCCCGCTACAGCAACCAGTGGGCTCATTATGTAATTTTCGCAACGGATATTCATACGTCTTAAAAAGTCACGTCAACATAAAAACAGACGTCGTACGGAGTACTGTCTCGCTCTAACATAGGGTCTTAAAAGAAGATAGTGCTAAACAGTACTGGTATACATGACTTTTTAAGACGTACGAATATCCGTTGGGAAAATTACATAATGAGCACACTGATCATCTGGTGGGAGGCCTGCCCACGCTGCGTAGTCCGCTTCGTGGTCGCCAAGTCAAAACTTATTCCCAACTGAGATCAGTTCTTCGAGCCCTCCGAGCCTCGTCCTCCGCCACTCCAACTGAGCAATTCTTTTACAGAGAGATACATTAGTAATCCGGGTTTTTTTTTGCGGATCTCCTCATTCCAGATCCGAAATCAGTGAAACTCCCAACACAGCTCTCTCCATGGCTCGTTGGGTGTTTTTGAACCTTCGTATAAGGCTTATAGTCACGACCAGGTGTCACGTCAATACCTAATTCATCACTTGCAAGACAGCACCTATGTTATAAAATTTGGAAACTAGGCGGTAAAACACGCATTTCGATGGTCGTTCATTGGCATCTTTAATGAAATGATTAGGATGGAAATAAATTACGTGAAAGGTTTCTTAAAAATGATCATGGCTCCAAAGTTTTTTTTTATTCATTTGTATTAAAAAAATGTTCAGTAGCAAAACAAGTTCTCTTAAGATGTTCATTAAATTCAAATTTGTTTATTGCTTCGCACACTTCAATCTCAACGGAAGTGGCCCTCACAGCCCCTACTTATTTTGCACCTTCTGCATTTGCGCATTCTGTGCCCGAGTGCAGACCGCGAAATATTTCCCGAGATAAATCCGCTCCGATCCGAAGATACTCCGCGCAGTGGGCACGGTCGATTCGCCCGCCGCCTATCGAGACCTATGATCGTATACCGAGGGGTCACGCGTTAAACGTAAATCAACATATCTCGCGAACGCGACGGGAGATCTAGCGCTGTGTGCCGTGGCAGCAAAAATTCGAGTTTTATGCCGTGGCGCTTTGTTATGGCTACGATTTCAGTTGCAGTTGTTGCTGAGAGGTGAAGGAAAGTATCGTAAGTAAACAGAACAAAATATGCCATCCACTCTTCCCTTCTGCATTGAAAGTGATTGAAAGCATATCGATGCTAAGATTAAAGCGGAGTTCTTCGAGTGCACGGATTTCTATGAGACTAATTGCGCTGCGCGAGCGCAAAGTTGAAACATAAACATAACATAAACATTTAAATACAGGCGCATACATTGCTTCTGGCCCTACACTAGGATACCCTGTGTCGTGGAAACCAGAAACAGCGACGACACAAACATGTAAACATTCTGGAGCTGGGGATGGGGGAAGTGTAGGTTTTTTCATTTTACAGAAATACAAATCCTATATTTCGCTACGTTTTTATCATCCACTCAACTCAGTACACCATACATACATAAGCTCACGTCTGTATGCTAGAGTGGTTGGCAAAGACCAGTATTTGCTGTATTGTCCCGATTTGTAATTTTTATACTTTACAGGAGAGCGTGCCTTCAAGTGACTAGAAGCCTACATATACGTTATGCACTTCAATTATCTCAGGGACAGAAAACACTATGTACCTACCTGAATTATCTCAGGCATAGAATAAGATAAATACATTGTTTCTCAGATGGTTTAAGAAAGAGCTCGACGAGCTGAGATTCAGGTACCTATAAAGTAATTTTCGGCTGAATCGAACATACCTACGACCATGTTTCTGACGTCGAGATCTCATGTCTAGTAATAAATATAGAAACATATTCGCAATTTTTATTTACGTTAAAAAGTTTGAAAATCATAAAAATGATGACCTAGATAGAGCAATAAAAGTTTTTTTTTTATTAGAGTGTTGAATGTATTTTAACATGTAACATTTTTGTAACATCTAACTCAGCACTTGATGTCCAGTTTGGGGTAAGAAAAATATAGTTTTAAAAGTCCTATCAACGCTAGGACTTCTAATTATCATAGGCTGGTAACTCAAACTAACCTTTGATAACTTAACGACAGCATTGCCCAACAGATTGCTTGTAAAGTCAAGCATTCCTTCGGCTACTTTTCTTTAGAAAGTGGGTCGATTCGTGACACTTTATGGCGGAATTCCTGGGTGCTAAAACTAACTGGCTCTCAATACACATTCACTATAGAGGTTGTAAAACGTCTGGATGCAGCTACTTAATTTTTTACCCATAGTTTGCCCACGGCTTTGTCGGGGTCGAATGGAGTCTTCTTTAACAAACTAGCTGTTCCGGCAGACTTCGTACCGGAAAAGTTTTCGTAATTTTTCGATATTTTCTCATCACTTAGACCTTTTCTAGAATTCCACAAATATAAAAACACCAAACATCAGCCAAATCGGTCCAGCCGTTCTCGAGTTTTAATGACACTAACAAACATCAAACCATTTTATATAAGACAAAGATATGGTTCAGTTCCCCTCTCTCTAAAACAAGGTTTGTACCACACCTCGATAACCTCTGTAGCGCAGCGGTTAGCGCATCTGCCTACCATGTGAGAGGTACCGGGTTCAAACCCCGGTTGAGAACAAAAACCTGGTTTCTGGTTCCCGCGACACAGGGTATCCTAGTGTGGGGCCAGAAGCAATCTATGTGCCTGTGTGTAAATATTTGTGTATAATGTCTGGATGCAGCTACTTATATTTTTACCCATAGTTTACCCGCGGCTTTGTATGTATCAAATAGAGTCTTCATTAACAAATATGGTTCAGTCTCTCTGTCTCTGAGAAAAGGTCTATACCACAGAGTGGAACGTTTATAGGCTCCGTCATTACTGTTATGGTTACACATACAAACACACATAAGCTCACACCTGTATCTTGTATCCTATGTACCCAGAGGGGTAGCCAAAGACCCGGGACTGTCACCTGCCACGAACCTGACAAATCACTTTCGCTTCATCGAGATTCATTAGTTGTTGCATGCAAGCACGTGTTTCAGGTACTTTTTATCTTGCCTTTTGCTAATACATTCCCTATTTGGTCGAAGTATGCCCGCGGCCGGGGCTACGAGCAATTTACGGGCTACGGAGATAAATATACCAGTAATTTAATGATACCGATACCAAGAAATCAGTTAACACATCACACACCTAACTTTGATTGCCTACGGTAATTTCTTAACTTGCCAAATGAGCGTAAAATCGCTAGTTAATAGACTCGTTCAGCCTGCTAATGATATAAACTACACTTATAGCGGACAGATATGGAGCAATCCACGTGAAAACTCGTACAAGGCGATTCTCTCCCATTCTATAGCGCAGTGAACTCGATGATCGTTAACTCAAAACAGGTATCTGTTAAGCATATTTCAAAGTACGAAATATGTAATAAACAATCAAATGCGAGAGGTCCCGGGTTTGAATCTCAGCTGAGGACGAAAAAAAAAGAAATCCAGGCCTTGTATGTATACATGTTTGTGACGTCGCTGTTTCTAGTTCCCACGACACAGGGTGTCCTAGTGTGAGGCTAGGAGCAATATAATTATGTGACTGTATGTAAATGTTATGTTATGTTAAATCCTTCGGGTTTGTACAAAGTATCGTAAGGATTGCATCATCATCATCAACCCATTATGCCCCCACCGAGGGGCACCGGTCTCTATTCCCTGAGGAAGGTACAGGCCATACTCTACCAAGGAGTTCAAGTTCGGATTGGTGGAGGCTTGTAAGACTAGTGGCTGGTCTTACTGTCAGAAGTTTTCAAGCCGCCCTAAGGCCTCTTACTTGGCTTAACGACTGCCATCTATCGACGGCAGCCAGCACCAACTGCTTAACGTGCATTTCGAAGAATGGAACCGCTCGGTATAATGCCACTAGCGTTAGTCATAGAACTGTCACCCAACCATGCACTGAACGCGCCCTATGTTGCTTAGCCTTCGTGATCCTTTAAGATCACTCAGGCGGCCGTTTTTGATGTCACTGTTTCTGGTTCCCGCAACACAGGGTATCCTAGTGTGGGACCAGAAGCAATGTATGTAAATAATTAGTTATGTTAAGAAGAATTGAGCAAAACATGATCTACTTATCAGCTGCTCTTGACATCAGACGTGATGATTACACATGTAGACCACCAGCTACTTACCACGATACTGACGAACTAATTTCGATCTTTAGAAACTCATGAGTAAAAGAGACAGAGCTAGATTTTACGAGACAAATTACTCTTATCGATTGCATGTGAATCAAGGAGACCTAGTCCGAATGGATCCTCTAATACTTGCGACCCCTCTCTTGTTACTGGTTGAACAGCTAGGCAGCTAGCAGTTTCACTTCTGTACTAATCAAACCGCTTGGCTTAATCAAACCAAATGATATGTTACTAAGTGGTCCCTGATGGTGGACCCATTATGAAAGTACACAAACTATTTATCCATATTAATACCCTGTAAGTCGACACATAGAAAGTTACTAAGCGTTTATAATTATGCTATATAATTATTATATACTCGTATAATACTCTAAGGTTTATAGAATTAATCAAATAAAAAAATCTATTGGTTGTTATGCTAATGCTACTTTAAAAAAAAAATGATAGTGTTATTAACCTTGCTGCGTTATTAATCTATCTATGAAGAAGAGTAGAGTCAGCATATTGTTTTGATCAATATAATGAAAAAAAAAGAAGGTTTTCGTCATAATTTTTAAATTACATACTTATTTGGCCCCCAAAACTATTGATACATATTTTTGGATGTTCCTTAATTACAAACATAGAATCAGTCCATACCCGTCCACTGGTATAGGCCTCTCCTTAGCGAAGCAATTTTTTCTGACCTGGACCATCATCATCATCGAGTTTCTACTCAATGATGATGGTGATGACGATGATTGCTGGCAGAAGCCAGCAATGCCACAGATCCTTAGTCCGGCAAGCCCACTCATAACTTTAATCATCATCATCACCCACTTGATTCACATCGCAGGACATAGATCTCCTTCATGCTTTTCCAAGTTTTCCGGGCTTATGTCCCCCGCATCCAGCAACTCCCTGCCACCCTAATCATGTCGTCAGACCATCTGGCGGGGGCTTACCAACACTGCGTCATCTGCGTCGTCTACATCGCCGTCCACGACTCTTCTTTGACGACTTCTGTAGTGCAGTGGTTAGCGCATCTGCCTACCATGCGAGAGGTCCCGGGTTCGAAACCCGGCTGGGGACACAAAAAAAAAGAAACCCAGGTCATGGATGTTTACATGTTTGTGAAGTCGCTGTTTCTGGTTCCCACGACACAGGATATCCTTTTTTTTTTTGTTAACGGGGTGAAATGCTTTGTGCACCATAACCGCCACCCTTGGGGGAGGGCGACGGCCGTGTGTCGGACTCTCCTCTCCTAATAATAGGAGAGGCATACCTCCTAAAACACCCCGGGGGCCGTCCTGTCGCTAGTGCAATGGGGTGCCGCCGGATCTCGCTTGTGGTGGACCACGTTGCGAATGCTACAGCGGCGCCCCGGCGACGTCGACCCGACTCGCAAGGAGTCGGGCCCACCCTCACTGGAGAAGGGGCATGGGCCCCCCACCCCCTTCTCCCGTCACGATTTCGGACGGCAGGTCCCCCAACCTGCCGTCTGTGACCCTCCCTCACCCTCCTCTGCTGAACAGAGAGACATAGAGGAGGGCCCCCACCGTGTGTTTTTTATAGAGGTTGTCTCCTCGCGGCCCGAAGGCCCCCGGCCCCACTCAGTGTGGGGTTACGGGTGCGGGGCCCATAGTGGACCCCGCGGGACATCCAGCAGTGCAAGCCACTGGACGTCCCCCTCCCTCTGGTTTTGGTCCGCGCCGGCCGAAGCCGGTACCCCCCATATCTGGAGGGCGTTCCCCTATCCGCCACCCGGGGGACGCGTCCGATGGAAGACCAGAAACTCCACACAGACGACACAGGGTATCCTAGTGTGGGGCCAGAAGCAATGTATGTGCCTGTATGTAAATGTTATGTTCTATAGAAAATAGGCCAGATGAAGCAATCCAAGTACTTACCATCTATCTATCTTCTATCTATATATATAAAAGAAGAAACTGACTGACTGACTGACTTAGAATCAACGCAGAGCCCAAACTACTGAACCTAGGGGGTTGAAATTTGGCATGGGAGTTCCTTAGGGAGCCTAGGGGAGCACTAAGAAAGGATTTTTTGAAACTCACCCTCTAAAGGGGTAAACGGCGGTGTTAAAGTTTGAATGGAGGTATAAAAAAATGTTGTCAGATTTTCTTGAAACTTGAAATAAATACTCTTCAACACAATTGATTAAAACACGTGTTTCACGGTTTTTCTAAATTTAACCCTTAACGGGAGTGAACGGGGTTGCAACATTTTGAACTAAAGTCCACGCGGACGGAGTCGCGGGCGAAAGCTAGTTATTTTATATTATCTCTTTAAACGAGCAATTAAGGCAATTAAAATTTGCTATAATAACATACAGAGGTAAATTTTGCGTCTACTTGCAAGGTCGGGATAGTTCTGACGGGAAAACGGGCGACCCGTTTCGGGCCGATTTCAAGAGACCCGGTTCGAGTCATGATGTTTTTTTTCCAAGGTTTTTTTTGCTGAAAAAGGATTATTTTAATTTTATATTACATATTTTATATTACAAAAAAAGTACCGAGCAAAGCTCGGTCACCCAGGTACTAATCTTAGTGTGAGCGTCGGCAGATAGCTGTACACATCACGAACACCTATCGACCACTGTTCCGATAGTGCTAATGAACCAAATGCACATAAATAACAGGAATGACCAGTCACTAGGCCACCGAGCAAACGGAGCGAAAGAAAATCTAGTGTGTCTTACAAGATTTTCCTCCTTAAATCTAAGGGAACTAGATCAGGCGCATCGGCGATTAGTGCGAACTTTGCTGAAGATAGACAGAGAATGTAATTATCTCTACAAACTTTCGACTCTAGGGTCGGGTCCAAGTAAAAAGATATTTTCAACGTCAAATTATCACATTATCTTAGTTTTAGATCTGGTAGGTGTTTCCTGTACTGTTGCAGCTGAAATTTACTGATAATTTGGTCCTCTCGCTTTTAAGTACAACTGGTTCCCCACGTGACAGCCCTAGCCTAGTGTGGGAACCCCTGGAATTTTTCCTTAAATAAGTTTTATCATGCACCGTATTCTTATATTTATTGTGTACATGTACAAAAAAAACTGATTTTACTACTGTTTTTGTGGTTTTTGTATGCAATGAAACATTTTTTATCTTTTTAACAACAATATGTAAGTAACTATTAAAGGCATTTAACCTTTAATTTAATAAAGTTACGTAGATATTGTTGTTAAAAATATATAATATTTGACGGCGCTTATCACCGTATTGTCAAGTCTCGCTTTAAATCACCCGTATTTTTCTGTTACCTTTTTATTTACACCAAATTTATATAAATTACATCCAGCTTTACCGACCAGCTAAAGCTACATATTTGGTACCTTAATTTATTTAAGCGACAAAATCACACCAAAGTGAAACTGTCAATTCTTTAAAAAAATCATGCCACTTAACTAAAACAGAGTGTACATAACTACACTATTGTCTACTGTATTGGACTGTATACATCAACATGGTGCAACGACTTTGGGGTATATGTACCTATCTAATATTTTTTTTTGTTTCATAATACCATAAATCCCACTACATTTCCTAAATGAACAATTTAAGTGTTTATGTGTATGAGATTTAGAGCAATGGGATTCGGTCATCAGGTACAGTTTAACTGATTATTAATGTATGAGAATTACTAAGGCCTTTTAGCAGCACTTTTAAAAATTTTTTTTTTTACTTCTCAGTCATTAAATAACACACACAACATTTGTACATATTATTAGAAATTTTGTTTAATGTCCGTCAAAGAACGTAACATAAGTTCATTGCTTGCACCACACACCGTGCCACTTCTCCTTGTTTGATAGACGATGCAATCCATCGATAGTGTCACGGGGTACAACTTGATAACACGGCTCCAGTAATAACCGACAGCTCGGCCGGAAAATGTGGGAGAATCTGAGACACGAGTTTGTTAAGTGCATAACCAATAGGGCTGTGTCGCATTTCAGAGCCGTTGTTTTGTAATTTTTATATTTTTATTTACTGCTAATAATATGCCATATTCATTATCAACACATTATGTCCCCACCGACGGGCACGGGCCTCTTTCTTGAGGAAGGTATAGGCCATACTTCAACACGAGGGCCAAGTCCGGATTGGTGGAGGCTTAGGCCTGTTTTACATTTGCTTTATTTCCGTGCCTTTAGATGCTTTCTATAGAGGTTGAATAAAATAGAGACGGCAAAAAGGTATGCCGATTCATAGTTTTTATTATTTACCATACATAATTATATTGTACAAATCATTTAAAAAAATGCTAAATACATAGTATACAACCAACCATTAGTGATTAATTATTTGCTTATGTTCTTATAAAAAAAATTGGCGTCTCTATTCTATTCTAGCTCTGTGAAATGGCACTGACTGAAAATCATCGCTGAAGGCTTGTCCATCAGCAAAATGCTGAGTCAGCTGCCATTTATAACAGCAGTGACACGCCGTGACCTTTGTGTTCCTTCTGTATTCTTCTGATTTCGTTTGGTACTATGTTTTGTTTTATTTTTGCATTTGTTTTATTATTGTGGCGTGTATACTGTTTTTATAATATTTTTTTCTTCTTCTTAAAGCGAGCTAAGAAGACACAAAAATAAAGCAAATGTTAACCAGGCCTTATAGAAACTTTGATTAATTTTTTTTTATCATTTGATAAATAGTTTCATAATTACCCCTTACCGCGTTTTTCACCATACTATGGATAGTTTCTAAGCCTTTAGTAGACTTGAGGTCCGGGTGAAATTAACCTTGCGTTGGCTTTAATGAACTGGTTGTGTACGTGGTGTACGAGGAATAGGATGTGGCTCAGATAAATAGGTTAATGAATGGGCTTGTAATTATTGGAAACTGTTAGAAATAATTTGAACGACTTTACTTAAATTTCAATGCTAAAGAAACCAAATGAATGAATCGTAGCCCCGAGCTCAAGTTTACGTGGAACATGGACGTTTACGCATTGACAGAAAAAAAACACACATACATACATAAGCTCACGCCTGTATCCCAGAGGGGTAGGCAAAGACCTGAGACTGCCACCTGCCGCGATCCTGACAGATCACTTTCGCTTCATCGACATTCATTAGTCTTTGCATGTATGCACGCCGGTTTCGGGTACTTTTTATCTTGCCCTTTGCTAGTATATACCCTATTTGGTTGAAGTATGTCAGCCTGGGGCATACGTTACCAGCCGTTATACTCACATGCCTAAAGAATACTAAGGTCAGTGAATCAAGTCGGTGTTTCCGATAAAAATCAGTTCCACACAACACTCACTTTAATAGGTCCCAAACTAGGATACGCTGTGCTATAGTAACCTGGCAGGGACGTTACAAACATGGGAAAACACCCAGACTGAGGCTATTTGTACAAATGTACGGCAACCCCAGTGGGAATCAAACCAACGACCCCTTTCTTGGTAGCTAACCGCCTTAAAGGCTTGACCAACGAGGCAGTCAAATTAGATAGATAAATCATTTATTGAATTTCCACAACACACAAAGATATTCTATACAATTAACAAGTACAGGATGCTACTAAAATACTTATACGATATGAGCAATATAACAACATAATCAATCGTAGGAAGAAAAAAATTCTTCGTGTTAGTTAGAACATACACATACACAACAAATAGGCTATTTGACCGATTTCTGAAAACCATCTCATATTGCTTGTTGGTGTTCATGGAGTCCTCAGAAAGTGAAAGAAATTTCTTCTTAAAAAGGCAAACGAAAATTTACTTTTCCAATAAGCCGCCAAAACGCTATCTTAGGCAATATGACGTCGCACAGGATTTGTGACGTCACTTCCCGGTAAACCAACCAAGGAGCGTAAGAAAGAATGAATGACAGGCGCCATTTTTACTGACATGTGACGTCATCATAGAATCGGCCAATCCAGGCCGTTCTCGATACAATGGCGGCAGATGCAAATTATCAAATTTTATCATGTGTTTTTTAGTTAAAATGCCTTAAAGCGGTTTCAAGACACATAATTTATACGAGTACGTTTAAATAATTTAATACTGTTTTTTTCACACTGTCAAATAACCTATTAAAAACCTTTGTACTGCTCAATAAAACAATTTTGTTTTTTTTTTAATTCTGGATACAATTCTATGATAAAGCTTTGCGAATCAGAGCTAAACCTGGTCGGACTCGCCCGATAAAAAGTCGAGTAAGTGTATCTGGAACAAGGATTATAATGTCTATTGCTTGCAAAAGTTTTATTTGAAAAACTCCATATAGCTAATAATTGGCTGCGTATTACTTACTTAGAACCCGTTCATGAATTGAGAATTTCACAAAGTAAATACCTACTTAAGTAACGTTTTGTCACTCGTAGCCCCGGCTGCTTGAGTGATCTAAAACTGTCACTAAGGTTAAGCAACATAAGGCGCGTTCAAAGCATGGATGGGTGACTGTCTATGTCCAACGCTAATGGCATTTTTCCCACCTGTTCCGTGCTTCGCAAGTCACGCTAAGCAGTTGATGCCGGCTGCCGTCGATAGATGGCAGTCGTTAAGTCAAGTCAGAGGCCTTAAGTGCCCTGCCTCACTAGGACGCCATGGCGACGTCGCCAGCGACCGTATCCAAGCAGTTAATATCGAAATGTATGGTGCCTAGCTCACTTGGCGACGGTTTGGCAACGTCGCCATTCAATACAAACTGCCTGGATACGTGGCTGGCGACGTCACCATGGCGTCCCAGCGGGGCATGGCTCTAAGGTGGCTTCAAAACTTCTGAGAGTAAGACCAGCCGCACAGTTAGCCGCTAGGTTGATGATGATGAACGTTTTGTCACGCTCTTTCCTATGAAATCTGACGAGACCGCACTAGAGTTAAGTAGTTACTTAGCGAAAGTCTCAATTCAGAATCTAGCCCTTAGTAATGCAAGCGCAGTCATAAACAGCCTTCCATGAAATCCACTGCGGCGGTCGATAGGCATCTAAGCTGATCTACACTGATTATTCCATCGGAAGTGGAAAGCACGCGTCACGGTTAATTATAAACGTTATAGGTGGACGGTTTGATCTACTTTTTGCCTGCAAATAGCTACAGATGGAGTGTGTAAGAGCCTTAGTAGGCGAGAGAGCTATTTCGCGAAGCAGCGGTCGTCTATTTGATCTCGATAAAGAAGTATAGTTTTTTTAACTCATAACTCAGAACTTAATTTATAACTAAACTAAATAAAGTTTTTGTTAACTTATTCATATTTATTTAAAATATGAATAAGTTATAAAAATATGAATAAAATATAAGTAATTAAAAAAATAAAAATAAACAACTCACGCCCGTAGGCAGAGGCACCAATCACTAGAACTGGGCCCACGTTTTGCTGAGTTTATTGGGTCCCAAACGTGACAAGTGGCAAGCCTGTCGCCGCTATCCGGGCACAATTTACCAGCGAATGGTCTTGCTGTATAAACAAACAAATGTACATAACTAAAAGTCATTGGTACATTGATATATGTAATTCTTACCAACTTAAAACTATGTCACATTAAAAACGCATGCACCATACAATATCCACCAAAAGTTTCATCGACAACACAAAACAAATAGGTATAATAATACTTCAAGCAAAAAAAAAATTTAGTGTTCGTTACACAAAGAAGTCCCACGAGATAATGAATTTTGGCTTTTATTGTTATATTATTAAGGATCTTACCGTGGGACTTGTTTGGTGAAACGATCTTTATCTAACCGGGTTAGGTTAGGTTTTTCTTTAACCCCTTAGGAAAACAGTTGAACGAAAGGTCCCTAGCACTCTAAACTAAGTTTCGGGCAAAACTAAACGTAGTAAAATTAAATTTTTGCCATGGAATCCTTAGGTAGTTTTTTGGAGTTAATAATTACTACAAATATTATTCCGTTCATCGTCATTGCCAAATTATTCACATAAATGTATATGGTATTATTTACAAGTTTTAATTATGAAATTTTAAATTAGGTATAGATAGATAGAATATTCTTTAATGTACTCTTATCACATCACACTAATATTATAAACGTGAAAGTTTGTGTGTGTGTTTATATGTTTGTCAGTCTTTAGCGCTGAAACGGCTGGACGGATTTTAATAAAATTTGGTATGGAGTTAGCCGATACCCTGGATTAAAACATAGGCTACGTTTTACCGCGGGGAAATATCTTATTCCTACGGGAAAATCGATGAACCGCGGGTAACACCGCGGGGCACAGCTAGTCAATTATAAAACGAACAACATTTTTTTTAATTTGCCTAGTATTTACCATTATATACCTAATAATCTACGTTTTAAAATATTAAAGAAGGTTTTGTATACAAAATAATTAATAATTTAGAAAATTCATAAAAAAATGATTATTTCTAACATAAATTGTTTAGGTGCCTTAAATCAGTAATTTATTTTAACATAAATAAATGACATTCTGTTCTTTGAAAGTCAATGCAATTATAATGCTGCCTTGGGGCTGAATGTAGTACAGAAAAAGGCAGCAAAAAAAAATTCCTGACTATTTTTTTAAGGTTAGAAACCGCTGAAGTTTTATCATATCTGATGCTGTTACATGTTAGGGCATAAAACCAGTCGGTTTTAGTACACTTACTTAATTGTATAAAGAAAGTGTCAGCTACACTTCAGTTGAGTTCTAGATAAAATAAAACTAGAAATTACGTTCTCAAATAGGGCCCATATGACTTTTTCTGGCTACGTAGTTGATAAGGCGTGAGTAGAAATGCATGGGGACGGATATCTATTCAATTTAATGTTATTGCTCCACTATGAAACTGTATATGGGGAGGAAACTTTCACACCACTGTGTGTTTGCTGGTTTTTGCCATCAGTATGCTAATGGCTTATAGAATATTAATATTATAGCGTGGCATGATAACGACTACAGTTTCTAATCCAAAGCAAAAGGCTACTTTTGTAATAGGACTTAGCCTCAAAGAAAAATGTTTAAAGCTTTCAATAGACTGTTTACACAACTATTTTTATAGTTGCTTGATTTTTAGTCCATACTACTGATATTAAAAAGTGCCACAAAATATCACTTTTTTGGAACTCTTGATACATTTAGGCACTGAATAATGGTCGATACGCCGGTCGTCCTATCCAAACGACTGAAAAATGATGACTTGTAACTGGCGTAATTGGTTATTGGCATAACGTCTAATGGCTTTTCCGCTCGTATGTGTAGGTAAGAGCTCAGACGATTCCAGGTTAAAATCCTGGCAGCTTTGCCACGTAATATTCTCCTTGGCGTGTCGATGGCAAAACAATTTTTAACAGTATTTTCTAGACAGACGCGGCTCAGAAATTCGCGACGCTGACTGCTTTATCAATTGCAGTCATCGTTAGGTCCTCCTGAGTGCAGTTAAAAAGTTAAAAAATCAGTAATGGCAAGGTTAGTGAAACGGTGTCTATATGGAGTAACGTTCTGTATTGTACTGTCTCGAGAAGAGAGCATGTTACATACTTATATGACAATGAATGTGTGAGTGAGGATCACCACACTGCACTACGATTATGCTTATTTTTTCGGATGGCTTTTCTGAGGCATGTCAAGTCCATCGTGGCCAGGCTGCTGCATGAAAGCACGAGAACAGCATTTAACCGATCGTAATGAATAGACATTGTAAGGCACGTAACATTAGCTCACGATAATTTGTCTTCCCATAGTCTACGAGCGCTCTGTCAAGAGCATACCGACCAAGATGAAGCAGGCGAAGGAATGCCTTAAAATGGTCTGAGGGCGCCAAACCACCGAGCTTCGTCTATCCAAATGTTTAGTGGACTACAACGTGTTAATTCTTTATTCTCGGCGTGACTTTTTTCGTAGTGCAGTGACTGCCGCGTCATTTGTGTGAACATACCTTTACCGCACTATACAGGGTGTTGATTTGTATAGTTTCATCCGACTCAGAGGTGGTTATTTACATAACCCATAAATCAACACCCTGTATGTAGGAGGCGACGCGGCGCTCGATCCGATCGTAATCGTGTCAATTCTGCGAAGAACTGGCAAGCGTCGCTAATCGTCTAAGATGGTAGCTTAACACTCACATCTGGGATTGCTATTCAGAGTAATTATAATATAGTTATGTGTGAAAAATGTACAGAAGTTCATAGTCTCGGAGCGTCTTGCATTCGCCTTGGTCATTTTTGAACTAGAACTTTCGTAAGCACTAGGCAACCGGCGACTCTGCTCACCATGACTAAGTTTTGTGAATCAATGTGTGCAGTGCCACAGATATAAAAAAAAAACTTGCTTTGTGGCGGTTTGGCAACGTCGCATTTCAATAACTGCCTGAGTACGTAGCTGGCAACGTCGCCAAGGCGTTCCTATGAGGCTGCGCTATTAAAGTTTGTTTTTCTTGTTGTCTGACTTCTGTGCTTTTCTGTATGTGATTTGTTTTTTTTTCGCTTCTAATTATCGGTGAATAGTAGTGATTAAATGGTCATTACGAAAGTGATTGGAAAGTGTACGATACTCGGGATGGTCGGAGTGAAACGCAGGTGTAAGTGCTTCGGTATATTTTCGGGCAGAGCTTCCGCTGTATCAGTGTTACAGTTAATAGTAGGTTTTACAATGATCCTCGCTACCGAATGCCTGTCGCTTAAATACAGTTGAAAAGCCGTTAACAATTCAAAACAGGAAGTATGAAAATGATTAAAGATGCTTTAAAGTAAAATAAATGAGGAACATTACTTGAAACTGTATGCAGCCTAATTAAATTTATATAGTAGAATTTATCGGATATTAATTACATTAGTTCTATTATTATTCACGAAACCATACTAAAAAGAATATAATTTGAGATGGCGCCAGTTTCGCTAGCGCCCAAATAATGAAACTCTTAACTGAAATAAACTATTAGGTAAACAACAGCAACTGAGTATGATTTAAAATATTCAACAAATAATTAAATTATAATAGACAATATTGTTATATTAATAGCATCTCTTTACATTAAAAGAATCTATTTATTGATACGCGACGTGTAATTGGTGTGACGTAGGCTAGGTTCGGACATCGTTCGATAACATTACACTATGAGGCTTCAAAATTATAATGTCGATCTTTATAAAATGTCAGGCATAGCTCAGCGTCTATATTGCGCTCGCTAAAAAGGATGGCAGAGAAAAAAAATTATTTTTATGAAAAAATTTTTTAAGAAAAAAGTTTATTGAAGAATTCCACCAATTTTCTCTATCCAAACTACACTGGCCTGCAAAAGTAAGTATTACACTTTTAAATTTTATTTTTTTTCTAAACTATGGGAGTTAGAGATTTAAAATAAAAAACGTATTGTACGTACGTACGTACGTACGTAGCAAATTTTATCAGCTTTCTTTTAAACTATAGTAAACTGTACATTAGTAACATTTTTTAATTAAAAAACCAAATATAAATTATGGATAGGTCAAGTTGTTGTATTTGATTGTAAAAGCGTGGGGCGCTGGAACAGTAAAGACTTTTGGTATCATTTGCTGAGAAATCAAGATATTAGTAATGCAATATTCGTCAATAAGTCGTGCTGCAACTCCAGTTAGTGGAGCGCCATTCTGTGTAACCTGTGCTTCCCGTAACATCGCTTAACTTGATTTCTCAGCAAGTCTATCTAACTTAGCGTAACAATAGCGTATCGATCAAGAAAAAATATTGAAAACAATATTGAAAGCATTATTTTTGTTATTAAAGTTTTTTTCGGGCATATCTAACAAAAAGGTTACCGACTATGAAGTTTTTATATGCAGTATTAAACTTTTTTTCGAGTCCTTTTTATTTCGAAAGTATATCTTGTGTACTTAAAAAGTTATTGCAATTTTAAGAGTATGATACTTAGTTCTGCATGCCAGTGTATAATAAACGAATGACTTTTTTAGCCGTTTCTGTGCCCCACTGTTGGGCAAAGGGGAGGCCTTTAGATATCTACATTTTTACACCTACCTGTTCCCGGGCAATTCTTCCCACCTCAGTTAATATTTCGTCAGTCGTCTTCGCCTCGGTCTCTCGCGAAAAAACGAACGAACGAGTATGTAAGGAAAAAATGAATTGTCTTAAAATATCTGTGATTTTGGGTTAGTTTCTGAATTGAAAATTTCGCTAAGTAACTACGTCAATGGGTTGCTTTTTCGACAAATTTCTCAGATAAGAGAGTGACAGAACGTTACTTAGGTACTTAAGTTACCTTTAATGTTTTCTCTGGGGCAAACGGCTGCTAGTCAGATCCAATAGTGAACTATGACACTTTATGCAGCGTAGCCTAGACATATGAAACTGACAATTTATTTTTTTGTTTCAGGTAAATCAAAGGAAGACACCACTACACTCTAAATTTAAAATGAGAGAGTAAGACAAGATAAGATATTTGCTTTTTTCCTGTCCACAAAATACATCCGCCTATAAAAATAACATTGAATAAATGATACGAAGCAAAATAATGTAGTTTGTGGAAAGACTGCAGCCCAAACTAGATCAAAAGTTAGGATTTCAGACCTCCAGAACTATAACATTATTGGTATCATATTTGACATGTCACCAGCACACGATATTATAGGTACGTTAAGTACCACAAATCGCAGATATATGCAAGAAAACAATATTGTGTATTTGGTTTATATTGTCTACCTCTGCTCAACAAGAGCTCCGTTCGTAGACGAACGGTCTTGGGTTCAAGTTTCAGCAACTGAGTGGGCGTGTGAATATTAATAAAAAAAATTGTCAGTTTGGTAGAGCTCAGGGCCCTAATTATGCGCGGCAAAACCTGTCATTTATGAGAGAAATTAGTATGCAATTCGAAAATTAGGCTATTGGGATCGTCTAATCGTCTAATTCCATACTAAGCTCAAAACTATGGTGCGCGTAATATACTTTAGGAGCAGTACTGATTTCTTTAAAGGAATCCGGTTAAAAACGTCTTTTTAAAGAAGAGAGAAGCTATACAATACAAGTTTAAGCAGTATTTTGTGGGATAACTCACCCAGAATCAAACTACGTAACATAAGTCGTTCCAACGGTACCCATCACGCAAGGATACATTGTATCCTCCGTCCGTCTGACTTCGAGGGTCGAGAGCAGTCGGAACGGTAACTGACGGGTGCACGAGGAATGAGGCCAACGAGCCTGATTATGGAGCTCCTTGCAGTAGCTGCTAACCTCCAACAAAAAACAAAAACACTTTCTTTAGGGCTCCGTCCCCCAAGGACCCGATTTTAAAAATTTTTTCACCATTAGAAAGCTACATTCTTTGTGAGTAACATAGGCTGAACTGGATTTTTAAAAGTTTATGGTTC